>OZ024885.1:18585312-19840937 GCA_964017185.1 Rugalucina vietnamica
AACAATAGCATCTATATCAAAAGTGGAACATTTATTACACAGCATGATATCAGGCTTCTGATAGCATTCCTTTCATTCTACAAGGAATCAATGCATGTTCTGCATGAGCTTATTTATACGGAAGCTGGGACGGTATTTTCATTTCAGGAAAGCTAATCATAGGACACACAAAAACTCAACAATATTTAGGTGCAGTCGCATTTTGCTGCAATGATTTATCAAGAACATGTATAGTAGTGGAGATAATTTTCACCCTGGCTCACACCATAATTTTGAAAATAAAAATCAAGTATTTCATCATTGTCATCCATCTTAACTTCAAGAACATTTTTGTTGCTGTTTTTTTTTTCTTTCTTTCCTTCTTTCTTTTTTTAGCTTTTTTTTTGCAGCAAAATATCCATGCCACCCGGTTCTCAAACATATGGAGGAAAGGGAAAATAATGCAGGCAGCCAGACAGACCTGAGTATCGCGAGTTGCGCCAAGGTATTGGAAAGAAATTAATTCGCCGGTGAGCTGTAGGGTTAAATAAAAGCATCAATGCAGCAAGTAAGCAAATTATGCACTAGAAATCAGACAGTATAGGCAGGATAGAGAGGAAAAGTCAGGAAAATCATCTTTCACTTACTTTTATAAGACATGTTTAACAATGGTATGATAAATAACTGAACTTGCAAAATAAAAGTAATTCTGATTTTTTTTTTTTTTTTCAAACCTTTTTTTCTGATTTCTGAGTTAGAATAAATTCCATGCAATCTAGAAGCTACTTTTAAAGATCAATTAAAAGATTAGCAAAATCACAACTTCAATATAAATTAAAACTAACAAATATTAAAGCTTCTAACAAAATATTAATTTGAATTGGGACATTTTGAAAACTATCTAAGAATTTTGCAAGTCCATTAAAGGCAAGACAAATGACAAAAGAACAAAAAAGAATGTGAAAGAAAGAACATGTGGAGAAATGCAAAGAACAAGCATTTATATGTGAACAGAAGTGGAAATTATGATAATTAGTGTGAGTTAATAACAATGACTATAACCCCTCAATATTTCCTAAAATATCTCTGTGAACTACTTTTGCGTAAATGAAGCACATTTTTAATTTGCTACCTTAAAGCTATATCAATTTGACATGATTACCGTTGTAGTCTAACATTAAACGTAGCTTTAAGCGTAAATATTTTACTTAATTGTCGCTATATAAGCCTAAATATCATTTATTCCTATCTAAATACATACAATCTTCAGATCAAAATACATACATTCTGTAAAGTCAAAGGATAACAAAAAAATGTAACAACGAATGAAAAACAGAAATATCTAACAACATTTATAGAAACAGACAAAGATTTTAAACCAAAAAAGCCCCATTTTAAGAAAAAATCTTCACAATACATTAGCTAACAAGACATAAATCACCCTGCACATTTGGACTACATTCCCATTGTGTAGGCTGATTAGTCTTTGTCTGATATAAAAGCAAGTTCTCTTTCTTGGGACTGACATTGCAAACATATTTGAAAGAACCTAACAAAATGAATGAAGTTAGAGTCTATACCTTTAATGGCCTCTGCGGCATGGACAATTTCTGACACGGCATTAGCCACCTGTCTGGACAGAATGGTGAGTTGCTGGCGAGCCTCAACAGATGGCTTCTGTAATACCTGTTTCAGAGAGGTGAACATTTAAGAAATGTTTTTAGAAAAAAAAAACAAAAACAAAACAACAATAGCAGACAAAAGCCAGTCTCCTAAAAGGAGTAATTTAATTTCTAAATAAAACACAAGCTCACGAAATCTAATCTGAATTATCTTGCTCCTAGAATAAAAATAATTGTTAGATCCTTTGGAAGCAGTAAAAATACAAAGGTAGAAGATGGGCCATATTGTACAATTTCGGGTAATGAACCTTCATCAGTGACCCTTTATAAAACTGGCAGCGAAAGCCAGACATTTTTGCTGCAATTACAAGAATTTACATCTGTGAAGTCTAAATCAAAGACTCAAATTCCCAAAGGGGCCAAATAATCAAAATACTGTTAAGAAGATGATTCTTAACATATAAAAAATTGAAATACTTCAAGCAGACATAGGCTACAGGGGGTCTAGGTCTCCATATTTTCAGCTAAGGGAGAAGTGAAGATGTATAGAATATATAGGCAAATTTAAAATTCAGGTCCAAAATATCTCCTGAATTTTCGAAATGAGAGAAGTTCTCCCTAATTTTCATGGCTAACTTGAAACCTGCTACATCTATTATAACAAACACATGACCTACCATATTAACTTGTTCTAATAAATTTCTATAAGCTTCAGCACAAGCAGCCCCAGCTGCTACAGTTCTGTGACGAACATCGTGAGTTTCAGCAGTCTGAGCAGCAGCCTGAAACATGGGGAAAAATGTTACAATCTTTTCATTTCTCAACACAC
Organism: Rugalucina vietnamica; assembly: GCA_964017185.1. Taxonomy (NCBI): domain Eukaryota; kingdom Metazoa; phylum Mollusca; class Bivalvia; order Lucinida; family Lucinidae; genus Rugalucina; species Rugalucina vietnamica. Next base: position 18,587,743 of record OZ024885.1, read on the forward strand.
TATCAGCATTCTCAGAGTGTCTGTTTGTTTTCTCTCTCTTTGTGTGTGTGTGTGTGTCTCTCTCTCTCTCTCTCTCTCTCTCTCAGTGTCTGTCAGTTTGTTTTCCCCCATCTCTCTCTCTCTCTCTTCTCTCCCTCTCTCTCTCTCTCTCTCTCTCTCTCTCTCTCAGTGTCTGTCAGTTTGTTTTTATCCACTCATCTCTTCTATTATATTCTATTCTATCATATCTGCCTCAAATCCAAAGTTATTGTTTTTCAGAACAAAACTTGTATCATACTGATGATTTTTTACAGCGTTTCTTTAATCTTTAATAGTCAAAAGGTACAAGTAGGCAAAGATCAGGAAAAGGCGCAATCAGAAAAAGATTCCCACTCCAAAAACCGAGGTGGGAAAAAACCAAACTAACAATCAGGTACTTATACCATGAAACAATCGTAAGCCGAATGGGCAGCTATTTTCCCAACAGGTGGCCACTCAGTTACCGTAACTAAAAATATGAAAACATACATAAGGCGCCAACAGTCAACTCTGTTTCTACTAAGGATCTCTTTTCCTTTCAGTTATACTTAAACAGTACATTATTTTCTTTGTACAAGTGTTAATGTTCCACTACTGAATAGCAGCAAGGGCAATCTATGTTCACTCACTATGCCACCAATATTATCTTGGAACATATTTTTTTATTCTTCTTTCTTATCCAAAATTATGCGTTCAAGTTCCTGCCAGGAGAACCATTATATGAGCCTACCTTACTACAGCTGAGTAAATCAAACACAGCCTTTCTGCCCATGTTAGCCACAACAATAACGTCTTCCTGTCTGCCCGAGTTGCCTGCCGCAACAGCCTTGGCGGTAGCTGATGTGAGTGGCTTGGTGTAACGAATCAGATCTTCAGCAGTGGCTTTCTTGTCTGTCGCTGGATTACTTTGATAAGCCTACAGAAAAAAGAATGGCTTCAGCGTTAATCTTTTTCCATGTTTCTCTAATTTCATTTTCACAAACCATTCAATTACTTATTTCAGCATTTGTGTCATTTTCAATGGCATTTGAGTTGATTCAGTAGCAGTTTTGCATCGTTATAAGCAACTCATTTTGTAAACTGTTGTCATCAGAGATCAGCAAAAAATAACTTTGTCACATGAAGAGTCAATACACTTGTTTCTAACTGTCAAAAGTTTATCAAAGTTATGCTCCTAAGAATAAATGACACAACGTTATATGCTATGTAAATGTAAAGTTCTTTAGTGCAGCATGACATTGTATTTTAAGTGATAGTACACACAAACTCAAAATGATTACTGTCTGCAAAATATGAGAAGCCTACAATGATGAATAATGTATATCTCTACAAATAATATAAAATCCGAAATATTTCCCCATGTACAAGTATAGGGTTTTAACTATTGTTGGATACCACGGGGTTGGACAGGTAAGATTTTTATACTATTGGCAAGATTTGACTACCGATGTGCATATGAAAAATGGTTGTTTCAGTGATATGGACGAAAAATATCTGGTATTGAAAAGTACTAAAATGGTAAGAGTTTTCTCTATACTAAATGCTTAATTTATTCAACATGAAAATATCTTTTTAATGTTAACATTTGAATTTTGACTGATTTTGAATATCTCGTATATCAAGCCCTGTTATGGTTCTAATTAACCCATATTTGACGAATGGATTTTCCCATCATTATCATTTAGGTCAGTCCACTTTCATTTTTAGGGGCGTCAGGAGGGATTTTTAAATTTTATCCAATTTTTCGATGAAAATTCTCTAAGCAAACAGAATAGCCCCAGATGGGACGCCGCGTTCTGCGGCGTCCCATCTGGGGCTATTCTGTTTGCCTATGTCCCACAAAAGGGACGCCAGGCTTAAATGAGTTAACATGATTAGTGATTCTACAACAAATTTTATATGTTTTTTTTTTTTAGAATAATCTTTTTTAGAATCCATAATTATTGCCTTGGGTGGGTGTGAGCATGGTAGTCCAATGGTTAGTGCTTCATACTCTGGTCAAGAGGGGGAAGGTTTGATCCCTTCTGTCAAAGGGTCAAGTCCTTGTGCAAGACATGTTACTCCCCATAAAACTGGTTAATAACCAGGAGACCAAGGTTCCATCCAGACATGACTGAAAAAATTGTGTACTTGGACGTTAAACCATAAAACAAACATAATACATGCAGCATTTTAGTCTAATCTAAACTGCATTCAGCTTTGAGTTATACAATCAATTTTCAGTAATTTTTCAAACATTTTTGCATATTCTTTTTAGTTGCATAATTACTAATTAAACTTAAATATCTATAACTGATTTAAGTGCGGGGTTAACGCAGGGTGCTCAAACCACTATGGAACATTCTTGTTCAATCTATTTGTAATGGCAATCCATCAAAGTAATATGTTCTTTGTTTGAGATAGTAATCCCACATTTGAGTTACTGATGAAAAGTTAAGCATAGATTGTAAGTTTTAGCCTGCCCAGTAAAAGAGAGTGGTCGAAATAAGCGACCATCCCAAAATGGCCTCAACTGCTTGGTACGGATTAAAGCATGGAATTGAAATCTTATCTTTTTATTTTTCTTAAAAATTCCATCTACAATGCCACTAATATTTGAGCCTTCACATGAGAAAACCAGCAATTTGGGGTTTCCACCAGGTCTGACATAAACCGGACTGTACAGTCACAGAGGAAGACTAAAAGCTTAAAAGTTCAAGTTTAAGAAGAAGAGGGATTGTACTATCCATGTAGCGAAAACAAAGGCACTGATCAGCTGTGCAGTTATTGCAAAGCTAATCTGCGCCTTTGGTTTCGCATATGCAGATTGATGGTTTTCTTGTGTGGCAACTCATTTTGAAAGCCAGACTATAAGCAAAGTTCCATGAATGTTTGAACACCCTGCTGAATAAGCATTATTTGAATAGGCTATTATAATACCACAGACTTACAATTTTCATGCTACTGAACGTCTGAAAACAATAAGCGCCATCACATATAGTTAGCAACGAGAATACTAAACCAACTCTCTTTAAGTCATTCATTAAAATTCGACCTCATTATAACATGCCTCATTATAATGCAGTTTCCAAGTTATGACTCCCAAAATGATTCTTTAACTATACATGTATGTCTATTGTCTCATTATAACATGGTTCACTTATAACACAGTCTGATTCTGTGGACCCTAAAGATAGCGTTATAATGAGGTTTACCTGTACTTTTTTTTTTTTTTTTTTTTTTTTTTTTTTTTTTTTTTTTTTTTTTTGCTCAATCATCAAATATCTTTTTTTCATTTTAAGTTTGTGTTTTTGTTTGTTCGAGTCAACAGCCATGGTCATGTCGGGATGTTGCCTCCATTTTATGGGACTTTTACCCAAAATTAGGATGTCATGACACTCAAAATGCGCTTCATAAATATAACTGCCCAACTAAGCCAATAAGGCTTATATCACAGTGTATATCCGAGCGTATACAGAACAGACGGTTACAGAACGGACAGACGTTTATAGGAGCACGCGCTTTTTCGCGCCAAAAATGTTTTTTCGTTCTTTTAAAGTGACTAATGCAAATATTGAGACCAAACTAGAGCAGATGTGTTGCATACATACCCGTTTAGTTGTCTGTGCTCAAGAGCACAATGATTTTTCAGGGGGTTCGCCATAACTGCCCAAGACGTGTGAAAAATGGCATATTTTGTATTTTTTGGCTGTGTGTCGAGATGGCTTGCAAAATAAGCCATTGTCAACCTTTTGGATTTAGTCCGTATGTAGTTAAATATGTCCTGAACCACCAGACATTAAATATTTTATATGTTTTCCAGTAAAAATAGCCAAGATTTGTTTTTTTTCTGAAGCGTATGGTAATTTCATGGTTACGGGGCGGTACAGTCGTTTGTTACGGAGCGGAACAGACAAAATGACGCATTTCCATACGAAACGGAACAGACGTAGGCGAGCTTTAGAATACGGATAGAAACAGACGCTGTATAGTAGAAATGTAAGATACAAACATGTTTTAGCTCACTCGAGCTTTCTGATTCACTATAGACAGCGGAATTTTTACAGACCCAGCGTCTGTCTGTCCATCTGTTCCTCACCATCCTGCTTAGCAAATATTTCACCACATTCATAGGGAGAAATACATATGAAACGCCATCCGTGCAATTTTAACCCAGGTGCAGTGTCATGAACAACTATGCCATCTCAATCGGCCAGTATACAGTGGATCGCAGCTAGCTAGTGGCTGACAGTCGGTATTGTGTCCTTGTCACAGCTAGACGACACTAGCACTTCAATGAGTAATCAGGCAGCGGAAGCCATTTCCCGACAGGTTTTTGTAATGACATCTAAAATTCTAAATCCTTACTTTAATAAATGATTATGGCGTACGTCATAACAACATGGATTCATTCGATGCTTCATCATGTTCATATTCCGATGCTTCATCGTGTTAATATGCACAAGCATGGCAAAATAGTAATAAACTGCGAGTAAATCAAATAAGTAAGATGCATGACAGAATCATATATGCTTACAAATCACGCCAAAGATTTTATCTCCCGCCGCAAGCTCCCTTTTGCGGCGTCTTGGCTGATTCTCACGCATCATTCATATATGGAAAGACTTTGGAATATATGACCGATGCTTTGGAGAGTACTCCCGCCGGTGTGTACGGAGGTGGGTGTTCGCTTGATGACTTTGCTTAAGGACCGAGTATGCAAACAGGGAACCTTTTCCTTTGACCGAAATTCTAGGGTCTCTATATTACTATATTACTATATTCAGCACGAATGCCAGCCTTCCATATAGACCTCCGGTTAAAACAGACACGAGTCTTATTATCGGACCTTTTAAGACTTTTTTCAGTCTTTTATTTTAGAATTTATTGTTAGATATGCACTATTAGTGATACTATATTTAAAGGAGAAGAAAAGCCGTGATTGCCTCGTGATGCTGAGCACCAAGGAAGCCATTGGTACCATTTTAACGCATTTGATATGGCGCGGCCTGGGCGAACCCACGACATCTCGCCCCCGAAGCGGGCGCTTTTACCACTGAGCTATCGGGACCTCTCCCCCCCTCTCTCTCTGATCTGCTGTTTGCCCCCAAACAACTTTTTGTTTTCACAACATAGTCGATGCTATTCTGATACATGTACGATGCTGATCCAGGTCACCAGGTGTATTCCATCTGGTCACGTTCCAGTGCTACAATACAGAAGGTTGCCGCAAAGTGTTATATTTGACATCACAGTGTTGTTCATGTAGTATTCATGGCCGTCTGTGACCGCTCCGTATGCTGATTCGTCTGTTTTTTTCGTAGGCTACGTCTGTTCCGCCCCGTAACATAAACGAATCTGTAGACTGTTCCGCTCCGTAATGTTTTTGTTGCTAAGCAACAAAATTCTGCTTAAACTACAAGGCTTCCATGCCGGAAATTATGGTGTTTTGGAAGATAGTAGATGGACATGCAAGGCCGATATAACAATACATTCGAAGCGTACAGTTTTGGATGAAAAACTGTACAAAACATTTTTGGCGCGAAAAAGCGCGTGCTCCTGTAAACGTCTGTCCGTTCCGTAACCGTCTGTTCTGCATACGCTCGGATATACACTGTGTATATGTATGGATGGTTTGACTAAACCACTTTTCCTAGGCAGGCTCAGACATGAGCGGTTAACCAGTCATCAGATGGTCTGTCAGTAGATTAGAAGCTTTGCCTGGAGGCACAAACAGCCCATCTATTTCTCCTAGGCCCCAATGGGCAGGGGCCCATATTCCCACCCGTCCACCCTTAAAGTTTGTGTTTTGTCGAATTAGTGTCTCAAGTTGCAAATGGTTGCAGTTTTCAAATCCGCTCAGTGGAAAAACGGGATGATAAAAAGAAAGTTGGTTTTAAAGTGAAACAGTACACATATAACATTAACAGTGCTCTTATGTATGATAAGACAAACAGAACAATGTGCTTGTGCTATGTCATTATCAACCATCCTAAGAATTGGGACAAAAATATACATATGTATAGGCAAATGGCATAGATCCCGAACAAAGATTGAATTATCGCTACAAAACACAAAATAGTTGACATCATTTCAGACGTCCCAATTATTTGGACTGCATGATCACCCTGTACACTTGTGATGCAACCAAATTTCTTACAGCACAGACTGATGCAACATCACACAACACCTGATAAAAGGAGTGATGTTATTGGAAGCAGGACCGATTTGGTCACAACTTACAGCAAAGCTATATTGATTTGGCAACCTTAAGCAAGGTTCTCTGCTGTAGGTTGTTGCTAAATCACTCTGACTTCTATTCCGTCACATGCCCTGAGATATTGCATCAATCTGCGCTGTAAGAATCGGGTATATACAGGATGATGATTGAAGACTGAAGTGACCTTTCCCAAAATTATTAATGTGAACTGTAGAATGGTGAACTTTTTGTTAAAAGACAAATGAGCCGTGACGCGAGAAAACCGGTCTTCGGGGCTTCCGACCAGGTCTGACACAAACCGACCTGTACAGTCACAAGAGCAGGCTAGAATCTTGAAATTTCGAATTTAAGAAGAAGATAAATTGTACTATCCGTGTAGCGAAAACAAAGGCGCTGATCAGCTTCGCAGTGACTGCGAAGCTGATCTGCGCCTTTGTTTTCGCATAGGCAAAATTCCGGTTTTCTCACAATGCGGCTCAAATAGAAGTTTTGAAAAACACTTTTGCTAAAAAAAAACCATTTACAGCAAGAAGTTTGCAAATCAGCCGTCACATGAGAGAACTAACAATCATGGTTTCCACACTTATCAGGCTGTACAGCCACAGTAAATAGTTAGAAGCTTGAAATTCTAGATTTCAAAAGATGTATTATTCTAGTGTAGCGAAAACAAAGGCGCTGGTCAACTGTGCAGTTACTGCACACCTGATCCGCACCTTTGTTTTTGCCGATTCTTGGCTTTCTGATGCAGCAGCTCAAATCACGAATACAGAAACATTATGCTTGACAACAAATCAGCAAATGACAATGAAACTTCCTAGCGAGAACCTACACCACAGTGTGAAAACATGCAAAGTGCTGCGTAAATTGATTTCAAAAGTGCTGCGTACAGTGCTGCGTGATAAAAAATATGAAATTAGTTTCAATTTTCAGACAGAAATACCTCAGCAAGCAGTAAAGACCAAGATTAGAGTGATCCTAGAGGAGCTTTTTGTTGTTGGTCTTTTCTGTGTGCTCAAGCTTCAACCTCTTTTTAACACTGTTTCGTTGTAACACTGTTATGGATAAAACACAATCTATTTTGCTGCCTCATCACACAGGAGCGAAAGTCCCTTGATGCAAACTAGCGCAGACTTGCATAAAGGGTTAATCTGTTATGCTTTTTGCAATTTCTGGTCAAAATAATTAGATGTTTTTGTAAAAGTGATCTTTTTAACGCACAGAACGCAAAGGATAATGATTTTGTCCAGAAATTGCAAAACATGGACAGATTAACATTTTTACGTTCCTGTGTCGAGGGACTTTCGCTTATCTGTGACAAGGTCTTTATAGTACTGTTAGGAAAGCTATCACAAATATTTGTCAAAACAACAGTGTTATAAAGGGGCTGCAATTATCTGTCTAAAAATTATGAGCTAAAAATTCAGATCATTCTAATTTTGGGTACCTTGATCTCTTGTCCAATAGCTTCAATGGTAGATTCTAGAGCTCTCGTTCCTCTAGTAGCTTCGTCTTCAACTGATTTCACGGTCTTTAATAGGGACGTTACATTGGTCACCATTACCTAGAATAGACAGGGAAAAGCGATGATAAGCAAGGTTCTATGGTATGAGAAAATGGCAAAACTAAACAGAAACAGGGATTGCAATTTTTAAGGAGTTCATCATAGAAAATAATGTTCAAAGCAGTATCTGAGAGCTCATGATTCTTATTTTTTTTTATTAATTTATTTATTTACTTATTCTCTTTATTAGTTGTGGGGGGAGGGGGAATGGGGGCAGATTGATGAAATTTTCAAATATGAGCCATCTCGTGGGAAAACCAACAATGTGGTTTTTGAACAGGTCTGACACAAACCGGCCTGTACAAGCACAGAAAAGAGCTAGAAGCTTGAAATTTCGTATTTAAGTAGAAGAGGAATTGTACTATCCGAGTAGCGAAAACAAAGGCGCTGATCAGCTTCGCGGTTACCGCGAAGCTGATCTGCGTCTTTGTTTTCGCCTATGCAGATTGTTGGTTTTCCCATGAGGTGGCTCATATTAAAATCTGATACAATACAAACATGGTTCTTGTGAAACTTACCATAAAATAGCCAAGAATATTTTATCCTTTCACTTCGGCATTGTTTTGTTTTAGTTCAAAATCAATCGCAAGCTCTAAATGCACAAACTTCACTATGGGACTATGCACAAACTTTGGGACTATTTGAAAGCTTACTCTTTTATTAAAGCTTACTTTTAAACGGGGGCAGTTAATCAAAGCAGACAGTGAGTTTGGGGAATAAAGTAATGAACTTAGATAATGCAGGCATGTCATAAAATATGACAAAGTAATGCACACACCAAGAATAATGCATCACAAGAATTTGTAAGTAAGATTTGAGGGTTTTGTTATCTCTAATGCAAAGCACACATTAAATTACAGTGGACAAAATGCATGACAGATTTGATTTAGCACAATGACGGCGTAACTCAAAACTGATTTTGATCGCTCACACTCAAATGCTCTCTTGAGCGTAACTACTTTTTAATCAGCTGTACTGATCATGTAATGTTTGACTCTTGATTCGGTGACTGTCATAAAATTTTATGTGCTTCACAAAGATAAACCCTGTCTCCCCTATTCAGGACAAAGAAAAAATTCTACCTATAGCCGCTACTGAAAGCGGTGCCTCAAAATAAAGGTAACTAACTTGCTATACAGTGTGAAGGGAAGTAACTCTGCATTATTCTACTATAGCAAGGGGCAAAACTCTTAGTATGGGTGTGACATTTCAGCTTTTCTTATGTAACATGTTAACATTTCATAACGACAAGCAAACTAACAGCAACTACAAAAACAGTATTTATACGATACGGAGTGAAAACTTCATGCTACAATAATAACAGGAGCATAATGCACAATATTTATAGTTCCAATGCATTCACCTTAGACCTGAATACCATTCTTGGTGTGCATCAATTCCTGATGCACACATAAATTCAAAGCTTTAAATTGAGGACTCTTATCAGCATGAAGTCAGCTTGTAGGGTCTCCTCCGTGTGTGGCATTGCCAGCATCATTATGAGCAACTCATGTTTTTCAACACTCAATACAAACTCAAAATTTTCATTTCAGTTCTTAAAAATTTCTTAATCATGAAAAATTTCACAGGACATAATTATTCCAGGTAATTATTCGAGTAAGAGAAGGATCCAAATTTTATATTTTTGCAAAATGAATAATGCAGCATTTTCATATGTGGCAAAACCAATAAGCGAAAGTTCAAGTTTGAAAGTCATGAGTGAAATTAAATTTAATATTGCTGAAATAATATGTTTTTTGATTTATGGGCATACACCAACATTTAATCATTACGGTATGAAATTATTCTTACAAGAAAGATAAAAGCCGTTTTGAGATTTTATAGATGTTTTATTCACCAATGAAAATACAACATAATGATATGTAAAATCAAACAGCAGTCTGACACCATAATCTAGAGGTAATGGAATAATCCTAACAAAAATATACAAATTCTATACAGTTCCTTAAACTTAGAAATTTAGAAAAATTCACAAGCCTGCTTGATAATGGTATAACATGTCAACTTCGAACTGATCCCAAGCAACCAAACAATTGTTTTCCATTCATTTCATATAAATGTGTCCATAAAAATAATAATTGCTTTCTTGCTTGTGGAATTCAACATTAAATGAAACTGATAATTTGCCAATTTCAACAGTTCCAAGCCAAGTTGTTGGATGTTAACACATTCTCCTGTTAAGAATGTATAAGATGTAACTGATGTAAAATGAAACTCTGTATTCTAAATTTCGTTTTGGTATGTTGCTGAAAATGATTTATATAACTATAGGATGTACAAAAGTATATCTTTTGAATCAAAAGATTATAGTTAACTATTAAAGAACAGACCAAGAATACTGTAAAGATCCAGAAAATTCAGACAACAGATTGCTTTCCTGCTATTCAATTGAACAATTATCAACAAAATAGCAGATAATTGACTGATACATGTAATGAAAATCTTTTGACCATGGGATCAAGCATTTAGGACTTGAAAATATACTGTATGTCTGGGCAAATTTGTTTGAGGGAGCATGGTGGCCTAGTGGTAGAGTATCGCACTAAGAATCCAGAGGCCCCGGATTCGAACCCCAACTGGTGTCAGGCTATGTCAGTCAGAAAGACACATTATCTTGCCATATAAGTGTTTAATAACCAGGAAGGAATGATTCCGTCCAGTCGTGAATGAGAAAATGTTGACAGGGACGTTAAACGTCATTACAAACAAATAAAAAAATGTCTGAATCCTCAGAATATCTACAGTACTAGAGTTGGAGATTTATATGGAGAAGCAGTGATTATAAAGCAGTACAATAAAAATCACAACATCGAATAACAATGATATGTACGATATTCACTATTGCATATTCACTTATTTCACCCATATTCACGTTTTAAACCTCATATTCACTTTTAGCACTTTTATTCATTAAAATTTGAAAATCCTATTCACTCTTGCTCTAATAAAATAAGTCCTAGGAAGCCAAAATGATAAATAATTGGTGCTATAAAAACTTATTATCTACCAAATTCATACATAGCACATTTGAATTAAAATATTATCCATCTTTAATCAATCTTCAGTATCTTTATTATACATGTACATTTAAGTTCAGCACAACCTTTTTTTTTTATCTGTAAATTTTTAAGTTTGTCCATTTTGTTCCTTTTCCTCTTTAAATTCATTATATTCACACTAAAATATGAGCCTGTGCGTGAGAAAACCAACAATATGGGTTCCAACCAGGTCAGACACAAACAAAGCTGTATAGTCACAGAAGATGGTTAGAGGCTGGAAATTTTGGATTTAGGAATAAGAGGAATTGTACAATCCGTGTAGCGAAAACAAAGGCGCTGATCAGCTTCGCAATTACTGCGAAGCTGATCTGCGCCTTTGTTTTCGCCTATGCAGATTGTTGGTTTTCCCATGCGGCGGCTCATATTATTTTCTCAATTATTATTTGTCAAACTTTCACTGGTCATAACTAATACACAATATCCAAAACTTGTCATTTGAAACAATGGGAAATTGCACATTCATAAAATGCTCAGCGCATGCCAGTTACGTATGATCGATAGGGCCCCGCCCTAATAGGGATAACCTGTAAACAAGAGTGATATCTACGATACATATTGTGAATTGGTGCCTTTGACCAGGATATATTTGGGGTTATAAAACTTTTTTCATGCTCAACTCAGGTGAGCATGAAATTTAAAGTGCTAAAAATCACACATGTATATTAAAATTGAAGATTTATAATGCCAAAGTCTGTAAGGACATCTATGCCTTAGATTGGGATACTCCCTAATTGACAAATATGTCACTTTCAAAGACGAAAATGCCTGGTTTTTTATTATTATTGTTTTCTTGCATATTTTGATTGTCAATGACATAATTTATGTCAATTTTAACATTAGTTTGGGAATTCACATTTCTAAGCATAAATGCAATACGATAGATTGAAAGCAAATTTACTTTTGAACCTGTACTGTATCTCTATAAATACATCTACATAACCTAAATATACTCACTCTGACACCGGTTTGACAAGAAATACGACCATGAATGTTTACAATTCTACAGTTGATGTCTTTAAAATTGTCCATAACAACTGTGCTTATTTTAGTTCATGGAAAATTTCAGGAAATTACACATTTTCGCCTTGCTGACCCTGTTCCCCCCCTAGACCCAGGATGCCACTTTGATATGATGTGTGAATGTGAAAACCACACAAACTGACGAAAGGGCATGCTGGGTCCCGGGGGGGAACACACCTAGAAATAAACTATAAGATTGTAAATTAAAGATCTTATGCACTATGCTAACATTTCTTTCAAAATAAACTTAAAATTACAAAACAATAAACAATCAATGTGTGGATATTGTTCAGCCTTCATATGACGAACAAGCCCATATTTGTTTGACTGAAAAGTACTGTTGACAAACAAATGGAAATCAGTTCAAAGTCTAATGGTTTATTTTTGCCGAAGATGGGGTGGGTTGTGAAAATATTTAGTTGCATTGTCTGGATTCTGTTAAATCAGCCAAACTGTTTTGTAAACGAAAGTGTATATATTTCTTCTCATAAAAATGCTAAATGCAGCCCCATAGTCATAACATGAAAATTTCGTCCTCCCAAATCTGAGATTTAGGGACTTCGTACATCTAAGGCATAGATGTCCTTTATCCAGCTAATAAATGTTAAAATGCCAACAATAGTCTCAGCTGAGTTGAGCATGAAAAAAAGTTTTATAACCAGGTTATATTTGGTGCTTTTGTAACAATACATGAAGTTAATGCTACTAGTATAAACTTTATATTGTCACTATTTAAAGTGCTGCTAAATTTTTTATATGTTCGTGTTACTGTAAAGTGCATTCTAGTCTACTTTCTAATCTTCTATTTTGACTTGACAATGTCGATGTATATTTTGCACCATTTTTATTGTACTCATATCTTAAAATTAGAAATACCCTTTTTTGATCTATTATCATTGTGTTATTATCTACACAAGATTCCTTAAGTTTTGCTCATTTTGTCATTATATGTTTCCCACATATTAACTTTTAATTCAAATGTATTACTGAAAATACTTAAGCTACATTGAAAACTCACAATATTTAAACAACATTAAGATATATATATACCTTTCACAACAATGATAAAATGTAACATCGGTAAACATTTTTATCAATACCTGTACATGTAGCTTACTGAAATGTCACACCCAGTTAATGTAATGGTTGTTAATACAAAAATTAATACAAATCCCCATTTTATACCACCACAGCAAATCTACTAATATTTCATGAGAATGGGAAAAATACTCGGCAATTCTTCCTAAATGTTTTTTCTGGTGCATTTATCACTCGGTGCTTCATGTCCGTAAGATGCTGTGCTGCACACGGTTTGGCCAATATAGACCGGCTAATCACACAAACTATGAGACTTTCCTAGTGCTGGTCTTGCAGACATGCAGTATCTTGCTATAATCATATTTTTTATCAATGACTGATTTTTCCAAAGCTGTTTAGGCCTAAATAGGAAAGTTCTATATAAAGACAAGTTTCTAGACTCTATGAATATAAATGAATTTCTTTCGTCATAGACTCATGCCACAGATTTACCGTTATAAATATGAAAGAAATCAATGTATTTGTCCAATTGACCAAACACAATATGAACTATCGATCCGCCTCTCATTTAAATCCAGGACAAACAAAGAATTAACAGCATTAATTTTAAACGAGATTTATTGTAAAATGTATTCACAATTTACCACGTGCCATTGTTTGTCCTAAACTTTTGTCACCAATTGACTGGTCGGTGTATATTTTGACTGCGTTTCGCTTGGTCAATAGGAACTGACATGTCACTCACATTTATAACAGTAAATCTATGACATGAGTCTTTGACGCAAGATTTTCATTCACAACTTGTAAATCTGCTTTTATGACCAAATTAAAACAGAAACAAAATTTATGATTTCTTCAAAAATAGGGACAAAACAAAATATACAACAGATAACACCCACCTTAGCAGAGTCTTTCAAATGCATCATGGCCGGGTCTTGTACATTTTTACCCGAGGCGTTCTTGGTAGCGCTGATCAGGTCAGACAGCGCAGAGGCCACGTCCTTCACTGCATTGATCAACAGAACCTGGAAACATTGTTGGTTTATCACTATATACTTCAACCTCATCATAATGTGCCATACAATGCAATAATGTGTTTTTCAATATAACATGACACCGTCAGGGCTCCCAAATTGATTATACTGTTTCATGTCTATAGTAAGCAACCTCATTATAACATGGTTTCACTTATAACATGGTCTGCTTCTACAGACCTCAAAAGTAGTTTTATAATCAGGCTGTACTATATAAATGTATATTTATAAATAACAGGATCTTACAATAAGTCAGCTATTATTTATATCAAGTTATTAACAACTATCTTGTGGGAAGCAAATAAATGGAACTTCCAGTCTTTAAGTATGATAGAAAGTAAAGTACCAAATGAATGTGAAGATTTACAAGGCCATCAAAACAAATTCATTATCCATTTTTTGAAATTACTTCAAGTATGAAATTTCTGAACAAAACTGAAAATTCATGAACAATCAAAACAGATTTGAAACAAAAATGATACATACCTGTGCCTCTGATTGGTCAGACCCTAACGAGCCTGCGCCGAATTTCACCACATCGGCCAGACGTGTGATAGTCTTTACCGCCATCTGCGCAGCATTGGCAAGAGCTTCTTGATTCTGGGCAGCTCCGGCGACAAGTGTTTTGGTGTCGTCTACCAAGGCTTTGGCAGTCTTCAAAATGTTCTCTCTGAATGGAAATTAGGAAACATCATCATGCACAAAAAATAGATTTATTACAAGAACAAGTAAATCATACTGCTGCAATCATCTATTGAAACTAGAAATTGGCTGCAAGCAAGGCTTTCAGTATACCCCCCGCAAAATTATCTAAGGTCAATAACTTCCTTTAAGTCAAACATGCAAAACATTTGTCAAAAATATCTTTTCAGCATTATAATCCTTCATGAAAATCCTCCGTATGTCTGACTCATGTCTGTAAGGTATTAAATAATATACTGAAAGCTCAGGGAGTAAAATTATTGTTGATTTCACTGTACACTGTTGATCATTATTTATCATGAGAAATGGTCAAAAATTGGCTATGCTAAAAAAAAAAAGCTGTAAATTTGTCAAAAATAAATTATTCAGCATAAGAATTATTCATGCACATCTGAAATATATCTGGAACAAGTGTGCAAAGAATTCAAATGAAACAATGAAAGCACTAGGAGGACTTGATTTCATAAAGTATGCTCTACCAGCCGTATTGTATATTAGCGATGGTTGAAAAATGTCTAAGTTGAAAAATGCTGTAAATTTGTCAAAAATTATTTTTTCACCAATAAAATTCTTTATGCACATCTTCAATATGTCTGTAACATGTCTGCAAAGTATTGAAAAGTATTACTGAAAGCCCCAGGAGGAGTTGGATTTCACAAAGTATGTACTATCAACCATAATTGAATATAAGCAGAAATGGTCAAAATTGGTTAAGTTTAAAAAGCTGTAAATTTGTCAAAACTAAAATTTTCAGCATAAAAATTCATCATGCACATCTTCAATATATCTGGAACAAATCTGCAAAGAATTAAAAAGAAACAAGGAAAGCCCTAGGAGGAGTTGATTTCACAAAGTATGCACTTCCAACCATTATTGTATGTAAGCAATAGTTGAAAAATGGCTAAGTTAAAAAATGCTGTAAATTTGTCAAGAACTATTTTTTCAGCATTATAATTCTTCATGCACATCTTCAATATGTCTGTAACATGTCTGCAAAGTACTGAAAAGAAATACTGAAAGCCCTAGGAGGAGTTCATTTCACAAAGTATGTATGTAAGCAATAGTCGAAAAATGCCAAAGTTAAAAAATGTTGTAAATTTGTCAAAAATTATTTTTTCAGCATTATAATTCTTCATGCACATCTTCAATATGTCTATAACATGTCTGCAAAGTACTGAAAAGAAATACTGAAAGCCCTAGGAGAAGTTGATTTCACAAAGTATGTATGTAAGCAATAGTCGAAAAATGCCAAAGTTAAAAAATGCTGTAAATTTGTCAAAAATTATTTTTTCAGCATTATAATTCTTCATGCACATCTTCAATATGTCTGTAACATGTCTGCAAAGTACTGAAAAGAAACACTGAAAGCCCTAGGAGGAGTTGATTTCACAAAGTATGCACTACCAACCATTATTGAATATAAGCAATTATAGAAAATTTGCTAAGTTAAAAATGCTGTAAATTTGTCAAAAATGATTTTTTCAGCATGACAATTGTTCATGCACATCTGCAATATATCTGAAACATATCAGCAAAACATTAAAAGGAAACATTGAAAGCTGTAAGAGGAGTTGATTTCACAAAGTATGTACTTTCAGTACTATGGCAAACATGTTATAGGAAGACTTAAAAAGTCCCATAACTCTTGCAATACTGACCCTTTGGCCCCTAAATTCATACCACACATGTATTGTCTGATGGTGCAAGTGTGGTGAAAATTTGAAACAAATCAGGCAAAAGCTACTCAAGTTATTCAGCAAAGATGTCCAAATGTTGACGGAATGACGGAATGACGGAATCACGGAATCACGGAGTCACGGAATCACGGAATGACGGACAGGCTGAAAACAGTATACCCCCCTAAAACTTCGTTTTGCGGGGGGTATAAATATCACCAATATTTCATTTATATGAGAACTGCATGAGGTTGTCTGATTAGACTCTACATTGCTGGTGATTTCGCTGAAATCTTTACAGGGCACTACTCTACTTTAAGAGGCCTTGTATAAAGATGGAAGGAGATTAATGCAAAAATGTTCATTTAGAAAAATATCATATCATGTGTTGTCTGATTATTGGGCATGATACTGAATAATTCAATCCAAATGATATCTAAATTATGCAAAGCTGATTGGTTACCTGTGATCTGCAAAGCTACTATCACCATCGGCATTCAGAGTACCAGCCGTGGCGAACATGATGGTTGTATCTAGATCGGCAATGATACCACTGACAGTGTGGGCAGCATTGATACATGCTTGGGTGCCTCGGGAGCCTGACTGTAGGGTGGCCAACACAAATGATACCTGCAAGGAAATTATCATTTGAAACATCTGTGTATAAGATATTAAGATTAGTTGGCTGTTTTCATTGTACGTCCCACTCTATAGCTTAGGTCATATGGAGACATGACCTTGGTTTAAAGTCTCATCAGAAAGACTACAGCAGAGTCCAGAAGCCCACATCAAACTTGGGCACCCTGTTTAAAGGCAAGTGGCATAATCACTACGACATAGAAGCTTTTGAGAAAGATATACCAAGAACATCTATACCTGGTACAAATCTGCCTACTGTCTGCACAGCATCTTCCAGAAACTGCATTTTTCAAAATCTCACTTTTCTGAAAGACCTCTTGAAAAATATCACCACATCACCATTTTGCATTCCAAAAGTCTTAAAAAGTGACACAAAAAGTTTGAAAATCGGTTAATAAATAAAAAAATTATGCCAGAAAATAGTTTTGAATAGGGCTTTTTCCATTGTAAAAATGTCAGCAAGGGAAGTAACTATTTTCCAGCAAAAAATCAAAATTGGTTATTTTTCATTTAAAATGCACCAAACCAAAACAAAATTCTGGTGTATCGATAGCTGAGTGCCAAACTCTTAATATCATTCCACAGATTTGCTTGATTTTCATTTTTAAGGTGTTTGGATTACCTCCCTTGCACATGCAAAAGGCCTATTCAAAATATTTTTTGGGCATAATTATTTTAATTGTGAGCCGATTTTTAAAATTTTTGCGGCACTTTTTAGGACTTTTGGGTTGCAAAAAAATGACATGGTCATATTTTTCTTGTGTTGTTTCAGAAAAGTGAGATTTTGAAAAATGCAGTTTCTGAAAGATGGTGTGCAGACAGTAACTACATGTATATCAGTGGTAATTAGTTTGCCAAAAGGAGCCGATTTTTGCAAGTTGTATTCATACAATTAATGTACATGTATTGTTTTTCAATTAGTCATATTCTTTCACATTAATACATTTATAGTTTGGTCTCTTTTTTATACATATTTATCTAAACATTTTCACATAAAACTGATTTTTATCAATTCAAAGGAATAGTGTTGATTGATCTCAAAATGTAAGAACAGAAAAGCACTTTATGTAAATACCTTTTCAGTGACACTCCTAGCATGCTCAGTGAGGTCTCGTCTGGCGAAACTGTCAGCAGGGTTAGACTGTAACGAGCCTGCGTCCTGGACCAGCTCAATACAACTCTTGCCTAAGTCCTGAACTGTCATTCTGATTCGGCTGGCAACCTGTTGATACAAATCAAGTAGACACAAGTAAACAATGTGTTAGCCATACACATCTCAGTTATTTTAACAAGCAACGCTGACAATTAAACGACAATGTCAACTTAAAAATCTCTTGACAGTTACACTTCAAGATCAATACCCCCATTACTTCTGGTACCCGACAAATAATGAAGTGCTGGGGTGCTATGTCCCATCAACCATTCAGCTCACACAGATATGGGACAGTACATGTATTTTTAAGTCTCATCAGAAGGAAAGGAGAAACCCATAACCGAACTGGCAATCCCTGGCATTCAAGTATACTACAACCTCATAACGCCCATCACTATATTGCGGTTTTCAAAATAATATGACCATGTCATGGTTCTACAATTTATAACTTTGCAATATGTTTATTGTAAGTAACCTCGTAATAGCATAGTTTCCCTTATAACATGGTCTGCTTCTATGGACTCCAAAGATAGCATTACCATGAGGTTGATCTGTAGCTTTACAACAGCACAGTGTATGCTTCTTCCTATACATAACTGAATACTCACATCTTGGTTAGTGGCTGTTCCTGCAGCACCCCCTGATTCTCTGGCCAACAGATCAAAATCTCTTGTCAGTTGATTGGCTAACTGTCCAAGCTCTGCTACATTGGTTCCAGCTTTACCAACCTAGATAGAAGAGAAAATGAAACTGAATTCAGCTTAAGCCTAAGCCATGTTTGCTTGCCTAAACTTGTTTAATTTTTAAAAATACCAGTTACAGTATCTTGTGCAGTTTTATCAACATTCCTGGCTAACTTGACTATAAAACTCTACTGTTTTTACACCATCTTTCAGAAACTACCTTTTCCAAAATCACACTTTTCTGAAACACCTTATGAAAAGCATTATGATGTCATTCTTTTGCATTCCAAATGTCCTAGAATGTACTGGAAAAAGTTTGATAATCGCTTCACAAATAAATTTTTTTCACCAAATAAAATACCCCCCTAGCCCCTCCCCCACCCCCTTTGGTAAATTCTGAACTAGTTCTTACCATGTCCTGTGCAGTTCTGGCAATATTCTTGGCCAACTTCACCATATTGGTCTGATAGTCGACATAGGAGGCTCCTTCTCTGATCTCAACTCTTTCATCAGTCTGGAAAAACATACACGAATCCCATGTTCTTAAATTTATGTTGACATGTGATACAGATTCTTCATACAGGTCTTATAAAGAATGGTTGTCAGTAAAAATACACTTAAATCTCATAATAATACACCTCATTATAATGTGGTTTACAATATAACACGGCCATGTTATGGCTCCCAAACAGGTTATTTAGCTTTATGTTTATAGTAAATAACCTCATTAGTACATAGTTTCATTTGAGCCGCCTCATAGGAAAACCAACAATCTGCATATGCGAAAACAAAGACGCAGATCAGCTTCGCTGATCGCAGTAACCGCGAAGCTGATCAGCGCCTTTGTTTTCGCACGGATAGTACAAATCCTCTTCTACTTAAATCGGAAATTTCAAGCGTCTAGCCTGCTTCTGTGACTGTGCAGCCTGATTTGTGTCGGACCTGTTCGGAAACCACATTGTTGGTTTTCTCACGAGACAGCTCATTTATAACAGGGTCTGCTCCTATTGACCCAAAAAATAGCATTTTAATGAGGCTGAACTGTAACTAAGGGAAACTGTTAAGCTTTTGGGAACAATTTTCAGGGCTGGGACATATATGACCAAATAACGCAAGAGATCTTTTACATGTTAAATGCTTTTTACTAAAGCCTGGTTTCCACTGACAGTTTTTCGTTGACAAAAATGATTTGTCACAGAACTTTGGCAATGAGTTTGCATTCACACAGAAAAAGATTACTTATATTATTTTGCTCCCTCACCTTTATCACAGATATTTGACAATGAAACTTCGCCACAGAATTGAATTTAGACGAGGATATTTTTCTGCAACAAACCTACTTTGTCAAAGAAAAATTCTCAGTGGAATAAAGGCCTAATCATTCTACTGAACAGATCTTGCAGTACATCTCTCATAGCCATATATCTTTGCGACATATTTGCATACCCCACAAACATAGTAAATATTTACCATTGTAATAGATTTGCTGATCTTGTCTATCATAGTTGTAACTTCACCGGCCTGCGACACGGAATCCTCTAACATTTGTAACAGATCTTGAAGAACGTCTCTCATATCGTCAGCTGATGTATTGATATTTTCTTGAGTTGTTGTGGCCTAAAAATATAAATTATTTCCAAATAAGAGATTTTATAGTATTTTTCAAAGTGATGGCCCTTATAAGACAATGACTTTTTCATTATAAGGCGATGATTTCTTCATTTGATAATAGACAGATTTTTTGCTGTTTGAATAAATAATTATCTTCCAAAACTTGGATTCCTTCTAAGTTCCATGTTCCTAAGAAGCAACATTTTACTAGTACGACTACTATACCATTTTTCTTAGTCATTTTTGCCGAAAGTATTTATCAGCATCTAATTGGTGTAGCATGAAACTCTTCTTGTAAGAAACATGTCAAAAGAGTTTTTAAACTATAATTAGACATGTCATTACAGCTTGCATGGCTATTGATGCTAAATAAAGACTCACACTTAATCTCAAAATTAAAGTATATTATGTAAGACAACAAACCTTCGGGTTGCCTCCACCTTCTTTCGCCGAGTACATAAACTGCAGTGCTGATTCTATCACGGTCTTAGTCAGATCTAGGATATTCATCTGTTGTTTAGAGTTAGTGGTGAGAGATGCCGCACCGGCAGCTGCTTCTGCTAGTGGATCTAGATAACTGGCCATCTTGGTTACCTATAACAACAGGAAAAGAGGTTTGAACTAGAAATGCGTGTTTGTAAAACACTATGCCCACAACTGTATGCTTGTCCCTAAACTGGCAGTTTGTATGATTCATTTATTTCATTCGAGTGTAGTCAAATTTAATTTCCTGAAGAAGCTGTTCGGTTGCGTCTGTTTTAACCTCGATCCAGAAACAGAATGTAAGCTTTTTTGCAGGCGAGTTAGAAATGAAGTAAAAATTTAAAAATGGAGTAATTTTGTCAAACTTTGACAGAGAGTTCTCAAACGTTAATCAGGTGATCTTCTTCTCAGCCCCAACCAGCATACCAAATATGAAGGCTCTAGATAGCTAGCTCAAATACGTTTTGAGATATCTTGCACACAAGATTTTCAAAATTTGTTTTCAAAGGGACATTATTCCAACAAGGGGCATAACACGTACATGAAAAAAAATACAGGCCAACTATTTTTTTCATGAGAAATCTGTATATGAAATTTCAAAACCCTATAATTCACCGTTCAAAGGTTTCAAATTTCACCGTAAAGTGGAAAAATCAATCAAAATTTCAAAATTCTGTATTTTTGTAAAAATTTGACGGAAAGTTCTCAAAAGTTAATCAGGTCATCTACTTCTCAGCCCCAACAAACGTACCAAATATGAAGGCTGTAGCTTCAATACTTTTTGAGATATCTTGCACACAAGATTTTCAAATTTTGTTTTCAAAGGGACATAACTCAAACCAGAGGACCAATGGTCCTGTAAACGCTCACCTGAGTCTGCTGCATATACCAATAAACATGTTTGAATATTATGGTATTTAACCCCAGTGCAGGGGCAGATGAAGCCCTTGGGCCGTTTTCTTTTTTCAGAATAATCAATATTCTGTCCATTTGCCAATTTCTTGCTGGTTTTTCCCTTCAAATGACATTTTAACAGTTTTTCCCATTCAAATGCATGGGCAACCCATGTTGACCTTGCCATAAACTTGGTCAAGGTCATCAAAGGGTCATGATTTATATATACATTGTAGTACTATAGCCATGGATGCTTCACGCCAAGTTTCAATGAAGTCAATCTATCGGTTTCAGAGAAGAAGATATTTGAAGGGTTTTTACCATATATGGGCATGGCGGCCATCTTGGTCATGTGACCTAGATTATTAATATATACATTGGTTCCCCCATCCTATAGATGCTTCACATAAAATTTGGCTTCAATTGGCCAAGTGGTTTTAGAGGAGAAGATGTTTTGAATATTATGGTAATATACATGTATATTGCCCCGGGGTGTGGACATATGAGCCCTTGGGTCCATTTTTTTTTTCAGAATCATTAATATTTAGTCCTACTACCCATTTCCTGCAAGATTTTCACTTCTAATGACTTTTAAAAGTTTTCCCCATTCCAATGCATTGGCGACCTATAGGTCAAGGTCACCACAGGGTCATGATTTATATACACATTGTAGTACTTCAGCCATTGGTGCTTCATGCCAAGTTTCTTTGAAATTGGTCCACCAGATTCGGAGAAGAAGATTTTTGAAGGGTTTTTACCTTATATGGGCATGGCAGCCATCTTGGTCATGTGAACTAGATAATTTATATATACATTAATTCCCCCATTCCATTGATGCTTCACATAAAATTTGGCTTTGATTTGCCATGCGGTTTCAGAGGAGAAGATGTTTGAATATTATGGTAATATACATGTATATTGCCCCGGGGTGGGGGCAGATGAGCCCCTGGGGTCCATTTTTTTTCAGAATCATTAATATTCAGTCCTACTGCCCATTTCCTGCAAGACTTTCACTTTAAATGACATTTTAAAAGTTTTCCCTATTCAAATGCATTGGCGACCTATGTTGACCTTGCCGTAAAAAAAGGTCAAGGTCATCACAGGGTCATGATTTATACATACATTGTAGTACTTGAGCCATCCATGCTTCATGCCCAGTTTCTTTGAAATCGATCCACCGGTTCTGGAGAAGAAGATTTTTGAAGGGTTTTTACCATATATGGGCATTGCGGCCATCTTGGTCATGTGACCTGGATTATTTATGCACACATTGATTACCCCTTCCTATTGATGCTTCACATAAAATTTGGCTTTGATTGGCCAACCGGTTTCAGAGGAGATGATGTTTGAATATTACGGTAATATACATGTATATTGCCCCCGGGTGGGGGCATATGAGCCCCTGGGGTCCAATTTTTTTCAGAATCATTAATATTCAGTCCTACTGCCCATTTCCTGCAAGACTTTCACTTTAAATGACATTTTAAAAGTTTTCCCCATTCAAATGCATTGGCGACCTATGTTGACCTTGCCGTAAAATAGGTCAAGGTCATCACAGGGTCGTGATTTATACATACATTGTAGTGCTTGAGCCATCAATGCTTCATGCCAAGTTTCATTGAAATCAGTCCACCGGTTCTGGAGAAGATTTTTGAAGGGTTTTTACCATATATGGGCATGGCGGCCATCTTGGTCATGTGACCTGGATTTCTTATATACACATTGGTTCCCCCTTCCTATAGATGCTTCATATAAAATTTGGCTTTGGTTGGCCAAGCGGTTTCAGAGAAGAAGATCTTTGAAATTGTGGACGGACGGACGACGGACGGACGGACGGACGGACGCCGGATCATGGCCATCCTATAAGCTCACCTTGTGAGCCTAACGGCTCAGGTGAGCTAAAAAGGGGTATAACTTGGCCATACAAAAAATACTGGCCAACTATTTTTTTCATGAGGAATCTGTATATGAAATTTTAAAACCCTAGCATTCACCGTTCAAAAGTTTCAAAGGAGTGTTGACTATATGGCCTGTATATGCCTATACTTTGGCGGCCCAGAACACTGTTATTAAGCTCCAGATGCTGATCCTGTAAACTGAGGACAATAGTTCCATGTCCTATGAAGAGATATGTGTTAAGATATTTACAAATTCTGTCATCATTTGGTAGAAATTTCGGTTTCCATGGGGTTGGGGGTCAAAATTTCATGACTACAAAAAGGTAGAAATTTTGTTTTTTTTTCTTGCATGGTGACGATTGTTGTTACTAATGTTTGTATTTTAGAGCATCAGTCAACAGAAACATGCACGAATCATGTAAAAATGCACAGAAAATGTTTAAATATTTGCAGTATGAAATATTGTTAGGAAAACTTTTAGGAGGTACCTGTATAGCATATCTGCTAGTGAATATTAGATTACCATATATACTCTATAATAAAAGTTGCAAAAAGTGCCGTTTCCCATCTGGAATCAGTAAAAACTCATTAAGAAGTTAAAACTCTATGTGGCTTGAGAAGCATGTTATTGCAACATCAATTTGTTTTACATTCATCATGTACAATTGAATTATTGTGGCCAAATATGTATGATAAATTCTACCTAGTTGGTCATGGCCAGTGTAGCGTAACAGACATTTACACCAGCTACAATAACACGGCTACCTATCTCCATAATTCAACAATAAAATTCATTTTCAAAAGGTCAAGTATCAAATGCACCAAAAATAGATTAATTGGACTGCACACACCATATGCTACCCAAACCCATTAATAAAGTATTGAGCAAAAACCATGAACTAGTTAAGTAAAATCAGATCTGAAAACCTGTCCTCACAGTATGGAAATAATAAAAACAGAGATACAAATGCTATAGATTAGAGGCCGTGCAAAAAACAAGTGAACATTTGTACAGTGTGTCTACAAACTTTTGTAACACAAAATGATTGGGGCAATTAATGCTCGTTGCACAAATGATGAAAGTTGATTCTGTAGCATCCGGTTTCAAGCTAAAAGCATTTCCAATAGTGCATATTATGACCATGTTATACTATTTCATTTTCCATTACTTATAATATGTTAGCTTTGCCTGAATGAGTAGCTATAACTGTTTGTAATATTTGGGCTCTGGTTTTTGGGCTCTACAGTATCGTTCCCCCCAAAGAACCAACACGCCACTTTCATATATTGTGTAATACATGGCAACACATATGCATGCAAAAGCTTTTGTTGGTTCTCGGGGGGGAACAATACTCTATAAAACTTTTTCTTAATTACTATATATTTCATACAAAAAATGATTGTTCTAGCCAAAAATCCAGATCCTGTGGCACGAAACATGGAAAACAAATTCTGTTATCCAGTAGTGCATTATTCAGGGAAGTTAACCTGTGCATAAGAAGACAGATGGCCAGCTTTTTGTTTTTCCAAAAACCATAGGCATTTTTAAATAGAAATGGTCAATGCTTCTTTCACCGAAAAGTGGAAAAAGCAATCAAAATTTCAAAATTCCGTATTTGTGTTAAAAATTTGACAGAAAGTTCTCAAAAGTTAATCAGGTCATCTACTTCTCAGCCCCAACAAGCATACCAAATATGAAGGCTCTAGCTTCAATACTTTTTGAGATATCTTGCACACAAGATTTTCAAATTTTGTTTTCAAAGGGACATAACTCAAAAAAGGGGCATAACTTGGCCATACAAAAAAATACGGGTCAACTATTTTATCATGAGGAATGTGTATATGAAATTTCAAAACCCTAGCATTCACCGTTCAAAAGTTTCAAATTTCACCGAAAAGTGGAAAAATCAATCAAAATTTCAAAATTCTGTATTTTTGTAAAAAATTGACAGAAAGTTCTCAAAAGTTAATCAGGTCATCTACTCCTCAGCCCCAACAAGTATACCAAATATGAAGGCTCTAGCTTAAATACTTTTTGAGATATCTTGCACACAGGATTTTTAAATTTTGTTTTCAAAGGGACATAACTCAGAAAAGGGGCGTAACTCGGACATGAAAAAAAATACGGGTCAACTATTTTTTCATGAGGAATGTGCATATGAAATTTCAAAACCCTAGCATTCACCATTCAAAAGTTAACACACACACAGACACTCAGACACACAGACAAGCCGAAAGCAATATGCCCTTCCAACTTTTTCAAAGTTGGGGGCATAATAAAAGTTAGAGATGCTAGTTTGGCTAAAGGATCTGGATAACTTCTTATCATGGTTGCCAAAGCTACCAAAACATAAGTTTTGTTTTTGACAACCATTTTGTTAGAGCTAAGAAATTCATCTTCAGTTTGGAGTTAGTAGTCAGCTTCTTTACCTGATGTCCAAGATTTTCAGGTTCTTTAGCAGCCGCTTTTCTGATCTTCTCTATAGAGTCTAAAATTTCTCTCGAACAACTAATCATCTGTTCTTGATAAGCCTGAAAAATATGAATCCATATTTAACAAATGGACTTTTTGAAATTTATTTTATTAATAGGGAGCATCAAGAGATATTTTTCAACTTTTACTCATCTCCAATTTCATCTCTGGGTGATATTGTTTTACCAAAATAGAACTGTCTCAGCACAGCTCTTTGTGTTAGACTTGTTTTCCTATGTCCAACAAAGGAGATACGGAGCTTGAACAGAGCTTTGCTCAGTATGGCCATCTATTTTTAGGAAAATATCCCAAAAGTGTAAATTGGATGTACTCATGGTAGAATTAGTAATGATTTTTCATCAGCAATATATCTAAAAGAATGGAGACAGCATTTCAAGTGTTTTTGATTGTTACATGCATAAAAATGTGACGAGTGTGCTGATGAATTTCGGGAACTGCAATTTTTACATGAGCTTAATAAGGACTTGCCTCACTAAAAATGAGAAAATTAATCTTGACAGCCTTGCTTGAGATGCTTAATTTTGACAGCCTTGCTTGAGATGCTTAATCTTGACAGCCTTGCTTGAGATGCTTAATTTTGACAGCATTGCTTGAGATGCTTAATCTTGACAGCCTTACTTGAGATGCTTAATCTTGACAGCATTGCTTGAGATGCTTAATCTTGACAGCCTTACTTGAGATGCTTAATCTTGACAGCCTTACTTGAGATGCTTAATCTTGACAGCCTTACTTGAGATGCTTAATCTTGACAGCATTGCTTGAGATGCTTAATCTTGACAGCCTTACTTGAGATGCTTAATCTTGACAGCCTTACTTGAGATGCTTAATCTTGACAGCCTTACTTGAGATGCTTAATCTTGACAGCCTTACTTGAGATGCTTAATCTTGACAGCCTTACTTGAGATGCTTAATCTTGACAGCATTGCTTGAGATGCTTAATCTTGACAGCCTTACTTGAGATGCTTAATCTTGACAGCCTTACTTGAGATGCTTAATCTTGACAGCCTTACTTGAGATGCTTAATCTTGACAGCCTTACTTGAGATGCTTAATCTTGACAGCCTTACTTGAGATGCTTAATCTTGACAGCCTTACTTGAGATGCTTAATCTTGACAGCCTTACTTGAGATGCTTAATCTTGACAGCCTTACTTGAGATGCTTAATCTTGACAGCCTTACTTGAGATGCTTAATTTTGACAGCCTTGCTTGAGATGCTTAATCTTGACAGCCTTGCTTGAGATGCTTAATTTTGACAGCCTTGCTTGAGATGCTTAACAGCCTAATTAAACCTGATAATGTCTCATAATAACAACATACCCTAAGTGATCTCTCAGTTCTCTGTGGGAGACTCTGACTGATTGCTGCTAGCGATGCCTGGTCTAGTTTCTGTATTGATCGGTTCATTTTCTCTATTGCATCTTCGCATTCTTTCTGGCCCGGCGCACTATCCCTGTTGATGATAAAATTTGTTTAGAAATTTAACCATGTAGCACTTTTTTTTTTTTAACTTCTTTTTCAAAATTATTGCAGAAGGCTTACATAACATATTGAAAATATTTTCTATGTTTCATGAACAAATATAATATGCTTGCTGCTCTTGCAATCTTCAATGAATTAAATCAACAATACAGATTTGCTTTCTTTTTTTTTTTTTTAAATTCCAGACATATTTTTCAACCCCTCTGATTCTGTCATATGAGCCGGGTCATGAGAAAACCAATACTTTGCATATGTGAAAACCAACATTTTGCATATGCGAAAACAAGGATGCAGATCAGCAAATAGTACAAGTCCTCTACTCGCTAAATCCAAAATTTCCAGCCTTCGGTTTGTGTGAAACCTGTTCGGAAACCACAATTGTGAATTTCTAATAACGCTGCTCATATTGGTTGTAAACAAAGCTGTACAGCCAGTTTATGTGAAACCTTGTCCGAAATCTTGAAGGTAGGTGCAAAGGTTATAAAACTTTTTTTCATGCTCAACACAGCTGAGCATAAAATTTAAACTGGTCCTAAATACGAAAATAGCCCAAATATATTGAAATTGAGGGTTTAGAATGCCAAAGCCTTTAATTTGTCCTACTGATAAATGTTAAAATGCCAACCATTGTTGGCATTTTAACATTTATCAGCAGGATAAATTTTAGTCTCAGATGAGCTGAGCATGAAAAAAAAGTTTTATAACCTTGGGACCTGGGCTAAAATGCTGACCTTATGGCAGATACAAGTCTCTTGATAGAGTCTGACACACTCTTGGAGTGGGTGGAGTACATCTGGTAGGTCGGAGGATCCTTGGGGTTAATGGCTAGTTGTTTAGCTGCCTGTAACATCTTGCAGCCTCCGTCTATGAGAGATTTACCGGCCGAGGTGATAGGCTCCTGGGCTTGTCTTGCCTGAAGTAAAGATCAAAATTATTAGGCCTGTAACATTTTGCAGCCTTTGTCTATGAGAGATTTACCAGCCGAGGTGACAGGCTCCTGGGCTTGTCTTGCCTAAAATCAAAGTAAAGTTTAGTCCTACGATAGAACCTAAATTTTGTATTTGAATTGGAGGTTTAACATCCAAGTCAACAATTTTTCAGTCATGTTGGGACGGAGCCAATGCTTCCTGGGTATTAACCAGTACTGCAGGGAGTTAATGTGTCTTGCTCAAGCACACAACATGGTGCTGCCAGTGGGGATTGAACCCGGGACCTGTCTATTCTAAGGTCGATGCTCTACCATTTAAATTTTACAATAACAATAACATTTTAAACTACTTCTTTGAACTTTTTTTAAGTTTTTCACTGCAGATTGTTTTAGAGGATTGAAGGACTAGTCAAATTTAACTGATATCTTTGACAGATTTTTGCCCTACCTTTTCACTGATCTTAGCTGGTTTAGAAGCAAATTCTGGAGATGAGGCAAATGTTGTTAATTCCTCCACGGCATTAGTGAGTGGTTTGGCTGCTTCAGCACAGCGCTGACGATTCTCATTGGTGAAATCATTATCTAGAGCCTGGAATATAAGTTAACCTTTTTACTTGACCGATACATAATTCATTTCGAATGAAGACATATTGGTAGTTATTCTGGCTACATTTTTCACGTCACGTTAAAGATTATTTCGGACAGGCATATCAATAGGTGGGGCAAACCAGAGGACCAATGGTCCTGTAAATGCTCACCTGAGACCTGAGATATATACCAATAAACTTGTTTGACTAGAATGGTAATATACATGTATATAACCCCAGGGCAGGGTCAGAGCAACCTCTGGAATCACTTTCTTTTTTAAATCATAAAGATTCAGTCCATTTGCCAATTTACTGCAAGTTTTGCCCTTCAAATGACATTGTAACAATTTTCCCCATTCAATTGCGTGGGCAATCTAAGTTGACCTTGCCGTAAAAAAGGTCAAGGTCATCCCAGGGTCATGATTTAAACAAACTTTGTAGAGCTCCATTGCCTGATGCTTCATGCCAAGTTTCAAAATCATAGGCCTTCTGGTTCTGGAAAAGAAGATTTTTAAAGGTTTTTGCTATTTCTAGCCATGGTGGCCATCTTAGTCATGTGACCTTGACCAACTTGACAAACTTTCATTTACTCTTCCTAAGAATGCTCCTCATAAAGTTTGGCTTTGATTGGCCAAGCGGTTTCAAAGAAGATGTTTGAACATTATGGTCATACACATGTATAAAGCCCCTGGGCAGGGGCAGACAACCCTCTGGGCCAAAAATATTTTCATAAACATGAATATTCTGTCCATTTTCTCATTCCTAACAAGTTTTTTGCCATTAATTGACATTTAATGAGTTTCCTATTTTTTCCCATTCAAATGCATGGGCGGCCTAATTAAGTTGACCTTGCTGTAAAAAAGGTCAAGGTCATCTCAGGGCCATGATGTATATAAACTTTGTAGAGCTCCATTGCCTGATGCTTCATGCCAAGTTTCAAACTCATAGGCCTTCTGGTTCTGCAGAAGAAGATTTTTAAAGGTTTTTGCTATTTATAGCCATGGCGGCCATCTTGACCACGTGACCTTGACCATTTATACAGACTTTCATTCACTCTTCCTAAGAATGCTCCACATAAAGTTTGGCTTTGATTGGCAAAGAGGTTTCAGAGAAGAAGATGTTTGAATAATTTGGTCATACACATGTATATTGCCCCGGGGTGGGGGCAGACAGACCTCTGGGGTCCAAATTTTTTTCAGAATCATCAATCATAAGTCCATTTGCCCATTTCCTGCAAGTTTTTCCCTACAAATGACATTTTAACACTTTTCCCCATTCAAATGCATGAGCGACCTATGTTGACCTTGCCGTAAAATAGGTCAAGGTCATCCTAGGGTCATGATTTATATAAACTTTGTAGAGCTCCAGTCAATGATGCTTCACACCAAGTTTCAAAATCATTGGACTTCTGGTTCTGGAGAAGAAGATTTTTAAAGGTTTTTTCTATTTATAGCCATGGCGGCCATCTTGGTCATGTGACCTTGACCATTTATATAAACTTTCTTTCCCCCTTCCCAAGGATGCTCCATATCGATATGAAGTTTGGCTTTGATTGGCCAAGCGGTTTCAGGGGAGAAGATGTTTCATTATTATGGAAATATACATGTATATAGCCCCGGGGCAGGGGCAGACAAGCCCCCAGGGGCTAAAATTTTGCATTAACATTAATCTTCTGTCCATTTGCCTATTCCCAGTAAGTTTTACCCATTAAATAGCATTTTACCATTTTTTCCCATTCAAATGCATTGGCGACCTAAGTTGACCTTGCCGTAAAATAGGTCAAGGTCATCGTAGGGTCATGATTTATATAAACTATGATGGGCCAGCAACCCCGATGCTACACACCAAGTTTCGTGGAAATCGGCCCTCTGGTTCTGGAGAAGAAGATTTTTAAAGGTTTTTGCTATTTATAGCCATGGTGGCCATCTTGGTCATGTGACCTGGACCATTTATATAAACTTTCGTTCCCCCTTCCTAAGGATGCTCCACATCAAGTTTGGCTTTGATTGGCCAAGTGGTTTCAGAGGAGAAGATCTTTGAAATTGTGAACGACGGACGGACGCCGGAGCATGGGTATACTATAAGCTCACCTGTGAGCCTTCGGCTCAGGTGAGCTAAAAAGGGAAAACTCCTGAAGAAAACCACCTGAAACACCTGCAAGCAGAACTTGACTTGGCATATGTGTTCCTACAGGGCTTGAACCCGCACTAGACACAGTGGTGGCTACTGTCTGTGCTAAGCAAGGTCACACTTTATTACATAATAATTATGCTTACCCTCTTCTGTTCCAGATCACAGACTAGCAGCTTTGATACCAAAACATAATCTTACTCAAATTTCTTACAGAAACTAATGACAAATGTTGCGTTAACTTCATAAATCAGTGAAGAAATCCAGTATATAGCTAAGATATTACTTACTTTAAACAGATTTTTATCCATAATGGAGCAGTCCTAGTCAATTCTACGGCCCCTTTAAGATACCAACTCAAAAATTAATCTCATCCTGATTGCGTTTAAAAACATTTAGGATATATCTACCTTGATAGCTTTGACTAGGTTAGCTGTGCTGTTAGCCACATCTTTCGCACTCTGTACGAAGTGTCTCTTCACCACAGGGTTATTTGTCTTGGACGAGGCCAGTCGGCAGGCATTACAGAAAGCCGAGGTGTGCTTCGCGACTACCGTAGCAGCAGATAAGACCTTGATAGACGTTATACATTACCTTGATAGCTTTGACTAGGTTAGCAGTGCTGTTAGCCACATCTTTCGCACTCTGAACAAAGTGTCTCTTTGCCACAGGGTTATCTGTCTTGGACGAGGCCAGTCCGCAGGCGTTACAGAGAGCGGAGGTGTGCTTCGCAACCACCGTAGCAGCAGATAAGACCTTGATAGATGTTATACATTACCTTAATTGCTTTGACTAGGTTGGCAGTACTGTTAGCCACATCTTTCCCACTCTGAACAAAGTGTCTCTTTGCCACAGGGTTATCTGTCTTGGACGAGGCCAGTCCGCAGGCGTTACAGAGAGCGGAGGTGTGCTTCGCAACCACCGTAGCAGCAGATAAGACCTTGATAGATGTTATACATTACCTTAATTGCTTTGACTAGGTTGGCAGTACTGTTAGCCACATCTTTCGCACTCTGAACAAAGTGTCTCTTTGCCACAGGGTTATCTGTCTTGGACGAGGCCAGTCGGCAGGCGTTACAGAGAGCGGAGGTGTGCTTCGCAACCACCGTAGCAGCTGACAAAACCTGGGGAGGAAATTAAGATGATTCTTTTAAATGGTAGTTTGAAAACATTTAAATGCCTTCAGAGTGCTACTAATTCTGGCAACGAAAGGTACATCTTCAATTCCAAAACGTTTTCAACACCATATGTATGAAAATGGACAACACAAAAATTGTGGAAGTATCATAACAACAAAACCTGTTTCATTTGATCAAGTTGTTAACTTATCTTGTACATTGGATCAATTTTACATTGCATGAGACACATGATAAAATCGGTCTTCAGGGTTTCCAACCAGGTCTGACACAAACTAGCCTGTGCAACAAAAGAAGATGGCTACGAGCTTGAAATTTCCGATTTAAGATGAAAAGTGACTGCGCCTTTGTTTCCACAATGGCAATTATCCGCTTTTCTCATGACGCTGCTCACATGGCACAAGAAAAATGTCTTAACAGCATTCTTTTTCGTATTTAGAATACCCTATAAATCTGCAAAATGTACTCATATTTTTGTAAATCTGTATCAAATACAACCTTAAGGGTGTACAATATACTGAGAAGCTACATACATGTTAAGTATGAACATGTCCTACAAAGTTTTGTGCAAAGGGGAGCTATATATGGTGAAGTATATGTCTATTACATGTATTATAGGTGTTCAAATATTTATTATTACATGTATTTATAAAGGTCTTCAAATATTGATTTATGTTTTCCTTTTTCTTGATTAATGGATAGCAAGTATAATAGATCTGAATTAGAAATCAGTTTTTCTCTGATGAAGCTTTTGTTATTGCAGCATTTGCAGAAATTTTATGATTATTCGATTTTTGTTCAATTTACATCCCAGTAAATACCTACAGCCATGCTGGGATGTCAATTCGATGTTTGTGGGGACTTCTGTCTGTGCTACAGACAGTTTGAAACATTTCATTGGCAGGTTTAGGCAATTTTAAGTGATTAACCAGTACTAAGGTGATCATTTGGTTAGCAGCGTAGTCATTTCTCACTGTACCCATTGGTTGTGGGGGTAAAAAATTGGCTCAATGGAATTATACTCATAGATAATCATTCTGGAAAAAGGTTCAGTGAAAATAATAGCCTTAGAGGTTTCGGAAATCAAACTTCAACCCTGTAGCCCAAAAACAGGATGATGTGCTACTAATATGACCATGTAAAGGTGAATGATTCAATCCCAAAAGCTATTAAAAGGAAAGAAAATAGTTGTACCCAAAGCATGTTAACATTTAGCTTTTGTTTTCCTTCAAGCATAGCAATTATCTTTATATACGTACAAGGAGAGGTATTTTATGACTGTCTGTATACATATGTGTCTATAATGAAATGGTCATTTGAATGAATAACAGTATGATTAGTGAGGCAAATATCTCATGCCTGGTGAACTTAAATTTGACCACCGACTGAGTTCAATGTAAAACAATTTGATTCCATTCTGGTCACATGATCACTGGAACTGAATTGATTGTTGGACCATAACTGAATCAAATTGTTTTACATTGAACTCAGTCGGTGGTCAAATTGGAGTTTACCGAGCGTTGATCTGAATGTATATGGTATGTTAAGTGAGACAAACACACTTGCTAGCACATCAAAATGGGAGAAAACATCAAGTGTATATATATGTGAGAACATTACCTTGGTGTTACCCTAATAAAATGTACTTAAAATATTAGCTACAAGTCATAAGTAACCCAAATCTTCTTTGCAGTAATACTATTTAGAATATGATATTCAGAACACAAAGCATACAATTTACAGTATCATTTTGACAAATCTAAAGGGTCACTAAAGAGGCTTAATGTAGCCGAAACCGCAGTATGGCCCATCCTTTTTCTCATTAATATGCTCACTGCTCTTACAGGATCTCAGTTTTATTTTTATTTGTATCTTTAAAAAGCCGAAGCCGATGAAAATGCATTCTATACCAGAGGCATTATTTTCATGTGTATTTTACATAGAATGAGGTTCAAATAGACCAATCTAAGACCATAATGCTTGCCATTCACTTATGTTTTCGAGGGCATTTATAATAAGAGCTGTCGCAGGACAGCGTGCTCGACTGCTTCTGACCTTTGTCAAGCATAAGGCCAAACCCGACCAGTAACCCAAAGCATTATGCTCACATCTTTTTGCCTTGATGCAATAAGGCAAAATCACAACCATGAAAGTTAACTATAACTACCCAAGATTTAAAGGTCTCACTAATATTGTGAAAGAAGTGTGTTCATATACCAACTGAGTGCCAAGACACAAGGCAAAATCACTGAACCGTGAAAAAAGGTCACACTGACCTATAAGTATTGCAGGGTCAAAGGTCTAGTGATACTTACTCATAATGTGAAAGAAAAATGATCATATACCCATTCATTGTTGAGATATAAAGCAAAATCACTGAACCATGAAATTAGGTCATATTGACCTATAAGTATGTTTGGGTTAAAGGTGTGGTCATACTCATTCATAATCAGAAAGAAGTATGAAAAAATACCAACTGAGTGTTGAGATATAAGGCAAAATCACTGAACCATGAAATTAGGTCACAGTGACCCAGGACTACTTTATGGTCAAAGGTCTTGTCATACTCATACATATCGTGAAAGAAGTATGTTCATATACCAATTGAGTGCCGAGATATAAAGGAAAATCACTGAACCGTGAAATTAGGTCATATTGACCTAGGACTACTTTAGGGTCAAAGGTCTTGTCATACGCAAACATAGTGTGAAAGAAGTTTGTTCATAAACCACTTGAGTGCCGAGATATAAGGCAAAGTCACTGAACCATGAAATTAGGTCACAGTGACCTATAAGTATATTTGGGTCAAAGGTCTGGTCATACTTACTCATAATCTGAAAAAAGTATGAAAATATACTAATTGAGTGTCAAGATATAAGGCAAAATCACTGAGCCGTGAAATTAGGTCACAGTGACCTAGGACTACTTCAGGGTCAAAGGTCTTGTCATACGCAAACATACTTTGAAAGAAGTTTGTTCATAAACCATTTGAATACCGAGATATAAGGCAAAAATCACTGAAGCGTGAAATTAGGTCACAGTGACCTGTAAGTACATTGGGGTCAAAGGTCAGGTCATACTCACTCATAATCTGAAAAAAGTATGAAAATATACTAATCGAGTGTCAAGATATAAGGCAAAATCACTGAACCGTGAAATTAGGTCACAGTGACCTAGGACTACTTCAGGGTCAAAGGTCTTGTCATACGCAAACATACTTTGAAAGAAGTTTGTTCATAAACCATTTGAGTACCGAGATATAAGGCAAAATCACTGAACCGTGAAATTAGGTCACAGTGACCTATAAGTATATTGGGGTCAAAGGTCTGGTCATACTCACTCATAATCTGAAAAAAGTATGAAAATATACTAATTGAGTGTCAAGATTTAAGGCAAAATCACTGAACCGTGAAATTAGGTCACAGTGACCTATAAGTATATTGGGGTCAAAGGCCTGGTCGTACTAACTCATAATCTGAAAGAAGTAAGAAAATATACTAATTGAGTGTCAAGATCTAAGGCAAAATCACTGAACCATGGAAAGTAGGTCAACCGACCCTTACCGTCATGACACACAAGTCAGTGTCACAAAGTCAAAAGATGAATGACCAACCATCCTCCTAAGTTGTTTCTATTAAGAAATAAAAAGAAAAAAAAATCGAAGAGTTCTAGATTTTGACCTCTAGCCCCGCCCCCTGACTCCGACCCAGAGGTCCGATGTCATGGAACCTAAAGTGTAAAAAGTATGAATGCTTTATGATAAGTTGTTGTCAAGATATGCCTCCTTGTAAAAGTTACACAGCAGTACATCTATTTTTTAGTGTTCTAGTTTTTAACCTCCAGCCCCACCCCACAGGCATGGACCCAGGGGCCCGATGCCATGGAATGAAACTCAACCCTACAGGGTACCTATGGTCCGAGTATGAAAGCCCTCTGATAAAAAGTTTTCAAGATATAGACTTCTAGAATACTATATCACAGAAAAGCCATTATTATTAATGGTGTTCTAGATTTTAACCTCTAGCCCCACCCCCTGGCATGTACCCAGGGATCTGATGCCATGGAATGAAAGCCGACCCTACAGGGTGTCAATGGCCCAAGTATCAATGCTTTCTGATGAGTGGTTGTCAAGATATGGACTTCTAGAAAACTTTAACATAAGAATTGCCATTTTTGAAGGTGTTCTAGATTTTAACCACCAGCCCCACCCCCTGGCCTGGACCCAGGGGCCCGATGCCATGGAATGAAAGCTAACCCTACAGGGTATCTATGGTCCAAGTATGAATGCTTTCTGATGAGTGGTTGTCAAGATATGGACTTCTAGAAAACTTTAACGCAAGTGTGACGCGCACGGGAACGCGCACGGGAACGGGAACGTGGACGACCGGGGTGACTGCAATAGCTCTATGCACTTCGTGCAGTCGAGCTAAAAAGTAAATAATTGGAATTCAGGTGATAATGCTGAACACTTTGGTGCATGAAAATTAAAAGACATTTACATTAGACCAAGTGCTGTTAGAACTGAACCATGACAGTTTACTAAATTCACAACAGGGAGCATCAAGATGAATAAATACCCCTTGGAGAACATGCTTTGATGGCATGTAAAAAGTGTAACCGAAGACAATAAACAACTGTAATAAACAAAAAATGCTATAGCCACACAGTTTTTCATCCAAAAAGCATATTTGACGAAGCTTATTGTAATTCTTCTAGACAAAGTGTGTATAAAAGTGGCATAATAAAGCAAATCATGCATATTGAAAAAGAACAAGAGTAAACTAAAAGCGACCCCAAACATTGAGTGTGCTTATAGTACATACAAATATTTAGGTGGGACACTAACATTTCACAGACACTATATAACCTTTATATGTAGCAACCTTAAATGGGTGTGTACTTATATGACATACATGTATGTATGATGTATATTTCTCATAAACTCAATCAGTTAGAAATCTAAAGAAATCAAACAAAAAAGATTTTCCCAATTTGTCTACTTCCCACTTGTCTACTTCAATTTTGTCTACTCTAATTTCTGTTTGTATTGAGGTTGAACGCCCCAGTCAACGATTTTTCAGTCAAATCAGAACAGAGCCAGTGCTTCTTGGGTATTAATAACCAGTACACAAGGGAGTTAATGAGTCTTGCTCAAAGACACAATTCAGTGCCCCCAGTGGGAATCGAACCCCAGACCTTTTGATTCAGGGTCCTACCCTCTATCGCTAGGACACCTAGATCCCCGTTCAACCATTGGATGCATGTTTTTTTTTTTTTTTTTTTTTTTTTTTTACCTTTTGATCAAAGGCCCTACCCTCTATCCCTAGGCCACTGAGATCCCTGTTTAACCATTGGATGCATGTTTTTTTTGTGTGTGTGTTTTTTTGTTTGTTTTTTTTTTTTTGCCTGGGAGGAGTTTCTGCTTCTTTCGGCTTTGGGCAAGGCCACAGTTATTGAGGCACTCAATAGTCTGACCTCCTCTTTAGCAATTCACATAAAGAAATGTGCATGAAAGAAATCTGTACCACAAACTGCCATTTATAAAATAAAACAGACAAATGAGCCGCCCCATGGGAAATCCAACAATCTGCATAGGCGAAAACAAAGGCGCAGATCAGCTTCGCGGTAACCGCGAAGCTGATCAGCGCCTTTGTTTTCGCTACTCGGATAGTACAATTCCTCCTCTACTGAACTCCAAAATTTCAAGCTTCTAGCCTGCTTCTGTAGCTGTACAGGCCGGTTTGCTTCAGACCTGTTCGAAAACCACATTGTTGGTTTTCCCACGAGGCGGCTCAAATATCCACTGGAGACAAATTAGAAGTAGACGATTCAGGAAGTAGACAAATTTGATGAATGATACCAACAAAATAAAATAGAAACAAAACTCTAAAATTTCACCATAATATGTAATCGTAACATGTAACCTTACCATAGCACGTAGACTTTCGGTTGCATAATACTAAGAAAAAGCTCGTATTTCAGTTTAAAGCAAGATAAGAATGCACAAAGTTTGGAAATGGTAGGGTATAAAATCTCAGCTTTGTACACCGAAATAAAACAGTACAGGCACTAAGCCTGGGTGAGTTTTGACTGTCTGCAGTCCATTACTCGAATCATTCTGCTTAAGTTTTAGGCTGTCGAAATTTGTAAGGTAAAGATAGGGAGTACATAAATGAGCCGCGACGCGAGAAAACCGGTCTTCGGGATTTCCGACCAGGTCCGACACAAACCGGTCTGTGCAGCAACAGAAGATGGCTAGAAGCTTGAAATTTCGGATATAAGAAGAAGAGGAAATATACTATCCGTGTAGCGAAAACAAAGGCGCTGATCAGCTTCGCGGTTACCGCAAAGCTGATCTGCGTCTTTGTTTTCGCCTATGCAGATTGTTGGTTTTCCCACGAGGCGGCTCAAATAAAAGGAGAGGAAAAGCTACTCATGCAAAATAACCAAATCTTACAACAAAGACGGGCAATAAATAACATCATCTATTTACTGGATTTCTAGAAATACATTTGGGAAAGAGGTTATACCAAGTTTGAAACAAATGAAATAAGAATTTATAGAAGGAATATGAGCCTCGACGCGAGAAAACCGGTCTTCGGGGTTTCCGACCAGGTCCGACACAAACCGGCCTGTACAAGCTCAGAAAAGAGCTAGAAGCTTGAAATTTCGGATTTAAGTAGAAGAGGAATTTGTACTATCCGAGAAGCGAAAACAAAGGCGCTGATCAGCTTCGGGGTTACCGCGAAGCTGATCTGCGCCTTTGATTTCGCCTAGGCAAAAATCCGGTTTTCTCACGATGCGGCTCATATGATGTTTTCTCCTTTTCGGTTTTTAACCCCCCTTAAAATTGAAGGAAATGTTTTCTTCATAAATATCTAAACAGAAAAAGTTTTCCAAATCTTTTAGTTTTATTCATTTACTAATCCTCTCCTTTTCTCATGTTTCATTTTACGTAATTTGTACATTTATTTATTCATTTATTTATCTATCCTTTAATTTATTAAATGGTCATAAAGCTAAAACAAATTGCTAGCTTTTAACACTGAGCAATATATGATGTGCTTAATAGAAAATCATTTCCCCCCCCCCCCCCCCCCAAGATTCCCTTGTGGCATAGCTATTACTGAAGTTCAAATGTATCACTGGCTCAGCAAATTTTCTGCCAAGTCACCACAAAAGTTTATAATGACATACATCTGTGTGGAATCGGTACTACATACGTGCAAATGAGACCAATTACGGACTATATGTCTGTGCCCACCTATACTAGGAAAATCTTTAGCTGCTTCCTAAGTTCCAAAACCCTATTGGAGCAATTCAGAAGACTAGATATGAGAAGAATTTGATGATAACTGAGAGACAATTCTATAAAGTTCTTCAATATTGTGGGTGCCAATTAGAATTAACATGGCAGAGAGATATAATAGGTTTTTATGAAGAAATAAGCAAAATCATCCCTTAATAATCATCCAATCTTCCCTTTATCTAGTCCCCTGAAACTTGCCAATTAATCATATTACCTGTTGTTGAGAACTTGCGGGATTTGTGAGATTCTGACAAGCCATCTGTATAGCTTGGTTAGCTCGGCTAAACTGGGACTGATCTACCAGACCTGGTCGTCCTGGCTCAGAAGCTGGATCAGCAATACCGACCAGGTATGCAGCCTGTAAAGATATATTATCAGAGTTCCCACAGAAAGCATAAAATAAAATTCCATGACTTTTCCATGATAATTCCATGATCAGAGTTAAATTTCCAGGACTAATTTTTCTGTTTCTTTATTTATTTTTTGTCATATAACACTTTTTAAAAGCAAGAACAGTTAATTATAATGCAAAAGTAACTTACTTCAAAGTATTATCTTGTTTTCTGATGAAGACAAATTAGTTTGAATGTCCTTTTTAAAAACAGAACTTTATTTATCAATAGCGAAGCGAGCGAGGAAAATAAATGAACGCATGTATGACGCAACTGGCCTGCACAGCCACAAAAGATGGCTAGAAGCTTGAAATTTCTGATTTAAGAACAAGAGGAATTGTAGTATCCGTGAAGCGAAAGCAAAGGCACTATCAGCTGTGCAGTTACTGCACAGCTGATCTGTGTTTTTGTTTTCACATATGCCAAAGGCCAATTATCTTGTGATGTTGCTCAAATATCAACTTGTATATTTACACCTACCTGTACGGCTGCTTCTGTAAGACCACAGACCGACGATGAGAAACTCTGGACTGACGTACAGAACTGTTCTACTTCTCCCTTCTTAGCATGGTTTGTCATACCAGTCATAGATCCTCCGAGGGACTGTGAACAGAAAATGAGCCGTGACGTAACATAAACAGTCTTCGAGGATTCTGACCAGGTCCAACACAAACTTATCTGTATAGTCACAGATGAAGGCAAGAAGCTTAAAATGTTGGACTGAACAAAACGGGTAATTGTATTATCAAATGAGCGAAAACAAAGGCGCTGATCAGCTGTGCAGTTGTTTTCGCATAGGCAAAAATTCAGTTTTCTTGTGCTCAAATGGTACAAACTGACCCACAAAAAAACGATTTCACCTGTTGTGTCTTCAAAAAAGCGAATCTATGCACATGCACAACTACAACATGCCTTGTTGAATGTCGTCACAAGATGGCGACCCTGGGCATTTTATGAAGCACATATTTAAGAATAGAATTTTCTAATTTTTTAACACACGTCATCCCTGACTTTCTGGCTAAATTCTTAATTGTTCACAACAGATTCTTACCTTTGAAAAATCCTCAGAGGAACTCTAATGTATGCAGTAACAAAGAAACAGGCTTTAAACTTTTTGAAATCGACATGAAAATTCAAGCATTGCTAAATCTGTTTGAGGACCATGCAAAAAACAATCTTCACGTTTTTGATTCATATAACACAGTATGGGAAACTCGTCAAATACTGTGATCTTGCTAATACAGTTCAACCTCATTATAACGCGCCTCACTATAGTGCGGTTTTCAATATAACGCGGCCAAGTCATGGCTCCCAAATTTATAATTTTGCTATATGTCTATTTTAAACAACCTCATTATAACACGGTTCACTTATAACACAGTCTGTTTTCATGGACCCAAAAGATAGCGTTATAATGGGGATTCACGGCCTGACCGTAATCCCATTTATTTTGAGCGGACATAGCTTTTACAATTCTTTAAATATTCAATTATTTACTTTTTATCACAACAGTAAACACTTCCGGGTTTGTGATCAGGACAATCGAACGCTTGCAATTCTCAGACGCTTGTTTTGGAAACTTGAAATTATTAAGCGTTTATGGATTTGATTTATTGGAAATTTCGGCATGTCGTAAAACCTTTTTTCTACATCCGGGTTGTCATTGCTTTCGCTCCAAAATTTTAAAAAAAAAAAACACGTGTTGCTTAATTTCTCAATTTTTTGGTTAATTGATTTCAAGATTTGACTTCGATTCGATATGTCCACTACTCGTAGACGTCGTGGTTCCAAGCGCAAGCGACAGGAAACCGAAGAAACGGGAGAGAGAGAGGAAATTGAAAGGGTCAATTTGCTGGGTGGGCCTGGTACCGGTATTGCACCGAATTCAGGCCACCCGCCAGGTACGATACGTGGCTCTAAGGAGCCCTCTTTGCTCAACTTTGTGGATTTCGAAAAAATCCTAGCAGATGCAAATATAACTTCAGTGCGATCTGTGTCTGATTCTACCCCACCACCACCACCACCTGCTCAACAGACTCTTAGTCCTAACGTCTTGCCTTCGGCAATTTCTGCCTCCCAACAGACTTTGCCAACATTACAGTCAATTTCATTTGCTGAAAATCGTGTCCGGTTAGGTTCCGATGATATTGCCTCGCATGTCCCAGAACAGCTTTGCAAGAAAATATGGGCCCACGAATATATTAATCTTGCTTTACTTTTGAAGGGCAGTGTCGAACTGCAAGACCTTTTTTCCACTGGTGTCGTACACCTAACAGGCAAAGGTCAGTTGGAGGCTAGGCCACAGGTTAATACCAAAGATAAGGTTCCCAATATCGAAAAGTGGACAGATGCTTTTCTGATATTTGCCTCCATCTACTTAAAACGTTACCCAAGCAAAATTCAGGAAATATTGCAGTATATGAACATTATCAGGGAGGCTGCATCCCGGTCTGTTACCTTTACTTGGCGATCATATGATGAGCAATTTCGTTTGCGTCAAGAATCCGAGGTTCAGTCTTGGGGTAAGATTAACTCTGATTTATGGCTTCGACTTATGACGTCTAGTACGGTTACTTCCAACATGCCACAAAATACACAACCGGGTGCATTAACAGGTGGTCGCAGTAGTACTGGCAATTCGCAGTATGACAACCATGTTTTGGGTACATGTTTTGATTTTAATGATGGTTTTTGTCCACGAACTGTCTGTAAATTTAAGCATATCTGTTCAAACTGTAATAACCCCAGTCATGGACGTGTGACATGTTTCAAACAGTCTACTGCTAATTCAAGGGGTTCTTATGCCAATCGAGGGGGTTCCAATTTTCGCGGACCACGTGGTTATACAACCAACCGTGGGGGAAGACTTCAAGCCCGGCGTGGTAACAGACTGTAATTCCTCAGCTGTTAAATCCGCTG
Organism: Rugalucina vietnamica; assembly: GCA_964017185.1. Classification (NCBI taxonomy): domain Eukaryota; kingdom Metazoa; phylum Mollusca; class Bivalvia; order Lucinida; family Lucinidae; genus Rugalucina; species Rugalucina vietnamica. Next base: position 18,630,806 of record OZ024885.1, read on the forward strand.
CCAGGCAAAATTACACAATTTCCCCGGATCTATTCACATTGTCTTCATCCCCAATCAATATTGAAGCTCTACGACAAGAACTTGATGGTTATCATTCCTCTAAGGCATTGGCAATTTTGGAAGGGTTCACTCTTGGTTTTCCTCTACATTATTCTGGTTTGCATTCTCCTTCGGACTCGAAAAACTTAAAATCAGCTTTAGGAAATCCAGACATTGTTCGGGAGAAAATTCAAGCCGAAGTAACAGCAGGCAGAGTTGCGGGCCCATTTATTTCCCGCCCAATTCCCACATTACGCATTTCTCCACTTGGTTTAGTCCCTAAGAAGGAACCCAATCAATTTCGACTTATACACCACCTCTCGTTCCCCTCAGGCCACTCTGTAAATGACTTCATTGATCCTAAACTTTGTTCTGTGCAGTATACTAGCTTTGATGAAGCAGTGCATATGATACAGGACCTGGGTCAAGGCTGTTTGTTAGGGAAATCCGATGTCCGTCGAGCCTTTAGGATCCTACCAGTATCGTTGTCCGAAATTGATCAGCTCGGTTTTATGTTTGACGGGATGTTCTATGTGGATAAGGCTATGCCATTTGGTTGCTCTATTTCTTGCCAGACCTGGGAACTTTTTGCTACGTTTTTAGAATTCTGTGTAAGACGGGCATCCCCATGTGGATCTTTATTACACTATTTAGACGATTTTTTGTTTGGAGGAAAGAAAGATACCAATGATTGCACTTTCATAATGTCTGTTTTCATGGATAAAATGCAATTACTTGGTGTCCCTATTGCTTCCGATAAAACAGAGGGTCCTACCACCAAATTATCTTTTCTTGGTTTAGAGCTTGATTCGGAGGAAATGACCATTCGTATTCCCATGGGAAAGATTGAGGAAATCCGACAAAAAATTGTGAGTATGCTGGCAAGGAAGAAATGTACTTTGCGCGAAATGCAATCTTTGATTGGTTCCCTCAATTTTGCTTGTAGAGCAGTGGTTCCAGGACGGCCATTCTGTCGGCGACTGATCAATGCTATTTGTGGCCTGACCAAGCCTCATCATCATCTGAATATCACTTTAGCTATGAAGGAGGATCTTCAGCTTTGGTTGAATTTCTTTACAGAGTTTAATGGCATATCTGTATTTCATGACCGTTACTGGGTTTCAAATGAGGATGTTCAGTTATTCACTGACAGTGCAGGCGGTGCTGACTTAGGTTTTGGGGCATACTTTGCTGGGAAATGGACATGTGCACATTGGCCACAGTGGTGGATTGATCAAGGCATTACTGCTGATATAACAGTTCTGGAAATGTTCCCTCTTTTGGTGTGCTTGCACATTTGGGGTCAAGAGCTTAAAAACAAGAAGATAGTTTTCCGATCTGACAATTTATCATCTGTCCATATTATTAACTCCATGACCTCCAAAAATGATGAAGTCATGATCATTTTAAGAGCCATTACTCTCTTGTGCTTGCAACTTAACATTGCCTTTAAAGCACTACATGTAAGAGGCTGTTTTAACAGACTCGCCGATACGCTAAGCCGTTTTCAATTGCAGAAATTCCACGAACTCGCTCCCGATGCCGATCCGGAACCTTCAACAGTACCCAACCATCTCTGGAATATCTTCAAACAAGTGTAAACCAGTTGTTAGCTTCCAGTATTGCGCCCAACACTCGAAGTGTTTATGATAATGCTTTATCAGCTTTTGAACAATTTAGAAATAATTATTCATTGCACGTAATATGGCCTGTTCCAATTCAACATGTTACGCTGTTCATTGCACATTCTTTTGAACTTGGATATTCACCATCTACCATTGCATCCTACCTGTCTGGAATAAGTTTTTATCACAAGTTACACAACTATCAGGACCCAACTAATGCATTTGTTGTAAAGAAGCTCCTAGAGGGCTTTAAAAGGTCACGCAAGTCCCGTGATGTCCGTGCTCCTATAACGGAACATATTCTAAGAAGGATTTGCCATGTGCTTCCTAACATATGTTATTCAGATTTTGAATCCTGTCTCTTCCAAAGTGCTTACTTCTTATCTTACTTTGCACTTTTGCGGGTAAGTGAAGTAGTTTTTTCTAGCTACCTTCAGCCTGATAGGCCTTTACTTTCTGGTGATATTGAACTTGTTGATGATGGCAACACCTTACTCATCACCATTAGAATTTCAAAAACTAATCAACGCGGGTTGCCCACTACTTTGCGTATTCCAAAATCTGAAGATTCTTCATTTTGTTGTGTCACAACCATTCGTCATTATATGCATCTTCGTCCTGCAAATGCATATTACTTCTTTTCACATGCAAACGGCACACCTTTGACACAGAGCCAATTCAGCGCAGTTCTGGCCAAAGCTGTAAGAGTTTTGAGGCTTCCTACTGGCATTTATACCTCTCATGCATTTCGCATAGGTCGAGCTACAGATTTAGCCTCAAAAGGGATTTCGTCAGATGCAATAAAAAAAATTGGGTCGTTGGAAGTCTGATGCTGTTGACGGGTATATTCGCCTTTAGGCTTCCTCACATATCGTATTCTATCCTTTATACGGTTTACCAGACCTTTAATTTTGCTTTCTTCCAGATGTTTGGATCATCGGAGATTCAATCATCTCCCATGCCGAGGAAGAGGCTATCAAATCCAAACAGGCTAACTTAGACCTTGACAGAACTGTGCGCTGGTTTGGCCGGCCAGGCATGCACTGGCCACAACTAAAGCCGACCATTCAGCTGAAGATGCTTTTTCATACTACCCCAGCGTTAATTGTGGTCCACCTGGGAGGCAATGATTTGGTGTCAATCAAATTAGCTAAATTGATGAGCAAAATCAAAAAGACTTTATGGTATCTGCAGTCTGTTTTCAATGACACATACATAGTGTGGTCTGACATTCTACCCAGGACTCAATGGAGAGGTTTGGATGACATAGCGTCCATGAAACATTTGGACCTACAACAAAAACTCAAATTGATGGACCAAAAAAGAAAACGGGTCAATCGGGCTGGTAGACAGGCTGTGAGAACTTTAACATGGGGTCGGTCAATCCTTCACGAGATTGATACCGACACGCCTGGCCTCCTTAAAAGAGATGGTACACATCTGTCAAAGATCGGCAACCATATTTTTCTTCTGACATTGCAGGAAGCGATCCGACTTTTTCTTCTAGACCCAACAAAAACAATATATGACTCAAATGCCCCCGCAAATTAACCGGCTACATTCTTAACCTTCTGTTTCCGCCCAATATGCCGCTGAATGGGGGACAAATTTGGTAAATTTGTTGTGGCGGGATTCAAGCGGCATCTGGTTGGACGTCTTGGCAATCATTACTTTTGAATTGAATCTGACTGCTATTTTATAAGGTTGATAATTTTAGGACTAGTGCAATTTGATTGGTGGCCGAGGAAACACACAAAGCATGCTTTGAGGTGTAATCCTTGTGTCATTCAGTCATTGAGCACAAATCAAAATCGTAGACTTCTCTTCTCTAATTTTATGAACACACTGGTTTTTTCAATACACTTCGTCTTACGATACCCGTTGCAAATATGTGAGATAAGCATTTAACTTAAAGAGCTTACTCTTGTATTGGTGTCGTTATTTGGCTCGTATATTTCTTTTGAAAATTTTGGGTCGTATGTTATGAGTCGTTCAGATGAAACCTGGCTTAGTTACAATTTAGGTTATACTTTCTGCATGTCAAGCGTTATTCTGTATCAGTTAATAGTTGCAGAAGACACCATAGCAGTTGCTCACCCCATTGTATCAATCAGAGTGGTATACTGTCCCAGTTATAGTTGAAGAGGTTACATCCACAATTTTTGTTCCGTTGTACCCGTCCGTTGCATCGTTTCGTCGTGTTGTGTCGTTTCATTCGTATAAAATAGCCAGGATAGTTTAAATAAAAATATTCAAAATCAAAATTCAAAAACATTGAATAGCTAGGGTGTTTACAAAATCGCCACAATAATATGTAATGATTGCTAAGACGTTCAACCAGCCAATATTCAAGCTCCAGTGACCATATTCACCCATTTCTAAAAGTTCAAAAAGTTATATTTGAATCTGTTTGATTAGTATATTCATGCATAACATAATTTGTGTATGTGCATATTGGACAGGATTGTCACTAATTTGTCAGTATTGCTATAACAGCCGTTATTGCATAAAGTATGTTTTCTGATGTTGAGACAAATGGATAACATATATAAAGACAAATCAAGTTTATCAGTTTGTGTTTTATTTTATGGTAGCATTCTAAAATAATGGGGATTCACGGCCTGACCGTAATCCCATTTATTTTGAGCGGACATAGCTTTTACAATTCTTTAAATATTCAATTATTTACTTTTTATCACAACAGTAAACACTTCCGGGTTTGTGATCAGGACAATCGAACGCTTGCAATTCTCAGACGCTTGTTTTGGAAACTTGAAATTATTAAGCGTTTATGGATTTGATTTATTGGAAATTTCGGCATGTCGTAAAACCTTTTTTCTACATCCGGGTTGTCATTGCTTTCGCTCCAAAATTTTAAAAAAAAAAAACACGTGTTGCTTAATTTCCCCTCCCTCCCAATTCCCATCACAAGCGTTCGACTGTTCTGTTTTCTTCCATAGCTATTTATTGTACTTTTTCTGCTGTTAGTTTTTTCAAATTTCAGTCAAGCTGTATCTAGCTTCGAGTCTCTCAGTACTGGAAGGTACATACTGGAAGGTGGCAGGTAGAGGCTGGACTATCAATCACATGGCACCATTTCCCGTTAGCCACACAGTTTTATAACAAATGAACATGAAGAACAACGACCATAAAACAGTTATTGTGATGGCTTTCGTAGGACTAACTGGAACATCATTCCTGGAGGGAACAATCTGCATCGACGATGAATACTAGGACTTTAGTGGTTCTGCTGCCTTATGTTTCATAGAGACTTCGAGATGACTTTTAAAGAAGGGATTGTATTCCAATGTTTTATATGTTTTTATTCTTCCTGAATTCTGATTTGCTTTCTGATGAATCATAATGTTCTTTGTATATTTGCTCCACACACCTCTTTTTTCTAAATCTGTTAAGAGATATTTTTTTTATAAATATGCAATGCTATTTGGTGGAGTATCTATTGACAAAGTCTCTGGGGCTTGAATTATGTTGGTCATTTGTGTGTGTAAGTGCCGGGATTCAAGCGGCATCTGGTTGGACGTCTTGGCAATCATTACTTTTGAATTGAATCTGACTGCTATTTTATAAGGTTGATAATTTTAGGACTAGTGCAATTTGATTGGTGGCCGAGGAAACACACAAAGCATGCTTTGAGGTGTAATCCTTGTGTCATTCAGTCATTGAGCACAAATCAAAATCGTAGACTTCTCTTCTCTAATTTTATGAACACACTGGTTTTTTCAATACACTTCGTCTTACGATACCCGTTGCAAATATGTGAGATAAGCATTTAACTTAAAGAGCTTACTCTTGTATTGGTGTCGTTATTTGGCTCGTATATTTCTTTTGAAAATTTTGGGTCGTATGTTATGAGTCGTTCAGATGAAACCTGGCTTAGTTACAATTTAGGTTATACTTTCTGCATGTCAAGCGTTATTCTGTATCAGTTAATAGTTGCAGAAGACACCATAGCAGTTGCTCACCCCATTGTATCAATCAGAGTGGTATACTGTCCCAGTTATAGTTGAAGAGGTTACATCCACAATTTTTGTTCCGTTGTACCCGTCCGTTGCATCGTTTCGTCGTGTTGTGTCGTTTCATTCGTATAAAATAGCCAGGATAGTTTAAATAAAAATATTCAAAATCAAAATTCAAAAACATTGAATAGCTAGGGTGTTTACAAAATCGCCACAATAATATGTAATGATTGCTAAGACGTTCAACCAGCCAATATTCAAGCTCCAGTGACCATATTCACCCATTTCTAAAAGTTCAAAAAGTTATATTTGAATCTGTTTGATTAGTATATTCATGCATAACATAATTTGTGTATGTGCATATTGGACAGGATTGTCACTAATTTGTCAGTATTGCTATAACAGCCGTTATTGCATAAAGTATGTTTTCTGATGTTGAGACAAATGGATAACATATATAAAGACAAATCAAGTTTATCAGTTTGTGTTTTATTTTATGGTAGCATTCTAAAATAATGAGGTTGACCTGTATCACTGTTAAGCATGATCATGTGGAAACTGGTGGGATTGAAATCGTTGAATTCCGCGATCTTGTAATTTTTCAAGCGTTTATGTGACCCTGCACAAAGGCAATTGACCCAGTACAAAAATTAACATAATAATGACAAACATTTAAAGAGGTAGAAGCCTTCTGCATTGTTTTGAAATGTCGGCCATTGTCAGCGGCGGATATATATACACAAAATATTTGCTTTAAATTCATGTCTATGATTTAACATGAAAATGGGTGGGGTAATCACCAATCTGATCCCATACCTTGGATTTTTCTAACACTGTTTCAAGGCATTCAAAGTATGGCATATCGCATGGACAACAAAATGGGTGAGGTAATTCCTTATCACAGATTTTATATTTAACTAAAACCTATCAAAACACTGGAAAGGCATATCAAAGGAAAAGTGGGTGGGGTAACCAGACCCCTTACCTTGGATTTTTCTATAACTGTATCAAGGCACTCAAAGTATGGCATATCACTGACAGGCTCATTCGGATTATCTAACCAGCTCCGCATCATCTGTAAATATAGTTGGGACATAAGATTATGATTGATGTAGAAACAACTGATGGCACTTGTTCAACTACTCCAAAAGCAGATTAAAACAAGCTTACGACTGACCATGTCGGTAGACATGTAGCTTTTGTTTTGCGAATTCTCTCATTACCAATAATTGAATAGGTAACGTAGTCAGTGCTGAGAACTGCAAATTATGAAAACGAATGAAAATGCCTTGCACCCCCTCCTAACCTAGACAAAAACAAATTCAACTTTTATTCTTGTTCTCCCTTTTATAAAAATGAAAATATACCTCAATCTGTCTCAGAGCATTATCACATTCTTTCTGTCCTGGGGCAGACACTGTACAGATATTGATCAGCTGGTTAATACTCTCTGTTACAGCTCTGAAAAGGAGAACACAAGTTAAATGAGCTGCAATGCGAGAAAACTGGTATTCAGGATTTCTGAACAGGCCCAACACAAACCGGCCTGTACAGTCACAGAAGCAGTGTAGAAGCTTGAAATTTGGGATTTAAGATGTGGCAAAGGTTATTTTGGTCCATGTTCTGTTTACTAAACAGTCAAAATGGGACAAAGCTGTTCATGGGGAGGTGACAATATGGCCACTGTAAGATATTCCAGTGACAAAACCCATGTACAATACCTACATGCCAAACTGCCAGTGTGCGCTTATACACAGGTTGCTTGGAAAAGATGTGGCTGTGCCCTTATTGAATTACAGTTTAACCTTGTTATAGCATGCCTTTTTATAATGCGGTTTTCATTATAACCTGTCCATGCCATGGCTCCCAAAATGATTATTTTGCTATATGTCTATTGTAAATAATGTTGTTATAACATGGTTCACTTATAACACCGTCTGTTTCTATGGACCCCAAAGATAGTGTTATAATGAGGTTCACCTGTATGTGCACTAATTAGAATGAATACAGTATTCTACTATTAAAATTTCTGTTGAAAACATCCTATCTATAATCGCTTTGCTTATAATATGCTACAAGGAAATTAAAGTGTACCAACCTAGCAGCCTGAGCTAACAAGTTCTTGGCGTTAGGACCATTTGGATCCACTGACACCGACTTAGCGGCCAACAACAGTTTACTAGAGACCATAGATACACTCTTTAATCCTCCAACAATCTGATTCTGAGTCTCAGAGTCGTTGGTTATACCTACAAAGATAAGAAATGTTTTAAATATTGTTAACAAGTTTGGACAATTTTTATCCACTGTCAATATCTTGGCAGTCAATAATAGTTCATAAGACCTCCGAAGATCTGCTCCAGAGTTTCTGTGTGGTTAGTAATACCTATAAGTGTGAGAAACATTTTAATACTGCAGCAGTGTATTTTAATGTTAACTTTGAGTCAATGCTCAACATCCATGGTCAAAAGCTATGTCATATAGGAACGGCCAGTTATGCTAGCCACACTATTCTTACGCAAATTTCCCAAAGACAGATTACCAGTAGTTAGCTCATATTTTTCCTACTTACTACAGTGTACTTATCTTGAATAAACAGAAAAGGATCAGCACCGAAATATTTCATAAACTGATCTTCATGAAATAAATTTGCCAAAACGGAAGATGGTTTGCAGGTCTGTTTCATTACAAATCAGACAAAATTCATTTAAATGATTATTGATTTAATGTGGTTTAACGTCCCATCAACAGATTAGGTCATTAGAGACGGATTTAATTGATTAGAACAGATTAAATGGGTGTTAACAAAGGAGTTGGCAAATGAGTAGCAGACAAAGAGCAATTGATAACATCATAATCATACCTGCTAATGTTAACCCTGTATCTACAAACTTCTGGTACGCTCTGTTGTACTGCTCAGACGAGTGAGAAAGTTGCTGAGTTGTGGTTCTTGAGTTGGTGATTATGTCACTTGCTGCAGTATTCAGTGTGACAGCAGCATCATTCATTTCGCTTTGAACCTCTTGGAACGACCTTTCAGTGGAGGGGAACTGAAAAACAAATAGACAAGGAGTATTGATAAAACAGTCTTCTTAATTGCCATATTATACTTCTCTAAAGGGGTGGGAAAGTTGCAAAGTTGTGGTTCTTGAGTTAGTAAATATGTCACTAGCTGCAGTGTTCAGTGTGACGGCAGCATCGTTCATCTCCCTCTGAAACTCTTGGAACGATCTCTCTGTTGAGGGGAACTGAAGAATGAATAGACATGGTTAAACAATTTTCTTAAACGCCATATTGTGCTGTTCCGAGAGGAAAGTTGCTGAGTTGTGGTTCTTGAGTTGGTGATTATGTCACTAGCTGTAGTGAGTGTTCAGTGTGACGGCAGCATCATTCATCTCGCTTTGAACCTCTTGGAACGACCTCTCCGTGGATGGGAACTTAAGAAACATCTTAATGCATTACTGTAAGTTTGGAAATTTTTGCTCGAATTTATTTCGCAAATTTCTTATTTCTGAATTATTAGCGAATTCTTGAATTTGTGAGCGAGTACTGATGCAGTCAGTCTATAAACCTTGTGACAATTCTTTATTAGCGAGAACTTTATTTTCGAAAGGCAACAAATTCACGAATATTAGTGAACATTTCTCGCAAACATTTACAAATTTACAGTATCCATTTCATGCAAATAGCAAAATGGGGCTGCTTTTTTCTGGCACATTTTGCTTTCACTGGAAATACATCTTATGCTTTCAGAATATTGTAACAAAAGATGTGGTATTTACCTTCTGAGATGCGAGGGTCTGGCTGAGTTCTGTTATATGTCTAATAGCTATATCCACATCCCTCTGTCCCGGTAGGCAGTTAACACAGTTGTCCAGGGCATTAGATACTGCTTTAGCCACCTGTTATGGAAAGAAAAACAGATATTTTTGTATACATTATGAACCAGAGGACCAATGGTCCTGTAAACGCTCACCTGAGATCTGCAGCATATACCAATAAACATGTTTGAATATTATGGTATTTAATCCCAGTGGAGGGGCAGATGAAGCCCTTGGGCCATTTTCTTTTTCAGAATAATCAATATTTTGTCCATTTGCCAATTTCCTGCTGGCTTTTTCCTTCAAATGACATTTTAACAGTTATTCCCATTCAAATGCATTGGCAACCCATGTTGACCTTGCCATAAACTGGGTCAAGGTCATCACAGGGTCATGATTTATATATACATTGTAGTACTTGAGCCATCGATGCTTCAAGCCAAGTTTCCTTGAAATCTGTCCACTGGTTCCGGAGAAGAAGATTTTTGAGAGATTTTTACCATATATGGGCCTGGCGGCCATCTTGGTCATGTGACCTGGATTATTTATACATACATTGATTACCCCATCCTTTAGATGCTTCACATAAAATTTGGCTTTGATTGGCCAAGTGGTTTCAGAGGAGCACATGTTTGAATATTATGGAGATATACAAGTATATTGCCCCGGGGTGGGGGGCATATGAGCCCCTGTGGTCCATTTTTTGTCAGAATCATTAATAGTCAGTCCTTTAGCCCATTTCCTGCAAGACTTTCACTTTAAATGACATTTTAAAAGTTTTCCCCATTCAAATGCATTGGTGACCTATGTTGACCTTGCCATAAAATAGGTCAAGGTCATCACAGGGTCATGATTTATATATACATTGTAGTGCTTTAGCCATCGATGTTTCATGCCAAGTTTAATTGAAATTGGTCCAACGGTTCCAGAGAAAAAGATTTTTGAAGGGTTTTTACCATATTTGGGATGGCGGCCATCTTGGTCATGTGACCTGGATTATTTATATAAACATTGGTTATCCCTTCCTATTGATGCATTACATAAAATTTGGCTTAGATTGGTCAAGCGGTTTCAGAGGAGAAGACATTTGAATATAGTGAAGATATACATGTATATTGCCCCGGGGTGGGGGCACATGAGCCCCTGGGGTCCATTTTTTTTTTTCAGAATCATTAATATTCAGTCCTACTGCCCATTTCCTGCAAGACTTTCACTTTAAATGACATTTTAAAAGTTTTCCCCATTCAAATGCATTGGTGACTTATGTTGACCTTGCTGTAAAATAGGTCAAGGTCATCACAGGGTCATAATTTATATATACATTGTAGTGCTTGAGCCATTGATGCTTCATGCCAAGTTTCGTTGAAATCGGTCCACTGGTTCGGGAGAAGAAGATTTTTGAAGGGTTTTTACCATATATGGGCATGGCGGCCATCTTGGTCATGTGACCTGAATTTCTTATATATACATTGGTTCCCCCTTCCTATAGATGCTTCATATAAAATTTGGCTTTGATTGGCCAAGCGGTTTCAGAGGAGAAGATCTTTGAAATTGTGGCCGGACGCCGGACGCCGGATCATGGCCATCCTATAAGCTCACCTTGTGAGCCTAACGGCTCAGGTGAGCTAAAAAGTCATGAGTTTTGTCAAGTAATTGGTACTGACTTTTGATTAATTTCTTTGTCACAGTGAAAAGCATAAGTCATGGTCAGTAACACATTTTCTTGATATGCCTGTAACCTTAGCAGTTAACCAGTGCTCAATGCACATCTTGTCACCTGTAACCGAGGCAAGTGCCAAAACAGGGTATCAAAATTTAACTCCTGAAAACAAGACAATACATGCTAATAACTTGGCTAACATGGACCAGCTAAAACTTTATTTTCAATTTTATCAGCTAAAAAGTTATTTTCAATTTTATAATTATTACAGTAAAATCAAGATGCGATAAAATAGTTAGGAAATTGCTTTGAACCAACCTGTTGTAATTTCTGTTGATTATCCGGATCATTTGGATTATCAATGGCATTTCTGGCCACCTCCAGGAGTTGATTAGACTTGGCAATAATATCCCTGGCACTGTCGATGATCAGACTTTGTTCTTGGCGATCCTTGGAGTTCGCCGCTACACCTCTTACGGCGCTTGTCAGGACTCGTAAAGCATTGGCTGTGTCTCTTGCTGCAATGCCTACGTAGTTGTCATTACCCTGAAAAGCAAAAATAGCTCTGCTGAGAACTTCCAAGACTCCTGAATGCTTACATATAAAGACACTACATTAATGGCAATCACACTACCTCACCAATGCCTGTTCACTTACTTTTGAGCCCAATGGCGGGAAGAGAGAAATAGAGAACTGAGAAATCTATGTTTTGTTTGTGAACACGTCGAAAAATATGAAAGTGATTCACCAGCACAATTACTTTTAGAGGTGATTTCAGGCTTTATGTCCCACTCAACATCTTTAAAGACTTATCACAAAGCATGGAGAGCTTGGGATAGAACCTATGACCCCTAGAATGGAAGTTGTAAATATAGAAGCAAAGACTAGTACTATACCTGTGCAGCTGCTGTGAGTAACTGAGCCATAGCAGCACCCACTGTCTTTGATGTAGCACCAAGGGTAAGGGCACATGACTCGGTCTGTAATGTAGAAAATCAAAGAGTTAGTAATAATTCAAATTCGTAACCTTTTACAGTAACGTTTTTTGCAAGAGTCTGGTTTTGACATTCCTAAAATCTCAGTTTAGTATTGTTATAGTGTCTACCTTTTTTCTCCTATCCACATGTAGGGTTCACAACTTTATTGAGACTCAATAAAACCAAAATGAATGTTTTCTATCTGGATGCTCTATACTTATAGATTCGTCATGTATAATTTACTTTAAACATTTTCTTGCAAAAAAGATACCAGCAATGAATCTTTTGCATTTATTCAGATTTGTTCCACTATTTAAAAAAAAATGGAAAAATCGCAAAAAAAAGAGTTTTTTTTTTTTTTTTTTCAATCATCTTACCGTTTCTCCAGGCAGAGGTACAAGCCGTCCATCATTTGCAGCCTGCTTTATCTCTACCAGTTCCCGGTCCAGCTGCATGACCTCATCTATGGCACTCTCAAGCTCCAGGGAACCAAGTGCGTCCTGAACTTTCGACGATGATGTTCGGAGTTCAGCTAGGGCTGCTGACATGGCCTTGAGGCTGTTGTGTAGATTGGTGACAGAGTTCTGGTCTTGGACTGTAGGGGCCGCAGCATTGGCTGAGTTTACTAGGGAGTTGGCAGGCTGTAATGGAAGAAAGGGTTTTGCTTGATTTTTGACTGGTAAGTGCCACATAATGGGAGTTAAGCTTAAGTTGTGAATGTTTGACAAGGCAGCATGACCATCAATTTAGACTCATGATATGATAGTCATTTCTTTTTTGAAAACAATACCCACATGAACCCCACTTTTATATAGCAAAACGGGGAAAGCAGGGGTATACCTATTTTTCTTATTTTTGCTCCAAAACATAGATTGTGGGTACTTGTTAGAACCCCCTTGGTGAGGCGGTTCTAATGTGTACCGATAATCTATGTTTTGAGCAAAAATAAGAAAAATATCATTTCTTTTCTGATGAAATATTTTAATTTTCACAGCTGAAAAAAAATCTCTGTATATTGCATGGGCAAGTTTTCGTAATGTTACAGAACCTTAAGTACTCTTCTCTACACATACCTGAATAAATTCTTGACAAGCCTTCAGCAGTTGCAGCTGGGCACTAGCACTATCTGGATTATTCGCCACCGCCCTGAATCCCTGAACCAGCGTGGCCAGTTGATCGTTGACGACCTTACATTGCATCTCCAGCTCGTGCTGTGACGTCGTGTTTGTGTTGGAGCGATTTGCCATGTTGGACGAGTTGATAAGATGGGTGGAGGCCGTGGCCGCTTGTCTCGCAGCATTCTGAAAACAAGAGTTTTCAATATTATGGTTTCTTGAATGATAAATGTATAGTTAAACCTCATTGTAACGTTATCTTTGGGGTCGATATAATAAGTTGATGATAGTTCGTCTCTCACTAATGAGAAAGACCATCATTATTTCTTGAATAGTGCTGATGTGTGTTGGTGAGTTCTTTGATGGCTGACTAGGCCAATTCTGGCTCTAAACTGTCGGTTGCAAGTAGAGCAAGTCAATGTCATAGAGTCTGATGGTGGCACATTTGTTTTGGCTTTGCGCTCTCTTCGCTTTCTTTCAGCTTCACAGATTCTCTTCTTTTCATAAAGAGCTGCTCCTTTGTTGATGAGACCTCGCCACTTTGATCGCTCCTGTGCAGTCTGTTCCCAGGACCCCATTGGTATTTCGAAATCCTTCAGAGAGGCTTTGAGGGTGTCTTTGTAGCGTTTCTTCTGGCCACCTTGAGAGCGCTTTCCCTCCTGTAGTTCTCCATAGAAAACTTTCTTTGGAAGTCGCGCATCAGGCATTCTTATAACATGGACAGTCCATCTTAGCTGTGCTAGCTTTAAGACTGTATGCATGCTTTGCATCCCTGCTTTCGTCAGGACCTCTGTGTCTGGAATCTTGTCCTGCCACTTGATTTTCAACAACTTTCTCAAACAGCTTAAGTGGAAATGGTTAAGTCTCTTTGCATGGCGTTGGTATACTGTCCAGGTCTCACATGCATACAAGAGGGTTGGCAGTACCACAGCCTTGTAGACTTTCAGCTTGGTGTCAAGCTTGATTCCATTTCGCTCCCAGACATTTGCACAGAGTCGTCCGAATGCCACACTAGCCTTTGCAATTCTGGCAGTGATCTCATCATCAATATGCACTGCTCTGGAGAGAGTGCTTCCCAGGTAGGTGAACTTGTCAACAACTTTCAGTTTTTGCCCATTCACAGTGATGGTTGGTTCATTATATGGCTTTCCGGGCGCTGGTTGGTGTACAACCTCTGTCTTTTTTGTGCTGATTGTGAGATCATAGTTATCACATGACTGTGAGACTTGATCCATGGCTCTTTGCATTTTTGCCTCTGTGCTGGCATTCTTATCCATATCATCTGCATAGAGGAGCTCATCTAGCACATCAGTCTGGACCTTAGTTTTGGCTTGCAACCTTCTGAGGTTGAATATGTTGCCATCAAAACGGTACCTGATTGGAAAACCAGTGTCACTGTCCTGAAAAGCATCCATAAGCATGGCAGAAAACATCATGCTGAACAGTGTTGGTGCCAGAACACAGCCTTGTTTGACCCCATTTGTTATTTCAAATGGTTCAGAGAACTCTCCATCATTTTGCACACGTGCCTGCATGCCATCATAAAACTGCCGCACCATTGCTATGAATCTGGGTGGACAGCCAAACTTGGCCATGATTTTCCAGAGTCCATCACGACTAACAGTGTCAAAAGCTTTGGTGAGGTCAACAAACGTCATGTATAGATCTACATTCTGTTCTTGGCATTTCTCCTGAAGCTGTCTTGCTGTGAATATCATGTCTATTGTCCCTCTGTCTTTTCTGAATCCACATTGACTTTCTGGGATAAGTCCAGTCTGATCAAGATGAACATTCAGACGATTCAACAGAATTTTTGCAAGTATCTTCCCAGCAATTGATAGGAGGGAGATGCCTCTGTGATTGTCACAGACTTGAGGATTTCCTTTCCGCTTGTATAGGTGGATTATGGATGCATCCTTGAATTCTTGTGGGATAGCCTCCTTTCTCCACATACAGTGAAACAACTCTGTCAGTTTCTCTGCCATGGGTAGCCCCCCAGCCTTGTAAACTTCGGCAGGAATTGCATCTGCACCCGGGGCTTTGCCAGATGATAGTTGTTGAACTGCTTTTCTTGTTTCCGTAACGGTAGGAAATTCATCTAACAGAACATTGCACTCTATCTGTGGAAGTCTGTCGATTGCATCCTCATTCATGCTTGATGGTCGATTAAGCACACTATTGAAGTGTTCTGCCCACCTTTCCAAGATAGCTTCTTTATCTGTGAGAAGAGTGTTTCCATCTGCACTGAGCAATGTGGTGGCTCCAGAACTCTTTGGACCATAAATGGTTTTCAGTGCATCATGAAATTTCTTCATGTCCTTTCTATCCGCAAAAGACTGAATTTCTTCTGTTTTCTTCCTCAGCCAGGAATCTTGCATGTCCCTAAGCTTGGTCTGGACTGTCTTACAAATGTTGCTGTAGGCTGCTTTCTTTGATACTGAGCTAGTATCATCTTGATGTGCCTTGTGCAATCGGTGCTTTTCTTCAAGAAGCCTCTGAATTTCGTCATCATTCTCATCAAACCAGTCTTGATGTTTGCGAGATGGATGGCCTAAGGTGCTTGCAGCTGAAGAAAGAACTGTTTTATGGAAAACTGTCCAGTTTTCTTCGGGGTCCTCTGAACTGAGATTCATTGCATCCAGTTGGTTGCAAATGTCTGTTCAGAAATCTTGTCTCATGCTGTCTTTATTCAGCTTTGAGACATCCAGTCTCTTAGGAGCTTTCTTGCCTTGAGGTCGCCTCGCAGGCTGTATTCTTAGGTTGAGTTTGCTGACAACCAGTCTATGATCTGTCCAGCAGTCTGCACCACACATAGTCTTTGTCACTTTAACATCCTGCCTGTCTGTTCTCCGCACTATGACATAGTCTATGAGATGCCAGTGTTTGGAACGGGGATGCATCCAGGATGTTTTGTTCCTATTAGGTAGACGGAAGACTGTGTTGGTGATTAGAAGGTCATGTTCAGCACACTTCCTGAGAAGCAAGAGACCATTGCTGTTGCACTTTCCAACCCCTTCTGGACCTATAACTCCTTCCCAGGTCTGGTGGTCTGTACCCACTCTGGCATTAAAGTCGCCAAGAAGGATAAGCTTGTCTGTGCGGGGTGTTGCAGAAATAACATTGTCTAGGTCATCAAAGAACTTGTCCTTGACCTCATCTGGATTGGTCATTGTGGGTGCATAAGCACTGACAATAGTTGCATGTTTATTGCCTGACAGAGGAAGTCTCAATGTCATTAGACGGTCATTAATGCCTTTTGGCAATCCTGACAGCTTACCAACAAGTTCTGTTTTGATGGCAAAGCCAACTCCTGCTTCACACCTCTCTTCACTTTTGCGTCCACTCCAGAAGAAGGTATATCCAGCACCAACTTCTTTGATCTCCCCAACATCTGCCAACCGAGTCTCACTCAATGCAGCTATCTGTATATCATACCTCCCAAGTTCTCTGCCCACAAGGGCCGTTCTACGCTGTGGTCTATCTGACCCAGCATTGTCCATTAAAGTACGCACATTCCATGCGCCAATCCGTAAGGGAATTACTCTAGCTTTTTTCTTTGTATTTCGACCGCTTAAGGGGATCCCCGCTGATCGCGGTTAACCAGCCAGGGGGTTTGAAGCAGGCAATTGTTTAGGGCACCTTTTCTAGCCCCTTCCCCATGCTACGGGGGTGAGCAGTGCGGTCCTAAATAGGTCTGCTCAGTCGCTCAGCCGACTGCCGAATTCTGCTTACTGCTTCTCCTCACAGAAAGCGACCATTAGAACTGAGCCGCCTGTGTGCAGGTCTGCAACTACAGCTCCCAGTGTGTCCTACACCTGCTGCTTCGCCACTCGCCCATCGCCACAGGACTTTGTAGGTATGTGGGTGCAAGTGTGATGAAATTGTTGTGTATGCAAGTGCTTGTGTGTTGAGAAATAAGATGACATGCGCTATGAAATTGGATTATAGTGAGGAAGAGGTGCGCAACATCAACCTCACTCTCTAGTCCTCGCCCAGCTGCGCCCAGAGGCAAGACACAGGTCAAGACGTCTGGAGTTGGGTTTGGATGCAGTGGATGACCGTAACATCTTTAGTGCCTTGTCACGCTCTGCATGTTCCACAACATGTTGCTGTATCGCTTTCTGAACCGTTGAATCAGGTGATTTCTTCCGCTCCATCTACCGAAACAGTCTTTGCATATCTGGACTAGGCATATCCAGACACACAGGTTTGATTTTGGAGTTTCCTTCTCCTAGATGAATTGCTGGCCACAGCTGAAGAGCTCCATCTACCCTTCCTTAGGTTTTGTTTAGAGACCTGTAAACTCCCAGGAGGACTGTCAACCAAGACTAATGAGTTCCCCCTGCCCAGCTAGATTTTTGTGTAGAGAACTAGCTTAACTCCTAGAACACAGGTCAAGACGTCTGGAGTCTGAAGTTATAAGATGGTAGTCAGTCACTAATTAGCTTTGCCTGGAGGCTCAAGCAGCCAATCTATTTCTCGCAGCCCCAAATGGGTAGAGCTCAGCATACTGTAAATTTGGAAATTTTCTTGTGGCTTTTATTTTGCAAATCTTCTACATGTATTTACAAATCATTTGTCAGGTCTTGAATTCGCACAATGTTTGAGTAGTCTTAATTGATTATAGCGATTCTTTATTAGCAAGAGTCATAAATTCACCAGGTTTAAAATATCGCGAAAATTATGCTCTCGCAAACATTTCCTAACTTACACTACAGTATCTTAAATACTATTCTCTAGCATAGGACTTGCTAACCAATAACATACCTCAAGCCTTTTGATGAGTTTTTTCTTGAGAGCATTGCTGGCAGCAGTATTTGTGGCCGACCTCAGTTCCTCTGCGGCTGATCTCAACATCTGCTGTCTCTCCGAATCATTCGGACTCGTGGCACAGCCCTGAAAATAAAATACAGTGATAATCTAATAATACATGAATGCAGAAATCAGTTGAAATAAACATCTGAGCCGCATCACTAGAAAACCTATATTAAAGGAATAGGTTTACAAACATTATCCTTCATTTCAAAAGAAAGAGATCAGGGAAACAAACATTTTGACACCATATTTATTAACATCGGTTACATGGTTTTGAAGATATTAAAGTTTTAAGATTCATCAATGGCCGCCTATGGTGGCCGCCATTTTGTTAAGCTAGTCGCGTGACCAAAAAGGAAAAATGCTTATTTACAGTAGTAGACTTACTTTTTAAATTCGAAAACAGATCAGTATGATTCTATTAAGTGAATGAAAAGTATTTCAACAACTTTCATAATTTAATATTCATGAAAATGGCAGATATTTATAATTTCATGATTGTGAGGGAGTGACGTCATACCCTCACAGCCTCGTTCTGGATTTGGGCCATCAAAATTTTCAAACCGCTATAATTTTCTTATACCTTGGTTGATTTTCATGAAATTTGTTGCAAACTGTTCAGCTACATGAAGGCTTTCATAAGACGCACACACAATAGTTTGTGGGCCTATTCCTTTAAATGTTTCTGTCCATAAAGTGAAAAACAGCTATAATCTTGAAATTTCAGATTTAGACAGTAAAAGTTTATCTATTTTGCGAAAACAAAGTAAACTTCCTATTTTGCGGACATGACATCAAAGCATTTTTCTTTCCAAGACACTAAAGCAGTGTACATTTCATGTTACCACTTAATCTGGTCAAGTACATGAGCCTTGTACATTGTGGTAATTGGCTCTTCAAACTCTTAACAAGATAGGTCATGAATTAAACAGATGGTTTATACTTATGGTACAATGAAGTATCAAAGTTGCAGAATAATATGAGCCACGTCTTGAGAAAACCAGATTTTTGCATTTGCGAAAACTGCACGCTGATCAGCACCTTTGCTTTCACTATCTGATAGGACCTGGTTGGAAACCCGATTGGAACTCACGTCACAGCTCATATAATAGTAAGTCTAAAGAGTTAAAGTTTGTTTCAGAATCAAATAGTTTACTAGTGAAACATCAAATTGATAAAACCATACCTAGGCATTTTTGAAACTAGATGCGCAAAATGTAATTTGATTGTAGTAGACTTTCAGAGTCAGACTGTGCCTTACCCTGGTCCCGAGATTACGTTTCTTTTTTCATGCTCAACTTAGCTGAGACCAAAATCTATCCTGCTCATAAATGTTGAAATTCCAACAATTATTGGCATTTAATATTTATTTGTAGGGTAAATTGAAGGTTTTGGTGATTTAGACCCGAAATTTCAATTCATTTGGGCTCTTTCTACATTCATGGACAATTTAGATTTCAGTCTCAGCTGAGTTGAGCATGAAAAAAGTTTTATAATCTCTGGCATCAACCAGAGCTTTAACGGCAGCTAGCAGCCTCTTCTGTACATCTGAGTCCGGATGCGTCTCAGATAATTTTAACCAACATTTAATGTCAGTATCAAACTGACAAATTATATTACCTTTGCAGCCTCCACCAATTTAGCAGTAGCATCTGCGAGAGCTTTAGCAGCAGTAGCAGCCTCTTCTGCACATCCAAGTCGGGATGTGTCTCAGATACTAGTAATCTTAACCAACATTTAATGTTGGTATCAAATTAAGATAATACAATAACCAACCTTTGCAGCTTCCACCAATTTAGCTGTAGCATTAGCGAGAGCTTTAGCCGCAGCTAGCAGCCTCTTCTGTATATCCGAGTCTGGATGCGTCTCAGATAATCTTAACCAACATCTAAGGTATCAAAATGAGATAACACAATAACCAACCTTTGCAGCTTCCACTAATTTAGCAGTAGCATCAGCGAGAGCTTTAGCAGCAGCTAGCAGCCTCTTCTGTACGTCTGAGTCCGGATGAGTCTCGGCCTGGCCTCTGATCGTGGTCACCAGCATGGAAGTCGCCTGGGCGAGCTGTCTTGCCTGTTTCACCATCTCGTGGGCGTCGCCGACACTGCTGAATAGTCTGTCTGTGACAGTCAGGATGGTGTCGACTGCGTTTTCTTGGGACTCGTTAGCCTATGAACAGACATGTTCTCACATTAGATATTAATACTCTGAAACATAGTCTTGTAAAGCATACTTCACGAAAGCATGAACATAATAGATGCAAAATCATGCACATAAATGTACATAAGTCATTTTTATGTCGACCTGGAGCCAGTTATTCAAAATTAACGATGTCGTTAGTTAACGATTCGTTAAAGTTTCAAATGGCAATATTACAAATACACTGTCATTTGAAGAAATGTGAGAATCCACAATGCATCGCAAACGATTCTCACATCTTTTTAACAAAAAATAACAATGTATTTGCTTCTTAAGTTATAATATGAAATAAAGGCACGCTGCCTTATCTGCAAACACACACGGAAAACCGTATGCTGGGATTTTTTTGTCAATAAGTGTATCCAGCTATCCATTTTAGTAGACCTGAGTAAGTAGACCTTGTAGGTAAACCTAGGTAGGTAGATCTTGGTAAGTAGACCTTGGTACGTAGACCTAGGTAAGTAGACCTAGGTAAGTAGACCCCGGACATAGACCTTGGTAAGTAGACATAGTAGGTAGACCCAGGTAAGTAGACCTAGGTAGGTAGACCTTGGGAAGTAGACCTAGGTAGGTAGACCTAGGTAAGTAGACTTTGGTAAGTAGACATAGATAGGTATGTATACCTTGGTAAGTAGACCTAGGTAGGTAGACCTAGGTAAGTAAACCTTGGTAAGCAGACGTAGATAGTTAGACCTTGGTAGGTAGAAATAGGTTAGTAGACATTGGAAGTAGACTTAGTATGTAGGTTTTGGTAGGTAGACCTTGGTAGGTAGACCTTGGTAGGTAGATATTGGTTAATAGACCTAGTAGGTAGACTTTGGTAAGTCGACCTAGGTGGGTAGACCTTGGTAAGTAGACTTGGTAAGTAGACCATAGAAGGTAGACCTTGGTAAACAGACCTTGGTAAGTAGACCTAGTTCGATAGACTAAGGTAAGTAGACCTAGGTAGATAAACCTTGGTAAGTAGACCTAGGTATGTAGACATTGGAAGTAGACCTAGGTATGTAGACCTTGGTAACTTGACCTTGGTAAGTAGACCTAGATAAGTAGACCTTGGAAGGTAGACCTAGATAGATAGACTAAGACATAGGTAAGTAAACCTAGGAAAGGGAACCTTGGTAAGTAGACCCAGGTAGATAAACCTTGGTTAGTAGACTTAGGTAAGTAGACCTAGGTAGGTAGACCTAGGTTGGTAGACCTAGTTAGGTAGGTAGACCTTGGTAGGCAGGTAGACCTTAGTAGTTAGGTAGACCTAGTTAGGTTTTTAGGTAGACCTAGGTAGGTAGCTCCCTTAAATGTTTTCATTCTGTTCCTTCAAACCTCAAAATTTGTCCCCCAAAAATAACCAGGCACGCTATTCACGGCGTAATTTCCGTCTGTTCGAAACGTCTCGATAATTTCGCCGGTTACGTGCTTTAGGTACACCTCGCAGACGCTTGTTTTTTCGAGCGTTTATATTGCCTTGTTGACTGGTTTGCTATAATACGAGGATTTTAACGGTGTAATTTCGAAAAACCAATCTTCATCGTCGTCTGCATTTGTAAATTGTGTATTTATCTTATATTTTTACATTTTGGAAACAAATATGATCTGAAATAGGATATATGGAAATATGTTTGACAAAGAAAAATGTTCAGCCGAAAAAAGAAAAAGAAAGTACAAATTTCCCGACATCTGAACGACACATTGTCTGCGCATGCCGACAAAAATGTCTGCGCCCAACATTAATGGCCGCCTAACCGTCGGTTTTGTTCGGTAAGGTATGTAGATTTTTTATTCTAAATTTCTTACGTACGTTTATCCTAAAGCAAACACACATGTGTGTTTGCTATTATACAACTGCTCAAAATATGTAGTGTTTTTTTGCAAACATTCATGCACAAAAATTGATTCCATACCCTTGCTGACCCAGTGCCTAATTTGATGTTGTAACAGATCATTCAGCGCCTGTGTACTACCAAGACCTTGTTAAAATGTTTTGTTTCCCCATTTTTTACTTTTCCATTTAAATATTGTTAAAGTCGCATAAAACTCCATCCTTACCCTTGCTGGCCCAGCGCCTAGTTTGATATGTTGTAGTAGATCATTCAGTGCCTGTGTTACTGCTGTAGCTGCACTGCCCAGGTCTTGTAATAGTTTCTCGTCTTGGCTCGCTGCCGCAGCAGTATCGACAACACCTTCGACCGACGTGGCGACCATCTTGGCGGCCTCAATAAGTTGTTCCTGGCAAGCCTGGCTGCTGATTGTTGGGGCAACAACCTGTTCAAATGCACAACATTTATTAAAGGCTAGAAGGCATTAAACTTTGAAACAAACATTTTATCATTTGAGCCCGTCATGAGGAAATATCAGAATTTTGCATATGCGAAAACAAAGACCCAGATCAGCTGTGCAGTGACTGCAGAGGTGATCAGCGCCTTTGTTTTTTATACTTGGATAGTACAATTTCTCTTCTTCTTAAATACAAAATTTGTTGTGGTGGCACAGGCTGATTTGTATCAGACCTCGTCGAAAAGACCGTTTCTCGCAGGATGGCTCATCTTAAGGTGAAGGTATCTTTAAACATGTCCAAAAACAACAGTTACTATTTTGTATCTTTGTTTGTATTGAGGTTTAACCTCCCAGTCAACAATTTTTAAGTCATGTCAGGACAGAGCCACCACTTCCTTGGCATTAATCGGTGCTCTGAGGAGTTAATATGACTTGTTCACAGACAAAACAAGGTGCCCCTAGTGCGTATCATAGTCAGCATCTCTGAATTCGGAGTCCAATGTTCAATCATCAGGCCACCACGCTCCCCGAAAACAATCATACTAAATTTAGCAAAGCCAGGTCTGACCTCTGAAATATGAATTCAGAAAATTATTTCCTTTTTTTAACTCACCTGAATTCAAACTTGGCTGTAGACTGTAGAACATGCACATAGTTTTCTTTTCTTTCCACTGTATCAAAGAAAGCTGAAGAAAAATATTACCTTTGTACAGGCCACTAGTTGTGAAGTAGCGAGAGCACATGATGTAGCGGAACTGATCACTCTATTCTGTAGCTCTTGATCATCTGTTGTACTAGCAACATTCTTTGCTTTAAGAACCAGCTGTGCTGTGGCATTCGCAACGGCTTTAGCCAAGGCTAACAAAGTCTCCTGTAAAATAGTAATATTAAATGCCAATTTATTTTTCCTTTTTGTTTTGTTTGTTTTCTTGTTACTCCCATCAATCAATTTCTGATTATTCTTTGGAGGTGTACATTGTAAACTCCGGTGTGTTTGCAGAATGAGCCTACATGCATGAGGACAGAACCTGTATAGAGATATTAAACCTTTACTACAGACAGATGGGACTTGACTGAAGTAACCAAATGAAGATTTATGCCCTCAAGATTTGACTGTTTGGCTAAGTTGTCAGAGCATTATTTGAGCCGTGACTGTGAAAACCAACAATGTGGTTTTGGTACAGGTCCAACACAAACTGAGCTGTACGAGCACAGAAGATGGATAGAGACTGGAAACTTTGGATTTAGAAAGTAGGAATTGTTCTATCCATGTAGCGAAAACAGAGGCGCTGATCAGCTTCCCAGCTACTGTGAAGCTGATCTGCGCCTTTGTTGTCGCATATTCAAATTGTTGGTTTTCTCATGATGCAGCACATTTTTCTGACCAAGAAGCCCAAGGTTTGGACCACATTACGGGCAAATAATTATCTAACCCTTTAATGACAAATGGACCATTTATACAAACTTTCGTTCCCCCTTCCTAACGATGCTCCATATGAAGTTTGGCTTTGACTGGCCTGCGATTTCAGAGGAGATCTTTGACCTATCGTTATCATTTGTGTGAGTCCACTTTCACTTTTTGGGGCTTCAGGTGTGATATTTGATTTTAATTTCATTTTTCAATGAAAATTCTGTAAGCAAAGAGAATAGCCCCAGATGGGACGCCACATTCTGTGGCGTCACATCCTGAGCTATTCTGTCTGCCTATGTCCCATAAAAAGAATGCTAGGCTTAAATGAGTTAAAGCAATGCTTCCATTTTTGTTAAGCTTTCCAGTTGAAGAAAAATGATTTTCAAAATTTCTAGAAAATGTTGGAAGCCATTTGAAATACTTGTATGGATGATTATAATAATGCCCTATACCTGGTACGCTTGATCCATATCAGTAGCAGTTTCACCAACACCATCCATTATGTCATGACTCGCTTCTCCGACACGACTTGCCGCGGCCAACAAGTTCTGTCGTGGCTGAAAGTAAGGAAAACATTATTGCACATATTACATATTATAATACAAAGGATAATTTTGAATGTTTGTACTCAAATTTGATCAATGTTCAAGATGGGAGTGCACATATTACATATTATAATACAAAGGATAATTTTGAATGTTTGTACTCAAATTTGATCAATGTTCAAGATGGGAGTACTAGTAATTTGTACAATACAATTCTGTACACCCCATGATAAACCTGTGATTCTTAGGTGTGATGATAACAGAACTCCTTGGTCAAGTTACTTGGAAAGTGTATTCCACTTATTTTTTTTTGTTCAAATTAGCCTCCTTTTCGTAGCAGACACTGTTTGAACATTCAAGGTGGTGACACTGCCAACAGCAAAATGCCTAAATTGAAAGCTATAATTGAACATACCTCTCTATTTTCTGGCTGTGCTGCCTCAAGAAGGTCTGATAAGCCTCCAGCCAGCCGTCTTGCTGCGTCTAACAGTTTGTTGCCATTATCTTCTTCTTGTAAAGCCGCCAACATCCGAACATCTATTGTAAAATCTCCAAGGTTCGAAGATCTGCAACATTAAATATGTCACTTCTTGAATTCTGCATGATTGTTTCGCAATCACATTTGATAGACTCGCTGTTGTACCCATAATGTTTTGAGCAAAAACAGGGTTGCCACGCTCGAACGGAAACAAAATTCCCTGACATTTCCCCGACGGAAACTCAAATTTCCCTGACATCGACATTGACCGTTTGATAAGACAATTCTTAAAACTTGTAAAGTCATTTATTACTTCAAGACACCGATCAGAATTTTATTAAACATAAAATACACTTCTGGATACTACCTTGTGTAAGACTGCCCCAAAAACACTGATGGTATGCACAAAAATTCACAAAGTAATTTGACTGGAATCTAGTATTTTCAAAATTCCCTGACATTTGCCAACAATTCCAAATTTCCCTGACAGTTTGCAAAATTCCCTGACAATTCCCTGACATTTGCCAACAATTCCAAATTTCCCTGACAGTTTGCAAAATTCCCTGACAATTCCCTGACATTTGCCAACAATTCCAAATTTCCCTGACAGTTTGCAAAAGTCCCTGACAATCCCCTGACCTTGAAAAAATTTAAATTTCCCTGACTTTTCCCTGAAGCGTGGCAACCCTGAAAAAGTAAAATATATCAAAATTTTTCAATGCAATTTTTCATACATGAAAAAGTTATTGTATTACTGAATGGGTGTGCTTTTGTAAGGATACTCACATTTGATTAACCGACGCCCCTACTGCGGCATGATCAGTTTCATCTACCCCAGTCAGTGTTACAATCTGTGCTGTGGCCGCATTCATGGCAGACAGTTGAGCGGAAACTTTCTGTCGTGAGAGGTCCAGAGTGTTCTCTCTCCATTTTCTTGATGCCTGTAACAATATCATAAAGTCAGAGTTTGCTTCATCCACGATATATGAGCCGCATCGTGAGAAAACCGGATTTTTGCCTAGGCGAAAACAAAGGCGCAGATCAGCTTCGCGGTAACCGCGAAGCTGATCAGCGCCTTTGTTTTCGCTACACGGATAGTACAAATTCTCTTCTTCTTAAATCCGAAATTTCAAGCTTTTAGCCTGCTTCTGAGACTGTACAGCCCGGTTTGTGTCGGACCTGGTCGGAAATCCCGAAGACCGGTTTTCTCGCGTCGCGGCTCATATAATGGCCAAGAGCTTGTGAGGAGAGAAATGTGTCTTAGTCCTGGTTTTCATGGACAAATTTTCTTTGACAAAGATTATTTGTCACAGAAACTTTGCCAATGAGTTTGCATTCACACACAGTAAAAATTACTTATATTACTTAGCTCGCTCACCTTTGTCACAGATAATTGACAATGAAACTTTGCCACATAATTGAATTTACACGAGCATATTTTTCTGCGACAAACCTACTTTGTCAAAGAAAAATTGTCTGACAGTGGAAAAGACGCCTTAAGGAGAAACACTACTTTCGTTTGTGCGCTCACAGTTAGCGCAACATCAGCTTTTCGTATGTGCATGTTACCCATAACTTTTTAACGTCGTGTTAGGTTTCTAAATGATGTTGTATCATTTCTGCAGGCAGTCGAACCTTGTTCTGTTTGTTTCTGCAAAAAGTGGGTTTGCATATTCATTTTTTCTCATTATCTCATTTATGACTGTTTCTCAGCATGATAATTGAAAACCACAACATTTCGCTTTACTAGTGTCTGAAAAATGCTTCATCTTTAACTCACAGCGTCTGATCCCAACTGCGGTATCTCTGCCTTGCTATGTAGCTGACTCTGCGCCTGGTTCACCGACTTCAGCCCGTCCCCAATAGTCAACACCAGCGCCCTCTGGGCCTGGGTCAGTACGTGCCTTGACATGCTTTAATATTGAGAAAATGTTTCATCTTTTACTTACAGCGTCTGATCCCAACTGTGGTATCTCGGCCTTGCTATGTAGCTGACTCTGCGCCTGGTTCACCGACTTCAGCCCATCCCCAATAGTCAGCACCAGCGCCCTCTGGGCCTGAGTCAGTCCGTGCTCCTCGTAGGTCTGAGACTGGCGAATGGACTGCCCGGCGTGGGCCTGGTTGGCGTGCTGAGAGAACATGGCCTGCTGCATACTGCCCATGCTGATCTGGTTCTGGCTCTGCGCGGCGTCTCGCATCACGCCTGGGATGGCCACAGATCCTATAATTATGAAATCACAATATCTGATAACGCTAATTTTATGGAAGAGAATTGACTAATCGACTAGTACGTAAAAGAGACTATGCGGAACCAATTTCAATAATTTTCAGACTATATAATGCCAGTATTTGATGATGATTAAGGGATTAATTTATTTCTTTAATTGAAACCTACATTGTAGGTGCTCATTAGAATCACCTCGCCCATGTTTTCATGACCAAATCTTCATAAAAGAAACATGCCAGACAGGAGAATCAATCCACTGGTCACAAGTCATGCTACCAATAGAGCATCTGGTACCAGCTACAGCATTCTATTAACCCATATTTGACGAATGGATTATCCTATTATTATCAGTTGGAGGAGTCCACTTTTATTTTTAAGGGCCGCAGGTGTGATATTAAAATTTTATTCCATTTTTCGATGAAATTCCTTCAAGCAAACAGAATAGCCCCGGATGGGACGCCACATTCTGCGGCATCACATCTGGGGCTATACTGTTTGCCTATGTCCCACAAAAGGGACGCCAGGCTTAAATGAGTTAAATGCCAGAAGAGCTTTATGACTATTGTAAGTATTACCTGTGACTGTTTTATGTTATGTGCCTGGTGTGATACCAGGCCTGAAGTGAAATCTTAAATACCTTAGCCTTGGAAGAAGTTTTATGAACTGATTACCTGTAACAGGTTGGCTGACGTTATGTGTCTGATGGGATATTATTGTGGCCTGGGCTGGCGTCACACTATCCTCATACATCATGGCATCATCATCACCTTCAATACCAAGATGGTCTTTGGCCTTTTTCTGAAAGTAACAGATACTCAGTAATAATCATTCTATCTGCGAATGAGCCACAAGAAAACCAGTCTTTGGGGTTTCCAACCAGGTCTGACACAAACGATCTGTACAGTCACAGAGGCAGGCTAGAGACTTGAAATTTTGGCTAAAAGCAGAAGAGGAATTGTACTATCTGAGTAGCGAAAACAAAGGCACTGATCAGCTTCGCAGTTACTGCGCTGCGAAGCTGATCTGCGTCTTTGTTTTCGCATAGGCAAAAGATTTATATACATACAATGGCAAAATGCATTCTCTTTCTGTACACTTTTTACTCGACATGTTCATGCAAACAAAACTGAAAATTTTCTATACCAAAGCTATTTGCTACTACACATTTCATAACTAACACCGTGTCCATTCGAAACGCACGAAAGGAGGTCGTAACGCATGATCGGCGGCATTTTCACGTATGATTGCGGTAGTTTCCTTCGGATTCGCCGCCATTTTTGGAAGAAACTTTAGCGGTAATTTTTTTACAAACTTTTATTTGAATTATTTAAAAAGACCTTTCCAACGAACGATCTAGCCTATCCGGATCTACATACATGCCTCTAATTGCCGAGTGTTCTACTGATGCATAGGCTTCGATAGGACCAGCAAACATTCGAGGAGATTATTGTTTTGCAAGTTCGGCCATACACGAAAATAACATTCACCCAAAAACGTTTCGTACTTTTCTCATTTTCTTCAAAGTTTTCACTAACTGTTGGATGATTTTGCTTTTTGACATCACACTTTAACTTAAGAAGCCAATTTCTCATGATTTTTTTCCCGAACAACCACGGATTAAAACAAAATACGTCAAAATTAAAGTAACGCACGATAATACGGCAACCTGGTCTTTCGAACTTTGCAAGTATTTACAATGAATAACATATTTTAAGGGGTAAAAGCAAGCCAAATGCTCATTTGTTGTCAAGTCCCGTTGTAGTTTGAAGTAAGGTCCAGGTTACTTCATTTCCAGGTGTAATATCTTACTGAAGTTGCATTCCATCCCTTGTCCATAAACAGCATATAAAAGGGCTTCAACAATTTATGAATGTTGACTCTGTGCAACGTCTTATTTATTTTAACATTAATTAACATTCCATAGTTTAATCTTAAATATAATACCGTATCATGTGCTTGTGGACTTGGACTATGAGGGCAGCAAGGTCTGAGGTCGGTAGCCAATAGAACAAAAGCCAATCTTTGTAAGAGGCATGCGCGTAAATTTTGTTTGTCCTCTTTTTCGTCAATCTCTGTGTCAGTCTTGATGAGATAAACATAGGTCATATTAACATAGTGTGTTCATGTGCCAGGTGCATGTGCGAGTTGGTTATGGACCCCTGGTCTAGAGCGCATTGCATAAATAGTCACGCCGCATATACGCTCAATCATCTTTGCACAATGTATATTCAACAAAAGTTAAGCTTTTCCAAGAGATGCTCGCAATCTCACATCGCTATCTTAAGTGTATGATCATGTGTCAACCATCATCAATAGCAGAATAGTCAAAGATCAGGAAAGGCTCGGGCAGATCTCTCGGCATGCGCGTATGGCCTACTGCAATTGCATGGTCCAATCAAGATGACCAGAAGTTGGTGGTCGTTTAACCACAAGTTGTGAGTACTGTATTTTATTTATGCCCAAATAATAAAACAGTTTCAGATTTGTTTCAATGTTTCTTTCACGCAGCCAGGATGGTGTATTATAAGGGGGGGGGGGGGGGGGGGGGGTACCACCTATACACACATGCTACAGCCTTATCTAGAAGTGTTATGCGGCGAGTCAACAGCGGCAAATCGATTAAAAGAATTCACAATCAATAGTCAGTAAGTCAGTATATATTAGTAAGAAAGAAAGAAAAGAGAAAAAAGACGATTTTCATGAAAACGAAAGTAGCACACTCCTGTGTAAATACTGATACACAGTATCATTAATAGAACAATGTGTTCTTACAATGGAGCCGAAACCAATAATGTCGATCAGATAATGAGGGGGATGGGGAAGGGTCATTCCAGTAATTTATATGACTCGGTCAACATCAGAATATAGATAAATTGTAGAAAGGGAGGAGGTTTGTCCATATATTTGATTTAATCTCTCTGTAATTTATTACTGACAGTCTCAAAGTAATGGACTAGCTATATGCTCAAACGGTAAGAGACCCTTGGTTCGTGCCCTGGTCGGGCCACATTCTTCTTCTGCTTCTTTGATAGCTATGCCAACAGAGCTACCGAGCAACATGGTCAGCAAATTACTGTTTAACAGCAAGGATTCAGCTTTGTACAATTGACGAGCACCAAACGTGTAAACTGGAGACAAATGAGTGTTTGGCTTGCTTTTACCCCTTAAAATATGTTATTCATTGTAAATACTTGCAAAGTTCGAAAGACCAGGTTGCCGTATTATCGTGCGTTACTTTAATTTTGACGTATTTTGTTTTAACCCGTGGTTGTTCGGGAAAAAAATCATGAGAAATTGGCTTCTTAAGTTAAAGTGTGATGTCAAAAAGCAAAATCATCCAACAGTTAGTCAAAACTTTGAAGAAAACGAGAAAAATACGAAACGTTTTTGGGCGAATGTTATTTTCGTGTATGGCCGAACTTGCAAAACAATAATCTCCTCGAATGTTTGCGAGTCCTATCGAAGCCTATGCATCAGTAGAACACTCGGCAATTAGAGGCATGTATGTAGATCCGGATAGGCTAGATCGTTCGTTGGAAAGGTCTTTTTAAATAATTCAAATAAAAGTTTGTAAAAACTTACCGCTAATGTTTCCTCCAAAAATGGCGGCGAATCCGAAGGAAACTACCGCAATCATATGTGAAAATGCCGCCGATCATGCGTTACGACCTCTTTTCATGCTTTTCGAATGGACACGGTGACTAAGCACACTGGCAGTCAAGCTGCTGTTAAAAAGTTGATTTTGATATTTGATCTTTATGTGACCTAAAATATTAGGCATAAAATCTTTTTCTGTCCAAGGTTTTTGGCCTAGGAAATTGGGTGCAGTCCATCAATTTTGTAAACCACTATTGTTACTGTAATTTACTTAGAAACAATGCAAAATTAACATATATACTTTATTCAAAATACATTTTATACAACTAATGGAGCAACCATTTGCTTTTCGTGGCGGTAGGGTAGGAGAAATATCCAGGACGGGGTTAATTCCATTGTACCCTTTGCGTTATATACAATTAAAAAAAAAATAGGTTTGTGTTGTGGCGATAACAAAAATTCCAGAACCGGAATCATCATCTTCCAGCCCCTTCCCACCCCATCTTCCATGAAATTCAAATGGTTGGTCCCTAATTCCTTACCTTTCTTAGAATGATGTCTATGTACCCCGCTATAAGGGCGGCTATTTGTTCTCCTTCCTGGGTCTGCACAGAGTAGTATTGATCAGAGTGGTCACCAAAATCCTGGAGAGAAAAAAGAAATCACTGATCATGCATAAAACAAACTGAAAACAGATGTCATACTGTTTTGTTGCGAAAACTTGTCAGTTCAATGAGGAAACTAAACTACTGACCCACCATCTGATTACTGGTTAACCGTCCATGTCCGAGCCTGCCCAGGCAAAGTGGTTTAGTCAAACCATCCATACATATGTGCCTTATTGGTTTGCTTGGGTGGTTATATTTATGAAGCACATTTTGAGTGTCATGACATCCTAATGTTGGGTAAAAGTCCCATAAAATGGAGGCAATGTCCCGACATGACCATTGCTGTTGACTGGGACGTAAAGCATAAATTCAAACAAATAATGAGGAAAAATCAGTTTCTCCGCAACAGTTGAAAAATTCTTTTTAAAGAAACTAGTGTGTGGTAAAACAGGGAAGTTTGACTTTTTAAATTTTTTTTTTTTTTAATTCAGTTTTACGTCCCTTTCAAGGTTATTTCAGCTCATATGAGACGGGCCAATCAGTAGGTGGGGCGAAAACGGGAGAACCCCGAGAAAAACCACCTGACACACCTGCAAGCAGAACTTGGCTTGTCTCACATGTGCTCGAACCCACACCAGACACAGCGGTGAGATGATCGAGTGATTAAGAAACAGCGCTCTTAACCGCTTGGCCACGGGGGCCGCCTTAAATTGTTTAGAGACAAAAGATATTGCATGACTGAATTTTTTTTTTTTTTTTCAGTGCATCCAACTACAAAAATTAACGAAGGCATACAAAATAATGGTTATTTTTTATTTCTATTTACCACATAACATGGATAACAAATTATTTGAATTTTTGATCCAAATGAGGCCTCACACATTATCTTTGAGTGAGTACTGCAAGTTCGGAAATTTTCCTGTGACCTCTATTTTACGATTTTTTTCCAAATTATGAAGTGAGTTTTTTAATTCATGAATGAGTACTCCCAAAGACTATAAAGCTTCTAGTCTCTCATTATTATTGAGAATTTTAAATTGGCGAGACAACGAATTCAAGAATATTAGCTAAAATTAAGTTCTCAGGAACAGTTAAAAATTCATAGTAGTTTTGACCGAGTCCTTGCCATTTGCCTTTGACAAGTACTAGAATGTCAGAAGAAAAAATTGTCATCTACATTCTTTATCTAGATATATGAGCCACGACACGAGAAAACCAACAACGTGGTTTCAAAACAGGTAAAACACAAACAAAGCTGTGCAAGCACAGAAGATGGCAAGAGGCTGGAAATTTTGGATATAGAAAGTAGAAGAATTGTACTATCCCTGTAGTGAAAACATATTTTGCATACACAAAATTTTTATTTTCTCATGATGCGACTCGTATGTCTAGACATATAGCTACAAACCCTAAAATTCCAATCGATGAACTTTTGAAAGCTGATGCTTTTTTTAAGTTTGATATTTATTTGACATTTAGAATATTTCAAAATCTGCAATATTTCATAGTGCAAAATTGCTTGTCAATCACCAATCCTGCATGTGGCATAAAAGCCTTAGGTATGAAATTTTCAAAACATGCAAAAAGCAAGGACAATATATACATGAATGACTGCCAATGGGTTCAATTTTATTTTAAGTTCTTTTTTCCAGTTATTGTTGGATGTGCCAGTCCACATTTTCTGTTTGTTTGTTTGTGTTGAGGCTTAACGTCCCAGTCAACAATTTTTCAGTCATGTCAGGATGGAGCCAACGCTTCCTGGGTTTAACTAGTACTGTAGGGCGTTAATGGTGACGTATGTGGAGATCGAACCCAGGACCTCTCGATTCGGAGTCCGACGCTCAACTATTACGCCGTCGCGCTCCCTTAGCAACACAAGGTTCATGCGGAGTAAATGTTGTTGGGTTGCTTTGAGGTTTTACATGATTACATCCCAGCTTCAGTTTAGGGAGCGTGGTGGCGTAGTAGTAGAGTGTCGACTCCGTATCGAGAGGTCCTGGGTTCAATCCCCACAGGCGTCACTGTGTTGTGTCCTTGAGCAAGACACATTAACTCCCTACAGTACTGGTTAAACCCAGGAAACGTTGGCTGGGATGTTAAGCCTCAACACAAACAAACAAACATAAAATCAGCTTAGGTCATATGGATATGGGACCTCGCTGACAGATTGGAAAGGCCGGGGTCGAACCTGCCACCCAATGGTTTATAAGGAGAGCGACTTTACCACTGTGCCCACTTTACCATGGCTTAAATTTCAGGACCTACCAGAGTAAAACTGTTGGGTGAAGCCGCCCACCGCCTGACTGTCGTGAGGGGCCATGTCTTCATGATTTCTTTAGTCTTTTCGTCCACTCGGACAACACTCTCTTTATTAATACCCAACAATCTTGGAACCAGCTTGTTCTTGCCTTTCACTTTTTCCTGGAATACAACATAATTATTATTTATATATCATAATCATCATCATCATCATCATCATATCATCATTATCATCATCACAGGTTTTCTCTTGAATTTAGGGGAGCAATGTCCCACTACTGACAGCTTTTGAGGGACATTCTGAAATACTGTTGTGAATTTGGGGACATTAACGTCTGGAAACAGAAATATTTGAGAATATTGGGGGACATCATTGTCCCCTCTCTGGATAGTTTTGGGGGTCATTGGATGCCAAAAGGAGTCAAAATGCATAATTTTGAACGCAAAGGAAAACCCCCCAGCAGGCACATGACGTCAAAATGACGTCATATCAACGTCGATGCGACGTCATGACGTCGCATCGACGTCAATCTGACGTATCGACGTCAATCTGACATCATTCTGACGTCGTGCCCGCTGGGCCTGAATTATCATCATCATCATAATTATGCTGTTATTATCATAATTATCATCATCATCATCATTATTACCATAATCATCGTTATCATAATTATTATCATCATTATTCAATATTCAATCCTACCTTCACCAGGAAGAAAGTAATCCCGTAAGTCTTGAGTGCTCTACACTGTTGGGTGTATTTCACTTTAGCGTCTCGTTCCGAGTACCCTGCCCATTTTCTATGCTCCGCAAATATCTTCTTCTCTATTCCTCGGATTTTACAGTATTCTTTTGGCAGGAATTCCTTGTTCCTACAAGAAATATAATACATTATGTGACTACTAACACTATGTTAAATTGGTTTTGTTAGGGTATAACACCCCAGTCAACAATTTTTCAGTCATGTCTTCACAGTCGTTGCTTCCTGAGTACTACGGGGAGCATCTTGCTCAAGGACACTATGCAGTGAAGGTAGGCATCGCTCAACTCTTAACTCCAACACTTTGCCTTCATGATCCTCTGGATATAAGGTTAAGAGTCCCACCAGCGTTTTATGTAAAACTGACCACACATTCATGGCCCCTTGAAACATGCTCATAGTCAGTTTACTCAACTTCAGTACCCACTTTTGCCAGCAACTTGATGATATTAAGTTAGCAGACAAAATATTTCCAGATTTACGAGTCAATCTCAGGAGAACTGACACACAATGCAGACAGTCCATCTGATCAGTTATGCCTTTAAAGTAGTCCATCTGATCAGTCTAATGATGAGTACTTATCAATGTCTTCGGTAGACTCAATGAAAAAGAAGAAAGCTTACTCAAAGAGTCCTGGTTTATGTTTATGTTCGTCGTGGTCCCCGAACTGTATCTGACACTGGATCCCGGCAAACATTATGGCTTCCTCTTGTGACACAGGATGGGTACCATTCAATAGGGCATCACGGGTCTGAAAAATAATTCACAGAAAGATTGTCACATGCTTTTTTGTGTATGTGGAAAAAAAAACAACAAAACAACCAACAAAAGTTGATCTGCAGCATTGTTTTCACTATCCAGTGTGCACAATACCTCTATCTTTCCAAGGAATATTAAGCCTCAAGCAATCTTCTATGCCTATACCAGCCAAACTGGCTCTGAACTTGCTGAACCTCCGAAGACAGTTACTTATAATGTGGTTTAAATCTGACAAGTGTGACCTAAATCAGCTAAATGGGACACAGTTACTTATTACTGTAAATCCGGTAATGTTCGCGAGAACTTAATTTTCGCTAATATTCGCGAATTCGTTGCCTCGCGAAAATAAAGTTCTCGCTAATAAAGAATTACTGTAAGCTTTATAGACTGCACGAGTACTCGATCGCGAATTCAAAGTCTCGCTAATAATAGAAATAGAAAATTCGCGAAATAAAAGTCACGCGAAAATTTCCGAACTTACAGTATGTGGTTCAAATCTGACCAAGTGCTACTCAAATCAATTAAAGGAGACAGTTACTTATTATGTGGTTCAAACCTGACCAAGTGCAACTCATATCAGCTAAATGGGAGTTGGCAGATCGGGTACAAATCAGCCTACATAGCCACTGAGTCAAACTAACAACTTCAAATTTTGGGACCTTATAAGAATTATGATGGACCAATTACTGATAAGAATTCAAATGTTGAACTGCATGAATTTCACCACAAAATGGGACAAGTATAGTATTCATACCTGTACAAACAGCAAGTTTAGTTGGACAGGATCTCTGGCATCTACATTCTGGTCGGAGAAGAAAAATTTCCGTCTCAACAATAACGTCTCATCCGATTCTACACCTTGCTCTCGCAGTGTCTTGGCATGGTCTAACCAGTTCACTGAAATGGAAAAGCATGGAACCTCAGGCATCAGATGGATCCTTTTATACAATCTTGGAATATGTACATAATGAGTAGACATAAGTGTTTTTCCAACCATAAGAGTACAAAGAATATGTGTTACTAGTGTAAATCTTTTTTTCCTAGGTTTCACAAAACTATACTTTAAGCATTTGTTAGAAAAAAGATTTGCATGCTTATATTAGACTTTGTTTAGCTTTTGTCTGAAGTTAAACTTTTGGAGTTAGTTATTTTAATTTGATTTTATCTTATTTCTTTAGTTTTGAAGGGCCTTGCTGTTCATTCTTTATCCTTAAATTTTAAATGTTCTTCAAATTACATGTAAATAATTGTAAAGTTGGGATTTCCTTAAGTCTGCTATCTGATCTTGATTTTTTTTTTTCTCGCAAGGTCTTTCTCTGACAGAGCAAATAGAAAAAGAAATAAGCCAACCAAAATGTTAGAAATTTCAGACAAGACTTACTATCATCTTCTGTATGTAGCTTCTTTCTCATTTCTTCCAGCTTTTTCTGATCTTTAGCGATAGATTTGTCTCGTTTTAACGTCAACGTCTTCTCTTTTTCATCATCAGGCAATTCCAACACGAGTGAGTATTCTTCATGGTTTGTAATACCTGCAAGAACAGACACATATGAATTTGGCTAACACATCAGGAAAACATGTCCGTGTAATGTATACCCCTATATACCCCACCTTTGTATAGCAAAACTGGGGTTTGCAAGGGTATACCTATTTTTTTTATTTTTGCTCCAAAACATAGATTGTGGGTACTCATTAGAACCATCTCGCAGAGGCGGTTATAATGTGAACTCACAATCTATGTTTTGAGCAAAAATAAGAAAAATATCAAAAATATTACCATGAAAATTTTCGATTTTTACTGGTAAAAAATCTCTGTATCTTGCATGGGCATGTTTTCGTAATGATAGTCTGACATGATAGTTATGTCATATTTTTCAAGATTTTGTGCTTTTTTTTTATCTATCTATGATTTGTTTCATTTTGACAAAAACATCATTTCCTTTTCATCATTGGGCAATTCTAGTTGCAGCACTCTTCATCATTTGGATTTACAAGTAGTTGTAAATTTAAAGCATTTTTCACAGCTCACACAAGTTTTTGTCTTGTCATATGGGTATAAACTAAAATCTACCCTTCCACATGCTGTTCTTGTGGCTGTTGTCGACTTGACGATTTCTGCCTGCACCGCCCAAATTATAATATTAAAGAAAATGCAAAAAATTGGAGTTTGTATTTTCATTTTTTAAAAGCCAAGTCTTCAAAAAGATTTTACACACCTATCCTTGAGGTTATGGTGATAAGGAGCTGTCCGACTGTGTGGCTGTCGTCCACCTGTAGTTTTCTGACGGTACCGTCAAGAGTGCGGACTTGAAGAATCCGCATCTTGGTCTTGTATTCCAGCAGGTCCTTAGATAATGGGAATATGGAATTAGATTAAAACATGCCATGACATGAGGAAACATTTGCTTGTTTGTTTTGAGGTTTGACATCCCAGTCAACAATTTTTCTGCCATGTGGGGATGGAGCCACCTCTTCTTGGGGTGGCTAGCCAGTACTTTGGTGAGTTAATGTGTCTTGCTCAAGGATACAACACAGTGCCCCGAATGGGGATCAAACCCAGGACCACCCAATTCGGAGTCTGATGTTCTACCACCATGCCACCGCTCTCCCTTGTTAAATTTTGTTTGTTTGAATTGATGTTTTATGGCCCAGTCCTAGTTGGGGTACATGTATAATACATGGGTGAACATTTCAAAAAATCTCAATACTCACTGTGGCATAACTCGCTAATAAGGATTTCAACATTTCGTGAATTTCGGTCACAACAATTTCACGAAGGACACAACTTATTCGCGAATTGCAGGTGGAAACATGGATGTGACTCTCTCTTTACGTGTTTTTCTGTGCTTTAAAGGTATATTATTGTTTAAATCACCTATTTTTCTGTGGCACATACTCATTGGGTTATGGTTTTAAAGCAATAACATTCTGCAGTCGCATTTGCTGTTTTCTTTTTACCTTTTATGCAAAAAATTGTGCAATTCATGCTCTGTTGGGGTTACACACGAATATCTTTGACATTTCTATAATGATTTTGCACTGAAAATGAACAAAAATCAATTGCAAAGACACCTGTCAAAAACTGTCTTATAATAATACGCATAAGTCATGAAATAAAGAAGAAAAGATGACTACCCTTTGTTGATGCGGCTACAACTATTTCTTGAGAAGGCTATAACTGTTTCATGAGTCTGTTACAACTGTTTCTTGATCTTAATGACTGTTGGACACAAACGTTTCGTGATCAATGATTTGCAAAAACTCTTGATTTAAGTCAACTCAGAAGCATGATGTGCGCCGAGGTGCGCGCAGTACGATCGAAGTAAAGCCCCGTTTACACATTCACGATTTTCTCTACGATTCACCACGATTCACCCCGATTTCTCATGCTCAGAAAAATCGGGATGGATCGTGGTGAATCGTGGCGAAAAGTGGAAATATTCAGTATCTCTACGATTCTAGTAAGAATGTCCACGCACTGTTTCTATTTTAAGGTCAAGTCTCAGGTTTAAAGATCATCACTCTGGTAAGCTCATCCATTTATACATTTTTACCTTGTTGATAAGTAACTCTTGGGACACCGAAACAAATCCTGGTCCAGAATCCCTTATTGACAATTCTCACTTTCCATGTGGATTGTGTGATGTCAGCGTTGGATGGGATGACCGCGGGATTTGTTGCGACACATGTAATGTCTGGTTTCACATAGACTGTCAAGGCATGTCATCAACTATGTATGGGATCTATAATAAATCTCTTAGCAAAAGCATAGCGTGGGAATGTATACGTTGTGGAATGCCAAACTTTTCCACTTCGTTATTTGATACTACATCTTCTTTAGAGGTATCCAACAGATTTGAGTCCCTTTCGTCCCTGTCCGAGCCTGACAGTCCGATACCAGACAATATTGGCCCCCCCAATGCAGCTTCTTCGCCTATTGTGCAAACAGAAGCAAAATCCAAGACCAAAAAGGCGGTCCTGAACTACCCTTTGAGAATTTTGATCATGAATTGTCAGTCAATTAAAAATAAAAAGGCTGAAATTCACACTGTCACAGAATCGGCTAAACCTGACATCATATTGGGGAATGAGTCAAGGTTAACCCCCGACATAAGAAACTCAGAGGTTTTTCCTGAATCTTTTGATGCTATCCGGAAAGACAGAGCTAGTGACGCGCACGGTGGTGTTTTTATTGCCTTTAAGCGTGATCTTCTCTGTACTGAAGCTCCGGAATTGGACACCAAGTGCGAAAAAATTTGGTGTAAGTTGAACATTATTGGATGTAGGACTCGGTACCTTGGATCATTCTATCGTCCCCCTAGGTTCCGAACTCAGGAGCTTGAATTGAAATATCTTGAGGATTTTAATACTTCACTATCTCGGATAATGTCAAATAAAAATGCCCATGTTCTTGTAGGAGGTGACTTCAATTGTGGTGATATTGAGTGGAGCACAATGCAGGTACCCGAAGGGGTCCCAAAGAGGCCAGTTCAGACTAAACTCGTTAGCATTATACAAGATCACTGCCTCTCCCAAATGGTTAACATACACACCCGAGAAGACAAGACCCTTGATTTACTGTTTACAAACTCACCATCCCCAATTAACCGTGTTAAAGGGATGCCCCCGATCGGCAAAGTAGATCATGACATTGTCTATGTTGAGTACGACATTAAGGCTAAACGGATCCAGCAGGCCCCGCGTAAGATCTTTCTATACAAACGAGCGGACATGGACGGTCTACATGACCATCTGGCGCGCTTCAGGGATTCGTTCCTTTCATCTGACCATAGTCGCATGTCAGTTAATGACATGTGGGTCAGTTTCAAGTCGGAGGTTCTCTCGGCTATTGAAAGGTTTATTCCATCAAAAATGACCAAAACAAAATACAGCTTACCTTGGATCGATAGTTCGATCAAACGCTTGATTAGGAAACGCGATAAGCTTTACTTTCGTGCTCGCAAGTCAAGTAGCCCTGACCTAAAGAACCATTACAAACGGTTCAGAGCACATGTTCAAAAGAGCATCAGAGATGCATATTGGAAGCATGTTACCGATATCTTCTCGTTAGAAAATGATAGCCCTGATCCCGACTGTCCCCGGAAAAATGAGAAGGCAAAAAAGTTTTGGTCATTTGTCAAGTCCCTTAAAAAAGACGCGTCTGGGATCAATACCCTTAGAGAAAACGGAATTTTGAAGACTGACACCTTGGATAAGGCCAACATTTGTAATAGGCAGTTTCAGTCAGCCTTCACTCGCGAAACAAATGATGAAATCCCCTCCAAAGGCACAAGTCCTTTCACCGCCATGGGTGAAATTACAGTTGACCCCAAGGGGGTCACTAAACTGTTGAATAATTTGAATATACATAAGGCGCCTGGGCCAGATGGCCTGAATGCTAGGGTGTTGATAGAATGTAGTTCTGAAATTGCTCCTATCCTAGCCTGTATCTACAATGAAAAGGTACAAGTAGGCAAAGATCAGGAAAAGGCGCAATCAGAAAAAGATTCCCACTCCAAAAACCGAGGTGGGAAAAAAACAAACTAACAATCAGGTACTTATACCATGAAACATATCGTAAGCCGAATGAGCAGCTATTTTCCCAATAGGTGGCCACTCAGTTACCTTAACTTAACTAAAAATATGAAAACATACATAAGGCGCCAACAGCACAAAAAAATTTTTATACACCAAAACATAAAACAAAAAGAACCACCACAGAAGTATCGACTTGGAACGATCAGTAACACAAAGTTACTGGCGGGCTTAAACCGGTTTTACATGGCCATAACCTCACCCTCAGCTTCTGCAGTGGTTCATAACATTTAGTTAGTTATTCGGTCCTCGTGGTGAATCTCAAACTAGTCAATGAATCATCAAGAACAAACAAATAAATCATGATAAACATCCTGATGAATCAAAAACCAGGACTCACAGACTGAGTAAGCTGCCCGACGATGGAGATCCCTGGGCGCCGAATAAC
Organism: Rugalucina vietnamica; assembly: GCA_964017185.1. Classification (NCBI taxonomy): domain Eukaryota; kingdom Metazoa; phylum Mollusca; class Bivalvia; order Lucinida; family Lucinidae; genus Rugalucina; species Rugalucina vietnamica. Next base: position 18,671,932 of record OZ024885.1, read on the forward strand.
CTACTAACTCCGGAGCAAAAGAAAAACACCAGTTGGACCCCGGTGGGCCAAGCAACAGACAAGAAGCTCCGGCCCCAACCAACTAAAATGAATAGCTTTAAGTCGGGGCCATCATAGAGTCTGACGCCCGACCCACCGGCGTGCAATTAAAGAAGGCAGCATAGTTATCAACCATGACTGGATTAAAAACTAAGCATGCAGACTGTCGCATAACATTCAAGTTATAACCTATACGTCTGTAACGTGTTATGATTTTCCTGAACTGAAAAGAAAAATCATTAATTCCTTTAAGTTTCTTAAATTTGTAAACCAAGTCACCATAAAATTCAGGTTCCGAAAGGCCCTCACTTAAAAGCGTCTTTAACCCAACATTATATTTGGAAATCAATTCATAGTGTCTACGATAAAATTTAGAAAATGTTTTTCGAAGTTTATGATACCGATAGCCCTGTTGGAGAAGTTTTGCCGTTAAACATTTATTTCGAGCGTTGAAGTCTGTAACATGATTGCAGACTCTAGCAAACCTAATAAGTTGCGAAATGTATACACCATAAGAAGCACGACGAGGAACATCACCATCCAAAAAAGGAAAATTTACTATATCAAAATCAAAGTCATCGCGCTTATCATAAATTTTAGAAGAAACAAATCCATTTGCAACAGAAAGATGTAGATCTAAAAAGGGGGCTTCAGTATCTGAGATATTGGCTTTGTTCAACTGAAGTTCAGGTGGATAAATTTGATTGACCATACCTTCAAAATAAGGGTTGTCAATGTTCAAAAGGTCATCGAGGTAGCTAGATGTGGAATTAAAAGCCTCGATAACATCAGCTTGATTATCATGGTTAAGAGAATCCATGAAATCTCTTTCGTAGCAGTATAAAAATAAATCAGCTACGAGAGGTGCGCAATTTGTACCCATCGGAATTCCAACAATTTGTCTGTATAACTTGGTCCCAAATCTAATATAAATATTATCAAGGAGATAGGATAAGGCGTCGCATACATTCTGACATGACCAAAGTGTATACCGACTTTGGTCAGAGGAAGTGAAAAAAGCCTTTCTGTCATTACATGCCAAATAAAGTGAACCATAGTTTTTAATGCCCATTTTGAAGGTCCACTCTATCAAATCCAGAAGTTTTTCTTTAATTAGATTATGTGGTAATGTTGTATACAGAGTAGAAAAATCATATGTGGACAAGCTTGTCGCACGGAACCCTCTACACTTCAATTTACTGAGCACCTCACCAGAATTTTTAATTGACCAAAACCAATTTTTATTTGAAGTTTCATACACTGTCTCACAGTATCTTATAACATGAGATTTGATAGCAGTAAGACAGGAAGTTAATAATTTAGAAAGTTCAGTGGTATAGGCTGCTGGCCAGAGGGTCGATTGCTCCCCCCCCTAGGGAATTTTGCAGACATACCCTATCTTAAAGAACAATTCAAGCTGAGTAGAATAAGAGATGTTTGCACCCTGAGCGTTGGGGCGTTATCCTGTAACAGCCTGTTACATACGTTACCTAAACAAAATTAAGAAATTATGATATGGTGTTTTCAGCTACAGAAAAATGACAATAGTTTATCATTTTACTCAACTTTTTCATACTGTCTGCTTGCTGTATGTCTATACTACATATTAAAATCGTTTGAACAAAAATTTGACCCACACTTACTGTAACATACGTAACGTAATTTAAGATACCCTTTGAAAATACCACTTTTGAGTGATATCATTTACTTATACTGTTGCACTATGCATTTTTCCGAAGATATGAGATTTATTTCCATCAGCATGTTCAATTGGCAGATAGAAAAACCAAGGTTTGTTTTCCTATCATGTATATATTGCCTTTAATGAAGTATTTAGTAGCCCTACCCCCAGTTTCAAATGCGAACTATTCTATTGCAATGAACGTGAAGTATATAAAATACTTGAAACTGGTGGATATAAATCATAGTTTCTTGCTTATTTTATCATGAACCATGGCTCTGAGGATCTGTAACCAAGTATCTTGGATCAAAGATTTTGATCCAGAATGTAACATATGTAACATACATGTAATGAATAACGAAGGGCATTGTACATAGCAGGAATGCCAGTACATGCCAGTCTAATGCTCTATTCCATTAGATATTTTGCAAACATATATCTTAAATGACAATTCAAGTTTGCTCCAATAAGAGATGTTTGCTTTATGTACATTGGAGCATGTGTTTGTTACAGTATGTTACATATGTTACCATAATATGTTTTAAAAATAATGATATGGCAATTTTAGCATCAGAAAAATAAGATTTTTATTATTCCATTCACCCATCTCAAATAGTCTGCATGAAATTCCATTCTCAACACTAAAGATGCTTGAGCAATATTCTGACACCTATAGTGTAATGTCTGTAACATATATTAAAATAACCCTTCCAAAATTAGCATTGTGAGTGACATCGTTTTTTTTTTTAGTAACACATTCCAGCTTTTTTCAAATATATGTGATTTTTTTACATTAACATGTTCAATGGAGGAGATAGAAAATTCCTATACTGTATGTATTATTCCTATACTGTATATATTATACTAAATGAGTTATTTAGCAACCCTACCCGCAGTTTCATAAGCCAAATATTGTATTGCTAATTACGTAAAACGTGTAAATAATCGTTTCTAATGGCTATATCTAATGTTGTTAATTATTTGCTTATATTTCATGCTTATGGAGAACTATAGTTCTAAGTGGGTGTCACCAAGTATCTAGGCCCAAACAGCTTAATGTAACGTATGTAACATATATGTATGAATAAAGAATGACGTGGTCTACAGTAGATGTAAATGATGCTATTTCAAAAATAGTGACAACACTTCACGTTTCCCTATGAATAATTCAGTTTTTGGTGTAAAACAAAACTAGAAATCTTATTTAGTTCTGATAATCATGTCTTTGGACCCCATAAATACTATTTTTAACTGTTTAGAAATCTCTTAAAATGCAGAAAAAATAGGGTATTACTACAAAATCGTTTGTACCTGAACTGTTAATAGACATAGAATGCTGAAAGTGGTATCAAATAAATGCGACGGCAATGGACTAATGCCCTCAGTCCTCTAAATACATCATCTGAATTTCAGTTTTATGAATATTAATGAAAACTTTAGAAATTAGAGAAAATGCATAACAAATAAGCAGGTATACCTACAAAATGATTATGTTTTTCAGCAAGCTAAAGTCTGAATGTGCTGAAAATGGCAATGGCAATTTTCTATCATCCTTTTATAATAAAAAGTCATTTGATGAGCATTAATAAAATATAATGGTTAAATTAGATGTTGGCGATTTAACGCCGAAGAATTGAGGCGGGGTCCCTATTAAACCAGATGAATCTTGGCTACTGGAAGACTTAGACAGCTGAAATTGGTATCGACCGGTTGCTAAGACAATGTTCTTTAACCATATGATGTTATGAATAAATCGTATGAATGTTTGTTTCATGAATTGCAACAAGAACTTCAGAAATAGAGAAAAATTGCAGAAACGTGAAGGGGTATACCAACAAAGTCACTTATATCTCCACTATCAATAGCTGTCGAGTAGTCAAAATGGCATCAAATGTTACTATTTGGTCACTTTAATAATGAATTGTTGTCATGTTATCACAAAATATATGAGTTATTGTCATGTTGTCATGTATACATACCACAAAACATATGAGGTTAAAGCAAAGGTACACGCATCCCTTTGCTGGACACCCTTAATTTTTTGCTATTTACCATTTTTATCAACGTTTTATGAATATCCATGAAAGTAAATCTGATATGATTTGTATATAATAGCACTGGGAAATGATGCATTGTCCAAGCAAATATCTGATACCAATTAAGCCTTCTAAGGCAATGAGCAGCCGGGATATAAGTGATTTTGTTGGTTTATCTCTTCACTTTTCTATTATTTTCTCTTATTTATGAAGTTTAATTCTAATATTAGTGACCTTTATCAGATAAGAAGGTTTACGTTTTATAAGTCATTGTCATAGCAATCATTTGATACCAGATTCAGTTCAGTAGTGCTATTAGTAACCTAGACACAAGCCATTTTGTAAGGTATACCCTCTTATTTTCCGTGATTCTTCTCCAGTCTGTAAAAATTGCATTTATAGTCATTAAACTTAAAATAAGTTTATTCATTTATCAGACTAGAAGACAAATTGCATAGCCCAAAGCATCAAGCTGCTACAACTTTTATCATTCTATGTCTATTGACATGCCAGACACTAGTAATTATGTAAGTATAAATGTTATTTTTCTGTGATTTTCCAAACTTTTCATAGTTTTTTTTATATCAATATTGATAAATATACAAATGAGATAATTTTCAAATAGACTCAATACATCTGTATAATTGTCAAATGGTATCACTGGTGTATAAACTATGTGCAATGATGATAGCTTGGGTCTGAAAGACGTTTTTTATGGGGTTTTAATGATCTTTTGGCCATTTTAATGTTTAAATTAAAATTCACAAATATGCAAATAAGATAATATGCATAACTTTCCCTAAGATGAAACGGCTATAGCGAAGAAGCTTTAAAATGAAACCAAGTTCAGTGGTCTATGATAAGTCATAATGTATATATGATCTATTTTGTAGGTCAAATTAACCCCATGCGGTATTGGTAACACTGTAACATTACATGAAATCTAAATATAAACAACTTGGTGTTACACTGTTACAACTGAGGCACATCTAGCAAATGAAAATAACACAAGCATGTCATTCTTACCTTGCACATTGGTGTTTACAGCTTTGTAATCCACAGAAACTATTACAGAATCCCTTATTTGTTTATAAATGTAAATTCACATATTTTTGTTACATACGTTACACAAATTGAGAACCATCTATGTCGAAGAAATTATGTATCACACATATTGCCCTTGAAGAATCTTGCAGACAAATGGTAGAATTATGGTAAAACAACCTATTGTTCAATCCCAATCAAAGAATACTGCAAATATAATAAGCTGGTAACAGTTGTTACTTTTAAATGGCCGTTACACCATTACGCCCCGGCGTACAAAGTGCAAACATCTCTCATTTGAATGCAAATAACACAAACATGACATTCTTACCTTGCACATTGATGTTTGCAGATTTGTACTCCACAGAAACTATTACTGAAAACCTTATTTGTTTATCAATGTAAATTCGCATATTTTTGTTACATACGTTACATACGTTATACAGATAGAGACCCATATATGTCAACTTGATAAAATTATGCATCCCACATATTTTCCTTGAAGAATCTTGCAGAAAAGTGGTAGAATTATGGTAAAACAACCTATTGTTCATTCTCAATCAAAGAATACTGCAAATATAATAAGCTGGTAACAGTTGTTATTTTTAAATAGCTGTTACACCGTTACGCCCCGGCGTACAAAGTGCAAACATCTCTCATTTGAATCAGAAAAGACTGCTCTTTAAGATAGACTATGTCTGCAAAATTCCCTAGGGGGGGGGAGCAGGACCTTTTTCAGCCAGAAGTCTAGTAGTACAAGAGCTAGAATTTGCAATAAATCTAGCTTTGTATGGTCTTTTGTGAAGCTTAGGTAACCAATACATCGTAGGAAGTTTGTCTTGGCCTTCATTGACACAAACAGAAAACTTAACAGGTAAATCGTTTAAGTGGGCATTAACTACAGACACCTCATCAGTATCTGTCTCCAGATAAGCCCTGGTACCATCAAGCTCCTGTTTTAAGGTGTTAACGTAGTGAAGCCTACAAACGACAACAACATTGTTTGCGGCTTTATCTGCCGGAACCAAGACATACTTTCTATGAAATTCTTGGATACCCTGCTTCAAATGCCTAAATGACGATTTGGGTTTAGGAGGTAAAAGATTAGTATTTTGTGAATAAAACTTAATACGTTTATCCACGATAGTGAAGATACTTCTTTTCCATTCTTTAAGAGCGTTATCCTCAACACCCTCTCGTTTACACCATCGATTACCGAAATCATTTAATGCAGATGAAATCTCCTCTCTACATTTGTCGAAATTAATGTAGGAAGGGAATCTATATTTCGGACCTTTAGAAACAATTTTGCGAATTCTAGAATCCGAAATTATTTTTAAATTTCCAGTAACAATATGTCCAGCGGGTTGATAAACATATTTTGAATCTTTACAATCTCAAGACTTAGGAGTATTAGCATGGATATCAAGATCAGAAACAAGTTTATTGAAATTAAAAATTGTATTTCTGATTGGTTTGTTATATTTGTAACAAATAATAGGAGGTTCTGAATTTTGGAAGTAGGTAGGTATAGACTGTATCACTGATTTATCCTGGAATATGCTTGGTAAATCAATAAAGTCAATTCCTTTATTGATGAAAGGAATTTTAATAAAACTTCTTATGTGATTAGATTCGGAATCGATAAATGGACGAAGAGCATGCTGAGTATAACATCTTGTTAACAGTGCAGCGTCATACATTTGATGATTTCTATCGTAAAATCTATTAGCCTCTGTGTCCAAGGAACGTAATGCAGCTTGAGTCGCTTGCTCAGGGTGCTGTACCAGATGATTGGCGACAGGCAAATGTAGCCCCGGTATTTAAGAAAGGTGAGAAATATGATGCAGCTAACTATCGACCGGTGTCGCTTACTTGCATCTGTTGCAAAACTCTAGAGCATATAATAGTCAGCAAAATAAACAAGCACCTGGCCCTTGAAAACATCCTTGCTGATTGTCAACATGGGTTCCGAAGTCAAAGGTCTTGCGAAACCCAGTTAGTTCAGTTTTATCATGACTTAGTTAGTAATCTGGATCGAGCTGTGAACAGCGGGCATAAGCAAACAGACGTGATTGTCATGGATTTCGCTAAGGCCTTTGACAAGGTCCCACATAAAAGGTTAATATACAAACTTGACTTTTACAGGATTAGAGGATCCACACAGAAGTGGATCGACTCGTGGCTCTCTGAGCGCTCTCAAAAAGTGGTATTAGATGGCCGAGCCTCAGATCCAGTCCCGGTTCTATCTGGTGTCCCGCAAGGATCGGTCTTGGGACCGGTCCTATTTCTTATTTTCATCAATGATCTTCCGGATAATATCAGGTCATCTGTTCGGCTATTTGCTGATGATTGTGTTTTGTACAGGAATATCAAGTCTCCTTTGGATTGTCACATTTTGCAAGATGACCTGAATAGCTTGGCCAAATGGGAAACGGATTGGCAAATGAAATTTAATGTTAGCAAATGTCATTCAATGAGGGTGACTCGGCTACACCCAAGCAATCACATACAGTTCACACACTGCACCAGCAAATATTAGAACAGGTTCAGTCCGCTAAATACCTAGGTTTAACTATCACAGACAACCTTGATTGGGGTCAACATATTTCGGAAATTACATGCAAGGCAACTAAGACTGGGCTTTCTTCGGCGCAATTTGGCATTGGCACCTAGGCATACAAAGGAAGTTGCATACAAAACATTGGTTCGTCCTCAGCTTGAGTATGCAGCCCCTATTTGGCATCCCTATCATGAAACTCAGACTGAGAAGGTGGAGAAGGTGCAGAAGACTGCAGCCAGGTGGACCTGCAGGAGATAGAGGAACTCCAGTAGCGTCGGTGATATGCTTGACGAGCTTGAGTGGCCATCCCTGCAGTCCCACAGAGAGCGGTCCTCCTTAACCTTCTTCTACAAGATACACTCCGGTACAGTGTCTCTTGATAAAGACAAATACCTGACCCCGGCACCCAACCTAAGGCGAACTCGGGCATCGCATGAATTACAGTATACAAGACAATTTGCCTATAGTGATGCCCTGAAAAACTCATTTTTCCCCAGAACTATTTCGGTTTGGAATAGTCTCCCTTCTTCAGTGGTCTCATCTAAGACCATTGAGGAATTTAAGGCTTCTATTTAATCATAGGCCCAGAGGCATGTGTTTTAGCATGCCTCTATCTATATCTTGTAAATAGTTTTAATGGTCCACCCCAAATGTTTTTTTCTCCCTTGACTAAATTCTAAATTTAGCCACCCACCCCACACCTGAGGTGATGATCAGAAATTGATCGACTCAGTATCAGAAGATAGATAAACATTTCTGCAAAAACAAAATTCAAATATCTCCAACAAGACAGCAAAAACTGGCAATATTCACTTTTTTCCATTATAAGTCTATGGGAAGCATAAGTTGCCATAGCAACCAGAGTCCTTATCCGATCAAAACAAAAAACACAATTATTCTTTCCCCCTACCTGTAGATGGTGTATGTGTAATATGAGAACAATCGGCCCAGCGGTTTCAGAGAAGAAGATCTTTGAAATTGTGGACGACGACGGACGGACGGACAGACGGACGCCGGAGCATGGGTATACTATAAGCTCACCTATGAGCCTTCGGCTCAGGTGAGCTAAAAAACGATATTGCGGTGATTCGTAAGTCAAAACAAGGTTATGTCGTGTTCTATGTGAGGTTTTTAATTATAAATCTTCTGTGCTCATCACGATTATGGTTTGTACGATGCCTGTATATTTTTCTGTTTTGGTTCAAACTGTACGCACTGTCTATTTCCAGTGCTTTATGTGTACAAATGTTGAAACTTGTATGCTAAATACCGTGTATTGCTCAAGAAACAGTTGTGACTGACTCAAGAAACAGTTATGACTGACTCAAGAAATGTTTGTAGCTTTCTCATGGCTCACTCCTGAAATAGTTGTGTCCACTAGCTGACTTGGTACATGGGATTCTCGGTGTATTACAGACTCTATTGTTACAAAAGTTTCAATCTATTTATACCAAGAAGTTCTTTAGGTGTCCTTTTATACATATAGCATGCCCAAATTCTGGTGCAAAAGGACACTTTTACTGGATTGGCAATTAAACTAGGAAAACACCTAATTTTATTAGAAAAATAAGAATGAGTATCCTTAATTAGCTTTCCCAAATATAAAAAGTACATATTCATTCACCCATATGTCTCGCCAAGGCATATGAAACTATTTCAGTTTAGATTTCACCTTAATCACTTCAAAGCGTGGCTTCAAACATAGCAGGTACATCTTCATCCAGGTAATTCGCGAATAAGTTGTGTCCTTCGTGAAATTGTTGTGACCGAAATTCACGAAATGTTGAAATCCTTATTAGCAAGTTATGCCACAGTGATACTGGAAATCCATTTTTCCAATACTGAAAACTAGGGTTTTCCTATACCAATACATTGGGGAAAATCGTCCCAATACTGAATTCAGTATTCATACTGAAAACTTTCACCCATGATAATACTACACCCAGTCCACAACTATGGTCATGTCAGGCTGTACCGTCCATTTTATTGGATTTTTACCCAACATTAGAATGCCATGACACCCAAAATGAGGAAACATTGACCATGCATAATAAACACAAGTGGCTATTTATAAACAGTTTTGGACAAACTTGATCATACTCCTAAGCTGACAATACCTAGCAACAAAGTAGGTTTTCCCTGCTAAAACGTTACTTTACGAGATCATTTTTTATCTTGCTTTCGTTATTGTTTCATTATTTTTCCCCTTTTTGATATTCTTCCTTATTCTTTTCAATTGATACAATAGCATTTATTTTTCTTTTTTGACTGATTACATATTTTAATGTTCCTTTTATAGTCATGGATACATATCCAATCCAAAATGATCATATTTTGTCTATTTCTCTCAAAAGTTTTCTTTTTTTCTTCTTTTTTTTAATAAATGACTACATGTATGATAACGTCAAGATGGTGGGATTTCTACCCGACCATGATTAAGCAGAGTAACTGAAATGCCCCAGTAAACAAGTCAAATTGATACCCCAGCAAAATACATGTAGCTTAAATGCCATGCCTTCACATACATGCAGTGTGAGGTGATAAACCATTTATCATGTGTAGGCTGAGACCTTCTATTTGCAGCGTATACAAATATTACATGATTTTTTCTTTCTTCTTTTTTGTATATGTTACATGATTTTTTCTTTCTTCTTTTTTGTATGAGGTTTAACATCCCAGTCAACAATTTTTCAGTCATGTTGGGACAGAGCCATCACTTCCTAAGTATTAACCAGTACTCAGGGGAATTAATGTGCCTTGCTCAAGGACACACTATGGTGTTACTAGTGCGAATCAAACCCAGAACATCTCGATTCGAAGTCTGATAAGCTCCCCAAAGCGAATTTGAAATGTTGAGTAACTTTGCCGTGACGAAATCTCAGAAATTCATTTGTCTCCATTTCGAGAAGATGATTTTTTGGGAAGTGACTTACCCCGGTTCTGAGTAGATAGTACTCCAGACTTCTCCCTGCCTCAAGCCACAGCCCTTTCTTCGAGTCATCGTCAGCCAGAAATAGACCATAATGTTCTGGAGCTGTAATGAAAATAACATAAAATAAATATTGCCATATGCAAAAGCAGGTTTTTAAGTCTTATTAAGCAGAATTCTTTCCCTCCCCTATGGTTATGGCTGACGTGTCTTCACTTTCACTTAAATGTTGTGGTCGATAAAACATATCTGTATTCAGTCTAGTCCATGATGGTTATCCATCCATGGTCTTGTGGAGCGTTTTTCCGTCCAAAAGACGTGTTAAAAAATCAGTGGATATTTTCTCGCTTCTTTGACTTATCTGGGTGTTGTGCATCACTTCATGATTTGGAAAACCTGAATATTCTATTTATAAACTCATCTAAACAATGCGCAAGCACCCAATGACATAGCACACTGCATTCAAGCTTTAACGACTCACATGGGCCAGATCAGGTAAAAGAACAAGAAAAGTGATAAGTTATTACTGATGGAGTCTCCTGAAATTTGCAGGATGGCTAGAACGAACCCTTGGCCAGTTAAATATGCAAAAACATGCCGTACATTTGAAGATTTTATCCCCGATCGGCTTGCTTTTTTTGTTGTTTTTTTTTGAGGAAATTCTTATATGGGCGGAAAACCCATCCTAAATATTTTTAGATTGGATCGCTTACCGTCCAATTGTGAACATGGTGAAAGGCGCGTCAAACCATCCTTATCAGAGTTTTGGATGGAAAATCCATCCAAAAGGTTTGGACGGATTATCCATCCAAACCTTACAACTTTAGAGTTCGGATAGATATCCGTCGTGGACTAGACTGGAATTTTCTTTGAATTTAAAATTACTGTCATCACTTTGGTTAGCTTACTAGAAAAGTAACACCCTTTCAAGAGTATCATGTCTAAATGGTTAGTTATGGCATGAAATTTAAGTTCAAAAATCAAGTTTATTTCTTTTATTTATTTATTTTTTGTGTGTGCGTTTTGTTTTGTTTGTTTTATTCATTTATTTATTATATGTAACATACAGCCAAACCCTGTCAATGAAAAAGCATGCTCAACCACCAAGGGTGGCTTATATACTGAATTTTATATGAACCACTTACTAATTTCACAACCTACCGAGTTTGAAATTTGCATATCTATTTATAGCACAGCGTTACATATATTTATTTTGTTTTTAGAGGAGTTGGGGACTGGTTTAACTCTCCTGTCAATAATTATTCTGTGAACCTGGGATAGATAAGTTGATACAGAGTTTTCTTAGTAAAAAAACAAAATGAGCCGCGTCATGGGAAAACCGGATTTGGCCTATGCGAAAACAAAGGCACAGATCAGCATAAATGCGAAGCTGATCAGCGCCTTTGTTTTCACTACACGGATAGTACTATCCCTCTTCTTCTTAAATATAAAATTTCAAGCTTCTAGTCTTTTTCTGTGACTGTACAGGCCGGTTTGTGTCAGAGCTGGTCGGAAACTCCGAAGACCAGTTTTCTTGCGTCGCGGCTCAAATCATCTCATGTGACAAAACCACAAGATATGTGCAAGGCAGGAAGTTAGTTGTTAGACAAGGAAGTCTTAACCTACAACACTTAAAGTGTCATTCTTAAGTTATTTTACAAATCTGTTTTTTTATTTCCTCCAAAAGCTTAATCTCATACATGTACAAATTCTGTCTGGATTAAGGCAATGTTTGTCTTCCTACTTCTTTGTTCTAAGCAGATAACTAGGAAAAACACAATGAACCAAAGTAAAAATATTGGGCAACATCACAACCATTTCTTTTTGCATCATGACCATTTTTAAGGGGGGGGGGGGGTTGCTTGTGGGGAGGTGGAGTGGGGAATCTGCTGCAAAAACAAAGAGATGTACAGTCTACATTCCATCTAATCTTCGAAAATTCAAATACGTATGAGCCACCTCGTGGGAAAACCAACAATGTGGTTTCTGAACAGGTCTGACACAAACCGGCCTGTACAGCTACAGAAGCAGGCTAGAAGCTTGAAATTTTGGAGTTAAGTAGAGGAGGAATTTTACTATCCGAGTAGCGAAAACAAAGGCGCTGATCAGCTTCGCGGTTACCGCGAAGCTGATCTGCGCCTTTGTTTTCGCCTATGCAGATTGTTGGTTTTCCCATGGGGCGGCTCATATATACACATACAAACTTAGAACATGAATTTCATCTTTCAAACGTTTTTTCAATAATTCCCAAAATGCAAAAATCTCTTATTTCTGTAAAAACAAAGAAATTCAACAGGAATATTCATGAAAATACGTATATACACATACAAACTTAGAACATGAATTTCATCTTTTAAACATTTTTTTCAATAATTCCCAAAATGCAAAAATCTCTTATTTCTAAAAAAACAAAGAAATTCAACAGGAATATTCATGAGAGATTTACACTACTAACAGTAGAGCCCTACATCAAGACCATATTTGGTGAAAATCAAAGATTTTTCTTACCTATTTCTCCATAAAAATCATTATTTCTCTATAAAAATCATAATTTTATGTTGACTGCCAAACAGAACCCCCTATATAAATACCCGCAACAAAGTTTTTTATGAAGAAATAATCGAAAAAAAATTATGTTGTTGCCATCATCGATTATTACAGAAACAATCCGCTCTCCTGAAAATTGGAATAAATCAATAAACGTACAATTACATGTAGCTCTTTAAAGCATCCAGAATCTGAATAATTCCAACATCTGTCCTCCTGCTTTCCGACACACTGTCTTCATTCTTACAAGCCAATAAATGACTGAGCCGCCATGCGAGAAAACCAGTGTTTGGGGTTTCAGACCAGGTCTGACACAATCCGGCCTGTGCAGTCACAGGAAATGGTTTGAAGCTTGAGATTTTGGATTTAACAAGAGTAGTAATCATACTATCCGTGTAGCGAAAAAAAAGGCGCTGATCAGCTGTGCAGTTACTGCACAGCTGATCTGCGTCTTTATTTTCAAATTGGCAAAAATCCAGTTTTCTCATCATGCGGCTCATCTCAATTTCAACATACAGCCCATGCTGGCATTTAATTCAATAAAATTTTCCAAATGTCATAACTTGAAGAGAAATATACATTTGATGAAAGCCAAACCACAATGCACTGAGCAGAAACTAAGGCCAGTATTTCTGGATTTCCAATAATATTGTAATGATCTCCAAAGCCTGCTGTAATTTTCCAAAATTTTTGGGCATAGGAGAGCCACACTGTATTAGCAGCAATGTGTGATTTTATATAAAACTGTGTTCCCGACTGCCAAAAAAGGCGTTTAAGATTGCCAAGCAGCATGTGTTGGCAATCAAGAATGTTCAATTTACGTTCTACATCGTCATTTTGGCAATCCGAAAAGCCTTTTTATGGCAATCTAGAACACTTTTTGTTTATCTAATTGGTTGTTCGCGATTGCCGCTTATATGGTGTGAGAGCTCAAGAGGATTATAGATGACAATTAAAATTGCTTGGCGTTTCTCATCATATAGCCCCAAATAGCAAAATGACCTTGATCAGAATGAACAAAATATCAAGCATTATTCTGGTGTTCTAACTTCTAAGTTGATGAGGCACACAAGTGTGCAGACCACAGACCAAGATCAGATTGCTATTGACTGTACAGTAATGACCAAGATCAGACTGCTATAGGCTGTACAGTAAGCTAAGTATCTACAATGATGCCAATATTACATTATTTTACATTAATCACACAGCTTCAAATCAAACTCAAACCACAAACATAATACTTATCATAGCAAATCATAATCAATTTTTAGAAAGTCTCTGGAATTCCACAAGTATCTGATTATAAAGACATTTTGACAAATTCTTGACATTCCGATAAGATTCCCAACTGAAATCCATCCACTTTCACAAGGGCTGACTGTGCCTCCATATTCAATCACAAAGCTTACAACCTGAAAAGGCTATTTTTAGATGTTCTCTTTCTCAGAAGCAATATGTTCAAAAGTACATGTATAACTTTACAAACCATATTTTTGCTTCTTTTCCTCTGCGGAGCATTCAAATTTGAGCCACGACATAAGAAAACAAGACTTCAGGGTTTCCGACCATGTCTGACACAAACCGACCTGTACCATCACTGAAGAAGGCTGGAATCTTGAAATTCCAGATTTAAGAAGAAGAGGGATTGTAGTATCGGTGTAGCGAAAACAAAGGTGCTGATCAGCTGTGCAGTTACTGCACAGCTGATCAGCGCCTATGTTTTCGCCTAAGCGAAAAACCCGGATTTTTCATGACGCGGATCATTTTTTGTTGGGAGAATATTTATTGGCCTGAGTAGTGTAGTATTGATAGTATCAAATAACCCTCCATTATGGAAATGGGGGGGCTTCTTTTATCTGCATTTCCATATTCAACACTATGACGATTCTCAGGAATTTCAACTTTTATCGTAAAACCACCGAAGGACCATGACTAGTCGAAGTCAAACTGAACATAATCTGAAAACACAGTTTCTGACCAGACCCACTAGAAATACATGTCCATACAGAAACATTGATCCGGGCTAAAGGGCTTGTGCTAATGTTTATACTAATCACTTTCCGCACTAGCTAATTTGCCGAAATTTCCATTTTTTCCTGAAGACGAAAAATGCTGAGCTGCATATTTAGTTAATAATTCAAAGAAATTTTGTCACTTCTTCATAAAACCAGTAATTGTGGGTACTCATAACATACCATTCAAACAAGCACAACTAATGAGTACCCACAATCTCGGTATTTGTTGAGAAATAAGCAAAATAACATCAACAATAATTTCAAAATCGGACCCTTATCCATACTTCCAAATTCATCATTGATTGCAGGCTATACAGTCTGACTTTCGTATCCATCTGGGACGACTTGCATTCACACGCAAATAAGTTTTTAAGAGCATTGCTGGCTAACTGCTCTTTCAATTATTGCTTTCATTTTTCATGCCCAACAACAGTACAGCGATGCATGTATTCTATGTGATCTGGTATTTGTTGGAAAATTGCTGGGCATGCAAAAATTTCTTTATTGACTTCCATGGAAAAATTCTTAATACAATATTTCAAAGCCACCAAGACCGACCATCCCCGATTCGCACAATAACATCAATTTTCACAGGGAAAATGCATGTTTTTGTGTGGACGACTAACAGCATTGATTCCATATTTGCCATAGAGACTTTAATACACCAAAAGTTTGCAAAAGTGGACAGAGTTTTCTCTATACCACATCTTGCATTTTTACTAGATTCTAGTAACTGATTGGCTATGCGTCCAATATGATTTTAGGTATATTAATTGTTTGCTTTGTGGTTTAACATCCCAGTCAACAACTTTTCAGTCATGTTGAGACTGGGCAAATTTCTCGGCATTTACATGATTGTACAAGTACCAGGGGCTTCAACAAGCCTCTGCAAGTACTATAGGGAGTCAATTTGTCTTAGTCAAGGACACAAGCCGGCACCAGTGGGTTCCAACCCTCCACCTCTCATTCCAGAGTATTTATGGGCCATGTTATGAGAAAACAAACAATGTGATTTCCAAAGAGGTCCAACACAAACCAAGCTGTACATGCATATAAGATGATTAGAGGCTGGATATTATGTATTTAGCAAGTAGAGGAATTGTACTACCTGTGTAGCGAAAACAAAGGCGCTGATCAGCTTCGCAGTTACTACGAAGCTGATCTGCGCCTTTGGTTTCGCATATGTAGATTGTTGGTTTCTTAATCAGGCGGCTCAATTACTATGC
The DNA here is from genome assembly GCA_964017185.1 of Rugalucina vietnamica. NCBI lineage: Eukaryota > Metazoa > Mollusca > Bivalvia > Lucinida > Lucinidae > Rugalucina > Rugalucina vietnamica. The sequence continues at coordinate 18,688,012 of OZ024885.1, forward strand.
AACCAGGACCCTGGTATTTTATTTGTTTGTTTGAGTTCTTGTTTCATGCGCGGATCCAGAACTTTTCATGAGAGGGGGTCCAATGAAAATGGTAATCTTTAGTCACAGACGAGGGGGGGTCCAACCCCCAAAAAATCCCGAAATTACCTTTTTTTAATGTAAAATTTTCAAATTCCAGGGGGGGGGGTCCGGACCCCCGGTCCCACCCCCCCCTCTGGATCCGCGCATGTGTTTTACATCCCAATTAACAGTTATGGTCATGTCAGGATGCTGCCCCCATTTTATGATGAGACTGGGGTTACCAAAAGGTTAGATATGAAGATGATATGAACAAAATATTCAATTATTGAAATAGTAGCCATAACAACTGTTCAGAATCAATTTGAGCCGCACCACGAGAAAACCTGTTAAATGAGCTGCATAGATAGACGTAAAATGCGCGACTGATTGGTGGCGATCTTTCTTTGTACTTTCAAGATGTGAAGTTAGTCTCTAATCTATCGCCATGCCATCTTCTGTGGCTGTGCAGCCTGGTTTGAGTCAAACCTGATCGGAAACCCTGTAAACTGGTTTTCATATGATATGGCTAAATTAACCAGAAAAGAAAACAAATCACAATTTCAATTGCCCATGAAACACTAGCAGTGAATCAATTAATGCATTCACCCCAATCTCAAATGCGCTGCAACGCCAGAAAACCAGTCTTTGAGGTTTCCGACCAGGTCCAACACAAACCGGCTAGTACAGTGTCAGAAAAAGGTTTGAAGCTTAAAATTTTGAATTCAAGAAGAAGAGGGATTGTACTATCTGCATAGCAAAAAGAAGGGTGTGAACAGCGGATCTGCTTATTTCTTTTCACAGACAAAATCTGGTTTTCTCATAATGGCTCAAATAGATCAAGCTAATATTGTATCAGTATTTATTGATAACTTTGGGATAATCTTGCTTTATTTCTCAGCAAAACCCCCATTTGTTGTTACTCATAAGAAGCGCCTGATTCAAGCAGATCTAATGGGTATCCATGACTAGGATTTTTATCGAAAACTGATAAAAATTAACATCCAATTAATATCAAATATACTGCATAACTAGTGCTTAACCCAATCTTTCTTCTTTTTCACTTTTATCTGAACTTCACAAGAATCAGAAACAGGAGATATCCATAAAATTCTGATTTATCAGGTTAAGTTATTGATGCAGTATTCTGCTAGAAGATTTGGTCCAATGTCTGAATTTATATTTTCTTAAAATACACCAGTCATTGGAAACCCCACCCCTACCCCAACCTCCAATCCAGGGATCTTTTGGAGAGACATAAGTCCATATTTCGGCTATTCCCTGGTCCTGAGGGGGATCAGGTTGCAAATGAATCTGTCTGTTCAAAGACATTCAAATTTTATTTACTTCCTCAACCTTTGATTTTTTTTTTTAATTTTAATTATCATTTCTATTTTTAAACTAAGATTGAATGATTTGCATTTGCTACATTTTTGTGGTGTCCTTTATATGGTGTCCTTTATATGGGACTTCTTCTTGTAAGTTTCATAGCATGTGAAAAAGTTGATGTCTAAATATAAATGCCTAAGTACTGCCCACCAAGCTACAGGTATCATCTAAATGCCATGTTCTTTTTTTGTTGTTGTTGTTTTTTTGTTGTTGTTGTTTTTTTTTACCCAAAACCCCCTCTTTTTTCATGACACAATTTAGCAAATGGTGATAAGTGACAAAAATGTATTGCATAATAATGAAACTGGCATGATACAATGTTCTTTTTAAACTTTCTATCCCTTTTTACCTATTAAGGTGACATACCAATTTACATTTTTTATTTTTGTCCTTTTTTGTATGCATGTTTAGACCCCCAGTAAACTGACACCCAGTCAAAACTGAAACATTATCTGAATAGATAAGTCATCCTGTCAGTTGTACAGTAAATTCTCAAATTGGGTATCTGTAACTTAATTTAGGTGCAAATTTGGTGATATTGACATGAACAGGCAATTTTTTGGCTTATTTCTTCTTACTTTGGACACATTTAGTACATTAAATTGTGGGTATTCACAATTAGTGTGGCTACTCAAATAACAATGCTTCTAAGTATTTGTGTGTACTAATAAGTTGGGGTTTTATATATGGTGATGCATTTTTTTATTTCTTTCTTTTTCTTTTTAAAGCCCTGGGTGAGTTGACAATATTTTCATTCATGTTGGGTGTTTGGGACGGAGGCACCGTTTCAGTATGCTGGAAAGTTATTCTGTTTTGCTCAAGGACACAACACACGATGCCTCCAATGAGGATCGAACACAGAAGCTCTTGTTTCGTAGTCCCATGCTCTACAGGCCACCAACCCCTCGATAACCAGTGTGATCCTTTAACACACTAGTTATCCTGAGACAAACACCACGACAGAGAACAACTAATGAGGATAAAATCAATATGTGACAGAAGGTAATAAATATCTGTCTGGTAACAACTTTTTGATCCGTGGAATGTTGTTCCCAAACATGTATTTGACTACGGCCTCGTTTGCACCGACAATTTTTCTTTGACAAAGTAGGTTTGCCACAGAAAAATATGCTTGTGTGAATTCAATTCTGCGGCGAAGTTTCATTGTCAAATATCTGTGACAAAGGTGAGAGAGCTATAAAATATAGGTTATCTTTGCTGTGTATGAACGCAAACTCATTGCCAAAGTTTCTTTGACAAATAATCTTCGTCAAGGAAAAATTGTCCGTGGAAAACAGGCTTACTACAGTGGGCTGGCATATTGATTTTATCTGTGGTAGTTGTTCTCAGTTGCGGTGGTTGTCTCAGGATAACCAGTGTGATTCAGAAAGTCATTGAGGACAAAGCCGAAAATTCTCAAGCAGTGGGAAAGCATGGCAGAAAATGTCAAATCTAATGAAAGAACAATTTGTTCCATTAACCCAATATGATGATACTAAGTTTCCGGCTTTTATAGGATTGAATTACATGAATATTTAATACACATGCATGCAAATCCATTTAGCTACTTGTTAAACATTCTTTTTGAATTGAAGCTTAGGAGCTTTTCTTGCCAAAGTGTTGCATGTACATCAGGATTTTGTACTCCCAAATTTTCTGAAAGTATTTGTTTTTGCTAAATGTGACAGAATAATAACACAATCATTTGATCTTTATGTGGGACAGGAGAAAAGACGAAGAATATGGCCAGAATTTGCACAAAAAGACCCTGATATACAGCGGTGACCTTCTTAAAACTGGAGTTAATGCCGGACATCTATTTTCATTTGTTTCGCAGTCCATCAGGAACATGGCTCACAATGTGGGAAACAGAGTCCCACAAGGTCAAAAGTGCGAAGATACTCTGTTGATTGGTCGAGTTATGGCTTAATATCTCTGTCGACAACTTTTCAGTCATGTCTGGACCAAGCATACCCCTCTTTGGTATTTGAGCTGCGGCATGAGAAAAACGGATTTTTACCTACGCGAAAACAAAGGTGCAGATCAGATGTGCAGGCACTGCACAGCTGATCAGCGCCTTTGTTTTCGCTACACGGATAGTACAGTCCATCTTCTTCCTTAATCCAAAATTTCAAGCTTCTAGCCATCTTCTGTAGCAGTACATGTAGGCGGGTTTGTGTCGGACCTGGTCGGAAACCCCAAAGACCAGTTCTCTCGTGTCTCATTGGACCAATACTTTTATGGGGATCGAGAATATGTGTGGGCAATTTTTCAACTTGGAATTTACATACATGTGACTTTTTCAATTGAGTTTTTGAAAATCAGGTTTTCTTCATGCAACTTTCAAATTTCTGAAAAAACTTCTAAATAGAGGTCTAAACGTGTTTGGCACACAACAGTTTTATCGGATTAAGCGAGTTGCCATATCAATAGTTCTTTTCATCCCACATTTAACATTTTCCGCTAAATGCTACGCTGCCAATCTAATTTTGGACTGGTTATGCTGTTTTTCATCAACTCAATATTTCCATATTTCATCATTAATCTATGAAATGTTAGCGTCCCAGTCGAAATGTCAAAAAGTAACAAATATCGAATATAATGGCAAGTATTTTGCTGAATGCATCAATTATTTATAAATGAAGGGAACTTTTCTGTACAGTACAGCGGTGACCTTTTCAAAACTGGAGTTAATGCCGGCCATCTATTTTCATTTGTTTCGCAGTCGATCAGGAAAATGGCTCACAATGTGGGAAACAAAGACGTTAGAATAACAACAGTTGTCTGTTCTTTAAGTTCTTAATCATGACTTATAGTTGCCGCAAAATGTTTGTTTTTATTACTTGGCTTGGCAGTTGCAGGTCCCTATTCTTGGATAACAGTCAAAGCTCGTGTATTAAACCTGTTTATTCTTTTGAATTGAAATGTACACTGTCAACATTTGCTTAAGGTGTTTTAACTTATTGATGATGAAAACAAACATATCAAACCAATTGTATTAGTAATTTAAACTTTCAAAAGAACAAAAATGTAAAATGCTCTTCCTCTTGGTGTCAGATGGATTTTACTCCGTTTGCTTCTATGTGATGGATTTTACACAAACTCACCTCCTCCTGGTGGGGGTATCCCTGCTTCTGTCAGTCTGTCTCGTATGATTCTACAGGCATCAAACACCATTGTGGACGGCTCAAACTGCATCGTCTTCACTATGTTTTTACCCACAATGCTGATCTTTAACGAAAGGGTCGCCATGTTTGTTGGTTTTTACGACTTGTTCTTGATGTTCTTGTTGCTAAGTTACCCCTGTTTGGGGCCAATAAAGGGTTTCTGAAAACAGATATAAAAGAGTAATCCTACAATATGAAGTTAAAATTCTGGTTGACAAACTGCATAAAACACTTTTTTAGGGTGCTGTCAGGGATTTTTTTCGGGTGTCTCAGGGGCCGAAATAAGGCCCCATTCCCAATGAGATTTAGGAGAATTTTTTCCCAATTTGTAGAAAAAAATTCCCAATCACAGCTGAAAATTATTTCAATAGTTCAATTCCTTGTGAAATATAAGTTCTGCTGTTTGAAATGCTATTTAGCTTGGTATTTTATGTTATTATTAAATGATTCTAAATGCCTAAGCTTGATAAACTATGTCAACTTGGTAGTATTATCAATTTTGAATATTCTGAAAATTTCCCAAATTCAGGGTTACGTCGCTAATTTTCCCAATTGGAAAGGCCCTAGGGCCCCTTCCCAAAATTGCCAAAAAAATCCCTGGCTGTTTTGTTTGATTTTGTCCTTTATGTGCATGGTAAATAACTAAACACATGTTATAGGATAGACACACCTGTGGGCAAGCTTCTCAGAGCCAAGTGGATACCCCATTCTGGGGTAATATACCCCATTTGCAGGTAATGAATGACAACTTGCTCTTGAATCTACCCAAGCCAGAAATTCTGATCTTGGCTTTGCTGCTTGTAAATCAGGCAGACTTTAACTAAACAGTTACTATTATGCCCGTCTTGCCTGATAAATAATCAGACTGCTAAGTACATGTAATCAGAGTGCAGACAGTTTTTGTTTCTCTGACATGTTTCATTAGGAAAACATGTCCATGAAATGTATACACCCTTATACCCCACTTTCATAGAGTAAAACTGAGGTTTACAGGGGTATACAATTTTTCTTATTTTTGATCCAAAACATAGATTGTGGAAAACATAGATTTTTCTTATTTTTGATCCAAAACATAGACCGCCTCACAATGGCGGTTCTAACCTGTACCCACAATCAATGTTTTGTGCAAATATAGGGAAAATATTAAAAATTTTCGAATGAAATTTTCAATTTTTACAGCGAAAAAAAATCTCTGTATATTGCACGGGCAAGTTTTCGTAATGTGTTTCAAATTTCTCATCATCAAAGTATGTTAGAAAAGTAACATTTTGCAAACTCTGCAGTTCAATGTGCACCCAAGGGAAAAACTGCACTGGTATATGCATTATACAGGTTCAAACTTCTTTTTGCTCAAAAGAACAACTTGTTCTTAAGATAATAAGAAACAGTGCAATTCACATCAGCAAACTCATTAGCGTACTATTCTCTTTCTATGTTTTTATTCAACAAATTTGGCAGCTGTTTTGGTATTAAATGCAAGATAAAATTAGCCGCGTCATGAGAAAACCAACATTTTGCATATGCGAAAACAAAGGCACAGATCAGCTTCATAGTAACTGCAAAGCTGATCAGCAGCTTTGTTTTCGCTACACGGATAGTACACAAATGCCTCTTTCTAAATCCAAATTTCTAGCTTCTAGCCATCTTCTGTGCTTGTATGTAGCTCAGTTTGTGTTGAACCTGTTTCAGAAAACAAATTGTTGGTTTTCTCATGACGCAGCTCAAATACTGCTTTGAAATTGGCTTCTGTTAGTCATACCAAAAAGTTTCTAATTACAATAAATGAGCCATGTCATGAGGCATCCTACTGTTCCTTTAAAATATATAACATCAAAAGTGCAAACACAGTCTAAAATTATAGTGGAATCACCCCACTGCTTGTTCCTAAATCTGACAAAGGAAGAGTGTAAACTGTCAGGAAACAAACTCTATGTAAGCTATCATTTGGGTATACGATGGTGAGACACAACGGTGACGTTACAGGTTAAATAAATGTTTTGGACTGAACACATAAGGATAACATGTCCATGTAATATATACCCCCCTTATACCCCACTTCTATATAGCAAAACTGGGGTATGCAGGTGTATACCTATTTTTACTTATTTTTGCTACAAAAATAGATTGTGGATACTCGTTAGAGGCGGTTCTAACGTTGCCAGGCGGTTCTAACGTGTACCCACAATCAATGTTTTGAACAAATTTATCAAAAATAGCAAAATTTTTTGAATGAAATTTTTAATTTTATACAGCTGAAAATAATCTCTGTATATTGCATGGGCAAGTTTTCATACCAATTTGTTTAGGAGATGAGTGGTGTCTAGATCTTGCATAAACTAGTTATTTTTGAAATTCAAACAAAATCAAAATACTTGTGTTTTCATTATCTGTACAATTCCATCCTAACAAATTCAAAGCTATTCTTTCTATTTCAGTATTTGTATGTATTGTGGTTGGGCATCCCATTTATTTCAACAGTTTTTCAGACATGCCAACACGTACTTATTGTGTATAAAAATCTGTACTATGGGGAGTAAAAGTGTCTCACTCAAAGACAAAACTTGACGCCTGTGGGGTTTCAACATAAGATCTCTCAATTGGTGTCTGACACTCTACCATTTATAGTTAGGCCACTGAGCTTCCCTTCTTTGCTAAAACCACTCCCACCCACCTAGTTATAAGTTATAAGGTCAGTGACTACAAATTTTAATGATTCTGGCACACCACCAGGTTACAGGATATAGCTATTTTTACAATCTTGGACTCTCGATGCCTGGACACATGCCCTCCCTACCCCAATCCCCCAACCCCAAAATTCAAATCTGGAAAAAATAACACAGTCTCTCAGAAATTTACAAGACTGCCATTGAAATGGCTGCCACATCAGACGTGATCTAAAGATAAGACATTTTCACAGGATTTTCTGCTGAAATCTCTAGGAAAATAATTAGAAACAGGTTATACCTCTGTGTTAGACCAAATTCCACAAATTCCAGTATAATTCCAATGGTTTTGGTTCAAGTCGTTCGATTTGATGCACTCTGAGTTATACAAGTACCCATTTTGTAATGTTTACTAACTTTTTCCTTAAATTTTTGAGTGAGCACTTCCATTTTTCTTAAGCAAAAAATAATCATTTTGTATACCCCAGTAGCGCAGAAAAAGGCTGTTTACCCCGTTTACCCTACAAGCAAAACTGTTGGCACTCACCCCCATAGATTATCAAACAGACTAGCCCAATGGACAAAGGCATAGGCTTGGCGTAAAATTCAAAGAATTGGAATAGAGCATTTGAATAAGCAGCCTGACTACGTACCATCATTTCAGCATGATAATCAGGTACTTTTGGCATACAATGTCCCACATTCTAGCCACGACGCGAGAAAACCGGTCTTCAGGATTTCCGACCAGGTCTGACACAAACCGGCCTATACAGTCACAGAAGAAGGCTAGAGGCTGCTTGAAAGTTTGGCTATAAGTAGAAGAGGAATTGTACTTGCTGAGTAGCGAAAACAAACGCACTGATCAGATACTGCACAGCTGATCTGTGCCTTTGTTTTCGCATAAGCAAAAATCTGGTTTTCTCATGACACGGCTCATTCTATCTCTCTTCTCACAGTCAGGTCAAGTGAAAAGTCAATTTAGTTTGTACAAGGAAAATATAAAAACCACTGTATTTGCTTCATTTCTTCCTTCTTTCAATTCATTATTGAACAAAGCCATACAATACTCAATAGCAAGAGGAAATACCAAAATATCAATTCAGTGACCCCTAAAAGGTTCTCAGGGCATGCTAACGCAGGTTTTTTCCAGAGGGGTTGCCCAAAAATTACCCAAACAGAAGCCACTAAAGTCATACCAAGCATATGAATCAAGATGCTGAGAACATGTCAAGATTCAGATAGGTTGAGAATTTGATGATAATTAACCCTATTTTGGCTTATTTCTCCATAAAATCTACAGAAAGGGTACTCAAAGGTATCATCGCCCCAATAAAGCAATTTAAATTAGTACCCAAAACAAAGATTTAATTAGAAATTGACAAGAATTATCAATATACCCACATTTTCTGTTCAGCAGATACCTATATCTACTCATCTATAAGATGGATTATAATGGTGTTGCTGTGAAAATAAAGCATCAATCTTTTAAACACTGCATTTGACTTTGATTTAAATATACAAAAGCAAATGGCGAAAAGGCTATGTAAAAGCCAAAATTACTGTTTCTTGAATGAACTTTCGTAACTTCCCAGTCAACAATTTTTCAGTCATGTCTGGATGGTTGAAAGATTAACTGTAGCCAATCAGGATCTGTTTGGACTATGGTGGGCTAGGAGTACAGCATGTGACCAAGGATCGTGATGTCCAGGATTCTAACTCAATGGATGACATAGTTCTTTTCCAGGAATCAGTAGCTCTGTCCCTACATATTGCCAATTGCGAATTAGTGTCTCCATTTGTCAAAATCAAAGACAACCCCAAGATGTTTCAACATCAGACTTCAAAGACTATGAAAACTCTTTGTAGTAAAAAGTGAACCAAGTTAACCTCGAGACAGTGGCATAGAATTAGCCAATAATAGTTTACTCAAGCTGGTAGATAAACCTAAGTCCCGCCCATACAGTTTATGTGACAGCTGGTCAGTTCACTGACTCAGTTGAATTGAAGTAAAATCAATTAAATATTTACATGCTTCAAAATATCTAGTCTTCCTATGATTAGATCAAATTGCAAGATTAAATGTTGTTCTTGTCTGTTTAAATGTGCTTTTGTATGTGTCCACAAGACACATATTTCATGTACTTTATTGAAATAAATTCAGCCACTGACAAGTGACAATAAATAATAATTAGAGGTCAGGTAGTCCTTCCTCTAGTGGTGGCAGGTGGGCGGAGCTAAACTTGTCCTTAGTAAATGGCTAGTTGGGTAAATTGTTTGTACTGAAAATGAACTGTTATAGTGGTGCTATTTTGGGAACTCAAATTCTTTGATCTTATGATTAGACATCATGCAGGTGTTATGTCAGAAAACCACAAAAGGGGCTGGAATATCGCAAACAGCCATATTAACATATATAATGACAAATGGACTTGCCCATCATTATCAATTGGGAGAGTCCACTTTCATTTTAGGGACATCAGGAATTATTTTGAATTTCTATTTACCTTTTTGATAAATTTTCTCTAAGCAATCAGAATAGCTGCAGATGGGACGCTGCGTTCTACGGCGTCACATCTGGGGCTATAATGTTTGCCTATGTCCCATAAATAGGATGTCAGGCTTAAATGAGTTGAACTGAAAAATTGTTGACTGGCACATTAACCCTATAAAACAGAAACAAATATACAAGACCTGATTGGCTTGCCCGAGATATGTGTTGCAAAGAGGCATCAAATAAGTGTAAAACTAAAGAAATCCATAAGGTCTGTCTTCTATGTTGTTATAATCAATCCAAAAAGTCAAGCCTAATAGGTTACTCCCCTTGAACAACAAAGTCTGTATTTATTTTTCTTTTAATGTTACTCACTTAATTAGTATTACAAACACTCACACAATTAACAGCAAAAAATAAACAACAACATCCATTCTGACACGTCACCTTATTCCAGATTGAGAAATAAAATGCTCTTTCAGAAAATCAGACAAGCACCTCTTATAGTAGAAGAAGAAGGGGGGCTAACTCTTGATCTCAGCCCCCATAGCTAACAGCCCCTTGTTCCCTTGTTTCACTCGAGTCATTTTTTTTTCATCTTTGTAAATTTCAAAAATGATCATATTCTGTTTTCAGTTAATGGTGAAAAGATGTGAACAAAGAACTGGTAAACTGTCTCTGAGATCATAACCAAGAATACTAGTGATATTAACATATACATGTACCCCTACCCAACTGGATCCCTACAACACCCTCAGAATAAGCTTTTACTGAAGAAGCCCAAATCACTGAGACAGCCAGTGCACATCCGGCCCTCACCCATACTTGGTAGCTATGCTTTACTTTACCATGGGTTAGACTGTGTGCAGGCCAAGTAGCCCATTAGGCGAGGCAAATTGATGTCTTGGCTAAGAAGACAAGCCATGTAGCTGCTCAATTACTACCTGATTCTATGCCATCAGGTGGTTAGAATTTTTACAGATACAGTATTTTACTACCAGATAGTCCCAGAAACAGTTGTTCTGCCAGTTAAAACAGCAGTCTTCCTGTTAGCATTGGTGTTTGAAATGAGATTTGGGGAGATTTTTGCATGCTTATCAAAATAGTTTTATATTGTTTATATGCACCTGTATATGAAAATATATCACAAATATCACTCCAATTCAGCCTTAAACCCCCCCCCCAACCCCTCCAAAAAAATAAAAATACATGTATAATAAAATAAAAAAAATCTTACATGCTTTGTAGAACTTGCTACCCAATCAATCAGTCATATTCCTACCACCTACTGCTACTGACCCCACCCCCCCTCTCTCTAATCCAATTCCTATGAATCTCCCCTCCCCAAACTAGCTTTGTTCATCCATGTTTCAAATCAACAACAATTTCTAACACAAGTGCAAACAAAAATGTCATTTAGTTTGCTCTATTTCGAATTCCTACGTATGGCCTACATGCTGCTCTTAATTTCATTTGTCCAAATTGAAATTTAGAGGAAGACAGTTTCATCCGATTAAGGTCCTGGCCGCTGTTTGTCAATATTTTCCTAAGTTTTTAAAAAAAAAAAAAAAAACTCGGCAACTACTGCAAACCCTGAAAAGACTATCATAGCAGATTTATAAGGCTAAAGCACTTTGCCATTTTAGAATTCACCCATTACGCCTCAACTCAATTGTACTTTTAAGTTAATTTCAGGAATTAATTTAAGACCTACTTTTTTCACAGACACAATTTCTCAATCATTATCGATGGTAACCATGGCAACATATTCAAAATTCTGTCAAAATCAGATATGGCTATAGTGAACTTTGTGATTAATTGAGCCGCGACATGAGAAAACCAGCCCTGTGGTTTTTTGAACAGGTCAGACACAAACTGAGTTGCACCAGCACAGAAGATGGCTAGAGGCTGAAAATTTTGGATTTAGAAAGTAGAGGAATTGTACTATCCGTGTAGCGAAAACAAAGGCGCTGATCAGCTTCGCAGTTATTGCGAAGCTGATCTGTGTATTTGTTTTTTGCATATGCAAACTGATGGTTTTCTCATGACGTGGCTCAATTTACTATTCATTGAAATATCAGACAAGTCTGTATCCTTCATTCTTTTCTTTTAATTTTCTGTTACGAGACACAAGATATAATCATGTGACTAAGCGCCATAGTGATATCATTTTCATTTTATGTTTATTTTTCTTTCTTTTTTTTTTTTTTTTTTTTTTCTCTCTTTTTTTTTTTGTTTATGCTATAACAAGAAGGACAATACATTTAAAACATGGAATCCAAAATAATAATTTCAGTTTATTTTTCCAAAGACATTTTTTAATTTTTATTATTATTATTATCATCATCATTATTTCTTATACCATCACAAGCCACTCACCCCATTTCCACATCCTAAACCTGTCCGGACAAAATTTCTGTACATGCATACCTCGCCTGTCAAAGAGTCATTTAGAGCTGGAAACAGTGTTGGAGCCTTTTTCAGCTACAGTCTATTGCCAAAATTAAATGCTACATACCATTTCAAACAACAAGAAGTCTAAAACAGCTGCTTATCCTGCATATCCACACATCACACATGGCATCAATGTATAACTTTTAAGTTTGTATTCTGTCAGCAGTAACAAATAGCAGAATAACAAGTACATGTATTTCCATCCACAGACATTATACTCTTCTAAAATGAAATGCTCTTCCAAACTCGGAAACTATATGGACAGACATTTTCTGTTATCTAGTTTTAAATGAATCACTATTGATCCTGTCAGCCTAATGCTGTATTACAATTTCTTCAGATTATCATTCCCCATTGAACATTGTAGACTACTTGGAGCGTCTTGGAGAGCAAACTGATCTCAATCTAAACAGCAAAAATATATTTTTGTGTGTGTGTGTCTTTTTTTTTTTTTTTTTTTTTTGGGGGGGGGGGGGGGGGGTCAGTTTTGCAATTAAACGTCTCACTCAACAATTTTTCAGTCTTGTCTGGACAGATATACATTGCACCATGCCCTAAAATATGGAGCCAAGATTAGCAGGTTTAAATTAATGAGAACCATTTTTGGTCGTGGCCTGTACATTGTTTAAAGAATGCATAATTATGCAAATGCGGCTTTTGACATTTAAGTCAATTCCAATTCTGTTCTGTCGTTTGTTCTAATGACACTGGATTAGGCCAATTTCTGAGTATCTTGATCCCCGCTTTTTATTTCATATTTTAAATTGTTACAACGTTTTCTCTCTATTGTAGTTATTTAATCAAAAAGTTGCTTCAGAAAATACATATGCAGAAAAACACACCTGGTCTCAGTGGGGTTTCCTAAAAACCTAACAACCGAAAAATTCTGATACCATGGAAACTAGTCCCGTGACCCCCTAATTTTATTTCAAATTTCATACACGGTTACATTTATCTTGAAACGTGGAGATTCATGAAGATGATATGTGGCATCAAATAGTGATGTTTCCCTTTAAAGCAGCTAAAGTTACATTCTGGTACATTAATTTTTGTCCCTACCCTGTACATTGTTTAAAGAATGCATAATTATGCAAATGCGGCTTTTGACATTTAAGTCAATTCCAATTCTGTTCTTTCGTTTGTTCTAATGACACTGGATTAGGCCAATTTCAGAGTTTCAAATGCTAAGCAGCATACCATGAGTCAGGCCAAGAGAAAAACTCACTTTTTGAAAACCAGCATGCTATTATACAAATGCATGGTGGCACTGACAAGCTTCTGTGCTTTCAAGACACAGATGTAGATGTTACATTTCTTTTTTCCCCAAAATCCAGTGCTTTGATCCTCACAGTCACCATCCACTATAGGCGTAAAGCCTAGTTTGTGACATACTCAGACAGGAATACCCAATGCATGCTTTCTTACCATCAGGCTCAAATGAGCTGCGGCATGAGAAAACCTGTATTCAGGGTTTCCTACCAGTTTGACAAAAACAGATCAGTACAGCCACAGAAGAATACTAGCTCGAACTTTCGAATTTAAGGATTAGAGAAGCTGCTTGCATAGCTTATTGCTGATCTGTGTCTTTGATTTGGCATATGCAAAATGCCACTTCTTTCATGATGAGGCTTGTAGCATGTAGCATGTCATGAGAACAGGCAGAGAAGGGAAATCACATATCAGATGAAAATTTGCATTCAACATATAACTTGTCACAGAAGTTTTTTTGAAAACCATCTTCTTTAGTCAAATTGTTATTATGTCTTCTAAAGCATCTAGTATACAGAAGTCTTCATCAGCAATATTTTTGTACCAACAATTTCCATGATTTGAGGCTCAAGACCAGGACAATGTCTTAAACATTATATAAACATGTCTACGAGAGCTCCCATTAGACATGGGATTAAAAAGATATAGAAACAAGAACTCCGCGGAGGTCGATATCGCACCTGCATCGGGCAAAGTCAACAGACCGTGAAATATAGTTCAAGGGCACCGGGTCAAGGTGCGTGCTTGAAGGGCATGTCAAGGACAATTACTATGCAAGGTTTCAGACACGCAGCTATCTCTGATGTCGAGAAAACCAAACTTCGACATAAAAATTTTCAAAGTCAGTGGACCGTGAAATATAGGTCAAGGGCACTGGGTTGAGGTGCTGGCTTGAAGGGTATGTCAAGGACAATTACTATGCAAGGTTTCAGACTTGCAGCTATCTCTGATGTCGAGAATACCAAACTTCGACGTAAAAATTATCAAAGTCAGTGGACCGTGAAATATAGATCAAGGGCACTGGGTTAAGGTGCGTGCTTGAAGGGTATATCAAGGACAATTACTATGCAAGGTTTCAGACTCGCAGCTATCTCTGATGTCGAGAAAACCAAACTTCGACAAAAAAATTTTCAAAGTCAGTGGACCGTGAAATATAGGTCAAGGGCACCGGGTTAAGGTGCGTGCTTGAAGGGTATGTCAAGGACAATTACTATGCAAGGTTTCAGACTCGCAGCTATCTCTGATGTCGAGAAACGTAATGTTGACAAAACTTCGACGTAAAAATTTTCAAAGTCAGTGGACCGTGAAATATAGGTCAAAGCCACCGGGTTAAGGTGCGTGCTTGAAGGGTATGTCAGGGACAATTACTATGCAAGGTTTCAGACTCGCAGCTATCTCTGATGTTGAGAAAACCAAACTTCGACGTAAAAATTTTCAAAGTCAGTGGACCGTGAAATATAGGTCAAGGACACCGGGTTAAGGTGCGTGCTTGAAGGGTATGTCAAGGACAATTACTATGCAAGGTTTCAGACTCGCAGCTATCTCTGATGTCGAGAAACGTAATGTTGACAAAACTTCGACGTAAAAATTTTCAAAGTCAGTGGACCGTGAAATATAGGTCAAAGCCACCAGGTTAAGGTGCGTGCTTGAAGGGTATGTCAGGGACAATTACTATGCAAGGTTTCAGACTCGCAGCTATCTCTGATGTTGAGAAAACCAAACTTCGACGTAAAAATTTTCAAAGTCAGTGGACCGTGAAATATAGGTCAAGGACACCGGGTTAAGGTGCGTGCTTGAAGGGTATGTCAAGGACAATTACTATGCAAGGTTTCAGACTCGCAGCTATCTCTGATGTCGAGAAACGTAATGTTGACAAAACTTCGACGTAAAAATTTTCAAAGTCAGTGGACCGTGAAATATAGGTCAAAGCCACCAGGTTAAGGTGCGTGCTTGAAGGGTATGTCAGGGACAATTACTATGCAA
The DNA here is from genome assembly GCA_964017185.1 of Rugalucina vietnamica. Lineage (NCBI taxonomy): Eukaryota > Metazoa > Mollusca > Bivalvia > Lucinida > Lucinidae > Rugalucina > Rugalucina vietnamica. Next base: position 18,703,485 of record OZ024885.1, read on the forward strand.
GGTTTCAGACTCGCAGCTATCTCTGATGTCGAGAAAACCAAACTTCGACGTAAATGTTGACGGACGGACGGACGTACGGACGGACGAACGGACGGACGGAAATTTGGACTCCTATATCGCACCCTGCTATAAGCAGGTGCGATAAAAAGTAACATGGAATGTCTGGGAAGTACCACACTGTAAAAGTTTTATTGAGCCATGATGCGAGAAAACCACACCTTGGAGTTTCAGACAGGTCCCATACAAACTGGTCTGTACAGTTCCAGAAGAGGGCAAAAAGTTTGACATGTCATACTGCTTAGCTGCAGAAGCTATATGCAAGGTTTTCCCTGTGACACAAGAACAATATTGACCACCTTCTGGCCCCAAATGACCCCACAAACTGTCCAGAGAGGGGGCAATGAAGTCCAAAAACTCACAAATTGACCCCTTCTGGCCCACAACCCCTCAAACTGTCCAGAGAAGAGACAATAATATCCCCAAACTAAAATATTTCTTTAACCTGAAGTGAAATTTATGTCCCCTAAATTCTTATTGTCAAAATATCCCTCCGAAGCTGCCAGTAGTAGGATATTGTAAATCCCAAACCCTAAAATGTCTGAAATATCACACACACTGGCACAGTAATACAGTGTGCTCATTAAGTGGATAAGTGCAGTGCATCATAGCTGCATGATTGGCATATTACATCAAATGATCAAATGGTCAACTCATGACAAATCTGCTAATTGCCTATTTATAAATGCATGACTTTTGGCAAAGACACAGTTTTGCACAGGCTAACAAGTGCTCCTGAATCATTGTATGCAGTGTATTATAAATCTATAATTTCTATGCTTGAAATTTCCGAACACTAGCCTAACCATCATGCTTGTCTGTAACAAGCAGCAAAGCAGGTTTTTTATTGAAACAACTAGAAATCAAAAGCAACCAAAATTGGACATTATGACAGCTTAACACCGTTTTTGCAAATATGAATACATCCTTTTATTGCTTTTATGGCAAAACCAATGATTACCAAATACAGCAATATGAGCCTTGACGCGAGAAATCTGGTCTCGGGATTTTCAACCAGGTCCAACACAAACCGGCCTGTTACAGTCTCGGAAAAAGGTTAGAAACTTGAAATTTCGGATTTAAAAAATAGGAGGGATTGTACTATCCGTGTTGCGAATCAGCTGTTCAGTTACTGCACAGCTGATCTAAGCCTTTGTTTTCGCATATGCAAAATCCATTTCACCTGATGTGGCTCAAATACAGAAATACAGGATGTGTTTAAGTGAAGTCGAAAGAAAAACTGTCTTTGGGATTTTCTAGCTGTGGTTCTATACACCGATCAACAATTTTTCAGTCATGTCAGGATGGGGCCACCACTTCCTTGGTCTCAACCAATACAATTGGGAATGTGTCCCACTCTCTACCATCACGAATATCTTAGAATGCTTTTCCTGATTCACATCACATGTTTACAGCTGCGATAGTCTAAATTCTCTAATGGATATAGATAGCCTATTTTGCTTATCAGTCAGGGAGTTGCAAGTTCGATCAGCACCATTGTTTTCGCTACACATATACAGTACAATCCCTCTTTTTCTTAAATCCGAAATTTTAACCTTCTAGCCTTCTTCTGTGACTGAATAGGCCAGCTTGTGTCAGACCTGGTCAGAAACACAATAATGTTGCTTTTATCCTGTGGCGGCTCAAAGGTTCAAGCTGTCATAATACAGGAAACCACTTATAGGCGGTGGTGTAACACCGCCCCAGCGGTGTAACACTGCCCCAAAGATGCTACAAAGATACCAATATATTTTTTGGGACACGCAAAAAAAGTTTCTGACTCTACAGATGCTAGGACTGATCTGATGTATGGTTGTATTTTGTTTTCCAACCAGGCCCCGAGGTTATAAAACTTTTTTCATGCTCAACTTGGCTGAGCATGAAATTTCAACCACTCATAAATAATGAAAATTTTATAGCCCAAATCTATTTCAAATGTCAAAGTTTTGGGTTTAGATAATCAAATCCTGTAATTTATCCTGCTCATAAATGTTAAATGCTGACCATAATTGTTGGCATTTTAACATAATTTATATGAGAAAGATAAATTTTAGTCTCAGATTAGTCTGAGCATGAAAGTTTTATAATCAGGTTTTCCTTAGACGGATCAAGCATTATATTGCCTATTTTCTATTATGATAATCACTGACTTTAACAATGCTATGATGCTAACAACAATCGACCATACGCGGCTGAAAATCAATGCACTGCCAAATATGAAGTACTGACGCGAGAAAACCGGTCTTCGGGGTTTCTGACTCGGTCTGACACAAACCGACCTGTACAGTCTTAAAAGCAGGCTAGAAGCTTGAAATTTCAGATTAAAGAAGAAGAGAGATTGTACTATCCATGTAGCAAAAACAAAGGCGCTGATCAGCTTTGCAGTTACTGTGAAGCTGATCTGCGTCTTTGTTTTTGCCTTGGCAAAAATCCGGTTTTCTCACGACCCGGCTCAAATATGAAGTAACGAGAATGCCTCTGTAATAGGATTCATATGAAATCTATATGATCTGTTACCGCCAGACCGACTGTTGCCGAACAATATGAAAATTTGAGATTATTATACGTTTCTTTTTTCTTTCCTCAAAGCAGATTTATCAATATGTAGAGCATAATGTCTTTCGACAAAACTGCCCTATAAATGCCAAATAATGACCTAAGCATACAAGCATCCATAAACCCTAACTTCTGTCTACTTTCCTAATTTTTTTGTGACACACTGTTACGACAATGATGACACACTGTTATGACAATGATTATTTTTCTGAAAAAGCTTTTGAACATCGAAATCTTTTACATCAAATTTCTTTTACCAAATTTGTAAAACATCGAACTCACCAGCATAAAATCAATTTCTAAACTTACATGTTTTACACATATTTTTTCAAAAATAATTTGAACTTCTATTGTGCAATTCAACAATGTTTAAAACTTAATATTAACCTTTAGCATGCTGAGCAATATAGTGAAATCAATATCGCAGCCCACTGACGTTTTTTCCAATTTTTTTCCGTGTTTTCTTAATTTTTGAGCCATAAAAACAGCTGAATAAATTTAACAAATGCAGTAAACAAATCTACTTTCGGTTTCGGAAGTCTTTGTTACGCCGATTTCTAGAGTAAAAATTCATCATACGTACCGTTACGATGTCATATTTCGGATGTAAATGCACCCAATTTTCCATTTACCAGCGAAAAAGCGCTGAAAATGCATTTCTAATGCAAAAATAACGAAAATCCGATCAAAATCGGCCGACAAATCGGTCCCAAAACCACAAGCCGCCATGTTGTTTTCATGCGCAACTGTCTGGGCATCGCTCATTAATATTCATAAGTAGGCAGTGGGCGAAAAGTGCGGGAAATTTGAAAGCGGTTTTTCTTGTCGACCGCAGTCGCCTCTAGTTGGCACAGATAGGTATTCCACGGTCGACCGCAGTCGCCTACAGCATGCTAAAGGTTAACTAATAAATATGTATCACCAAACATTGCAAACATTACGTCTAAAATCAGGTAAAATGCCTGACTCACCCTCCGATGTCCAACGATTCAACATTTTCCTTCCATTACAATGTCACAAAAGATATAATTTTAAATATGCATTTTTTTTAAATGATTTTAACTTTTTTTTGCAATGCTTAAAAAATTGCAATATTAACTACACGTAAGAACTATCTATCTCCGATACACTTTGTCTAAAATGATATAAATGCCTGACTGACCGTCCAATGCCCAATGATTCAACATTTTCCTTCTGTTACAATGTAACAAAAGATACTTATAATTTTATAGATACATTTTCTTTTAAATGATATTAACTTTTTTTTGCAACGCTTAAAATATTGCAATAATATCTTTAATTAAGAACTATCTATCTCCGATACACTTTGTCAAAAATGATATAAATGCCTGACTCACTGTCCGATGCCCAATGATTCGACATTTTCCTTCTGTTACAATGTCACAAAAGATACTTATAATTTTATAGATACATTTTCTTTTAAATGATTTTAACTTTTTTTTGCAAAGCTCAAAATATTGCAATATTTACTACATGTAAGAACTATCTATCTCCGATACACTTTGTCTAAAATAAAGACTTTGTCTGACTCACCGTCAGATGTCCAATGATTCAACATTTTCCCTCTGTTACAAGGTCACAAAAGATACTTATAATTTTATAGATACATTTTCTTTTAACTGATTTTAACTTTTTTTTTGCAACGCTTAAAATATTGCAATATTAACTACATGTAAGAACTATCTATCTCCGATCCACTTTGTCTAAAATAATATACATGTAAATGCTTGACTCACCGTCAGATGTCCAAAGATTCAACATTTTCCTTCCGTTACAATGTCCCGTCAGTGACACTTTGCCCCAACAGTGACAGAACCAATTATAGCAATGTACAAGAACTGAGCCTCGTCATGATAAAACTGGACTTTGGCATATGCGAAAACAAAGGCGCAGATCAGCTGTGCAGTAAACTGCACAGCTGATCAGCGCCTTTGTTTCCGCTACACAGATATATAGTACGATCATTCTTCTTCTAAAATCCGAAATTTCAAGCTTCTAGCCTTCTTCTGTGCTTGTGCATGCATGCCGATTAGTGTCGAACCTGGTCGGAAACCCAGATGACCAGTTTTCTCGTGTCTAGGCTCTATTGGAAAATGCCAACCACTTAAGTACTGCCACCATATTGGTCCAAAATTCTGGATAAATTGTGTATACATCCTAATGTTTTGAACATAATGGGAAAACGCCATCCTTAAATACTGCTACAGTATTGGTCCAATTGTGTAAACCAATTGTGTAAACATCTCAATGTTTGAACATATATGGCACTGGAAAATGTCCACCTTAAACCAACAGCTGAATATATCACATTTCCATCAGTATGGAGAGGTTTAACGGAATACCGATTGAAATATTCCGTCTATGCTACCAGTAGTGGCATAGCAAAGAAACTTTGGACAAACTGAGTTAACATACTTAAAGTTTGAAAACATACTGGGGGAACGGAGTAGTCCAAGACTGATATCACAATATTTTTGACATTGTGCCCTCCTTTGTTGCTAAGTTTCAAGATCTATAGGAATAGAAAATGACAATGCTATACTATCGTTTTGAAACACTAGAAAGATAGTGCAAATGTCCAAAATTTTTGAAAATTCTGGAAAATGTCTTCAGGGTTTCAACCAACTTGGCTAAGTCAACTAAAGTCTAAAGGTTAAGAAGAAGATTGCCTCTTCCCAATATAATTCACAGACTAAATATGGTAAATAAGCCATGGAGCAACAAGCTATTTCCTATAACCCTTAAAGATCCTAAGCCTCTGTAGATGGACTTTGCTTAATTAAGAATAATTCCCTCAGTTGTACAGGAAGTTTAGATTAACAGGTTCCTGGCCGTGTTCGACAAAAACAACCAAAGCACAAAGATGTGCAAATCATTTGACAATAAGACTGCAAAGACGTAATTTTACATGGACAAAGACCAGTCTTAAAATTTGTAATTGCTGCTCAGTCTCCACCCAGAGTGTCTTTGGTGATCATTGTCATCTTAATCATTTTTATTCTTTTCTGTATTTCAGCCGCAATGCGGGAAAACTGGACTTCGGGGTTTCCGACCAGGTTCGACATAAACTGTTCTGTGCAGTCACATAAGAAAGATAGAATCTTGAAATTTTGGGTATAGATAGAGGAGGAATTATACTATCTCTGTTGCGAAAACAAAGGCGCTGATCAGCTGTGCAGTTACTGCACAGCTGATCTGCGTCTTTGTTTTCGCAAAGGCAAAAATCCAGTTTTCTCATGACGTGGCTCATTTGGTCTAGACCTGTCTGGGATTCTCCTATATATTGAACTAAGGAGACCATTGAATTTAGAACTTGAAACTCCTCAGTTGGTCACTGAGAACAATTGCTTTTGTTGAATAATGTATGTGAAAAGCAGAATTTCGCATAATACAACTCAAAAAGAGCGGCATCAACTTTGATATTTGCTTCAGACATGTAGTACAAACCATTTATAAAACTTTCCAAATTAGGAATCTTCTGAAAGGCTTACCAGGGTTGGCATGAAATTACCCATCCAGGTTTACCCACCCAGCCCATTAAACCCGGGTTTACCCAGGTTGGGCTTTAAGGTTATATTGCCCACTTTGGGTTTTATGAAATAAAGGTATTGTAAATCTTTGTTTCCCTGCTGATAGTGTGTAAAATATTATAAATGATTCAATATATTTGAATAATTTATTAAAATGACAATAGTGAGATATTCATGCAAATATACCATGAGCATAAAACACATGCATGCTTTAGGTAAAATGTATCTACAAGCTACATAAGACACTTGGCAATCATTCTGTTGCCTTCTTCAAAAACATTGAAAAAATTCCACTCTGGATCTTTTTGCTTGACCATGATTGCAGAGAATGAAAAAAAGTTAACTGTGAAAATCTGTTGTAGTGAGTGAATCAGTCAATCAGCCTGGCTTAAGCACAAAACTACTTAAGTGTTCAACCTACTCACAAAGGCAAAAGAATTGCCATGACATGGCCAATCTCAAGAGAGGGCTAAAAATCATTATAGTCTTACACTAAGCATCAGTCATCATTTCTTACATTAATGATCTATTGTAGTCGATTGTTTGCCATGTTGCATATGCGAAAACAAAGACGCAGATCAGCTTCGCGGGGTGCAACCGCTAAGCTGATCAGCGCCTTTGTTTTCGCTATAGGGATAGTACAATTCTTCTACTTTCTATACCCGAAAATTTCAATCTTCTAGCCTACAGGTCAGTTTGTTGACTGTACAGGCCAGTTTGTGTCACACCTGTTTGGAAACAATTGTTGGTTTTCTCATGACGTGGCTCTATCGTTGTTTGAGATGCATCAAGTCCAAGTCATAAGACCATTAATACAGAGGCTAAGTGGCCGAAATTGTACAAAATATCAATAACAATTTTGAGACATGTCATAAGAAAACATATCAGATTATCTTAGGGATTTCCAACTAGGTCAGACTTATACCAGCCTGCCTGATTAGCTGTGCCGTTACCGTATTCCACAGCTGATCTGTGTCTCTGTTTTGGCAATTGGCATATGTAAAAAGAAGTTTGTTTGAGATGTGGCTCAAATCATCCAAATGTGCAGTGAATATCACAAATACAGGGGCTTCCCTACCCCTTAAAAATGTATTTTAGCCCCTTTTGGCATCCAATGTTCCTCAAAGCTTTGCAAAAAGGGGACAATTCTGTCCTCAAAAATTCTCAAAAAAGTTTGTTTCCTGAAGTTAATATCCCCCAAATCTCAAAAGCGTTGTCAAAATGTCCCTCAGAAGCTTCCAGTAGGTGAACCTTGGTACCCTAAATAAAAACTCCAAGGGAAAACCCAGTAAATAATTCAGTCAACAATTACTCAACATATACATATATGTAACAGTCAGAAGAAACAGACTAAAGAGAACAGACCTTAGGATCTTACTCATCCCAGTTTCAGCCATTTTGTTTGCAAATTATCTAATTTACATATTCATGAATATTAATAAAAACATAGAAAATCACTGAAAAAAAAACAAACAGAAAAACACTGTGGTATCAATGGAGCTAATTTGACCTACCTTGCACCCCACCACTGAATGTCAAGGATGTAAATTATATGAGTCGCTTCACTAGAAAACCGCATTTTTGCCAAAGCAAAAACAAAGGCCAGATCAGCTGTGCTGTTACTGCACAGCTGATCAGTGCCTTTGTTTTCGCTACACAGATAGTACAATTCCTCCTCTACTTACGACCAAAATTTCAAGATTCTAGCTTTTTTTTCTGTTACTGTATAGGTTGGTTTGTGTCAGACCTGGTCTGAAACCCCTAGGACTGATTTTATTGCGTTGCTGCTCATTTCATGAATGATAATTCTTACCAATTTGTTTTAGATCTCTGGACGGCTTTGATCTTGGGTAAATTGAGTCTCACTGTGAATTAACATGGTTTTCTGAAAGAAAATAAAAATCACAATGACTAACTTCCGAGTTGCTCAGCAGTAGACAAACATGATCATGTTGGGACAGCCAATTATCCAACACAATCATTTGAGCCACCGCATGAGAAAACCAAAAATTTACATATGCGAAAACAAAGGCGCAGACCAGTTTCGCGGTAACCACGAAGCTGGACAGCACCTTTCTTTTCGCTACACGGATAGTACAGTCCTTCTTCTTCTTAAATCCGAAATTTCAAGTCTCTAGGCTGCTTCTGTAACTGTACAGGCCAATTTGTGTTGGACCTGGTCGGAATCCCAATTGTTGGTTTTCTCATGCACAGGCTCATTTATTTTTTGATAGCTTAATCAGTTAAACAGCTCTGTTACATAAGGCTTCTAGACATTTTTTTTCTAATTTTGCAAGGTCACTATTATTGCTGAAAAGCTCAAAAAGATAACAAAAAATTGAAAAAAAAAGTACAAGTATGAGCTCTTGAAAAAAGTCTAAACAGTAACCCCAAGTTAGGTGGTCAGATTACTTATCAGTAAAAAGTTAAGAATACAGTCTGACATTGTTTGCTTGTTTGAATTGATGGCAATTTGATACTTTACTTCCCAGTCAACAGCAATGGTCATGTCGGGACATTGCCTCCTTTGTATGGGGTTTTACCCAATACCCAATATCAGGACACTCAAAAATGTGCTTCATAAAAATAACCACCAAAGCAAACCAATACGGCTTATTGATCCAGTCGGCAAGCTACTCTTTTGTGAGAAGAAATCAATGTTGGTCACCGGAACTGCACCTTTCCTGCCTTCTTGCTCATTCGATTGAGGGTATAACTCGGTCAAAATTGTTATGGTTTGATTATATTTAGACTCTTCAAAAGTCATAATTTGCCAGAAATATTATGGGGTTCTTTCCTTAAGACCCGTTTACACATTCACGATTTTCTCTACGATTCACCAAAATTCACGCCGATTTCTCATGGTCAGAAAAAATGGGATGGATCGGGATGAACTAGAATTGTCAGAGAATCTGACTATAGCCCCGCTTCTCAGCTTTTTTGCAGGGTGAAAAAAACAATGACAGGTAACTATCACAAGCTAGATCTCGTCAATATTGATGAGCATACAAAATTTGGTCTGATTATGTCAATTCGTTCTCAAGATATTGAGCGGAAACGAAATTCTGACCTCAATAAATGGCCATAACTCCGTCAAAATTTTGCTAGATCTTGTCAATGATGATGTGCATACAAAATTTGGTCGGATTCTGTCTATTCATTCTCAAGATATTGAGCGGAAACGAAATTCTGAAGTCAATCAAGGGCCGTAACTCCGTCAAAATTTTGCGAAAAATGACAGGTAACAATCCCAAGCTAGATCATGTCAATGATGACGTGCATACAAAATTTGGTCGGATTCTGTCAATTCGTTCTCAAGATATTGAGCGGAAACGAAATTCTGACGTCAATCAAGGGCTGTAACTCCGTCAAAATTTTGCGAAAAATGACGGGTAACAATCCCAAGCTAGATCTTGTAAATGATGACGTGCATACAAAATTTGGTTCGATTCTGTCAATTCGTTCTCAAGATATTTAGCGGAAATGAAATTCTGACATCAATCAAGGGCTGTTAACTCCGTCAAAATTTTTGCGAAAAAAGACGGGTAACAATCCCAAGCTAGATCTTGTCAATGATGACGTGCATACAAAATTTGGTCGGATTCTGTCAATTCGTTCTCAAGATATTGAGCGGAAACGAAATTCTGACGTCAATTAAGGGCCGTAACTCCGTCAAAATTTTGCGAAAAATGACGGGTAACAATCCCAAGCTAGATCTTGTCAATGTTGATGTGCACACAAAATTTGGTCGGATTCTGTCGATTTGTTCTCAAGATATTGAGCGGAAACGAAATTCTGACGTCAATCAAGGGCTGTAACTCCGTCAAAATTTTGCGAAAAATGACCGGTAACGATACCAAGCTAGATCTTGTCAATGATGACGTGCATACAAAATTTGGTCGGATTCTGTCAATTCGTTCTCAAGATATTGAGCGGAAACGAAATTCTGACGTCAATCAAGGGCTGTAACTCCGTCAAAATTTTGTGAAAAATGACGGGTAACAATCCCAAGCTAGATCTTGTAAATGATGACGTGCATACAAAATTTGGTCGGATTCTGTCAATTCGTTCTCAAGATATTGAGCGGAAACGAACTTCTGACGCCAATTAAGGGCCGTAACTCCGTCAAAATTTTGCGAAAAATGACGGGTAACAATCCCAAGCTAGATCTTGTCAATGTTGATGTGCACACAAAATTTGGTCTGATTCTGTCAATTCGTTCTCAAGATATTGAGCGGAAATGAAATTCTGACGTCAATTAAGGGCCGTCACTCCGTCAAAATTTTGAGAAAAATGACGGGTAACAATCCCAAGCTAGATCTTGTCAATGTTGATGTGCACACAAAATTTGGTCGGATTCTGTCAATTCGTTCTCAAGATATTGAGCGGAAACGAAATTCTGAAGTCAATCAAGGGCCGTAACTCCGTCAAAATTTTGCGAAAAATGACGGGTAACAATCCCAAGCTAGATCTTGTCAATGATGATATGCATACAAAATTTGGTCGGATTCTGTCAATTCGTTCTCAAGATATTGAGCGGAAATGAAATTCTGATGTCAATATAGGGCCATCCAAGGGCAATAACTCTTATGCAAATTTGGGGAAACTGACATGCATTTATACATAAGTAGATATTGTCAATATTGATGCATATGCCAAATTTGGTTAAAGTCTTACAACTGGTTCTCAAGTTATGAGTGGTAACAGAATTATGGACGGAATAACGGAATAACGGAATGACGGAATAACGGAAGGACAGAACGACGGAAGGACAGGGTGAATCCAGTATAGCCCCACTTTTTCAAAGCGGGGCTATAATCATGGCAAAAAGTGGAAATATTTAGTGACACTATGATTCCAGTAAGAATGTCCACGATATTAGTATGGTGTCTGTAAGGTAACGCTACAAATCAATGATGATTCATGACGACAACACTACGGTAAATGAGGACTGACCACGGTGGCACAACGAATGCTCACGGTGCTAGTATGGTTCGATAAGGTGCTAGTACGATTCACGACGGCCTTGGTCGTGGCCAATCGTGGAGCTCCGTAGCGAAACCGTGGATGATTCGAAGGACAAACGTACACAATTCGTGGCGAATCGTGAGAATTCGTGGTGTCAAAGATTCCACGACTGGCTACGTTCTCTCACGAATAGCCGCAAATATAGCTATGGTGTCAGTACGAATAAGCACGTCGGATTCCGCTACGGTTGCGCTATGAATAGGCCACCCCCAATAACCACCACGATTCACCACGAATTTAAAACTTCCGTAGCGCTACCGTGGAGTTTCCCGAATCATCATGATTCACCACGGTTGTACTACGAATCACCAGGGTACAATTTTACAAATCATAGTGAATCGTAGCCAAAAAATCGTGAATGTGTAAACAGGTCTTTAAGTTTAAGAAATGTCATTATGATAACTATCTAAAGATATATGCAAAGCTTTTATGAAAAATTTTGGTCGTGTTTTCATACTTTCTTCTTTTAATCTAGTGAGGTCATAGTGATAAACACAGAGTAATTCTTTTTTTTTTTTTTTAATTCAGTTTTAAGTCCCTTTCAAGATTATTTCAGCTCATATGAGACGGGCCAATCAGTAGGTGGGCGAAAACGGGAGGACCCCGAGAAAAACCACCTGGCACAACCGCAAGCAGAACTTGGCTTGTCTCACATGTGGCCAGAGCGGGGCTCGAACCCACACCAGACACAGCGGTGAGATGATCGAGTGATTAAGAAACAGCGCTCTTAACCGCTCTGCCACGGGGGCCGCACAGAGTAATTCACCTTGTACAAATGACTTATGCAGGGCTGCCAAGTTTTTGAATTGGATTAGAGTGAGATTTCTGCGGAGCACGACCGAGCGCAGCGAGGGACCGACCGAGTGAAGCGAGGGAGTATGCTAGGGGGGTACCGTCGAAATGAACAACGCTGCATAACAGGTGTCATCAATAGCCTTACAGCAACCTGTGTTTACGGTCTCATTATGGTCTATCGATAATCCCCTAGCGCGTTTGGCTTATTTTCACAACTTTTATTGCTAATCTTAAGAAAACAATGTGTCATTCATGCTTCACGAGCTGTGGATTGTATGACAAGTGAATATACATGCAGCCGACACGGTTCGTAAGCACATTATGCTTTCTATTAGAAAACGCGATCTTTCAGTTTTAAATGTGCAAAAGATAATTTACATTGATTGTTCTCGTTGTACCATAAATCGCACCTTGGCAAACTCCTATGTTTTTTTTTCTCGAGTACCATAAAGAGAAACTGAAAGAAAACTGAACCTTGCAGAATTCCCTGCAAACGATCTTTTTAACAGTGAAATCATCCGCACATAAATGCCTTTAACTGTAATACGATAAAGGAATATATAAGGGTATAACGGCGCCTTCGCGTCGCCTCGATTTTCAAGGCGCGGTACAGCGGGTCTGTCCTGTATCATGAATTTCGTAAATAAGCAATATTTTTGTCATATACATGCAAATGTTAATGTTATAAATAACACAATATACATGAAGTAAATAAGAAAGACAAAAACGAAAGTGAGGTGTATTGATCAATATGATAAAAATTCCACCATGTGATCTACCAATGGTACCATTGGCAGCAGAAAAACGTTCAGGGTTTTCTGGTAGAAATGGTACCAACAGTCAGGGTTCCCACAAATCATAAAAAGTAAAATTCCCTGACTTTTCACTGACCAAATTCCAAAATTCCCTGACCAAAATAAGCAGCATTTTCCCACTATTTCTGAAGTTCATCGGTACTAAAATTCCAAAAAAAGACGAGAAATAGCCCCGTAAATACACATTAGGTAAGAATCCTTATAATGCCACTGATATGGCATCATGAATAGCATAGCTCACCTAAAAGTTGGAAATCATTAGAATTTATTGATTTAGAACTGTTATTATCATCACTGAAAAATATGGTCTGACTTTTGATTCTAAAATTCCCTGTCTTTTCCCTGACTTTTGCCAAAATTTCAAATTTCCCTGCCCAAAAACAAAATTCCCTGACTTTTCCCTGACCTTGAACTTTTTTTTTATTTTTCCCTGACTTTTCCCTGACCGTGGGAACCCTGAGTCAGTACCATTGATAAATTTGCAGATTTTACCATTGGGAGAATGTAATCGGAAAATTCCCAACCAAACCGAAAGTAAGCAAACACCCAGATTTTCCACAACGTTTTATAACACGTATGGGATCGCGTGAAAATTTCACACATATGCGTGTGAGTGTGAAAACATTGATTTGTGTGTGAGACACGCGGACTGCGTGAGACTTGGCAGCACTGCTTATGACGTCATTCCAACTGGATCAATATGTCTGACAGTGTATGTATTATGTTGTGATCAGTGCAAGTTTTCCTAAACATGACTTTAGCTCCATAGGTGTGCCGACAGTTCTCGCTGTTCTGGTTAACGATGTTAACTGGATTCTTGCTTGCTGCCTTCAATCAAATTTCTATTACCCCAGGAGCTGTGGAAGTTTGACTTGCTCAAGGCCACAACGAATCGTGTCCCAGCTGAGGACCTGATGTGGTATTGTCAGTTTGACGTTTCATCAGTAAACTATTCTGATTCTGACATGGGACCACTGCGACAGTTGTCTCCAGTCCACAGTGCTACAGATAAGCAGCATATCTGCGTATTTACCCAATTAAAATGTCTTAAAACCCAATTAAGATTTACAACTCTGCGTACAAAAAAGCAAAAGAAATCTTCGATACGCAAATCACATTATTTTCTTTGCGTACAGCCCTATAATTTCTCAAAAGCATGATCTTGTTTACCCAACTGTGCCTGCACATGCGTACAGTAACTATCGAGCACATGGGTCTATTTTTGGAACTTGGTTCCCGTTTTGCCATTCATATCGTATAGAGCGTCTTGATGATCTAGACTATAAGCCAAGAATTTCAGCCAATCAATTTTCGCCGCCAGGTTGGCTCGTGTGAGAATAGAATTGTACTTTCAGTTTGACTGGGAGAAAAAGGAAGCCCAATTCTTTAGCCTATTTCTTTCAAGACTGACCCATCAGATAGTGTTGTAACGATGATAGAGTCAAATCGAAAATTGAAAAAAATTGTCCAGGTTGGTGACAATCGATTATGCTGTCCAGGAATCGATTGTCGCTAACAGTAGGAGCCCTCATACGCCAAAATTCGGCAAAAACTTGATAAATTTAACAGTATTAGAAATAAGCAATTGACACAGATTGAAACGTCGGCAAGCCAAGTTTAATGCAATCATGGTAGGGTGCTTAGGCTCTAAGTTAGGGTGCCCGCTTGGCAACCTGAAATTCATTGCCGGCGAGCGTGAATGACACCCATTGTTTTCTTAAGATAGGTCACAAAGGTTGTGAAAATAAGCCAAGGGATACACATCCCGCAATGGATTATCAGTAAGTAGACGGTAAACGAGATCATTAAACAAAGTTGTCAAACCTTTACGCCCGCGTTTACTTAATTGTCCATTTATTCCTAATCCGATAATCGCAATCCATTCATGCTTGCCCGCCACGTGATATCGGTCCGTTTAATCCAATTACATTACCATGAAAACAAACACAGATGCAACACAGATGCGTAATTGAACTGTCAATTAAATCTGCAGATAGCCGAAAGTAGGCGCGGCCTGCATTCAACACGAGCGCTCATTGGCCAATCAATTTTTTTTTCAAAGTCACGCCATGACTTCACGCACGTATGAGTTTCCGAGGTGGTAAGATCAGAGACAGACACACAAATTCTCGTAACCATTAGCGGACGCACCTGATTTTAGAGGAAGTTCATGGTCGTCTGCATTCTAGATTTTCGGCGTATGGCTGTCACTTGTCATTGCAAAAACGCAGAAAATGTGCGTTAAAGCAAGCCCCATGACACGTTAACGTGACGCTACTCTATGTTTTCGTGTCGGCGATTATTAGAGTCCAAAATAAATCAAGTATTTGCACATGATCCGCTACTGAAATTGGCAATATTTTTATAGAAAAATCGTTACCGTTTTTATCCAATTCATTTCACTGGGTGAAATGAATACTGTTTTCTACTGTTTCCGCTGTCATTGACGCTTTAAAATCTGTTTTCAGTGATGCGTCATAAATGAATGAATTTTATTGTTTATAGAGTGTTTACAATGGATTATGTAAAATGTTAAAACGCAAACTTGCAATTTATTATTCCCTTGTACAAAGATCTCGAGGTAAATGGTTTATTAATTAATGGTTTTTAATGAGCCTATAAGGTGCTTTACCCCACCCAAACGAATTACAGAAACGGTGTGCAGTCTGGTCGGATTTGGTAGTATAGCTCGGCAAATAGGTCACTGTATGGGCGTTACCTTAAGAATACGTTATTGGGTATGGTCTACTTTTGACCTAGGTAAAGCTAAAGGTATACAGTTGAAAGACTCAACTCACATGTTGTCCGTTAGAATGAAAATCCGAGTTTGTCTAGTTTACTGGATTGGACAAAATAGGTAGCTGATCTTTAACGGTAAAATATGTGACAGCGCTCTAGGCTGACTGAATTCGACTTTTCTATTATCTCCCTACTGGAACAGATGGACTAGCCGACCACGCCCAGATATGAATATTAAAGTTGCCGCCCATACAGTGACCCATTTGCCGAGCTATATAGCCTTTCCATTACATGACTCGCGTATAACGGGCCCGCGATTTGTGAACTCCGACCAGTGCATTATAGCGGAACTGTTTTAGAAGTAAATTTCACACTCGTACATTGATTTAAGTATTTTTTCTGAGTTAAAAACGTAGCTAAAATAGCAAGTCCTCTCTGTTGCATATAATCAATTTAAAGTCTTTATACATATTAAATGTACAATTTTACTTCACCTATTCCATACATTATATTTTAGGTTTAATTGAGTATGTTGGCAGAGTACTCCTCCCAGTTCTGATCAGTTCTGTGGAAGGAAATCAGTATTGGTCACATTTCGATTATAATCGATAATTGATTGGAAAAGCATGTCTTATTATTTTCGATGATCGATTATGAAAATTCCATAATCGAACAACACTACCATCAGATTTGTTTTATTGAATGTAAAATTAAGAACACCTGTTGAAATTTTATTTTTCATTATTTCCACACAAACAATTTATTGGTTCTGGAATTAACAGCTTAAGGGCATCTAAAATCTTACGCAACTTACGATCTCTGTTAACCGTATCCCACCCACTATGCCTGTATTATAGAGTGTGATGGCTCTGACTATAGTTGCAATAGGAGTTTTAATATATAAAAAAAGATCATTTCCAGATATTACTTCATTGAGCAAAATACTTTTCACAACAGGAAGCAGCTTCCAAAATATTTTGTGTCATTTAAAATGTGGATTTTTTGTCTTTTCTTGTTAGAAAAAAACTTAATCACAAAGCCCGCTGTTTTCCCCCAAATTAAGAGTCTAAGCATCGATTTTCTTGGTCGTGCGATTCGCGCCAAAACGATTCGTACTTTACTTGAAAATTTCTTTTCTTGAAACTTTTTGGCCTGAGAGCTGACAAGCTTTTGGACCAGAATTTGTTCAAGCTTCATTGACAGTGACATTGAACGGCTCTAGCAGGGCTGCAACGATCTGTCATAAAAGTTAAAGAATCTGAATAGTTTTTCTGGTTTGACCTTCCCCCACCCACTTTTTTCATATAGTGATTGAAGGTCTTTTTGTTTAATCATTTGAATTGGAACTCATGGCTTCAGGTTTTGTCGGTCCAACTGTGGGGCGGTTGACTTGTCGGGGTGGAAAAGAGCTGGTATGTTGTTTCCATACACCGAAGTCTTGTCCGCTGCTCCTCAGGTTGGCTTTGTTGTTGGTTTTCGGGCTCTGTGTTTGGAAGTGGACAACATCAGGAGATATTTTAGATTCAAACCAGGACTGCAGTATAGGATTTGGAAAGTCAGTTGGTAGAATTGCTCAGAGCTTGGCTTTCACAAGGAAAATTGGTAACCGAAGAGGCTCCGAAGGATTACGCAGTTTCAATCCTTCAAAGGGAACAAACTTGTTGATTCTTATTATTTTGGCTGGAGATATCGAAATGAACCCAGGCCCCAGGTTCCAGTGCCGCACGTGCAAGAAGTATTGCAAGGCGGCCGAGAAAGCAGTTAAATGTGAAGATTGCGAGAAACGCTTCCATGCGTCTTGCGTAAATCTTGGTCCCGTTGAGTTACAAAAGATTGAGTCGGGTAATGATTCTTGGTATTGTTCAAACTGCAAAGCTGAGTGCAGCCTATGCAGTGGTGCTGTTTTGAATTCCCATAAGGCTGTCCAGTGTGACAAATGTGAAATGTGGGTGCACAATAACTGTTCTTTTATGTCAGACTCAGAGTATGAAACGATGCAAAACTCAAACTGTACATGGATTTGCCCAAAATGTGACTTTTTCAATTTCTCAGACTCTTTTTTCAATGAACAGTTTAACTTGGAAAGTGAAAATAGGTTTGACCTCCTTGCAAAAGGTCATGAAACCAAGTCCACTGAAACCTTGACTAGCAAAAACAGTTTTATTAGTGGTCTGAAATTTTCCAGTATCAACATAAACAGTATAAGAGGCAAAAAACTTGAGTTGTTGGCCTTCATTGATTTTCATCAATCTAAGATTTTGGCGATTCAGGAGACAAAAATTGACAATTCCATATTAACGTCCGAATTATTTCCGGAATCCTTTCCATACAGCGTGTACAGAAAGGATAGAACCTTAAATGGTGGTGGTGTTATGCTTCTTGTACACAAGGACATCCCACACATGCCCCTCACAGAATTGGACAATGACTCAGAGTCAGTTTGGGTCAAACTTTTTGTAAATAAGAAAACTCACTTTGTGGCTAGCTGGTATCGACCACCTGTCGATGGTCATTTACCAGTTTCGGACAATGGAAATGACTTATTGAATTCCCTGGAAAAGTTTGACAATTTATTTAGAGAACAGCTTGACAAAATCAAAAATATTAACAAAGGCAACAAACCCCCCTTAATTCACGTTTTAGGTGATTTTAATTTTAGAGATATTGTATGGCCGGACAGACTCAGCAAATCTGGGTCATCATTGAGTCAGACAGAGGGTCAGATTTTGATAGATATCATGAATGACCATGGTTTGGAACAATTAGTCAATTTCCCCACCAGAGAAAGAAATACTTTGGACTTAATTTTGACCTCTCTTCCTGGTCAGTTTGCAGACATTCATTCCCCGGATAAGCTTAGTGATCATGACATTGTTTCTGGCACACTGAAAATTGCTATCCCCCCTATAAAGAAACCTAGGAGAAAAGTGTATCGTTATCAGAAAGGTGATTATGAATCTATGAGAGCAGAAACACTTAAATTTGCAAAGGAAAGATACTTCAACGGTTACTCAGATACTCGGTCGGTCCAGGAAAATTTCAATCTCATTACATCATTCATACAGGAATCGGCAGATAAACATATCCCCTCAAAAACTAGTCGCTCAGTTTCCTCTGTCCCTTGGATAACACCTGAAATAAGAAGGAAGATTCGCAGAAAAAATGCAACTCATGCAAAAGCTAAAAAGACTGGTAGTGCAAAATTTAGATCTAAATTTGAATCTTTACGGAAAGAGATCAAAGCTGATATCAGGAAGCAGCATGATCTTTACGTGAACAACTTGGTAGGAGATGTTAAGGCTAATCCTAGAGATTTTTACAGGTACATAAACAGTCAGAAAAAAGATACCCAAGGTATTCCCCCGTTGAAAAAGAGATATGGAAGTGGAATTGCACAATCCGAATTTGAGAAGGCGGAAGAATTTAATGGTCAGTTCTCGGATGTTTTCACTAAAAGTGAATACAAACAGGTTCCTCTTATGGATAGATCTGCCCCATTCATGCATGATATTGTGGTCACAAAGGAAGGGGTGACCAAACTTCTCAAAGGTCTAAACCCGTCTAAAGCCTTAGGGCCTGATGAGCTTCATCCCAGAGTCCTAAAGGAACTGGCTATGGAATTAGGGCCGGTATTCGCACATCTCTTCCAGCAGTCAATTGATACAGGTGAAATTCCTAAAGAATGGTCTCTTGCTAATATTTGCCCCCTGTTTAAGAAGGGCGACAGGTCACTTGCCCGCAATTACCGCCCTGTTTCTTTGACATGCATTCCTTGTAAGCTTCTTGAACATATTGTATGCTCAAATATTATGGCCCATCTTGATGAACATGAACTCTTGTCGGACAGGCAACACGCATTTAGGAAATGGCATAGCTGTGAAACTCAGTTGACTACAGTGATAAATGACTGGGCCAAAATCTTAGACAAAAAAGGCCAGGTCGACACTTTTATACTCGATTTTGAAAAGGCTTTCGATACTCCTCCCCATGAACTCCTTAAAAGCAAATTGTTTAGCTATGGAATAGGTGGAACAACACTGAATTGGATAAATGCTTTCCTTTGTTTCAGACAACAAAGGGTAGTGGTTAATGGTATTAAATCGGATTGGGCTCCAGTTGTGTCGGGTGTCCCTCAGGGCACCGTTCTCGGCCCCTTGCTGTTTTCCTTGTATATAAATGACATCTCAGCAGACATTGAGTCTGAAATAAGACTCTTTGCTGATGATTGTGTTTGCTATCGTGAAATCAAGAATGAAGAGGATACATTGAAACTTCAGAGAGACATTGATCGTTTAGGCAGTTGGGCTAGGAAATGGGGAATGAGATTTCAACCCGTCAAATGCAACATGATGCAGCTGACAAATAAACGGTCTAGTAAGATACAGGCTAACTACACCCTTGAGGGCACTGTACTGGAAAACGTTGAAAGCATAAAATACCTGGGTGTAACTATCACAAATGATTTGAAATGGAATACTCATATTTCCAATGTTTGTACAAAGGCTAACAGAACTCTCGGATTCTTGAGGAGAAATTTGTATTCTTGTCCCCCAGATGTGAAAGAAGCAGCTTATAAAGGACTGGTGCGGCCGGTCTTGGAATATGGAAGCTCAGTTTGGGACCCTCACACTCATGGCCTCCAGGAAGAACTGGAAAAGGTCCAAAATCGTGCGGCAAGGTTTGTGACGGGAAATTATGTTTTTGAAACTGGGAGCATGACTGGCATTTTAAGTCAACTGAAATGGGAATCTCTTAAGAAAAGGAGGAAGGATAGTAGACTTATATTGCTATACAAAGGTCTAAAGGGTAAAGCCAGAATACCCACAGATGACCTTATCCCAAAGAATAGGCGTTGTAGAAATCAACACTCTTTGGCTTTTCAGATACCTTCAGCTAGCAAAGAAGCATACAAAAGTAGTTTCTTTCCACAGACTATCAGGGACTGGAATGACCTCCCTGATTCACTTATCTCCTCTGCTGAAATGTCTGATGACTGTGTGTCCAAGTTCGCTTCACTCGTGCGTTCAAGGGACTAATCTCTCCCCCATCCGAACCCCCTGGTGAAATAATGTCATTTGGCGTGTCACCAGTAAACTATTCAGATTCAGATTCAACCCTGTAGTCAGTGATAATTGAGGATAATTTTTTCAACTTGAAAATTTTAAGTACCACTTCCAATGTTATAGGAAATTAGCTGAGATACCCTCAAAATAAGGGACAAATCAGTTTAAATGTAACTTTATTATCAACCTCAATTACGATACCCAATACAAAAACATGAAGTACCCAATTCGAAATTTTAAAAATTTTATGTTTACCCAATGGATTCCGAAATACCCAATTAAGCCAAAAAGAGGTGGGTAAATACCCATTGACCATCAATCCTTATCTGGAGCACTGAGTCCACTTGAATTTTCTAAGCTGCCTGTACTATCGAAATCTTCAGTTCATTATTCTTCCATTGCTGAATACGATATTCAAATTATTATGATGTCAGAAAGCTACGAATCTATGCCCAAATCGGGAAGTGGTAAAATGCTCAAAATGCAGCAGGGAGTCTGTGCAGGGATGTGTGCTCGCAGAAACTTTCGTCCTGCACGGTTAGAAAAACTTTATTGCGGGGGGCATTGACTTATATTTGGTGCACAAGCTGGGGAATAGTTTCTGTCGCATAAATGTTTGCACAACGCTGCATCTTACCGAAAATGTTTTGTTGATTTTTATGCTCCAGAGATTTTGTCAGTCACACCCTCGTTTTGACTCAAAGCGGAAGTAGATTTGACGTCATTCTTTCTTTCTTTCTTTGTTGTGTATTCTCCGCCTATCTGAAGGCGCACGTGATGTGAAGTTACTGAATGGGAGGTGGGTCAGCAACCATATCGATACTGGAAATCCCTTTGTTGATATTACACAAGTATAATCTTTTTAGATGTACTTTATAACATAAAAGTCTGGTTTTAGTTTCAATAACGTCCAGGAACTCTGTATTATTTGGAAGAATGTCTGGAGCCAATTTCCGGCAATCCACGATAAGTTGTACCAGTGTCTCGGAGTCTGTGATACGCCTCGCCCATTCACCTGGGCATTAGCATTTTAAAAGAACCAAGACATTTCGGTCCACATCGGTGTTTCGTTGTACCCTTCCGCCATTTCGTTCACACCTTCAATCTGCATACCGCATTATCTGATGACGCACTGTCGTTTTACCGCACGAACTCCCCTAGCTGCTTAAAAACCACCCACCCCAAGCGGTCGAAATCGAAAGAAAAAGCCAAAGTAATTTCATTTAGGATTGACACATGAAATGTGCGAACACTGATGGACAGTGCTGGGTCAAATAGACCACTGCTCAGCGCAGTTCGATCCTTGTTGGGAGATATGGTATATATTTAACTGCACCAAGTGAGTTTCGGTTCGCAGATTAAAGAAGTTGGTGTTGGCTACATGTACAGCATCTTCTTGATTGGAAGCAATAGTGAGGGGTGCCTCCCCGGAGGCATGAAACAGGAGTTGACCTCATCACTGAAACAGAATTTGTGGGTGAGCTGTCACGAGTGTTGGCTGTCTGTCTTGATTGATTGATTGATATTTATTCGGTAAAATCAACACATACATACATATATAGAAACATAAAAAGTATAAAGCACATTATCTATCACAGTTAATTGTTATGAATAAATCAATCTTAAATATACATAAAGACATTTTATAAATCAATCTAAAGTGTACAATTATAAACATTTTTGAAAAACACTATTTATAAATTAATATAAAAATATAAATAGACATTTTTGAAAAACGTCACTGTATAAAAAAATAATAGTTTGCTAAAAATAACAAGTTAAAGAGGCAAATTTAGATACCCTAGTTATAAAAAAATTATCACAGCATGATCATGTCTCACACTCCCGGACCAAGGGAGTGTAGCAAAGCGTCACGTCAAGCTTCTTCGCCTACACCCACCGTCTCTGGAAGTGACCAAGCCTGGTGCCGCCAGCAGAACGTACGGTGCCCAAGTGTGTGAGACATGAAAAAAAAATGGTTATGTATGAGTGTTGAAGTAACCCAGGATAGCCCATGAAAGCCCAGAGGCTTATTTGCAATGGGGTCCTGATGGTTAGATCCAAGACTACCAAACAAGAAGCGAAAAAATGAATCCTAAGTTTATATTCCAAGTACTGAAAAGCCAATTAATAGTATATGAAATGATCTGTTTCCATAAGTTTCAGTTGAGTTCTAAGGTATTGTTTTGCAGCACTTTTGAATCCATTGAAACTACGCTTTTGTTTGACATCTAAGGGTAGAGAATTCCAATCTTTAATCGCATTATAATAGAAAGTTGTTGCTGCTGCACCACATACAGAAGGTAATACAAAATTTTCAATGCTATTCCTAGTGAAATGATGATGAACCTCCGAGGTTTTGTCAGACATGTATGACGGCCCAGTTTCATTGTAAATTTTGTGTACATGACTCAATCGTAATTGTTTAACCCTAAAATCGACATTTAACATTTTCAGACTATCAAGTTCCGAAAAGCCAATGTGTGATCGAGGGCCAAGATTTTTTATGAAGCGCACAGTTTTGTTTTGACAAATCTGAAGTTTTTTCTTGAGATGTTTATTCAAACCGGAGTACCAAGATGAGCATGCATAATCCAAGTGGCATTGAATAAGTGCCGAGCATATTGATTCCCTAAGTTTCTCTTCCAAAAAAGCTGCAAAGAATACAGAATAGCACTGTCATCCGCATATAACAAAAGTTTACTGTCAGGACTTATACTGAGTTCCATATCGTTAATGTAACAAAGAAAGAGAAGAGGGCCCAATATACTTCCTTGAGGAACACCACAAGTTACAGGTGATGGATCAGACAAAGTGTCATTCACCTGAACAATCTGATTTCGATGAGACAAATAAGACCTAAACCAATCTACAGATTTAATACCCATAGCTTTTAACTTTTTGCACAATATATCATGGTCGACAGTATCGAAAGCTTTTTGAAGGTCCAACATGAGCATCCCAGTGTATAAACCCTTTGATGTTTGTGATTTTATATAGTCAGTCAAATAAGTCAAACATGAATCCGTGGAGAAATTACTACGAAAACCAGACTGGAAGTCGAACATAAGTTTTTCTTCACAAGATAATCTTCCAATTGTGTATAAACAGCTCTTTCCAAGATCTTAGATATTACCGACAAAACACTTACTGGTCTATAGTTTCCGACCTCACACCTTTTGTTTTTCTTAAATAAGATACTGAGTCGATCAATTTCTGATCATCACCTCAGGTGTGGGTGGGTGGCTAAATTTTGAATTTAGCAAATTAGGGGGAAAGCATTCGGGATGGGCCATTAAAACTATTTACAAGAAGCTAGACAGAGGCATACTAAAACGTAAACCTCTGGACCCATGGTTTAAATGAGAGCCTTAAATTCTTCCGTGGTCTTAGATGCGACCACTGAAGAAGGAAGACTATTCCACAGTGGAATAGTCCTTGGGAAAGTGAATTCTTCAGGGCATCACTATAGGACATGTATCTTGTGTACTGTGAATCATGAGATGCCATGGTATATCTTAGTCTGGGTGCCGGAGTCAGATATTTATCTTTGTCAAGAGACACTGTATCGGAGTGAATTTTGTAAAAGAAAGTTAGGAAAGACTTTAGCCTGCGGTCCTCCAGGGATGGCCAATCAAGTTCATCAAGCATGTCATCGACGCTACTGGTATTATGCCATCGCCTGCAGACCCACCTGGCTGCTGTCTTCTACACTTTCTCCACCTTTTTTGTCTCAGTTTCATTATAGGGATGCCAAATAGGAGCTGCATACTCGAGCTGAGGGCGAACCAATGTTTGATATGCAACTTCCTTTGTATGCCTAGGTGCAAGTGCCAAATTGCGCCGAAGAAAACCCAAAGCCTTAGTTGCTTTAGAAGAGATTTCAGCAACATGTTGACACCATTCCAAGTTGTCAGTGATAGTAATTCCAAGGTACATGTATTTGGCGGACTGAATCTGTTCCAATGTTTGTTGATGTAGTGAGTAGTTAAAGCGTATTTGATTGCTAGGGAGGTGCCGCGTCACCCTCATTGAATGACATTTGGCAACGTTAAATTTCATTTGCCAATCGGTCTCCCATTGTCCTAGGCTATTCAGGTCATCCTGTAAGATCTGGCAATATGTGAGGGTTTTAATATTCCTATACAGAACACAATCATCGGCAAACAAGCGAACGGATGACCAGATCATTTATGAAAATCAAGAAAAGGAGCGGTCCCAAGACCAATCCTTGAGGGACACCAGATAGTACAGGGACTGGATCTGAGGCTTGGCCATCTAACACCACTTTGGTGAAAGCGCTCAGAGAGCCATGAAGCGATCCACTGATGAGTAGATCCTCTAATCCCATAGTAGTGCAGTTTGTATAGTAGTCTCCTGTGTGGCACCTTGTCAAAGGCTTTTGCGAAATCCATGATGATCACATCTGTGACCCCGGTTCAAGGCTCGATCCAGGTTACTAACCATGTCATGAAAGAACTGAACCAGTTGGGTTTCGCAAGACCTTTGACTACGGAAGCCGTGCTGACAGTCAGCAAGAATATTTTCAAGGGAAAGATTATTAATGTTGCTGACTATTATATGCTCAAGGGTCTTACCCTAGAACCCGAAATCCTGTATCTCGCATATTTAGCGTTGGAGAAGACATCTCCTGCTATAGTTGGTTTGAATGCATTTTTGGCTCGTCCTAAGAAGATTGGGTGGGCTGCTCTGGATTTTTTTTTTGACACGATAGTCTAATCAGGCGATGTTGTATGGTACTGCTATGAAATAAGCTTTAAATCTGATAAACAGACAACTACATGCCTTTCCATTATCCAGTCATTTTCCCTGTCTGTATGACTTGCTTTTGTATTTTAAACAATTTTAGAAACTATTGATTTGATTATGAAACACCTGTTTTGCTAAAACATATTTCTGTATTAATATTTTTACCACTTAACATGCCAAATTACCCCACCCACCTTAATAATTTGCATGTATGCGATTTTAATGTTAATCTTCTTATGGTTAGTTTGTTTTTAACAATCTATCCTTTTTAACATGCTTAAACAATAGCCTGAAAGGCAATAAAACTGTTTACTAAACTGTATGGACCTATACTTAAGGTTATACCTAAATGTGGTAATGCATCAACGGTATCAAACAGCGTAAAACCAACTACATGCGCATTTGTACTAGTGAATATTTTCAAGAAGTCTTGGTTTGAAAATATTTCTAAATTAGACATTCTTCCTTTTCAATGACTGATTCAAGTTAATGGCAAAAGAAATGTGAACTAAGAACCGATAACTTGCCTCTATGCACAGGAGCAGTGGCTGCTACGCGACTGACAGCCCGACAAGACCATAACTAATTACCGAGGGTGTAATGCATTAAAACAATCCAGACTATAATTAAAAGTGAAGTTGTGTGGTATTTTCTTAGAGGTGAATGATGCATATTAAATCAATTTAGGTATATTTGGTAATGGTCAAGCTCAGTACAAACACAAGATACCAATTGTATGGATGCTTAAGCATTATTTTGGAATATTTCTGATACTTACCTTACTATACACTGAAATCTCTTATCCTAGAACACAAAAACCTGTATCTCTCATATTTTGATTTTGAGGTGACATCTGCTATAGTTGGTTTGAATGTTTTTAAGTAGTCCTCACCTTCCCGATGAAGGATCAAGTGGGCTACTCTTGAATTTTATTTGGCATACTGCTCAAATTCATTGATGTATGGAGGTAGTGCTATGACAAAAAGCTATATATCCTATGAAAAGTCTGCTTAAATGTAGTATATAAATTGGTTCTTGTTTCTTATTTATTAGTTATTTTCCAATGCATTGTATATTGTTTGTAAGTAAAAGTATTAAGTGCATTCTCATTTAACACTAAAAACCTCATGATCTTTTGAAAGTATGGCATTATTTCACACAGAATTACCCCACCAACTTTAAAACTCTGAATATTATTGATACTCTGTCTAAAAATTTCCGAAGTATTACTCCCATTTAAATGAAACTATAAATTATATTATGTTATAATATATCACAGGCAACTCTAATTATTTTTGAAAATTGAAATCACATAATTAATTTATTTGAACATATACAAAAAAAACAGTTGTCTTGGATATCATTTTGCACCATTTTCAGCTCTTTATGGCCTTTTGAGGCCATGATAGAAGGACTTTTGTATGTACACCCCATTATTGTTCCCGCATTTTTTCCCAATAAGTTTTACGCATGCATAAAATTATAAAAACATTTAATTGTATGGTTAATATATCTGAATACCAGCTAATAAGCCTTGGTCAAAGCAATCATTCAACACCATTTTCAGCTATTTGGGTCCACCAGAGGCCGAGATACAAGAACTTATGTCAGTATACCCCTTCATTTTTTTCTCATAGTGTACATGCAGTCTTCAGTTTTAGCATTAAACTAAATATACTGTTATTTGGTTTTTTATATGACTTTAACAAATTGTCTAAACAATCATTTGATGCCATTTTCAGCTCTTTATAATCATTGGTTGACTAGAAACAAGAACTTATGTAACTATACCCCTTTATTTTACCGCATTTTTCCTCCATCTTCTATGCCTTCACAAAAATTATTAGCACTCAGAGTCACTTTGATTTATATATATGAATACAAACTTATAGAACAAAGTTAAAGCAATCTTTTAACACCACTTTCAGCTATTCTGGCCCATCAGAGGCCAAGATATAAGATTTTTTGTAGGTATACCCCATTTTATTTCCCTCACTTTTTCTTTAATTATCTATGTTTTCAATAATATTTTTAAACTTGAAATCATTTTATTAATTCATCCGATTTCATACCAAAAGATAATTGTCATAGCAATTATTTAACACCATTTTCAGCTTTTTATGGTCATCTGATGCCATGATACAAGGACTTTTGTATGTATACTCTGCCATCGTTTCCACATTTTTTTTCTATATTTTTTACGTATTCATAAAAATCATTAATACATTCAATTATATGGTTTATATATCTGAATACCAACCTTGGTCAAAGCAATCATTTAACACAATTTTCAGCCATTTTGTGCCACCAGAGGCCGAGATGCAAGAACTTAAGTAAGTATACCACTTTATATTTTCCTCAATTTTTCTTTAACTATTTATGATTTCAATAATATTTTTGAAACTTGAAATCATATGATTAACTTATCTGATAACAAACCAATAAATAGTTGCCTACACAATTGTTTGATGGCATTTTCTGCTCTTTATAATCATTGTTTGACTAGAAACAGGAACTTTTGTAAGAATATCCCTTTATTTTTCTGACATTTTTCATCCATCTTCTATGCCTTCATAAAAATTATCACCACTTAGTGTCATGTGATTTATATAATATTATATGAATAAAAGCTTAAAGAACAACGTCAAAGCAATCATTTATTACCATTTTCAGCTATTCAGGCTCGTAAGAGACCAAGATACAAGCTTTATTGTGCGTATATCCCTTTACTTTTTTCACATTTTCCCCATATCTTCTCTGCCTCCATAAAAATATTACAACTTTGAGTCAATTAAATTCAATTCAAACTTTATTTCACTCAATCCATCATATAATTGGCAATATGAGGTAATGTAAAACACATTGACAATGGAGGCTCTAAAGAGTCACGTGATTTATGTATATGAATACAAGCTTATATATCAAAATCAAAGCAACCATTTGACACCATTTCCAGCTATTCATAAGTATACCCCTTTTATTTTTCCTTCCTCATTTTTTTCTTTAATTGTCTATGATTTCAATATTAGATTTAAACTTTTAAATCATGATGATTAATTAATCCGATTTCATACCAAACGATAATTATCTCAGAAATCATTTTATACTACTTTCACCTCTAAATGAGCATTGAATGCCTAGAAACAAGAACTTTTCTGTGTGTACACCTTTTATTTGTTCGCATTGTTCCTCTATTTTCAATGCATTCATCAAAAATATTAATATTTTAAGCCATAAGATTAATTTATCTGAAAACCAGTCTATAGAACCAAGTCTAAGTAATCATAAAACACCATTTCAGCTATTTAGTCCTATTTAGAGCTGTCAGAGGCAGAGATACCAGAACTTTTGTAGGTATACCTCTTTATTTGTTCCATTATTTTGCGTAAGTGTTTGTATGTTTGTTTGTTTGTTTCATAACATTTTCTTGACACTTTAAGCCGCATGATTATATATCTGACAGTGACCGACTTTACATTGTTTCAACATTTTTTTCGATACCATTTCCAGCCTTTACCGTGAGAAGCTGAAGTACAATAACTTTGAACAGACCGAAAACGGTCAGCTGTATATACAAATTTCCAGATAGGCACAAAGACAGAGTGTAATCTCGATTAATGGTAATGTTTCAAATAAAAGTATCTAAAGGAGACCGGGAACTAATTATGTCAACATATCCCATGAGTCAAAATCTGCAGGTTGCTCCGAGACTGTTATCTGGTAATGATGGCACCTGATTGGGTGATAATTGTGAACTAAAAATACTTTTTTTCTTTCTAGCAACTGGAAAAATTATTTTTCTTCAAATTGGTATATAATTTACCACCTGATGCACATAAATTGTGTTTTTTCTGGTCCAAAAAGTAAAAACAGTGATTTTGAAAATGAGGTCAGGTGGGTTTTTCCAAAAATTGACGGCCATTCTTCAACATGCAACAGCTGAGAAAAGAGCCGGTGATGGTATGTTTTTTCATTTTTAAATCTTCTCATCTATCTTTTGGCTTGAAATTCAGGTATATTTTGATGGCCTAAGTGTTACCTGGCATGCACAGTAAACTGTCAAAGAGCAGGGATTTAGCATTGGAGTCTATGGGATAAATAATTAGTTCACAGTCCCCTTAAAACGCAAAGCTATAAATAAATTTCGAACACGCACATTGCTTGAAAGTTGGTGGGGTAACTTGGCATGACAAAACCCTACATTATAAAGGATTTATAGCACTTTATGATCTTTAAATACATTTTGAGTCGTGTGAAGTTATTCATATTCAAAGTATTTGCATAAATGTGCATTGTTTTATTCATCAAAAAAGCACAATGACCCTATAAATGATGTAAAAATCTGCTTTGTATGGAATGCATATATTCCCATTGTACCTCAGAACCTGGTGTGAGTAAACCTTTCTGCCAAAAAAATTTCCAGAGCAGCCCACCTAAACCATTTATGGGAAGGTTAAAACTATTCAAAAATGCATTCAAACCAACTATAGCAGAAGATGTCACCTTCAAAAATTACCCTGGCTGGATTCTAGGCCCACCTAAACCATTTATGGGAAGGTTAAAACTATTCAAAAATGCATTCAAACCAACTATAGCAGATGTCACCTCCTTCAAAAATTACCCTGGCTGGATTCTAGGGTACTTGCAACAGATGCAAGTTAGCGACACCGGTCGATAATTTGCAGGGTCATATTTCTCACCTTTTTTAAATACCGGGGCCAATCATCTGTTGCATTTCCCTGAGCAAGCGACTCATTGTAGTGCTGAAAGGTATCAATTACCACCCAAATGACCAATGACCTGCCTTGAATGTCCGCGAGGGCGTGTGGCAGTATATAGAGATAGGTAGATATATATATAATGACACTGAGATTCCCTCTGTCATACTTTCGTCCTTGAGGTGGAATACTGGATTAAGTCCGTTCAGCCCGGCATGACGAAAAACTGCCACTTTCTACTACTACTACTACCTCTGTCAT
The DNA here is from genome assembly GCA_964017185.1 of Rugalucina vietnamica. Classification (NCBI taxonomy): domain Eukaryota; kingdom Metazoa; phylum Mollusca; class Bivalvia; order Lucinida; family Lucinidae; genus Rugalucina; species Rugalucina vietnamica. Next base: position 18,733,838 of record OZ024885.1, read on the forward strand.
ACTTTAAGCACGCAACCATCGTCAGTATCTATGTTTCGTAGATGGACACTCCCTTGGAGCGGGAGATGAGGTGAAGGACAAAATCTCTAATGACTTAGACAATGTAATTAATAAATGCAACACACCGTACAGACAAGCTTATCCTTCTACGTGACTCTAATGCCACAGCAACGGTGGCGCAATTTAATGTCATGCAGACACGTATTAAGAATAACGGAGTCTTTTCTAAACGTTTTCAGGTGACAAATGGGATCAAACAGGTCTATGTTATGGCATCAATATACTACTCAGCATAATGTTTCTGCCATGCTCAATGATGCCTCTGAGGACACTGGCACTGGTTTTCCAACTAGGTACCGTTTCGATGGCAAAATATTTGAAGCCTAAGAAGACAGCAAGCCACAATTAAGGTGCAGAAATCGGGTGTGAGGCTGGGGCGTTGTAAACCGGTTTAATCCCCCCCCCCATTATTTACTAGTAGCACTGGCTGTTTTAGAGCGGTAGTTATGTAATGACTCGTACTGTTTTCCTTTTGATGTCATTTTAAATGCTCCCTAGCTATTCATGTCGTATTTATTGATTCTGTTGTTTTATGGAGATGTCTGTGTGACTGTACCAGTTGATGGACATTGCTTATTTTCATACCTATCAATATTATTATTCTTGTGTTAAAACTGCACATTAACTGGCATTGAATAGAAACGCATATAAGCATCAGCCAACGGATCCCCATTTACAGCTCAGATTTTTTATTAGAATTTTAGTGTCCCCTCAACAGCTAAGGACGTAATGAGCGGGGACCTCGGTTTATAGTGTCGTCCGACAGCCTGGGGAAGCCCGGGATAGAACCTGCGACCCCTAGTTTACAAGGCGAGTGACATAACCACTGCGTCACGGAGGCTTCTAGATATAAATTTAATAAAGAAATATTCATATCAGAGAGAGTCTCAATATTAGAATTTAAAACAACTAAACACGCCAGAGACAGGCCATATTAGTGACCGAAAGTTTGTCTAAAGTAACCAAGATGTCTCCCAAAAGTTTGTAAAACTCGAAATGGCTTATTTCATCACATCTTTCCCTGAAATATCGCAAGCGACAAATCATTTTCATTTGTCATTACGAAATCTATGTTTTAGAGTAAAAACTAAAAAATACCAGATTGCCAGTTTGAGTTTTTGACACATCAGGTTTTAGGGTCTTATTGCACCATTTCCCGATCATTGCTTATTTTTACCACTCCAGAGAACATATTTTGGATGTCGCTCATCAGACATTCTTATAATATGACAATGCAATCTTAGATGTGCTTATGTTCTCTTTGCTTTTCTGTTTTCTGTGGGGACTCTGGAAAAGTCTGGAATTGGGATCTTGCTTTACCACTTTAATTTTAACAGTATTCTCAAGCAGATTACATGAAAATGGTTGGTGTCTCTTTGCATGTCGTTAATATACGCCCAGACCCCAAGGTTGTTAAAAGATTTTCGTGCTCAACTCAGATGAGCATAAAATTTAAATTTCTTCTGTGCTTGTATTCGTTTTTCGGTGACGTCTACAAACCATTTCTCTTTTCAGTTCAGAAAAATCATTACACGTTACAGACGTATAGGTTACAACTTAAATGTTAAGCGACAGTCTGCATGCTTAGTTTATAACCCAATCATGCTTGATAACTGTGCTGCCTTGTTTAATTGCACGCCGGTGGGTCGGGCGTCAGACTCTATAATGACTCTGACATAAAGCTATTCATTTTAGTTGGTTGGGGCCGGAGCATCTTGTCTGTTGCTTGGCCCACCGGGGCTCAACTATGCTGCCTTCTTTAACTGCACACCGGTGGGTCGGGCGTCCGACTCTATGATAGCCCCGACTTGAAGCTATTCATTTTAGTTGGTTGGGGCCGGAGCTTCTTGTCTGTTGCTCGGCCCACCGGGCTTCAACTGGTGTTTTTCTTTTGTTTCGGATTTCAGTAAGTTAGTCGGCGCCCAGGGATCTCCATCGTTGGGCAGCTTACTGAATCTGTGAATCCTCGTTTTTGATTCATGATGGTGTTTATCATGATTTATATGTTTGTCCTCGATGATTCATTGACTAGTTAGAGATTTATCACGAGGACCGAACAACTAACTACATGTAAATGTTGTAAACCACTACAGAAGATGAGGGTGCGGTTAAGGTCCTGTAAAATCGATTTAAGCCCCAGTAATTTTATATTACTGGTTCCAAGGCGAACATTCTGTTGTAGTTCTATTTGTTTTATGTCTTGGAATCGAATTTTTGTGCTGTTTGAACCTTATCTACGTTTTCATAGTTTTAGTTAAGTTCGGGTAACTGAGTGGCCGCCTATTGGGAAATAGCTGCCCACTCGGCTTACGATATGTTTTTTAAGTATAAGTACCTAATTATCAATTTAGTTTTTTCCCATCGCGGGTTTTTGGAGTGGAAATTTCTTTCTGATTGTGCCTTTTCCTGATTATTACCTACCTTTATCTTTTTGTCTATAATTTTATAAATTCATTATTGGAAAAGGTCCCTCAGGACCTTTTCCACAGTGTTTACTTTGAATATGCAGAAAATTTTACCCATGATCGACTGCTCTCTCTCAATTACGCGTTTTGTCACATAAAGCGCTTAATAAAAACTAGTGAACCCGTCTATACTGACTAGACAGTTAACCGCAATCAATTAAATTTATCCATTGTTGACACTCCCCGTCAAAAAGCGGTAAAATCTAGCAAGCAGTCTCGATCGTGGTGACTGCTTATCATAGCGCATCTAGGTTTTGATCGTAGATACCCTGACGAGGGGTACAGAAACTATAGGAACTCTATATGGCTGACTTTTAGTCCATCAAATCGGTCCCATGGGTCTGTTTCTGGTAGTGTGGCTGCAGGTCAAAATTCAGAACTCTGTCACAAATTGACTGCACTGCAAAATGGTTTTCTACACATCGACATATTGATTGTAATCGTGTTCCCTTTAGTATTGGCTTTGATTCCATAACATCAGAAATTTTGGTCAATACCTTGAGTGACAGATACACACACTGGTCAAGCGTTCATAACAAGAAACGACATTCATGTATAGGAAACGAAACTGAAACGTAAGAGAATCGAAACTTAATGATAAACTAGAGAATCAACAACACTGAAATCTAGCGCAAAAGGAATCTCTTATAACAAACGGCTGCTGACCATTTCATTGGTTTCTTTTTAAAGAAGCCAACTTGTATTGATTTTTATTTTGAAGTTATCTAGCTGTGAAGATCGTGCTTGTTGGTGGAACACCGGTAAAAAATATCACTCCGCCGTACCCCTCGAAGATAGTGCATTTAAAAATTTCATCCACACATGTTTAATGCTGAATAGTGAGAACATTTCCTACATTCTGTTTAAGATCTCGCATTTACTATAAAGTATCGCCATTATACGACATGTTAGTGCACAAATCACCATGCCAAAACGGACTATATCTCATCGGAGGCTTCTGTTTGTACACTACCCCCTACTAAAATCCGGATCATTCTAGAGTGTAAAATCCACCCATAGGTATATTGCAAAATGGAATACCGGAAAATCGAGATGGTCAACCCCCCTAGGTAGTGGCACCTTTGGGTAGGAGTGTGGCTGGGCTATCAAGTTAGAGAAGACCTTTTGGTGGTGCAATACTAGCTGGGAGTGTCACAAAGTGAGGGAATTTGCATTGCGGCATATGGGAGATTTTTTACTGGTGTTGGACCTGTTGTTCCTCTATCATCCATTAATCCATAAAGACTTCAAGTGTGGTACAGAACCAGTCTGATCAAGATGTGCATTTAGAGTTTATAAATATGCAAATTTCCAACTCGGTATTTAGTGAAGTTAGTGTCACATATATAGCACAGTAAATCACCCTTGGTGGATTTTCATGCATTTCCACCGACGGGTTTTAGCTGTTCAGTTCACGTTACATTTGGTGGCAGATGTGGGATAATCACATCTTCCACACCGGAGTTGCCTTACCCATGTAGTTCCCAGGCAAAGACTCGGGTCTTCTCGGAGGGGAAAGTAGTGTAATGGTGTGCAATAAATAGATATGCAAATTTCCAACTCGGTAGTTGGTGTCGTTAGTAAGTGTCGCATATATAGCTGATAGTAAACCACCCTTGATAGATGATCATGCTTTTTCACTGACTTAGTTTGCCGTGGCCGCTTTACTCGGCTGTAAGTTACAGACACATCCTTCAATTTTTGTGAGTTAGCCCCACTCTGTCAGATTCTCTAGCCTTGCGGCCGTCGAAAACAAAGGAAAAAGGTCATGCTGATACCTAGACAGGATGTTCCCGTCGGTGTTCCGTTACCTCGCCACGTCGAAGTGGAACGAGGTACCGAAGTGGACCGAAGTGAAGGTTAGCTAGCTGATCTAGCTGTTTGGAACGTGCACTGTTTGATGGACAGTGCTCGGACAGACAGACACCATTTTGTTCTTAGAATACTTGAGAGAAACGGGCAATAGCTACATGTATATAGAATAATACCCGATTTACTAATACAGCAAAGAACCCTTGAAAGAAGTTGGTGCTGACTGCACTTTCTTCTGAGATGAACGTTAAAATGAAGTACTTGTCAGGAAAGATGTCAGGATTGCCCTGACAAATAGTACACCTAAGGCATCAACATTTTGACTTCTACTTCTTACTGCTAACAATCAATTTCCGAATTATTAACGAGTCTTTGAATTCGCGAACGAGTACTTGTTCAGTCTATAAAGCTTATTGTAACTCTTTATTATTGAGAACTTTATTTTCGTGAGGCAACAAATTCGCGATTGTTAGCGAAAATTAAGTTCTCGCGAATATTTCCGGATTTACAGTAACTAGAAAATGATGAAAACGAGTGATGTTGCGGCAAATATGAGATGAATGACCATGGACCATATTACGACTAAAACGTGAAAAATGGTGTGATGATTAAAATGAAACAGTGTGAATTCACCCAAACTTTCTCTTTGCGACAATGAATATGTCACCATAGTGACTGCATGTATGTGCACCTACAGACTGATTACTTGCAAAGAGATTCTCTATGATTATAAACAATTGCAGAGGAGACTCGCAAGCAACAGAGGCTAATATGAAAAAAAAAAAAAGATTTTATGCTAACAAAACAACAAATCTTGTACACGAAAAGTGTGGCGTCAGCTTCATGTGAGCAATGTAGGCCTCTATCAGCATTTTACCCAGACATGGGGCGATTACTGGAGTATCCGTATTGATTTAATTACAATTACTGGGCTGTCTGTGTGATTAAATTATGATTATGATTACTCGTCCTCACCCAACTGAGGGGTGAGGACGAGTGAGTGAGGTTGACGCTGCGCACCTCTTCCTCACTATAATCCAATTTCATGGCGCACGTCATCTTATTTCTCAACACACAAGCACTTGCATACACAACAATTTCATCACACATGCACCCACATACCTACAAAAGTCCTGTGGCGATGGGCGAGCGGCAAAGCAGCAGGTGTAGGACACACTGGGAGCTGTAGTTGCATACCTGCACGCAGGCGGCTCAGTTCTATATGGTCGTTTTCCGTGAGGAGAAGCAGTAAGCGAAATTCGGCAGTCGGCTGAGCAGACCTATTTAGGACCGCACTGCTCACCCCCGTAGCATGGGGAAGGGGCTAGAAAAGGTGCCCTAAACAATTGCCTACTTCAAACCCCTTGGCTGGTTAACCGCGATCAGCGGGGATCCCTCTTTAGCGGTCGAAAAAATAATAAAAAAAAAAAACAAAAAAAAACAAAAAAAAAACAAACAAACAAAAAAAAAAACAAAAAAAAAACAAAGATGATCCCTTTGAGGATTGGCGCATGGAATGTGCGAACATTGATGGACAGTGCTGGGTCAGATAGGCCGCAGCGTAGAACGGCCCTTGTGGGCAGAGAACTTGGGAGGTATGGAATTCAGATAGCTGCTCTGAGTGAGACTCGGTTCGCAGATGTTGGAGAGATCAAAGAAGTTGGTGCTGGATACACCTTCTTCTGGAGTGGACGCAAAAGTGAGGCGTGAAGCAGGAGTTGGCTTTGCCATTAAACAGAACTTGTTGGTAAGCTTTCAGGATTGCCAAAAGGCATCAATGACCGCCTAATGACATTGAGACTTCCTCTGTCAGGCAATAAACATGCAACTATTGTCAGTGCCTATGCACCCACGATGACCAATCCAGATGAGGTTAAAGACAAGTTCTATAATGACTTAGACGACATTATTTCTGCAACACCCGTACAGACAAACTTATCCTTCTTGGCGACTTTAATGCCAGAGTTGGAACAGACCACCAGACCTGGGAAGGAGTTATAGGTCCAGAAGGTGTTGAAAAGTGCAACAGCAATGGTCTCTTGCTTCTAAGGAAGTGTGCTGAACATGATCTTCTAATCACCAACACAGTCTTTCGTCTACCTAACAGAAATAAAACATCCTGGATGCATCCCCTTTCCAAACATTGGCATCTCATAGACTATGTTATAGTGCCGAGAACAGACAGGCAGGATGTCAGAGTGACAAAGACAATGTGTGGTGCAGACTGCTGGACAGATCAAAGACTGGTTGTCAGCAAACTCAATCTAAGAATCCAGCCTGCGAGGCGACCTCAAGCCAAGAAAGCTGCTAAAAGACTAGATGTCACAAAGCTGAATCAAGACAGCATGAGACAAGCTTTCTTAACGGACATTTGCAACCAACTGGATGCAATCAATCTCAGTTCAGAAAACCCCGAAGAAAACTGGAAGTCTTCCATAAAACAGTTCATTCTTCAGCTGCTACTACTTTAGGACATCCATCTCGCAAACATCAAGACTGGTTTGATGATAATGATGATGAAATTCAGAAGCTTCTTGAAGAAAAACACAGATTGCACAAGGCACATCAAGATGATACTAGCTCAGTATCCAAGAAAGCAACCTACAGCAACATTTGTAAGACAGTCCAGACCAAGCTTAGGGACATGCAAGATTCCTGGCTGAGGAAGAAAACAGAAGAAATTCAGTCTTTTGCAGACAGAAAGGACAGGAAGAAATTTCATGATGCACTGAAAACCATTTATGGCCCAAAGAGTTCTGGAGCCACCACATTACTCAGTGCATATGGAAACACTCTTCTCACAGATAAAGAGACTATCTTGTAAAGGTGGGTAGAACATTTCAATAGTGTGCTAAATCGACCATCAAGCATAAATGAGGATGCAATTGACAGACTTCCACAGATAGAGTGCAATGTTCTGTTAGATGAATTTCCAACCGTCGTGGAAACAAGAAAAGCAGTTCAACAACTGTCACCTGGCAAAGCTCTAGGTGCAGATGCAATTCCTGCAGAGGTTTAAGGCCGGGGGCTACCCATGGCAGAGAAACTGACAGAGTTGTTTCACTGTATGTGGAGGAAGGAGGCTATCCCACAAGAATTTAAGGATGCATCCATAATCCACCTATACAAGCGGCGTCTGTGACAACCACAGAGGCATTTCCCCTCCTATCGATTGCTGGGAAGATACTAGCAAAAATTCTGTTGAACCGCCTGAATGTTCATCTTGATCAGAAGGGACTTATCCCAGAATGTCTATGTGGATTCAGAAAGGACAGGGGGACAATAGACATGATCTTCACAGCAAGACAGCTTCGGGAGAAATGCCAAGAGCAGAATGTAGATCTATACATGACGTTCGTCGACCGCAGCAAAGCGTTTGACACAGCTAGTCGTGATGGACTCTGGAAAATCATGGCCAAGTTTGGCTGTCTACCCAGATTCATACCAACGGTGCGACAATTTCATGATGGCATGTGTGCAAAATGATGGAGAATTCTCTGAACCCTTTGAGGTAACAAATGGGGTCAAACAGGGCTGTGTTATGGCACCAACACTCTTCAGCATGATGTTTTCTGCCATGCTCATGGATGCTTTTCAGGAATGTGACACTGGTTTTCCATTCAGGTACCGGTTTGATGGCAATACATTCAACCTTAGAAGGTTGCAAGGTGCAGACTGATGTACTAGATGAGCTCCTCTATGCAGATGATATGGATAAGAATGCCAGCTCAGAGGCAAAAAATGCAAAGAGCCATGGATCAAGTCTCACATTTATGTGATAATTATGATCTCACAATCAGCATAAAAAGACAGAGGTTGTACACCAACCAGCACCTGGAAAACCGTACAATTTACCAACCATCACTGTGAATGGAGAAAAACTGAAAGTTGTTGATAAATTCACCTACCTGGGAAGTACTCTTTCCAGAGCAATGCACATTGATGATGAGGTCACTGCAAGAATTGCAAAAGCCAGTGTGGCATTCGGAAGACTCCGTGCAAATGTATGGGAGCGAAATGGAATCAAGCTTGACACCAAGTTGAAAGTCTGCAAGGCTGTGGTACTTCCAACCCTCTTGTATGCATGTGAGACCTGGACAGTATACCAGCGTCATGCAAAGAGACTTAGCCATTTCCACTTAAGCTGTTTGAGAAAGCAGTTAAAATCAAGTGGCAAGGCAAGATCCCAGACACAGAGGTCCTGAAGAAAGCAGGGATGCAAAGCATGCCTACTGTCTTAAGCTAGCACAGCTAAGGTGGACTGGTCATGTTATAAGAATGCCTGACGAGTGACTTCCAAAGAAAGTCTTCTATGGAGAACTACAAGAGGGAAAGCGCTCTCAAGGTGGCCAGAAGAAACGCTACAAAGACACCCTGAAAGCCTCTCTGAATGATTTCGACATACCATTTGGGTCTTGGGAACAGACTGCACAGGAGCGATCAAAGTGGCGAGGCCTCATCAACAAAGGAGCAGCTCTCTATGAAAAAAAAAGAAAATCTGTGAAGCTGAAAGACAGCGCAGAGAACGCAAAGCCAATACCAATGGGCCACCAGCTGATTCAATGACATTGACTTGCTCTACTTGCATCCGACAGTTTAGACTACCATCAAAGAACTCAACAACACACACGAACCTATTCAAGAAATAATGATGGTCTTTCTCATTAGTGAGAGACGAACGACCATGACTACTCATTTTTAAAGAGTAATTGATTAAATTGTGTGAAAAAGTAATCAGATTACTTTTATGGTTAATGATTACAATTTTTGTTGTTGTTTGTTGCATTTTTATCTATTTTTTTCTGTTGATGAACGAGATCCAAGCACTTCATCTGGTACACCAGAAACCTAACAGGTATAGCTGCCCTGACCATTACACATTAAATTAAATAAAGAAGGGACAATTTGAATTGGATCACTATAACTCAGTCCTCTACTACATCTTTATTTTTTTTCTATATTTTTTGACACTAGCGACGATGCATGGTGCAGTTATCTTCATCATAGTTTCACCATAGACACCCTCTCAAACGATGTACATTCTAGAATTAAAAGTATATATCCTGTTCAAACCTACCGCATAGTGATAAAGATCAAAACTGTTCACCAGTGCCTGGTGGTAAAAAACCCTCTGGTCCATTGACTCCTTATTCATAAACCACTGCTGTTTTGCAACAATCACTTTTAAATATATGTACATTGCCTCAGTGTCAGTTCACACCCTCTAGGGGAAATTTTGAGTAAATGAGAGATAATTGGCTGTTTGTAAAGTTTAAACTTGACTGTTTAACCTTCAACAATTGCTCAAATGATGATATTGTCTCATTTCTCATCCATGTCTATTAAAACTGTGCGAAATTGTTGGACTGCTACATGCCTTTCTAGAAATATTATAAAATGACTGAGCAAACCACTTACATGTGCATCCTAGGAAAGTTGTTATGTCAGACCAGTCATGGTTTGTCAGTTTGTCAGACAGGCCAGCAGTTATTTGAGGAGTGCTTCATATATAGAATGCATGGCACAGGGTTTCATTCATTCTAAATGTGAAGCAGCATCAATACAAACATATTTTATTCAGCAATACTACCTTATTTTAGGCAGATTTTCTCAATGACATTGATATTGTATTTTATCTGTAATTATGATAGTAATAATAAATAATCATGCTTACTAGCCTAATATTACATGATTATGATTGAATTATGATTAAAATTACCGATTATCCATGATTATTAATGAAATTGTGATCGATTACTGATGATTAAATAACTGATTATGATTACCCCGTGTATGATTTTACCCGTACTCGACATCAGGGCAAGCCTCAGATTTCTTTAGGAGCTTTTCGATTTGTTCTTACTCCGGTGTTGGAACATGTGCATATACATCTTTGATGTTCCTGTTTTGATAACTTACAGAAAAAGTAATCTTAGTTAGAAATTGTGACCGTGAAACATGCTTGAGTATGATCGAAAATAAGCCAGGTGGTTCATATTTAATTTTGACATTACATTATCATGTTTCTCATCCGTTTTGACACATAATTTGACACATTTAGGTTAGGCTGCTGATGGTGGTATCATGTGCTGTTTGATCAATATTTATAAATCATTAAATAATAATAACTAGTAAATAACGGATCATCAGTCATTTATTAATTACAAAGATGGCATTGAATATTCCTTTTTAAGCTTTTTATGTCTATTTGTTAAAGTTTGTGGACTAATGAGCCATATATAGTGATATGTTTGTCAACACAATTTTGTCGTATCATTAGAATAGAAAATATGAATATTAGAATAGAAAATATGCCAATATTCTCGAAATTAATCAATGATAATTTTAGCATTTCACTAGTATTCCTCGTCTTATCACTCCAATATCAGAATAATTTTGTTGCTATGCCAATAATATCCAGAACACGAAATACAAACTATTTGGGATCGAAATTTGAACAGGTAGCGATGTGTCCACTAATCGTGATTATTCACAAATTCTCGGTCTTATGTGTTGGTTGTCTTGTTTTCCCAATATAATATTTTTTGCATCCCGGCTCTCAATTACATATGTGTCATTCTTTATTGTGCATGTCATGTAGATGTTATATTGGAAGTTTGATCCTTAAAAAAGGTACAAGTAGGCAAAGATCAGGAAAAGGCGCAATCAAAAAGAGATGCCCACTCCAAAAACCGAGGTGGGAAAAAACCAAACTAACAATCAGGCACTTATACCATGAAACATATCGTAAGCCGAATGAGCAGCTATTTTCCCAATAGGTGGCCACTCAGTTACCTTAACTTAATTTAAATTATAAAAACATACATAAGGCGCCAACAGCACAAAAAAATTAGAACACCAAGACATAAAACAAAAAGAACCACCACAGAAGTATCGCCTTGGAACGATCAGTAACACAAAGTTACTGGGGGGTTTAAACCGATTTTACAGGATCCTAACCTCGCCCTCAGCTTCTGCAGGGGTTAATTTATACACAGATATAAACAAGAAATAAGGTAAATCATGATACGAAACTATATAATATAGGTACCAACATGTAACATGTATAACGGAAAGCAGGGTGAGCAGCTATTGAAGTAAGGTGGTCACAGTGCTAGCTTGGACAGAAAAAGTAATTGCAGAGGGCTAAGTGTACAGCCAAACTAAATTCGGGTGGCCACAAAGTCATGCAACATGAAATGAAACTCATAATAAGAATAAATTGGATAAATGTGAACCACAACAGCAGTACCGCCTTGGAACGGTCAGTTATAAATAACTGGGGGGCTAAAACCGGTTTAACAGGATCCTAACCTCACCCTCAGCTTCTGCAGTGGTCCATAACATTTAGTAAGTTCTTCGGTCCTCGTGGTGAATCTCTAACTAGCCAATGAATCATCAAGAACAAACAAATAAATCATGATAAACATCCTGATGAATCAAAAACAAGGACTCACAGATTGAGTAAGCTGCCCGACGATGGAGATCCCTGGGCGCCGAATATCCTACTAACTCCGGAGCAAAAGAAAAACACAAGTTGAAACCCGGTGGGCCAAGCAACAGACAAGAAGTTCCGGCCCCAACCAACTAAAATTAATAGCTTTAAGTCGGGGCTATCATAGAGTCTGACGCCCGATCCACCGGCGTGCAATTACACTGCTGGGAATCACGTGATACGCAATGTTTATGATATGTGCGAATTGTAAACAAGAAGCCGCCATTTTCCCTCGGGTCTAGGTAAGTCTATCGAGTTTTCTTTCAAAGGCTGAGTGATAATGATGGATGAATATGCCCAGTCGCTGCAAAGACATCAGATTTATTTAACCATGTGCTAGCTAATCTTTCAAAGTGTTTTGTTTTTGTAAACACTTCATTCCCGTCATCAAAAGTGTTTGTTGCCATGCACACCAAATATTTATTTTGGGCCTTATCTTTCTTCCAGCAACAATGTACCCTTTTCTAAGAGATAAAATAACATTTTTTCAAAGGACAATTACCTCCATTTTACAGAAATATGCTAAATGCCATATGAACAAAGATAATCAACATCATTGACATTGCATCCCTATACACATGCAATGTGGATTGATACCCTCCACACTAAAACAATAGTCATCATTTTTTCTTTTCTTTTGTCGATATATGTATTAACTGCTTAAGTCCTTTGTAACTATTGCACACCCTTACACATACCTACGGTGAAGGGTGGGGGATAGCCGGGCTTAAGTGCGGGGCAATTACTTGTCGAGTATACCCGCAGTGCAGGGGAAATGACGGGGTTTTGGCATTAGGATCCTTACCCCAGGGCGATTTTCTATTGCTACGGGTAGGGCAAAGAGCAAAGTTTTGCCCCCACTTTACCCCCTGTGTGTGGGGCTTATAGCAAGACACTGAAGAGGCCCGCCCAGGGGGGGGGGGGTCTTTGCTCCCTGCTCCCTGAAAGAAAAATGACCTTTCTCCCCAGCTCCCTAAAATGTTTTTCCTCAGCCCCCCTGCCCCCTGCTCACTAAAACCATGCTTTCTCCCCAAATCCCTGAAAATAAATGACCCTTCTCCCCAAATCCCTGAAAATAAATAGCCCTTCTCCCTGAATCCCCAAAACCCCTGGGAGGGCCTCACTGAAAGCAGAAAAGCCATAATCCCCACCCTTCCCCGTAGGTGGTGGAGCAGTGGTTACAAATGACTGGTGCACAATTGCAGCTTAAATATGATCAAAAATAGAAAAGAAGCCATTCTCGGTTTTGTTCAATATTGAGAACGAATCATTGAATGCTTTCCCGGCTTCATTATGTATCAGCAGTCACATATAAGCGTATAACCCAAACGCGCGTCTGGCGTATGAAAACTCTCAACATGCTTAAGATTTTGGACGTATAAAATAATTTGTTCCTTTAACTCGCTTTAGCAGTCACACATTAGCGCCTGACTGAGGCGTGTGCCGGACGTACAAAAATCTCAAAGTGTTGAAGTACGTTTGTGTTACTTTCCAGACGCGCTAAGCATGTGCTACAGTCGCGCAGCAAACGCCCAACGAGCGTCCCACACACGCTTAGGGCACGCTACTGAACCAATATCTCATAAAATCGGAAAACGTATGTGGCGTACACTAACGTACCTAACACGTGCGCCAAAGTGCGTTCATAGCGTATTCAACGCGCCTGTAACACGCGTGGAACTTATTCGAATTGTAAAAGACATATGCACAAGACACGCCCGGCTTCTGGAAATTTTTTTAGCATGTTTAAAATTTTTGAACCCGAACGTGCCGAGAGCGCGCACCGACCTTTGGCGACGTATGTCAACGTACACCCAGCGTACACCAAGCGTACACAAGCGTAAACCAAAAACGCACATGTAGCGCGTTTCTAACGTGTCTCCGACGTGTTCATGACGTATGTTGAATCATTCAAAGTTTACATTTTTGTTAACACGCCCGGCGTGCGTTGGCTTATTCTGCTATTTTAGACAGCAGGCGTATACATAAGCTGAACGCGCGCCGGGCTAGTTGACAAAAATTGTAAAATTCAAAATACGCCAGGAGCACATCGGAGACACGTTAGAAGCGTTTCTACGCTTGGTGTACGCTTGGTACACGTTGATATACGTCGCTGTAAGTCGCTGTGCGCTTTAGGAGCGTTTGGGCTCAATTTTTTTTTTTTAAAAAAAAGATGCTTAACCACTGCCGAAGCTGAGGGTGAGGTTAGGTACCTGTAAAACCGGTTTAAGCCCGCCAGTAACTTTGTGTTACTGATCGTTCCAAGTCGATACTTCTGTGGTGGTTCTTTTTGTTTTGTGTCTTGGTGTTTAAATTTTTTTTTGTGCTGTTGGCGCCTTATGTATGTTATCATATTTTTAGTTAACTGAGTGGCCACCTATTGGGAAATTAGCTGCTCATTCGGCTTACGATATGTTTCATGGTATAAATACCTGATTGTTAGTTTGGTTTTTTACCACCTCGGTTTTTGGAGTGGGAATCTTTTTCTGATTGCGCCTTTTCTTGATCTTTGCCTTCTTGTACCTTTTTAAAAACTTTCTAGAAGTTCGGCGTGTCCCGGGCGTGTGTCTTATATATAAATACGTTTCGAATAAGTTCCATGCGCGTTAGAGGTGCGTTGAATACGCTTCGAACGCGTTCGGCGCACGTTTGAGGCACACCAGTGTACGCTACATGCGCGTTCAATTTTATGAGATATCGCTTCGGTAGTGTGCCCCAAGGGTGTGTGAGACGCGCGTTGAACGTTTGCTGCGCGCCTGTAACGCGTGCATAGCGAGTTTTGGACGCAACACAAACATACTCCAAATTTATGAGATTTTTTTATACGTCCGGCACACGCCTCAGACATGCGTTACTGTGTGACCGCTAAAGCGAATAAAAGGAACAAATTAATGTTCATAGTTTCTCTAATAGTAACACATACTCGTCAATTTCATGGGGACAATTTTACTTTGATTACCAGGATAATTATCATTTCAAATGCACTCTTAAACCTCTAAATTTTTAAAAGGCACTCCAAAATTTTCAACGTAACAGCAAGGTTTTACTGAGTAATGCACCAGTCATTTGTATACACGGCTCACCTAGGGCCGGGGTTAGCGGAGACAAAGCGGGGCTAAAGTGTCAGATTTTAACTTTGGCACGCCCCGGCAGTGCCGGGGATATGCCGGGTTTTTAGTACTTTTTACTTTCCCGCCAATACACGGTCACATTAAGTCAAATTAGATAATATTTGTATTTCAACATTTACGTGCTAGTGGTAATGGGTGCCACTATAGTGCCCTTTTCTGAAAAAGTGGCACCCATTACTACTCGTACTTTTATGGTCCTTATTCAATTTACAAATGTGCATGTTCATCTACATTCCGAAATACAAACCCCTCATTTTTATTCATTAGAACAACTACCAGCTGTTGTTCCACATTATTGTCAGCCTCCTGTATTTCAACATTTACGTACTAGTGGTAATGGGTGCCACTATAGTGCCCTTTTCTGAAAAAGTGGCACCCATTACTACTCGTACTTTTATGGTCCTTATTCAATTTACAAATGTGCATGTTCATCTACATTCCGAAATACAAACCCCTAATTCTTATTCATTAGAACAACTACCAGCTGTTGTTCCACATTATTGTCAGCCTCCGGGGTGCCATGCTTTTAGCAGGGATTTTACCACAAATCTGACCCCGCAGTGCCGGGCTCTAAAAACTGAAAAGTTAAACGCCTTGCTATTCCCTTAAAGCAAATACCAAAGTGAGGGTGAAAACAGTGCAATTTTAACGTGACTTAACATATGACCCCCACCTAGTTGATGGCTATTTTTTGAAGCACAGTTTTTGCTCCTTGTTTAAAAGTGTGATCGAATAGCATCTATGAAATGGGATCCATAACATTTTGTTAATTTTTATTAGCTTTACGGGAAATTGATTAATGGCATCATTGCGTTTCTTATTTTGTCGACGGGTATAAATAAAGAAAGGAAGAAAGAAAAAGTATTCAACATAAAACGTCTAAAAGATCATGGATGGATATGAGCAGTAATGATCTCGTTAAGAGTCAAACAGTTTGTATGATCTATTACTTTCTGAACTAGCGAAAAACATGGCTTTGTCCGTCAATGAATTGGACCTAATCAATTTTAGAGAGCCAAAATTCGTCTACTTACATATAAAACTGACAGAAAATGATAACTCAATTTGTTTGTGTGGAAGGAATCAATTTGGTTTGCTGTGTACATGGTATCGAGCAAAGTCAAATTGCAGAATTTGGTTTTATCCGTTATGAAACAACTTCCCACGTTTTTATAATACCACAGCAGTTTGTAATGAATTTCAATGTCATGATAAGCATTTAATATTTAAACTATTGAAGGAAATAAAGCTTATGTGTGTAGGGTAGCAGCGTATTTTAAGTAAAATTTTGAAGTGTTTGAAACACTGGTCAGGTGAAATGCCACAAAATATGGCTCTAATTCTTCCAAATACCGTTGTCCATGGACTGCACTAGGTGGCATAAATATCAACATTCGTACCTTGAAGTTATTTGAAAAGAAAACAAAACTGATGACGTCATTTGTTTACATTTTGGTGTATATGGAAACATTTGCAGTCACATGATTCCCAGCAGTGAATTAAAGAAGGCAACATAGTTATCAACCATGATTGGGTTAAAAACTAAGTCATAAGTAGATCCAACTTTTAAATGTTTACAAAGGTCACATTTAGGCTCATTGGGTTTGGAAATTTAAAGTGCCCTTTAGAATATTTTGAAAATTTTGCATTTGTTAAGATTTTTATAAATTTGGTGATTGTCGATCGCCTTTTAAAAAATCTTTCTTAAAAATATAGTTTTCATTCTTTTATTCCTCAACAAGAGAAACTTATTGTTTTCAATGTCGAGAAAAAACTTCAGGACTGTGTAGGGTTACAAATGGTATTAATTTTTGGCTTCTTTAGTTTTCAATAAGTCTTTTCTATTTGCTTATCTTATACTATCGCCATTTAGTGCCGGGGATACTTTTGCTTCAATGTTTCAAGTACATGTATATTGTTTCATCGGCCACTATCATTTCAGTCTTCGGGCGGCTAAATTGTAAGGTACATGTACGTGGTGTCTAATGTGTTTGGGGTGGCATATGGTGTAAACAGGTAAAGCCGGTTTTGTTTTGAGTCGGTTTGATTATGGTAAATATCAGTTTGAAGCTTCTTATTCTGGTTTGTGATTAGTGTGTCCAGAAAGGAAAGGCGAGTTCTACTTTTTCAGTAGTGAAGTTAATGCTTGGACAGAGTGTCTTTAGCAAAGCGTGAACCTTTTTCAAGTCTTGTTCTGATTTGGTGAATATTATAAAGCAGTCATCAAGGAACATTTTGAAATTATCCTCTAGGTATATTCTGAAATCTGAGTCGAAGTCTTTCTCTGCTTGTTTATAGTTTTTCTTCAAGGTATGCCAAAACGAAGGGTAGTGTAAATTGAAGCGACCTTCGTACCCATGGCTTTACCTTTTGTCTGTAGTAAACTTCATTGAAACAAAACTATTGTTTTCCCATATTAGTTTCATTCCTTCTGTAACATAGTCTTTGCTTTTATTTGGTAATTCTTTTGGATACTGGTTTGGCCAAAATGAAATAGCTTCTACGCCAAGGTCATGTGAATATTTGAATATAGGTTTAGTGCATATTATATTTTTCTTTTGATCCTTTGGGATCAGTGAATATATTTGGAGTATGTCAAAATTATTGTGAGTTAAGAATCATCTTCTTAACAGTATTTTGATAATTTGGCCCCTTTGGATATAAAACTTTGATTTAGACTACATAAATGTAAATTCTTGAAATTGCAGCTAAATGTCTGGCTTTGCAGCCAGTTTTGAAAAGGGTCACTGATGAAGGTTCATTACCCGAAATTGTACAATATGGCCCATTGTCTCGCTTCGAATGTTTTACTGCTTCCAAAGGATCTAACAATTATTTTTATTTGCTATTACTGCAGCTGGTGTTGTGTCGTGTGGCGGCCCTAAAAAGTCTCCCCGTACATCATCCATAGTGCAGATTATATTTTTCTTTTGATCCTTTGGGATCAGTGATTGGGATCAGTGAATACACTGAAAAAAAAGTTATAAGAGGCCACTTTTCAAATTCGTTTTTTGTTTCTAAGCTATGTTCAAAATTGCACGATTTTTTGCCGAAAGACGTGTCTTTCAAGTAAGTAAAGTTCCAAAGTGTTATGAAATAATTTTCTTTCACTAAAAGCGTTTTTGGAGTAAAAATGCAAAAATCAATGTTTTGAATAAAAAAATTGGATAAAGCACACCATTTATTGAAATTAGGAACGGGTGTCATCAAAGGGGTCGTTACGGCTCGGAAAAACATCAAACATTCGAATTTTCTCTACTGGTAGAATTTTTATGCATTTTTAAGAATCGCCTATTTTGAGATTTTTTGGAAAATTCATAAATGTGCCTCTTAAACATGTTGACCCCTGTTAAATTCACTTGATGAGGCCTGGAAATGAGAGATATAACTCGACTGAACTGTTTTAGACCATTTTCGAGGACCAACAGGTCAAGGCTGCCGCACACTTCCGGTTTCATTGCCAATTTTTAACGAACAAAATAACAGAATTTGTGGACGATTTTTTTAATTTTCAAAGTTTATCAGAGTTTAGTATTTGACCTAAATAATCGCTGAAAATTTCAATGCCGTGCTGCTGATAATAACGTAACTGGAGAAGAACAAAGTTGGTATGCAAATTGCATGCAAAAGCTGAATTCCTGTTATTCAGGTTGCTGTCTTCATGCATGTACAAAACAGAAACAAAGATTCTTATTGCAGCAACACTTTTGACTTAATTTTATCGTGCATCATGGCAATCAGTAGCACTTTCACATAAATTAAAATGTAAAAACACAACGTCATAACATGACATTTAATTTGATGTTAATAAAATGTGACTTTTTGAAATGTGGGTGCCTTTACACGTGCTTCGTCTGTGTGAGAAGTATCACGCATTTTGGAATGCAGAAACTCACAGAGCCACTGTTAGACATTGGTTTAATCATATGATCATGAATTTTAATTGATCGTATTTTACTTTCTGAACTAGAAGAAAAAATATGAGGTGGCCTCTTGTAACTTTTTTTCAGTGTATGTTTGGAGTATGTCAAAATTATTGTATGTTAAGAACCATCTTCTTAACAGTAATTTGGCCCCTTTGGGAATATGAGTCTTTGATTTAGACTACATAAATGTAAATTCTTGAAATTGCAGCTAAATGTCTGGCTTTCGCTGCCAGTTTTGAAAAGGGTCACTGATGAAGGTTCATTACCCGAAATTGTACAATATGGCTCATCTATTCGCTTTGAATGTTTTACTGCTTCCAAAGGTTCTAACAGTTATTTTTATTTACAACGTCAAATGAAACTAGTATGCTTTGCGGGTCCACTTGTTTTGGTAATTTATGTAAAAATTTGATAATTTATGTAAAAACTGGTGTTTTTCTTTTGCTCCGGAGTTAGTAAGTTATTCGGTGCCCAGGGATCTCCATCGTCGGGTAGCTTACTCAATCTGTGAGTACTGGATTTTGATTCATCAGGATGTTTATCGTAATTTATTTGTTTGTTCTTGATGATTCATTGACTAGTTAGAGATTCACCACGAGGACCGAAGAACTAACTAAATGTTATGAACCACTGCAGAAGCTAAGGGTGGGGTTATGGGGTTATGGTCATGTAAAACCGGTTTAAGCCGGCCAGTAACTTTGTCTTACTGATCGTTCCAATGCGATACTTCTGTGGTGGTTCTTTTTGTTTTATGTCTTGGTGTTTAAATTTATTTTTGTGCTGTTGGCGCCTTATGTATGTTTACATATTTTTAGTTAATTTTAGGTAACTGAGTGGCCACCTATTGAGAAAATAGCTGTCCATTCGGCTTTCGATATGTTTTCATTGCATAAGTACCTGATTGTTAGTTTGTTTTTTCCCACCTCGGTTTTTGGAGTGGGAATCTTTTTCTGATTGCACCTTTTTCTGATCTTTGCCTACTTGTACCTTTTAATGTATTTTGAGAATGGTTGGGGCAATGTGTCTGGCTAATTTCTGTGTGTTTCGCAATTGGGACCTGCAAGTATTGGTCGGAAAGTCAAATTTTCAGGTGGATTTACCAGTATTTTTTCATATTTGTATGCCTTTAATACAATACGATTCATAAATGAACTACAATAAATGTAGACCATAACAAGAAAGCTCAGGAAACGCGACAATAAAATTAGAAAAGACCAACTACCACTGAAAAGTTAATGCAACTCCAGGCAAAGAAAATACAACAGAACAAATAAAGAGCCTGATGGCTAACTTTTCCCCACAACTGAAACCATTGGCTAGCATAAATCAAAGACTGTTTCTAGCCTGGCATGACTTGGCCTGCCCTAGCCAAAACATAATATAAGATAAAATCTCTGGAATAAGTAAAATAATTGCAAGATAGTTTTCTCAAGCGGTGTCTGCACACCATTGAAAAAAGGCAATGATCAGGAAATTGCTCAACCGGCTCCAAAAACCGAGGTGGGAAACACTAAATTGATAATCAGGTACTTATAATAGGAAAGCCGAGTAAGCAGCTATTTCCCAATGGGCGGCCACTCAGTTACTCGAACTTAACTAAAATATGAAAATGAACATAAGGTGCAAACAACACCAAAACATAAAACAATTAGAACCACAACAAGAGTATCGCCTTCAAACGATCAAAAATGTAAAATTACTGTGTGTGTGGGCGGGGGCTTAAACCGGTCTTATAGGGTCCTAACCTCACCATCCGCCTCTGCAGTGGTTCACAACATTTAGTTAATTGTTCGGTCCTCGTGGTGAATCTTTACCTAGACAATGAATCATCAAGGACAAACAAATACATTATGATAATCACCGTGATGATTCAATAGCGAGGACTCACACATTCAATAAGCTGCCTGGCGATATAGATCCCTGGGCGCCAAACAACATCACTGAAAATCTGGAGAAAAAACACCAGTTGAACCCCTGTTGGCATCGCAACAGACAAGCGGCTCCCAACAAACTAAAAGGATACAAGAAGGCAACGATCAGGAAAAGGCGCAATCCCACTCCAAAAACCGAGGTGAGAAAATATATTAACAATCAGGTACTTATACCATGAAAACATATCGTAAGCCGAATGAGCAGCTATTTTCCCAATAGTTGGCCACTCAGTTACCTAAACTTAACTAAAAATATGATAACATGCATAAGGCGCCACCAGCACAAAAATTTGAAACACCAAGACATAAAACAATAAGAACCACCACAGAAGTATCGCCTTCGAACGATCAGTAATATACAATTACCGGCGGGCTTAATCCGGTTTTACAGGTACCTAACCTCACCTTTAGCTTCTGCAGTGGTTCACAACATTTAGTTGTACGGTCCTCGTGGTGAATCTCTAGCTTTAACAGCTTTTAGTCGGGGTCATTACAGTAGAGTCTGACGCCCGACCAACCGGCATGCAATTAAAGAAGGAATAAAAATCAAAACTGCGATCCTTTAAGGTAGCATCGTTATTAACCATGTTATGCGACAGTCTGCATGCTTAAGTTTTAACCCAATCATGGTTGATGGCTACGCTGCTTCTTTAATTGCACGCTGGTGGGTCGGACGTCAGACTCTATGATGACCTCGACTTAAAGCTATTCATTTTAGTTGGTTGGGGCCGGAGCTTCTGGTCTGTTGCTTGGCCCACCGGGGTTCAACTGGTGTCTCTCTTTTGCTCCGGACTTTCAGCAAGTTATTGGGCGCCCAGACATCTCCACCGTCGGGCAGCTTACTGAATCTGTGAATCCTTGTTTTTGGTTCATCTTTGTCCTTGATGATTCATTGACTAGTTAGAGATTCATCACGAGGACTGAACAACTAAATATGTGTTGTGAACCACATCAGAAGCTGAGAGTGGGGTTATGGCCAATGCGATTCTTCTGTTGTGGTTCTTGCTGTTTTATGTCTTGGTGTTGAATTTTTGTGCTGTTTGCGCCTTATGTACGTTTTCATATGTTTAGGTAACTGAGTGGCCGCCTATTGGGAAATAGCTGCTCACTCGGCTTACAATGTGTTTTATTAGTACTCTAATTGTCAATTTTGTTTTTTCCCACTTCGGTTTTTGGAGTGGGAATTTCTTTCTTATTACGCCTTTTCATGATCATTGCCTACTTGTACCTTTCCCCACCTCGTTTTTTTGGAGTTGGAATTTCTTTCTGATTGCACCATTTTCTGATCATTGCCTACTTGTACCTTTCATTTTCATACCCGCAGTGCGAGGAGAACACTTTAAAGCAAAAAATCATGCTTTTTACTAGAAATCACGAATTTCTGGAATTTTCATAATGTCTGTTCAAGACACCAAAGCCATAACATTTTGATTATCAAAGCATTTTTATTTCAGTTAAATGAACCTGTAAGAAGGGTTGAATAACAAAATTTAAAAGGGTTGGGAAGCAGTGACAACTTCAATTTTTGGGGGTTCCAATATTTCTGTAAGTCTGAAAGAAGCGCTTTGTGGCACAATATACTATAACTTGATACATAAACGGTCATTCTTGAACCTATAAAAACATACTTGAAAACAACAATTTCTACTTTAGCCAGATGAGAAGCACTGCGATGGGCACGGACTTATTCGTCTTCTGTGCTTGTATATTTAGAAAATATACTCTACTCAAAAGTTGAAACAGAATTTGACAAAGATTTTTATATCAGCGTTTTTAATGATGATGTTTCTTATTACGGCTTCTCAAATAGTTTTTGAGCTGAATTTTCATTCAGTAGGTCCCAATATACTGTCCTTCATTGTTTATGTGCTTTTAGTCGTATTTTAAATAAACTATCTTCAAACTAGACTTTCATACATCGAAATAATGACGTTTTGCTTAACGTCTAGTTCAACATGCTTTAATCCATGTCGACATAAGAAGTACTTTTGAAGTCAACATCCATGGTAAGCGACGCAGATTTACTCTATAGTTTGTTTTGTTTTGTGGCAGTCAACAACTTTTCAGTCATGTCGGGTCGGAGCCACTGCATCTTTGGCATTTAGCAGTTTTATGGAGAGCTTATGCTCTTGTTTTAGGTCGAACCAACCAACTGCCAAGCCTATCATCAGGCCGCCGCGCTGTGGGTGTACAGGTCTATACATTTTCCCCCTATTTTTTTTTTTTTTTTGCTATAAAAATAGATTATGGATACTCTGTATCCATACCCTGTTAAAAGATTTTTCAGTAATTCTCTTTGGTTCCATGTTGCCAATTCTTATAGGGTCACCGAAGATGCTTAAGTAGCCAAAACCGCGGTTTTGTCCATCCCCTTTCTCATTAATATGTTCACTGCCCTTAAAGGATCTCAGTTTTATTGTTATCTGTAGAACCGCATTGACTTTTCAATATTTACAGCTTTAAAAATCTCTGTACATTCCATGGGTATGTTTTCGTTATTCGTACTTCAAGTATAGGTGTCAAGGGCTTGACATCGGGTTTAGGTTGTTTTTTTCTTTTGACATCAAGTACAAATGCTGTTGATGCGTACGCTGTTTTGTTCGTATATCAAGTGAGCCGCATCGTGAGAAAACCGGATTTTTGCCTATGCGAAAACAAAGGCGCAGATCAGCTTCGCAGTAACTGCGAAGCTTATCAGCGCCTTTGTATTCGCTACACGGATAGTACAATTTCTCTTCGTAAATCCGAAATTTCAACCTTCTAACCTTTTTCTGAGACCATACAGGCCGGTTTGTGTCATACCTCGTCCGAAACCCCGAAGACCGGTTTTTATATATCAATTGTAGGTGTCCAGAAGCTGACAAGCCGTGACACTAACATGTATTTCTCACGTAAATGTAACAAAACTTTCATATCTAAAACCATGAATATCAGCATATATTGTATTTAAAAATGCGTAAATGTCAGTGAACCCTCGAACATTATTTTTTTTTTTTTTTTTTTTTTTTCAAATGGGAGAACGTAAGAAATATCTATTATTTTTCTTTTTTTTTTTTTCAAATGGGAGAACGTAAGAAATATCTGTATTTGCATGACTATTTGAGTCCCACGATGATCGCATTGTTCTTTGCTGGATGTATAACCAATTTTTTGACAAATGAACTTGCCCATCATTACACTTTGGATCCACTTACATTTTTATTATTTTAGAACATCGTTACTGATTTTTAATTCATATCTCATTTTTCAACGAGATTACATTATGCAAACACAATTTAGTCCCAGATGAGACACAACGTTCTGCGGCGTCAGATCAGGGACTATTTACTGTTTGCCCATGTCCCATAAATAGGACGACAGACTTGAGTTAAGATTTCTTAATCCATAATTTATTGTTGTTTTTTTTATCCATAAACATAAATCTTCAGTGTTGCAATTTACTGTACTTATATTTCGTATTGTTCCCCATTGCCACTTCAATATATACCGAGTTCCACAGCGGTTAAAACTTAAATACCGCATTTGTGGTTTCATGTGATTCATCTGAAACTTTCCCATCGTCGCGACACATTTCATTCAATAAGGCTATGTCTGTAACACAAATAAAGCATACAGCTGCGTTCAGTTATTAATATTGATTTTGGGTAGCCATAAATTGCTTGTTTTAAGCGTTCAATTACATCGTCACATGGTCACGTCATCGACGTCACTGACAACTCTTCTTTTTTTAACAATCGTCACTGTCAATAAATGGAAAACTGAAAGAATTTGTTTGAGTTTGAGTATTTGAGTATAAACATTTACTCTGTAGATAAAACTTCCAGATCTTGTGATGTTGTATGCCTAAATTGATTACATAACATATGGAGCCAAAGTTTTAACATAAAGCTGATATACGAGTTTCAAAGATTCCACAAGGAACCATGGTTAACGGTTTGTAAATATTTTGGTAACTTATGAAAGAATAACCATTTTTGTACTAAGGCTGAAAATTTGGGACGGCGAAACCGCATTGGAAAGGTCAGTAAAGAAATTACTGGGGGGGGGGGGCATTAAACGAGTACGGGGCTTCAGTCCTCGCCCTGTGTGGGTATCGGTTTTGCAAGCATACGTTAGCCTCCCGAAAACCCCAAACAATTTTTTACGAAATATATGTGTGAGAAATTGTCGGATGTTGAATTGGACTGATAGGTGACAATCTTACTCTCAATATATTTTCCTTTCTGTACATCAAGGTCCGCAATTTGACAACTTCTGACAGAAAACATACGTTTCGCAAATAAGAGTGGCACTTTGAAGTGGGTGGCTAATATGTTTTTACATTGTATATATATTTTAGTCTACATTCAGTGTTTGCCGAACTAAGCAACTGTTTTCAGGTGTTTCATTTTCAATTGTGTCATCAATGTGGCTGCAGAATTAAAGAGAATACATATCACGGCAGGTAACCAAAACGGTATGCTGAGAAATCAGAAAATTATTATCGGTTTAGATTCATTTTCTAACCAACGTTTAATACATTTGGATAATACGAGTCTTTGTATCGACTACACTGTTGAAAGTTGCAAAATTCAGACTGAGTACAGTTATTGTATTTGGCTACGTGTTGCCAAATCTATTGTGTCACTGTAGAGGCTTAAGTAGCCGAAACCGCGGTGTGGCCCATTCCCTTTCTCATAATATGTTCACTGCTCTTAAGGGATCTCAGTTATAATTTTTATTGTACATAGGAAACCAAAATTTGTTGACCACAGAATTATCGAACGCACACACGTACACCTATATACACACAAGCACATACACACGCATGCACGCATAATGGTGGTTAAATTCGGTCGGACACATAGAGATGAGCTTACTCAAATAACTCACGGCTCAGAGTCTAGAGAATCTTTGACAGTCACTGTATGTGGTCAACTTTGAACCACAATATTTCTATTCGAATTTAAGCAGGCAGTTATTAAGCAGGCAGTTATTATCATGTTTTCCCCTCTCTGTTTTTAGCGATTAGAGAAATTGACGTACAGCGTCCACAATGCACGCTGTGCACAGTAACATTTACGCAAACAAATTTCTTCTGGAGAAAGAAAGTGAAATAAGAAAAATGACCACACTGTTCAGTGTCAATTTAATTGCACCCCCTGTTTTCGAAGCGCGACAAGTAGCAAAATGATGAAGATGGCTGTCAAAATTAAGAAAATAAATGTCATTGTTTTACATATAGCCTAGTTAGTAAGACTTCACCATCTTGGCTGACAGTGTGGGATAAGTTTATCTCTGCACTGCTGGGGATTTCAAACAACATGGCGACTTTTCGGTTTATACTGCTATTCGGATATGCATTCGGTGAGTTAATGCTACATATCATTACGAAAACAAATCATGCCCATGCAATATATACATATTTTTTTTTTCAGCTGTAAAAATTGAAAATTTCTTTGGAAAATTTTGATATTTTTAATCTATGCTCACCATATTGATTGTTTATACGTTAGAACTGCCTCACCGAGACGGTTCCAACGTGTACCCACAATCTATGTTTTGGACCAAAAATAAGAAAAATTGTATACCCATTCACACCCTATTTTTCCTTTTATAAAATTGGGGTTCAATGGGTATACCTTTCAGGGACATGTTTTGCTGATGTATTTTACGTGTGTTTCGGTCTTATGATACTCATTTACATAAGTAAGGCCACACTATTATCACCGAAATTTAAACAGGTATATTTCATTAATTCATGCCCATCTAATTATTCTTTATTCTGATGAAAAAGTCAAAAAGGCATATTAAATGAAACTTTCGTTACTAAGTATTTTGCAGCAACGATATGTAAAATTTCAAAAAAAAAAAAAAAAAAAAAAAAAAAAATAAAAAAAAAAAAGCCCCACAATTGCCAAAATCTGTTTCTGATCTTTTTTTTTTTTTTTTTTTTTTTTTTTTTTTTTTTTTTTTTTTTTTTTTTTTTAAAAAAAAAAAAAAAAAAAAGATGTAGCGTATCGGGTATCAATTTATGGTGTTTTTGAAAACAAAAACAAAATGCTGTAATATGGAAGGATAATAGGAGCTAAAACATTCATGGTGATAAAATCTTATTTAGTCCGTCCAAAATGAGATAAAAATCGCTGCAAATAAAGAAAATGTTGACTAGACCGCATGTCTTCTAGAAAGCATGTTTAGACTTAAAATTTATGAAATAGAGATACTGGGCATTAAATATATGACGCGAGTCGATTTGCATATTATATTAAAAAAAAACATTGTTTGTGATGACGCATCTCATGATTTTATTTGAGCCTGTGCGTGAGAAAACCAACAATTTGTGTTTCCGACCAGGTCAGACACAAACCGGCATGTACAGTCAAAGAAGCAGGCTATAAGCTTGAAATTTTGGATTTAAGAAGAAGAGGGATTGTACTATCCGTGAAGCGAAAACAAAGGTGCTGGATCTGTGCCTTTGTTTTCGCCCAAGCATTATGTCGGTTTTCTTATGCAGTGGCTCATTTGTTTTGTAAACCTCGTCGTTTCTTTAACTTTGCCCGTGTTAAATAAATACATCACCAACCTGTTAAAAGGGTGATGGCCGTTATTTTCAAGCAAAACGTAGCTTCGTCAATGACTTGTGAAATCACTGTCTTCAAGGTGTTAGTTTCTGCTTTTCGCCTTCATGTGAGTTTTAGTCATATCCATTTCATTACGAAAACTCACCCATGCACTATACCGAGATTTTTTCTGGCTTCGAAAATGAAAATTGAAACGTTTTAGTATTTTCCACATTTTTGCTCAAAACATTGATTGTGGGTAGAACCCACAGTCTATGTTTTGAGCAAAAATAAGAAAAAAATGTTAACCCCTGTGCACCCCAGTTTAACTTTAATAAAAGTGTGGTATAAAGGGGTATACATTACATGGACATGTAAAGTATTATGTATGTACATGTGACATTCGGTTTAACCGAAATTCTCTAGCATTGCCATGTACAGTCAATTCATTGAACTTTTTATTTTTGTTTTGATGATTTCTGACTTTTGCTTGAAAACATACAACATTGAGTTTATCACTTGCATTGGCTTTTCGTTTTTAGCTCGACTGCACGAAGTGCATAGAGCTATTGCAGTCACCCCGGTCGTCCACGTTCCCGTTCCCGTTCCCGTGCGCGTTCCCGTGCGCGTGCGCGTGCGCGTCACACTTGCGTTAAAGTTTTCTAGAAGTCCATATCTTGACAACCACTCATTAGAAAGCATTCATACTTGGACCATAGATACCCTGTAGGGTTAGCTTTCATTCCATGGCATCGGGCCCCTGGGTCCAGGCCAGGGGGTGGGGCTGGAGGTTAAAATCTAGAACACCTTCAAAAATGGCAATTCTTATGTTAAAGTTTTCTAGAAGTCCATATCTTGACAAACACTCATCAGAAAGCATTGATACTTGGGCCATTGACACACTGTAGGGTCGGCTTTCATTCCATGGCATCAGATCCCTGGGTCCATGCCAGGGGGTGGGGCTAGAGGTTAAAATCTAGAACACCATTAATAATAATGGCTTTTCTGTGATATAGTATTCTAGAAGTCTATATCTTGAAAACTTTTTATCAGAGGGCTTTCATACTCGGACCATAGGTACCCTGTAGGGTTGAGTTTCATTCCATGGCATCGGGCCCCTGGGTCCATGCCTGTGGGGTGGGGCTGGAGGTTAAAAACTAGAACACTAAAAAATAGATGTACTGCTGTGTAACTTTTACAAGGAGGCATATCTTGACAACAACTTATCATAAAGCATTCATACTTCATACACTTTAGGTTCCATGACATCGGACCTCTGGGTCGGAGTCAGGGGGCGGGGCTAGAGGTCAAAATCTAGAACTCCTCGATTTTTTTTTTCTTTTTATTTCTTAATAGAAACAACATAGGAGGATGGTTGGTCATTCATCTTTTGACTTTGTGACACTGACTTGTGTGTCATGACGGTAAGGGTCGGTTGACCTACTTTCCATGGTTCAGTGATTTTGCCTTATATCTTGACACTCAGTTAGTATATTTTCTTACTTCTTTCAGATTATGAGTTAGTACGACCAGGCCTTTGACCCCAATATAATTATAGGTCACTGTGACCTAATTTCACGATTCAGTGATTTTGCCTTATATCTTGACACTCAATTAGTATATTTTCATACTTTTTTCAGATTATGAGTGAGTATGACCAGACCTTTGACCCCAATATACTTATAGGTCACTGTGACCTCATTTCACGGTTCAGTGATTTTGCCTTATATCTCGGTACTCAAATGGTTTATGAACAAACTTCTTTTAAAGTATGTTTGCGTATGACAAGACCTTTGACCCTGAAGTAGTCCTAGGTCACTGTGACCTAATTTCACGGTTCAGTGATTTTGCCTTATATCTTGACACTCGATTAGTATATTTTCATACTTTTTTTCAGATTATGAGTGAGTATGACCAGACCTTTGACCCCAATATACTTATAGGTCACTGTGACCTAATTTCACGGTTCAGTGACTTTGCCTTATATCTCGGCACTCAAGTGGTTTATGAACAAACTTCTTTCACACTATGTTTGCGTATGACAAGACCTTTGACCCTAAAGTAGTCCTAGGTCAATATGACCTAATTTCACGGTTCAGTGATTTTCCTTTATATCTCGGCACTCAATGGGTATATGAACATACTTCTTTCACGATATGTATGAGTATGACAAGACCTTTGACCATAAAGTAGTCCTGGGTCACTGTGACCTAATTTCATGGTTCAGTGATTTTGCCTTATATCTCAACACTCAGTTGGTATTTTTTCATACTTCTTTCTGATTATGAATATGACCACACCTTTAACCCAAACATACTTATAGGTCAATATGACCTAATTTCATGGTTCAGTGATTTTGCTTTATATCTCAACACTGAATGAGTATATGATCATTTTTCTTTCACATTATGAGTAAGTATCACTAGACCTTTGACCCTGCAATACTTATAGGTCGGTGTGACCTTTTTTTCACGGTTCAGTGATTTTGCCTTGTGTCTTGGCACTCAGTTGGTATATGAACACACTTCTTTCACAATATGAGTGAGACCTTTAAATCTTAGGTAGTTATAGTTAACTTTCATGGTTGTGATTTTGCCTTATTGCATCAAGGCAAAAAGATGTGAGCATAATGCTTTGGGTTACTGGTAGGTTTTGGCCTTATGCTTGACAAAGGTCAGAAGCAGTCGAGCACGCTGTCCTGCGACAGCTCTTATTGATATTGAAGTTAAGCAGACTCATTGCCTACTTGTACCTTTTGATGAACTTTACCGTTCATAAATATTTTTCATAAACATTCTGAGACAGCAAGTGGTGCGTTTTCAAAGTCCTTGAGTATATCAGCAAGCAGCATGACAATCAGTGTATTGCTTGACATCTTTAGCTAGCGTTTTCAGCAGACCGTTTTCACAGTCTTGCACGAAAAAGGTAATCGGAAATGCTTTGTCCAATTATGGTATTTGATCCATCTCAATTAATATGCTGTTCGAAATGATGTAGGCATGGAGGCTTTTTACTGACTTATTTGAAATTCGAGAAAATGACGTGGCCTTGTTCACATGGGGCTGTTTGTATGGTGTGATTTCGCAAATGTTCACGCCACGCTGTCTAAGACTGGTTTAAGCTAATGAGCCATTATTCTTGTTAATGTTTATTTCTTATTTATAAATTTTATATTTGCTTATATTACTTGTTTGTTTTAAATATCACGTGTCATTAACTTATGTACCAACATAAATTTTAGACATGAAAAATGTGTTTTTAATGTAAAACTTACACACTATAAATATCCAGACACTTAGATAATAATTTGCTGTAATAAGTCTGTAATTTGTTTTAATTTTTTAACTTGACTCTGTTCCTTTCACTGAAAATAGATTTGATGGATTGTTTATTTTTGCTAAAATCAATGTATAGAAAGATGAAAGCATGCACTTGTGGTTTTTGCCTTGACAGAGTCATTGACTTTCAACGACATAGAAAAGTAATGAAAATAGTAATTGACACAGACAAAGATGCATGCTGTTCAATACGAAAATATGTCCATGCAATATATAGAATTTTTTGAGTTTGTAAAAATTAAAATAAAATCAGTTGAAAAAGTTTGATATCTTGATTGTTTTTGTTCAAAACATAGATTACTCGTTAGAACTGCCTCAGGAGGGCGATTCCAACGAATACCCAAAATCTAAGTTTTGATAAAAATAAGAACAACATGTATACCCCTGTACAACCCACGTTTCTTATATATAGATGGGATATAATGGGGTATAAATTAAACGGACATGTAATCCTGATGATAATGTCTGTCCTTTTTCATGCATATGCCTAAAGAATTTCGATGGCGATACAGCAATAATTTTGTCAGTATTGACTGCAAACCAGTGAAGTGAGCCAGCATATGCGACTCTCTGAAGTAAGGCGGTGCTTGTTGCATGTCAATGCCTACTAACACCTTTTTGATTTAACCGGTTTCGAATCTATAAACATAGAATAAGTTAAAAAAAAAAAAAAAAAAAGAAACGTATTTCGTCTCTCGCATAACATTTGATTTCAAGTGCGAATGCACTGCGCTCATTGCAAGTCATATTATCACATCGATCACAAAAAAGCTTTCAATCTTGCTTTTTTCTTTTATTTCCCCTATTTTTATATGCAGCATGCAAATTATACCATGGGTGCTGTCACTCACTATACTTATTTTTAATTTCGGATGCACTGTATATCTATTGCAAATCATATTATCACATCTATCAAAAGAGCTTTCGATCTTGCTTTTTCACTATACTTAATTTTAATTTCGAATGCATTGTGTCTATTGCAAATCATATTATCACATCTATCAAAAGAGCTTTCGATCTTGCTTTTCCCCCTTTTCATTTGATACAAACAGGTGTTAAAGTCAATAACCTAAAATGGCTTCACAGTAATGGTTGTTACAAATACTGTTATTTCATCGAGTAGAACAGGTCTTGATGTAATTTATTGACCAACATTTTGTCGGGTGGGAATATGGGCCCCCGCCCATTGGTGCCTAAAGAAATAGATGGACTGCTTGTGCCTCCAGGCAAAGCTTCTTTGCTACTGACTGACTATTACTGGTTAACCGCTCAGGTCTGAGCCTGCCCAGGAAGAGTGGTTCATGTCAATCTATCCACGCATATAAGCCTTGTTGGTTTAGTTGGATGGTAAGCAGACAGTTGCAAGTTATTGAACAGCATTTTGTTGAATTTTAAATGTTTTCCTACACTCCGACTTTTGAGCTTAAATCAATCTTTAAAATCATGTAAAGTAAATTGACTTCACTGAAATAGCTTGATGCAATAGACCATCATTCCATCGGATAGGCCAGATCTTGTAGTAACTTACTGACAAACATTTTAATCACACTTTCTGATTGTTGACACCAAACAGTGTTATGGATGAATGTATTACACTTTCTTATTTGCATTAAAAATACTCACTTAAGGCTTAGATGCGGGAAATAGTTTTAAAAATTTGCATCAGCGATGCTTTTTTCATCAATACTTTTCGGAAATCTTCTGTATTAAAGTTTATTGTCAAGGAGCACTAGTACTCAATGACTGCATACACTCATTAGTTTTCTGTAATTATATTCTGTCTCAGTGCACTGCACTCGTTAAATGTGTCATTTAATCTCATCTGTCAGAATGCAACGCAGATGTTCATGTCATGTAAAGTAAATTGACTTCACTATAACAGTTGCTGCAACAGACCATCATTCCATCGAGTAGTGCAGATCTTGATGCAGCTTACTGACAAACATTTTATTTACATATTCAGATTGATGCCACCCAAAAGTGTTTAGGATGAATGTATCACACTTTCTTATTTGCATTTAAAATGCTCAGGAAAGAAATAATAATTTAATTATTGGATCAGCAATGCTTATTCCATTGATAAGTGCGAATGCACTGCATTTATTGCAAGTCATATTATCACATCTATCAAAAGAACTTTCAATGTTGTTTTTTGTTTTCTACTTTCCTTTTTTAAACAACAGATGTTCATGTCAATAAAGTAAAATTGCTTCATGTTGCAAAAATTTTTATTTGCACTTTCACATTGTTGACATACTAAACTATGAAGCATACATGCGTTTTACCTTTGTTCTATATTAAATATATTAAACTAAGGTTAAAATGAGGAAAACAGTTACATGCCAATTCAATACTTGGATAATCAGTTGAATAGACATTGATGCAAGCTATTGAACAACATTCTATTGTATTTTAGATGTTTTCCTACACTCAAACTTTCGAGCCTAAATAAATCGTTAAAATCATGTAACAGATTTATTACACTGTAACAGTTGCTTCGATAGACCATCACTCCATCGAGTGGAACAGATCTTGATGCAGCATACCGACAAACCTTTTATTTGCATTTTCTAATTGCTGACACCAAATAGTGTTA
Organism: Rugalucina vietnamica; assembly: GCA_964017185.1. Classification (NCBI taxonomy): domain Eukaryota; kingdom Metazoa; phylum Mollusca; class Bivalvia; order Lucinida; family Lucinidae; genus Rugalucina; species Rugalucina vietnamica. The sequence continues at coordinate 18,767,134 of OZ024885.1, forward strand.
AGGATTTATGTATTTCACTTTCTCATTTGCATTTAAAATGCTCAAGGCTTAGATACGGGAAACAGAATTTAAAAATTGTACCAGCGATGCTTATTTCATCGATACTTTTCGGCATTTTTCTGTCTTAAATTTTTTTGCCAAGGAGCACTAGTACTCATTGACTGCATACACTCATTAGTTTTCTGTAATTATCTTCCATCTCAGTGCAGTGCACTCTTTACTGGTGTCATTTAATCTCATCAGTCAGAATGCAACGTAGATGATCAATTCATGTTATGTAAATTGACTTCACTGTAACATTTGCTGCAATAGACCATTATTCCATCGAGTAGAGCTGATCTTGATGCAGCCTACTGACAAACATTTTATTTTTCATTTTCAGATTACTTACATATTATAGTATCGAACATGAATACGTCATATTTTTCTTTTTAACTTTTTGCGTTTATGTAAGGTAGTAATAAGTGGATTAAATTTGATGAAAGTAACCGAGTAAAATTTTATTGCAATTGATGATTTTCTGCTGTCATACATACCGAGCAAAAACTTTTTCTTAAAGCAATTTAGCTAAAATTGTTTGCATGTGTTTTTCCAAGTTTATTGTCATGGGGTGTTCTGAATCTTGATACTAGCTGCTAACAAACATTTGTATTACACTCAGTGACTGCATCATACAATAAGCCTTTTAAATTAGCTTCTGTTTCAGTACAGGTCTCATTAAAGGTGTCATTAAATCCCATCTGTCCGAATGCAACGGAAATGTTCAAGTCATGTAAAGTAAATTGACTTCACTGTAACAGTTGCAACAATAGACCATCATTCCATCGAGTAGAGCAGATCTTGATGCATCTTACTGACAAACATTTTATTTACATTTTCTGATTGCTGACATATAAAAGTATTTTATATGAACGTGTCATACTTTTCTATTAATCTTAAAAGTGTTAACGAAGGTTTAATTTGTGGATCAAATTTGATATTTGCATTGACAAAGCTTATTCCATGGAGTTGTACACATCTTGATGCAAGGAACCCAGTAACATTTCACTGCAATTAATGGTTTATGCTCTCATAAATATTGAACATAGAGAACTTTATATTTTCTGGTGGTATAGCCAATTTTGATTGTAGTTTTGCTGGATCCCAGTTTATTGTCATGGAGTATTCTGAGTCTTGACACTGGCTCCAAACAAACAATTATATTGCGCTCATTTACTGCATACATTCATTAGTTTTCTGTAATTAACTTTTGTCTCAGTGTAGTGCATCGTTACATGTGTCATTTAATAACATCTTGCGGAATGCAACACAAATGTTTAAATCATGTAAAGTATATTGACTTCACTGAACTTGTTGCCGCAATAAACCATCATTCCATCGAGTAGAGCAGATCTTGATGCAGACCTCTGACAAGCATTTTATTTCCCTTTTCTGATTGCTGACACCCAAAAGTGCTTAGGATGAATGTATCACACTTTCTTATTTGCATTTAAAAAGCTCAGGAAAGAAATTTCAATAATTGCTTCAGCAATGCTTATTCCATTGATAAGTGTGAATGCACTGCACGTATTACAAGTCATATTATCACATCTATCAAAAAACCTTTCAATGTTACTTTTTGTTTTCTACTTTCCTGTTTTAAATAACAGGTGTTCAAGGTCAGTAAGGTAAAATTGTTTCAAGTTGTTAAAATTTTATTCGCATTTTCACTTTGTTGACATACTAAACTATGAAGCATGAATGCGTTTTACCTTTCTTCGTATATTAAATATATTAAACTCAGGTTAAAATGAGGAAACAGTTACATGTCAATTCAATACTTGGATAATCAGTTGAATAGTCATTGATGCAAGCTATTGAACAGCATTTTATTGTATTTTAGATGTTTTCCTAAACTAAAACGTCCGAGCCTAAATAAATCGTAAAAATAATGTAACATAGATTTGTAATGCTGTAACAATTGCTGCAATAGCCCATCACTCCATCGAGTGGAACAGTTCCTGATGCAGCATACCGACAAACTTTTTATTTTCATTTTCTAATTGCTGGCACCCACTTGTGTTAATGATAAATGTATTTCACTACACGATACATGTGACTAGCAAAGCATGCTCTTGCAAATTATAAGTTATGCCACTCATTTGTAATGAGAACGAACTGATTTGTCATTAATGTGTTTTAGTGATTTATGTTTTCATGTATTGTAAATGGCACGTTTGAACGTTTTCAGTAGGACAGCTTGAAAAGGTAAAAGTAAGCAATGGTTAGGAACTGGTGCAATCAGAAACAAACTTGGTACAATTCAATTACCTGCCTTCGCTTACTTTTTACTTGATGTAATACTGTTAGGTAAATGGAAAACGTTTTTGTCTAACTCATTCACAACATGCAAATATCAGTTTGCAAGCATGGATGTATCCCATCTACTTTGTATGAATCCTGTAACGATACACTGTCGAAACTTTTCTACTTTTTGTAAAATTCAAGCATTAGGTCAATTGCCAACATGTATATATGAACATTAAGCGATTTATAATACAATAACTCGAACTTTCCGAAAAGGTCCATGTATATCAAATGAGTTGTTCGCTGATACGGTATTGTTTTTAGCGGCAATGACAAAAGCTAACTGTAAAAGTGTTAGTAAAGTTAAAGAAGTAGAGTTTAGGTTCAACGACCGATATGATACTGACAAACTAAAAACCGGAACTTATTTGTGTCAGAATGCTACTTACGACAGGTATTAGTACATTGCATTAAAACAGTTTCGATACATTTATCAAAATCTGGAAAACCGCATTAATTTATTATACCACTCTTTCTATGATCGGTCATTTATGAATCTGAGCGAGTGCATACATCTACGTAGAAGGAATGTAGCCGTCTCGGTTATAGACAAGTACACACGAAATGGTTAAATTAATTGCGGGATGTCCCCGTCAACTCCGCTCCTGTAATTAGTCATTGTCGTCTTTTTCTCATGTGTTTCAATGATTACTCTTTGACATCCACATGTCCCCTTAAGCAATGGACTGCAAGTGCAGCAACCAATGCTTTTGTTAAATGTACCAATTTGTTGAACTGTCATTTTTGACGCACATCATCATAATATTAAATAGGTGCATCGCACTGCTTTATGTTTTATGGTTTTAAACTGTAACAGATGCACTTTGATAGATTGCTAGTTGACGGCCGCGGAAAAATAACGCCCCATCAACACCTTCAGGTTGAAGCAGGCACACATTTTGATTTCCTAGTCTGTAATTTCTAATTTATATTCAATCAGCTGTTATATGGGACATATCTCCATATCTAGAGAGAAAAGTTCGGACAGTTAGAAACCTTAACTAACATTTTAGGTGATACAATTCTATGTTCCATCGTTTCTCCATTCGATTACCTAGCTTGGCTAATTAGTTGGGTTGGTCATATCACATGACCATCTAAAATACAGTTTTCGACATAATTGGGTAATACCATGATAACAAGCATTCTGATATTGTTGACATTTTCAGTTTCTGAAGAACATTAGTGTTTTGCTTTATGTTTAACTAAATGTGGTATTGTTATTAGGACATGCATATCATTCGATTCTACTACTTGCTGAACATTCATTTTGTTTCTAAAATACCGACATATATCAGGCCTCTGTGATAACCCTCGTTTATGATAGTCCTCGTCTATGATAGTCCTCGCAACAGGATTAATCGACTATAGTAGCACATCTCTAAGGAAACATGATTTACGGTGTACATAACGAAAACATGCCTCCGCTCATTCCCCATTTTATATATATAGCAAAACTGGGTATGTACAAGGGTATACCTATTTTTCTAATTTTTGCTCCAAAACTTTTACTTTTAGAACCGCCGCGGCGAGGCGATTATAACGTGTACCCACAATCTATGTTTTGAGCAATAATAATAATAATAATAATAATAATAAAATATAATGATTGTTTCTTCAATTTTGCTGCTTAAAATCTCTGTATATTGCATGAACATATTTACGGTGAACATGGGATGCTGTCAGGTTGTGACAAGTCACTGACAGTTACAAGTTACTGGCTTACTTTTGTTCTCTCACTTATAGTTGTCAACAGAGAACAACGGGGGTTGCAAAACATCTTTATTGTTTGTCCATTTTTTTTGTTTGTTTGTTTGATTTAGTGATTTTAGTCTGGAGTCAACAGCTGTGGCAATGTCGGGACGTTTCCTCAATTTCATGTGACTTCTACCCAACGTTGGGATGATATGGTATGCGAAATGTGCTTTAACTTATTGTATGATATATCCACCTAAGTAAAGTATCAAATTCATAATGAATGTATGGATGACTCGACTAACCAATTTTTCCTGGGCAGGCTCAGGTCTTCTTAGCTGTTAACCAGTAATCAGGTGGTCCTTCAGTCAGTCAGATATTAACTTTTGGCTCTAGACATACGCAGACCATCTATTTCTCACGGCCCAATGGGTACGGTACATTTGTTTATTTTTATAAATCTGTCATACATGATGAGGGTGAGGTTAGGGCCCTGTAAAACCGATTTAAGCCCTCCCCCAGTAATTTTATATTGCCGATCGTTCCAACGCGATACTTATGTTGTGGTTCTAATTGTTTTGTGTTTTGGAGTCGAATTTTTGTGCTGTTTGATCCTTATGTACGTTTATGTAGATATTTTTAGTTAAGTTCAGGTAAATGAGTGGCTGCCTATTGGGAAATAGCTGCTAACTCGGCTTACGTTATGTTTTCTTGGTGTTAGTTGGTGTTAATACCGAAGTGTCAATTTAGTTTTTTTCCCACCACTCGGTTTTTGAAGTGGGATTTGCTTTCTGATTGCGCATTTCCTGATCATTGCCTACTTGTACCTTTTTGTTTGTGTTGAAATAATATGTAACGCTTTGTTATAATATATTATGAGGTTTGCATTGAAAACAATCTGGTCAGATAGCAACGTATTTTACGAATGCCAATGCGTATGTCGGCGGTGCAGCAGCGCCATGCAATTATTTCTGAAATAAAACTGATGTCCGGAAACTATGTTGTTTTGAGAAGGCACAAGCAGGCAAAGACCAGAAAAAGACCCCCACTCCAAAAAACGAGGCGGAAAAAACAAACAAACCAACAATCAGGCACCTATACCATGAAAACATTTCGTAAGCCGAATGAGCAGCTATTCTCCCAATAGGTGGCCACTCAGTTACCTTAACTTAACCAAAAATACGAAAACATACATAAGGCGCCAACAGCACAAAAATATTTTAAACACCAAGACATAAAACAAAAATAACCACCACAGAAGCACCGACCTGGAACGACCAGCAACACAAAGTTACACAAGTTGAGAGTTCACAAATGCGAAATACTTTTCAAGGAATGCAAACATATTCGCATAAATGTCAAATTGAAAAAGAAAAAACAAAGATAAAATAAAAATCAACATTAGCAACAAAACAAAACAGTTGTTTTTGCACTTCCTGTCGTATATGTCGACAACTAAAATTGACGTTTACAAATAATGACGTTAAGGGCAGTATCAGTGGTATCAACATTTGTACAGTGGTTTGAATTGAAGTTAAGTGCATGGTTCATTTGCGTTTCTTATTTGAGTATACATGCCACGTACTATTTTCTGGTCTGTAATATTTATTTTATGTTATTATATGTCAGTGTCCCCCGAGGTTGATTTGTCAATCGAGGTCGGAACTGGGGCCGACTTTAGGACAAGCATTTGGCTATTTGTCAGATCCTCGATTTTCTGTATAATCGGTAATTTCTAGTTAGCTAAAATGTCTTATTGAACAAACATAAAGGGGACTGGACACATTTTTATTTGAAAAGTGTTTTGGATATGGCTTCAATGATGGATTGAATGTCAATTAAGAAATGTTTCTCGAAGTCATACAACATATTTTTTGATTATTTAGTGGCGATTCATCATTTTCGAAATTGATGACATTATTCTAATTTAAAAGTTCTTTTAGAACATTCATGTATTATTTATGGTTTCGCCTACACCTTAAATTTAGGTGAGCCGTTTAGAAATGTAAGAAAGAATATTTTCGTTTCCTATTTTGTTTTATTTTATTTTAGCAGCATTGCTCCGATTTAATCTGGGGGGTAAAAAAATAAAACATATACTCATGTTGTTGGTTAGGTGATGTGACCATTTAAATCTGGGACAAAGATTAAAATGCATTCAGTTTACTTTTGTTGTATTGTAACATGTATTCACGATTGACTATGTGCAATGCATTTGTATATGGCCAGTGTATATTTTGACTGACAGGTGGCGTTTGTCTTCTAAAACGATAATACAGATATTTCGTATAAATGTAATGTTTAGTCTATGACGTTGATCTACACAGAATGAATGTTTATACTTCTTATATACGTTTTCATATGGGTAACTGAGTGGCCACCTATTGAGAAATAGCTGTGTGGAATTTGCGGTTCAGCAAAGCTGCTTACGGTACGTTTTCGTATTAGAACCCGATTTTCAATTTAGTTTTTCAAAACTTGTATTTTTTGAAGTGGGTAATTCGTTCTGATTGCGCCACTGTCTGATCATAGTTTACTTTTACGTATTTATTTTTGAAACTGTTCCAACTTTTGTGGATGAGCTTCAGCATACTTACTAAAGGTTAATGAGAAAGCATTTCTTTTTCTTTATAGATGCATGACCAGTGGCCAATAAATGCCTGATTTGGTTGGAATCTCAGATTCCCATGCCAATTCAATGCTATAACTACCGCCAACCCTTCTTTGATACCACAATGAGATATTTTTGCTTGCGTTAAAGAAGTTCAGTTCTTAACCCGGATGATATCTCAGTTACACCAATGTCATTTCCGCATTGTTATTCAGAACTTTTGACGCGTTTATTGCTCGGCATAATTGGTTATTACATAATGTGCATTGATTTTCACTATGATTCAATGATAAGGAACATTTACAACTAGCCTGTCATGATCACCCGAATAAGTAGTCAAGGTATAATACCCAACATCAATGCCTCTACCTGTGGTCATATAAAGGGCAATAATCAATATATACTGATAATGATTGTATAACCCTTCTTTGGCATCTACCTATGAAAAATCACACCATTTTCTTCTAGAGCCTCTAATCTGCTGGGAGTTATTAGGGTGCTAACCAATTCAAAATGTGCCTTTAACCCCGGACGAGTTCTTTAATTACATAAATGTCATTTCCGTTTTGTAATCCAGAAATTTTGACATATTTATTGCCTGTCATAATTGGTTGTTTCATAATGTGCATTGATCTTCACTATGATTCACAGATAAGGAAATCACTAGACATGCGTTCACACGTTAAGGAAGATATATCATACTGCTTTTTACGAGTATATGTGCATTCATATTGATATTTTTATTCAGTTTTAAGTCCATTTCAAGATTATTTCAGCTCATTTGAGAGGGACCAGTCAGTAGGTGGGACAAAAACGGGGGAGCCCGTAAGCAGAACTTGGTGTGTCTCACATGTGTCCCGTAAGGGGGCTCGAACCCACACCGTACACCGTACACAGGGGTGAGATGATCGAATGATTAAGCGCGTTAACGAAATCAGCACTCTTAACCACTCGGTCACGGGGCCACCACTTCTTATTGTAAATGTATACATGTACACAACTGCATAGAAGAGCAGTGAAAAAGGCTCAATCTTTTCAGTGACCCTCAACGGGGTTGGTAATGAAAGCCAAAGAAAGCAAACTGTCAGTTTTTTTTTTCAAGTTACATTTACTATAAAACCAATGATTCGTATATATCGAATGGGATTTAAGCAGACACCAGGGGCGGACCCAGGATTTCTGGAAGGGGGGGGGGGTCATATCCATCAAGAGGGGGTTTCGTTTTCAACATTTTATCTGATTATTCATAAATTTCCCCATGAAATTGAAACCATTTGGTCACAGAGAGGGGTTCAAGCGAACCACTCGAACCCCCTCTAAATCCGCCACTGGATACACACTAAAGTAAACTGAAAGTCTTTCCCTCAGAAAAAAAAATGGGCATAACTAAATTTCACGTATTGGTGACTGATAAAATGGATTACCATTGCAATAACATGCCAAATGTATAAATTCTTAGAAACACCAGTAAGATTTATTAAACATAAAATACATACACTCCCTTTTTGTGGATTTACCCAACAAAAACACCCTGTTAATTAGAAATGTCGTTTTTGAACGTATAAATTTGAAAATTAAAACATATATCAGACAGTCTAAAAGTTGATTTATCACCAGTTTCGGTTTTCGAGCGAGTCCTATAGCACCACACAGGTCGTTAAAACACCTGCGAAATTTTTGTCACGCAAGAGACACATAAACCATCATCGTCTATTGCATATCAAGAATCATTTGTATGAATTTATTTTTGAATTTGGTTTTTAAATGTGCCATTCAGACACATTAACATTCAACGGCGGATCAAGTGTTACAAGAAAAGCATCCATCTTACTTTTTCACTGTATATTCTTAGTTCAGGCAAAAAGAGACGAACGATTTAATGATTTATAATTTTGAGGAAAACTAGGTTCAATGAGAAATTTGGGTCGGATCCCCCTGATAGGAAAATGGCAGCTCGATTAATCGCCAGGAGAAACAATGAGAAAATATGTAATTTACGCAGGAAATTTGAAGAAAATTTTTCGATTTTTATTCAGAGGCGTAAATCGTGACAGATTTCTTTTAACTTCTTTCAAGCTCATCATACTACAGGTCATTGCTATTTCACCCTTTTCATAAGGCACATGCTTGCAGATGCGTTAAATTTAACTCTCATTCTGAATTTCCCAAGGTCGACATTTGTACAAACTCCTGGATCGTGCTGTAAATCGTTATGCTGATAAACTGATCAGGACGGCAATACAAGTTATGTGAACAATGATTTGAGCCGCCTCGTGGGGAAAACCAACAATCTGCATAGGCGAAAACAAAGACGCAGATCAGCTTCGCGGTAACCGCGAAGCTGATCAGCGACTTTGTTTTCGCCACTCGGATAGTACAATTCCTCCTCTACTTAACACCAAAATTTCAAGCTTCTAGCTCTTTTCTGTGCTTGTACAGACCGGTTTGTGTCGGACCTGTTCGGAAACCACATTGTTGGTTTTCCCACGAGGCGGCTCATTTGTAGTGATGTACAACATAACAATCATAGAGAATTTCAAACGAGGGGTCCATGTGAAATTTATTTTTACAAAAGCCTTCGGCATATGAATTGTGGCATATGAATTGCCACAAGGTTTTGTTAATTATTTGACCTTAATCACCTTCAATTTATAAATTTGTATTTCAGTGACAAAAACATTGTTGTCACGGACGTCGTCAATGACGTTACAAACTCCCGCAAAAATTCATAAACTTATGCTCATGACATAGTTATCACATGACTTAATCCACTCATTATTAGCGACGTCATCATGGTCATATGATTAAATGATCTTCTCATCTTCTCTACAAGTATTGTGAATTTGTTTCTAGAATAAATTTAGTCACAGAATTTCTAGACATAAACTCGTGGACAAAATTACATAATATAAACACATGTCAAGGATATGATGACCAGATTTTACCGGTCAGCCTCGATCAAAGGTCATCGTTGTGAATAGCATAAAATCAAAAGTGAGAAATATAAAGTACAGCTTACGAACCCCATCGGAGAAGCCATCAAATGTTTAAAAAGTTGACTGCTTAAACAAAATTTATGGGCCAATCCTCACCCTCCTATATTTCATCATGACCGCGATGTTTGGGGCTTGCTACCGGAATATTTGGTCTAAATCATACAGCATTTTTTTTCAAAAAGCTGCTAAGTCCAATGACTCAGCTATAGTTCTGCATAGTAACCCACTCCAGTGTGTCAGGTATTGACAGCTCTTATAATTAATTGGAATTTATCATATGATAATGTAAAAACTAAATGTCACTTCGTCTTTTTGATTTTAGCATGTAATTTATCATAAAAAGAACATCATTCACAAAATGAGCCACGCCATGATAAAACAAACATTTTTGCATATAAGAAAAGACGCATATCAGCTTTGCAGTAACTGCGGAGATGATAAGCGCCATTGTTTTCGTCATACGGATAGCACAATTCCTCTTCTTTCTAAATCCAAAATTTCCAGCCTCTAGCCATCTTCTGTGCTTGTACATCTTGATTTGTGCCAGACCTGGTCGGGAACGACATTGTAGGTTTTCTCATGAAGCGGCTGATATTGACAAGTCACGAAGTTGTGAACAGAAACCCGTCCGAGCTAGCACAATTTCTGAAGCTCACAAAAACTGTCAGTCCAGCTGTTTGTTGTTCCCAGTGCTCATCTAAACAACAGTATTCACCTTTCTAAAATAATTATACAGAGCCTTTGTAACAGCTCTGGAGTACACGCTTGCGCAAACACGAACCGCAGTCAAGCTGGTTTTCTTATGACAATGACGTAGTTTGAAACTGCATTGCAATCTTATGCATTACAGCATATTGTGAAAAAATGTCTTTCCTGGTATAATGAATAATTTCAATAGAAGGGTCACGAGCATGATATAAAATAGAATATTTATAGTCATCCGTCAATTTCAGGTGTTATAATTGAGCCGTCTGGTGGGAAAACCAACAATGTGGTTTCCGAACAGGTCTGACACAAATCAGGCTGTACAGTCACAGAAGCAGGCTAGAAGCTTGAAATTTCGGATTTAAGAAGAAGAGGAACTGTACTTTCAGAGTAGCGAAAACAAAGGCGCTGATCAGCTTCGCGGTTACCGCGAAGCTGATCTGCGCCTTTGTTTTCGCATATGCAAATTGTTTGTTTTCCCATGAGGCGGCTCATATATTAACAAATCGATAGGTCAATTGTAAGTGTCAGATCGTTTATAGATTCTGAACGCTCTAATAGTATGTACTATCCATTTAAAAAAGAACAGATCAGTTTGAATTAACCGGCTATTCTATGGCGTCATACGTCACCCCATATACATTAAATGGAGTTTCTTCCAAATTGATATTAGTACTACATGCACCAGCGCTTGTCTGAAATTAACAAATTATTAACTGTTTTGTTTGCTTTGTTTATCTTTGCCTTATGTCATGCAACCTGTAACTTGTAGACTTTTTTCTCCGTTCCTTAAAGAACAACCACTTATGTTTCAGCGTATGTAGGATCACACTGCTTTCCGTTATAATTGTTATACGTTGGTACCTATATTTTATATCTCTTAACACGATTTCCTTATTGCTTGTTTATATATATATGTGTGTATATCAGAGCCACTGTAGAAGATGAGGGTGAGATTATGGCCATGTAAAATCGATTTAAGCCCGCCAGTAATTTTATATCACTGACCGTTCCAAGGCGATTTATGTCTTGGTGTTGAATTGTTGTGCTCTTAGCACCTTATTTGTGTTTTCTTCTTCATATTTTTAGTTATGTTTGGGTGGCTGAGTGGCCACCTATTGGGAAAATGGCTGCCAATTCGGCTTACAATATGTTTTCTTAGTATAAGTACCTGATTGTTAATTTAGTTTTTTCCCACCTCAGGTTTTGGAGTGGGAATTTCTTTCTGATTGCGCCATTTCCTGATCGTTGCCTTCTTTTACTTTTTATAATGATTTCTTGAGCACACCCACCACCTTGTTATAACGTTAGGGGCTTATTTACATACGGGTCTTATACTACATTAGATCACCATTTCATCACCAAATACTGTACACATCCAGAATAATATCAGCAGTTAACCAGGATAATTTGTTGTTTGTTTTTCACATGTCTCAACCATTAGAACAACGCCATTTATAAATATAACAAAACGAATGCGAGATATTGTGGCACTCTAAATAAGACTACATGGACAAGAAATCTGTTTATTTAAACGCATTTTTTCTGTCATACATGCCATATAAACGACGGGTTTCTTTTACAGTACCTGGGGCGTTTTAGACACAAATCAGTACCAACTATGATTTAGGTAAGTTGGGATATCATCTGAACTTCCTTAAATGTTGAGATAACGTCCTGTCAAAAGTTCATCTCATTGGCGTCTGCACCAGAACATTAGGCTTATAAAGTCCATTGCATTATACGTACTTTTGCTAAATAATCATCTGTTTTAAAGTTTGATTTGTTATCCGAAAAGAATAACCAGAAAAAACATGCACGTGCATCTTGCGAAAAACGCTGATATACACGAAAAGAAACCTACACATATTGAGAAACTTGTCATCTTGAAATTTTGAATAAAAACGAGAGATACGTAATCACACTTTAAGTAAGAAAGCAGTTATGTAAATTAATACATCATAAACTACTATTTAAAATACAGGGCTATTAATGACACGCAATAAGATTTATGATAATTAATAATTACAAAAAACCTGCCTATATTTAAAGCGTTCTGAAGCAGAAGGTTTATTCTTAACTTGAATCTTCGATAGAAAATCATCAAAGTTTAGGATTAGCAAAATATCTTTTAATTATAAAGTTTGGATTAATTGTGCTGAATAATAGTTTAATAACAACGAAAATTGTGCGAATGATATAAGCTTAGCTTAAAAGATACTGTATCTATTAAAAAGACGTCAAACAGATATTCATGATGATGGATTTTGAAGCAGTTGTTGGTACATGAAGTTTGTAACAATCAGTTCAAGTGTATAAACGCTGATTTCATCTCTTCTGAAGACGTATTAATTTCAAAAGACATTTTTGTTGATTATAGTGAAAGTTGCCATTGTCATGGCTTACCGTGGAATTATTATTTATTTTACCGTTATTTCAGGTAATATATATATATTTTTTGTATTTTTTTTTTTCATATTTTGTTTAGACAATCCATGAGTGGGTGAGTTAATTAGCCTCCAAATACTATGCGTACACATGTTCTCAATGCCTTTTTCAAAGCATTTGATGACGTTTATAACTGTCTTGTATAACTATATTTTAACTGTATTTATCACCTGACGTCGCTATTTTCCAGTGGATAACTTCATGTCATAAAACTCGCATGACCACATGTGTATTAACGCTTTTGCGGGAATACGTAACGTCATTGACGACGTCCGTAACAACAATGTAAATTTTCATTGAAAATATGTCCACTTCGAAGGCGATAAAGTCCTATTTTAAGAGTCATATGATAAAACGAATCTTACACTCGTGGTCATTTCATATAAAATTTATTAAACTCGCCAAAGGCTAGTTTGATAAATTCATATGAAATGACCACTCGTGTAAGATACTCTATTTCTATGTTTTATAACGCAGTAGGTGTGAGGGGTGTGTGTCCATATTGAGAAACTTGTTATAGAAAGAAAATTACTGTGTTGATTTTGATTTGATCCCAGCAAATTGCAATGTGAAATTTATTGTTTATGTGACAGTTTCAGCTTGACCGTTTAGAAGTTTAGAATAACCTGTTAAAAGATAATGTTTTTCTAGCCGTTTATACTGTACAGCTGTTCCAGTCGTCAGCCCATATTATCATGTGTGAACAGTTTTTCTGTAGCTATGAGTATTTCCTGAATTTTACATTATCAAGAGATGAGAAATGTCAAACCAGAGTTTGATTTCTAAAAAAAAATGTGAGCACTTATAAATGAAATAACTGTTAGCACAAACGGTGAGACCAAAAAAGCTTAAAAAAGATTGCCCACTTAGTTTCGCTGAATAGAAATGAAATACCAACAAATCATAGATTTTAAAACATGACACCAGTTACCATACACTGTCTTAAGACAGTCCATAGAGGATGGTCAGGTATGTTAAGACCTTTTAGACATTTTTGTTTGCAGAAAAACATTTTAGCTTAGAAGTTAAAACTATTCCGTGTGTCCATTTTTGCGAACACTAAATTAATGGCATTGGTCGAAAGTTGTCTGATGTTATCGAGTTAGGCACATTTACTGATAGTTCTACGTGTCCATTTTTACGGAAAACAATGCTTGAAAGTACATAAGTGGCATATGTATTTTCATCGATCGAATGTTTTCTAATGTGATTGATTAAGGCACTGTGACATTTGTTGATAAATTTGTCAACGCATGGTGTTTTTCAAATTTATTGAGTTTCTGCTGATTTACATGTTTATGTGTCAGAGTTAATTTGTTTATCGGATCTGTTCTGATTAATCACAATACGTTAACTTTTCCATATGGTTTTAGTTCAGTTTGTGTTAAACGCGTCAGCTGTTTGCTTTGGTTAAGACTTACTGAATGGGCATTTTGCTGGGAAAGAGCTAGTATTGTTTTTGATGTGTCTTTTTCTTCTCATCCATTACGAAAACATGCCCATGCAATAAACAGAGATTTTTCGAGCTTAAAAAATTGAAAATTTTCAGCTGAAAATTTTTGATATTTTTCTTATTTTTGCTCAAAACATAGATTGTGGGTACACGTTAGAACCGCCTCGCCGAGGCGGTTCTAACGAGTACCCACAATCTATGTTTTTGAGCAAAAATAAGAAAAATAGGTATACCCCTGCAAACCCCAGTTTTGCTATATAAAAGTGGGGTTTAAGGGGGTATACATTTCACGGACATGTTTTCCTGATGGTTTGCTTTAAGTATTTTCAACGTAGAATGGAAAGCCCCAGATGGGACGTCGCGTTTTACTCTGTTTGCTAAAAGTACATGTATTTTCAGCGTAAAATGGATAGCCCCAGATGTGACACCGCAATAAGCAGCACCCCATCTGAGGCTATTCTATTTTGCATTTTCAATGTAAAATGGGATAAAAAGTTAAAATCACTCCTGATTGCCCTAAAATGAAGGTGTACGCACTTTGATGATAATGATGGGAAATTACAATCCGTTATACGCTCGTAAATAGGTTAAATTTTATCAGGTTTTCTTTAGTACAAGACATCTGCATTTTAATGGTCGACGCTTACAACGATGATCGATTGGGGTAAATGAAAGATTGGCCTTTTCAAAATTCAGTGTTTATGTTTGATTTAAATGTTTATTTTGGTCACTGCTTATTCTTTTATTCTAATTTGTTACTATAATAGAACTCATACGTGCCATACAATCCACAGAATGATTCACACAAACCAGAGATGGGACCAACAGACATTTATTACATTAGTCCACAGACGCGATTTAAATGTTTATTTTGGTCACTGCTTATTCTTTTATTCTAATTTGTTACTATAATAGAACTCAAAACATTGAAAACAGATAGCGTGCTGGGGTTGGGAACTCAAGGCCATCTTAAGCACGACCAACTTAAGGATCTCTTAGGGATTATGGTAAAGAACTGAAAAGGACCTTAAGTTACGGTGACGACTTAACAACATCGTAACTTTACGGTCAACTCAAGACCACCTTAGCGTCGTCTTATCTTTCGAAGTGGTACATGTACATTTCATTTCAAAAAGTTACCATAGCTTAGAGTAACTGGAATAGCAAGTGTGTAAAATTTAAGATGGCCATCTTAAGACATAGTAAGTATGTCGTAAGTAGGGGAACGTACGATGCCTTCGAGTTACTAACCCCTGGGCTCCTATTTGGTCTTGGGCACAAACACAGTTTTGTTGCATTTGTTAGAATATTTTGGTGGCAATTAGATGTACTTTTGATCGATATCATATAGTTCAAATATATTTAGTTAAACATTATTTCTGTTTAAAATCAGTATCAGTTTACTTTCATAAGGAAAAGACATGTATTAGAACAGAAATGTGTGAAAGGACGTAGCTTAGGACAAGGACATGCCATATGCCCTGGTTGGAACGAGCTACTGTTTGCATTGTAACATTTATAAGTTGGATAAGGCTTTGGTGATATAAACATTAAAGTTCAATTAATTTTGGCTTTTTGAGCATAAAAAGTTTATAACATCGAGACCTTATCTGGCATACTAATAAACATATCTGCTGAGCTAGCAAACAATTGATGGACGTCTAAAAGGAAATCTTCTATTTGTTATTATGCTTGCGGCTGTATTTATAATTGTGTAATTGAGCGACATCGGACTGATGAAAAAAGCCCATTCTAAGCCATCTGAAATATATGAAGCATGGACACGTTTAGAAATGATGCTATTTGTGCTGTAAAGCTTGGGCTCAAAAGTTACGAAGGCATCAAAAGGTTAAGAAACAATAATAATTATGTTCATGAACAGAAACAATTATTAGAATGATATATTGTTGAGCACAACTGGGTTAAATGATGACCTGCTGCAAAATGTCACGATGTTAATTTCTCAAAACACTATCACTTGATAAATTGTGAACTAATAGTGTGGTAAGGGAAAAATGTTGGAATCTTAGAAAAAAAATTCTAATACACTTAAACTAATAAAATGCAATGTCAATGATCTTTAACGAAACTATGCTTCAGAATCATGGAAAATAGATATGATTTAAGATATAAATAGGCAATGTTTTGATTTGTGTATGTTAAGCCCCTAAAACAAGGTCTAAATTATTAACAAAAATATCTTCTTACATTACCATTAAAGGATATTTTCATTATCAATGTATAATATCCTCCCATCATCAAACTTAACATAATATCATGCCTTCTAAAGACCAGCCGCAATTTTAATAGAAGAAAGCGGTGGCTGGTGGTCATAGGGTTCAAATCTCAATGGCATGGAGAGTTCTGTCAATGAGTAAGACATATTGGTTTCACATAGAACTAATTAAAAACGTAGGAAGCACCGACTCATTTCTTGTTTTTAAATAAAATATTTGCATGATACGTGAACTCAACTCAAATCAGTAAATTTAAACATATCTAATTCATATCTAATTCTCTGATATAAATATATGCAAACATAGATATACATAGTTCCTGCATGATGTCAGAACAAGAATATGTTGACACACAAAATGGCTGATTTTCCAGGGCAAAACTGTTATGTACAGTTACTGCTATCTGAGCATGTGAGTTGTTCACAAACTGTTAGAGGTTGCCAATAGAATAGTTGCATTTTATATATGATGATATTTTTATTCAAGATTAATCAGCTAATAGTCACCTAACTGTATTCAATACACAGTTGATCCCTTGTAGGCAAACAAAATTGGCCATTTTGTGTGTTGCAGAAAACTTGATATTTTCCATGCAGGAACTATATATACTGTACACGAAATATACGTTTATTTACATATATTTCTGCTACATAAGTATTTTGTTGAAGCCAGTCATGATATATTTTTTATCGTTTCAGTTGCTGTATATGCACAGACAAAAGACTCACCTCCCCCGCCATCAGGTAAGAGTTTCAAGGCTGTAAGGATTTGGAAAACAAGTCTCATTTGGTTTTGAATCTACCTTTCTTAGGCCTTTAAATGCAATGTTTGAAATTTTAGTGTCTCTTGACAGAATTTGTAATAAAGTACAGGTCCGGTTCAAATGCAAAATATCATCCGACGTATACCAAACGTTTAGAAAAGAAAACTTATTAGAACTTTTTGCCAGTTACAGCACATCGACCACCCCTAAAACAGATTGTGTATGTATATGCATTTTTTTCTTTAACAGTGATTGGTCAAAGAAATCCCAATGTTGCCAAGAGCTCACCACAAGAAGAGCAGCTGACAGTTAGAAATCCAGGTGTACCCGTATCAAGTGTCAGCACCGTAGAAGCCAAGTCAACGGTAAGTACAGGCCTGTTTCATAAGAAATCACATATCGATTTGTTTCGTTTATCTTATGAAGCAAATCGCTGTGTAGTTAACTTCTGAAACGGACCAGTAGATACAACCAACCTTTTTAAGTATTGGTCTCTTGGAGACATGGCGTTTATCATCAGTTTGCGAAAATCAGATTACAAAACAGGTTTTAAAGCGTACAGAAATCATAAATATTTATACCCGTGTATATATTTGAGAGAAGTATTGGTGATTTTTACTTCCCAATATTGAGACAAAATGTCGATTCAACTTTAGACAGGCCTCGTTATTCAGAAAGAATTATAGTTATGAAACCTTTTTTTTATTTTCTCAATGGCAGTTTAATCATAACTATGTCATTTCTGATAATAACAGAGATCTTACTGCAACTTTAAACTATGAAAAGGAAGCATAACTGAAGATAAATAACAGCTTGATTTGCCATTATATAAAATTTAATGGAGATTGATTTAACTCCACGTTAACGTTGCAGAAAGTATTTGGACTTACTCGTAAAACATTACCTGTTACAGAATTTAGTGAAAAACATGCAATTCATCAGATCTTTTGAGTGTTTTAAAGTCAATATAAAGTTAAAAAATGTCTGATGGCACTGACGTGCTGATTTGATGGCCTGGTGTACACAGATGGATTTAGTCCTTTTCCCATGCCCCACATTGTTATCTTAAATATGCAAGTAATCATTGTTATCTTAAATATGCAAGTAATCATTTTATTAGCCCATCAGCATTGATGAAATGCATGCATTGCGTAATAAGGTATGTTAACAATTTAAATGCATTGCAAATCAAGGATGCTCTTTACTAAACCCATTATTCCGTTACTTTGATGCATTGGAAAACTTAACTATGTCATTAAATTGTTTGGTTGCAGTTGTGTGTCATTCATGCAGAGATTTCATCAATCTCACTGGGACCTTCAAACCTCCATTGTTCGTCATTGTTCGAAAACTTTGGTTCTGACTGCACCAATTCGTGATCATTTCTTTATCTAACCTTGAATGGCATTGCATATTTCACCTAAACTTCATATTAATATCTTAATGTTCTTGTCATTCTAGACGAATCTAATAGAAAGTGCACCACTTTTCACAAGTCTGTTTATGAATTCCAATGGTATTCTTGTCATTTTAGACGAATACAACAGAAAGTGCCACAGTTTTCACAACAAGTATCATTGCTGTTGTTTGCCTTTTTGTTCGAATTTTTTAATCACATCACATTTTGATAAAATTTTATTGACAAAATTCCATTGTTTTTCTTCTTATTTTAGAGGAATCTAACAGAAAGTTCACCAGTTTAAGCAACAGCTGCCACTGTCGAAAACTTTTGAACTACGAGGGTCGTCCCAAAAGTTCCATTACACTCACTGTTTTGCCATAATAACAGCATGTCAGAGCTCACAACACTTATGGTCACCAATTACTATATCTTAGGAATTTGGGGGCAATTTTTTGTACTGCTCCGTATATTTGTTAAAACGCAGTGGCGGTTTGAACCTTTGTGCCCCTACTGCACCGGAGCAGGTCTAATGACGTTGCCGTTAATTGTGAATTTTGTCTTAATATTTGGCTATTTGGAAAATACACTACAAACAAGAAATCTATTTTAAAATCAGACTTATATTAAGCTAAATGATACAGTAGTATATATTTGGAAATCAAAGTAAAATATTTATAAGCAAATCGTCAAAATAATACTATAAAGATCAGTCATGGAAACTAAGAATGATTTGCTAAATGCTATCCACTGTTTACCACTTCCCATGTTTCATTAGGTCACGTTATATTTCTGTTAGCTGAAATATCTTTTCAAAATAGGTATTGTGTAATAGTATTGAGGTCTCCAACTAATATGAAGCTAAACCATTGCTTGGTTTCCATTAAAGAATACGTTTTAGACGTTTAAATATAACGACCCTGTATTCTTGCTCCGTATGTTTTCGCTGACATCGTAATTTTGTCGTTGACTTTTTATAGGTAAGCTTTTTTATTTGTCTCCCGAACTATCGAATCATTCCCAAATTTCATAACATTATCACTAAATGGTGCTCATGGAATGGTAGTTAGGCCGGTATATTTTACTAAATGATCACATTATACCAATGTTGATTTAGCAGATTGCGAAAAATTTAAATTCCGAAAACATTTTGCATAGTTTGACCTGCTCTGGTCATGCCTACTCATGGTTACCAAGGTAACTGTAGCAGTGAGGTCATTAAAGTGAGTATAATCTTGTACAGTAAAATAAGTTCCAATATGGCCAATTATTCTGCATGAGTAACTTTAATTGGTTCCTGCTATGAGTTCAGAATAAAATGCATGTGCAATGGGACTTTTGGGACAAGCCACGTACATCATCCTTTTCCACAAAACTTCATACACAAACTTCCAATGTTATTCTTCTCATAGCGCACCAAAAACTGTCGAATTGAATTGCACTACATTTTCGCAAAACTTCATCCATGATATTCCAGTTGTTATTCTTGCCATTTCAGACGAATCCAACGGAAAGTTCGCCAGTTTCCACAACAGGTATCATCGCCGGCAGCACAGATGTAGCCGTCGGCGGCGGTACAGATGCCGGCGCAGCCGACTTCACACCTCTGGGTGAGACAGGTGCTGGGATTACTCTGGAAGGTAAAATGTCTCCACCACGGAAAGACTCCATGAAATGTACAACCCCTTAAACCCCACTTTTATATACTTAAATCGGGGTATACAAGAGAATGTTATTTGTTTGTTTCTGTTCCATAACATAGATTGTTGGTACTTGTTAGGTACTCGTGGAGAACGGTCTCGGCGAGGGGGTTCTAACATGTACTCAGAATCTTTGTTTTGAAGAAAAGAGAGCAAAAAATCATTTTACAACATTAAAACATTGCGGTGTATTGCATGGGCAAGTTTTCGTATTGTGTCTCCGTTACGAAAACATGCCTATATAATACGTACGTATACAGTGAAAAAACACCCAAGACTGACAAATTTTAGAACAAAACATGCACGGATAAAGAAAATTTTCTAGGGGGGGGGTCCAGATTCCCAGAAGGGGTATGAAGGAAAATTTCAGCATGGCAAAAATTAATAATCTGGCAATTCCAGGGGGGTCCGGACCCCCTGTCCCCCCCCCCCCCTCTGGATCCGCCCATGCAAAACTCGTGACGATTTTATATTTTTGCTCAAAACATAGCTTGTGGGAACATGTTAGAACCGTGTAAGCGGTAAACCAGTGCTCGATTGTTCAGTCTGAAAGCAGCCTTGCGATGATACATCAAGCAGTCCATCTTACAGTCCCAAGGCCTATATCTAATTGTATATTTACGTGGAATAATTTTGAAAAGATGGAACCAAAATATGATTTTCAACAGATGTTCTAATGTACACAATTATACAATTTAATACCTGAGAAACATAAGGTATACAATGTGCGTGTTTTAATTATTTCTATTTAGCCTACACATTTACACGAGTTGCCCACTTGCCAAGGATTTCTTTCTAGATTTTTAAACCAGTAAGTTTATATTTCAGGAGCATGGGACTTATTACAAAAAAGCCAACAACAGAAGACAAAACAGCCTGAGCCAAGCCCTGCACCTATCAGTAAGTTGTTGATTAGCACTTCTTTTAGTCTACTCAGCACTTTGTTTCATGTTGATATAATATTTTTAGAATAATTTGCTGGTATAAGATTAAAAAAATGCATTTTCTTCGAGTCGACGATTTGTTGGCGCTTTGTTTACGCTTTATTGCAACCTTCAGTTCTGACAAGCAGAAGTTCTTTGATAGAGAATATAATGTAAACTCTTGTTTATATTGTTCTGCATATTGACATTAATTGACATGAACGTTTCGTGTTTGCATTCTACTTCTTCTTTATGTGTATAGTATATAATGTGCTTATGCTTAATTGCTTTGCTATTTCCACATGCACCTCAATACACAGTTTGATTTAACTGTTTGCACAACTTTAAAACCATGTCGCATTCATTCCTTTAATTGTGACCCTCAAGTTGAAATAGAAATGTTCAAAGCATACGCGCTAAATTTTCGGCATGATATTATTCACTTCGTTATATCGCGATTCATTTAAAACGCGGCCCAGTTGTATAAACAAGAAACATCGCTTTGTATTTGATGGAATATGAATGAGACAATGATATCAGAAACAAGTAAGTATTTCTATTTTTCATTAAAATATATTATGTTTAAAATGATGTTGTACCAATGTGTTTTTGTTAACAGGTAAGCCCCAACAAGATCCGTTTGATTTATTTGGAGGCCCTTCAAATAGCTTATTTGGTGAGAAAAGAAACCATTATTATAGCATGCTTGCATGATACGATTTAAGTTTATTATGGCCCAACTTATTTTTTCTGGCCTACTTAACGGATATGATTGCTGTTGCAGATGTTTAATCTAACACTCTTGATATTTTCTAACACCCTGGGCATATAATTGAATGAAAAATGTTTTTCTTGGTGTTAGTTTATCCATATATTCTAATAGCATGCATCTTCCGTTTTACATTGTAGAAAATAAAATACAAAGTTTAAATCCTTTGGAAGCAGTAAAACATTATTAAAATGGAGAGGTAGACCATATTATTATGATGATGTTTACCTCAGGTTTTATCAGTAAAGGTTATTAACACAATTCTTTCACTACGTTTCATAATTTTGCTTTTTAACATTAACAAAATGTATGACTCTTAAACAGTGGCTCTTAACGCTTCGATATGATAACTGTTAAATGCATGGTTGCATGTATGTTAAATTTATATTGATCTTTAACTTCAGTATGGGTTGGATTTTTAAAAATAAATGTCCATGCACTGTATATTTTTTATCAGTTCTAACCACCTTTGATTAAGGACAATGAACATTGCTTGTTTGAGTCCTAATAAATTGATTTGACTTCTAAATGAACTTTCATGTAGCTGGATATTATTGAAAATAGTGGCGCTGGCCAATACGGACAACAGAAATGTTTTGACGTGAAATATGTGGAAAGCAAGTTCTCATCATAATAACGATTATACCAAGAACATTTTTATTATATGAGCATGTATATGAGAAAACTAACAATTTGGGTTCTGACCAGGCCCGACACAAACCGGGTTGTACAGTCACAAAAGAAGGTTAGAAGCTTCAAATTTCAGATTTAAGAAGAAGAAGAATTGTGCTATCCGTGTACTGAAAACAAAGGCGCTGAACAGCTTTGCAGTTACTGTGGCTCATATATATAATAACAATACTCATTAACAATACCCATTAATACACTTGACTGACGGAATTATTCAGTTTTAAATGCAGTCTGAATTATTAGTAATAAAAATTGGCAGTCAGTATTTTTCTTCTTCTTCTTTATGTACACATTGGAAGTATGACCGTTCATAGGACTAAGCATATATTTGGTCAATGAGTTTAATGCACACTATTTTTTAGTTTAGATTACACTTCATAGGAAAAACATATGCTCGACTAATACATGTATGAACACGAAATAGCTTTAAATTATTGCTATTTCAATGCTGTGTAAGCTCGTTAAACTGAACAAGAATTTCGGAACCAAGCACTAGTATATTACGTCCATATTTGTACCTGAAGTGTGTATGAGATAACTGTCATATTCTTTTGTGATTCTTCTTATCTCCCTTTATTTTACTTCACAGGTATGAGCTCACCAATGGGTGTCGGTGGTAGCGCCTCAAGTTCAGGACCCGGCCTAGACTTGGGTCTAGGTTTGATCCCTCCGATGGGAGGTGGTGCCGGGGGACCGGCCTCGGGCCCAGACATGGGTATGGGTAGCGGAGGAGGTCTAGGCGGAGGTGGCCTTGGTGGTATCGGGGGTTTGGCTGCCCTTGCCTTGCTGAGTGGCGGAGAGGGGCTTGGCAGTATGGGAAACCCTAACATGATGAGGAGGATGCTCGGGAGTGCTGGGGGTCTTGGGCTCGGTGGGCCCTTAGGCGGGTCGTTCGGAGGGCCCCGAGGGGGCAGAGGAGGACCAGGCGGAATGATTGGATCAGGACCGGCTGCAGGACAGATGGAAATGATGCAAACCATGCTTCTGATGCAACTATTAGGCGGTGATGCCCCAGACCCACCAGCAGCAGGCAAAGGCAAACCCGGGGCGCCCGGGGGAGCCAAGCAAAAGACACCATTAGAACAATTGATGAGACTTGAAAGAATTAAAATGTTAAGGAGTCAGCAAATGGATAGGGCAATGAGAAACAGAAATGCGCCACAAAATCAAGGCGATAGATTTGAATTTAGAGGGCGTTCTCGTCCCGGACCGATGGGACCACCGAACCGAGGCGGGCCGGGAGACAGATTTTTTGAGTTCAGAGGGCGTGGTCGCCCTGGGCCTGGGGGACCGGAGGGTCCACCACCACCGAACCGAAGACAGGGGCGTGGTAGGCGTGGTATTCGACCAACCGCCTCTTCAACTACTTCTGGTGCGCCGCAAAGTAGCCAAACGACAAGAACTTCAGCTCCTACAAGCAGTGGCCCTGGGCAAGCCCTTAAGGGAAAGCTTTCAATATCGGGCGCGGCACTTAGAGATAAGTTGCTCCAAATGATTGGACAGTTGGGTATAGGCGGCACTACTGGTCTGACGCCTCCTTCTCCAACTCGGCCAACTGGAGGAATGAGTCAACCGCCGAGAAGTAGAGGGCCACCGAGACGAAGACCACCATTTGGTAGACGAGGACCACCAAATCCACGCTGGGAAATGAGCCAAAGCAGTATGAATCCGACTCCCTATCCAGAGGGCGCAACGGCTCCAAGTGAAATGGGCGAACCGGCACCAGGTGAAGCATCGTCGGCACCAGGTGAAGCAGCGCCGGCACCAGGCGAAGTAGCACCGGGTGAAACCGCATCATCATCATCATCTACTAGTGAAATGGGTACAAGCAGCACAGGAGGCGAATTTGGCAGATCTAGACCGGGACGATTCGGACCACGAGGGAAAATGGGCTCATTTAGATCAGGACGAATGGGATCGCGAGGTTCTCCACGAGGAGAAATGGGTGCATCATGGGATATGGGGCAAATGGGACTGGGACCTGAGCCTTATCCACGAGGAGAAATGGGTGCATCAGGGGAGTTGGGACAAATGGGACAAATGGGACCTGAGCCTTATCCCCCTGGAGAAACGGGAACATCGGGGGAATTCGGGCCAACGGGATCGGAACCATATCCTCGTGACCAAATGTCATTTCCTGGGCGATCAAGGGGTCCAATGTCATCAAGCTCCAGGCGAAGTATGATGTCTGACCCTCTGTTCCAGCGCAACCTGCGTGTTGGAAATCAGCAGAGACCAAGTCCAATGAGCGGGTCCGGATCTGGTTCGGCAGACAGACAAGCTGACCGCGCTGATATGATGGCCGATTACATGGACAACATGCAGTCAGTCACCCCGCTCCAGAGACTGTTAGGGGCCGGGGCTATGCCAGGCATTGGCATGGGTATGCCTGGAATGGCCGGTTTGCCAGGGTTGGGAGGTCTGACCGGACTGGGGGCTGGTTTAGGAACGGGAGGAGCTGATATGGCGTCACTCGCTGCTATGTTGAGTGGTACTGGCGCCAGGTCTAACAGTGCTGCAGTGTCACCACTTGCTGCTCTCTTAGGAAATGCTGGCGCTGGAACAAGTGGTGGAATGGGAAATCTTGGGCTTGCTGCCTTGTTAGGATGAACATAATCATTACGGAAACTTGCCCATGCAATATACATATTTTTTGGTTGAAAACAAAACACACCTGAAGATGTCATTAGAAAAACTTCGATATTTCTAATATTATTGTTTAAAACGTTGATTGTGGGTACACGTTAGGACCGCCTCGGCGAGGCGGTTCTAACGAGTACCCACAATCTATGTCCTGGGTCAAAAGTAAGGTTTTGCTACAAAAGTTAGGTATGAGGGTTATATATTTCATGGACATGTTTTCCTGATGGTTAATTTCAATTCCATTGTTCACTTTCATCGGGCTGGGTAGATGACATGCGATTAAAAGTCTAAGAATTTGATGTATATGGGTCATAACTATTAGAGATAGTGATTAAGATTGCAAATGGCCGCCAGATCTGCTATTAAGAACTCAAATTTAAAGGTTCTGATATTGTACAGTAGTTTGCTTTTCTCAGCATGCTATTGTAATATGATTTTATGGACATGTTCATACATTACGAAAACATGTCCATGCAATATACAAAGATTTTTAAAGTTGTAAAAAATGAAAATTTTCAGCAGAAATTCTTTGATATTTTTCTTATTTTTGCTCAAAACATAGATTGTGGGTACACGTTAGAACCGCCTCGGCGAGGCGGTTCTAACGAGTACCCACAATCTATGTTTTGGAGCAAAAATAAGAAAAATAGGTATACCCCTGTATTCCCCAGTTTTTCTATATAAAAGTGGGGTTTAAGGGGGTATACATCACACGGACATGTTTTCCTGATGTAGGAAATGAGTGTTACGTTAAATAGGTCTCGTCTTTATTTTATGTAGGTTGAGCAGTGTTCAATTGATATATTGTTTTATGCGCAGCAAATAATGGCGTAAAAGTGTTTTATGATGCACATGACATTCTAAATATTCATTGTAGACATCAGAATAAATTAAACAACATCCTTTTATTGACATTCCAGACGTTCTTTTGTAGCGTTACTCTTGCGTGTCAAAAACTGTTGATAATCTTTATTGTTGAAAATTTCATGAAGATTTATTCCAGTAGTACAGTAGCTTCCGAGCATATATTGACACAAACATATATTTAAAAATAGGGTCAGAAACTTTCAACCTTCCTAAATCGAAAAAAAAAACACCATAATGTAGCTGGATATTTTGCAATAAATTTACGAAATTTGCTCAAGTTGTAGGGAAATTATAAAGCTTTTACTAAAAAATTTGATGTTATAATGTCGTACCCTTACAATCATCATAAATTACAATAAGCCATTTCAAGTAAATGAACATGTGAAAATAGACACGAGTAAAAGTGAGTCACAAGCTATCAATAATTTGATCTTTTTGTCCAATATTGTTCCCGTGACTTGGTAAACATAATGGCGGCCGCGTTAGAAAGCCATTACAAAATTAAAAACAATTAAAAACGCCACAACGATTTCATGAGACTGGGTATAAATTTTTTGTCTGCCAAACACTTTCATTTGAAACTGTATGAAATATTTGAAAGAATATATCTTTAAAAACACCATAATGTAGCTGGATATTTTGCAATAAATTTACGAAATTTGCTCAAGTTGTAGGGAAATTATAAAGCTTTTACTAAAAATTTTGATGTTATAATGTCGTACCCTTACAATCATCATAAATTACAATAAGCCATTTCAAGTAAATGAACATGTGAAAATAGACACGAGTAAAAGTGAGTCACATGCTATTAATAATTTGATCTTTTTGACCAATATTGGTCCCGTGACTTGGTAAACATAATGGCGGCCACGTTAGAAAGCCATTACAAAATTTAAAAACAATTAAAAACGCCACAACGATTTCATGAGACTGGGTATAAATTTTTTGTCTGCCAAACACTTTCATTTGAAACTGTATGAAATATTTGAAAGAATATATCTTTAACAGTGTGGCATAAAATGGATCTTAAATCCATTAGTTATTTTTTCTCTCTTTTTGTTGTTCTCAGGTTACAAATATTCGTTGTATGAATGTTTTATGTATAATAAACATTTTGTTTAACTGCATTAGAGCCGCGACGCGAGAAAACCTGTCTTCGGCGTTTCCGACCAGGTCTGACACAAACCGAGCTGTATAAGCACACAAGATGGCTACAAATTTCGGATTTAGGAAGAAGAGAGATTGTACTATCCGACTAGCAAAAACAAAGGCGCTGATCAGCCTCGCAGTTAATGCGAAGCTGATCTGTGCCTTTGTTTTTGCATAGGCAAAAATCCGGTTTTCTCATGACGCGGCTGATTAAATGTGATATTTCATATGCATCAGTATTAAAAAAACTAAAATATCTTAACAGACACAAAATCATGTTTTCATTGTTGATTGTTGTTGTGTTTTTTCTATGACATTATAAACAATAAAATGAAATATGACCAAAATTGTGTTTTATCCCTGTACTACCGAAGAAACTAATGTATTTCAAAGGTCTGGTAAGATTTATCTAATTCTCGAATTGACGTGCCACCCGGCAAGTGTTTTATTACCCGGGACTACCTGTTCAGATTTTAATGAGTGATTTAATGAATGGTCTTAAAGTCCACATTCAATCCTATTGCAATGATTATTTGTTTTGATCAGCTGATAACTTGTATTAGTCTAGTCCTGGGCCCAGAATTACAATGTTCCCTTAAAAGTTAAAGCCCCATCCTAGTTAAGGTGACAAATTTTTACACAATATTAAAATCAATAAAAATATACAGGTAATTGACTATGATTGTACATATTATGTTTTAAACTTTTTATATTGTTAATTAATCCAACATTGTGTAAAATTATGAATATTCTCAATATCCTTTTCAAAAGTCTTAGTTACAATTAATCATTTTGCAATAGGGGGAGCGCGGTGGCAAAAGATAAGTCACTACTTTGAAAAAGTTATTTTCGACACTTGTTTTTAAAAACTTGTCTAAAAGTACTCAGTTTCAGTATTTTCAATCAAAAGTTATTAAAATCTTTAGACTATAGATATTTTTTTTTTCGCTTAAAATGTTGTCCCTTGCATGGTGAGCATGAAACTGAAAACCGTTTTAGAATACGCACTCTGGTTAGCTCAGGCCAGCGTTTTTAAAATTTGTTGTCAAATGTTTTAATCACACAATGCAAATTTCCATTAAGAAAGCATTCAGTCCAATGACAAATGTTTTAAAACGCTGTAAAATCTAAACCAATGCCCGTAGCTCAAATCGGTTTTCTGTTCCATACTCGCGGCCTAAAGGGCAACGTTTTAAGCGAAAATAATTTTTTGGGTAAAAAATCGTGTTTTTAAAGTATCAGTCACACCAGGCGAACGGACGTCAAACGGGTTAAGTCCGTTGGTGTCCGTTGGTGTCCGTTGGCATCCGTTCCTTATCCGGTGAACCCGTTCCGTGTCCGTTGATGTCCGTTTTACCCGTTGGTGTCCGTTGACAAGTTTTGTGCATGTTCAAAACTTGGAACGGGTTCCAACGGGTTAGACCGGATAAATGAATCCGTTGGGCGTCCGTTGGTTGTCCGTTAGCTGTGCGTTGGTATCCGGTTTGCCCGGTACTTATCCGTTCTACATTCGGTAGTCATCCGGTAGATACCCGTTCGCGTCATGTCGAAAGTGGTGGCCAACGGACGACTAACGGACATGTAACGGTTAAAACGGTCTGGAACGGACGGGGACCGTTTGCTAAACGGACAACAACGGACAGGGAACGTTCAAGTAACGAATATAAGCTCTGTTTCATGTGATCGAACCAATTACCTCAATCTTAAAAGATGCACCTCGCCCAATCCTACACTCATTTTATTTCTATCACTTTGTGTGTTAGGACATTCAGGAATATAGAATATTAGTTGAATAAAATATTAGTGCAATGGACTGTCGTGTAAGAGCCAGCCTTGAGTGCCAAGCAGCGCTGATCCCTTTCCCTTTGTAGGTGTTCTTTTCGACTTGCCTTTTGGTGGCATCGTGACGTTCTGAGCACAATTTTTCTTGCCTGAGTATTTATACCCGTTTCATCCGTCACGTGACCGTTTAAACACGTTCGTTAACCGTTAGACGACCGTTTTGCCCGTTTCTCGTGCGGTTCAGGTTCGTTCTGTCCGGTATACATCCGTTCTTCATCCGGTAATATCCGTTAGTTAAACGTTCCTTGTCCGTTCTGTCCGTTGGTTAACCGTTCCTTGTCCGTTACAAATGCGGTTCTCGTCCGGTTTACACGTTCCTGAAATCTTCCGCGATGGTCTTCACCGCCCTCGAGACGACTTTTGGGAACGGATATCAACGGACAAGTATTTTTTGCATATTTTCCGTCCGTTCGGCATCCGTTCGGCATCCGTTGGAACCCGTTCTCTGGTCTGACTGATCCTTTAACCAAAAATCACAGATTTTTGAAATTTTCCAAAAGTGCATTTTAGACACAAAAGTATCGACATTTCGATTATCAAAACAGTTTTGCAATTGAATGAACCAGTAAGAGGGGGTAAATGACAGAATTGGATAGGGTAGGCAACAATCAATGAAAAATGACAACTTTAATTTTAAGGGATTTCCATCGTTTCTGCAAGTCTGCGAAAAGCGCTCGCAGGCAAAGCGAAAAAAAGATGGAATGTTTGCACAGTGATGGTTCTGCTTCATATCTATAGCAAACTTTCGGGTGTTAGGTTACAAGTATGTCCTGTGAACAAAAATTTACATATTACATATCGATAAGTTTTGATGCTTATCAAACTTTGAGTAGTATAGTATTTTGTGTTGTTGTTTTTCATTGTCAAAACCCATGCACACTTTTCATGGGCAGGCTTAGACCTTCAAAGCGGTTAATCAGCAATCAGTTGATCGGCCAGTCGATTGTAAGCTCTGCCTGAAGACACAATCAGCTCATCTATTTTGCACGGCCCTTATGGGCGGGGGCCCAAGTACGAAATGCGGTAATATCTACTGGAACGTTTGGACGTGTCTGAAATTTTGTCGCATTTTAACCGTTTTAAGCAAAGTTAATCATAGTCGAGTCGAACGTTATAATGAATGAAAATTAAAACTAAAGTCTATTTGCGTATTCGCACAACCTTGCACTTGTTTCTTGAACTGCAGATTAAGAGGTACATTTTAACATTACACACAGCCCATCTTAATTCTCAGCTGACAATTTTCATTTCCCTGTAACATTATAATGGCTTCATTGGACCATTGGTGTCTGAGAAATCAAGCAGTAACGCGAATATGTAAATGACCTTAGCCAATAGGCCAAGGTCAAGAAATGACATTGACCTTAAATAACACATAATTTAATAAAATTCAATAAGTTGCCTGTTTCTATCAACATACAAATCACAGGCTACTCAATATTTTCATTTTTCCCATGGAAAAGAATAATGTGACCTTATTTATCATGCGTTAAAATATTTCAGTTTCAACCCAAGGTCATGATTTATATAAACGTTGATAGTTCCGAGTCTCCGATGCTTCATATGTGTACCATGCTTCGTAGGTCCACCGGTAATGGCGAAAAATGTTGATTTTTAACATAAATGAGTGTGGCGAACACCATGGTCATAGGACCTAAACTTTTATTCCCTTTGCCAAGGAGGATTTCAATTAGCCAAGCGGTTTTAGAGGATATGATATTTGAACATTTTGGACAACAACGACAACAACGACGCAGCATAGGTCAACTATGCTCTCACCTTCTGAGCCTCATGAGATCTAATTATATTCACTTTTCGTGTGTATTTTTTTTTTATCTCTTATTAAATGCATTTTTTTCCAAATGTCTCTTCAGTTTAAAGCCGTCAATGTCTAAATAAGTCTTCATTCAGTGACCAAACAGTAATCGGCCCAAGTAACGGATGGCGGCACAAACTTCGCGAACAAACTTGCGTTTCCCTCTACACATGGAACTTGAATGCCCGATATGTTCTCGTTGTAGCAGTTACTGCTTGCTTGACTATTTATGGTTTCTCCTCGCAATTTTAAGAGTGTGACTTTGGTTCTGATTGCACCAGTTCCTGATCATTGCTACCTTTATTTTTCCATATAAACTTTGACGTATTTTTCAGGCCAGTTATTTGAAAATCAAATGGGTATGGTGGCTATCTTGGTCATTTGATGAATTATCTTGACGTTGAAAACTCACTTTTATAACTTATGCACGTCAGTTCAGTGTATGTATTTCATCTTAGCTTCAATCCTGCCAAACACCGATCTTAAATAAACGGCGAGTACGCCTTGGCTTACATGTACAATACAAAGATATCGATATTTTGGACGCATGCATGTTTCACCCTGCGAAGATAGAGGATTAAAAGAAAAGCCATGGAAAATGAGAGTGAGGTATGCATTTTTTTTTATATCTTTTCAACTTCTTGAATTGGAATACTTGGTTCTAAACCTGCTTTACTAGTCTGTAGACGCTTATGTGTATCAACCTATGTTTATTCTTGCACGCATAGAGCACCGCACCGCCGCCTACACACACTGCTCAATTATTGATGTGCAAATTCTTAAAATGACTTTAATCGATTTTCCTATAATTTAATTTTTACGAAGCTTTGCCTTATTTTAGTTGTCCAGCTTTTACGAAACGGCGGCTCTGCTTTGAACAGCCACGTGCCATACAATATAATGACATTACGTCATCGAAGAACAAAACGTCAGACTGTTCCAATGGACCCCGTGTCATCAAGCAAGAAAACGACCATCTCTCTGGATCCGTCTCAGTTTTCGTGTAAGTAGCTATATATCTTTTGGTATTGAAAATGATGATTAAGGATTCTTTAAACTTATTCTTTCGCAAACACCTACAATTGAACGGCGAACAATTATTTATTAAGCGCAAGCAGATGCGAGGCTATTCTATCACTGCAGCACTTTTTAAGATTTATTTAACTTTGCCATGTGATCTTGCTTGTAACATTTTAACGTCGAAATGAAAAACAAATCACTGCTCAGAACAAAACAGTTTAGATATAATGGGCTCGTAAGCCTTACTCTAGATTATTTACCGACAGTTCCCAGACGGTTCTGTTGAGTTATTGTTGCGTATCTATTATATGTCCGTGGTTGTGCTTTTCATTTTTGGTTTTAAATGATGAGAGCCGTGTGGTCATACCACTGTGAAAAGCGAGGCATCTTGTTCTTCATGTGCGTTGTTAAATCTATTTATAATGTTCCTATCTGGGTTGAAATTTTAAGACCAATTGTATTAATTCATGGACGTTCTTACTATTACGTCGGGTTGGACAACATTGTTCAGTATCAACATGATATATTTTAAATTTTCAGCTGTTCTTCACGGAGTGTTTGAAGCCTGGTACAAACAAAGATTTGCTGATCAAACATCGAAAACAAGTAAGACATTACAAAACCTCGCTCATGCAATATACATTTCTGCTCACCTGAGCAGAAGGCTCACATGTGAGCTTATAGTATACCCATGCTCCGTCTTCCGTCGTCGTTGTCGTCGTTGTCGTTCACACTTTTCAACCATCTTCTTCTCTAAAAGCGCTCGGCCAATCAAATTCAATTTTCATGTGGATCATCCTTAGGAAGGGGGAACGAAAGTTTGTATAAATGGTCCAGGTCACATGACCAAGATGGCCGCCAGGGCTATAAATAGCAAAAACCTTTAAAAATCTTCTTCTCCAGAACCAGAAGGCCTATGATTTTGAAACTTGCCATGAAGCATCTGGGAATGGAGCTCTACAAAGTTTATATAAATCATGACCCTGGAATGACCTTGACCTCATTTAATGGCAGAAAACTTGCTAGAAATTAGCAAAAGGACAGAAGATTTATGTTTATGAAAATATTTTGGGCCCAGGGGGTTGTGTGCCCCAGCCCCGGGGCTATATACATGTACTCGTATATGACCAAAATATTCAAACATCTTCTTCTCTGAAACCGCTTGGCCAATCAAAGCCAAACTTTATGTGGAGCATCCTTAGGAAGAGGGAATGAAATTTTGCAAAATGGTTAAGGTCACATGACCAAGATGGCCGCCATGGCTATAAATGGCAAAAACCTTTTTAAACCTTCTTCTTCAGAACCAGAAGGCCTATGATTTCGAAACTTGGTATGAAGCATCTGGGAATGAAGCTCTACAAAGTTTGTATAAATCAGGACCCTGCAATGACCTTGACCTATCTTACGGCAAGGTCAACTTAGTTCGCTCATGCATTTGAATGGGGAAAAATAGGAAAACGTCATTTAATGGCAGAAAACTTGGAATGAGCAAATGGACAGATTTATGCTCATGATAATATTTTAGGCCCAGGGAGTTGTCTGCCCCTGCCCCGGGCTATATACATGTATATGACCAAAATATTCGAACATCTTCTCTAAAACCGCTTGGCCAATCAAAGCCAAACTTTATGTGGAGCATATTCAGGAAGAGTGAATGAAAGTTTGCATAAATAGTGATGGTCACATGACCAAGATGGCCACCATGGAAATAAATAACAAAGATAAAAAAATCTTCTTCTTCAGAACCAGGAGGCCTATGATTTTGAAACTTAGCATGAAGCATCAAGGAATGGAGGTCTACAAAATTTATATAAATCATGACCCTGGGATGACCCCTTGACATATTTTACGGCAAGGTCAACTTAGGTCGCCCACGCATTTTGGGAAAATTGTTAAAATGCCATTTGAAGGGCAAAACTTGCAGTAAATTGGCAAATGGACTGAATTTTCATGATTTGAAAAAGACATTGACTCCAGGGGTTAATCTGACCCTGCCCTTGGGTTATATACATGCATATTACCATTGTAGTCAAACAACTTTATTAGTATATATCTCTGGTGTCAGGTGAGCGTTTTATAGGACCATTGGTCCTCTTGTTTTCTGAAGCTGCAAAAATTGAAAAATTTTAGTGGGATTTTTTTTTTTTTTTTTTTTTTTTTTTTTTTTTTTTGAATTCGTTCTAAACATTAAATGCGAGTACACATTTGAATTGCTTCGGTGTTGCGGTTAGAAAGAGTACACACAATCTATGATTTGGACTAAAAATAAGATAAATGTATACCCAAGTTTTATTTTATAAAAGTGGGGTTTAAGGGGGTACACATTACACGGACATGTTATCCCGATGTAATGTCACAGAAAAGTCAAAGTCACAACAAAATAATCAAAAATAATACAGACAACAGTAAAAAAACATGTTACTGCTGAGGTAACATCTAAGTTGAAATCTAACGGTAATTCAAAATCGGGTATAGTGTGAGTTTTTTTAACGTGGCGGTTAACCTTTGACATAGTATTCATACATCGGACTGTTTCAAATGGGTTTGATTTCAACAATTCGATTTTTATGACAAATAGGACATGCCCATGTGTTTCATTCACATGACACATGAAAAATGTCTAAAGTAAGTAGGTACCCGATTTCTATTGTTTACAAAACTTGAGGTAAATCGGCTCGGTCAAAGTATTTTACTATTTGTACATTAATAATTCTCAAATGCATAATAAACAATAACGTTTTGTTTGTTATACAGGTTGCTGCACCAGAAAAACAAACAATCTGCATATGCGAAAACAAAGCCGCAGATCAGCTTCGCAGTAAATGCGAAGCTGATCAGCGCCTTTATTTTCGCTACACGGATAGTACAATCTCTCTTTTTAAATCCGAAATTTCAAGCTTCTAGTCTACTTCTGTGACTGTACAGGCGGGTTTGTGTCAGACCTGTTCGAAAACCACATTGTTGGTTTTCCCATATGCGGCTCATTTTTTCTACTTTTATTTCAGCAGTTCAGCAGACTACCGCGCCAACAACAACAAAAGCTGCTCAAGTGGATAAGAAAGTTTTATTCAATGGTAATATGCTGAATCAACGTTCTATTGCGACTTGTGCTGTTTTAGTTATACTCTAGACTGTGTCAGAAAGCATCATACTCAAAGGATGATGTTAAGTCAGTTACTTTGACACGCCCCGCAGCTGTTTGATCATGCTGCTTGTCTTGGCTGTTCCGTCTTATTAAATTTGCAATGACTCTTCCTTCTAAATTTGATAAGAAAATGCTTTACATAGTTATTTGCCTTTTTCGCAAAACATCATTTTTGTAACTACCCGATAAATGATAAAAGCGACGCCGCAAGTTTATTTTATAGCGTTTTCGAATAGTGGTTTGTGCCAGGGTTAAAATTGCGAAAACACCGTAGCAAAATTCAACCACACTGTCAAGAAATAGCTGTTTAAAAATCAAATTTTTGGAGATGACCTCCGTTTGATTTTAAATAAGAAGGGGAATTTGTGTATTGTCTGATTGATATTTTAATCAGTTCGTATTTTGATTTTATAGACACGTGTTTTTGTACTTGTGTTAAAGTGTTGTGTTTTTATATTTCTTTATAGTTGCATAATGTCCGTCGTGTTTTTGTAATAGCCGTTCAGAAATTAAAGTACCAGGAGTAAAGTCTTGGCTTGGTTTTGTCGTTAATCAAGCATGCAAAAATGACAATGTCAGCATTGGAAAGCCTGTCATTATATTTTGATGCGATTACATGGCATGCTTATCAGAGAGAAAACAAAATACAAATACAAATAATTTTATTCGTATAAACATAATGACAAGTGTTGTCACCATAAGTAGATAGAGCATGGATATTGAGCAAATTCAAATGCAGCTAAATTACAATAATGTATGCGCTTGATTTTGTGTGTTATTTTTTTCAGAGTTTTTGAATCTAGCGATGGACTATTTTCAACCTAAATCTAAACCTGCTCGGAAGTCACCAAAAGTCACAATTCCTGCAAGAGTATCGACACGAACTAAAAAGACAAAAGCGAAAGGTAGTTAATACATGCCTCTTGTGCATAACATTTCTGCAAGAGTATCGCAAAGAACTAGAAAGACGAAAGCGAAAGGCAACTAATACATGACAGCAACGCGTTACAATATATGCACGAGTATAAGACAAAAGCGAAAGGTAATTAATGCATAAAGTAACACATATGCTGTTATGCCTCATGTACATAACAATTTCTGCAAGTGTATCTAAATGAACTAAAAGTACAAAAGCAAAAGGTAATTAACACGACAGCAACGCGTTACAATTCCTGCCTGAAAAGACAAAAACGAAAGGTAATCAATACATGGAAGCAACGTATGATGTTATGCCAGCTAGGGATAATTCTCAAATACG
Organism: Rugalucina vietnamica; assembly: GCA_964017185.1. NCBI lineage: Eukaryota > Metazoa > Mollusca > Bivalvia > Lucinida > Lucinidae > Rugalucina > Rugalucina vietnamica. The sequence continues at coordinate 18,803,609 of OZ024885.1, forward strand.
GAGACAATCTCCATATCGGGGGATTGTCTCCGTTTTAGGAGACAATATATGTTAAAAAATTGCAACATTGCCAAAAAATAAGATGTCCCTCGATCGGGGGAATGTCTCCCGTTTTGGAGACAAACTTGTCTCCGATTCTGGGGACATTCTCCCTATCGGGAGACAGTATGAAAAAAAGTCATATTTTAGGCATTTTCAGACTGTCCTGCGCATTTTACTACGAAAAAGCGCATGTTAAAACAAGTTGGGAAGACACCAGTCCATCAAGACCTAAATTTAATCCGTTGCATCAAAGAAATTCACCGTTGCGATTAGTACAGAGATATGGGACAGACCCTGGTATAGTCACTAGATTAAAGACTTGGAAGAATTGTTTATTTTCTTCGTGATTTTATTGTTAAGCATGGTTACTTTTACGATAAATTTTCAATCAGAAGGCATGAGCTTTAATCTGAAACTTTTTATTTAAGTCATTTCCTGTCTCCCGATCGGGGGACAAAATTTTAACACATGATGTATAAATTGCAAAATGCATTAGACTCTATGGCAGTGTCTCCCGATCGAGAGAATGTCTCCATTTTTGAGAATTATCCCCAGCTGTATGCCTCTTGTGCGTAAATATTTCTGCAAGAGTATCAAAAAGAACTAAAAAGACAAAAGCGAAAAGTAATTAAAACATGGATGGAAGCAACGTGTATGATGTTATGGATCTTGTGCTCATTTCAAATGCATGAAACGATTCATAAACGGTTTCAGTAGCTTGTTGTAGACCATCCAATTTTGGAGACCGAGAGGGCCGGATAGCGTAATGTTGACGCACTCGCTTGTCATCTCTGCGGTCCGGGTTCAGATCCGGCTCAAGGCGACCGTCCAAGGCCGGTGGTTTTGCCCGGTTTTTCCAGTTTGCTTTTGTTGTTAAGAGGGACACAAAACTGTATGCAAATTTATTTTATTCTAGTGATATATCTTATATATCAGTTTACGAAAAAATCCAAAATGTCTCTATCATCAGGATAACATTTCCGTGTAATATAAACCCCTTATACCCCACTTCTATATAGAAAAACAGGGGTATGCAGGGTTACTTATTTTTGTTCCAAAACATAGAGTGCGTACTCGTTAGAACCGCGCCCAATCTATGTTTTGAGCGAACATAAGAAAAAATATAAAAAAAAATTCTGCTGAAAATTTTCAATTTTTACAACTTTGGCATGGACAAATTTTCGTAATGTAGTGTTTTCTTTCATACTTCACAGCAACTGCGAAAAAGAAGGTTACCGATGCACCCACAACGACTACAAGAATTACTCACCCTCCAGTTCTAACAAGGGAAAATATGCCGAAACCTAAAGCAAAACCTAAACCCAAACCTAAACCGGCTGTAGAGTCACCACCACCCTCTGAAGAAGTAATGTAAGTATTTGTCTGTTTGTTTGTTTGTATGTTTGAGTTCTGGTTTAGCGTCCAAGTCAACAGCTATGATCATTTCTACATGTTTCCACCATTTTATGGGACTTTTAAAAAAATTTGGTTGTAATGACATCCAAATAGTGCTTCACTCATAATCACCCAGCTAAGCCAATAAGGCTTATATAATGTATGGATGGCTTATCTAACCACATTTTTTCTGGGCAGGCTCAAACCTGAGCAGTTAACCAGTAATCAGATGGTCAGTAGCGTAGAAGGATGCTACTATTGATTAAAGAACCGCTGCATGAGAAGACCAACAATTTGGGGTTCCGACCAGGCCCGATACAAACCGCCCTGTAACTGTTGTTATGGTAATGTAAGAAAGCTATCTAGAAGATTTAAGAAGAAGAGGGAGTTGTTCTATCCATGTACATGTAGCTATAACAATGGCACTGATTAGCTATGCAGTTACAGCACAGCTGATCTGTACCTGTTTTTGCATATGCAGATTGTTGGTTTTCTGATGCGACGGCTGATTTGCTAGTTGAAGCACCAGTTTATCAAAGCAGCAAACAAAGTTTCGGTCGAAAACTTCTAAAATCAATAGCCACTGAAGAAGTATCCAGCCTTATGACTAATGCTCAACTCACCGGTTAGGACGGAGACTAATGTATTAAGAATTCTCACAAGACGCTTAGATTGCAGCCATAAATTCAAATCGTATCTTTATTTTATTCTTATCAACAAAATTACAATTTCCTATAATTAATTGAACTTGTATAATTCAATTACTTTATCTGGTAAGTGTTGTCGCGAAATCATTATTTATTTGACTCTTACTATAGTTTTAAGATTGCTTCTAAGTTTGAGATTATTTATCGAACCAAAAGAAGTAATTGTTAAAATGGGTATTTTGATGTAGTGCAGGCATGTATTTCCGTGTATTTTACATCTCACAGAGAAGTTAAAAAGAGCCATAGAATTAATAGAGTTAGGCATAATCATGAATTCACATTTCCGAGTCATGATTTTACATTTTATCTTCCATGCATGGAATCAAATCAACAGTATTATGAGAAGACCTGCTATGAAATTCTTACAAATGTAATCTGTTGAATAAATTTTAGCGCTCCAAAACAGACAGAGCCAGCACAACCAACCACCACGAAACCAAAAAAGCCCAAAAGTGAATATGTTCAAGAACCGACACCGCAAAGACATGGACCACCGATCGACATGGAACTTCTGACCGAAATAAACGACTTAAGAGGTAATTAGAAGACTTGATATTCTATAAAACGTAGTAGATGGTATGCCAAAATGAAGGGACAAGCATATAAAAATGTTTCAATTAATAACTGATAGAGAACGCCGTTTGTTGATCTCTATTTATTGAGTATTTTCTTATTTTGATAACAACAACACAACAGTTTGTAAAGTTTAAAGATGAAATGTTCAAATTAAATACATGGTATTCCAGATTTTTATATGCGTACGAAGATCACAAAAAGAAAACAAAATTCTGATATGTTTAATTAGTAGAATGTTATTAGGTAAGAGAAATATGTATACAGTACAATGCCATTATAATGGTGCCGCTTGGGTCAAAAGATTTAGACGTAGTTATAAGCTAGAACGTGTTTCTGCTAATAGAAGAACTACAGAAAATTAGGGTCGTATTTTATAGAAAACCGTATTATAATGAGGTGTGTTATAATGACATTATACATTGATGTAAAATGGTAAGTGGTAAGTTTATATATTATATAATTGTTTTCTAGTTCTACAAGGATTGCCGGAGCTGAGACCTGACCAAGTCGACCAATATGGGAATATATTACCTCAGTATAAACCTCCTCCACCACCTGCATCACCACACCGAAACCGAGAAAGTAAGTTAGCCTTCTGGCTGTTGTGATCTGCGATATGATTAGCATTTTTATGTATATGATACACATATTTTGACTCATGCAAAGGGTTTTCCTTCACATTTTATCTACTTTAGAGTAAGCTTTAAAAATGTAGAATACTTAACAAAATACTTAAAAAATAAAAAAAAAAATAGGAGGTATACTAAAAGTTTTTCAACATTCAATGGGATTTTTAGGAGAAAAGCTTCTCATTCAGCTTACGATATGCTCTCTGTATGTCAGTTGTCTATTTTATTTTCCCATCTGCGTTTTAGGGGTGGGACTTTGGTACTGATTGCACCAGTTCCTGATCTTTGCTTACATTTATTTCGAAAACATGCCCATGCAATATACAGTGATTTTTAAAGTTGCAAAAAATGAAAATTTTCAGTAGAAAATGTTTGCTCTTTTTCTTATTTTTGCTCAAAACATAGATTGTGGGTACACGTTAGAACCGCCTCGCCGAGGCGGTTCTAACGAGTACCCACAATCTATGTTTTGGAGCAAAAATAAGAAAAATAGGTATACCCCTGCATACCCCAGTTATGCTATATAAAAGTGGGGTATAAGGGGGTATACATCTCACGGACTTGTTTTCCTGATGACATTGTTTACTACCATTGGTCTTATCAGAGTTTAATAAAAAATACTTAAATATGTTATATGTTTCCGTATATGCTAGGACAAACCCAAAGTGCCGACAGTCATGGACACAGTCATGGACATAGCCATGGACACAGCCATAGCCACGGACCACATGACCATTACCATGACCACAGTTACAGAGACCCATTTGGGCTTGGATATGGAACTGAATCCTACATTCAAGCTTCTTTGCGTGATACCCATAGACGAGCACATCAGATAGCCGGGGACTTGACCGGAAATATGCATAGGGAACTACACAGATTGCTAAGAAACAGGCAAGAATAAGAATCCCGTGAATGGGCTTAGATATCTATCACTTCCTGCTGATTTTTATCAGGTCACATAAATGATATTATAATAAAAATATTTTTATTTTAATTCATATTATATAACACGCTTTATTACTATTATAAAGTCAATGATTATCTTACGATGAACTGGATACTGAAAAATTATGTATTTAAATATTCACGGGAGTACGATTTTGTTATTTCATTCATCAATGAAATTGCACTCTGTACTGCAAAAAATTGATGCAAACTAAAGAACACTTATTGCTTAGAAATTTATATCAAGTTTATGTACAGAGTAAAATCCTTATTCAAGCGAGTCACTTCACCATAAGCTACGTCTGAATTGTGCAAGGAAATGTTAAACTATGAGTTGAAATATTCCAATTTGTCAATCCTTATCATTTTATAGTCACTTACGTTATATTTATGGTAACACGAACCGTTATGTTGGGTATCACAATTTTGGGTGTCAGGATAAGATATTTCACATGTACGTAGTTTGCAAGGTATGTTTAACATTAACAGCTTTACCAATGGGATTATATTGAATATATAGGCAAACTTCACCGGACTAGCATGCTTGAGTACTTTATACTATTTCTTGCCTTCAAAGGGCAACACACCTGGATGGAAATATTTTTGCGTGAGTTCTTTGGTGGCTGACTAGGCCAATGTTAGCTTTAAACTGTCGGTTGCAAGTAGAGTAAGTCAATGTCATGGAATCATTTGGTGGCCCATGGCCCATTGGTAATTTCTTTGCGTTCTCCGCGCTTTCTTTCAGCATCACAGATTCTCTGCTGCCCCTTTGTTGATGAGACCTCGCCACAGTTGATTACCTATATCTTTACTGTCAGCTGTTATTTTTTTTTCAGAGAAAATAACATGCGACGAGAAGCTTGGCAGGCCCAACAACTCAGACAAGAGCTGTTTGGGAACAGGCCAATGAGTGGGTCAATGGACGGGGGGTCCCTGGGCGGCCCCACAATACGTCCAGTTATGGATCTAGGTGACATGGGAGATTTAGGTAAACATTTTAGACTGATATTTATCATGGTGGTGATACTTTGGTTTCTGCAGACGACATTTCAGGCATATACAGTTTATCATGCTTGCATTTGGCATAATAAGAAAAGTTAGGCTTTTGTAGGGTTTCAGTAGTTTATCAATGTATATATATGTCTATGTTTCAATCAGATTGCAATCAGTTTACATTTGCATTAAACCAATATAGTTTACCGAAGCTTAAAGTATTGGTACTGGTATGCTAAAGCGTATGAAACCAATTGTTACGTACTTAAGTTATGAAACGGGCTGTAAAGTCGAAAACACCATGATACATGTGATCGTTGAAAAATTTATGTTCCGTTTCAGTATTTATGATATGTCGTCTGCAGAACATATAACACAGAAAAAGCACAATTTTCAACATTGTAATGCAGAATATTTAACACAGAAAAAGCACAATTTTCAACATTGTAATCGAGAGCGATATTCACTAGAAGATCATCGTACATTTGTGTCTTATTCATATGTTTGTTTTCATTTGTTGTAGTGCGTTTCTTAGGCATTTAAAAACAGATTCATTTCTTGTATCCAATAATCTCCATTAAGCACTTTTCATAGGTTAACCAAATTATTCTAGCAGTTTATTTCTTTGATGCTATGATCTACAAACAGGAAACTTAAGATATTCAGTAGCATTGTACCTTACTTGAGATTGTAACTTCACTTTAGATAAACATGGATGAAATCGAAATATTATGTTTAATAATACTACTAATAATAATAACAATAATAATAATCTTTCATTTGACATAGGCGCTGTGCTGTTTTTAAATTAAGACCATGCATTTATTATGTATTTTACCGGTAAGTATGTTGAATGCCTATCTAAGTAATAGCAAAACTGTCTCACTCATTAATTCACGTGAAAATCATTGAACTGGGCTTCTTAATCAAAGGAATGAAACTGGCTTAATTATCGACAATATCAAATGAGCCGTCGCGTGAAAAAAATCTGGGTTTGACCAAGTCCTTCACAAAACAACCTGTAAAGTCACAGAAGCAGGCTAGAAGCTTGAAATTTTAGATTTAGGAAGAGGATGCATTATACTATGGAGCGAAAACAAAAACGCTGATCAGCTGTGGTTACTCCACAGCTGTTCTGCGCCTTTGGTTTCGCCAATGTATGATGTTGGTTATATTATGCAGTCTAAACATATATTTTTCGATTTAAAGCTTATTCGAATTAAAGGAGTCACGTGATTTAATGAGAATGACAGCTCTTTATATGCATGCATTATATAATTTATTTGCAACAAAATGTATCAATTAGGCCTTAAAAGCATGGAATTAATTTTAGTACTTTCAGCTTAAAACTATATAGGCCCTATTTTCCTCTTCATGGTATGACTAAAACTATATACTTTCTTCTTTACGGTTTGACTATATTATGTTGTATACTTTTAATGTAATATAACTTATATTATCATACAGTATCTAGTATAATCTAACGGTCAGTAGTAAGTATAAATACCAATGCTTGTACCTTAATTATCTAGTTTGCTTTTAAATTGTTTAATGTGGTAAATATATGCTGCTTGTTTGGTCAATATTGTATGCTTGGCATTTTTTTTAAATAATAATAATAATGATAATAATAATAATAATAAAATGAAAAATTATTTTTTTTATTTTTGTTCATTATAGTTCTCGCATTTTCATCATTCCACATAGAAAGGATTTGCTTAAACTGTGTGTATGTTCGTTTTAGGCCTAAGGATTAGATAAAACCTGAACATGCTATTTTGTGATAAAGCAGCTTTCCTTTTGCTAAAGTGTTTCATTAAAACAAAACAAAAATGTGGCTTCTGTATTTGTTTGACTAACACTAAGCTTTTAAGTGTATAATTCATGACTGCCCAATTGAATTTGAATTACGTTTAAAGTACTGACAAAATTTGCTTTAAAAGACTTGTGTTATCAAGTCAACCGTGAAGAAAAAATAAATAAATGACATCCAGATGTATATGGAGGAAAAAGAGGACGTAATAAAACGCCTGGATCATCCTTGCCCCGAGGTTATAACACTTTTTCCATGCTCAACTCAGCTGAGCATGAAATTTAAAGTGCTCATAATTACTGAAATAACCAAAAAAGGTTGAAATTTCAGATTCAGATTGCCAAAGCATGTAATTTATTCTGCTTATAAATGTTAAAATGCCAACAATTGTTGGCATTTTAACATTTATGAGCAGGATAAATTTTAGTCTCAGCTGAGCTGAGCATGAAAAAAGTTTTATAACCTCGGGGCCTGGTTAAAGAAATGCTTAATGCCTAATTGCTTTATTTGCTATAATAAGCTGACATCCAGAGCTCTAAAGCTCAAAAAAGTTGACCAAGGTATAAATCTAATAAATTTGTCCTATTGCTTTCTTTCGTTTATACTATATGTATTTACTGTCGTTTATTGCGGTTGCCTTAACATCTTGTTAGTTTGACAAACTGTGGGCACAGATTTCTGATTTTGATGCTTTTAAAAAAGATTTAAGACCGTAATAGTACAATAAATGGAAAATATACCAGATATATTGAACTTGCATTTAGTATGTTGTGCATTACTGGTATGTTTAATAAGAATTAAACTGAGATCATTAAGTATATATATTACTATTTGAATAACATAATCACAATCCGTTACATTATATTGTTTTTGCACGGCTCCGAAAAAAAAAAAATAAATAAATTCTACAGACTCCTTTAGAATATTTTGCGTCATGACATGAATATTTTGTTGTTTCATATCAAATGTCAAAATAATCATTACACATATAACATTCAAAACAATGGTCATTATTATTATTATACTCATCAAAAGAAGTTTTGCACCAGTCAATATTTTTCTCATTTTAAAAAAATGTCTAGTATAGATATTTTTCATATAAACTTTTAAAACTTAATACCATCTTAAAGGGCTGGACTTCCTGAATGACAAATCAATATTTTTTCTTAAAAAGATTAAATAAAAATGTGCAAAAATGCATGTTTTTGAAAACACCAAAATTTGGGATACAGCAAAAAGCCCACATCTTTATTTCTGGGCTTCCAAACCCGAATTCGTTTCACATCCTCATTCGGGATACTGAAAGCAATCATTTAAAGCAAAAAACTAAAAATTGAATTTTTTTTACAAAAACACTATTTTTGACCAAAAATAATGATTTTTTGAGATTTTGTTTAAATTCTCAGATAAAGCTTAGTAACTCATCTCTCCAATAAAATGTGTTGTTTTTCTTTCAAACACAGCATGCAGCACCCATAAATGTTTAACTGAAGGTACAGGTTTTCAATCCATCCAAATTCAGAACTTTTAAAAAGTTGCATGTCAAAAGAGTACTCTTTGACATGAGATTGTCTTTAACAGAAAGAAAACAGGCGGCAATTTTTTGTGTCAAAGCATCTCATAGTGATCAAAAATTGACATGAATTTCGATTTTACTCATTTTTCCAATATTTATCATTTTTTTCTCAAAAATTGCAATTTTGTCAAAAAAAAAAATGAATTTTTACTAAAATTTTGAGATTTTTTTTTAAATAATTTTTAGGCTTAATCATTAGCTTTGGAGCTCTTGTGTGTAAATTTGGAAACAAAAATGTGTTCTTGATGCTGTGGCATTTTTTGTGGGATTTTTTTCGATTTTCCAATTTTCAGCATTTACAGAAAATTGGAATTTTCAATTTTTCCTAAAATCGCAACAATTTTTGGTCTTATCACACACATTATCAAATTCTTTCAGACTGTGCAAATTCAAAAAGCTAACTTTAAAATTTGTTAGTTAAAATGTCACTTAAAAATATGAAAAAATCTAAATGGTGCAAAACTTCTTTTGATGAGTATATAGATTATAACACACTGTTTTCGTATTTTTTCAGCTCATCTAAATGAAGCTGTTGGGGCGTTGATAAGGCGGTAGAGACTTCAGGTTGCGTTTCACGTGCCATCAATACATTTTCATCAAGAGGTTTTTTTATTTGGTCGTCGCATGTGATTTATGAATGTTGGAACTCTCTGGTCATTTCTGTGACCTACCTAGTGGAGCAAATATCATGGGCTATCTTTCAAGGGGGTGGTCTATGGAGTACCACATTTGTTTCTATATACCAAAATGTTCGTATTGGTCTGTAGTTTTAAAATCCAGCGTTTGCCACCTTGGCAAACCTTGCATAACTCCAGTATTTAAGATGGCGTCCAAGATGGCTGCCATTTCTTAAAATCAAATCCTATACAAAAATGCATCATATTTTTCATGTGTTTGCATTGTAATGGTATTTTAATGCCCCATTTCGTGTAAGAATGATGTATCTGTCTATTTCAAGTAAAAAACCTGACAATTTAGGTAAAGCAGTTGTAAAAATCATATTTGAATTCACAAATGCACGTGCCCATGGTTTTTCACCTCAGAATGTTTGTTTAATGGCTCATTATTTATGATCAGATAGTTATGGCTGCTATTTTACTTCTTTTCTATCAAATATAATATTTTTAAAGATTTTATAGAAACAGAAATTGTTTCTATATATAATATTCATGCTTAAAAACAGGTTTTAGACATCCAACCCAACACGGAAAAAACACAAAAAGTACATATTTTCCTATACAAAATACGCTCTAAAATCTAATTTGTTATTGATTCTATATACCATAGTGTTTGTGTTGGTCTTGTTTGTAGCATAAAAATACAGTGTCTGCCACCTCTGTAAAACACAAGATAGCTCCAGTATTCAAGATGGCATCCAAGACGGCCGTCAAAATTTACAATTCTGAAAAAATGAGACACATATATCCCTTGACTTTTGTTTAGAAACAGATATGCTTAAATTGAGCTACAAACACTAGAGTTATCTTATTATGGTTATTTTCATGTGTTTTTTCATTGTTAAAACTACATATATATTCTAGATATCATTTTATGAATGGAGTAAGGTCTCACTGACAAGGCAAAAAGAACAAAAATACATATTTTCCTATACATTATAGGCTCTTGAATCGTGATTGTTATTGATTCTATATACCAAATATTTTGTCTTGCAAGCTTTTTGAAGGTTTTAAGCCTTTAAATCCAGCGTTGGCCGCCTCTGTTACCAATAATATTAAGCATTTTATTTTATCATTTATTGTCGAATTCAAATCTAAAGTCTGATTGTGATTTCAGTTCTTGAACATAGTGCAACCCATTCCGCCAAATATGCAGTTGATAGACACACCTCAGGCAATGAAACCCGAAATTGTTATCTTTCGAGGTTGCTTTTTAGCCATCGACAATATTGCCTTCTCTGCGCACAGTGAGTTTAAAGGCAAACTAATTTTGTTACGAACTTAGACCACCTATGATCCTCCGAGTGTTCTAAATCTTCACCTGGATGGTGCAGATCTATATTCGTTTCAGGACCCTGCATAATGCGATAACAAAGCTAAATGAAAATAACAATCAGGAAATTGCGCAATCAGAACGATAGAGGTCATTGCATGTTTGGTTAGTTTACATCTACTGCCTTTTCGTTATTGTCGAAGTTATCGGTAACTCCCAGTATAAGCATAACCCCTGATTTCTGACGTAATTTCTGAGGGGACGGTTCCACTGAGGGAGTGTTAGCTTGTGTGCTGATGATAAAACACGGTATGTAATCGTATATCGAAGATAAGCTATTTGTCAAATCAAAGAGTCTACTCCAGATTTGATCATGTACAACAAGTCCTACATGTTTTGGGTATGCAATAGAAATCGCTGCTTTTGTAATATTACAAGCAACTTAAAGACAGTGCAAGTCTACTGAAGCTCAGCCGATATGTCTGAAGCATTAGTAAATCTTTCATTGCTCACACTTGAAGCTGACCATTTGTCTAGTACAGTAAAATATCTTGAAAGGCTTGCAATGGTAGCAGATTGATCCATTACAATTTCAATGTTTCTAAGAATACCATTTATAAACATACCGATAGTTTTATGATTTATCGTATCTTCTGCTATTATTTACAAAAAGCCCGTGTGTATCATCAGCTGAAATGCTTTGGTTTGATTTTCATAGTTGATCAAACATAATCAGCGCTTCAGCCACACTGATTCGTACCAAATCAATCTCAATACGTAAATGATAATTTGGACAATAACTAAATAAAAAGGCTATTTTTATAAGTACCTAATTGTCAATTTATTTTTTCCCACCTCGGCTTTCGGAGTGGAAATATCTTTCTGTTTGCGCATTTTCCTGATCATTGCCTACTTGTACCTTCTCTATATTGTTTGTTTTATAACATTCCATGTCATATAAACCAGCTTTCCAACTTCAGATATTTAAATTTGTCTATTAAGTAGATAACTACGTAAATGATAATTCTGACCATAATTAAATAAAAAAGGCTCTTTATATGGATTGTTTTTTTAACATTCTATGTTATATAACCCAGCTTTCTAACTCCAGGTGTTTAAATTTGTCTATTAATTGGATAACTCTACAACTTGATTTTCGTTCATTATTGAACTTTCATACTCAGCTTTTCTCTTTGAACCTGTATCTGCATATTTAAATGAAACAGAATTATCCTTAGCATGCTCAGTGTCATAGCTGAATGTTATATTCTAATGTGCCATGGAGCAAACAGCTCTTTTTACTGCACAATATATTGCCCCAGCAGCAACTAAGTCACCATTTGGAAGGTCCATTAGTACATGTATAGCACTTTAAAGTCATTGTCTTTCCCTGTTGCTTCAACAACTCTTATAAATACATCAATGTTACAATCACCAATAGCACATGCTAACATCGACCAGCTTCCACTTACTTTACTTTAATTTCTAACAGGTCACAAATCTCGCCACAAATAAGCAATTATTCTTCCAATCAAAATACTTTTTAACTGATATGGTACTTCTAGGGTTAGTCTAATCATTTCTTATGTTTGACTTTACCTCTCTACTGTTTTTGCTTTAATGCTCTGATAAGTGGAATTACAGTTCTTATGGCACCACAGTTTGCATAAACCTTCTACATAAATACTCAAATTAGAACCTACATATGATTATAGTGTCGAAACAAAACATGGTTTGGTATTATTTTGTTTTATATAGTGCCATATCGTACATCCAGTCTGCACCAAGGTTAAATTAATTGTAAGATTAATACTGCACCAAAAGTTATATTAATTGCAGAACCAGAATTTGTGAATTACATTTGTAATAAGATTGCGGAGCTTATGATGTACAAGAAAATAAGTTTTCTTCGTTGCTCTTTGTCTTGCCGGGCAAGAAAGTTCCACTCATTACTAGAATAAATACATCTGGACCTTCCTATAACTCAGTTCAAGAAACATAGTTTTGGATATAGCACTGATCATAGCTGGACTCCAAATGGTCATTTCATACTACCTTTGGTATATGTCTATATACTTTACTCTCGTTATAACACAAATTGAATATAGCTAACACAGAGATTGGTTTGAATCCCAACAATAGTGTTATAAAAAGGTTATGGTGTCTGAATAATTTTGTTTTAACAAGGAAAAACACACATGAAGATAACATTAAGAAAATGTTCTAAGTGTTTTACAACTTGATTTTAGCTTTTTATTTCTTAATGAAAGTCAAGGGACATATTTGGCTCATTTTTCAAAATTCTATATTTTGACGGCCTTCTTGGATGTCATCCTCAATACTTGAGCTATCCTGTGCTTTGCTGAGGTGGCAAACACTGGATTTTATGCTACAAACTAAGACTGCGACAAACACCATGGTATATAGAATAAAAAACAAATAAGATTGAAGAGCATATTTTCTATAAGAAAATATGTACTTTTTGTTGTTTTTGTCGTGCTGGGTTGGATGTCTAAAACCTGATTTTAAGCATGAAGCTTATATATAGAAACAACTTCTGTTTCTCTAAAATCTTTAAAAATATTATATTTGATAGAAAAGAAGTAAAAAAGCAGCCATAACTATCTGATCATAAATAATGAGCCATTAAATAAACATTCCTAGGTGAAAAACCATGGGCACGTGCATTTGTGAATTTAAACATGATTTTTACCCCTGTTTTATCTAAATTGTCAGGTTTTTTACTTGAAATATACAAATATATCATTCTTACATGAAATGGGGTATTAAAATACCATTACAATGCAAACACATGAAAAATATGATGCATTTTTGGAGTAGGGGTTGGTTTTAAGAAACGGCAGCCATCTTGGACGCCATCTTGAATACTGGAGTTATGCAAGGTTTGCCAAGGTGGCAAACGCTGGATTTCAAAACTACACACCAAGACAAACATTTTGGTATATAGAAACAAATGTGGTACTCCGTAGACCACCTACTCCTATTTCTAAGCTACTTTATGAACCATATTTGCTCCACTAACCGTCGTGAATGGGCGTATGCATTGTGTTTAAATGCCTTTTCACCACACATTGATTTTAAAGCTGTAAGCCTGAAAATGTTCTCATATATGTTTTCCTCAAAAATGTATCATTGGTGCTTTATTGTAAGAAGGACTATAACTGATGTGCCTTCACCATTTTGAATAAAATAAAAAAGATGTATACACTGAAGAGCTTTAAAAACGCAAAAAAAGAAAATTGGTAATTTTTTGCACCAAGGATATTTTAAGTCTTCCGTAACAGGTGAAAGGGATCAGTAACTGTACTCTGCTTCCATTTTTACACGAAACCGGCATTTGTAAAGTCACTGACCACCCACAGGAATAAAAAGTCATTTTATACTTTTTGCCATGTGGCGTCACGTTGAATTAATGAAGAAAAACATTTGACCATTTCACACGGAGCTTGTAGTAATCCATATCTAAAAAAACACTTTAGTTTTTGTTTTGTTTCATTTTTGACAATTCTACGGGTCTTTGAAAATAAATTATCCAGCACAATTGAATTTTTACTAACTTTATGACGTATATGTGACACCACGTGACGTCATAATTACCATTTTTCATCTATACGGCACTGCAGCAGTCCCTCCGAGGCTATTTTGACAGTGAAAGGTTGACACCGGTCTGATCAACAGAACTTTTCACGTCAAGGCACTAATGTCTCTAGAGATTTGATGTAAAAACGCTATATTACGTGGATTACGTCGACAATGACCAATCAGACAAGCTAGCATTATTGTCATGCAATCAAGGCAATTGGCAAAACCTGTGCTTTTAATGAAATAGCAATGCTCTTTGTGCCAAGGAACAAATTGTAGTCGTGCTCAATATCTTTTGCAGTTTTGGATTTTAGGGGTATAGCTATAGCAACGACTGTAACTCTCACATTTCTCATTATTTTGATATGAAATTCACAGCATAGTTTTCAAACATATCAATGTTTATGTGTGTCAAATTTCATAAAAAATCAACTACTAGAAGTATGAAAATACAATTGAATTACAACTTTTGCGTTTTTAAAGCTTTTCAGTGTATTAAACTATTGTATAGTGCTATGAGCAGCACAACCAGAAGGGGAGGCTTGCGTCTAAATGACATCGATGTGTTAGCATAATTTAGTTTATTGTCATTTGTATCGCGCTGGATTACTACTCACCTACAACTATGTATAAAAATTTGTTTATGGATTGGAAAAGTGAAACTAAAGATAAGATAGCGCGGAGGCCTCATGATATTTTTACTGTAGTTATATTTATATGCTTGGAACCTTGCATGAGAGGTCTTCTCAGCATATTTGCACGTGATTTTTGTGAAATAAATTTTCACGAATGATTCTGTTCAAGAAGAATCGGTTGAAGAAACGAATTTGTTGAGTAATTTTAAAAACGGGATGTATATTGACAAACGTTTAATTTGTAAATAGCGAATATTCATATAAGTCGCTATTGACAAGCCTTTTTCAATAGTGGATTTTACGTGTTTTCGTTATTGACAAACGTTTGTCAAATATTTATACACATATCTTTTATTTAAAAATGCCAGATGCAGTGTTGTCGTTCGACGTGGTTTGTAGTTAGATATATTGATGAAAATGTTTAACGCTTGCCCAACGACAGAGGTCAATACTCCCAGTTTACGTGTATCAATAATAGAGGCAGTGTACAGAAAAAAGAACTGTTTTATAGTGGCGGAATCGCTGGATTGTTGTTTGTTTAAAGTTTTATCATACAAATCATTATTTTAAGTCATGTCAGGGCGGAGCCATCGTTTCCTTAAGCTTAACCAGTACAGTGCAAATACTTTGACCGTGCTGCTTGACCTCACGTGATGAAGTTTTGTAAACACTAGAACAGGGGAACATTGGACACATTTTCCAGTGTCATGTGAAGCACTTGGTCATACATTGTTTACTATCCTAGAATCGCATTACTGAAACATATTCACTCAGCATATTCATTTAAGCAGTCTGATCAACAAATACATATCTATGTCAGAGTTAAACCGACGCGGTCCAGGTATTTGCAATATACTAAGAATGAGCTTAATCTGTCTTGTCAAGGACACACCATTACAATGGTAGGTTTCGACACCTACTCGAGTCCGTCGCTTTGCCACTGAGTCACCTTTTCCTTAATGACTGAATCTACATGTATAGCTATAATCCAGTCTATGAAATGAGCCTGCGCGTGAGAAAACAAACAATTTGGGTTCCGACCAGGTCCAACACAAACCAGCCTGTACAGTCACATAAGCAGGCCAGAAGCTTGAAATTTCGGATTTAAGAAGAAGAGGAATTGCACTATCCGTGTAGCGAAAACAAAGGCGCCGATCATCTTCGCGGCTTTGTTTTCACCTATACAAATTGTTTTTCTCATGCGGTGGCTCAAATGTATATATGTAAATTTGTCTTTATCATCAAATCTTTAATATTAAGATGATTTTGATTTTAGATTTATTTATAATAGTTGTGCTTAGTCGAGAAGTTTCACTTTGAGATTTGAAAATATTTAGTCCCTGGTATGCAATTTCAATTTCCTGATTGGTATCAAGGCCTCGAGGTCATGCTTACCTCAGCTGATATAAAAAATTTATACATGTTAAAATGCAAACTATTATTCTAATTTTGACATTGATAAATGACAACGCGGAGCTAAGCATGAATTCGATGGCAGGAAGTTGTTGATCATGCTCAAATCCGATTTGCACGGTTAACAAACTTTCAATGACAGTAAATCTTAGAAATATTTTTATATAAAATAATGTAAACCTATTTTTGTCACATAGGCTTCGTTCAATAAAAATCATAAAGGGATCAGTCACTATATTCCGTCACTGATGCTTACATTGTATAGTAAAGTATTTGCAAGTTATTTTGAAATAAAACATCACATACAGTGGAGATTTATATTGTTATTTAACACCTTATAAGTTTTGTTGTCAGTTGTCCATTTCTTTGACCTAGGTAATCAATACACTAAGCCCTGTATGACTGCTGCCAGTCAACTGGCACCAACCATTCTGACATACTGGAATCGCTGATGTCGTATAGCTAAATGAATTGTTAATTTGATGCACTTTAAAACATGGTCCAGGTAGATTTCAATCCTATCATCGGACCTCTCTCTCCCTTGTATGGATAATAGGAATATAAGAGACAACACAGTTATGTGTGTTTCGTCTATAAAATTTATTTGTTTTATGATATGTACAATGTATCACCAAATGTTATAAAGCACAAAGTGAGCCGCGACGCGAGAAAACCGGTCTTTGGGGTTGCCGACCAGGTCATACAGAACTACAGACGATGGCTAGAAACATGCAATTTCGTTGTACTATCCGAGTAGCAAAACAAAGGCGCTGATCAGGTTTGCAGTTACTGAACAACTGATCTGTGCCTTTATTTTTGCATAGGCAAAGTCCGGTTTTCTCATGATGCGGCACTAAATTAACCACATTTATTTCTCAAAGTAAAGCACACAGAATCTATCCATAGTCTTGTATAGGACAGTGAGTCCACAACTTGGGTGTTATGCATTCTATGACCTGAAAGAGGGATAAAAGCAAATGCATTAAACAAAAGCGCGGATTAAAAGTAATTGGTCAGTCTAAAATGCGTTGGACGTAGTATTAGTTTATTTTAGTTAACAAGGTAAAAGTAGGCAATGATCAGGCAATGGCGCAATCAAAAAGAAATTCCCACTCCAAAAACGGAGGTGGGAAAGATAAATTAACAATCAGGTACCTATACTAAGACGAGTGAGTAGCTATTTTCCCAATAGGTGGCCACTCAGTTACCCAAACTTAAATAAAAATATGAAAACGTACATAAGGTGCCAACAAGCATGTCAACAAGCACGTTTCAGGCTACAAAACTGAAGACCGATCGTTTAAAACATTTTCAGCCAAAAACGGCATTATATCAACTACATATGCTATGTCATTTTTGTGAAAATCTTTTTCTATTGCAAATGTTTGCTAATTTCAAGCAACTTTAAGATGATGATTGCGTCTCGTCCCTTCAAGAGCTATTTCTTTCGATTTGTAGTTAAAAGAGTTAGGCTTTATGTTGAAATGAATTGCATGTTAATACTATCTAAATAGACATAGAAAGTAACTTACACATATGAATTTTGTCCTCCCTTTTCTCACTCGCTTTTAGCCAACCACAACTGAAATGAAAACTAAAGTGTCACAAGATGCATAATGCCAAAAAGTATTCATTAACCTTTCTTCAGGAGGCTGCAAACTAGCCCGGAGGTTAATGTTTTCATGCTCAACTCAGATGAGACTAAAAATCCTGCTCATAAATGTTACAATGCCAACAATCTTTAGCATTTTAACATTTATGAGCAGGATAAACTACTAGTTGTTGAGTATTAAACCTGAATTTTCCACTAATTTTGACTATTTCTATATTAATAGCAGTTGCAATTTCATGCTCAGTTGAGCTGAGATTGAAAAAAAAGTTTTTATAACCTCGAGTCCAGGATGTAGCACTATTCGTATACTTTGTACATAACTTTATTTCAAGCATGTTCAAAGGTGGTATTTAGGGGTATCTAATGGGTTGGATGCCTGATGATGCAGCGCTGGTCTCAAATTACATGATTTGTGCTGCACTGTTAGGCTGCGTGTACACTGAGGTTGGTAATCAGTGAGTGTCATGCCACTGTAACGAAGGTTTCTATTGTATGGCCTGTTTCCATAAGGACGCAGACTTTATCGAACTGGTGTTTCCTCTACACACGTTGCAAAGCACATTTTCTTAAAGTATGTCAAACTACAACATGTTTATCAAAATATGTCAATCACCATGATTTTTCTGAGGCCCCTACGGCCTCATAGAACGCAATCGAGATCACACGCGTTATTAACAACCCTACTCAATTCTAATGCATGCAATGACAAATGAGCCACCTCGTGGGAAAACCAACAATGTGGTTTCCGAACAGGTCCGACACAAACCGGCCTGTACAAGCACAGAAAAGACCTAGAAGCATGGAATTTCGGATTTAAGTAGAAGAGGAATTGTACTATCCGAGTAGCGAAAACAAAGGCGCTGATCAGCTTCGCGGTTACCGCGAAGCTGATCTGCGTCTTTGTTTTCGCCTATGCAGATTGTTGGTTTTCCCACGAGGCGGCTCAAATGTCAATTAGGTCATCGCGTAGGTGACATCTCATAAATATTCAAGTTACTTTGACCTAATCAAATAAAAAAAGTAGATGCAAATAAAAATTAAGAGCTGTCAATCACAAAACACGTTTCTATGACACATGTTGATAACGATTTTGCGACCAACATACAATGTGTAGGCAAAGGGGTCACTTGTGTTAATACATATAAAATAGCCTAGGCTAATTATTTTTTCTCGCATCCGAATTCATGATGACAGTTCACGTTATATACTACTAATATTAGGAAACAACACTATGACCTTCGATTTAAATAGACATTTTTAGGGCTTCTATGCCGTATGAGACATGGTATGGCCATGTGCGGCATTTCGTGGTAGGCTTCTTGTGCCTTCTTCTGCCAAGTTTAGTCAGGTGAAAGTACCAAAGTACTTTCTTAACAGTACAGAGGTTCGGTTACACCCGCCTGATACAATAGTTCAGATCGTTTCCAAAATTGTCTCCAAGAGGTATTTCCGAAAATCGATACTGAGAATCACGTGGGATTGTAGAAATCCCGGTTATTTCGTTTTCACAATGACTTCAGAAAAATGAACCTATAGTACTTCCATCACAATTACATTGAAGTGTTTTGGAAAACGAAACAACCGGGATTTCTTGTGTGACTTTCTTTCAATAAATGTTCAATTTCTGCACTGCATGTCCCTATCTATCAATCGAGTAATCTCTACAGGAGAAAACTCGAAAATCTAACCTCACTGGCAACTTCGGTCTCAATTGCAATGTGTGTCACCGAACATTTATCGGTTTGTATGTATACAATTTATTTATTAGAAATTTCATGACAACATATATACACATATTATAAAGATTCAGATAAGTAATATTATAACATTTCAAAGCATATATAGGCGTCAAAGGATCGGATGTAGGCAAGCCTGTATTTATCCTTTCATAGGACGGTACAGTAATGAGTATATTATAATACAGACATTTTCACGTGTAGTGTAATATGTCTTTTTATACAACATTTCATTTTAAGCATATTTTACATGGAAGCTTGAGAGAGAGGAATAGAAACAGACAAACACAGAGAGAGAGAAAGAGAGAGAGAGAGATTGAGAGAGAGATTGAGAGATCGAGAGATCAGTTCTAAACCAATAATCAAATCACTAGCAGCACAAGATATTCGTATTTTTGAATAATAATAATAATAATAATAATAATAATAATAATAATGTTTAAGCGATCCAAAATTGTTATTCGTGACTTCAATTAAGAAAACCATAAATTGATCACGTGACCAGAAGGCGTGTTGGAAGTTGCCGTTTACCGATAAAGCCATATGTATACAATCATTCTCATCTGTGTATACAAATTGTATATATTACAGTTTCAATTCTGCTTTATTAAGTATCAAAATATACTAAACGTCATTGTTTTGAACTCCTTGTTGAAGAGAACACACATCCTTTGAATACAAGGAGGAGTCAAAAATATAAACATAGATACTTACTATTATCTGCGTCTGTTAAACTTTTTATATAATGAGCTGTAAACAGAAAAATGAACAATATTAAGAAATGTTCAGCTATATTTTGTCTGAGTATTTTTGCAATGGCGATTGTTGAAATGTGACTTCATACACTTCAATGTTATTCGCTTTTACAAAAAAAAGTAGATCATGCCGGATCTCCGCATTAATTTAAATACGTATGTTTACTTATCATTTTATTAAAATGCTGCCTGCATAGCTAACCTGTTAGAACTGACCAGTTAAAGTAAAACGTTGAAGAAGAAAAATAAAGCAACATGAATCGACAAGTCTTTTGTTTTAGTTTTAATGACAATATTCCGATCAACATACCTCTTGTTAAATCAGCCAATGAACCACTTCTTGCAACCACAAAATCTGGGGCATCTATGACAAAAGAAGAATGGCATGTACAATTGTTTTGGATATACTATATGATTTGGGTGTCTTAACAACGTAGCAGTAAAGTGATTAAGATTTTGCGGAATTTTAGCTTAAAACAAGAACTAATGTGGGACTAATGTGCTAATTGGAAGGTTTTGTAACGTTTGAATAAAGAATGTTGCTAAAATTAATGCTATGAGTGTTATGTGTTCATGTCATAAAGTTTTGTCCAAGTTTGATTTTTTTTCTAAAACTAAAGCTGGTATGAGTATTTCAATGTGATAATGGGATAAAGATTTGTAAATATTTGAATAAATGAAAATTAAGGCTGAAATAAGAGTTATGTGTTAATGTGATAAAGTTTGCCCAAGTTTGAATAAACTATTTTGCAAAATCAAAGGCTGATAGGAGAATTATGTGTGAATGTGATAAAGTTTTGTAAATGTTTAATTCGATTAATTTGCAAACAACTACGGCTTATATGAGAGCTATGTGTAAATGTGATAAGGTTTTGTACAAGCATGAATAAATATGTATATGTATTTTATGCTGATATGAGATTTATTAATGAGATAAAGTTTTGTCAACGTTTGAATATTGTTAAGGCCAATAGAAGAGGTATGTGCTTACGTATAAAGTTTTGTCAACGTTTGAATGAATTTATTTTATAAAACTATTGCTGACAAGAGAGTAACGATATTTTTATTATTTTCCAGTGTTTGTATGATTAATTTATCGTTCTATGATGATCCATAAAGTAGAGGTCTCACTGCGCTTAAGATCGCTTAAGATCGTTATACGATTGCCTAAATATTAACTTGTGGGGCATTTCGATTACGATACAGTGAGACCGGCACTTTAGACAAATTTTAAACATAAAAAATTGCATACCAGGTGTATCTGTAGAGAAAAAGACGGGGCTGGGGGCTGCTACACCCCGTACACCAAGTGACCGCCTGAGCCCAAGGGTTGGTGACTGAAGTCCCAGGTGACCTCCGAGAAGACCACCATGTCCGGGCACGCCCCCTAGTCCAATAGTTGATAATCCTGCGAGGGGAGAGCCGCCTAAAAGAGTTATAGGAAGAATGAATAAATAAATAAATAAATAAATAAATAAATAAATAAATAAACACACACCCTTTTATAACTGGTCCAAAAAGTTAGGGAGCAATTTTGTAAGGATGAATTTCTGGTTTTATCGATAATTAATCAAGTTCTGATTTATATGGTGGATTAGCAGTTTTAATGCACTTTCACATGCCACCAATATTGAAAGTATGCATCATCTGACTTAAGTACAGCTGTTCTAAAAATAACACTACCCTAAAAACGTAGTGATAAAAAGTCCATAAATAATGATACCACAAAAATTTCAATTTTGCCAATTCGTGTAAACTTTTCAAGCTTGCATGATAGTCATCAAGTTATATCATAAGGTCAGCCAGCCAAGAACGATTGGAAATTTCTTGCCAATTTAAAAGTTTTGCACGAGAAAACGTACACACCATCAATTATCTATGGGAATTTTATACACTTTCATTTTAAGATTGTTTCGGATCAACTTGACCAAGAATAAAAGTGCGTTCACATTAAATAAAACTTGATTAAGGGTTGACAACAAAGTTGGTTCGGAGCAATCTAATGCGGATTAAAGTTTTGAAAAGCGAGAATGCTTATCTAATTCGGATCAAGAAGTGCTGGATAAATCTGATGCGTATTAAAAATGTCTATCGTGAAAGCATAAATTCAACCCGGATCAAGTTAATGCGGATTAAAAATTCGAGTGTGAATGCACCCTATAGTCTTTGATCTGTTCTGACAGTCTCACAGGACAACCCAAATTTTCCTACGGAAATATGATGTAAACCTCAGTTAAGTGCAAACTCAGAAAAAATCAACTTGGGACAAATTTTTCATTCATCCTTCAAGTGTTGCCATGGTTACACACAGAAGATAGATACTGCATATTTTGCACTTTTTGGCTAATTGTTGACCATTTCTGAACACAATTTTTAATTTTTAACTACCAGCCCACGCGACAAACAAAATGGTACTTTGCATACAATATGTCTAGTTGATACTTCATTATTATTTCATATTAAGAAATTGCTTGTCCCGTGGGCCGGCAGTTGAATATATCGTTTTATAGTGAAAAAAGACCTAAAAAGTGCAAAAAGCGTTATTTCTATGATTTCTATGTTTCTTGAGCGTTGCCATGGTACTATTTGAATGAATAACTTGTACTAATTTTTAAAAGCAGGGACTTATACCTTTTATTTGCAATACTTTTCTCATCAAATTCAAAATTCATTTTTTTTCACTAAGGCCGAAATCAGGCCTTAAACTCCCTCGTTCTCACTTTTATTAGAGGAGACATGTAGCTGTTTTTAGAAATACTTTTCGCATCTATATTCCAAAATTTATTTTTTTTTACCAAAATCTGAGGCCAAAAACAGGCCTTAAACACCCCGGGCCCTTAAATTTATCAAAATGAACTTACCAATATAGTTGACAGTATCAGCATCAGAAAAACTTACTGAAATGAATAAAAGCAAGAAATTTGATTAAGAATCTGTTATCTATTATATGATTACATTATAGATAAATGTTGCTCGTATTTCAGAATCCTGTGTTGAGGTGTGTGCGTCTTAAACCAGTTAATCTCAACCACATGACGATATCCATATTGTGGTTCCTTCTGTTTCTCATTCTGGAGTCAGTTTCAGTAATGTCAATATTATTTAATGTGTATAGTATTTAATTTGTATATTATATTCACGATAATGTTGATCCCTAAATATTGAGGAGTGACATTCATTTGGGGGACAGCTGAACCCTTGGTTGATTCACATGCCCTTCCTTCCTATTTTTTCCCTGTTTATTGTTTTAATTTTTCCCGTATGCGTTTAAGGCTATTGTTGAATATTTTTGACCGTAATTGACGACATCTTAGGCCAAGTTTCCACAGACAATGTTTCTTTGACGAAGATTATTTGTCACAGAAACTTTGGCAATGAGTTTGCGTTCACACAGAGCAAAGAATACTTATATAACTTAGCTCGCTCACCTTTATCACAGATATTTGACAATGAAACTTCGCCACAGAATTGAATTTACACGAGCATATATTTTTCTGCGACAATTCTAATTTATCAAAGAAAAATTGTCCGTGGAAACGAGCTTAGTAAGAGGTTAAAATTTTACTACACACCTCCTCTGGTCAGTTGGATGGTTGATGGAATTCTTTGGATCCTACTGCTTCTTACTAAAGGATATTGGAGAAGCATTGATGACGTCATATCTGTAAAATGAAAAATGTGCCGAGTCATGAAAAAAGGCGATTTTTGCCTATGTGAAAACAAAGGCGCAGATCAGGTTTGCAGTAATTGCACAGCTGATCAACGCTTTTGTTTTCCCTACACTGAAAGTATAATTCCTTTTCTACTTACAGCCAAAATTTCAAGCTTCTATCACGTTCCTGAGACAGCACAGACCGGATTATGCCGGACCTGGTCGGAATCCCAAATTGTTTGTTTTCTCATGCAGCGGCTAAAATGGAGATTCAATTTACATAACTTGTTGAGCCTTCAGAATACCTAAATACCTTTAGAATACCTAAAAATGATGTTTACGACCAGGTTTGACAGAAGGCAGGCTGTAAATCCAGGAAATGGCAAACAGATTGAAAATGCAGATTTAGACAGACGAGGTATTTTATTCTCTATGGAGCGAAAACAAAGGCGTTGATAAGCATAGCTGATCTGTGCTATGCTGATCAGCGCCTTTGTTTTCCCATATTCAGATTGTTGACTTTCTGGTGCAGAGGCTCAATTTATTGTTCTCAATCAGTTGCTGTTTCAAGATTACATTATCAGTGTTACTGTCACAGTATGCTTGCCTATAACATGTTTGCCTATATCAGTGTGACTTTCATAACATGTTTGCTTATAATTTGAAAATCGGAAATTACGTCAAAATTGATTAATATGCGATCAAATGCATAAGTCTTTACATGTTTTCGCAATGAATCGAATAGATTATGTGGTCAATTTATTGGAGCCAAATCGATCTTCAGGCGGTGAAATATCGTATTCTTTCTAATTAGCGCACAGTGCCCTTAACTTTTTAAAATACATGTAGTAACAAAATATCATTCTAAATAGAGTACATTACGATCGAAAACAACCCATAAGCTAGAAAGCATGCTGTGAATATCAATGATGGTGTCATTTAAGTGTTCCAATCGTCGCAAAATAGCACTTGGTCATTTAAGGATATATTTTAATGCGGCTAATACAATACCAATATGCTAGTCGTACAGTGTACGTTTATGAAAACGGCCAGGGCATGCGCTTATTTGAGCAAGTGCGCTCATTAGAACGAATGCGGTGTGTTAAGCATATGCGAATACATATAAAAACAAGGAAACTTTCAAGGGAAATAATCGGACGTAAACCGAGGTTGTAGATGTACAAATGAGGTTGCGGTTTTCCAAATTTGTATTATTTTCGTACTTTTATTACTTTTGAACATGGAAAAAATCACTTTCCACATTGAAAGGAAAATATAATCTCAATTGATTGGATATGTTGTTCACGTAAAATACGCAGATAAAAACCGCAACGTTTTATTTTCGGAACACTTATACATGTAGCCGCAGCTACGTATTTAACCAGATTTACGTGACGTAAGAACAGCATATAAAAACTTACCTGTGCCAATAAATAAAACACATAATTTTAACAACAATGAAATTGTAGATCCGGACGACATATTGTTAATCTTAGATGTTCACTCTGTGCTTAGAATGGCCAAAATGACGGAAACACACAAAAATCCATCATTATGAAATTACTCTCTGTTTTTATATGAGGCATGTTGTTTACGCCGGTCAAGCGCAGGTTTTTGACATAAAACAGCGTAGTTGTCAGTTTTTACTGCGCAAGAATTAATATACCACGATACAATACATAACAAATAATGTATAAAGCTGTCAAAAATTATCGTTTTCCTTAAAAAGTACATAAAGTGACAGGCGTTAGTCAGAAAAAAAAATCATCGGCCATGATATGCAGAAATGGGCTCTATTTCGAGAAAACTTCGGAAGAAGAGGGCCACCCCTTTTCTTCGTATGTAAAATGCCTGCACGTGCAATATGGCGATAGAAGTGCCTTTTCTTTTGTACTTTAAAGGCCATTTTACCGAGTATGTTCTCCGACAGTTTAATTGGTGGTCATCACGTGTCTGAATCTATGACAGACATACTTTAAGCTGCATATAAATTCAAGGACCATAGAAAAATAAACCAAAAATAACTACAATACTGTCTCTCCAGCTAAAGCATTCTTCTTTTTTAAGTTTTTTTCCCAACGACTAAAGGCAATGTCCCATGTCCCAGGTTGGAAATTATGCAAGGAACGCTGGCGACCGGCGACTTCCGTAATATTCGATTCTCCATCATAATTAAGCAGACATACGGTTTAGCCTCGTGGCTCCAAGAAGGGCATTGAACGGAATGTTAGGTCAGCTGTGTGTAACATACACTGCTCAATATATTAAAAGAACAATGTTGTTTATTTCCATTTTCTAAAAAACAACAACGATACGAGGCGCCCGTTTATTTTTCTCTATTTTGGCATAATAGTTTTAACGCAATGATAAGGGAATGTCGCAATCAGAAAGAATTTAACACTCTAAAAACCGAGTTTGGAAAAAAATAAATTGACTATCAGGTACTAACACAAAGAGACTAAATCGTAAGACGAGTGAGCAGCTATTTCCGAGTAGGCGGCCACTCACACGGACTTAATATATGAAAACGTACTTTAGAAAAAATTCAACACAAAGCATAAAACAATAAGAGCTGCAACAGACGTATCGTCTTAGAATGGTCAGTGATACAAATTTACTGGAGATGGGGGGGGGGGGGGTTAAATCGATTTTACAGTTGCCTGACCTCACTCTCGACTTCTGCAGTGGTTCACAACATTTAGCTAGTTGATCAGTCCTCGTGGTGAATCTTCAATTTGTCAATGGATAATCACGGACAGATAATTGAATTAAAATAAACACCATGATGAGTTAAAAATGAGGAATCGCAGATACAATATGCTGAACCGCATTTGGAGATCCCCGGAAAATCGTCGAAAATATCTATGTGGAAAATTAAAAAAAAATAAATAAATAAAAGAAATAAATAAATAAATAAAAAAAAAAAAAAATGAAACTTAGCAAAATATCTTCTGTGGGCATTATCAGGGTATTTTTTGTAAGGCACTATTCAAATAGTGTTAAACAAACAGTCGGGATCTTTCTGAAATGCCTTTAAATATAGGTAAATGTTAGAGGACCTTACATAGCAATATATGGAAAATATAAGGCAGCGTCTCTTAATAATTTTGAGCAGTGTATCAAATCTTTATTGACCAGGAAATGGAACACAATATGCATACTACATCCCCGTATGAACAAAATTTTTTACGCAAGGATCCAGGTAACATTGAACTACATGTAATTATCTTTGCTTAATCATTGACTCTGTTATGCGGCCGATTTCTACAAGTTTGATTTTGGGTAGTTCATGACACACTGATAGTATATCTGAATCTACCAGACGGAGTGAGTATGGCGTAGTCGTGAAGCCAATCGAATTGTAAGCCAGATTTGTCGATGGTTCGATCTAGGCCATCTCAGAAAGTTAAAGTAAGCAATGATCAGGAAATGGCACAATCAGAACGATACTGAATCTCATACTAAAACCGAGGTAGATGAAAATAGATTGACAATAAGGTACTTGTGCAAAAAGAACATACTAGCTGAATAAGCAGCTATTTCCCTATTGATGACCGCTCAGTTATTCCGACTTAGCTGTATCCTGTATATGGAAACGTACAAAACAAGTGTAAACAACACTAAAGCATAAACACTTTGAAGGCAGAACGCAGCAGACGTACAGCAATGGAACGGTCAGTTATATACTTAAGGAATTAAAATACGCAACACATAAAAATTCAACTGTAACGTATGTATTTGACGTTGTAATGAAATCTCTGTTAAATATGTCTTGCAGACTACTTGTGGCATATGATAAAATGTGAAAAGGTCATTTTATTGGCAAATTGACGTAATAACGTCAAAAAAAAAAAAAAAACGTGAAAAAAGCAAATTGTGACGTAAACGTTGGGGAGAAGGTGAAGATGCCAAAGTCTGTGCATTTTTGGTAATCTGACGTCGACTTGATAATCTGCAATAATGATTGGCGTCATTGCATACTTGAATGCCATCCCATGTTGTTTTAAAGTTGGTACACGGAATGCAAAAGTGCACAATAATGAATAAGATGCAATTAACGTCATTTAGATTATTCAGTGTGGACCTTTTGTGCTTATATGGTATTTATCGAACCAAAAGACGATGCCACGTGCTTTTCGAGCACTTCACAGGTACAGTAGAAATGGGGCTCCTGGCGTTTGTTTTGTTATTGACGTTGGTAACGTTAAACGTTAAACTAACATTCTCTAATGCTACCATAGGGTCAATGAAAACAGCTGCAATCACTTTCACAATTTAGAGATCAATAAAATTGTTTGTGGTTCAAATTTGACTTTAAATGATTATTGTTTCTATCATGTGCCATGGTGGGTCAGTGAAGATTTGCGCACGCCATCAAGTATACGTAACCGACATAGTGACTTAACCTTCCGTTCTTTTTTACGTTTAGATACTGCTGTCATGTAACAAGATCGGATACACGACATGCTTGCATTACAAAGCCAGTCTACGATACACTATGACCAAAGTGTTTGTTGCGTCGATTTTATAGTCGCATAATCTCGCTTACAGCTTCTGCAAAATTGGTTAGTTTTTCGGTCCTCATGGTGAAACTCTTACTGGTCAATGAATCATCATGGACGAACAAATAATGATAAAAAAGAAGATAAATCAAACAATTTGCTACCGGGCAACTGGAGATCACAGAGAAGCCAAACAACATTCACTGAAAATCTAGGACAAAAGAAAACCATCAGTTGAAGCCCGGTTGGTCAAGCAACAAACAAGAAAAATCCGGTCCTTAGCCATAACGAAAAACTGGCCAATAAAAATGCAGAAATTTTTTTCAGCTGAAAAAATTTAAAATTTCGTTGGAAAAATTTAGATACTTTTAATATGTTTGTTCAAAACATTGATTGTGGGTACACGTTAGAACCGCCTCGCTAAGAAGGTTCTAACGAGTACCCACAATCTATGTTTAGGAGCAAAAATAAGAAAAATAGGTCCCAGTTTTGCAATATAAAACTCAAGTTTAAAAGTGGGGTATAAGGGGTATATATTATACGGACATGTTACCCTCATGTAAATAAAATTAATAGTTGAAGTTGGGGCCATCACAACGACCACCGACGCGCAATAAAAGAAAGAAGCATAACGATCAACCGTGATAGGTTTGATAAGTTAGCATACGTTTGCTTTTTAACACAGTGACCAGACAAAGTGACACCTAGAAGAAACTAACTTGGTTCTACGGTCAGCGAACGTTAGAAAAACGCAAACCAGGATACGAGGCAAGATATGCCTAGTACCATCCATGTCACCTTGAACAAATTATTTATCTCACTGACTAAGTTTCTGACGGATTTCATCTGTTCTTTGACAGGTGTTTCTTGTCTTCTATTTTGTATGTTAATTGGTTTGTTGTGAATGTGATTTTTGAGCCTCACCGCCTGTCATGTCCAGTTTTGACCAGTTAAAAACAGCCGAGGTCTGTCTTCAACCGGTTCAGACCATCATGTAATTTTTGTCTTCCATTTTACCAAAGCTGGTCAAAAATTATTCAAGGCCACTTAAAACGTCGTTTTTGTGATATATTGCATCGATACGGGGTCGTTCATACTAACTGTTACACTTTAAGTCATAAATAATTTTCATCCATTAACATTACACCTTCATAGAATGCATATTATAATTTTCTATGATACATAATGTTTTACTTGATGCATAATACAGTGAACTCGACAATAGCGAATCATCGACAATGGCGAACCACTCGTACAGATATTGCAGAATTTCTTGAAACTTAGACAAAATATTATTTATTCTATAACTCAGTCATTTACTTTCATCTATGCCTTGGGGTTTGGTAAAAGAATGGAGTCAAAATTCCACCGGACAAAAAAATCAGGGTTGCTGAAATGCTTGACCCCTTAACTAAGATGCCTAGTTTATTGTTCCACAAAAAGTAACGTTCAGATAAATTGTGTTTCATACCTCATTTCTAAGCATTTGATGATGGCCACTTTTGCATTACTTTAATGCCTAATATTACTAGTTATGCAATATGCCTGTTTTTGATAAACGTTTTGACATTGAAGGTAGATATAAGCGGGGAAAGATGTACATGTAAATTCGACAATAGCGAATCATACTTTGTGTGGTGAAAAGAATGTGCACAAAGTACTGATAATCTACCCTTTGAAGGCCTGCCCTGGCACCATTTAGTTAAGTCAATGGCGTAACTAATATTGGTGCAAGTCGTGGTTTAACCATCTTGCATTTAGGCTTACATTGATTCGTTAAAGCAATAAGACATGCTTAAATCGGTAAAATTGACCTTTCCGATATGGCATTTTCTGTTGACAGTTAACGTAAAGCACAAAAGCAAATTAACACAATATTATCGAACACCATTTAGTTTCGCATGATGATGGCAACATTTGTGTGCAAAAATACTCTTCTAAATGGTTTCTTTTGGGCTATAGGCTATTTGATTCGCAATTGTCGAGTTTGGTTCGCCATTGTCTAATGCAGGAGGTATCATATCAACAGAGTTATCTCCCATTAAGAAGTTAAATGAATTAAAATTATTATTTTCCTGTAAAGCTGAGATACGTAAGATGTTCTTAGTATCAAATAGAATAACAGTCCCATGGTCGTGTTTAAAATAATAGCGTTAGATCTCTTAGTGATTCGCCATTGTCGAGTAAACTGTAATAATTTATTATGGACACATTTCAAATAGCTTTATGCTAAAACATAAAGGTTAAACGTTTTGACAGTTGTTGCATAATGCGTTATTTTAGGCCCATTTTATGTTTCAATGACGTCACATTAAATCCTGATATGAATTGGTATCACTTATACACAAAAGTATGGCATTGCTCTTGATACCTTCCATAAATAGCAGCCCTCTGGTCAGTTTGATGTTGTCACAGTACACTTTGGATGATACGTTTGGGCATGCGCGTAAATTTTGTGAAGTTATTTGATCAATGTAAGTGGTAAAATACTTGTCATTGGATACCAAACAAAACTTATTTTAGATTACTTTGATTTAAACTGAAATAATGTACACGTTGAACTAACTATTACAGATTGAAAGTGTAACCGATATTGCTGATGACCCTGTACATTATTATTCGCCAGTTTGCCTTGCGAAACAATGAACAGCCCTCGTGGCACCCGTATACGAAACTAATTGAGTTCTAGGTACAGACAGTGAACATAAAAATCGGCCAGTCATAATGTAATGTAATACACTATTTTGATGATACCAACCCGGATATTGACCAAGAATGCATAATATTTCCATTATCAAGGCTATTAACATGTCACCTTGCAATTGAACAAATTATTTATCCCATCGCCTATGCTCCTAAAGGAACCCATCTGTTCGTTGTCGTATCTTAACTTCTTCTCATGTTTATAGGTTTATTGGTGTGTTGTGAAGGAATACATCTCATCAGGACAACATGCCTGTGAAATGAATACCCCATGCCATAAAATAAAAACTGAGATCCTTTAAGAGCAGTAAACATATTAAAAAGAAGGGGGATGGACCATACCGCGGTTTCGGCTACTTAAGCCTCTTCGGTGACCCTATAGATTTGGCAACACAGAGCCGAAGAGTATTTCTATAATTTTGCATGTTTCAGCAAGGAAGTCGATACAAAGACTAGTATAATCCAAATGTGGTCAAATATTATATTAAGCATTGGTTAGAAATGAGTCTAAACCGATAATGATTTTTCTGATTTCTTAGAATACCCTCACTGATCTCAAAGGACCAATTTAAGGAAAATATAATCTGCACTATGGGTGATGTACGGCGAGACTTTTAGGCGGCCGCCACACGGCACAACACCAGCTGCAGTAATAGCGAATAAGAATAAAAAAAAATGAGATTCTTTATGTGAACATATTAGTGAGAAGGAGGATTGGCCATACCGCGGTTTCGGCTACTTAAAACCCACTTTTATATGGTTATAGTGGCGTATGCAGGGATATACCTATTTTTTCTTATTTTTCGTCCAACACTTAGATTGTGGGTACTCGTTAGAACGTGTACCCACAATCTTTGTATTAAGCAACAATAATAATAATAATGAAAAAAAAAAGAGAAAAATAAAACTGATGGAATTTTCAATTTTTCCAGCTGAAAAAAATCTCTGTTTATTGCATGGGCAAGTTTTCGTAATGGACAATGAAGTAATGTCCGCATAGTTACGGTTGCACATCATACATCAGGAAATCTGTGAAATGTTAACCCCCTTACACTCTATTTTATATGGTAATACTGAAGTTTGCAAAAGCATGTCTCACTATCTATGTTTTAGCAAAAAAAAAATAAATAAATAAAATAAAATAAAAAAAAAATAGAATAAGGAGAAAAGGTTTTTTGAACGTGCATTTTATTTTATTTACAACTTAGAAAAAATCTGTATATAACATGGGGATGTTTTCGTAATGCAAGAATTAAGGCAGTATGATGAAAAACAATACTGGCTTTCACTGCGAGTCAGTAACCTAAAATGACGCGACATTGTGTGTCTGGTTTTATAGAATTTCATTGATTTAATGGGATTTTATTTACATTTTGCATTTCATTATCTAAGATAATTCGCATTTTAATTTTATTTGCAGGTGAATTACATTTCTGTTTATATTTTTAGCTCACCTGAGCCGAAGGCTCATAAGGTGAGCTTATAGGATGGCCATGCTCCGTCGTCCGTCGTTGTCGTCTGAAACCCCTGGTCCAATAAATGCCAAACTTCATGTGGAGCATCCTTAGGAAGGGGGAACTAAAGTTTGTATAAATGGTCCAGGTCACATGACCAAAATGGCCGCCATGTAAATTTATGGTAAAATCCTTAAAACATCTTCTTCTCTGAAACCGGTGGACCGATTTCAATGAAACTTGGTATGTAGCATCAGGAACTCTAGCCCATCATAGTTTATATAAATCATGACCTTGGGTTGACCGTGGCCTATTTTACGGCAAGGTCAACTTTTGTCACATAGGCTTTTCAATGGAAAAAAGTGAAAACATTATTCATGAAGTTTTGTGGCGTGTGACCTGACAGTTGGTAGATACATATAACTTATTGATTTAATTAAGTCATAGGAGTATTCAAGGTCAAGGTCATCTCTTGACTTTGGCTAAAGGTCATTTACATATTAAATTTAAAACTTAATTGTCTCAGGAACCGCTTCACCAATCAAAGGCAAATTTTATATGTGGTATTCTAAGAAAGTGGGAATTAAAGTTCATATAAATGGTCCAGGTCACATGACAAAGATTGCTGCCATGCCCATATATGGTAAAAACCTAAAAAAAAATCCTCTTCTCAGAAACTGCTGGACCGATTTCAATAAAAGTTGGTATGTAGCATCAGGGAATCTGGCCCATTATAGTTTGTATAAATCATGACCTTGGGTTGACATTGACCTCTTTTATGACAAGGTCAACATTGGTCACATAGACTTCTTAATGGAAAACATTGGATTTTTCAGGAAGTTTTGTGGCCTGTGACCTGAAAGTTAGTACATACATACAACTTATTGAGTTAATGAAGTCCTATGAATATTCAAGGTCAATGTCATCTCTTGACATTGGCCAAAGGTCATTTACATATTAAATTTAAAACTTTATTTTTTCACAAACCACTTCAACAATCAAAGCCGAATTTTATATGTGGCATCTTTAGGAAGTGAGAACCAAAGTCTCTTCTTTAAAAATCAACTTCTCTAACTTTCAATGAAACTTGGTATGTAGCATTGGGGGCTCTGGCCCTTCATAGTTTATATAAACCATGACCTTGGGTTGGCCTTGACCTATTGAACTGTAAATTTAAACAGAAAGGTCAAATATTGTCAGAAAGATTTGAAAGTTGGTATATACAGACAGTTTATAGTGTTAATAATTATGTGAGTATTTGAGGTCAAGTTTACATTTTACGTTGGCCAATATGGCCGTAGCCAAAGGTCATTCATCAAAGACAAAATCTCAAGTGAGCGATATCAGGACCATTGGTCCTCTGGTTGTGATTTTATCTGGACATTTTCGTTTTACTAAATTACGAAAATGGTGAACGTGTAACAACAATTTGTCTTTATAGCAATGGGTGCAGTGACAATGAACATATTATTTTGTGTTAGTGATTTTCAGTAAGACCTCTAACTATGGTGCTTGTTTATGATTAAGATATTAAATATTAAAACTCTACATTTAATTCTTAAACGAAGTGTGTTTAACATGATCTACATAGACAGGTTGTTAGAGGACAAAAACCTTGCGCATCTTGCAATAAGAAAGTCGAGGATGGAAAGAAAAAACACCTCGGACAAAACAGAAGGACATAATGCTAGCTGATGGTAGGTAAGGGGTTCAGAGCGTATAGATATTGGGATGATTAAGTTATATTTTTATTATATGCCGATGACAGTGTGCTCTTCGCAGATTCTGCTGATGAATTGCAGCGTTTACTTGACATTCTCGAAAATTGTTTTTCTCTGGAAGTTAACTGTTAATACATTAAAACGAAAATGTTGATTTCTAGAACTGGTGGTATGTTGCCAGGAAATCTTACATTTACGTACAATGGGGGAAATATTCAAATCGTGAAGCAATTTGTGGTACTTCTGTGGTGGTTCTTTTTGTTTTATGTCTTGGTGTTTAAAATATTTTGGTACTGTTGGCGCCTTATGTGTGTTTTCATAGTTTTAGTTAAGTTAAGGTAACTGAGTGGCCATCTATTGGGAAAATAGCGCTCATTCGGCTTACGATATGTTTCATGGTATAAGTACCTGATTGTTAGTTTGGTTTTTCGCCACCTTGGTTTTTGGAGTGGGAATCTTTTTCTGATTGCGCCTTTTCCTGATATTTGCCTACTTTTACCTTTTCATATCTAGGGGTTGTAAATACAGCCGGTGGATTGTGTCACCAAACTCACTAAAGGCAATATTTGCTATGAATGAATATTTGTTCAAATTTACCTATTCAAGGCCGCAACATGTATTAGTTCTTTTTGACAAATTGATTTCACCTATCCTCAACTATGGTAGTGATGTATGGAGTTTTCATTAAGCACCCGCAGTCGAGGCGCTTCATCTACAGTTCTGTAAAACAAATATTAGGCGTGAAACAAAGCACACAGAATGATTTCATATATGGAGAACTCGGAAGGCTAAGTTTTGGGTCACAAAGATATATTCCACTATATGATATTGGTTAAAACTAGTTTGTCTCAATGAAAATAAATATGCGAAATGTGTTTATAATATGCAACTTGATGATATGAGAAGCAATCCACAAAAACAAATTGGGCATTATCTTTAAAACAATTACTTTCAAAATACGGTTTCATTGACATTTGGATATCACAGGGTGTAGAAAATTCCAGTAGCTTCTTGCGAGTTTTTAAACAAAGAGTCAGAGATATATACATACAGGAACGGTATGAAAGGTTGGAAAATTCTTCCAGAGCTAGATTTTACGTCAACATAGCAAATTTTCAACACCAAACGTACCTCGAAAATATTTCAGTTAAAAATTTCAACAAAGTATGAAAAAACTAAGAGTTACATCTTATAGACAATAAATTGAGGCTGGCCGATGGCCTATGCCGGTAAATACCTTTAGTTAATAGAAAATGTAAAATGTGTTATGCTCTGGAAGATGAGTTCCACTTTATCCTTGAATGCCCGCTTTATAGGGATCTTAGAACAGAGCTGATTAGTAAGTATTTTGGTGTCGGCCAATATACCAAAATTTGTAGAACTCTGCATGTCGGAACACATTAATCGGCAGAAAAAGTCAGTAAGCATGTTCATCGAAAAGGCAATGAAATTAGAAAACTGGTGTTATATTACTTACTCTTTGTCTAAATAATATAACAAAATTATACTTTCGAATTGAAAGAGTTGAAAGACAAATGACAGTTTTATAGCTAGGGGAAATTTTATGAAGGCACCGCCACCTTGCTAGCTTGCTATCCTACATGTTTGTATATTGTAGATGCCGTATGTTTATATGCTCATGGACCTTTGGCTTATTGCTTCAATAAATATATGTATCTGTATATTCGGCCAGCCACTACTTCCTTATCGTAAGGTGCACAAAGTGCGTGAACGTAAGTCTAGCGTCGGTTATAAGATCGCATGACGTCGATTATTAGTGCGTTATTTTTTCGCCCCGTTTGCAACGCTAGGCGTGCTGAAATTGAGAAAAAATACAGAAAATGTTTGTTTGTTTTTCTTTAGTGACTATGAGCGCACGTATGTTACAAATTTACATTTTGACTACCGATTTATTCATTATATAGGCTTGACTGTCAAAATTGGTGTTGTAACCTCGATGCGCACGATGTTTATTTTAAGGTCCTAAATGGCCCAAACTCGGCTGAAAATCACGAAAATGCCCTGGCCACGGTAACTTAGAGGGCAAAATATGTGCCTAATAATAGACGCAGCCTAAAAATTAAAACGGTTTCTGAAACTAGAATATTTGAATGTATAACTAACATCAACATACATGTACGCGGTAATAATTGACTTTGAATGTCCCGCGTTTTATCGGGCCACTAAAAGGCCTTCCCGCACCTACGCCTTTAGCACTGAATTAGGGACAATCCTCAACGTTTAATTTTAAACAAAATAGCGTTTTTGACCGTCAAAACAACGTTACATGCTTTTTGGCAAACGAAAACGTCCAATAACGTTCGACGATCATCATTTTGGGAATCTAAACGCTAGTTAAATCTAAACGCTAGTTTTGGCAGTCAAGAATTATTTTGTACATATTAAATGAAGTGTTCGTGTTTGCTTTTGACTACCAAACCCGCCTACGTTAGATCCCTTGAATCACACCTGTCGTAGAGACAATCTAATTTTGTTTCCCAGTTGTCAATTGTATTTTGATAGGAGAAGACGTCCTTACCGTCATATAGTCAATACTACGTCACAACATGTCATGTTTAGATGAGTAATCATTTATCTCACCACGTTACGTCAAGGAAAACAAAATAACGTGGATCCAGCGTACAATATGTTCGACTTTAGGACGTTTGATATCACTTTGATATAAACCTAAACTCCCTAATCTAGTAGGCTGTTTATAATGAAGACAACAAAGACTATCGGCTGTACAGCGACCAGAAAAAAATGGAGGCACATATGACATTATATTTTTGCCAAGTCGTGACTAAGTTTTTTTTTTGCCAATTGCTCTCATTAATCATTACTTTAGTGAAGCGCCGTGTGCAAAGAAAATGACGTTAACGTCACTGAAGAAAACGATAAAACTACATCTTTTCAATCAAATCTTACCCACCATCTTCTGTAGCATTGTTTATAAAACACTTTTTTATATAAATTCAAAATTCGGGATATGAAAAAATCATTGTCATGAATCGACGTTATTTGGCGTATAGTTTTGCACTGTTTACGTTACATATTTTAGCAGTTGAAGTGTTTTATTTTCTATTTCAAATTAGTTCGTATGCCTTGACATTTTCAATAGTTGTTTATTAAAACAAAGTTTGTATTTAATTGTTAATATTCACACAAGGAACAGTAGAAACATTTTCAACGTCTTACAAACAATTTACATTCTAACTTTAAACGGAGTAAATTATTTTCAACGTTACGTTAATACCTTACATTACGTTATGAAGTTACGGACCTTATATACTGCAGGTGTTTTTATTGTGATTCTTATAAATCATTGCACTGGTGAGTATATTAATTAATTTATTCATTTTATTAATTCACATACATCCGCTTTGATTGGTCCATTATGTCACGTGCAAATTTATATTCTGGAAAAGCACTATCTTGTCAGTTCTTTTGGTTTCGTCACAATTATAATCATGGTGGTAGACTATATAATTATGCTAATACCGGTGGTCAGCTTAAATCATTTTTAAAACGAGCCAAACAAATTCATTTCCAAGTGTGTGACCATCAGGTTACTTTTACATGTCGTTATTCTTTCAGAAACGGCTACGTCATATGACAAAAATATTATATACACATGGAAGTAAGTTAGGGAACACCTGCAATAATGTGACTAAATACATCCTCCTTTGTAAAAATTATGAAGAATGTTTTGACCATTTGTCAGAATCTGTAGTCTCCAACGTTGCTTCTCTGTGAAAATGGGTAGCATCAAACCTAAACTACGGCGGAGAGCGGCCATCTTTGATTCAGAAAATGTTTGTTAAATTTAAGAAACGCACTTCTAGTCTTTGCGATAACTTCATTATTTGAACTCACGTTGTCGTAATTTTTCGTAAGCATAAAGCTGAGTCATTGCTTGTGGAACTTTGATTATAAATTCTTTATTTTTTGACCGTCTGTCGGCGGTAAGCCCATACTTTTCCGGGGGTAGGTTTCATGTCCACGTTTTGTTCTTTGGGTATACATTTTGCAGGTTGTAAATGTTGGGCCAGATATTCGATATGACCCTTTAGGAATCTAAACATGTACGTTCTGGTTATAGTGTCCTAGCGGAATTATTCTTTTTCGGCTTTATTTGCAAAATTTCCAAGAATTTTGCTTTCCACAGAAGTCAATGCAAACTGTAGATTTTGTATGATTATTTGGATTGGAGATGAAGCAATCATCTATGATTTGGAAACTTGGCATTAAGCATCAGGCAATGGAGCTCTGCACAAATTGTATAAATCATGACCCTGCGATGACAATGACGTATTTTACGGTGGCAAGGTCATCTTAGGTCGTCAATGCATTTGAATGGGGGAAGTAAGTAAAACGTAATTAAATGGGGGCACTTTCTGGGAGTATGCAAATGGATAGAAGATTTATGTTTATCAAAAAACTTTTGTCCCCAGGGGGTTGTCTGCCCCTGTCCCGGTGCAAGATACATGTTTATAAAATTCAAAGATGTTCTTTTATGAAACCGCAAGGCCAATCAAAGCCAAACTCCATGTGGAGCATCGTTAGGAAGAGGGAATGAAAGTTTATATAAATGGTCAATGTCACATGACCAAGATGGCCGCCATGGCTATAAATAGCAAAAACCTTTTAAAAAAAAATTCTTGTTTTAAATCTCCATTGCTCACTTGTACCTTTTTCTCCAGAACCAGAAGGCCTATGATTTTCAAACTTGGCATGAAACATCAAGGGGCTGAGATCCTTTAAGAGCAGTGAACATATTAATTAGAAGTGTTTCTTCTTTTACACTAACTGGTGGTCGATCTTTGAAGTCTTTCGGTTCTTGTACAGCTATCGATGATCGTTATTTGAATTGTAAACAACTGAGCAATGAACTGGAGCAAGAAAAGCCGAAGTCCCACACTTTACACCAATATGATAAACAACCAAAATAAGCTACACAAAGAGAGTAACCAGCGATCTGAATCAATTTGCAATAAAAAGCGAGTTCTTCGGTATATGTAGAATTGGCTCCGTTCAACTGCAATTCAGGCGAATATCCTCTTAAATATGAGCCACTTCATGGGAAAACCAACAATCTGCATAGGCGAAAACAAAGGCGCAGATCAGCTTCGCGGTAACCGCGAAGCTGATCAGCGCCTTTGTTTTCGCTACACGGATAGTACAATTTCTCCTCTACTTAACTCCAAAATTTCAAGCTTCTAGCCTGCTTCTGTAGCTGTACAGGTCGGTTTGTGTCAGACCTGGTCGGAAACCACATTGTTGGTTTTCCCACGAGGCGGCTCATATAGTTTGTCAATATTCGTCAATTCAATTCAATTCTTTATTCTCTCCAGGAAACATTTTCATGTAACAACAGGAGGTACATACATATATAACATGCAAAAATTTGGTAACCAAGTGGTCACATACACATTTGGGAGAACAACAGAGATTTCTTAAATACTCCCGTTTGACCCCAAAAAAAATACCCTGAATGGGCCATATCAGAAAAATATACATTATATGAATATATCAGAGACATGTAATAATATGAGCACAAATATATAGACTGACAATTTCAGTGCTGTGTACAATGACGCTTATAATATTCAACCACAAGCCCAAGATGGTTAAAGTGAAACTCACATGTTTTTTGCTCTTGTTCATTTGCAAATGGTGGCTTATTAATATGCTTGTTCTAGTACAATGACTTCCAATAAGTTTAACGTATTTGATTCACTTGCAAATAACGAAAATATTATGCCAATAGTAAAACCACGATTCTAAACAACGCAAGGTGTTTTTATTCATTATGCCTTTGCCTTTATTTATTAGTTGCCAAAACTTTTTTCCCTTTTTCAATTCCACCATTGTGGTAGAAAAATGTCTTTGACAATATCAAAACTATTCAATAGTTATATGCTTCGGATCACGGTTGTGCTTTGGGCTTTGTGTACAGCACGTATATGATTGCCTGCAATGGTCAGAATTAAGGTGCAGATTACAGTGTAGCTCTTGTATTGAATTCTTTCGTAATTGCCTTGATAAATGAGCCGCCTCGTGGGAAAACCAACAATGTGGTTTCCGACCAGGTCCGACACAAATCAGGCTGTACAGTCACAGAAGCAGGCTAGAAGCTTGCCATTTCGGATTTAAGAAGAAGAAGAGGAAGAGTACTATCCGTATAGCGAAAACAAAGGCGCTGATCAGCTTCGCGGTTACCGCGAAGCTGATCTGCGGCTTTGTTTTCGCCTATGCAGATTGTTGGTTTTCCCATGATGCGGCTCAAATAATATACTAAAACTGGCACTCATACGTCATAGGAGGATGATTTATTAAAGGTTAAAATTGATATAGTGGGACGGTTTTTGCATTGTAATTAATAGTAGGTGTAAAAAGCACATGAGCCACGTAATGAGAAAAGCAAACATTTGCATATGCGAAAACAATGGCGCAGTTACCGCACAGCTGATCAGTG
This sequence comes from Rugalucina vietnamica, assembly GCA_964017185.1. Taxonomy (NCBI): domain Eukaryota; kingdom Metazoa; phylum Mollusca; class Bivalvia; order Lucinida; family Lucinidae; genus Rugalucina; species Rugalucina vietnamica. The sequence continues at coordinate 18,844,502 of OZ024885.1, forward strand.
CCTTCCATTTCGCTACACAGATGGTATAATCCCTCTTCTTCTAAAATTCAAAATTTAAAGCCTCTAGCCTGCTTCTGTGGCTGTAGCGGCTAGTTTGTGCCGGACCATTGTTGTTTTCTCATGACGCGGCTCACATAATTCTAATGATTTGCTATTTATGCGACTTACCTCTGGGTCAGTTACTATTCTTGCCTTTTATGGCCAGTAAAATCAGACAGGCTCTTTCGCGCCACGAAATCTATGACCAACGACATTTTTCCGCATTGTTAAAACAGTTTGCAATCAATTTTTGTCTGAATGTAAGATAAAATAACAAGGTTATTTTAGGCTAAGCTTAAATAAATCTTCATAACTGTGTAGAACCATTTTGGTCTAACCAAGTCAAAAACAAAACACAGGTTTTGTCACGACGAGACTGATTTTATGGCGAAAAGACAGTGACCTTTTATTTGGATGAAATAGCCAAAATTATCCAACTGAACTAATACACCTGAGAACAAACTCTCCTAAACTGATCGGCACGTGAATCCTAACGTGGAACTGACGTACATGTACAAGAGCATTCCATATTTAGAATAAGCATAAATTTCATAGTAGTTGTAAACAGGTGTCAGATTGATATGGGTGTTTGATGAGGGGGCGTGGGGTTAGGACAAAGCAGGTTGGGATTTGACTAAGTTCGGGGAATGAGTTGGGACAGGTTTCAGCAAGATAATAAGACTTAAACTAGAATAAGTAACAAATATGAGAAAACTATTCAAATGCACTATGTCCCATGATGGTAATGCTGTGTGAAAAGTAATCAAATACCAGGAAATTCCACAATTTAACAACTCTTCAAAACGAATAAATATGTAATATATACCCTCTTATACCATTTCACACGTTGATATTCTGGTGTGCGCAGAGGGTGTACATTTGCTTTCGTATTTTGGCTCCAAAACACACATTGTGGGTACCATTAATATTTTGAGCAGAAATATTTATGATATCAAAAGTTTTTGCAATGATATTTCTAATGTTTACTACTGAAAAAATCTACTGTTACGTAAATTGTACATGTATATGCAAGTTTTTTTTTGTTATGTTATGTTTTCAGCCCAGGGTAAAGGATGTTTCGTCTCAAATATTATGATATCATGTTTGTCCTTTACCTGTGATTTCGGTGGGACTTGCCCTGGTGACCCGGATGCTATCTGCAGGTCAGTGTCATTGGAAAAGGTCCCTCAGGACCTTTTCCACAGTGTTTACTTTGAATATGAAGAAAATTGTACCCATGATCGACTGCTCTCTCTCAATTACGCGTTTTGTCACATAAAGCGCTTAATAAAAACTAGTGAACCCGTCTATGTTGACCAGACAGTTCACCGCAAACAATTTAATTTATCCATTGTTGACACTCCCTGTCAAAAAGCGTTAAATATCTAGCAAGCAGTCTCGATCGTGGCGACTTCTTATCATAGCGCATCTAAGTCAAGATCGTAGATACCTTGATGAGGGGTACAGAAACTATAGGAACTCTATATGGCTGACTTTTAGTCCATCACATCGGACCCATGGGTCTCTTTCCGGTAGTGTGGTTGCAAGTCAAAATTCAGAACTCTGTCACAAATTGACTGCACTGCAAAATGGTTTTCTACACTGTGACATATCTACATATTTGATTGTAATCGTGTTCTCTTTAGAATTAGCTTTGATTCTGTAACATCAGAAATTTTAGTCAATGCCTTGAGTGACAGGTACACACACTGGTCAAGCGTTCATAACAAGAAACGATAATTATACGAATCTGAAACCTATGGGAATCGAAATTAATGACAAACCAGAGAATCAACAACACTGAAATCTAGAGCAAAAGGAAGCTCTTATATCAAACTGCTGCTGACCTTTTCATTGGTTTCTTTTTAAAGAAGCCAACTTGTTATCATCATCATCGTCATCAACATACATCCATCCATCCAGCCAGCCAGCCAGCCATCCATCTTGTCATCCATACATTCATCCATCCATCCATTTATCGATCCGTACATCCTTCTCAATCAAAACATCAGTTTTGTCGTATCAAAATACATAGCAAAAACTAAAATTGCTCGAGATGTGATTTAAGATGCTGTGTCTGGAAAATATATTTTGACGGAAGTGGTCGGTCCAGATCCTGTCCCCACTTTCCTTGCAATAAGAGACAAACTGCTTTATCATCAGGAAAAAATTTCCGTGTAGTGAATACCCACTTAAACCCCATTTTGATATAGAAAAACTGGGGTTTACAGGGGTATACAAGTTTTTTTTCTTATTTTTGCACCAAAACATAGATTGTGGGTACTCTTTAGAATCACCTCGCCGAGGCGGTGTTACATGTAATGTTTACCCACAAAAATAAGAAAAATGTTAACAAATTACTGATGAAATTTTCAAATTTTACAGTAAAAAATCTCTGTATATTACATGGGCAAGTTTTCGTAATATTACACTAACTGCCTAATTACAGAGTAGAGCGACCAGACAAGTGTGCGGGCTGTGAGCAGGTTTGGTACCGGAAAGATGGCACAAAGGCAGAATGTGGATCTAGACAGAACCTGGAATGTAAGATCATCGAAATTTGTTTGATTTGATGGTTTACGTCCAAGTCAACTGCTATGGTCATGTCTAGACATTTGAATTGTATAGAGTATGGGGTGGAGTATGAGCTAAGTGAGTGATGCATGCATCTTAAACAAGCTATTCCCTTATAGGGAATATATTGCTTAACTTATCCGTATGTGACTGCATTAAAGACACACCTAATACCTTCGAAATAAAAGCCCTTCTTGGCTAATATGAAATATGTTATGAGAAACGAATTACAACAAAAGAATTACTGTAACATGTTTTAACCAAAATAAGTAAAAGTGGTATTCTATTCTTATTATTTTCTCAATCAACATAGCATGTCTGTGTGATGTATACCACCCTTATGGCGCACTTTTATTCACCATTTTTGCATAATCTGCTGGTACCCAACTGACACATAATCAATATTGGAAATACAGGTAACCAAAACCCCACTGAGAAAAAAAATCAATATTTCAATGGGGGTTTTGGTTACCTGTATTTCCAATATTGATTTCAGTAAGCTGGGAACCAATAGATAAACGCAAAAATTGTGAGTATAGTAAAACAGGGGTGTTCAGGGGTATATCAAAAATATGCATTGTGGGTACACGCTAGAACAGCCTCGGCGAGGTGATTCTTATGCGTACCCACAATAAATGGTAGCTAAAAATAGGAAAATTCTCAAAACTGTTCTACTGGAAATTTTCCCTTTTTACATTTTTAAAAATCAGTATTTTTTAATGGGCAAGTTTTTGTTATGTTCATTTTTCAGTATGTCCTGGTGGAGAACCAGTTGTTCATTGTAAAGTGGATTCCTGTAAATGGCCATGTACACATCCAGCTTTTACAGACAGACCATGCAGGTAATATTCACATAACCAGACCTCGAGGTTATAAAACTTTTTCCATGCTCAACTCAGCTAAGCATGAAATTTGAACTGCTCTTAATACTGAAATGGCCCTAATAAATTGAAATCTCGAGTTTAGACCACCAACTCCTGCTAAGAAATGCTGAAATGCCAACAATATTTGGCATTTTAACATTAACAAGCAGGATAAAGTTAAGTCTCAGCTGTTTCTTTAACTTCGTTGCCAGGACTTATTGTAACCGAAATTAGATTTTTTGCTATTTGCAGATTTGAGGCCCCTTCTAAGGAGGTTTCTCTTTTCCATGCATCCTTAAAACCAATTCTTTCACCTACCGATTTATTTTTCTCACCCCCCCCCCCCCTTTTCAACATTTGCTATGCTCCCCCTACAAAAAAGGAAATGTGACCGCGTACCAGCTCCCTTTAATTAATCACTAAAACTCTCCAGCTCCTTGAAAATGAAATACATGTAATCCTCCTCCCAGCAACAGAAAACCGAGTAGGGCCTCAGATTTCTAAGCATAAAACGCAATTTTCGATGCTTGGCACAAATTTCTTTTTAATTCAACTGACAGCATCTTGACTTAGTAGAACTTGATTCCTTGAGTGCACTTACAACGACAAAATTTAATGTCCTACAACATTCCATACCTGTATTAAAGAAGTGAACATTTTGAACAAAAATAGCATGCTGCATGCTTACGATTGAATTCCTTATATTCATATGGATATATTCTTGCATGTATAGAACAGCAAGTCCAACTGTAGCAAAACTTTTGGCTTGAAGGCTAGACATTTTATATGTACTACCTGTCAGCCAGTTGCATAAATATTTGATGTTAAAATGTGTGACTATGAAATAAATCAACCTTTACTTATGCTTTGTCTGAGGAATATGTATCATGCATTTTGGCATCCAACAATTTAACCAATCCACTACTAAATTTTGCTTTAATTATGATGCCATATGATTGTCATGCGTTTTTATTGTTAATATTCCATTTGTTTTGCGTAAAAGTCACTTCTCAGTATAACAAGTTTATCACCAGTATGGATGGGCTGCTTTTCAATCATATTATTCATACTGTAATTATGAGTTCTTATGACTGAGCCTGTGCATATGAAAACCAACAATTTGGGTTTCCGCTCAGGTCTGACACAAACCAGGCTGTACAGTCACAGCATAATGCTAGAAGCTTGAAACTTTGGATATAAGTAGAAGAGGAATAGTACTGTCCCTGTGGCAAAAACAAAGATGCTGATCAGCTGTGCAGGTACTGCACAGCTGATCTGCATCTTTGTTTTCGCATATGCAAATTGTTGGTTTTCTCATGCAAAGGCTCATGTTTTACCATTTATGTTTCCAGTTCTCAGGACTATTTTTCATTTGTATTTGATTGGATAATTTCAGACAAAGCTTCTGTGGGAAATGTTCTGCCGAGTATTTATTTGGAGACCAATGGCTGAAGTGTCCAAAGACAACTACTGGGTTTTCAGGTAATGTTTGTAAATGTGTTTCTTTGGTTGTATGTTTATACTTCAAACATAATTAATTAAAGTTTTCGTTAGAATTACCGTGGCATAATTTTTTGAGTAGATCATTTTCGAAGCAAAACAAATTTCAGCGTACGTCTGTAGCAAGTCCCAAGAATTTCGTTTTCAGCAAAAATGTCAACAGACTCGTTTTAGAGCCCGAAAAACCCCCAACAAACAAACAAATTTGGTGTTGCATATTGAATAATTTCAAATATTGATAATTGTAGGAGAAACATTACCAGTTGATCTAGCAGTAAGAGAGAGTACGACAAAAGCTTGCATGCATATTCCGTGTCCTCTAGACGCTTGCGTTCATCAAGAATGCCTGAAATTTCCTGACGCGAGTTGTAGGTAAGCTTTCTGCAGTAAGCATTTGTCAGCACGCAAAACATTTGTCAGCACGCAAAACATTTGTCAGCACGCAAAACAATTTTCAGCACGCAAAACATTTGTCAGCACGCAAAACGTTTGTCAGCACGCAAAATAACATTTTGCGACGTTTTAACATTTTGCGTCTTGACCAGGCTTCAATATTGTACATAATATTGAAAACACGTCACATGTTGAATGTTACTATGCCCTGTTTAGCGTCTTGTCAATTTAGTTACATTTCTTCTGCACATTTGTAGAAACAAATGTTTTTACATATGCAAAAGGCAGCTGATCAGTGTCTTTGCTTCTTGCTACATGAATATATTTATACTCAGGGGAAAAAGAGTATTCAATTTCGTTTGCCCAAATGTTCATTAGTTTTAATCACGTTTGCATTAAATTTTGTTCAACATGTTACAACAGAACCATGCTGTCAAAATTGCAATTTTAATTGTTAAAATAGCCATACAATAAAAGTTTGAACCTTCGGGTGAGAAAACAAACAATTTTGGTTTCCGGCCAGGACAAAGACAACACAGGCTGTACAGCCACAGAAGCAGACTAAAGCTTGAAATGGGATTTAAGAAGAAGATGGACAGTACTATCCGTGTAGCGTTTTGTTTTCTGATGCGGCGACACAATTCAATTTTGTTTACAGGCCAGATGGGTGCAACAAATGTATGCCAGCTTGGTACCTTGGAAACAGACCAGTTAATTGTGTGTCTGGAGGTAAGACTCACTATTCGATTCCATGCACTTACGGGTATTGTAAATATGTGCATATCTTTTGTCTTAATGAATTTAAGAAAATATCCTATAAAGTAATTTTTACCATTATTTCTTTTCATCTTGTCATCTAACCATTGCCTATTAATCATACGTGTATAGCTCCACATATGGACCAGATATTAACTCATATAAGCCTGGCGTCCTTTTTGTGGGACAAAGGCAAACAGCATATCCCCAAATGTGACGCCGCAGAACGCGGCGTCCCATCTGGGGCTGTTCTGTTTGCACACAGAAATTTCATCGAAAAATGAGATAAAAAATAAAAATCACTCCTAAGACCCCTAAAAATGAAATTGGGCTCATCCAATCGATAATGATGGGGAAATCTATTCGTCAAATATGGGTTAAGTTACCACCTACACAGTAACCTATTTGGCAAGCTTTACTTTCAATGTTTGCGTGACGCCTCCACGTGCCCTGCATTGCCCCGTTTACTTGGTTATGGAGCACGGAACCAACAATTCACCGTTGATACGACAATAAACGTTGAAGGGAGTCAAACTACTATCCATACTTTATCTAACAATGAGTAAGCAATGTTTAAGCTGAAATCTTTGAATAGTTTCGTGTGAAATTCATGTATTTGCACGTTTTGTCACTACAGGAGAGCTGAGAGAAGAATTTGATAATTTTTGTGCATATTAATTTCTCTACCCACCGTTTTACTATTTACATGTAAATGTTTGCTTCCAGAAGTCCTCCCACCGGTAGTTATAGAGCCTATTGACCCACTGACGGGACATAGACGGATCTGTCCCAGTGGGGAGCCCCTGATGCAGTGTACTGATAGTGTCTGTGTCGGAGAGACGTGCCCGAACTATCCTCGTGCAGTTTGCAGGTAATTACAATAACGTTGATGACATACTCCCTCCTTTAAGGAGACTTTCTAAGGAGTTTATTTATTTGCTGGTTTCTCGTATAGTGTGGCCTTGGTCAAACAATAGAGAAAAAAGAATTTCAGAATCGATAGCCTCAGTTTAAAATTATTAATTTTAGTTGGTTGTGGCTTAAGTTTTCCTGTCTGATGCTTAGTCCACCAGGATTCAACTGGTGGGTTTCTTTTACACCAGATTTTCAGTGATATTGTTTGGCTTCTCAATAATCTTTGTGTGTCTGACTGCATATTTTGTCTATGAATAATTATTTGTTTATCCATGATGATTCATTGACTTGTTAAAGATGCAGGTTAGGTATTACTTTTGCGCTTTATTCAATATTTCTGGAAATTCAAATAATAAATTCTGTAACCTTGATTAATTTTATAGACCCGATGGATGTGGTCAGTGTAAAGCTACCTGGTACGATGATAACGTTCTCGTGGATTGCTATGCCACAGGTAGGTGCTGTTACCTGAACAGACATTTAATATAGGGATGTCAACGATTTGTAAACACACACACACACACACACACACACACACACACACACACACACACTGCACAGCTGATCTGCGCTTTTGTTTTTGCCTATGCGAATTATTGGATTTATTGAAGTTATCCAAAATGCCAATTGAAAACAGAAAAAAACTGTCTAAATTGATAACTGTTTTATTTCAGAGTGCCCAGCAAATGTTATGAGAGTAAAATGTATTGTAGACCCTTGTGTCTATTTCGGTCATTATTGTCCAGCTGCCGAGTGCAGGTATGTATCCCTCAGAAATACGGTCACTGTGTTGTCACGTGGGGTGTGATGTAGCGGGTCATCGAATAAAAATAAACGAAATATCGTTTAATTGTCGTCCTAACGTCATCTTGTTTACACGTACCATTTACATATCAGAATACGGGTCCAAAACTCAAGCAAGAAATCGCTCAATATTACCTTTGTAATGGTATAGTTGAAAAAAAGAATGAAGGGTTAAATTCTTGGCAGAATATGCCATTTTTAGCTCACCTGAGCCGTTAGGCTCAAAAGGTGAGCTTATAGGATGGCCATGATCCGGCGTCCGTCCGTCGTCCGTCCGTCCGTCGTCCGTCGTCCACCATTTTCAAAGATCTTCTCTGAAACTGCTTGACCAATCAAAGCCAAATTTTAAACGAAGCATCTATAGGAAGGGGGAACCAATGTGTTTATAAATAATCCAGGTCACATGACCAAGATGGCCGCCATGCCCATACTTGGTAAAAACCCTTCAAAATTCTTCTTCTCCGGAACCACTGGACCGATTTCAACGAAACTTAGCATGAAGCATTGGGGACTAGAATACTACAATATCTTTATAAATTATGACCTCTGAATGACCTTGACCTATTTTACAGCAAGGTCAACATAGGTCGCCCATGCATTGGAATTGGGAAATTGTTAAAATGTCATTTGAAAGGCAAATCTTGCAGGAAATGGACTAAAGGTAGGTAATTCTGAAAAAATGGACCCCAGGGGTTGGTCTGCCCCCACCCCGGGGCAATATACATGTACATTACAAAAATATTCAAAGATCTTCTCTGAAACCACTTGGCCAATCAAAGCCCAATTTTATAGGAAGCATCTATGGGAAGGGGGAATCAATGTGTTTATAAATAATCCATGTCACATGACCAAGATGGCCGCCATGCCCATATATGGTAAGAACCCTTTAAAATTCTTCTTCTCCTGAACCAATGGACTAATTTCAACAAAACTTGACATGAAGAATCGGGGACTGAAGTACTACAATGCGTATATAAATTATGACCTTTGGATGACCTTGACCTATTTTACAGCAAGGTCAACATAGGTCGCCAATGCATTTGAATGGGGAAAACTTTTAAAATGTCATTTAAAGTGAAAGTCTTGCAGGAAATGGGCAGTAGCATGCGCGGATCCAGAAATTTTCATGAGAGGGGGTCCAACGAAAATGGTAATTTTTGGTCACAGACGAGAGGGGGTCCAACTCCCCAAAAATCCCGAAATTACCTTTTTTTAGGTAAAATTTTCAAATTCCAGGGGGGTCCGGACCCCCGGTCCCCCCTCTGGATCCGCGCATGAGTAGGACTGAATGTTAATGATTCTGAAAAACATTGGACCCAAAGGGGCTCATTTGCCCCAGCCCCGGGGCATTATACATATATATTACCATAATATTTAAACATCTTCTTTACTGAAACCGCTTGGCCAATCAAAGCCAAATTTCATGTGAAGCATCTATAGAATGGGGGAATCAATGTGTATATAAATAATCAAGGTCACATGACCAAGATGGCCGCCATGCCCATATATGGTATAAACCCTTCAAAAATCTTCTCCGGAACCGGTGGATCGATTTTGTATGATGACCCTGTGATGACCTTAACCTATTTTAAGGCAAGGTCAACATGGGTTGCCTATGTATTTGAATGGGTAAACTGTTAAAATGTCATTTGAAGGGAAAAACTTGTATGGACAGTATATTGATTATTCTGAAAAAAATGGCACAAGGGCTTCATCTGCCCCTATACTGTGACTATTTTCTATAACATTCGTATATACAGCAGATCTCAGGTGAGCGTTTACAGGACCATTGGTCCTCTGGTCAATTTTTACAAACAATAACATTTCATATAACCGCAGCTAAATTTTAAATGAATAAAAATAAAATGAATGATTTTTTTTACTAAAGTCTTTTGAAGAAAGGCGACTACTGTCTGTAGTTTTAGCATAAATACATTTGTACTGCCAAAATTATGGTTTCCAAATTACATGTTAATGGTTTTTGGCAGTGTTATGAACTGTATATGTACTGTGACTCTCTTTTAACTGCATACTATTCATATGCTGAACTTCAAGTTAATTGTGATATAAACTGCTACATTCACAGCTACTTATTGTATCTCACTTGAACTATTGAAGATGCAATGGTACAGGGGGCGGATGGTAGAGGGGGCGGGCTGAACCTAAGGTTGATAGAACTTGTAGCCCAACCCCATTGTACATAAAAAGGCAAAACAATATGTTTAAACTAAAAACTATGCAAGTACTACAGGAGATATTTATTGCTTTATGGTAATTTATACAATATAGGCAGTATGGTTCCATGCTTTTCATTATTTTTTCATATTTCTTATCATGTCTTAAATACCACAGAGCCTCTGAATGCGGTCGTTGTGAAGCGAAATTCTTCGTTGGTCAAAAAGAAATAAGCTGTGTACAACCTCCGAAACGTAAGCATGTTTTATGTTTATTGTAATACGATGGTGATTAATCATGATTTGAGCCTTCCCATGGGAAAACCAACAATCTGCATAGGCGAAAACAAAGGCGCAGATCAGCTTCCGCGAAGCTGATCAGCGCCTTTGTTTTCGCTACTCGGATAGTACAATTCCTCTTCTACTTAAATCCGAAATTTCAAGCTTCTAGCTCTTTTCTGTGCTTGTACAGGTCGGTTTGTGTCGGACCTGTTCGGAAACCACATTGTTGGTTTTCCCACGAGGCGGCTCATATAACGACCAAAACAAAGAAAACATCTTCTAGAAAGCAATGTGAATATATACCCGACAAAAAAAAATGCGATGATGAGATTTTTGCCGTTCAGTTCTTCATTAATAGTATTGCTCAATTCAAAATATTCTAAACGTTAAATTTCTTATATCAAATCTTATTAAAATTTACGTTTGGAGTACTTGCATATTTGATGTTTGGAATAAAGATATCATTGCAACCGGCACACATGTTTTGGCGTGATTATTCAACCCAGCGGGCACATGACGTCATATCAACGTCGATGCGACGTCATGACGTCGCATCGACGTCGATCTGACGTCATTCTGACGTCATGTGCCTGCTGGGAAAGGTACCATAAACAAGAGATCTGAGTATGTGATTAAAATATAAGCTGCAATTACGATATTCTTTCCATTACGTATTATAGAGAATTGTGAACCTGAACCAATAATGTTTGTCTTAAAAATCGCAAATTTGATCGGTTATGACCGTTACGGTTCATTAAAACTATGCTGTTTATACAGATTATCCCCGGTATGCAATAGTTGTTCAAAAGGTCGTCAAACGACTAGAACTGCCAAGCCTTTAGAACCCTTGTTTGAACAAAATGCAGATAACTAATATTGTAAAAAAAATAATTGTCTACGTATGTACATGGGGACTCAAAAGATTCCAAACACCAGAAGTAATCATTGTTAGAGAGAATTAGCAATGGTGCAATTTTATGCGACTTTAACATTTGACCCAACCTGGTTTATAACAGACTTTCTGAAGTAGATTTTGACCGAGGTTTTAAAATATATACAACGTCTCACTGAATAACATGTCATTAAATTATATAAATGAAATTGTGCCATTACTTAGGATCTCTATGAAAATTTGATGAAAGGTACCCTTGCGTTTCTTGTTTGTCGGGTATGTTATTAAAATAAAGACTATCTAAAGGAAGGGTATCATATTTTTAAATTCAACATGTACATTTTAAATGCAACTCGATGAATATGTTGGCCTTAGACACGTTGATTCTGTTGAAGGTTTAAAACATTGTCTTATTTATAGGATTACTTTGTATACATACAAATATTTACATTATACTTTTAATGACTAGAAAATACAAAAGTAGCCGAATTGTTAATTGTTGCCCCCTCGTGACTAGCATTGTCCCGTTTTACCTGTTTAGTAAGTGGAACACGGAACCAATATGCCACTAAATGTTTAAAAATGTCATTATAGAAAATGCTCAATGACTGTGTTATAAACCCAAACTGAGGTTTTTAATTATTAATTCCATATTTTAGAATGTCTACCTGGAGAAAATACGATGGTGTGTCCCTGGTACACGTGTAATACTAATGTGTGTCCGTCTAACCTTAATCTTATGTGCAGGTTTGTACACTCACATAGAGTCCCTAACACGAACTTTTAACTATTTTAAGATTCAGCTCATCAAACATGCATTTTGAAAAGTAGAACAATTTTACTGCCCACCAAATAAAAGTTTCGCCATGTAGTAAAATGCAAATAGACACTGTTCAAATGTATTGTCAGAACATCTTATGTCAGCAAAAAAGCAGGTTCGTAGCAATCAAAATAGTATTACATCCATCCATTTAATAGAAAATAAACCAAATATGAATTTAAAAAAAAAATCCATTCAGAGAGAAAACATACGTTATTTGCGTAAAAATGTTTGCATTTAACCTCGCTCTATAAATGTCGCCATCTATTGCAGGATAAATCCGTGTGGACTATCGTGCCAACGCGAATGGGTCAACGTGAAAACTGGTGAGATTGAACCTTGTAGACCCTTCGAAAAACGTCCCACCAATAAACACACTGAGAGGATATTTATGGAGGATCCCCTAATGAGTCCTTACGAAAGCAATTTACTGCCCGGTGAAAAACCTTACATTGAAGTTAAAAAGGATCCAATGGAAGCTAAAGTGAAGACACTGAAGTCTAAATCCGACCCATTAGCAGATCAACATTTTGCTGTGAAGGAATCAGGTTCTATGGCCATACCAATTCCGATGAAGACACCTTTACATGCAGGAATTAAACACGAAATCGGAGCCATGGTTGATCCTCTTAAAGACACTGTGCTAGACACGTTTAACCCAAACGTTAGAACAATCCCTGTCCCAATGAATGCGGAAACTGGATTCCTTTCCATACCCATCAAAGCAGGTGCACCCATACGGATTCAACATGAACTAGGACCGGGACACACTCAAATAAATTCAGATTTTGGAGTAATCCCCACCCCCGTGAAATCAGGTAAACCCACAGGAGTTCAACTAGCAACTGAGACCGGACATATCCCGATTAACTTTAACTCTGGAACTATCCCTGTTCCAATGAAAGCAGCCAAACCCACAGGACTACAACATGAACTAACATCAGGATTTGCTCCCATTGATTCCAACTTAGATGTGATTTCCGGCCAAATGAAAGCAGGTGTACCAACTAAACTTCAGCATGAAATAGCCGCACTGCCTACCCCGCTTAAAGAATCGCGTCCCGCTATTGGAGCCGATGGCCAATTAGCACCAATGCTAATACCCATGAAACATAAGAGACCGATGTTAGAATCTGGGCCAGTTTCCGACCCAGTGAAACATGGCAGACCCATTGAATCCCCGATGCTAATTCCAGCCAGTATTTACCCTGGACAGGGTAACGTTGCTATTCTAGGAGCTAACGACCCTGAACTGAACAGTTTTCTTCTACAAACACTTGGGGCTGGTAGTATTGACAATTTCCCAGTTACAGCTGAAATGGGTCAGCAGGCTCAATCGATGGGTCTACTGTCAGATACCTCTGGCGTTCTCCCGCCGCCTATGAAAGCAAATAAACCTTCCATTCAGCCACTGAACAATCAATTTCAAATGAATTCCGATCCAAATACTTTTAGAAGCCCTGCTTTGATAGGCAACGCGATGCTAAATTCCGACAAGATGGTTGACACAGTACCGATAGCAAGTGAAATGAATCAACCTGTTGAAGTGATAGGACGTATAAGTGGCACAGTTGACGGTTTACCACCGCCAGTAAATGCAATTAAGCCTTCCATACAGTCAATTAACAATCAATTTCAAATGGACCCTGACCCAAACGCTTTTCGAAGTCCTGCCTTGCTTGACAATAGTATGTCACAAATGGAAACGATTCCCGTTATTGACCAACTTCCTTTAACAGAAAACGTGGCTCAATCGTCAGTGCTTGGTCAACATTCAAATTTTCCACCGGATCCTAATACAGAATTGATAAACAATATACCTCTTCCTTTAAAAAAGAAAGCTGGAAAGCCGACTTTTGGACATGGCCAGTTACCGATGTTAGGAGCGCATTCCAGTGCGAATCCGAGTTTAAATGACATGAGCGGTGTAGTTCCTGCACCCAAACCGGCAGCAAAACCACAAACATTCAAGCCGTTATACCCAGAATTAGGACTTATTCAGGAAAAGGCTTCAAATGAAAGGTTCCAGCAATTTTTGAAGCAGACTGGGGCACATAAGAACGTGCCTATTAAGAACGATAACTCCAAACCAATGCCTATTCGAAATGCAATACCTCCCTTGGAGCGCATGCAATGGAATGCACAAACATTGCCTTAATATCATTTGCTTTTTATTTATGAAATTTAAAACTGTTTTATCCGTACAAGGTATTTACTTTGTGTTCTAAAGCACTAAGTGAGATGCATAATTGAATATATTTATTAAAGATACATTTCTTAAACGTTTTCATTTTGTTTTGAAGGTAACGTTTTCGATGTGTATTTGACGTAAAGTATGGTTGCATGCATTATGAGTAGTTAGAATTTATACATAATATAATCATAGATGCTAGACTAAAATTGTCCTATTCATCTACTTTTAATTAGCTAAATAGATTCATAAAATACTAATATTTTACCTCCTAAACCCAAGCATTTGAAGCAGGGCATTCGAGAGTTTCATAGAACGTATGTCTTGGTCCGCAAACAACGTTGTTGTCGTTTGTAGGCTTCACTACGTTAACACCTTAAAACAAGAACTTGATGGTACCAGGGCTTATCAGGAGACAGATACTGATGAAATGCCTGTAGTTAATGCTCACTTAAACGAACTACCTGTTAAGTTTTCTGTTTGTGTCAATGAATGCCAGGACAAACTTCTTTCTTGTTTTCCTAAGCTTCACAAAGGACCATAGAAAGCTAGATTTATTGCAAATTCTAGCTCTTGTACTACTTCTGAACTTTTTAAATTATTAACTTCGTGCCTTACTTCTATCAAATTTCATGCCATAAGATACTGTGAGACGGTGTACGAAACTTCTTTTCGTCAAAAAATTATGAAGAAGTGCTAAGTACATTGAAATGGAAAGGGTTCAATGCAACGAGTTTGTCCAGATATCATTTTTTCTACTCTGTATACTACATCGCCACATAATTTTTAGAAAAACTTCTGGATTTGATATAGTGGACCTTCAAAACGGCATTAACAAATGGTTCACTTTATTTGGCCTGTAATGACTGAAAGGCTTTTCTCACTTCCTCTGACCAAAGTCGATCTACACTTTTGTCATGGCAGAATGTATGCAACGCCTTATCCTATCTCGTGGATAATATTTATATTATATTTGGCACCAAGTTATACCGATAAGTTGTTGGAATTCCGATGGGTACAAGTAGCGCCCCTAACGTAGCTTATTTATTTTATACTGCTACGAACGATTTACTGGATTCTGGATTCTCGATGACCTTTTGAACATTGACAACCCTTATTTTGAAGGTATGGTCAATCAAGTTTATCCACCTGAACTTAGGTTGAACAAAGCTAATATCCCAGATACCGGAGCTTCCTTTTTAGATCTACATCTTTCTGTTGCAAATGGATTTGTTTCTTCTAAAATTTATGATAAGCGCGATGACTTTGATTTTGATATAGTAAATTTTCCTTTTTTGGATGGTGACGTTCCTCGTCGTGCTTCTTGTGGTGTATACATTTCGCAACTTATTTGGTTTGCTAGAGTCTGCAATCATGTTACAGACTTCAACGCTCGAAATAAATGTTTAACGGCAAAACTTCTCCAACAGGGCTATCGGTATCATAAACTTCGAAAAAACTTTTCTAAATTTTATCGTAGACACTTTGAATTGATTTCCAAATATAATGTTGGGTTAAAGACGCTTTTAAGTGAGGGCCTTTTGGAACCTGAATTTTATGGTGACTTGGTTTACAAATTTAAGAAACTTAAAGGAATAAATGATTTTTCTTTTCAGTTCAGAAAAATCATAACACGTTACAGACGTATAGGTTATAACTTGAATGTTATGCGACAGTCTGCATGCTTAGTTTTTAACCCAATCATGGTTGATAACTATGCTGCCTTCTTTAATTGCACACCGGTGGGTCGGGCGTCAGACTCTATGATGGCCCCGAGCTATTCATTTTAGTTGGCTGGGCCGGAGCTTCTTGTCTGTTGCTTGGCCCACCGGGGTCCAACTGGTGTTTTTCTTTTGCTCCGGAGTTAGTAGGTTATTCGGCGCCCAGGGATCTCCATCGTCGGGCAGCTTACTCAATCTGTGAGTCCTGGTTTTTGATATATCAGGATGTTTATCATGATTTATTTGTTTGTTCTTGATGATTCATTTGACTAGTTAGAGATTCACCACGAGGACCGAAGAACTAACTAAATGTTATGAACCACTGCAGAAGCTGAGGGTGAGGTTAGGTACTTGTAAAACCGGTTTAAGCCCGCCAATAACTTTGTGTTACTGATCGTTCCAAGTCGATACGTCTGTGGTGGTTCTTTTTGTTTTATGTCTTGGTGTTTAAAAAAAAGTTTGTGCTGTTGGCGCCTTATGTATGTTTTCATATTTTTTAGTTAAGGTAAGGTAACTGAGTGGCCACCTATTGGGAAAATAGCTGCTCATTCGGCTTGCGATATGTTTCATGGTATAAGTACCTGATTGTTAGTTTGGTTTTTTCCCACCTCGGTTTTTGGAGTGGGATTTTTTCTGATTGCGCCTTTTCCTGATCGTTTTCCTGGGATTTTGGAGTGGGATTTTTTCTGATTGCGCCTTTTCCTGATCGTTGCCTACTTGTACCTTCTTAACGATGTAAATAAAGCTGATGTTATTAATTCGACCTCCAGGTACCTCGATGACCTTTTGAACATTTACAACCCTTATTTTGAAGATATGGTCAATCAAATGTTTCCACCTGAACTGCAGTTGAACAAAGCCTGTACCTCATTGCACCTTATGTACGTTTTCATATTTTAGTTGTGATAAGCGCGATGACTTTGATTTTGATATAGTTTAGAAAATTATTATACGTTTTAAACGTCTCTATGATGGTCCCGACGTAAAGCTATTCATTTAGTCGGTTAGAGGGCGGAGCTTCTTGTCTGTTGCTTGGCTCATCGGGGCTCAACTGTTCTTTTTCGTTTGCTCTAGATTTTCAGTGATGCAGTTTGGCGCCCAGGGCTCTCCATCGCCGGGCAGCTTATTGTGAGTACTAGTTTTTTAGTCATCTTGGACGTTATCATGATTTATTTGTTTGTCATTGATGATTCATTAACGAGTTAGAGATTCACCATAGGACCGAACAACCAACTAAATGTTGTGAACCACTGCAGAGGCGGATGGTGAGGTTAAGATCCTAACTCTTTCTTATTGCGCCATTTCCTGATCATTGCCTACTTTTGACTTCAGGTGTAAATAAATCGGCAATATACACTTTAAATTATTCAAACCCTGCTCCGATCAAAAATAGATAACAAAAGTAAGGTTTAATATTAACTCATTTAAGCCTGGTGTCCTTTTTGTGGGATACAGGCAAACAACATAGCCCCCCCCCCCCAGATGTGACGCCACAGAACGTGGCGTTCCATCTGGGGCTATTCTATTTGCACAGAGAAATTTCATTGAAAAATGAGATTTAAAAACATGAGAACCACACTAAAAATTAAAGTGGACTCATTCAATTGATAATGATGGGAGAATCCATTCGTCATATATGGGTTAAGTAATTTTAAATGGTCTAGAAGGTAAGCTGCCCTTATTTTCACTCTTTTCTTACCTCCCCACTCATTTTAAGGAAGAAAACCTTTCACTGGGTTTTATTAAATGAGCCTTAAATAGGGAAAAGAAAGTTTAATTCAGTTGTGGTAAAATCTGTTTCTCTCTCAATGCTACTTGATGTCAATTCATCAAGAAAACATGTCTGTGAAATGTATACCCCCTCATACACCACTTTTATATAGTAAAACTGGGGTTTACAGGGGTATACATGTTTTCTAAATTTTGATCAAAAACATAGATTTGGGTACTCGTTAGAAACGCCTCGGCGAGGCTGTTCTAACGTGTACCTTCAATCTATGTCTTGAGCAAAAATAAGAAAAATATCAAAATATTTTCATTGATTTTTTTTTCTCCATTTTTACAGCTGAAGAAAAATCTATATAGTACACGAGAGCGTTTTCGTGATGAATTTGTGTCATCTAAGTGTGTTTCTACAAATGTGATTCGTCTTCCAATAGCACAGTTCATTAAAAGACAATAACCACTTTCGGCCATGATCGAAGTGTGTCAGCTCATATTAAGTACTCGTATATCTCCAGTGTGACAAATACTTACAAAGCTGAAAAGCTGCGAAAGTGAATGTTACTCTAAAGTGTATAGTTTATATACCATTATAAAAATATGCAAGCTGCTCGTTTTATGTTATTGATGCAACCTTTGAATATTTTTCTTAGATGTTGATCCCCAAATATTGGAACCAGAGTCGATCGGCAAAACCATTAAGCTGTGTACCCTTGATAAAAAGCTTTTTGGTATTTCACAGTTGCATTAAAGGATATGTTTTGTTGAAATCATCCGTGTAATGTATACCCACTTGAACCCCACTTTGATATAGCAAAATTGGGGTATGCAAGGGTATAACTATTTTTCTTATTTTCTACCGAAAACATAGATTGTAGGTACTCGTTAGAACCGCCTCCGCGAGGCGGTTCTAACGTGTACCCACAATGTATTTTTCGAAAATTTAAAAAATCAAATATTTTCCAATGAATTGTTCATTTTTTTCTTCTGAAAAATATCTGTATATTCCATGGGCAAGTTTTCGTAATGATTATGGCACAGAGTATATCTATATCATATCAGTCTTATAATACTCGGAACATAGAATTATCTGCAAAAATCAAAAACACGAAATTGTAGATGCAACGGAAGATCATATATAAAACTCTAGAACAAAATAGGACCCAAAAACGATCCTTAAGTATACTCCTGATTTTAGATGCGCTGGCTCGAACAGTCCCTTACCACTGTCGATCACAAGTTGACGACTTTTAGTGATATCAAAGTCTGTACCTCTGCATTTAAGGAAAGTTTGTCAAGAAGAATAGGGTGATCGACGAGTTGCAGAAATAAAGAAAGATCCTACTGAATCCTGCTGAATCACCACTGTTAGTTAATACATCTCTTTTCAAAGCTAAATCTGAGAAGGTGATCTGTACTTAGAGTCTCAAGAAACGATGCACATGTAACACTCCTTTGCTGAACAAGAAATACAAAGCCAGACACGATACCAAAATGGGAAAAGCACGACAAAGCTGAAGGAAATGTTTAAAAAAAAACTCAAAATCATGTGCAGTACGAACCGCTCTCTATCGTTTGACATATACACAAATGATAGGAAACACGCACTTTGTTTCCCAACCCTGTAAACGAGGGTCATAAACTATGTTTTGGATCAAAAATAAAATTTGTATACCCCTGTGTACCCCCAATTTATGATATAAAAGTGGGGAATAAGTGGTTATACACTACATGGACATATTTTTCTGATGAAGTACAGTTACGTGCCAAATTAATGTCCACGACGTCGCAAACTCCATAGACTTCAATGTATTTTCACATTTACAAGAAAAATTATCCTGTCTCTCCTGGTCAACATATTTTCATATTTTTGGTGTCATTTGAAAGGTAAATGAATAAAGCAATAAATAAGATTTTTGATGAAATTTTCTGACTTTGCATTTTTCATATACAACAATTTAAAACTTGAGGAAAATTTGAAATTTCCATTTTCCCATTGACGTCAATGGTGACGTTGCCCAAAAACTGCAAAAATATTCTTACACTTTCTTTAAAAAATTGCAGCCTTGAAACGCATGTATAGAATTGAATGAAAAAGCCTTGTTTATTGCTTTATTCATTTACCTTTCAAATAACACCAAAATCGTGAAAATCGGTTGATCAGGAGAGGCAGGATAATTTTTCTTGTGAACGTGAAAATGCATTGAAGTCTATGGAGATTCTGACGCTGTGGACATTAATTTGGCACGTAACTGTACGTATAAAGTAAGGATTTGTATAAAAGAAGAACAAGAGTACCAATATTAAACCATTTATTTATAAAATAGCAACAAGAAAACAGCTTAATATTCGTAAAACACAAAAATTATTTCAGTTCTATCTTTTATAACACAAACTACTTTTCTGTATCAATAGTTTTTGTTTTATTATTTTATTTTCTAAAATACTAGACCTTTTCGCTTTAAGCAAGTAGGCCATAGATATTAGTGTTTCCAGATTTTGTATGATCGTAGATGAAAAAAAGAAAGATTCGACTATACTTATAGCCACTTAAAACATGAAACTTTGACAATTCTTATTTATTTGCCAAAACTCATAAAGACTTCTAAAATTATATTACCATAAAGATGATACAAAACATGACAGAGCATTAAGGCAATTCATAACAACGATTACTATATATCGCTTCCACGCAACTTTCAAACGTTCAATATATTTCATAAATATGCCATTTACAGAGACAATGTGAAACACTGGTCGTAAAATGAGAATATGGATTTTCTATCATTCAGCCGTTGATAAACTGGTGAGTACAATTCTCATTGGTAATCCATATTGTAATACCAACTTTATAATCTTTCTCTATTTCATTTTACTCACAGTTTTAAAGTCTGAATTCACGTTCAACATTTTGGGTAAAATTGGCATATGCACAATTTACGCCCAGTGTTTTAAAACATGCAAATCCAGAAGAAAATGTAGACCATAGAAGTCCCAGTGTAATAATGAGTATGAATTTTTCTGCAAAGTTCCACAATGACGTCACATTCCACGATTGCGTCATCAAATATGACGTAACAGGATCAAACGAAAACCAAAATAGTGTAGATGTGAGTAAGCCCATGAACCGAACATTATCATCTAACCACGACGTCGCCATGGAAAACGTTTTGCTCTTGACTTTTGTAAGTCCCCTTACCAAGATTCTGAAATACAAACAAGAACGTTTATAAAACAAAACTTCTTTAGTGTCTTTAGAAAGAAAATAATATATTTTACAAACTCATTACGCATTGCATAAAAGTGCATAAATGTATAAAACTGCAAGAAAATCACAATCATTTGCGTGGCATACAATATCATTGTTTAAAGTTTTTTATACTGAAAATTAAAATGTGTAGTATAAAAGATGATGAGCTTTCACATGAGAAAACCAAGAAAGACAGAAGATATTTGGAGGCCAACTGTCAAACACCAAACATCAAATGGTTCAGATTTGGTTCTGTCGTTTGACGTAAATCACATTCGCTTTCATGTTTTTACTGCATACAGACTATAAATCAGTGATTATATTTTGCCATCTTGACTAAACGAGAATCCCAACGAAATTCCCATGAATATAAACGACTAAACCGTTTAGCAATGTATCTATAAATTCTCATCCCCTGTACATTTACAATCCGGTCAAATTAAGTTAAGCCAACCTGATGTATCTATAAAATATCATCCCCTGTGCATTAACAACCCGGTCAAATTAAGTTGAGCCCTCATGATTTTACCATAAATTTAATGCAAAAAAATTAAACTTTGGTTTTCACTCACGAATATCAATTTTTGATTTCCTTAGAGTGTAACAAGTTGCAAAAATTGGCGTTCCGAATATCCACATACTGCACTTGCCAAACATAAAGATACACTCGGAAAACGAATCACATATAGAAAGGCAGTCAATATTTTAGAGTGAAACTTTGAGTTATGTCATCCTATGTACACAATGTTTTCCCGTTTGAATTTCTAGGAGTTTTAAACGTTTTCGAAGTCATCTTTTGACGTTACATATTGTATCTATAAATAGACTGAAACGGGGCTTAACTCATTTCGACCAGTACACATAGTTGAAAATAATTTAAAGGCCCCACTTTGTCTTGTTTCGTAATAAAACAGGAAAATGAACAAGAAGAAAGTTTGTTTTTGCTTTCCAAACAACATTTTGAAGTTATTACATCGCATTCCATCATGCATGCAATGATATAATGTGAATGAGTCATTAAGAAAGAAACCTTCACCATAGTTATCGGGATGTGATGGAAAAGATAAACCAGAGGACCATTGGTCCTGTAAACGCTCACCTGAGATCTGCTGCATATACCAATAAACATGTTTGAATATTATGGTATTTAACTCCAGTGCAGGGGCAGATGAAGCCCTTGGGCCATTTTCTTTTTTCAGAATCTTCAATATTCTGTCCATTTGCCAATTTCCTGCTGGCTTTTCCCTTCAAATGACATTTTAACAGTTTTCCCAATTCAAATGCATAGGCAACCCATGTTGACCTTGCCATAAACTTGGTCAAGGTCATCACAGGGTCATGATTTATATATACATTGGAGTACTTTAGCCATCGATGCTTTACACCAAGTTTCCTTGAAATCAGTCCATTGGTTTCAGAGAAGAAGATTTTTGATGGGTTTTTACCATATATGGGCATGGCGGCCATCTTTGTCATGTGACCTAGATTATTTATATACACATTGATTCCTCAATTCTATAGATGCTTCACATAAAATTTAGCTTTGATTGGCCAAGCGATTTCAGAGGAGAAGAGGTTTGAATATATATTATGGAAATATACATGTATATTGCCCCGGGGTGGGGGCACATGAGCCCCTGGGGTCCAATTTTTTTCAGAATCATTAATTTTCAGTCCTACTTCCCATTTCCTGCAAGACTTTTACTTTAAATTACATTTTAAAAGTTTTCCCCATTCAAATGCATTGGCGACCTATGTTGACCTTGCCGTAAAATAGGTCAAGGTCATGAAAAGGTCATGAATTATATATACATTGTAGTGCTTGAGCCATCGATGCTTCATGCCAAGTTTTGTTGAAATCGGTCCACCGGTTCTGGAGAAGAAGATTTTTGAAGGGTTTTTACCATATATGGGCATGGCGGCCATCTTGGTCATGTGACCTGGATTATTTATATACACATTAGTTCCCCCTTCCCATAGATGCTTCATGTAAAATTTGGCTTTGATTGGCCAAGCGGTTTCAGAGAAGAAGATGTTTGAATATTATGATAATATACATGTATATTGCCCCGGGGTGGGGGCGGATGAGCCCCAGGTGCCCAATGTTTTTCAGAATCATTAATATTCAGTCCTACTGCTCATTTTCTGCAAGATTTTTCCTTTAAATGACAATTTAACAATTTTTCCCATTCAAATGCAAAGGCGACCTATGTTGACCTTGCCGTAAAATAGGTCAAGGTCACCGCAAGGTCATGATTTATATACACATTGTAGTACTTGAGTCATCGATGCTTCATGCCAAGTTTGGTTGAAATCGGTCCAGTGGTTCCGGAGAAGAAGATTTTTGAAGGGTTTTTACCATATATGGGCATGGCGGCCATCTTGGTCATGTGACCTGGATTATTTATATATACATTGGTTCCCCCTTCCCATAGATGCTTCATGTAAAATTTGGCTTTGATTGGCCAAGCGGTTTCAGAGAAGAAGATCTTTGAAAATGGTGGACGACGGACGACGGACGGACGACGGACGACGGACGGACGGACGCCGGATCATGGCCATCCTATAAGCTCACCTTGTGAGCCTGACGGCTCAGGTGAGCTAATAAAGATGAGACAGGAGAAAAACAAAACAACAACCATGAATATTATCGTTAGCAATATAAGTTTATGACTTCAAACGTCAAAATGTTATATACTATAATATAATATTTACTAATAGAACCTCTTCACTTTTCACCATATAAAAGTATACTCATGCTGACACGGCTATGCAAAATTAACATGATCCTTTTTGGAAAGATAAACTGGATCTTCGTTTTTGTTTTTGGTCTACAGCTGTATCAGACATCATTTAGACACATAATGGGAAAATGCAACGTCTGTAATATTTGAAATTTGTGGAAAGTAACATTTCATCTCAATATAGTCATTTTTGTGGCAGATTTTTCAATACAGAAGTAAAATCGTGGTAATTTGCATAGGCGTGTTTTAAGTAGGTAGTAGATACACGTAAGTATAATAACAAAGTAATGCATCTTACATTATAATTAACCTGTTTAGTAAATTGGTCCCTGCTTGTAGCTTTGCTCTGTAATAGTACACATACATTGTAAGCAATTTGAAGCAATTACAGTGCTTTGCTCTGTTGGAATACGCATACATTCTGAGCACATTGCATGTATACTAAAGCTTTGCTATGTTGAAATACACATACATTGAAAGCACATTGAGGCTATAATAATTCTTGGCGCTGCCGAAAAACACATACATTATAAGCACACTAAAGCTGTGATAATAATTTGTTTGCTGCAATACAAATACATTGCAAGCGCACTGGGGGTAGACTAGTGCTTTGCTCTGCTGTTTTCAATATACACTTTACATCAGGAAAACATGCCCTTGAAATGTATACCCCCTAAACCCCAATTTTATAAAGCAAAACTGGGGTATGCGGAGGTATACCTATTTTTTCTTATTTTTGCTCCAAAACATAGATTGTGGGTACTCGTTAGAACCGCCTCGTCCAGGCGGTTCTAACGTGTACCCACAAACTATGTTTTAAGCAAAAAGAAGAAAAGAATTTTTTTTTTCAGTGAACTGTTTTTATTTTTACACCCAAAACATTTTCTGTATATTGCATGGGCGTGTTTTCGTAATGAAATGCATTGAAGAAATATGAATGCTTTGCTCTGTCCAAATACACACGCATTGCAACACATGGACGCTCTAAAGATAAAGTGTTTTAAATCTTTATAAATTTTTCGCGAACAATTCCGTCGAAATGCAAAGAATGAGACCCAGACAAGTAAATGCATCCTTCAGAGCCTGGTCGGGGCTTTTACTATTTGCTAAATGGATATCGCTCCCAAATTTAAAATTGATCAAGTTGTCAAGTAGGAAATGACACTACACTTGGAGTAACAACTGTGCGCAAGGACATAAAGCAACCAAAAATAAAAGCTATCAATAAATCCACAGAAGTGCGTAACAGCAGTAAAATGTGCGTCTTTGGTTTAAAATGTGTGCGTTAAAACTATATAAGGTAAGTGCTTGTTGAAGTTTGCATTGCATTACATGCTTAAGCGTACTGCACATATTTCACTTACGAAATCCCCCTTTTTTCATAGGTGGTGGTGGTGGAGGGGGTTCTAAAATATTATAATATTGAAACTAAATGTGAACACAATTATTTCAATGAGCTAAGGCTTTGTATTTCCAGTTTTCAACCATCAGTGATTTGTAGCATTTGAGCCGCCTCGTGGGAAAACCAACAATGTGGTTTCCGAACAGGTCCAACACAAACCGACCTGTACAAGAACAGAAAAGAGCTAGAAGCTTGAAATTTCGGATTTAAATAGAAGAGGAATTGTACTATCCGAGTAGCGAAAACAGTCGCTGATCAGCTTCGCGGTCACCGCGAAGCTGATCTGCGTCTTTATTTTGGCATATGCAGATTGTTGGTTTTCCCATACGGCGGCTCATATTGTATATAAATGTGAACAAAATTATTTCAATGAGCTAAGCTTTGTATTTCCATTTTTCAACCATCAGTGATTTGTCGCATTTGTTTATGGCATTATAACGTCCCTCAGAAAAGATGACACAATACTAATAAATGATATTTAAGATAAAATACTTACTCTTCACTGGAACTGGGATGTGTACTGGGTATGGCTGTGGGTAAGGAACCTTCACCTTCTTGGGAACAACGACAGGAACGGGAATCTTCTTCTCGACCTTGACGGGATGCACAACTGGGTAGGGCACACCTACTGGTACTGAAAAGGACGTAATGGGAAACTGTTACTAAGGTTCCTACAAAAAGGGAAACACCCAACCCTACTGACCCTCACAACATGCTGTTTATTCCTGTAGCAATTAGAACACACACAGAACAGATTGACAGGGGAATCCTTAGAAGTATTATGTAATGAAATAACATCAGATGTGTCTGCAAACCTTGTGTGTTTGCTAAAGATGTAATCGTTTTTAGGGTATCCTATACTTAGTCATATATCAATTAGCCTACCTTTCTTTTCCACGGGGTAAGGGACCTTGACCTGCACTGGGTAGGGCTGAGGAACAGGGACTTTCACTGGTACCTTCACTGGCTTGGGTACGGCAACTGGAACTATAAACAGGCAAAAATAGGTAAGAGCAGGCTTTGCACTAGTAGGAAATTGGTTGACTGTGTAGCTGAAGTGCCTTGATAAGCTAATAAAATTGCATTTTGCAATTTGACAAGCATCAGAATTATTTCCGAATTATTCTTTAAATGCTGTAATAAATATAATGAATGTACTATCTTGAACCATACCATGCACTAGATTAAAGGCTACAGCAAAGAGGAAAGGATAAATAAATCTTACCTTTGACTTCGACAGGGATGTGTACCGGAACTGAAAGAAACAGAACATCAATGATTACTGACATGGTAATATTACATAAATTAACAAAAAAAATCCTTCTAAGATATTCTTAGCACCCATTAAATTGAATAACCTCTGTTGTGGTACATTATTTTCTTGTTTTGCTTTGCACTGTGTCACATTTGTTTGCTTTTTTTTTCTTTCTTTTTGATGTTTTGATAACATTTAGTCGATTGACAACCTCGTTGGAAACATCTATCCCATATGAAATCATGTACTGTTTAGGATTGATGTTTGTATTATATTGTATTTTTTTTGGTTTTAGTCATATTTGCATCCATTGTCTAAAGTTTATTTCACATTTCGGGGTGTATGGTGAAAGTAAATGGAGGTTATTTGTTCTCCTCAAAGGTCTGACAGACTGGAAAATAGTATAACTTCGGTAAGAATGTGTGGATGGGAAGTTATTACTTAAACTACACAGGCACATAGACAGGTATGTTGTTCTCACAATATAACAGATATTCCCAAGATATTGCACCACTTCGACCATGACATAGTAGATTCTTTATCACAATCAAGTGTCAACTTTGACAACTTTATTATAACAGTAGTGATCAGTACTAGTAATATAAGGCCAAAACGGTGATCCGTTAGGTGAAAGTTTCTCCATTATTCACTAAAATAAACCAATTTATTGAATGTAAAAGTGATTTATCTTCATGATACATCTTCTACTTATTCTGTCTGCCTTTCTGTTGAGCTCGTTGCCTTAGGTTTTGGTTGAGACTAGCTGGGTGGCTACATTGTTTGGAAAGAGCTAGTCATCCTGCTAGTATGTTGTAGGGTAAATGCTTTGTATGTTTTTTATGTATTTTTTCCCACCTGGTGTCTATTTCGGACTTTTAAATTTAACTGCATTGATTCCTGGTCCCTCTATTCTTACTTTACTTGACGCAACTTGTAATTAAAGATGTTTTACTGAACAAAAACTCAGATATTGTGGGGTCATTGTCTTGATGTAGAAAACACATTTTCCAAAACAGAATGACAAATAAATATATCGCATCAAACCCATAGGGAAGTTGCTGTATTCATCGAGTCGGCCATTCTTTTTTATACATTACTAGTTAAAAGCTATGTACAAGAATTCTCATTGTTGTGAAAAAAAACAACCAATGAATAAAACAGTTGCCATGTCATTTCACTGAAGGTTAAATGTCAATGGGAAGGTTATTAAGAAAATTTTATACGTAGAGCTGATATAATATTTCAAATACAAAAATAATAAAGCTTTTAATCATGTGCAAGTTAATGAATTTAGCTTCATCTTTGCCCAGAAGCAAACACATACCTTTTTTGGGGACAACAACTGGGTATGGTCGGTCAACTGGCACTTTCACCTGAACTGGAACGTGAACTGGGTAGGGTACTTTCTTCTCAACTGGTACAGCAACTGAAACATACAAAGGAAAACAGTTACAAAGTTCTAGTGCTACAAAATAGAGCTAAAGTCCTGTCTTACAGAAAAATGATATTACCCTATGTATGGCTTTTACAGACGTTTTTAAAATGAATGTCCAATACCAATCAATTGCTTAGAATAGAACGTTAATGTACAGACTTTGAGTCCGGTTGTGGTATATGAGTGGGCTTCAAACTGATTTTGTAGTTTGCATATATAATATAGAGTTGTTGTGGTTGCAATTCGATCTAAATGAACATCTGTAATTTATGTATTGAAAGAAAGTGTAAGAAGATAAGGAAAAATATAAGAAATAATAAATCGGTGACAGACTTTGTTTAAATTATCAAGTTATACGTTTATATCAATTTCAGCCAAATTACCACAGAAATATTATTTGTTTGACATGAATAGCTTCAAAAATATACTAATACAAGTCATATGCAATTTTGTTTGAATATGATTTTAAGAATTTTCTTTCTGCTAAAGAGAGCTGAAGAAATAATAGCCAAATTACCTGGGAAAGGTTTCTTCACTGGAACAGGGTACGGCTTGGGAACAGGTACCTTCACTGGAACAGCAACCTTAACTGGCACTGAAAACGTATCACATACTTTAGAATTATCAGAAAATAAGCAACTTAACTTTGTCGAGAATATATAGGGCTGTTTGTGCATCCCTGGGTATCTGAAATTATTTTGTTTAATTATTAGTGTTTTGGTGAATTATTATTTCGATTTTTGCACATAAATCACCATAAAATCCATTATAAATACTATTGACTATTTCCATCATCTTATAGACAATATAAAATTTTGTAAGACACTTAGGGAACAGAAAAAAAAAAACGTTTATAGTGGCCATACCTTTGCTTTAATGGCTATGAAAGATTGTATTAAAATTGGGGTTAATTGGATATGCTGTATTAATTTGTACACTTTGAAATCAACACTGTACAAGACAAAATTATAGTTTATAGTAACATAATTGCCACATGCATGTGTCTCAAAAACACGTTCAATTTTTCTTACTTGATTTTCAGGACTGGCTGTTAAGAACTTTAGTACTTCATAAAATTTATATTTACCTGGTTTTGGAACAGCAACTGGTACTTCAACCCTAACAGGTACTTTCACTAAAAAATAAACAACATGCATTAATAAATCATTGTTACGGTTGGATGGGATGTTATTAGATTTAATGGCTACTTTAGCATACTTCATTTCAGATAACTAATAATAAATTTGTAAGTTTTTACCGATGCAAGTTTGGAATACGTTACATCTACATGTATATAGTCACTTATACCTTGCTAGTTGCTATTTTCCTTTTCAGTATATGTTGCTAAGTTGTTATTCTCCTTTTTAATATACTTTGCTAAGTTGCTATTCTCATTTTCAGTATACGTTGCTAACCTGCTATTTTTCTTTTCAATATCCTTGCTAAGTTCTTATTTTCTTTTTCAGTATACTGGCTAAGCAGTTATTTTTCTTTTCCGTATACCTTGCTATGTTGCTATTTTCTTTCTAAGAATAAGATTCATCGGAAGTGGTGCAAACTGCATATGTAATGTGTGGAACACCTTGCTAAAATTGTATCCACTTCTATGTATTTATTTTCATTTTTGCCTTATTTGCATTCACGATATTGAATAAATTCTAGAAACCGAAGTCCTCTGTTTTCATTATATATTCAAAGTGATTTACAGTGTGTAAGTTTTTTACCTTTCCTTTCGACAACGACTGGTTTAGGTACTGGAATGTGGACTGGGTAAGGCACTTTCTTTTCTTGAACAACTGGGTATGGTCTTGGAACTTCAACTAGATTGTAATAAAATAATCTTGATTGATCATACATATATTAAATATGGAATGATCACTGAGATACGCATTAATTATATTTACGTTTCGTCAAGTTTCGTCAATAGCATGGAATATTTATGCATGTTTGAAACTGACACACATTTTAAGGATTTATTGTTTTTATTGTAGTAGTCTATGTTTTTAATAACTGGAATAAAATTTAAAGCTAATTGGTATGTTATTTTCATTCAAGTTTATTTACCTGGGGAATGGAAACAAGTATTGTATTTATATTATTGCTGGCAATGCCATCATTATTTTTGTTTTGTGTCAGTTTTATATTTTTCAAATATGTATTTTTCAAATATAATTTAAGTAGACACATCAAACACTATGGGGTGTATTTCCTTGTTGCAATGTCATCGTCAGTAGATAGTTGAAAATAAAATTACCTGGCACCTTAACCTTGACTGGGAATGGCCTGTCAATGTGCACGGGGTATGGTTTGGGTACCTTGACTGGAACTAAAATATATGAGACATATTAACACACGTGTTTCTTGATATTGACGTGAAAACAAACTTAACACGGCATCAATAAATTTCTAGTGTTTCAATGCCAAAATTGTAATAATATATACCTATGCAATTGAACTAAATGTGATTTCCGTTGTCGATGTATTTTTACATTGTGATATCCTCATATTTTTATTTATATATAACTTCTATGGGCGCATACCTGTTTTTCTTTTTTGTCTTAGCAATGTATTTTATGATTTGCCAACTGCATATGATCGCCCTAAGTCTGAGTAGTATTCGGGTTATTAAAGGTTTTTCAAGATGTTGTTATTACACACCTTTGACTGGTACGGCAACGGGGACTGGTTTCGGTACTTTGACTGGTACATGTCTGATCTTCTCAATAAACACTGGAACTTTCACTGCAAACAAGCAAAAAGTTAAATGTAATACTCCAATTAGAATAGGAAAATATATGCAAAACACATTTTTTCTGTTATACCGTACCAATTTATTACACGAAGGATACATATTTTGCAGAAGAAGGCGTTGATTACTCATGAAAAGTTGTAAAAGAATATAAAGATGGCCCTTTATTCTAGACGGAATGTGACTAGCATTACAACCAAGCCATTTCTTTTTAATAGGTGTTGATTATTTTGAAGCATTCAAACCATGCCTTTTTAATATGTGGTGGCTATATACCATTCCTTGTTAAAAAAGTGTTGTCGCGTTATAACATTAATAAACATTTTATAATTTTTGTGAATTGTATTAATGTATTAATGCCAAAGTAAAAGCTATAAATACCTTTTTGTACAACGGGGACTTTCTGTACAACTGGGTCTGGAAAACACAGAAAACATATTTTGAATAAAATCATGACATGTATATTAATTCATTCTTCTTGAACATTTTGCTATTTAGCTATATAAACTTACATTTATTTGGCCTACATGTATTGGAAAGTGTATGTTAATATTATACAAGGCATAAATACATATGCGCAAAAGGATCTGAAAGTAGGCTGGGTTTATGATGATATTTTCTTTTATACATTCTTTGTATATATTCTTTCGTATAGATCTACACCACGACCAGTTTGAAATAAAAACTAGATAAGAATAAATAAATAAATAAAACAAAATAAAATAAATAAATAATCTTCCTTGTAAGGAATTAATTGACAGTGTTTTATAGCTTTAAAATTTAAATTAACTGCTTATTTACATGGGTGACAGAAAACATAATATATTAATTACGTCATGTACGTGGGTAATTCATCTTTCATGAAGTTAAATGAATATTGGAGTTTCGTTCATCCGTACCTTATCTATTTTCATCATATATTTAACCTACTAAAACAATGACTTCAGAGAAATGGATATTAGCTGAAAAAGTACGAGAACACTTAGGTTGTACTATTTTCTCATCAGTTTAGTATGTCAGATTGACATCATAATCAATCAGTGTTATAAAACTTGTTCACACAATCACTTGTCCACTTTTCAAATGAAAGTTTTATTGTCATCATTTAAGGTGGAATATATTAATCAATAAAGTTTTTGAATCTAAATTATCCAAATGACGGGATATGTTCCACAAATAGCCTCCACCATCCGATAAATCATCATACAAAAAAGGCGGGTCGATATGGGTCACTTTTTAAATGGCAATTAACTAAATATCGCTAATATTTTACAACAACTCACCGTTAAATAATATACAATTATTGACTATTGAGTCATTGAATATGATGTGATATCCAACAGAGATTACCAATATTGACCGAGGCGAAGCCGAGGTCAATATTGGTAATCTCTGTTGGATATCACATCATATTCAATGACTCAATAGTCAATAATTGTTTTATTATATAACACTTTTTATATAAATATGATAAAATAATTTTAAAATAGCTATTACATACAGTTTACATATAGTCCCAGCATGACTGAAAAATGTTCATTGGGACATTAAGTCTAAATTCAAATAAACTAAATAGTAATAAACATCATTTTTGTACTTCATCAGCATAACTGCTTGACAGTAATCAATGTACATTTCCATTGACAGAGAGAGTTCTAAATTTAGTAACATATATTCAATGGGAAAAACCCCAGGTCATAGAATATGACAAAATATTCAATGGGCTGAAAGCATTGTTTGAAATACTGTCTATTTATAGTTATATAATAATATTGTTTTATTATTTACAAGTGAAAATGAACTCTGCTATTACACTGAAAGTAGTAATGGGGACACTACAGTGACCCAGCAGTCGTTACAGCCACAGTACCAGCCTTAGCTGCCTGAGTAATTTCAATTCGATTACATTAATTTGACGCGAAAACATGGTTTTCGTTGTAACTAATTTGACGCGAAAACATGGTTTTCGTTGTAACTAATTTGACGCGAAAACATGGTTTTCGTTGTGATCAAACCCATAGTTATCAGTAAGAACATACGTAAAACCAATAATTAAAACTATAACAATATCCGAAAGCCTGAAACACGTCTTTATAAATTAAATATCAGATCAGATCTACTTTTTGACATTCTTTACAGATCAATAGAGGTTGTGATGTAATGTAGGTTTTATGGTGTCCCGAAATAATGCGTACAAACCACATACTCGACGAGTAAATCAGTGGTATGAAAAAGTATCTATCGGATTTTGCTTTGTTTTGTAAAATATTATTAAAAGATCTTTAAAATGAGTTTATATTTAGAATAGATATATGATAAACTTACAAGGCCTGTCTATATGTACTGGTACGTGTTTGATTACCGGGACCTTGTGAACAACCGGCACTTTCACCTTCTGGACAACGGGGTCTGGAAAGAAAGATACATTGCTATAACATAGGAAAAATGCATTTCTATGACATGATTCTTGGCAAATGACACAAAGGGCATTTTGCTTCTAAGCAAATAGAAGTTCTATGGTCTAGGAGACAAATGTTTGTGAAAATGACAATTTTAAGTGAAGCTGGTATATATGGGAAGCAAGCAACCAACACAAAATAAAATAACAATATCTAGGCGTATATTTATATATTAACGACAATGTTACAGTATTTTGGTAGGCCATGTGTCTCCCTAAGAAAAACTGTGCTGTGCCACAAATATATGAGGAGATGCAAAGAGTATTTAAACGTTAATATCCAGGAGTATATGTGTTTGTGTGTGGGGGGAAGAGGAGTGGCTACATTTGTATACGTTTGAAAATACGCAATGAACCTCTCTTGAAAATTGGCGGAAGTAAATTTACTATCTTATTCAATATACAAATGAGTATGCGTTGTAGCCTGGTAACATTTAAAATCACAAATCTGAAAGTAATAAAAAACAAAACAATGAATACTTACATGGCTTAGGTATGTGTACAGCTGAAAAAAGGACAAACAATAATTAAATTTTAATGTCTAAATGTATAGTGTTGATCATTTGTTTATGAAATGTGAAATCGCCGTACTTTCAAAGAATGCAATGTAATATTTAAACGTAAAAAGTAAACAAAATGTTCCTTGGAACCTGAAAATTTTCCAAAAAGAGCGTTTTAGCGAAAGTGTTGGTTTTGTTAACAGAGCTTCCTTCCTCATTGAAAATATAGTAGTGATTTAGACTTGGCAATTTAATGTAGATCTTAACTGCAATCATGTTAGGGAATGGTATACACTCTGACATGAGGCGAAAAATGTGTTCTACACTGACACAGATAGTAATATACTTACGGTACGGCACTGGAACTGAAAGAAAGGACAAAATATATAATTAATATAAAGAAAGGACAAAACATATAATTAATATTCAGAGAGACAAAACATACAATATTTGCTCTTCGAAAAATTATTTAAACGTATAATTGATGGTTTCATATATTTTGTGAAAGTTACAACTAAAACATGCATTGTTTGTACTGTACATTTGCATTTTATAATTATTCTGTTTGCTTCAAAATATCTTCATACACCTTTAACATGTTTTTCAAGATTTTACAATATTTTAATAATCCTTTTTCTTTTGGTTATGTTTGAAGTTGTTATCAATGACACAAAGTGATACATTAGCACTAAAGTGTGCAGAGTAAAGTGTTAGGCTAAGTATTTTTGAAACTGACAAATGACCATTTCCAACAGGGTATGGTGTGACGACTGCTTCGATATAGTACAACTTTCATGACTTTCCGAAATGTTTTGCTACACGGTGAGCGTAGCTTTTGTATAATATGCGTGTTAGTCACGGAGGTCTGCTTGCTGTACATTTTCATAAGTGAGCGTGTTGACGCTACAAGTCGTTGAATAACAAATAAAACTATGTTATATTTTATGCTGAAAGAATGTTGTCGGCTCTACAGAAACGATAAGTTTCGGGCAATTGGTTCCTGTATCCCGAACATAACTCTGATATTTTTCAATTTACAAAGTAAAACAACATCATTTGTATAGATGTGCAACTTTTAATTGAAGGAGACTCATTATTGCAGTAATACGCACAAGCGTATTGGGTAAGATATACCTGTCAATTGCTATGTTGTTCAATACTTACTCTTTCTCTCAATAATCTTGGTTTGGTGATAAGTTATCTTGGGAGGTGGGAGCTTAGGGGGAGGTGGCCCTGTAAGCGATAATGTGTAAGCAACAATGATGACGTAAACAACAACTGTGACGTAAGCAATAGCAGTGACGTAAGCAAAATCAGTGATACATTGTATAAGCAATTTCAGTGACGTAGCAATATCAGTGACGTAAGTAATATCAGTGACGTAAGCAATATCAGTGACGTAAACAATAATAGTGACACAAGCAATAACAGTGACGTTAGCGATCACGGTGGAATATGCGATCTTTGCAAATGACTGACGTTATGCATGAATGAACCATATTGTAATGGAGTCTTAACGCGCTACAGTGATAAACGAATTTGCAAAAAGCATACGCATGTGATTCTTTTTTGTCCTAAATGAAATTGCTGATTCAAAGATGCTAAATTTACTTTGTTTCTTTGATGTAGAACGTACGTGATTTACTTTGAATTAGGTGCGAAATCGGAAAACACCGTTTGTGTATTTGACCAGGTTAAACTACCCAACATGGAAACACCGTCATATAACATAGCTTAGCCTTTTTATTTAAAAGTAGAGGGATTTGTGTTAATAAAAGACACTGCTTAGCTGAACATTTGCACCCCGCTGATCTGACATTTTGGTTTGGAACATTTTAACAGTTTTCTCGGCGCGCGGCTACAGATCAAACGGACGTTAATTTGAACGTTAGCGTAATCAAACGCATCTGACAACGAATATAAACCTATCCTACATTGCAATAAATAACTCTACGGCATAAACTATGGACATTAATTACGGGACGTACATTCTAACGGTGTATTAAAATTACAACGTCCTTATGCCGTACTGCGGTTTAACGGCTTGCAAAATTTTCCCTAGGACATGTGTTTTATATAGTCTTGTAAGCATTGGTTGAAATTCCCTTGTTCCTCAACGTAATTTTTACGATATGTTATATATAGGAAGTGAAATGCGTGCCACAGTAGAAACTCGTGTCAAAGTTTGTTCTGTCTCATATGAACATTGTACTGACGAATTTTAATTGCCAAACGCAGACTTAAAACAACGTTAAACATAGGTCAGCTAGTTCGAGGTGAAACTGATGTATAGTGTTCTAAATATTATGAAAACTTGCCCATGCAATAAACAGATATTTTTTTAGCTTTAAAATTTGAAAATTTTCAGCTGAAAAGTTTTTGATATTTTTATTTATTTTTGCTCAAAACATAGATTATGGGTACAAGTTAGAACCGCCTCGCCGAGGTGGTTCTAACGAGTACCCACAATTTACGTTCTGGCGCAAAATAAAAAAAAAAGATAAGTATACCCACAATTTACGTTCTGGTGCAAAAATAAAAAAAAAAAATAAGTATACCCCTGAATACCCCAGTTTTGCTACATAAAAGTGGGCGTCAAGCGGGTATACTTTACATGGGCATGTTTTTTAAATATTCCAAAAGTGTTCTCATCGACTTACATCTGCAGCAGATCACTATAAGCTTTACCTATTATAGAAAGTGCACGTATAAAGCGTGGTATTTGAGCATATACTTATATACATGTGTTATATTGTGAGCCATATATGTCTTATATCACTAAAGCTGAAACGCAAGAACAGTCAAACAAAACGGCGACTTATATAAAAAAACACACACACACACACACACAATCAAAGCACGTGCAAGGCTTAAGCGTGGTATGTTTAAGTTGGTTTGCTTATGTCGAGTAATACAATATACATAGAAGCGCTGGTGAGTCTCAAGCGTGATACTGTATCTTTCTGGGATCTGGTTTATATCGGGTGATATTATACACACAGAAGCACGTGCAATGCTTTGGTTTATATAAGACAATACATAAACACATATGCACGTGCAAGGCTAAAGCGTGATGTCTTACCGCGCTTTGGCTTATACCGGGTAACGTAAACCGGTCTAACTCTGTCGATATACACAGGCTTTGTTCTTGTTATAACAATAGGGTCTTGCTTTTTAGGTGGAGGGGGTGGGGGCATATATTTTTGGTATTTCTGTGGATAGAATCCCCCGGTTGCTAAAAGAGACAATATCATTATGATAGTGGAATCTATATTTCGAAATGGTTTGAATATCATCTTTGACGTTGTCACTATGTAAGCCATATTTCACCGCATGTGCCAATTTTCAACACTGTTTATAAAGGTAGACAACTCGTTTCCATTTTGTATTCGTTAATGATATACAGTTGTAGTGATACCTTAACAATAAACAAATACAGTGGTTTCGATCATCTGATATCCTGTTGCATCATATATTGCGAAAATACCACCATGTTTACCACTATTAGCCTTAAATTGTGTATTTATGGAATATTTTACCGCACATACATGTAATATGTTTTAATAAAACATGTGGTTTATTACCACTAGTAGCTGTGGTTTTGATATAAATAAAACTTTAAAACATGTTTCCGCGTTTTCTAAAATAACCACATCATAATCAGATGCGGATTCTGGCTGTCAAACTCATAACTATAAATTTCCATTATATGTCAATATTATTATGATGGACTAGGTCACTGTGGATCTTGGTGTTAATTTATGCATGAATACATCACGCCCTCGAACTGGAAATTTGCATATATCGAAGTCATTCTTGAGAAAGAAGCATTTTTTTTTTTTCATTTGTAATTTCACAGTCACCATAACCATATTGTATACCAAATACTTATAATGTGTAGCAAAAGTTTGATTTTAATGTTACATAATTTTACAGTTGGCCTTATAGCCAATAATATTATTATGGCCTTTGTATAGTGCGATTTCTTTGACAGTGCCGCTTTACCTCTGACTTGGCATTTGCTATAGAATGGTTAGAGGTCAAGCAGCACGGTCAAAGAAATTTTACTATATCTGCAAGCAAACAAAATAAATGAATAATAGCGATAGTCTTGCTAGTTGTGCCATGTTGTTTCTTATATAATATTTACTGCGAAATGCAATTTTACATTGATGGTATGAAATACCTTACTGTTAATGACGGTAACCAATGACAATAATCAATGCTTTGTGATATCGGTGTTCGAATTATCGAGAGATAATGATTAACATTTTTATACCATTTTTCTGTAATTTAAATTATCTTACACTGCTGTATGTGACCATATACACAATGTGAATACTTCTACTTACATTCGATAATTTGTCAAATCATATACCCATTTTCTTTGAAATATTATTTATACCTGGTAAACTCGCATTTTATGATATTTTTTCGGACGTCATTTCTATCGATAGATGAGATTTCCGGCAATGTAAGACTTAGGATATTAACTAAACATGTGCAACTTTTAAGAAAAATCTCCAAATCGTGTACTGGGTGACATGTTACACTGTCTATGCTATTCTGGTTAAAAGATGGATTTAAGCATTTATCTGATATAAAAAATTAAAACCAAATTATCTAGTATAACAAACAAAATATATTTTACGGCCCGTGCAACATTAAACTTACCATAAGCAGCCCCTGCAGCAAACCCTGGAAGTAGAAAAGAAAAACCAAATTAATATACAAATCTGCACATGATCACTGGCAATCCTGACACAGCTGTTGGTGTTTACCAACAAACCAATTTAATGACATATATACGTAAATATAAAACATTTTAATATTTCTAGTGCATGATATTGTATTGAATTGCATAGTATTACATAGTCTTGTATTGTAATTGCATTGTATTATGTTTAATTTTATTCTGTTGTATTGTATTTGGTTGTATTGTATCATTTTAATCAAAGCTTTTGAAAATTACATTGTATGTTAAGGCATAAGAAAAAAAAACAACAAAAAACCGGCGTACTTTACACTCTTGTAAAGAATACCAAGCAAATGTTGATTAAAGAGAGAAGACGCAATTAGATTTTACTACCTTTTTTATTATTGTTACACCATAAAAACAATTTGACATTGTAATTTTAATCACGAATTACAAATTTCACTGCACGTTGAATAAGGATTCAAACATTGTCAAATATTTAGAAAAATATGTATATTGTATCAAAACGAACCAGTAAGACGCGTAGGAAACTGTTGTACAGATATACAAGTGTGTATACTGTAAGGTACTACAAATCAGGAGCCACTTATTTGAGCCTATGCGTTAGAAAACCAACAATTTTGGGTTTTCGACCAGGTCCGACACAAACCGGGCTGTACAGTCACAGCATAACGCTAGAAGCTTGAAACTTTAGATATAAGTAGACGAGGAATAGTACTATAAGTGTGGCGAAAACAAAGGCGCTGATGTGCACAGCTGATCCGCGTCTTTGTTTTCGCCTATGCAGATTGTTGGTTTTCCCATGCGGCGGGTCATTTAGAAACGTAGTTTATATTTTATGTTAATTTCTAAACAAAATCTTACAAATGGACTTGAAATACGGTTTATTGCGTTGCAATTTAAGTCGCACTTTTTCAAAAAAGAGTTTGCATCTGCCCTGCGAATTTGAACTATGCCTGGGATACTATCCATACAATAAACAGAAAGGAGCTTATGGGCAGACTGAATCATGCAATATATGCTGATTTGTTGTTGTTGTTGTTGTTGTTGTTGTTGTATACACAATGCAGTTGATATCGTGATTTGATCAGTTGATATTGTTGTCAGGAATACATGCCCATTAAATGTTAAACCCCACCTTTATATAATTAAAATGTTTTGTACAGGGGTTTACATTTTTTCTTATTTCGCCGAGGCGGTTATAAAGTGTACCCCCAATCTATGTATAAGATAGACAATTTAAGAGCATTATTTAATAAAGGACCTCTGACGGTGGTAATGGGAGCCATAATGTATAGCTGCCTCAGATTTTGATAAAAATAAATGTTGGTCAAATGCTTCTGTTTTTGTATACATGTTTGCTGGTAGTCCATAGTTTATGATATTGGATTGAGGTTCTTGTTTCTAAAGAAGTAGTGCTTTATTTTTGGGTTAAAATGGGCATATATGGTATTAAACATATAGAAAAATAGAAAAGTATTTATTTAACATTGTTCCCCCCCCCCGAGTCCCAAGAAATCCCTTTGCATATGAATGTATTGTCATATTATACATAATATATGTGAATGGCGTTCTGGGACTCGGGGGGGAACAGTACCCTACAGCCCAAAATGTTATCTCAGTACTAGAGCCCAAGTATGTGAAAGTGTTTTTAACTTAAAATTAAAAAGAAAACAAAACAGCAATTAAGTTGTATGCCATATATAAAGTACAAAAAATGGATATATACATTTGTTTCCAAAATTAACCCCAATCTGTTTGATTTATAACCACTTTTTACGTTCCATTCCCCAGAAAATGAGGGTACTGTATATTCTGTGGAACAAACTTTTGTAATCATTCTATACTAATATTGTCCACTTGTTTACACGGCCAATAACCTCTTCCACCACAAACAGTAACCTTGTTGGACTGTTTTCCTATTTTTTTTAAATGTATTAACTTCCAAATCAACAACTTTTCAGTCAGGTCGGTACGATGCCACCACTGTCTAGGTATTAGGCAGTACCATGGGAACGTAAAATGTCTTTGTCATTGGTACAATACAGTGACGTTAAATTTCAAATCACCAACTTTAAGGGTGTTTACTCAATTTTCCATTCATTCTCAAAAAAACTACATTTGCTCATTATATCACGTTAGGCATCAAAACAAGAATCTTTCAGTTCTTTAATGAAAGTGAATCTAAATAGAGGTCCTGGGTTTGATCCAATCGTGGGGAGCCGTGCTGTGCCTGAGACACACTACCCCCCCCCCCTCCCCGAGTACTTGGTACAAGAAGTAATACGTGGCTCAATCCCAAAATGATTGAAAAACTGTACCTATTAAAGGATGCTCGGCCATAATCTAATCGAATCAAAAGTAACTTTTATGATTATAATCTCTTCGACACAACCATTATACTGCCAAGCCAAGTTCTGTTTGCGGGTGTGCCTGGAGTTTTTTCTCTGGGTTCTCATGTTTTCGTCCACCTACTGATTGGTCAATCTCATACGAGCTGAAATAATCTTGAAATGGACATTAAAGCGAATCAGAAAAATAAATACATTGGAGGCCGTGTTGTAACAGGTTTATACAGGTAAATAAATATTCATGCCAGGTTGCTCAGTGTGACCAAGTTTTGTCACAATGGGCCGTGTCTGGAGATAATGTTTTTGGTTAAGATCAAACTCTAATCAAGCTGTGCAAGACATAGAAGATGGATTGAAGTTTTGTTAATTAATGACACAATTCTGAGTTGCTGGCTGGCCATCCCTGATCTGGGTATAAGGTTTTGTATATAACAGATAGCAGGTTTTTTTATGAGTTAACAGTGCCTTCACTGCCTTGTATAATGTTTGGTAGGACTTAGACAATAATATTGTACAGGTAACTGCTAAAGGTTTGTACCCAAAATGTTGACGTCGTAATATTTCAATTTTATTTCAATGGCATTATGCATGTTTATCGCACTTTACACAGTGTTGCATGCACAAAATATGATACAATAGTGGAATTAAAGGACTACAGGCAAGGAAAAGCGAAAAATTTAATTTTTTCTCACAAATGAAATTTTGACCCCCACCCCTGCTAAAATCGACTTTTTTACACTATTTGGAGGAAATAGTCAAAACTTTTAATAGTTATAGGTTCAGAATACATTGGGCTATTGCCCTAATCATGAAATACCACCACCAGAGCCTTTGAGACATTGTTATGGTATTTTAAAAATGAGGCATAAAACCCCCAAGAACGTCACTGATTCTTGCCGTATATTGCATGGGCAAGTTTTCATAATGGTATAAAAACGTCTATAAAATAGGTGGTCCTCATATCTTTCGTTTTCTGTTTGTTTACAGATCGATACGGCATTCCCTTGCAATTTACGTTGACGAATTGTGCAACCAGCCGTATTTTACATCAGGAAAACATGTCCATGAAATATAAATCCCCTTAACCTTAACTTTATATAGTTTAACTGCTATTTACAGGGGTATATCCTTTTCTTATTTGTCGTCCAAAACATAAATTGTGGGTACTCGTTAGAATCGCATCGGTGA
This sequence comes from Rugalucina vietnamica, assembly GCA_964017185.1. NCBI lineage: Eukaryota > Metazoa > Mollusca > Bivalvia > Lucinida > Lucinidae > Rugalucina > Rugalucina vietnamica. The sequence goes on from OZ024885.1 coordinate 18,886,197, forward strand.
GGAGGTTCTAACATGTCATGTATCCACAACATTGTTCTGAACATTTTTAATGCAATTTTCAATTTTTACAAAAAAAAAAAAAAAAAAAAAAAAAAAAAAAAAAAAAAAACTTTGTATATTGCATGCGCAAGATTTCGTAATGTATTTTTGTATAAAAACATCAAGGTGGTCCTCGTATCTTTGTTTTCTCGTTTGTTCACAGATATATAGGGTAATTTACGTTGACAAATTGTGCAACTAGTCACAATTATATAGCCGTAATTCAATTGAAATTTGATGCATCAGGGTCAGGTGCAATGTGATATGCCTTGTGAAAGAGTGAAATGTGTTCGATTCCATTTCTTGCACTCACAAATGCCCCATTTTGGTATGTAGGCTCTAACGAATACCCTTAGCTTTTGTTCCAAGCAACAATATTTTTCGCTTAAAATTGTTATTTGTATACAGATTTTCTTTAGTAATGATCAGTTATCAACTTCAGTCTGTTGTGTCATTGTACTTTTTATTTGCCAAAAATTTTAATTCATTAACGTATAAAACACAAAATAACCGTTTAATGTCAATTGTAGACTGTCATTTAAAGTGCTTGAGCACATTCCTATGCTTTTGTTTACATTGATGATGAAAGTATGACATGATACTGAGCCGCGACGCGAGAAAACCGGTCTTCGGGGTTTCCGACCAGGTCCGACACAAATCGGCCTGTACAAGCTCAGAAAAGAGCTAGAAGCTTGCAATTTCGGATTTAAGAAGAAGAGGAAATGTACTATCCGTGTAGCGAAAACAAAGGCGCTGATCAGCTTCGCGGTTACCGCGAAGCTGATCTGCGCCTTTGTTTTCGCATAGGCAAAAATCCGGTTTTCTCACGATGCGGCCCATATTTTATTACTATTATATTTTGAAGTACACAAGTACTGTAGTGTGTGTGCTCTTAGACAAGGGACCCTATAATTTGTAAGGAAGGACTTCTTGTTAAGCTTTGGGTGCTGCTTTCCCAACAATTTAACTTTAAAAAAAAATAGTTCATGGTGATTGTCTTCCATGATTGCTCTTTAACAAATAAGGACACTGATTATTTCGTCCACCTTCTAAAACAAAGTATCTTAGTACGAATTGAATTTTCCCCACTTCGGTTTTTGGAGTGGGGATTTCTTTCTGATTGCATTGCCTACTTGTACCTTTTTGAAACAGCGTCACGGTATGATTTTCGCGCTTTTGATATACGGCCATTTGTTCATGACAAAATTACGTGAAGGAGCATAAATGTCCTCATTTTCTTTGTGGTTAAATGGGGGCGAGAAAACGGTCAGTCAAAATGATGGATTGTATTCAGACATTAATGACACCTTTTGACAACTATTGTTTTTATAACAAATGTTTGTCAAAGAGGTAATGGGTGATCAAAGGTTTTTAACACATTGGTCCAGACTAGGGTTGACCACTTAATTAAATATATCAAATTTGCCAGACATAAATAGATGTAAAAGTGGTTCACCTTGCGTAATGTACACAATTTTTGAGGTCAGGGACGACTGTTACATTCTTCTGCTTTTAACCACTAAATTTTATCCAGGAAACGTGACTCTATTTGGAAATAGCTGCTCACTCGGCTTACGATATGTTCTCTTAGTATAAGTACCTGATTGTCAATTAAGTTTTGGGAGTGGGGATTTCTTTCTGATTGTGCCATTTCCTGTCATTGTCTACCTTTTCCTTCTTCTTCCAACGATTTTAGAAAGTAGCGAGAGTGGTTGAATAGGTGCTGGTCTCTTAGAGAAGAACCGTTTTTACCATAATGTTTCCATGAAGATATGTGAAAGTCAAATGCAGTCATTAATATAATGTAAAGTTTGCCAGAACAAGATTCACCAAATGTCACTGTGGCGCACATCGACACTGGTAATGATACTTTTGATACCAATAGACTACCGATGGTACATTTGATGTATAAAGACAACTATAGCAGGCATGGTTATAAGACTATAACTGATGACTTTGGCTTCACCGGTAAAATGGCAAAAGTGTCTGAATCTGTTAAAGTAAACAGCCAAATATTTGGTATTCGGTGCGTCGGACACTGTCCTTCTCAAACCAGATTTTAATTGAGTTACGTATCATTACATTGTCAGCAATTGTCAGTTTTGACATGTTTAATTAAGTGGCCAACCTCTATCTGGTCAAGTGTGTTAACAGAACTTGAATAACATGAGGACGTACGAGCTTCTTGGATCAATGTATTCTTTAGTTTTGCACAATTTCAATGGTCCATCGTCATATAATCAGAAGAATTTTTTATCACCCTGTGCCAATATACCTGTATGAAATAAAACTGTAAGCTATGTTCTTATGTAGTGTCATATGTGCAAAAAATCTATATACATGTAAATGAAATATTTACTGATAAGGAATTCTTATGAAATACTGTTACCATTGTAACCATTCATACCATAGCAAATCAATCAAAATAGAAGAATAGGCCGACGGTCTTTTTCTACAAAAATACATGGAATGCAAGTGTTGACTTGATTCCAGTTCTGGCTGTCAAAATTTATGCATGAAACTTAGCAGAATCAAAAACATTAATATTAATGATGAAAATAAGTTATGTCAATTGCAAATGGACGTATACATGGACATGTGCATGATACTTTGTCGTATAATACAGTGCCGTTATTTATAGTTGCATTCATATTGGTTTGTTTTGACAAGACATTTTGACCGCTAGAACTTGTTCAATTAGACGTTCCCGCAACATTGTGATTAAGTCATTGGTGGATAATACGTAACACTTGACAGATGACTGTTTACTTGTAAATTGTAATATACACTTGCTTTACATGGCATGTTATACATGTAAACACATGTTTTTCATCTGTTTTTCCTCATTCTCGCGTTTTGATTAATTGTCGAAATATACTGGAAGGACACATATGCAACGTACCGTCAAATATTATTATTTGATCGTGTAGCTGTTATGTCCGAATTATTCTCGGACAAGAAATGAAAAGTGACAGTTGTCAATCATTTTAATAGAGCCACTCCATAAGAAAACCAACAATTTGCATAGGCGAAAACAAAGGCGCAGATCAGCTTCGCAGTAACTGCGAAGCTGATCAGCGCCTTTGTTTTCGCTACACGGATAGTACAATTCCTCTACTTTCTAAATCCAAAATTTCCAGCCTCTAGCTATCTTTTGTGACTGCACAGGCCGGTTTGTGTCGGACTTGGTCGGAACCCAAATTGTTGGTTTTCTCATGCACAGGCTCATTATGGCGTCAGATGAAAGCTAGAGTTTGGTTTATTCAACTACATGTGATAGTGTCCGGCCATCAAAAGAAGTGTATTCACCATGTAATACATGTACCATGTAGTTTTTATTTATCGTCCATTGCCGTTGATGCATGTATGATATCAAAGTAACGGATGTAACAAATAATTGAATATGTTTTTGTCCTGGTGTTAAAATGTTTTGAACTGTTTCTTGAAACTATCATAAATGTTTACTAAGCCTTTTTTTCCAAAGATGAATTATATTCTAAGATAACCTGCCATATCATATGCATAGAATGGCTAGAGATTTTATTCTGTGTACAAAATACATACATGTACATGTGTTATAACATGCATACAATATCGCTCCCGGTAAGTAGATTGTTAATGCCCCTCATGTATCTCATGCACAAATAGGGCGGAAATGACGTTAATAGAAAGTAACATAGAGTATAACAACATAACTATCGCACTGGAACGGTCATTTAATTTACTGGCAGCGTGTTAAGGTTCCTACTACGTGAAACTGTATAGAATATTTATGTAAAGTAATTATGTAGGGCTGAGAAATGATATCAATTTATTTAAAGCAGTCATAGGTGACGTAAGACAGCCTTCAACCTTTGTCTTACATGTATCTAATACAAAACAACCGATTCGTAGTAATGCATTGTTTTTTTATGCTTTTGACGTTAAAATCTTTTAAATTCTATGGCAAACTGTGAAATGAACCTTCACCCTTTAGATATACAAAGCAAGAAACTTAAAAAGGATGTAAATGTGCACTAACATAGTAGTTAAACTGCACCTTGCACTTTGTCACCTGTTTCACAGTAGAAGTAGTACCATCCGTCTTATTTGATCTTTTTATTTATTCATACCAATAATTATAATTTATTGTTTTCTTTGTTGACTTAATTTGTCACCTTAAATAATGAGTTTAAATAATTGACTGTCAACTGACAAAATTAAAACGTGAGAGGTGACCAACATCTGATGCTTACATTAATATGGCAATCCGTCCAAAAATAACAGCCGAGAAAGGATAAGACTGGCCACTTTAACACGCAGGGTCTTTCAAATGTTGTTGAAATGAATTTTGTATTTTGAGAAATTTTGTACGGCCATTCTATACACATTCATTGATGGGCTGTTAATTTCTTTGCGAAGTTAAAGCTAAATATTGTCCACTCATTTTGCTAACATAGAAATAATCTTCCCATAGATCTTCGTGTGTAGATTGGTATTTACAAAGCAAGCAAGATAGATGCACAATTGGAATCATCAGGTTTGGCCACTCACTATGATTATTGCAATGGTTTTCTTGAACGAGGACGGAGGCAACTTGCAAACTGAACTGAATTGTGGAAATGGGGGGAATAAGTTTGGCCACTTGCCATTTATAACATTGAAGAAGTATTCAAAGAGCTGATCAGTCTCTTTGGCCAAACTTAGTCTTCTTCCGCTGTAATATAGTTTCAGCTTTCACAAGCTTCAAGCGCATTGCCAGTTAAATATTCTTTCGAAGAATAATGTCATTTGGCCATCTGAACCGAACAAAAGTAATATAACAAAATGGTAGGGGAAGGGGAGCTTTAAAAATCCGACACAAAAATATCAGTTGTACAAAAATTCAATATATTATGGCGACTTCAAGTTAAGAGTCTACTTAATAAAGTAACATTTTTTGTGCAAATACAGTTAAGCTAAGACGTAAGTAAGTGCAACAACTGCCATAAAACATTGGGAACAAAGTGCACTTTGTCATGTACACCAGTGCACCAACTATTACATTTTGTCTTAACACTACTGTACACATTTAACGTTTTTTGTTTCAAGCGATGTCCTGTGCTCAATCTTAACCTGCTTTTTAATGTTAAAAATATATTTTTTAATGTGAAAATACACAGTTTTTGATGTGTCATTTTCAATGAGCCCTCATTTTTTCTATGGTTAAAGTCAAATCTAAGGTGACGTTACACACAATAAACTCGTTTCCGTAATGATTCGTCCATTTTACGATTAAATTGGACATTAAAATTTAAATTTTAATGCTGATTTTTAATTTTTGCTTCCGTGTTTGATTCATATTTGTAACCCCAATTTCCTTGCTTCCCTATAATAAAACTTTTAACCATACCACGCTTCGAAAATGTTGACAGCCGCCTCTTCTACTCAAATTAATTAACACTTCCAATAAATGACAGTACATCAAAAATAAACACAAACTAAACTGACTTTGCAAATTTTGCGGTTATGTTTTTTGACAGGAAGTGAATTATTGCAACTAGAATTTGACCCAAAGGTCAATTTGGAGAATAGCATTGCATGATAGGAAGGACCTGAAAATCCATGTGAGCATTAAACATAAACCACCAATTCTGGAAATAATATTAGCACTGACGAATTTGTCAGACATCGAGAGTGACCTAAAATCACGCAGATAAAATAGTACATCCGAGACTGGTTTTAAAATTTACCCTAAATACGTACACTGCATCATGACGTTTCTAGCATACAAGTTTAAATTGCTATCATAATATGTCATATGGTGTTATTACGTTCCCTACGGTATACATCAAAGCCAGCGTTGAACCGGTCCGTTGTTAACGGACGAAATTAGAAATAAAATTTATGAATTTTAACGTTGCTTTCGGACAGGCTATATCATAGCATTTGCTATAAGCAAATGCCAGTGTTCATCGCAGCAGCGGATCAAATAGTTTTCAGAGTATGATACATGCTGAGGAAACAATGGGAGAGGTGAATACAGACTTTGCAATATTGGCATCGTTTACGCACTGTACTGCATATGGTCGTTATAGCAGGCTTTGTCTCTCTTACTGAACTAATAAATCTGTTGACAGCTTTGCGTGAGCTTGATGAAAATGGAACAATCTACAATTTTAGTATCCCCACGAGAAAAAGCACAATTGCCATATGCTCTATATACGCACACTAAAGTTTAAAATACATTTTTGTTATAATCGTTTGGACATTTACTCGGGCAAAATAACTTGGTGGTTTTATGTTAAGTCAAATTTGTCAATAAAAAGAAGGAATTAGTTAGAATTTTTTTTTACAGCAGTTGGTACACTGTTTCGGTACTGAGCAATTTACAATTAAAGCGCCAATGTGCAAAAGTACACAAAATAGCTCATGAATGAGGTACGATCTTTGGAATCTAGCTATATGCAATAAATGATTTTGTTTTATTTTTAGCTTTTATTGATTTAACATGTACAACTTCAACTGTGTCAAGGGACAGTTGAACTTGCGATTTTTAAGTATATATACGATATATGCTTATAATTTCATTTTATAAGATACATTTACATGTGCATAACCGTTGTTATTAGAATTTTACAGAAACTTCGTTCACTACTCACATCAGTAAAGCCTTGGACAATCCCTTGACAGTACTCCCCAAAGGGGTTGACTGTTCCCTAACACGAGTAAAATACTAAACGATCGGTGCCGTCGGGTTGGGTTGAAATATGGGGCTTATGCGCTTTGACCATTTGCTTAATATGGATTAGTATATTTCGTATTTTATCAAGCATAATAAGGAAAGTATGTTTTTGTAAGCGATGTGCGTTGATTCCGTGACGTAATAATTGAGGCACCTCGTGGGAAAACCAACAATGTGGTTTCCGGATTTAAGAAGAAGAGGAAGTGTACTATCCGTGTGGCGAAAACAAAGGCGCTGATCAGCTTGCGCGGTTACCGCGAAGCTGATCTGCTCCTTTGTTTTCGCATATGCAAATTGTTGGTGGCGGCTCAATTAATGAAATTCTCAGCTGTGGCTCAATTAATGAAATTCTCAGCTGTGGCATGCAATATGCATTATGTGCTATGCAAGTGTTGCATAATTTTATGAATAAAGTAAAGTATTCTCAGTAGTGTTACGTAATACTCCGAGAATCCCATTATTCGTAGATACTATAATATGAGCCTGTGCATGAGAAAAACAACAATTTGCATAGGCGAAAACAAAGCCGCAGATCAGCTTCGCGGTAACCGCGAAGCTGATCAGCGCCTTTGTTTTCGCTACATGGATAGTACAATCCCTCTTCTTTCTAAATCCAAAATTTCCAGCCTCTAACCATTTCCTGTGACTGTACAGGCCGGTCTGTGTCGGACCTGGTCGGAATCCCAAATTGTTGGTTTTCTCACGCACAGGCTCATATGTCTGTTTTCGTATAGTTTCCTTATTCTTTTCTTTTTTATTTCATAAAACGTAAAAACCCAAGTATAAATAAATAAAAACATAAACAAAACTACAACATAAAAACATAGATTTCAAATAGATTCAGAAAAAAATGTCAAAACTCAATGATAATAATGACATTAATTGTTTGTTTAACAAACGTAACGTCAGGTTGATACGCGTCTATAATTTTGTGACAGCTACCGCAAGATTAAAAAAAGAAAAGAAAATCGAACATGAAAATAAAAAGTGAAAAATAATTTAAACAAAAAAAATTCTGCAAAACGATTTTTAAAGAAAGAAAAACTATATGAAAATTACAACTGATTTGCAACAAACTATTTATAAGCAATTAATAATAAATAAATAAATTTTACTTACCAATTAATAGAACAATCACTAAGCACCGCATCCTGTCCGTCGAAACAGTAGCCGGTAACTGACGTCCGTTACCTTGCAAAAATTTCCGGGCAATTGATTTAGAGCCATTAGTTTTATTTTATACCGCCATCTTGTGACGTCACCGTTTATGTTGTAACACGGCCTCTGATTGGTTCGTTGGCACGTTGGAACGCCAGATACTTCAAAAGAGGTGTGGTCACGTGGAAAATCATTGAACATGTAAATTTCGAAAGAATTTCTTTTTTGAGTGATCTTTTTGTGATAGATAATTTATAAAGTATCTTTTTCCAGACACACAAATCAAACAACAGAAAGGCGCCTGAATGACAAATATGCTGAAAAAAATCTATTTTTATACAAATGGGGAAATGGAAAAAATGTTTTGCAGGTTGTTTGCTTGAAGCTTTTGTATTGCTATTGCCTGGTCGAATCTAAAATGGTCTATATTCTTGTCAGCAGTTTTCAATTGGTTATGTTAACTGCATGTGTGTATACCTGGAAGAAATGTGCAAAATATTTCTGTGTAGCAAAAGGATGGGTTGGCAGTTCTGTACCTCTCTTATTGGCGTCGGCATTTGCTGATTGTATACTACAAGTGATTTCATTTGCCTTGTGCCTCACGAATAGATGAAACCTATGTTAAAATTGATGACCAATAAATAAATATATAAAAAAAAGTTTGAGGGCAAAAAAAAAAAAAAATTGTTAACGTTTGGAGTATTGTGTATGCTGTGCAACAGAGTTTGATATTTAAGCAACTTGGCACGAGTGCCAAAGAGTTGTATTTTTTTTGTACCAATATGCTTTATTCTTATATATTTCTCCAATGGCTTGATTTGGTTGAATTCTGTTAACAGACATACATGACAAGGAAAGGTATTTGATGGACATTGTAATGTCCGGCCCCGTCATTTTCTTGACAGTTCGAATACTAGTAAGCCACGACTTGACAAAAGGTCAAAATTACGAGAGTTTAAAAAATAGAGGTTCTAAGTATCACCCCTATATAGCGTCGAAATGAAGTTGTAAACGCTCATTTAAAAAAATGAATGCTTTTTATTTCCTATCAGTGCAAAAACTGGTCGGTGGACGGTCAAAGCTGACATATTAATATTCATTTGGCACACATGAAAATTGTTAAACCTTGTTAAAGAATGGTCTAAACAATTTTATGGCTACATTTATAATATATTTATCGTAAGCTGTCAATTTGACGTGTTCTTTGCTTGTGTGTATCAATTTAGACGTTCCGTTAACGTGAGTCAAGTCATGAAAAAATACGTTTCTCGTATTTAACGCCAAAGGCGCAGATAAGCTGCATGGTCACTGCTTATTCGATCTAGATATGCACCTTTGTTTCTTTTCGTAGACTTGCAATGCCTCTACTGTGCAAATCCGCGATTTCAAATTTCTTTTTTTTTCTCTGTGACTATGTTGTCCAGTATTGTATCGTGTACTAGCAGGGGACCCCAACAATAAACAAGATATTCCGCGACTCGGCTTAATTTAGACGTTCCATAAACTACTGCAGCCTTCGCATGAGAAAACAAACGATTTGTTTTTCCGACCAGGTCCGACACATACAGGCCTGTATTCTCACAGAAGCAAGCTATAAGCATGAAATTTCGGATTTAAGAAGAAAATGGATTGTGCTGTCTCGCAGCTTTAGCGAAAATAAAGACGCTGCTCAGCTGTGCTGTTAATGCACAGCTGGTCTGAGCCTTTGTTTTTGCCTGTGCATGTTGTTGGCTTTCTTTTGCGGTGGCTCACTTTCGATTCAAGACAACAAATGACCCCTCTGTTTGTAAACTTACACAATGTGTATTCCTGTCACCCCTGTCTGCCTCCCCGACTAAATAATGGACTCAGTCACACTAACCCCCAGTCCATTTAGAAAACTTGCCCATGCAATATACAGAGATTTTTGAGTTTTGAAAATTGAATATTTTTCAGCTGAAAATTTTTGATATTTTTCTTATTTTTGCTCAAAACATAGATTGTGGGTACACGTTAGAACCGCCTCAGCGAGGCGGTTCTAACGAGTACCCACAATCTATGTTTTGGAGCAAAAATAAGAAAAATAGGTATACCCCTGCATACCCCAGTTTTGCTATATACAAGTGGAGTTCAATGGGGTATACTTTTCATGGACATGTTTTCCTGATGACCGATCGTTTCGGTAAATATGCCCCGGGAGCTAATTTGACATACCAGGACAATTTATCATGTCTAATTGTTCATTAGAGCCACAGAAATGAAAACAATTGAACTAAAAGCTAAACGCAGTGGCACCATGGCCTATTCATGGTTTCCATGGCAACCATTAACGCAATTCGAAAATTGTTTCGTACCTACAGAACTGACTGTATGTCCCCGTTTACGTATCTTAGACCATGCAACTTGTTCTTATTTGAGCCTTCGCATGAGAAAACCAACAATTTGGGTTGCCGACCAGGTCTGACACAAACCGATCTAGATGGCTAGAAGCTGGAAATCTTAGATTTAGAAAGAAGAAGAGTTGTACTACCCGTGTAGCGAAACCAAAGGCTACCGCAAAGCTTATCCGCATATGCAGATTGTTGATTTTCTCATGCACTGGCTCATTTTAGAGTTAAGACATAGCCCTTTCAATCTTATATTGTCTTGTTTGCATATTAATGGATTTCAATTTGAACATTAAATTGACTGATGGAATAAAGAAGAAAATCAACCGCCCGATTCTTAAATGTTTCCGTGCTACGGATGAAAGGTGTAGGGCATGATTCGGCAACTCTGGAATGGCGGAAACTTAAATCATGATCACGGGTTTTATCAGAACTTATTTGCTTCAACGTGATGATTCATTGACTAAATTAGTTAAATGTTCACGTTTAAGAGGATATGCTTCTGAATATTTGAAGGGTTTTAGCAGCCCCCCAAAGTAACTTTTTTGTCACTGGCCATTACAAGACGGTATTTCTGTTGTGTTTCTGTTTGTGTTTCTTTTTGGTGTCAATTTTGTGTTGATGGTACTTTTAATATATATACCTTCATATGTATTCATATATTTAGTTAAATTCAGGTAACTGAGACAGAGTGGCAACCTTTGGGTAAATAGCTGTTTACAAGGCTTGCCGTACGTACTCGTAGTATCTGTGCCTAACTGTCATTGAGGTTGTTTCCAACTGGGGCTTTAGAGTAATGTTATGGCTTTGATAGCACCAGATCATACCATTGCTTACTTTTTAAACTTTTCAATGATCACTCTCTTTCAAAATCTTCCTCTGAATTTGATGCTTAAACATACAATGTTGGCAATCAGGTTGGTACAAATTGCGCACCTCTTTAGCTGTTTTATCTTTATTTGAAATAAAAATTATCTTGTCTCCACGCGTCCTGGACCACGGAATTTGTTCTTGTTTTAGAGTTTAGACAAAGCCCTTTCAATCTTTAATTGTCATAATTGCATATTAATGAACTTCAATTTGAACATTAAATTTACTGATGGAATAGAGATGAAAATCAGCCGCCCTATTCTTAAATGTTCCCGTGCAACTGACGAAAGCTGTAGGCCATAATTCGGCAATTCTGCAATTCTGGAATGGCGGAAACTTAAATCTTGATTTCGGGGTTAATCATAACTTATTTGTTTCACCGTGATGATTCTAGACTAAATTGGTTAAAGTTTTACCTTTAGGATAATCTACAGCTGAGAATCACGTGGTACGTAATGGGCGACGCATATTGCAATTAGTGCCGGATATTCAAGTTTTCTCCTATAGCGTTTACTCTATTGACCGATAGATAGGTGCAGGCAGTGCAGAAATTGTACATTTATTGAATGAAAGTAACAAGGAATCCAGGTTATTTCGTTTTCGCAAACTCGAAAAGTCGAAAATCTAACCTCAACTTCGGTGGTATTTGCAATGTTTGTCACCGATCATTGCAAGTGTATACGAAACCACGTGATTCTCAGTAGTGAGAATAGGCGTCTGAAAACATGAACGGTTTTAGCACTGCTCCAAAGTAACTTTTCATGACGGCACATTGTATTTCTGTTGTGTTTCTATTTTTGTTTCGTTCTGGTGTCAATTTTGTGTTGATGGTACTTTTTATATACATTCATGTATACTCATATTTTAGTCAAGTTCACGTAACTGAGTGGAAACCTTTGGGTAAATAGCTGCTTACTAAGTTTGCCGTATGTACTCGTAGTATCAGTGCCTAACTGTCATTGTGGTTGTTTCCAACTGGGGCTTTAGAATGATGCTATGGTTTTGATAGCACCAGATCATACCATTGCTTACTTTTTAAACTTTTCAATGATCTCTCTCTTTCAAAATCTTCCTCTGAATTTGATGCTTAAACATACAATGTTTTTTACCATTTATGGACATGGCGGCCATCTTGGTCATGTAGCCTGGATTTTTATATGCAATTTGGTTGTCCATTCCAATACGTACTTCATATAAAATTTGGCTTTGATGTGAACGCGTTGACGAATGGACGTACAAACAGACTCTCCGACTCCCAAGTACCTTCCTATAAGCTCCTTTGGCTCATGTGAGCCAAAAAGCTCTTGGGCTCATGGTTTAAGTGTATATTTTTTTTTTTTTTTTTTGAGCATACTAAATATAGAGGCTTTGAGTCTTGTGGTTTCAGAGAAGAATAGTTTTTCATGAATTTCCATTTATAAGCCTATGACAGGTAATGATGCCCTCGGGGCATGGCCTGTATGGACCACACGGGCACGGTTGGCAGGAGTTTTAACGAGGATTACTATACATTGCTACACCCAAAATATAAACGCTATGGGCCTTGCCATTAACACTGCTCACCTTAGAGTCAACATGTACAGTCATGTAGTAGGGGTTTTACCATATATGGGCATGGCGGCCCATTTCAAATACACATTTGTTCCCCCTCCCTATAGATACGTAGGCTGAGCAAAAAGTTCGTGGACTTTGTCAATACGAGGGTGGGTCAGAAAGTTCTGTCATAGGTGTTATAACTTTGTCAATAGACATGATAGATTGCTGTATTATACCTTGATTGAAAGGGCTACATTTCATCTTTATAATGATGCCAGAATAATGCCCAAAAGAAATAAATACTTCGAAATAGACGCCTTGAAAGACACCTGGGGTAAAACCAATGGCACGTTTTCTAGAATTTGTGAATATTATGGTGTGCGTTTCATGTGTCATATCTTCATAACTACCGATCAAATTTTCTCCAATTTTACAGTGATAAATTATAGCATATTTAGAAAAGCAATGTAACAAAAATTACCGTTATCGGTGCTATGCTGACTTTATAATAAAGCGATATACATGACGTCATTAAAATTAGTACCCCTATAGCATTTCTGGCACCGCTGCACCATTATATTTGCTTGCATTTTTATGAGTTTACTACAGGGCACACTAGGATGAAACAATGAAATCGTTAAATGCATTTTAGTTCTCTGGTATACGTGTAGATGTCGATAAATGCCATTTGAATTTAAACTGTAATTTAATATATGTACAACTAGCCAATTTCAATATTTCATGTTGCAATAACTCAATTAAATTCAATTGTATAATTTTGATTTTTGCAGGATATATTCATCTATGTTTGAAAAATATATTGCATGGATTATTTTTTGTCGAAGTCGATTTTCTTTAAATAATATTCACAAATTCAAGAAAAAGTGCCATTGGTTTTACCCCAGGTGTCTTTCCAGGCGTCTATTTCGAAGTATTTATTTATTTCAAGCATTCTTTTGGCATCATTATAAAGGAGAAATGTAGCCCTTTCAATCAAGGTATAATATAACAATCTGTCGTGTCTATTAACAAAGTTATAACATCTATGACAGAACTTTCTGACCCACCCTCGTAAAATCAAAAGTACTGATGCGATTTCTCTAAAATTACCTTATGTTTGCAATAAATTTAATATAAACTAATATGGAAAGCCTCAGACAAATCGCTTGACAAACGTCGTTGGAATGACAAATTGTTTGATGCGTGTTAGCGCTACATGGAGCACGCTAAGACGTTTACGTCATTTGACACCGGGATTTACGTTAGTCGAGTCAACATTTCCTGAAGAAACATTATTTGAGCCGCCTCATGGAAAAACCAACAATCTGCATAGGCGAAAACAAAGACGCAGATCAGCTTCGCGGTAACCGCGAAGCTGATCAGCGCCTTTGTTTTCGCTGCTCGGATAGTACAATTCCTCTCAGTCTACTTAAATCCGAAATTTCAAGCTTTTAGCTCTTTTCTGTGCTTGTACAGGCCGGTTTGTGTCTGACCTGTTCGGAAACCACATTGTTGGTTTTCCCACGAGGTGGCTCATTTCTCATTTGACTTCCAGCAAATTTTCATATATTTATTCCCCATCCGTGAAGGATTGCAGTAGAAAGTTTAAGGCAAATCGATAGAAAAATTTAGCTTTTATGAAAATTTCTGCAACAGACGTTAGGATTATCCGGGTCATGTCATGACGTTTAAGTTGTTTGACCTAGATTTTTTCCTTACTTGTTGTTTTCAACAGCTATTTCTTAGTGACTATCACTTTGCACATCATTGTACAATGTTGAATGTTTCAGTCCTAACGTGTGTCTAGCTGATTGTAACAAATTAAACATTTCTGTAGGTTTTATTCGAAAGTCTTGCACAAATTTAATCGATGTGCGAGTTTCTGCCATTTATCAGTAACGTCATTTTTACTCAATTTTTGCTAAAACTTGTCTTTCAAAAAGTGTCTCTGTAGCCTTGTATTTTGAATGCGAGGATTGATATTTCACATTTTAAGCCGAATTATATCATTTTCAATATTTCCATAATTTCAGGAGATTTGAATAGGGCATTTTTAAAACATGTTTATATTTATAAACATGTAATCAGAGATTTTACGGCATGCTCCGGGGTAGCAAACCCCGTGTGTTTGTCTATGTAATTAGACCAATCAAAAATAAGACTCGACAAATAACATTTTACATGAATATTGACAATATACCATTATTACACTTGTGAAAATACGAAAACAATCGGACGTCAGTTATAAAAGTTAGATCTATTAAGAAAGTCCTCGAACGTTTTGCTCGCCCCTCGTACTTCATATAAAATTTGGCTTTGATTGGCCGAGTGGTTTCAGAGGAGAAGATGTTTGAATACAATGCCATGTTTGCTGTTGTATATATATTGTAGGGGGCGGGCTGTAATTAATGTTGTAAGAACTTGTAGCCCAACCCCATTGCTTAAAATTGGCAATAAAATATGTTTAAACTGTATTATGGTAATATACATGTATACATTTTGCCCCGGAATGGGGGCAGATGAATCCCTGGTGTCCAGTTTTTTTTTTTTTTTTTTTTTTTTTTTTTTTTTTTTTTTTTTTTTTTTTTGTTTGTTTTTTATTCAGGCCAATTGCCCATTTCCTGCAAGATTTTCCCTTTAAATGACATTTTAACCAATATTCCCATTCAAATACATTGACGACCTATGTTGACCTTGTCGTAAAACACGTCATCACATGGTCATGATTTATATATAGATTGTAGTACTGTAGTCATCAATGCTAAATGCCAAGTTTCGTTGAAATCGGTCCACCGGTTCCAGGGAAGTAGTTTTTGAAGTGTGTGTTGTTTTTTTTTTTTTTTTTTTTTTTTTACCAAATATGGGCATGGCCGCCACCATCTTTGTCATGTGACCTGGATTTTGTATGTACATTGGTTCCCCTTTCCTATGGATGTTAGGATTTGGCTTACTTTGGGCAAGTGGTTTCGGAGAAGAAGAAGATGCTTGAATATTATGGTAATATACATGTTTATTAATTAACTTATTAGCATATAGTACTTATACAGATAATTTGGTCTGTGTCATACTTGTGATGTTTCTTTTTTCGTATAGTCTATACTGGATTTCACCTCGACCTAATACAGCTGACCTCGCACTAATACGGTTGACCTCGTATCTATATGGATTGACCTGCTATCTATATGGAAATCCCTACACCTGATTGGTCAAAATTCACGTGCAAGGTCACGCGCGGCGTTGAATGTGTTGAAACAAAAACAATGGCGGCGATTCAGCCGATCGAGTGAAATGGACTTTTGACAGTTAATTAATAAAAATCTCATTAATCAAGTTATTTCGTATTGGACCAGTTACAGGTCCTCGGTCAGCTGTATTGGACCTCGGCCTTCGGCCTCGGTCCAATACAGCTAACCTCGGACCTGTAACTGGTCCAATACGAAATAACTTGATTAATAACATTATAATATTGCCCCTATATGGACATTGTCGTTAAATACCCAACCTATATGGACATTGTCGTTAAATACCCAAGACGTCAGACAACTGCAAGGCAAACTGACACTTAGCCGACAGGTTGTCCTTTTTCGCGAGAAAACCGGTCTTCGGGGTTTCCGACCAGGTCTGACACAAACCGACCTGTACAATCACAGAAGCAGGCTAGAACATTGAACTTCCGATTTTAAGAAGAGGAATTGTACTATCCGTGTAGCGAAAACAAAGGCGCTGATCATCTTCGCAGTCACTAACCTCTAACCCTAACCCTTCTAACACGGTTTTCTCATGGCGCAGCTCATATTGTGCATGACAAAGAATTGCCATTGACTGACACAATGATTACCCTATAGATTCACGGTACACCGTAGAATCAGTGAAAGACACTGTACCAGTTATTGAACGCATTTTTGGTGCAAAAGTTACGAGATAATGATAAGTATTTTACATGTTTTCTTGCAATCCAGATCTTTTTCTGTGCCATATTTTTCAGTTGATCGCTTTGAAACATGTTCCTGCATCATCTTATGGCCACCGAACCACAAAAGATGTTCGTTGAACTTACGGAAGGCATTCGTGTTGGGTGACAGTTGTTCAAAAAACTAAAATCGATGATTTTTTCTCCCCTAGTTTCAAAATCAAACAATTTTGAGAAAATAAAATACACCCAAAAGAAAGAACTGCTTCGGCTCCTTCAATATAAGAAAGCGCATGCTGATCTGCTTCGTCGATTTCGAAATTTCAAACAAAAAGGACTGTACGTTCGAATTTCAGTGAAAGGAACTACTGCCCCAGTCAATGAGAGGCATTGTACGAAGTAAACGCCACACTTGTTAGAGGTACTGTAACCAGTGAAATGTACAATCGTTCATATTTTCCTTAATTAGGAAGGGAGCAATGCGGACGAGGTACTTAAAAACGTGCAAACGTGTATTTTATCCATACCATATGGTGATAAACGATATATTTTAAAAGGTTTTGTACATGTTTATTGATCAACACATATGTCCTGGCGGCACCTTGAGCAAGACAGAATTAACTCCCCAAAGTACTGGTTAATACCCAGGAAGCGGTAGCTCCGTCCGGTCATGACTGAAAATTTGTTGAATGGGACGATTTAATCCCGCCAGAAATGTTATATTACTAATCGTTCCAAGGCGATACTTCTGTGGTGGTTCTTATTGTTTTATGTCGTGGTGTTGATTTTTTTGTGCTGTTTGCACCTTATGTATGTTTTCATATTTTAGTTAAGTTTAGATAACTGAGTGGCAACCTATTGGGAAAAAAGCTGCTCACTCGGCTAACGGTATGTTTTCATGGTATAAGTACCGGATTGTTAATTTAGTTTTTCCCACCTCGGTTTTTGGAGTGGTAATCCCTTTCTGATTGCGCCTTTTCCTGATCATTGCCTACTTGTACCTTCTCATAAAACTTTATTCTGTGGATGAGTATTGGCATTTCATCAACACAGCAATCGATTGAGTACACACAATCTAGTTTTACAAAGTTTGTTCTTCTTCAATTACATACTTTCTCCGAATCTCTGCTACATCCCAAAAATAGTCCCGTAGCCTATTCAAACTCAATTGTCATGTCAACACCCTTTGAGAAGTTCCTTAAGAAGTTGTTTGAGAAGTTATGAAACCATTTCATTGTTAACCTATCACCAATGAAGATCTTACCCAAGATATGGGAAAAATCTATGATCCTTTCGATAGATTGGAAAGAACATTCTAAGACCATCAAGAGCTTAGCAAAGAAGTAATGGGAATGTTTGGGGGACTTGGTAAACGGAAGGGGTGTAATTTTGACAGATTTCTTCGCTTTCAAGGCAAATTTACTCGCCAGAAGTTTCAATAACTTCGTACAGCCAATTTATATAACTGGGTACAGAAAACAGATCGACATCTCATTGACTGGGACAGTAGTTCCTTTCACTGAAATTCGAGCGTACAGTCCTTTAGTGTTTGAAATTTCGAAATCGACGAAGCAGATCAGCATGTACTTTCTGATATTGAAGGAGCGGAAGTAGTTTTTTTCTTTTGGATGTGTTTTATTGTCTCAAAATTGTTTGATTTTCAAACTGGTGGAGAAAAAACACCGACTTTAGACTTTTTATACAACTGTCATCCAACACAAATGCCTTCCGTACGCTCCCACGAACATCTTTTGCGGTTTGTTGACCATAAGATGACGCAAGAACATGTTTCAAGGCGATCAACTGAAAAATATGGAAACATGCAAAATACTTATCACTATCTCGCAACTTTTGCCCCAAAAATGCGTTCAATAACTGGAACAGTGTCTTTCACTGATTCTACGGTGTACAGTGAATCTATAGGGTGGTGATTTCTTCCGCTGTTTAAAAATCACATATGTCGATTTTAATAGTTTTAGAACCTCCTAGCCAATGCGGTTCTAACGGATAACCACGATAAAGGTTTCTGAGTAAAATTTATACTGACGTCAACAAAATATTTAATAATCCTCGGTTAACGGTTTGAAACGTCATATCGCCAAAGTTAATAGCGTTGATAACATTTTGCGCATTCGGAAATGCTAAAATGATTTTTGTTTTTCAGACAGATGCTTGAAAACGGCATGCCGTTAAAAATATACCCTCTATGCAAAAAGCACATTATGTTTAACTCATTTAAGCCTGGTGGTCATTTTGTGGGACATAGACAAACAGCATAGCCCCAGATGGGACGCCGCAGAACGCGGCGTCCCATCTGGGGCTATTCTGTTTGCTTAGAGAATTTTCAGCGAAAAATGGGATAAAAATAAAAAAAATCACTCCTAACACCCCTAAAAATGGAAGTGGACTCGCCCGAATGATAATGATGGGAGAATCCATTCGTCAAATATGGGTTAAGAACAGCTCTATCAGGCATCGCTTCGCATGGTTACAGAACGTCTCCTTCACAATACCAACGCATAAGCCATAGAGTGAGATATCTGAATACTAAATGTTGCTGAAACACAGTTTTGGAAAACCAAATTGAGTACTTTATCATTTGGCGTCACTGCAGCTAATGTTCCGTATGCTTATATGGTAATCGCCGCTAAAATGGTTCAAAGTGTTTTCAAAGACTATCATGGCGTGGCTATTTAACAAAGAATTATTTCTAGCGTTACTTTCTATGCCTTTCAACGTGAAACGAACGTCCTTACGACATGTTTTTGACGTCTAGGGAAATAAGCGTCAGAGTAACATTGCTTCTTTCTCAACTATTCAGTTGAAAGTCGCGCAAAAGCCTTAACGCAAATGTAATGGTCGCGCAAACGTGCTGCGCCCTCACTTATGGAGCCCTATTTGACAGCCAGATTATATGTATTAAAAATAACCATGTTCTTCTTGTCATTCTCATGCATGTTCGTCAAAATGATTTACTTTTATAACTGTTATTCAGCTCAATCAATTATTCACATAAAAAGTTCGCCCTTAACGTTAACTGTTTGTTGACATTGTTTTTACGTAAGGTCACGTTGCCTTTCATATTTGTTTTAAGCTCGAGTTTGGCACATTGATATATATATATACTTGACAGCACTGAAAACGCATATATTTACTACTTTTGTGTATTTATGTGTGAAAGAGAAGGACATCTACTGACAAGATGAGAAAAGTCCCTAAAAGCCTAAAACCGAGGGGTCAATTTTTAAGGAATTATGGGTGGTCACTGTATATACATAATTGAAGATTTACCTGTATAAAAAGCGCTGTTTATTTTGTCAACAATGCTACATTCTTTATCATGCTTTATCACGGGACTGTTGTATATGTTGCAAATACGTGGATTTGTGTATACATGATTGTGAAATGAGTCATTTTTCAGTTACTTCCGGGTTGAACTCGTCGGACCCATTTTTCGTAGCTTTTTGAAAGAAATAAGCCAGATTTTTCGATGTAGTCATTGACTTCAATCATATAAGAACCTGAAATAAAAGGCATGTCATCTTTCAGCAAACAATAAGCGCACACGAGCCGCCCCAAGTTACCCACTTTCAGAATTTTCAAGAAAAGCATGTTTACACTAACTTTTCCCAGAGAATTGCATTTCCATGACCCCAAAATAATCTTTAATTTGTCAGATTATGTATCCTAGACATTAAGGCTTTGCGTAATTTTTATTCAAATGCATTCCATTTTCCAGAAAATGGGCCCCACGAAAACCAGTTACATTTCAAATTTTACACCAAGCTATTTAAAATTTTAAAATAATGAATATATTGAATCATTCCTAGTATCTGTGACGTCTATTAGCGATAAATACACATCATCATTTGATTGACAGATTCAAGAAAACAGTAGATTTCTGTTTTACATACCCCACCCACTCATGTCAATATTGATAAATTCTTAAAACATGTAATTTTAGCAAACTTTTAAATTGTATTAATGGGTATATATGTAAATTGTATAAAAAAATGGATTTAGAAGCCGTCCTAAATGCAAATAGGTGGAGATAACTCATGATTTTTGTACCTACTCAAATATTTACTATTTTTCACATTGCTAATGTTCATGGAGCAAAAATATAGTTTCCTATGTATTTTTCTGCAATTTTTGCTATAAATCGAAGCAAAATGGTTGTTGTCGACATAAACCAGTTTGTGTTTTGTTGTTATTGCGCATGCGCATCATTGGACCCTGCTCTAAGATAATTTTGTTTCCGACTGGAATTTAAAAAGTCGGGACCATTACTATTTTTAGTTTTGAAGTATATCCCCCCCCTAGACCCAACAAATCCTTTTTACTGGAGACACCTCATATATGTTTACACGATATATGTTAGCGTGAAGCTGGGTCTTGGGGTGGGGAACGATGTTCACCAGACCGTGGAGCATAAGTATTTAAGTGTGACTGATAGCAGAATGACCTTAAAACATGTTCCAATGATGCGCATGTGCAATAACAACAAAACCAAAACTGGTTTATATTGTCAACATCAATTTTGGTTTGGTTTATAGCAAAAAACTTGCAGTCAAATACATAGGATACTATAGTTTCGATCCATGGACATAAGCTGTGTAAGAAATTGTAAATAGTTGGAAAGGCACAAACAATCAAGAGTTATCTCTTCCTGTTTGCACTTTGGGAGCGCTGCCAAATTCATTTTTGTACATAATTTACATTTATACCCAATAATACAGTTTAAAAGTTTGCTTTAATTACGCGTTTTCGAAACGTACCCAACGATTCTTTGGCTTGTAGGGACTTTTCTCATCTTGTCAGTAGATGTCCCTTCATCCTTATGAAATGGACCGATTAAGCTCCTAAGCTGTTAACACAAAAAGGTACAAGTAGGCAATGACAAAGAAAAGGCGCAATCAGAAAGAAATTCACACTCCAAAAACTGAGTTGGGAAAACTTAGAAAACATATCGTAAGCCGAGTGAGCAGCTATTTTCCAATAAGCGGCCACTCAGTTACCCAACTTTAACTAAAACAATGAAAAAATACATAAGGTTCAAACAGCACAAAATTCTACTCCAAATACAAAACAAATAGAACCACAACAGAAGTATGGCCTTGGAACGATCAGTAATTATATCGATAGTTTCAAACTGAGAGTCTAGCTTCCTTCTGTGGCAGTACAGACCGGTGTGTGTCGGACCTTGTCGTAAACACAGATTGGTGTGTTTCTTATACAAAGGCTCAAATAATGGAAAATCGAAGCTGACGAATATATATACTACTCAAAATTTGATAAGCATCAAAGTATTATTTTCCATACAGCACAGTGTAAAACACACCTGGTTTGACCCAAATTTAATGAAATCCCCATAGAGCAAGAATGACAGTCTCGTTTATTTTGTGTTAGAGAATGTCTCGAAGCTACCGACTAAAAGAAATTTGAAACCAGAAATGTCCTACCGAAGTCCATGGAACAGTTCTTCTAAAATTTGAATTTTGACAAAAACGGTGGCTCTTTTGAAAATTAGCCCAAACATGATCAATACAAGCTAGATTTTATCCTGCACTGCACACATCTGTTAGAATGCACTCCAGACTGACTTTCATAGAGAAATCAATTTTAATTCGAATTTTCGTGCTCCTGTGGACTTTTAGAAAAAAATGCCATTATTTCAGGACTTTTAGAAAAATGCAAAGATGGCTAAAAGGACATTTCCTGTTTCAAATTTCTTGCAGCCAGAAACTTAAAGGCATTATCTAAGAAAAATCAAATGAGACCGACGTTTTGGTCCTTGGGCATTGTCATTACTTTTGGGTCAAACGCGAGGTGTTTTGTATTGTATTGCATTTAAAATAAATTCTTGATGCTTATCAAATTTTGAGTAGTAATAAGGAGATGTCAGGTCAGGTCAGTTTAACTGCTACTGTAACATGTAATCAGTACTACCTGTTGTCATGCGGTGCAGATGGGGCTCGTTAGCCTTGGAAGGCAACTCATCTAGGAGTTAAGCTAGTTCTCTACACAAAATCTAGCTGGGCAGGGGGAACTCATTAGTCTTGGTTGACAGCCCTCCTAGGAGTTTACAGGTCTCTAAACAAAACCTAAGAAAGGGTAGATGGAGCTCTTCAGCTGTGGCCAGCAATTCATCTAGGAGAAGGAAACTCCAAAATCAAACCTGTGTGTCTGGATATGCCTAGTCCAGATATGCAAAGACTGTTTCGGTAGATGGAGCGGAAGAAATCATCTGATTCAACGGTTCAGAAAGCGATACAGCAACATGTTGTGGAACATGCAGAGCGTGACAAGGCACTAAAGATGTTACGGTCATCCACTGCATCCAAACCCAACTCCAGACGTCTTGACCTGTGTCTTGCCTCTGGGCGCAGCTGGGCGAGGACTAGAGAGTGAGGTTGACGTTGCGCACCTCTTCCTCACTATAATCCAATTTCATAGCGCATGTCATCTTATTTCTCAACACACAAGCACTTGCATACACAACAATTTCATCACACTTGCACCCACATACCTACAAAGTCCTGTGGCGATGGGCGAGTGGCGAAGCAGCAGGTGTAGGACACACTGGGAGCTGTAGTTGCAGACCTGCACACAGGCGGCTCAGTTCTAATGGTCGCTTTCTGTGAGGAGAAGCAGTAAGCAGAATTCGGCAGTCGGCTGAGTGACTGAGCAGACCTATTTAGGACCGCACTGCTCACCCCCGTAGCATGGGGAAGGGGCTAGAAAAGGTGCCCTAAACAATTGCCTGCTTCAAACCCCCTGGCTGGTTAACCGCGATCAGCGGGGATCCCCTTAAGCGGTCGAAATACAAAGAAAAAAGCTAGAGTAATCCCCTTACGGATTGGCGCATGGAATGTGCGCACTTTAATGGATAGTGCTGGGTCAGATAGACCACAGCGTAGAACGGCCCTTGTGGGCAGAGAACTTGGGAGGTATGATATACAGATAGCTGCATTGAGTGAGACTCGGTTCGCAGATGTTGGGGAGATCAAAGAAGTTGGTGCTGGATACACCTTCTTCTGGAGTGGACGCAAAAGTGAAGAGAGGCGTGAAGCAGGAGTTGGCTTTGCCATCAAAACAGAACTTGTTGGTAAGCTGTCAGGATTGCCAAAAGGCATTAATGACCGTCTAATGACATTGAGACTTCCTCTGTCAGGCAATAAACATGCAACTATTGTCAGTGCTTATGCACCCACAATGACCAATCCAGATGAGGTCAAGGACAAGTTCTATGATGACCTAGACAATGTTATTTCTGCAACACCCCGCACAGACAAGCTTATCCTTCTTGGCGACTTTAATGCCAGAGTGGGTACAGACCACCAGACCTGGGAAGGAGTTATAGGTCCAGAAGGGGTTGGAAAGTGCAACAGCAATGGTCTCTTGCTTCTCAGGAAGTGTGCTGAACATGATCTTCTAATCACCAACACAGTCTTCCGTCTACCTAATAGGAACAAAACATCCTGGATGCATCCCCGTTCCAAACACTGGCATCTCATAGACTATGTCATAGTGCGGAGAACAGACAGGCAGGATGTTAAAGTGACAAAGACTATGTGTGGTGCAGACTGCTGGACAGATCATAGACTGGTTGTCAGCAAACTCAACCTAAGAATACAGCCTGCGAGGCGACCTCAAGGCAAGAAAGCTCCTAAGAGACTGGATGTCTCAAAGCTGAATAAAGACAGCATGAGACAAGATTTCTTAACAGACATTTGCAACCAACTGGATGCAATGAATCTCAGTTCAGAGGACCCCGAAGAAAACTGGACAGTTTTCCATAAAACAGTTCTTTCTTCAGCTGCAAGCACCTTAGGCCATCCATCTCGCAAACATCAAGACTGGTTTGATGAGAATGATGATGAAATTCAGAGGCTTCTTGAAGAAAAGCACCGTTTGCTCAAGGCACATCAAGATGATACTAGCTCAGTATCAAAGAAAGCCGCCTACAGCAACATTTGTAAGACAGTCCAGACCAAGCTTAGGGACATGCAAGATTCCTGGCTGAGGAAGAAAACAGAAGAAATTCAGTCTTTTGCGGATAGAAAGGACATGAAGAAATTTCATGATGCACTGAAAACCATTTATGGTCCAAAGAGTTCTGGAGCCACCACATTGCTCAGTGCAGATGGAAACACTCTTCTCACAGATAAAGAAGCTATCTTGGAAAGGTGGGCAGAACACTTCAATAGTGTGCTTAATCGACCATCAAGCATCAATCAGGATGCAATCGACAGACTTCCACAGATAGAGTGCAATGTTCTGTTAGATGAATTTCCTACCGTTACGGAAACAAGAAAAGCAGTTCAACAACTATCATCTGGCAAAGCCCCAGGTGCAGATGCAATTCCTGCCGAAGTTTACAAGGCTGGGGGGCTACCCATGGCAGAGAAACTGACAGAGTTGTTTCACTGTATGTGGAGGAAGGAGGCTATCCCACAAGAATTTAAGGATGCATCCATAATCCACCTATACAAGCGGAAAGGAAATCCTCAAGTCTGTGACAATCACAGAGGCATCTCCCTCCTATCAATTGCTGGGAAGATACTTGCAAAAATTCTGTTGAATCGTCTGAATGCTCATCTTGATCAGACGGGACTTATCCCTGAAAGTCAATGTGGATTCAGAAAAGACAGAGGGACAATAGACATGATCTTCACAGCAAGACAGCTTCAGGAGAAATGCCAAGAACAGAATGTAGATCTATACATGACGTTTGTTGACCTCACCAAGGCTTTTGACACTGTTAGTCGTGATGGACTCTGGAAAATCATGGCCAAGTTTGGCTGTCCACCCAGATTCATAGCTATGGTGCGGCAGTTTCATGATGGCATGCAGGCACGTGTGCAGAATGATGGAGAGTTCTCTGAACCATTTGAAGTAACAAATGGGGTCAAACAAGGCTGTGTTCTGGCACCAACACTGTTCAGCATGATGTTTTCTGCCATGCTTATGGATGCTTTTCAGGACAGTGACACTGGTTTTCCAATCAAGTACCGTTTTGATGGCAACATATTCAACCTCAGAAGGTTGCAAGCCAAAACTAAGGTCCAGACTGATGTGCTAGATGAGCTCCTCTATGCAGATGATATGGATAAGAATGCCAACACAGAGGCAAAAATGCAAAGAGCCATGGATCAAGTCTCACAGTCATGTGATAACTATGATCTCACAATCAGCACAAAAAAGACAGAGGTTGTACACCAACCAGCCCCCGGAAAACCATATAATGAACCAACCATCACTGTGAATGGGCAAAAACTGAAAGTTGTTGACAAGTTCACTTACCTGGGAAGCACTCTCTCCAGAGCAGTGCATATTGATGATGAGATCACTGCCAGAATTGCAAAAGCTTGTGTGGCATTCGGAAGACTCCGTGCAAATGTCTGGGAGCGAAATGGAATCAAGCTTGACACCAAGCTGAAAGTCTACAAGGCTGTGGTACTGCCAACCCTCTTGTATGCATGTGAGACCTGGACAGTATACCAACGCCATGCAAAGAGACTTAACCATTTCCACTTAAGCTGTTTGAGAAAGTTGTTAAAAATCAAGTGGCAGGACAAGATTCCAGACACAGAGGTCCTGAGAAAAGCAGGGATGCAAAGCATGCATACAGTCTTAAAGCTAGCACAGCTAAGATGGACTGGCCATGTTATAAGAATGCCTGATGCGCGACTTCCAAAGAAAGTTTTCTATGGAGAACTACAGGAGGGAAAGCGCTCTCAAGGTGGCCAGAAGAAACGCTACAAAGACACCCTCAAAGCCTCTCTGAAGGATTTCGAAATACCAATGGGGTCCTGGGAACAGACTGCACAGGAGCGATCAAAGTGGCGAGGTCTCATCAACAAAGGAGCAGCTCTCTATGAAAAGAAGAGAATCTGTGAAGCTGAAAGAAAGCGAAGAGAGCGCAAAGCCAAAACAAATGTGCCACCAGCAGACTCTATGACATTGACTTGCTCTACTTGCAACCGACAGTTTAGAGCCAGAATTGGCCTAGTCAGCCATCAAAGAACTCACCAACACACATCAGCACTATTCAAGAAATAATGATGGTCTTTCTCATTAGTGAGAGACGAACTATCAGTAATAAGGAAACGTTTGGTATAATCAAAGACAATAATTATCATCAGATAGTGACGCGCTGTTTGTATAATTCGGCAAAAAGGTCACTGTATGGGCGTTACCTCATGAATACGTTATTGGGTATGGTCTATCTTTGACTTGGGTACAAGCTAAAGGTGTACAGTTAAAAGAGTCAACTCACATATTTTTCGTTATAAAATAAGAATGAAATAAGAGTTTGTCTAATTCAGTGGATTGGACAAAATACAGGTAGCTGATTTCTAACGGTAAATATGTGACAGCGGTCCAGGCTGATTGAGCTCGATTTTCCTACAATCTCCCTAATTGAACAGATGAACTAGCCGACCACGCCCAGATATGAATATTAAAGTTGCCGCCCATACAGTGACCTATTTGCCGAATTATACAACGCAATCGAAACTAGTAAAATTTTATCAATGATTTATGCAATCTTCAAACCACAAATACATTATTACCTCATTAAAGGGATAACGATGATTTAAGCAATCTTCAGACCACCAATGCATTATAGTAAGTTGTTGTTTACCTTATTATTAAAGGAATACCGAAACTATCGGCTTGATGAATTGGATTATAAACAAACAAACAAACAAATGAACAACTCTTTTTGACGCCCAGATTACAAAAAATTATGTTACAATACGTTACATGCAAGCCAAAAATACACATTCAATATATCTTTACTACCAAATGATTTATTTTACAGAAGTTCTCCGAGTTCTGATGTAATGGCTAAATCGGAAGACAAGTAAGAGGGGGAGTTATACAAAGACCAAAATATTTTTTAAACTTCCTTCTTCGTCAAATGAAAACCAGTCTTCAGGGTTTCCGACCAAATAATAATAATAATAATTATTATTATATTATAATCTTTAAGATATTTGGAGGATAACATATTTAGCAAATATGCCAGTCTAACATATGGTCCTCAATTAACAAATATTGAAATGCTTGTCAAAATGAACAGACAGCAGAGTCGACATGACGGATATCATATTTAATGCATAATACGTTAGTCTCTATTCTCTTTTATTCAGAGTAATTTATTTTAATATAACCGAGTTTACTATACGTGCAAAATGGTTTAAAGCTTCAACCAGCATGGATCTGAGCCTAGAAAATAAACTTGCTTAAGAATCCTTTTTCTCCATTCCCCGTGGAGTATCACATTTAATCAACATCTGGACCCAGTTGTGCAAAGCGTCGTTAGCTTAACGATATCGTTAAGACATAAATTTGTTAAGCAAATATCAGCTAAAGTAATGGTTTAAAGCTTCAACCAGCATGGATCTGAACCTAGAAAATAAACTTGCTTAAGAATCCTTTTTCTCCATTCCCCGTGGAGTATCACATTTAATCAACATCTGGACCCAGTTGTGCAAAGCATCGTTAGCTTAACGATATCGTTAAGACATAAATTTGTTAAGCAAATATCAGCTAAAGTAACAAATACACTGTTATTTTTTGTTGAAAAAATGTGAGAATCCTTTGCAGTGCAAAGGATTCTCACATTTTTTCAACAAAAAATAACAGTGTATTTGTAATATTAATGTTTGAAATTTTAACGAAACGACGTCGTTAGTTTTGAACAACCGGGCCCAGAACGACAACGTTTTTTTACAAGAAACTGTTAAACATATTTTTTCTAAAATTGACTGTTAAGACAATCGTAAAAACAGCGTACATAAACTCATAGCACACTTTGAGATACATGTACAGATTAAAATAAGTCTCCTGACTTCTTTCTGGATCCCATTTGTATAGTGCTTGTATCGTATACCAACTGTATTATTTTATTGTTATAATTATATATTATACGTGTATTTTACAAATGAAATAAAGTTTGAACCAAAATGAACAGACAGTCAATTATTTCCAATCGTCTCAGCTACGATCAAATGCAAAATTTTGTTTCACCTGTTTTCAGAGGTGTTTTGTCAAAGTTGTACCCTTGGCTTTCACTTTTTCCAAAATCTATGGGTTAAACAGTTTCGGAAAATATATACCTTTTTATCATTCTATGCCACAGAATCATGAACATTTTAGAAAGGGGAGCTAACTCCTTACTTAGGAATCGGATTTGGCCGAAACTTAATATGAATATAGCTGATGTGTATATCCTAGTTAAAAATACGTTTTAACAGAACCAGATCAATACATGTAGCTAGCTAGAAAATAAGAAAACTTTGTTTTCGCCATTATAACACTATGGGACCTATCCGTTGTCATGGTAACCAGAGTTTTTATCCATTCCACCGGGTGTCACCATATAATTCTAATAAAATCTTTGTCCTGCTAACAGTATGCGTCATGTGAAATTTGATGACTCTGGGTTCATTGGTTTCAGAAATTTTGCATTTCTTGTTGTAAATTTTTTTCTCTACGGACAGGACATTTTTTACAAATTATTATTTCCATAATTCTACATTGTCATTGGTGTTGGTATAATATTATTCTTATGACAATTATCAGTTCTGAAGACCCCATTCCCCAAAGTGAATTTAAACTTCCAGAAGTATGTAACGTCATAGATAAATACATGGGTTACGGACAGGACATTTTTTGTAACATTGTCCAGTCAGTAATTTGGGATATAAACCCCATTTCTATCCAGTTATAAAAGTAAGCCACGCGACTGTTAGATATGTCCAAATATTGTTTATAATCCATTGAAATTAGTATTGGATGTAACAGTCTGACATTTCTAGCAGGTCAAAACACCTCAGTTTGGCATAGTCGAAGCCCATTCAAATAAACGGCAGAATAAAGGGGATATGTTCGCTTACAAGCCACAGACTATTTTATATGCGCAAAAGTTTCGTTTTTAATCCCCATACGCATAAAAGAAGCAATTTTCAAGTGAGACAGTATAGTGTAACACCTGCTTTTGGGATATTTTTATGTGATTTAAACATATACTGTAAAAAATGGCTTGTCCAATTAACATGATTTTTAAGGCCAGTGAGAATTAATTGATCCTGACATCCTGCAACTCAATATAAGTATGTTAGTGTTGAAGTATTCGTTACACAACCGCACAATACTTGGTAAATTTAGAATTGTAATCTGATCTTAGCTGACCCGAATACATACGTATATACAATTTGAAGTGACTATACATTAGACAGAGTACATGCGAGCTACACAACTTCACTCCACTAGATATGGTGCAAGGTTAGCGGAGAGGGTGTAAGGTTGGCGGAGATTTGTAAGGTTGGCGGAGAGGGTGTACGGTTGGTGGAGAGGGTGTAAGGTTGACGGAGAGGGTGTAAGGTTGGTGGAGAGAGTGTAAGGTTGGCGGAGAGGGTGTAAGGTTGGCGGAGAGGGTGTAAGGTTGACGGCGATTTGTAAGGTTGGCGGAGAGGGTGTAAGGTTGGCGGAGAGGGTGTAAGGTTGGCGGAGAGGGTGTAAGGTTGACGGCGATTTGTAAGGTTGGCGGAGAGGGTTTAAGGTTGGCGGAGAAGGTGTAAGGTTGGCGTACGGTTGGCGGAGAGGGCGTACGGTTGGCCGAAAGGGTGTAAGGTTGGCGGAGAGGGTGTAAGGTTGGCGTACGGTTGGCGGAGAGGGTGTACGGTTGGCGGAGAGGGTGTAAGGTTGACGGCGATTTGTAAGGTTGGTGGAGAGGGTTTAAGGTTGGCGGAGAAGGTGTAAGGTTGGCGTACGGTTGGCGGAGAGGGCGTACGGTTGGCCGAGAGGGTGTAAGGTTGGCGGAGAGGGTGTAAGGTTGGCCCAAAGTGAGCCACACATGAGTGTTAACATTTAGGATATACAAGGCAACATCAAAAATGCGTACAGGAAAAGAATATTACAGTTGACTTCCGGTGGTTCTTTGGGGGTTTCGATCACTGTTTGGGAAAGAGCTATTCAGCTGGTTCATCTTTATGGGTTCTCCATATGTATTCTAGAACAAGCTTATTTCCATTATATCATGTGATAATTTTTCTACTTCCTGTTCTTTGCTTGTTGCTCTTTGTTTGAAAGGAAGTGAGCCGCCGCCACAGAAAACCAACAATTTTCATATGCGAAAACAAAGACCTAGATCAGTTGTGCAGTAACCGTATTATCCCTCTTCTTCTTAAATCCGAAATTTCAAGTTTTTAGGCTTCTTCCAGGGCTGTACAGCTTGATTTGTGTCGAACCTGGTCGGAAACAAAAAATGTTGGTTTTCTAATGCAGAAGCTCATTTATAATCTCAACCAAGATTCTAAGGTGGGAGGGGAAAAGAACAATTCTGAATATCGCATAAAAATAACAATACTGATGAAGAGAAAGATGGCCATCTCTTTCCCAGCAAAGCGTTCACCTAACTGGCTTCAACTAAAACAAGGACTGGGTCACAACAGAGAGGTAGGCAGACTAAATAGTTACCGTGTAGACACAGGTCAACCTAATTATTACGCTATCTTTGGTGTCCATGGACACAGACCGTGTTATAAGTGAAACCATGTTATAATGAGGCTATTTACAATAGACAAATATTAAAATAATCATTTTGGAGCCAAAACATGGTCGTGTTATTGGATATGAGGGCTTAAATGGCTTTAAATGAAACAAGAATTTCACAAATGAAACTTTATTTATCAAACCTAACATTATTCAAAAGTGCAGAAACAGATTAATCATTGTGTCACTCCAGTAAATTTTGTGTCTATGAAGAGCTCATCCCCAAATAATGCTGTAATAATCCTTAAAACGGGTTTCGCCAAGCTTTAATAATGATCGAAAACGATCAGCATATATATTAACTTTCTCATTATTGTCTTTCTGACCATCCAAAGTAGTGTTCAAACATCAAACTATTAACTTCAACATAATTACATGTATAATGATATTTTTTATGGCGAAACACACAGACCATATATGAAAAACATATTTTAAATTGCCGTCACGTAGAACATGAAGTACATCATGAGCCGCCGCATGGGAAAACCAACAATCTGCATAGGCGAAAACATAGACGCAGATCAGCTTCGCAGTAACTGCTGCGAAGCTGATCAGCGCCTTTGTTTTCGCTATACGGATAGTACAATCCATCTTCTTCTTAAATCCGAAATTTTAAGATTCTAGCCTTCTTCAGTGACTTTACAGGCCGGTTCGTGTCGGACCTGGTCGGAACCCAAATTAATGGTTTTGTCACGCACAGGCTCATATGTGATTCTCAATGCCAGGTCAAACTAGCCCCTGAGGCATAAAAATGTAAAATTACAAATATGTAACACTTAAATTTTCCTCTGATCAGAGAGGAAAGCCAGTGTTAAAATGTTCGAAAATGCATTCATATCAAAGTAATAAAAGGAAACAAATAATCAGACATATTATGTTAACAGCACATTGGGTGGCATACAACGCTCAGCATCTTGACCTTTAAATATGACCTGAAAAAAAAATAGAATATAAAATCATTAATTAGTTCAAGTGAACTGTATACATCAAAGGTTAAAATGCATGTACATATATATAAATGTATATATAAGTATATAGCAACTCAAGAGCATTTGATATCTGCTCTAATTCTAACTTTTCACAACTTAACGTGTAACGTATTATGTTGCTCAAGGCATAGACTTGTGGATAACAGACTGAGCACGAACAGCAAAATTGAAGCAATTCTGAGGGATGCCCAGAAATTTGTGTGATAAACAAACCTATTACAACCATATGAAAAAGGCCAGAGTGGGCGCCAAAATTAGATAAAATAACGTCTTATCTACTGTCTACGAATTTTAGTTTCAGGTAAGTCCACAAAACACCAACATGTTTGCCTCAAAGAACACGTTCCTATAAAGAACCAGTCCCACTGAATCGTAAGAAATCGTACGATTGTCTTGATAAAACTGCGTATGCAAAATTTGTAAAATATTTATCAACGTGTTTCTGCTTTCTTAATTTGCATATCGGGGCCAAAGAAATGATCCCAAATTAATAATTATTAAGACAATCGTTAGGCGATCTTAAGCGGTCTTAAGCTAAGTGGGACTTTAATTCAATGAGCTTTTTGTGTAATTAAAAGCTTAACCCTATTCACTCTTTCATTGCCTACATACTGTCGATAAACCTTAACATTTAAAAAAAGAATAATCATTAAAAAAAGTCGTCTGTTTCAGGATTCTAGAATGCCAAAAATCATAAATCATAAGGGCGTGTGTCAAAGTCGTGAAGACCCTATAGGATACTTTACATTCATAACACCGGAGAATAATATCTTTTACAAGCCCGCCATGTCTTTCGCTAAAATACAATTCAAGACCCAACACAGCATAAAGATGTGAAAATTAAAATTAGGAAAGCATACTTATTGTACTATAACCTAACATATATAGAAAACAAAAACATGGTTCAGGCGCGCGGTGGTCGAGCTGCTAATCTGCGCCTTTGACTGTCGCATAAGGAAGCAACAGGGGGCTCTCATGTCGCTCTCACGTCACTTTTCAGTTTTGGACAAGGAAAGATATTAAGAAAAAAGAAAGAAAGGTAAGCCTACCGTGTCCGTGGCCGGCACTAGGTTTGAGTGCCCCTCCCCCATGTCCCGAACTCGGACCGCCGTGCCCGCCTATATCAATAGGTAGACCCCCAAGATGGCCGAAATCTAGAGGAGAGTTATTGGCATCTAGGCTTATCACTGCAACTGCAAGCGGAAGAAAGCAATATTAGCCACCTTTTGGGCGAGTTGACATAATTATAGAAAACAAGACAAGACAAGATCAGATA
The DNA here is from genome assembly GCA_964017185.1 of Rugalucina vietnamica. Classification (NCBI taxonomy): domain Eukaryota; kingdom Metazoa; phylum Mollusca; class Bivalvia; order Lucinida; family Lucinidae; genus Rugalucina; species Rugalucina vietnamica. The sequence goes on from OZ024885.1 coordinate 18,919,609, forward strand.
CGACAATGCAAGACAAGACAGGACAAGACAAGATACAAGATAAGACAAGATACAAGACAAGATACGATACAAGACAAGACGATACAAGAGACAAGACAAGATACAAGACAAGACGACGGTACAAGACAAGACAAGATAAGGCAAGATACAAGACAGGGTTAAATACAAGACATGACGATACAAGACAAGATAAGATACAAGACAAGACGATACAAGACAAGATACGTCAAGACAAGACGATACAAGACAAGACCAGATCCAAGACAAGACAATATACAAGACAAGACAAGATTTTCGGGTCGGCGAGACATATAACAATAAACATAAGCTCTTATACTATACATGTTAATGCGAAACCCAAGGCACATATCATGCCTCTACTTCGTGAAGCCGAAAAACCCTTTAGATTTCCCATGTTCTGTAATTGGATTCGGAAGACCCGTTTCCGATGACAATTTAGAAGCGTGATATTGCAGTCATAATGCAGACCCACAAGTGTTGTCATATAGGAGCAGAAAATATTTCATGATCAGCTGAGTTAAGCATGAATAGCGTTTTGCAGCCTTAATTCAACTCTAGCTAGAAGCCCCCGCGGTTAAACCACATGCCCTGTAAGGTCGTGAGGGGTCATGGTTTTGTGGATATCCAGGGCCTCTTAAGCGTTTCTAATGTGACTTAAACGTGACCGAGGTCCATTTCCTATGACCTTAGTTGTTAAGAGGGACGTAAAACACCAAATCAACCAACCAATCAACCGTACCTGGTGTTCCCTCCAGCATACCGCTGTTGTGGTGACCTTGAGAGGCAGGGGCCGATACAGCCCCTCCAGCCCCGGGGGAGAACCCAGCTAGTAGGTCAGATATCGCCCTAACGTCAGCGGCTCCGACGCCTCCTGTCATGAAGGAACTCGAGGCTTTATTTGTGATTAGACAGCAGACGATAACACTCGGCCAAAAAGAGGTTTGGTATGTTTTGATTTGATCTCTTGATTCTAAGCTTAAACATTATTGAATTTATTTTTCTCCATTTACACAGAACGCTCACGGATCTCATGTACGCATTCGGCTGTTGGTGCTTTGTGGTGTTACTCAACGTAATAAAAGAAACCGGAAGACCCTAGGATGCCCGTCCATTAAGGAGGGTCTGGATGGGGTATAATGATTAAAGAATAATGGCCTAAAAATTTTAATGAGTGTGAATAAAGAGCCAAAAAATTAATGATTAGTGAATAAGTAGATCCTAAAAAATAATGAATAAATGAAAATTTTTAAAGAATAGCAGAATAATATAATGAATACTGAATAATAACATTTTAAAGAATAATGAATATGCTAAATTTGGCTATGGAATTGTCTTAGATGGCCTCCCTGACATTCTAGAATGTCATTTTTTTCGCCCCCCAGACCCGATTTAGCTCAAATGCTATAGTCATATTTCTGAAATCTTTCAATGTTTGGAAAGACAAAGCATGTAGGGACTCACTTCATGAATCTTTTTAAAAAATGTGTCATTTCCTGAGCCAGATTCTTTGTTTGCTTATGTATATGTATTTTCTTTTTATTCTGTTACCCTGTTTATTTTGTCCTTATTATGTATGTTCCAATCCTATAATGATAATCTTTTCTGTGGACGGACATCACTCTGCTTTTTTATATGATAGAGCATAATTATGGTGACTTTTGCAATTAGAAACAAGCCAGTATTAAGAACGTTAATGCAAAACTAACTAGCAGTTTATATGGCGCTACATAATTTTTTCCTCGCTCGCTTCGCTCGCTCGGTATTTAAGACATTTATAAAATGTTTTGTACAATCAGGCACAAGCACAAAATCATACTTCCCATAGTACTCCTATGCTTACTAGTTAACTAAATAAAAACAACAGCTTTTTATTATAACTTTTACCCCTGAAGTTACAATTTTTCCTAAATTAACCTTTGATATGCATAATTGAAGAGAAAGATTCAGGGTGAAACTCAGGGCATATTCAGTATACAGTTTGGAGGGGATTATATTCCCAACAGATTTAAAAGAGGATTTGCTAAAAAAATCAGTTAACTATTTTGGAAAGTTTCTATGAGGCTTTGTGGTCTAGCAGATAATATATGCTTCTCTCAAGATGTTAAAATCAAGGTTGCACTCAGCAGTCTACAATTAGGTATCATAGAACTAGTCTTTGTGGCTTTAGATAAGGGATGCCTTAGGTGAGGAATACCTATATTTGCTATTAGAAATTAGCTGGGTGAAGAAGGCGGTTCTCGTAATTATCCTATTTTAATGAATAATCGAGCTAATTTTAATGAATAAGCCAAAATTTTAATGACAGTGAATAAATGGCTAAATTTTTAGTGATTAGTGAATACCAGGACCCCCCCCCCCCCCATCCAGACCCTCATTAAGGGTAGGCGACCATCAGCCCCACTCAGGCTTAATAATCACGTATATGCCCATTTGCAGAATGAATGCGTAATGCTAAAGATTTGGCCGATATAAATGAAAACGTTACCTGATGAACCTCCATGGCCGCCGCCTCCACCATGACCCGCACCACCGCCATGACCCGCACTTCCGCCATGGCCTGCACCACCATGTCCACCGCCTGATCCTTTTCCTCCGCCACCACTGCTGATACTGATTCCTGCTGAGGCTGTTATACCCCCACCTGAACCTCCGCTTCCGCCTAGAAAAGATGTTGAATGTCCACCGCCAGCTTTGCCTGCACCGCCCGAACTGTGACCACCAGGTCCAAAACCTAATGCCGCAAGGTCAACCACAATTCCTCCGCCATGTCCCGCGCCACCACCCGCGCCTCCACCTGCGCCAAATCCGACTCCTGCGCCACCGCCTCCACCTGATCCTGCACCTGCACCAAATCCGAGACCTGCGCCGCCTCCTGCACCAGCTCCAGCGCCAAAGCCTGCGCCTGCGCCGCCACCCGCACCTGAACCCGCGCCTGCGCCAAAGCCAAATCCTGCGCCACCACCTGCACCTGATCCCGCACCGGCACCAAAGCCAGCACCAGCCCCTGCGCCACCTCCCGAACCTGATCCTGAGCCTGCGCCAAATCCAAATCCTGCTCCACCACCTCCTCCTGATCCTGCGCCTGCGCCGAACCCGAGGCCTACGCCACCGCCGCCGCCTGCACCAGCACCTGCGCCAAAGCCAGCACCTGCGCCGCCGCCGCCACCGGCACCTGCGCCTGCGCCAAATCCGAATCCTGCGCCTCCGCCGCCACCTGCACCAGCACCTGCACCGAAGCCAGCACCACCGCCGGCGCCGCCACCCGCACCTGATCCTGCGCCTGCTCCAAATCCAAATCCTGCGCCACCGCCTCCACCGGATCCTGCGCCTGCTCCAAATCCGAGTCCTGCGCCGCTGCCTGCTCCGGCTCCAGCGCCAAACCCAGCACCAGCGCCTGCTCCAGTATCAATAATAAAAGCACCGCCACCTGCACCAGCCCCTGTGCCAAATCCGAGTCCTGCACCCCCGCCTGCGCCACCTCCTGCACCTGCACCTGCGCCTGCTCCAAATCCGAGACCCGCGCCTGCACCTACACCCCCACCTGCGCCTGCTCCAAATCCGAGACCTGCGCCTCCACCTGCACCCGCGCCTGCGCCTGCACCAAATCCAAGTCCCGCGCCGCCACCTGCTCCGGCTCCAGCACCGAAGCCAGCACCTGCTCCTGCGCCAGTATCAATTATAAAACCACCTCCTGGCCCTATCCCTGCACCTACTCCGCCTGCAAAGAAAACTTGCGATGATTCTATATAAAATCAGAGCCACACTGGTCCTGAGATCGCTCACCTCAGATTTGGTCTTTGAAAAATGGCCTTTGACCGAAATGATCTTGACCTTTAATACTCATTTACTCTATAAGGTGTCTGTAACAGTCAACTTTCATGCCACATGTTACAAAACTTTCTGAAAAACACCAATGTTTCAACTTTCCCATTGAAAAGCCTGTGTGAAAAATTTTGACCTTGCCGTAACATATGTCAAGTTTAACCCCATGCGCGGATCCAGAGGGGGGGGGGGGGGGACCGGGGGTCCGGACCCCCCCTGGAATTTGAAAAATTTACCTAAAAAAAGGTAATTTCGGGATTTTTGGGGGTTGGACCCCCTCTCGTCTGTGACAAAAAATTACCATTTTCGTTGGACCCCCTCTCATGAAAATTTCTGGATCCGCGCATGAACCCTATGTGTTGATTTATATAAACAATAATGGGCCAGGGTCCCCGATGCTACATGTACATGTATATAAAAAGTATCATTGAAATCGGTTCACCAGTTCTGGAGAAGAAGATTTTTAAATGTTTTTTTGCTATTTTAGCCATGCGGCAAACTTGATCAAGTAACCAGGACCATTATACAAACTTTCGGTCACCCTTCATGAGGATGATCGACTTGATGTTTGACTTTGATTGGCCAAGCAGATTCGAAAGAAATGTTTTAACATTGTGGACGACGACGTCGTCGACGACAACAACAACGACAAAAACGACGACGATGGTGGACGCCAGAACATGCCTTCCACTCAGGTGAGTTAACAAAACATATAACATGAAACCTTCAAATTCTGCGCATTTCTGAATTTTTCATACATGCTTTTTTCGATCCCAAATGCGCAATGGCGTACAGCGAGCTTACAGCGGCGTACAAATTGCAACGTACACCAAACGTATGTAACGAGTTTTAGCGTGTGTCCGACTTGTTTTCGGTCGTCGCCACTTTTTAACACTGACAAGCTCGTCACGTTTTGGTCTCATGTGCTCATGTGGGACTAAGGGTTTCACTTTTGCATTCAAATATGATTCAAGTGAAACATTAGACAATGTAGCCTAACAAAACATAACTCAAAGTTTTGAAAGGTGTTTTTTGAAGAAGCAACGGGGTTCGCACGTTACTCGCCGGTTATCCCGAGATAACTGATGCGACTGAGAGTAACCAACGCAGATGAAATCAATATGAGGCTGTATGATGCAAATGACTATCTGGGAACAACTTTCCGCGGATTAGAATGATTCATGACAAGTTGTTCCCAAACAGATTCTTACTCCCTAGTATTGCTACATAATTTCATCTGCAAAGGGTTGTTCTCAGATACGCTCGTTGTCTGCGAACAACCGATGTCATGGTTATCTCTCGATTCCAATGAACTCACCTGCAGCTCCGGGTGGACCTAGGTCGATAGGAATAAGTACGCCGCCATCGCCAGGAACAGGTCCAGCTGCTGAAATAGTCAATAGTCATGTCCGATAATGAAATTCAAATGTTCAAAACTGACAAGTATACAAAATTTGACATTTTTATTATTTTTGTAAAGCCATCTCCCGGAATATGCCCGGCCGTTGAAATATTTTAGTATAAAAACATGCAATAAAGGTGAAATAATAAAGCCCAGTGAGCCCACGGTCCCTGATAACTGAGCGACTCGATTTACCACTACACTACTGAGGTTTCTACATTGCAGTTGCTTCAGGAGGAAGCGAGCATGCAAGTAAGATAGAACGACCTTCAAGATCTCACCCTCTTGTACCATATAATCTGCCTGCACTATATGCAAAGAACAGTACTGTTGGCACACTAGATTTTGTCAATTTAGTTTAAAAAAATGGTCGAAATGGAACCATGATTGGGCGACCTGATTGTTTTGGTAGAGTGTACCGACCGTTTTGTGTCAAACTTTGCCAGGAATCCTGAAGACACGATTTCCCGATTCACGTTATGAATGACGTACCTGGAGCTCCGACGGTTCCCAGCATTCCGGCATCAATTGCTATTCCATTTACCTCGGGCATGTCAACGCGGGCACCACCCGTGAAACTTACTATAAATAGAATGGAAAATACGTGTGGTAAAATTACTGAGAGCAATGAATAAATGAGCCGCCCCATGGGAAAACCAACAATCTGCATAGGCGAAAACAAAGACGCAGATCAGCTTCGCGGTAACCGCGAAGCTGATCAGCGCCTTTGTTTTCGCTACAAGGATAGTACAATTTCTCTTCTACTTAAATCCGAAATTTCAAGCTTCTAGCTCTTTTCTGTGCTTGTACAGCCTGGTTTGTGTCGGACCTGTTCGGAAACCACATTGTGGTTTTCCCACGAGGTGACTCAAATCATTATGTTGAGGCAACATTTTTCACATCTGGGATTGTAAAACAAAAACTATACTTGTATTTCATATGAGAGATGTCCATTGTTACCTCCGCCAGTTTAGTCGATTTCCTCGGTCCAGGCAAAGCAGGATGGGCATCAAAATTTTACCGCGAGTTTGCTCCATCAAGTAATGGGTTCCATCAAACCTTAGTGATGTCCGGCTCATTTGTAGGCCTAACATTGTAAATGGTGAACAAGTTTAAGACGCGAAACATTGCAAGAAGAAATATTTAATACTTGAGCTGCATGTTTGTAAACTGTATATATGCATATATGCTCATGGGCCGTAATGGCGTGTTGGATGAATAAAGTATCATTATGGTCGAATGGAAGACGCATAAATTGGCCAAAGAGCTCATTGAAATAGCCTGGCGTGCAAACCTATCAATAGCAGGTTTACAAAAAAACAAACCAATCAACAACACCGTCTCTAGTTTCTTTTACCTGAATCCGCATCATTGACCTGTAAATTCGTCCGTAGAGATGTTCGTGAGTTCAGATTGGTGTTGGTATTAGAACTTATATCATGTACGACTGAAAACATACACAAGATCATAAATGGATAAATGGAGATTACAAGAAAAAGCCCAAAACGAAGTCCGGTCCGAGTTAAGCTAGACTAGTCACAATGTAAATAATCAAAATGATTCACAGTCAAGATGTTATAAATGCACAAAACAAACCACACTCTCTCCTTCTTCACCAAGTTCTTCTTCTTCTTCTTCTTCTTCTTCTTCTTCTTCTTCTTCTTCTTCTTCTTCTCATCATTATTATTATTATTATTATTATTATTATTATTATTATTATTATATAGCGTGGTACAATAGATAGCAAATCTATTTCAAAACCCAAATTTTAGTATCAAATATGACGGAAAAAGGACATTATCATTTATTTATTCTTTTTATATTTATTTATATATTTTTCATATTAGTATTGACAAAATATGTTACTTACCGTGATCAATGTCATCTAAAAATAGAAAATAAAAAAAACATGATTTTTGTATTTCGAAATTAATTCTGGCCATTTATACGTAGTGTCAATAATTATAAACTCGATAAAATGATAACACTAAATTATGCCAATTGCTAAAGTTTACGTGTAGTTTACCCAAACAGTTTCAGAATGCAGAAAGTCAGAAATAATCGTCGTTTAACCTTAGAAGTTCCCACTAATTTGGGGAAACAAAAAGAGTCACAGATCAACATATTGTGGGTCATTGTTTGATGCTTTTGAAAAAAAAAAAGCTTTTGATGGAGACATATTGAAATATTATATTTCGTCTATACTTGTGGCAACAAATGAAAATTGTTAACACATTTCACCAATACTTACTTATCTGAATGTTGCTTGCTGCAAAATAGGAAAAAACGAAAAATTAAAAATTTTAAAAGACAGTATTGATAAAAGTCCGTACTGTTGTTTAAGATGTTGCATACCAAAATGTTCATGTTTATGCTATCAGTCGTCTTAAAATTCAAAAACATCATCAATGCTATGAAAAATATTAGCCAGATTTCATGGTATGTAGGAAGATATACAGATAAACTGAAATCTGTTTAAATAGAAAGCATATTATCTTAATACGTGGATGGTAAAACACACAACGATCCCCATTTACATGTATGAAAGAGTTAACTTCATGTCGTTCGTAATTTCCAGCCATGTGTTTTAGGTCTCAAATTAGTGTCGATCCACTTGAAAGCCCTTCATACTTCAGTCGTATAAGGTAGTACAAGCTCAAGATGATTATTCTACTGTTAAAATTTGGATACGTACAAACGACAGTTTCTGTTGGTCCTCCGGCTACTCCCACGCCACCTAGAAATTACAACATTAATTTTATATTCATTGTAATGCATTGTAATGCGGACGGAAAATAAAGCATAAATCACTGAGGATTTGGTGTACGAACAAATCTTTAATCAGAGTTTTTAAGTCCCGAAGGATGTGCACGAGAGGCGCATGGCCCGTATCCAAAGATCGAGCTTTTATAAACTAAAAATTAGCTGTTGGCATTATCTATTTTAGAATAATGCGTATTTGTATTTGAATACCATGTGTTGTTGATCGAGATTTGACTACTATTGGTATTACATAAAGGCGAATCTTCTTTAATTGAATAATCTGACTTAAAACGGTTTTACCCGAACCCGCAACACCGGTAATCAAACAGTTACACGGTTGATAGATTGTTAACTTGTATTCCAAATGCGTGTAAGATAATAACATTCTTAGAAATAGAAAATCTTACACGAGTGGTTATTTCATATGAAAATTATCAAACAAGCCTTCGGTGAGTTTAAAATAAAATGACCATGATTGTAGGATTCGGTTTATCATGTGACGTTTAAATTGTTAATTTGTGCCGTCTTCGAAATGTACACTCGCAGTTACTCATCGTGATCCGATCCATCAGATCAAGATACGTTTTGAATAAAAACTGTGTAAATATAATCAGTAAACTTCTAACCTGCAGCACCGGCGCCACCAGCAACCACGCCAACCCCAAGGTCAATACCACCGAGATCTGGTACTAAATTCCCAGGGTCAAACCCAAGACCAAGATCAGGCAAATCAGCTCCTAAGGCCAATCCTGCTCCTAGTGCTCCTAAGTCTGCACCGCCGGCACCGCCTCCAATTCCAGTAGCCCCGCCCCCTACGTCAATTCCGACACCGCCTCCTACGCCGACACCGCCCCCTACGCCAACACCAGCGCCAGCACCGACTGCGAGTCCAAGGTCACCTGAAAGAAATGAATTATGAACAAGATCACAGCTTCCTTTAAAATCATTCTACAATTACTTCACTGAATTCGCTCATTATAGCTGTGATAACTTGATGATAATAGAACACTTGATACCTCCTTGCAAAGATGCAAACAGACTGACAATCTGAGTACTGGCTAACCGTTTAAATGGTCAGAGCCTTCCCAGAAAAAAAAAGTTATAAAGTAATTTGGAATCAAATAAATTACCTCCTCCCAGCCCTAGATCCAAGTTGTTCAGACCGAGATCGAGTCCACCGCCTAGTCCGTCTCCTAGTCCAACGCCAGCGTTGATGTCTAAGCCCCCTCCCGCAATGCCTACACCACCCCCGGCGACTATACCGACACCTCCGCCGGCTCCTCCGCCAACACCTGAAAACATATCTTTTTTAATATAACTTCAATAAATGACACCTTACAACACCACGTTTTATATAGAAAGCCGTGGATACACAGGAGTACGTTTTGCTTCATAAAATAGAATATATGTTACCCATGATCCATGTTTTGAGAAAAATACAAAAACAAGTTTTTTCTTTCTTTCTTTCTTTCTTTCTTTCTTTCTTTCTTTCTTTCTTTCTTTCTTTCTTTTCTGAATATATACCGCTGTTTATTGCATGGTTGTTTTCTTAATTTAACGGAGTAAAGCAATGACACACATAATACGATACAACAGGTATACCGCTGACACAGCGTGTTTTCTTAATGGCCACATATCAGCTTTACCTATGCCAACTCCACCACCTACGCCGATCCCACCGCCAACTCCGACTCCACCGCCGGCGCCTATTCCGATTCCAGCTCCGCCCCCAACTCCGATACCTCCGCCTCCTCCTGCTCCGGCTCCGCCCCCTATGCCTAAACCAATCCCTACGCCAGCTCCAACACCCAAGCCTACGCCCGCTCCAACACCTACGCCAACTCCGACGCCTACGCCACCACCTCCGCCGCCTCCTGCACCTTTGCTGGCTGAAAGTTAAAAATAAAAAATCTTGCACAGACAATAATAGCTACACTGCCCTGGACAGCCACGACGTTACCACAGCCACGCACTGAGCTCAAAAGCCTACTTAAACACAGGTTGGTGTCTAATAAAAAAAAACAAACTGACGTATGACACCTATTTCGGCCTTTTATATCCCAGATGTCCCTTTAAACGCTATCTCGTATACTTGAATGAAAGCCTATTGTAGCACAGTACTGCAAGGTCGTGTCCTCCGAATATTGGTTGCTAAAACGTACAATAACAGTCGATGGGATCAAAGACAATATTCTCTGCAATAAACACGCCTAATCTAGATGCTATGACTTCTCCGAAGCCACCTCTTTGCATTGGGATAATTTGTATTGCCAACTGTGTCACAAACGTCTCACATGTGGCGACAACAGACTTCCCAGTTTATATAAGTAAATCAGACCTACCTGGACTGCCCCCTAGATGGACCTTCGGTGGTATGCCGGGTGGGTAGGGTCCAGGTCCTGGACTAGGCTTCTTAAGCTTCTGGTGGATGTCTGAAAACGGTTGTAGAAAACTTCAGATTAAGATATGTATTTTGTTATGTAAGTAGTGAATATTTCGCCTATGCTTAGTATGAGTGTTTATCGGAACAGTCTCATTTGCATGGGAACTACAATAATTATCAGTAATGTAGTGTAAACAATGCCCTATGTTTGTAAATTATTCGTATAAACATTTTGAATTCTATTGTTATTTTTCATGGAATAGCTGAATTTGTAATATCCTTTACTGTTTTCATCACAATATTACTGAAACTCTTGGACTCCTGAATTCCAAACATTTTTTCCTTTGTGATCTTGAACACTAGTGTTGTCCGGTTTGTGTCGGATTTAATAACCCCAAAACCTATTAATTATTGCTGAAGCTGCAATTTGGCTATAGTTTTTGTTTTACTTACAAATCGGCTTTCCTACAACAGTTTCTTTTAAAACAATTGGTTTTGGTTTCAGCAACGGTTTCTTTGGGAACAGTGGTTTCTTGCCGTACGACGGTTTCTTCGATGGTTTCTTCCAGATAGGCTTCTTATATGGGCCTGGTTTCCAAATGGGTGGCTTTTTGTATACCGGTTTCTTATAGATTGTTTTCTTAAAAATTGGTTTCTTGAAAATTGGCTTTTTATAAGATGGTTTCCAAATAGGTTTCTTGTAAGATTTCTTCAAAGGTTTTGGCTTCCAAATTGGTGGTGGTAATGGTTTCTTTGGCTTCAGAATTATTGGATTTGGTTCATAGAATGGTTTCAAAACCGGTTTTGTCGACAGATATGGTTTCAAAATTGGCTTAGGATTGTACGGTTTCAGAAATTTGGGTTTGAAGATTGGTTTTGGTTTTGGCTTATATATAGGTTTCGGTTTCCATACTGGTTTTGGCTTGTAAATAGGTTTTGGTTTCCAAACTGGTTTTGGTTTATATATCGGCTTCTTAGGTTTCCAGATTGGTTTTGGCTTGTAACTCGGTTTAGGTTTCCAGAATGGTTTTGGTTTCGGTTTCCAGACCGGTTTTGGTTTCCAAACTGGTTTTTTCTTGTAACTCGGTTTCGGCTTGAAACCCGGTTTTGGTTTCCAGAAAGGTGGTGGCCTTGGTTTCAAGAATGGTTTCGGTCGAAATATTGATTTCTTTGGCGGTACTGAAAATAATAAAATAATACAATTGACAATAAAGTACATTGAGAAATTCAACAGTCTAGCATGTACAGCTGCAATACAGTATATTTACATTTTTCTAAAACCTCCTTAGATGAACCATTAGATGTTCATCTGTGTTCATACTTCCATGAACAACATTGTGTCACGCGACGTGACGTAATTCAAACTTGACGTCAAAAAACACGAATCTCGCCAATCTGATTGGACGTTGTAAACGTCGACGCCGTTCCGCTGTTTGAACACACACTGTGTGTAGATTCTCTGTTTGCTGGTAAATGTGACCGCCTTGGTGATTTTTCAACAAGCGATAGAGAGAAATGAATGTAAATATAAGCAATGAGTTTAATTTTTCTGTTGTTCATGGAGCTATGAACAGCAGTGGGTCGCTAGCAAAGCTTACATGAACCCCTTCGGGGTTCATTCACTTTGCACGCGACCCACTGCGGTTCATAGCTCCATGAACACCAGAAAAATGAAATTCATTTCTTAAATGAATAAAAATGTGACGTTAACTTCAAGGCAAACGACGAAAGACTATAACATCAGGAAAATATGTCCGTGAAATGTCTACCCCCTTGAACCCCACGGCGAGGCGGTTCTAACGTGTACTCACAATCTCTGTTTTGAGCAAAAATAAGAAAAGTATCAAAATTTTTCTATTGAAAATTTTCAATTTTTACAACTTTAAAAATCTCTGTATATTGCATTGTCATGTTTTCGTAATGAGTAGCCATAACGTAAAGGATGCGGTTTACCACAAGGTGCTTCATTCTGTCCCAGATAGTCTAAAAAAAAGCAGTTGCTCGCTAAAATGCGTTTCTCCTGAAGTGACAATAAAACAATTTTTGCAAAATTACAGGCGCTGTACAGCCACGCTTGCCATAAACATATTTAGCGGTTGCCGCGCAGTAACTATGGTTGAACTTTAGACAAATGGTCCTTTTACTATGCGTTGATGGGGTTCTCGCCAAAAAGGACTAATGCCATGCCATCATGGTCTGCTAAATTAGAGTTCGACAAGACGCATAAAGTTAAACAAAGGTAGAAACCGAAGAAAGCATATTGTCACGAAAATTTATAAGTAAAGTAATGAGCACTTCCAAACCGAAGCCCATGTTTCAGTTTTCGCTATGCTTACATCTGAAAGGTGGTAGTGGTTTGATAAATTTCTTGTAGATATGTGGAGGTGGCGGAGGCCCTAAAATTGAAAGGCAAGAAACACGTGTATAAAAGATAGAAATGATATATAGATAGCATGTAAGAACAAGAACAGAGAAAATAGTTACAGCATCGAAGAAGCATAACTGGCTCAATTTTGTTTGCAGAAACATGCGCTCTGCGAGCCTTGTAGTCTCATATGGCGAACATCAATGACGCGCATGATCTAAACCATGTTCATTGCTACGCTACCACGAAACTCCGCAAACCTTACTCAGTATCACTCATGCTGCGCAAACCTAGACGCAAGGGCATTTAACCGCTAGCTGAGGACGTACTTTCTGCCATACTGCGAGCTCAAATCAGATTAGAAGAAGAATTTTTGAAATTTTATTTATGGAGATAAAATATGCGCCTCCGTTTGTTTGTTTTCCAAGTATGCCTAGGTTACATTTGCCCTGATCATCTTACGATTTTTGGTCTGTGATTTTTCCTACGATTTTTAGACATCGTAGGTGATCATGGGCTACGACGTATGTGTTTACAATTCATACGGACATCGTGCGATTTCTTGCTCTGGCTTCTGAGTTAAAAACCGTACGGAGATCGTAGGTAGATCGTACGTAAATCGTAGGGTCTCCGCTGACTTAGGGAAATCGTGCGGAGCCCGAGTTATGTCCGTGAGGAGTCCCTACGACATCTGAATGAGCCCTTGCGGTCTCCCTAAGATCTCCATACGGATGCCATACGACCACCCTAAGGGTCTACGATTATCTCAAGGTGTTTTTGTCTCCAAATTATCATTAAAGATCGTGCGGTGACCACACGACCATCGCAGGGTCTCCGTATGGCGCCCCTACGACGTGTCTACGGGCTGCAGTCCTACCATTTTTCAAAACGTTTTAAAAGTGCATACTGTTTCAAAATCGTAGATGCTACAAAGATCGTAGGAAGCCGTAGAATCGTAGGGGCATCGTAGGGCCACCCTGCGGAGACCGCACGAAAATGCAAAAAAATGGCATCGCACGATCATCGCAAGCTAATCGTAGGCCAAGTGTAATCTAGTAATACTGAGATGCGTTCGAGCAACTTAGACAGATAACTGCCAATCATACTGTAAAGAAAGCTTAAGCCACAAACCACACATTAGGAACGACTTGTATTCTGATACGAGAGTCTCCGTTACTTCCTTGTATTTACCATGATGCAAACCTTACATGCCGTAAGATGATAGTTTTTTACTTACATTTTTGTGGTGGAAGCACTTTAAATGGTGGTGGCCTCTTAACAGGTCCAGGATACGGCTTGGAAAATCCATCTGTAAATGTAAAGATCAAGACCGCGTGGTTATAAACTTTTCATGCTCAAATCAAATGAGACAAAAAATATCATAAATGCCAACAATACACTCAGATAGTGAAGCACATATCGAAAGACAATCTGTATTTCAACTTTAAACTGTGTTTTCCTGCTTTAGATGTTCACGGTTGTCTAACTTGGATTTGGTTAAGCGTTTCCAATCGCTTTTGGAATGTTTGAAATAAACAGTTAAACTTAGGCAATTTAACATTATGCCTATGGGAAAAAATGGTATGGGGCATAATTTATTTTGACCAGTTTACACCAAGGAAACCGATACGATTTTATCAGACAAATATCAGTGACTATCAGTGACTGAAGGTTTGTTGCCTAATACGTAAAATTCCTATGACTTTCATTTTTCAATATACGTGGTCAGAGTATACTTAACCACAAAAATAATGCATTACCTCAAAGGCAATGTTTATCCAAACAATGGTTGATTTGAGGATATTTTCGTAGTCTTTCATGTTTACGACGAACAGAGATATGCTATAATTTTGTTTTGGTCACGCTATTCTTTCGCCAAGTTACAAAAGTTTTAGTTAGTGATGCGTTATTTTTGTGGTTCAGTATAAATAGGGATGTGGGTACTTACTTGTTCCGGCAATTACTGTAAAAAAGAAAAGAAAAAAAATAATTAAAATAATTACAACAGACGTCATTCGGTGGCATTCAAAGACAATATGATCTTGAACTAAGGGAGTTAAGAAAAACAAAGTTAAGGAAGCATAAATCCTTCAACGCATTTGTTAATAGTATCAGATAATTTCAATACAATGCAAATACAAAATACAAATAACTTTATTTAGTATAAAGCAAAACATAGCTTAAATCCTACACAACATACATACAGTATATATGCTGGGCAACTTCAGAACACCTGGGTATAGCACTAAAAATGTATCATCATAGTTATTATTATTATTATTATTATCATCATTATTATTATTATTATTGCTGCTGCTGCTGCTGCTGCTGCTGCTGCTGTTTGTGGTGGTGGTTAATTGCTCTACGCTCAGCTGAATTTATTATTTACGAAATCAGACTTAAGACACACATTAAATGCATTAATTGCCTGTTTTTACTGAAATGTAGGGGGGATTAACCTATCGTTGTAATGGTTAGACACAAGTTGATTGATCGATTGATATGTTATAAAAATATACTAGGTCTCCATCCTCCGTGGTGACACGTTCAGTGAGGCCATGTCAGTTTCTTAAAGTACCGGTCCCACTAAGCTTAAGATTCCCTAAGATCGCTTAACAATTGTTTTTATATTAATTTGGGGGTCATTTCTTTGACCCTGATATGCAAATTAAAAAAAAGCAGAAACACTTTGGAAAACATTTTACAAATTTGTATACGCAGTCTTATTAATAAACTTGATATAAGACAATCATACGATTGCTTAAGCCTAGGTTACATTTGCCCCGATCATCGTACGATTTTTCGGTCTGCGATTTTCTCTACGATTTTTTAGACATCGTAGGAGATCGTGGGCTACGACGTATGTGTTTACAATTCATACGTAAGGCACTCGTACGACGACGTGTCTAAGGGCTACGGTCTTACGATTTTTAAAATGTGTAAAAGTGCAGACTACTACAAAATCGTAGAGGCTACGGAGATCGTAGGAAGCCGTGGGAAGCCATAGAATCGTAGGGGCATCGTAGGGTCACCCTGCGGAGACCGCACGAAAAGGCCAAAAATGGCATCGTACGATCATCGCAAGTTAATCGTAGGGCAAATGTAACCTAAGCTTTAACGATTCAATGGGACCGGCATTTTTAGGGGTGTTAGGAGTGAATTTTTAATTTTTATCTCATTTTCGATAAAATTCCTCCAAGCAAACAGAATAGCCCCAGATGGGACGCCGCGTTCAGTGGCGTCACATCTGGGGCATTGCTGTTTGCCTATGTCCCATAAAAGGGGCGCCAGGCTTAAATGAGTTAACCACACATTTCCTGGACATGCATCTCTGTGGCTATATTTCTATTTTGGCTAAATCCTGACTTTACTCAAAAATTGTTGATTTGAACATCAAACCACAGAAACATCATTACAATCGGCCTACAATATATAACAGGAAAGGGCTTCGCCGACATTCTTTTCTTACGTTGTTGGTCATATTGGCTCATTGATATGCGTGCAGTATCAGCCACTGACCATACATTGACCTAAGTGGTTAGCCATGAAAATAAAGGAAACTATTGTTTTAGATAAGATTTACTGTACGTTAATTGCCCCTTCATTCAATGAACTGTGGTGTAATAAAGTCACTTGATGTCTATAAATGTTGTTTTTTCTTCGTTAGCTTATCATGAGTTATTCAACAAAAAGAGCACTTTAAGAAAATGTTTACTTTGAAGAAGGAAAAAAAAACACGAAATCGCTTTATTGTTCTAGATATGGGCTCGAAAAATGCTCTTATCCATATACTGAACGAAATAAGTCAATGACCACTGTATCATTTTCCATATATTGCACTGAAAAAAAAAAACACTCGGATTAAATGACAACCCAAATATCCAAAATGCTACAAGATATCCAAAATGATCTCTTCTTTCGAATCTTTTGAAGGGTGTATTGGCGCTATTGACTATTTCTTGTCCACATCCGTCATGGGCGGATCCAGAGGGGGGGGGGGGGACAGGGGGTCCGGACCCTCCCCCCCCCCCTTGGAATTGCCAGATCATCAGTATTCGTTTTTGCCATGTTGAAATTTTCCGTCAGACCCCTTCTGGGAATTTGGACCCCCCTGAGAAAATTTTCTGGATCCGCGCATGTCCACATTTATGCGCACCTTTCTACTTGATGACATCCCTTGCTTTTGCGGCATCCCTACTAAGACTTTCGTAACTTACAACAGCTTGCATACCTAGCAGATAACCCAATCATACTGGTATATCATATTGCTACTCTCTTCTGGTCGGATGTGGCTCGCATATATTTTGAATAAAGAAATTCGCAATCGCTGTTTGTTCCTAAAGTTAATATTTTAAGTCACGCCATACACATATACTGTACTAATAACATAAAGTTAAAGAGCATATTTTGATATTTCTGTCTATATTTTTCAGACTCAAAAATTTACCAAATTTTGACAACACTGTTATTCAACATTCCAAAATTCAAAACCATGTACTTCTACTAGTCTCTGTGACGTAACGACATACATGTACCAATTCATGTGCCTAATTAGACACCCCCTATAACCAAACGTGTATTTCTCCAAAATTCGGGAATTTGATCATTGATTTTCTATCAAAGTTTTAAGATATGCATCTCTAGTTTATGGAACTGGCATAGGTGAATAGCCATATCAATAAATACAGGGGTAAAACAGTAATGAAATTTTGCTCATTTGATTTAAGGTGTATTTCATGGTAATGGCTTGCATGTTATCCTTTGACAGTTTTCATTGTCTTTAAATGCGACTGTGCCTCTTTTTCCATCTTCAAAAAGCAATACTTTGAACCAAGTATGGGCAGCAAAAACAGCCAAACAACAAATTTATAGACAAAACTGAAACAATGGCTCTTTTTGTGATTAAAACTGGTAATGTTTTACTTTCATGTTTCTGCCTACATGATCACGTGATCTGTAAATTTTCTCTTATATTCCGAAACAATTAGACCCACTCTATGTCGTTATCTTAGAACAGCATCAACTTTTGGCATTTCTCCTGCTGGTAGTACATGTCGAAATGCCGTTCATTCGAGTTGATAATCGTCATTTTGAAAACCAAAAAAATGCCCCAAACCTTCAAATAAGTACCTTAGATCGAACATCTGATTTCATCATTAGTGGAATATGATTAAATTTATGCCAATAGTATATAATAAAGTATATCGGGACAAATGTTCCTACGTACTTTAAAGACAGTATTACTATGTTGATTGTTTGTTTGCTTTATGTCCCAGTCAACAGCTAAGGTAATGCAAGGACATTGCCTCCATTTTATGGGACTTTTACCCAAAATGAGGATGTCATGACATCCAACAAGTGCTTGAAATATTTGTAACCATCCAAATGCGCCACAAAGACTTATATGTATGGACGATTTGACTTGCACCACTTCACTGGGCAGGCTAAAACCAGAGTTGTTTACCAGTAATCAGATGGTCAGTCAGTAGGGTATAAGCTTTGCCTGCAGGCACAAGCAGTACATCTATTTCTTAAGGCCCCAATGTGCGGGGCCCAACTATGTTGAGAAAATATATTTTGCACATGGACACGCGGTTTAAGTTGGCTTCGAACCCCGGACATAATTCACAACAATTGATTGGGAATGCATGTTTCTCAGCATACTATAAGGATTGCTTTATTTTATAGTGTGTCAAGTGTTTTTTTTTTTTTTTTTTTTTTTTTTTTTTTTTTTTTTACGCTGTAACCTGGTCAATCGGGAATTATATCTCTTGAATTTCTTTTTGAGCTCCATATCGTTTTGACACCATGCATCTTCGAAGAGAGGGTCATAGCTGACTGTGATATTAATTGCTATTTGCTATGACCAGTAATAAATTTAAAGATTTCACTGCCCACTCATTTAGGTCAAGACATTTGGTTTGATAAATGGTATGTTGACTTGCTTGAAGAATCAAAAGAGCGAAAGGTGACCCATATCCAAACGGGGCAAATGTGAAATTTATAATGTGACGCCATGCATGTATATAAGTTTGGAGATTTTTACAAGGCAGTCAGTGTGACATAGGGACAGGCTTATGATAAAAATCATCCATTGACTTTGTCAGGGCATTTTTGTTTTAAACTTGATCCTGTAGTGATTAACTTCGATTAACTTCGAGTCACTATTCAAACGATAATCATTCCATGGAGATGAAACTGTCCCATGTAATTTGCTGTGAAGGTTTGAAATTTAAAACTATAGAAGCAATGACGCACACAATTACTTGAACACTCTGTCAAACAGCAGAACATCCAGCCAAACAGTATAGCCTTTATTTACTGAGAAACTAAATAAGTCACTGCCCATTTGTACGTATAATAAATTCCTCTTATCATGTCCCGAATTGATTAGACTTGATGAGATAAGTAAGTTTTAATTTCCGTTGTGGTGTTAAACAAGGCGGCACAAAAAGTCGTTCAACGTTTTGAAAATTCATCAATAATTTCATTATTCGCAAATTGAAAAATCACTCTGAAAGTGTTGATGTTAGATATGTTCTACTGCTTTTCAGTCGAAATAAATAAATTTATACAGGGAGATATGGTCAACAAAATTCTTAACGTCAGAAAAAAGCGTCAAAATAAGACAAATACGTTTAATTGATCTAATCTATCGGCATCAAATTTATATTATGCAGATGATATCTCGCTTTTTCGGACATTTCAAGCTCAGTGCTTATCTGTGATTTAAATGACATAATGATCAAAATGGCAAAAGATCAGAAGCAGCGGCTATAAATGTACTCGAAAACTTGACGCTTTGAAAATAAATAAATAATTCTCGTGATACTACGATAGTAATAATAACATATTCAAAAGAAATAGCGCACCAAGTCATTACGAAATATTTTCGTAGACTGCGTTCTGAAGTTGTCCAGCATTTTCGTTTAGGTTTATATCTTATATCTTGAAAGTTTAAGAAAGTGAAATTTATGAAGTATTTCAAAATTGGTCAAATAAGAATAATGACTTACCAAAAATGCATGAGCATAACGCTATTAGTCCAAGCCTGGCCATTTCAGAAAGTAAAGAAAAAGTTTGAAGGCCAAAAACCAAGTGGGCCCTAACTTGTTCTGGCGTTATTTCCTTAATTTATGGTTTAAGCTCTGCGGATAGGACACGTGACTGTTTCTGACCAATGGGGCATACGAGAATGACTTTTGTTTCAGCTGCTGAAGAAGTGACGAATTTAATGATATAAAAATGACAACTCAGTTGCAAAAGCCTGTCTCGAAGCGTGGTTAAGATTATAATGAATGATCTTTGGTTTGCACGTGTTTTCGAAATCAGCCTAGAGTTAGAACCAGAAACAAGCTATACAATCGAAAGTTTGGGTTTGGAAACAAGAAAAATCAAAGTGTATTCCATCCTTAAAGGCGAAAACAAAGCAACAAATGCATTTTCGTTGTCTAATCTGCGTTGTTTGCTAGCCACATAGAACGCAACGTATGCTTTTGTCATGACATGACTGAAACCATGACAGCTTTTGACCATTATAAATATGATGACCGCTAATTGGTCATTTATGAGCTTCGGCTGTTGTAATAAAATATTTTCTCACATCATGATGGATATATGAGCCAGATGATTAGCAAACTTGTTTTTGCGAATTTCGTGAACGGTACGACTCAATTTAACCCGATCAGTTTTGGCCCTGGTTGTCGTTTATAACCCTTATGTCGTTAGGTTTGTTTAATGGAATCTACATAACTTAAAACAAACGCGTTTATCTTTTTCAGTGTACGCGGACAAATCTGTATAATTTGTTGCTCGCATTTTCATACCATAGGCTGACGCAACTCTCTTTTCTTTCATTTCTTATATTCTATATATCTCATGATACGGTCAATAAAACGCAGAATATTCACACTTTTTCTGTTCGGATTTCGTAACAAATACATCTTTAATATGCACATGTGAGCACGTGTTGTTAAGGCTGCATGCCCAGGGGCTCGTTTCACAAAGCGTTTTAAGACAAATTTTATCCTAAGTTTGAACTTAGGACTAATTTCGGTTAAGATATGTCTCATCCTTAAAGATGTCCTAACTTTATCCTAACAATAGGGCACAACTTATGATTGAACTTATTTTATTTTATAGTAATCTAAAAATGGCGGACGTTTTTATGTGAAGGGAAACACAACAAAATATTACCAAGACCGGATTCGAACTCGGATCGCCTGGACAGAAGACAACATAGCTTACCACTGAGCCACCGAGTCATATTGTTTATACATTGGTTCAGTATTGATAAAGGCCAACATTTTATTTTAGTTTGTTTGTTTGAGTTAATGCTTAACGCCCCATTCAACAGCTATGTTCAAGCCGAGACGTTGCCTCCTATTCATGAGGCGTTCATACAAAATTAGGATGCCATGGCATCCAAAACGTGCTTCAACTATACTCAGTCAAACTTATATCGCAACAACGATTTATTTGTTATGTTATACAAATAAACTTTATTTCCACTGGATTAGATTGCCGTGCGATTGACACATCTAACAACATCTAGTTGTAACATTCTGTATTATGCGTCTCAAGAAATTATTCATTTTTCACGATCCAAAAGGAAGACTGACTTCCAGAATCTCTGGAGTCGCATGCCACCAAAATAACCGCTTTGGCCAATATCATTCGAGCTCAATGGTCCATACTTTGAAAGCCAAATTGTACTTTATTAATTCATAGGCGATTGCTGACCAGCATATATGGTAGACTGTATTACATTTCATTGAAAAGCGAAAACATGCCATAATCATGATGCGTTGTGTTTGGCTCAGTATAAATTACCAAAGTAAGGCTTATGTGCATGGATGGTTTTACCTAACCACGGTTTCTAGGCAGGCTCAGACCTGAAGGGTTCATCAGGAAAGCATGTCCGTGTAATGTTCACCCCCTTGTACCCCACTTTTATATAGCAAAACTGGGGTTTGCAGGGGTATACCTATTTTTCTTATTTTTGCTCCAAAACATAGAGTGTGGGTACTCGTTAGAACCGCCTCGCCGAGGTAACGTGTACCCACAATCTATGTTTTGAGCAAAAAAAAAAAAAAAAAAAAAAAAAAAAAAAAAAAAACAGATCGGCCGCCCGATGCATCAGGTTTATCATATAAGGGAAACACTCGTGTTAAAGAGATTTGGTTTCGATTTGCAGACGAAATAGCCTATAGCATTACAATGAAACAGTTGGTAGATCTAAGTGAGCCTATAGCATTACAATGAAACAGTTGGTAGATCTAAGTGCATGTATTTATATTGAAATAGAAAGAAAAAAAAGAAAAAAGAGAGAAAAATGGATTCGATCTCGGATCGCCCGGCTCATAGTATGGCAAAAATACTAATTGAATTACTTGCATAAATCCACTGAGCTATCACCAATACTAAATCAATTCTATTATTTACAATACTTGAAACCAACTGTTTGTTGTGTTTGACCTTGAATTGAGATCAATCTTATGAGCAAGTCACAACCTCAAACATAAGACAAGTATTACCGTTAAGATAGATCACAAGTCACTCCTAAGAGTAGTCTCGATCATAAGATAAGAAATGTCCTAAGAGAGCTTCGTGAAACGAGCTACAGAAATGGAGCACAAATTTATCTGGATATCGGATTATTATACCGATAGGTAGAGTGCTCAAAATATAATGGGGCGAAATAGGACCTGCCATTTAAAACCCATTTTACGCTATTAAATATTAAAATAAATTAATTTTCCTTAATAGTTCATATATCTACAAAATATCCTCTTTATGAAGATGTATTTTTTAAAAGAATTGCTTCAGCAAAAGTTGAGTCAAACTCAGTTACAAATGTTAGATCCATGTTCTATATTAAATGATAGTAAAATACAAAAAGAAGCACCCCCTCATCTAGACGAATGCCTAGAACAACATCATTTCTTAATCAAAATGCATTTTCCTTAATGGTTCCTATCAGGGGATAAAATTATCTTTCTAAAGATATAAATTGCAAAAACCTACTATAAAAATAAATAGGGTCAAACTTCAGAAAATCCTAATGTGAGACCAACGAAATTTTATTTTTCCGCTTTAAAATCGGGCCCCAAATTCACAGGTAACTCCTATTGATTTTACTGAAAATGGCTACTCCATGTATATTTCATAATATTGTAAATTACTAACGTTAGTTTATAGTGATAATTTATTTATTATTTTCATTTATTTATTTATTTAAAATTACATATATATATTTTTAGTATGTGTACCCGACATTAAAGGCAATGAATTAAATACAAGTATGACCCAAAGAAAGATGCACAAAAATGCGACTCTCAATATTTGTTCTCAATGTGTCGTCTTTCTCCTATATCATGTCCCTCTGTTTTGACATTTAACGAAAGAATAACTCGCAGTGATTAAGGTGTCAATCAATTAAAATTGTCAATTTTAGCTTAATTCCATCATTCATGTTTGTTTTTACAGCATTGAAATTTTCGTTATGAAACAGCAACTGTCTGGCAAAATTGCCCTTTGCCCCCATATGGGAAACTGTCACTCGGATCAGCCTAGGTATCTCGTTTTCCGGGAAATAAAAATGGAGAATCATTCCGGGCGGCAAATCACTTTGTATGTATTTATTTTTCTCTCCTTTCGGCTGACCATGTATATCAATTATCTTGACTTGACATAACATTTTGCCGAATATGTCTGTTCTTCATTTTTCCTTTTCTACGGTCACGCATGCTTCTCTTCGTAGCCTTGGGGTGTGAAGTTTGACTGTAAAAACAGTATTTGAGTCTTATCATGAGAAAACTTACAATATGGTTTCCGAACGGGTACGACACAAACTGGGCAGTACAAACACGGTAGATGACTAGAAGCTTGTAATTTCGGATTTAGAAAGGAGATGAATCGTGCTAACGTGTAGCGAAAACAAAGGCGCAGATCAGTTGCGGCCTGTCAGCATTCAAGACACATGCCATTTGGACCACGAATTGGGCGCCATTGCGGGACTCATCAGCAAATCGCGTGGGTAGTGAGCTATGGATACATTGTAAATAGGGTGTCCCTGACGGCGTTTCGTAAAAAAGTGGAAAAACGGATACTGAAGTTTATCCGGTGGTCGAGTTGACTCAGATCTATACTAGAGGAAAAAATCTACAATAAGTCGCTTAGTTACCCGAGAGTAAAATGGATTCTGATTACACCATTCATTACAGAAAACATTGAAGTTTATCGTATCACTGGAATTAATTTTCTAAACAAGTCACGTTTTATGATATTTGGGTGAAAAGTTCATTTTTGAGAATAAAATTGCGAATTTCTGAAATTCCTCTTTTCCTCAAAATATCAATGCCACGTAGATATTTTCTTATTAAACCCATGTCAAAATATTGCCAACAGTGTGTTCTTAGTTTTAAATGTGTTTTTATCAGCCAAAGATTTTCAGTTTTTGGAAAAATCACGTTTTTTATGACAGAAATCGCGATTTTTTGAAATTCACCTTTAAAAGTTTTCTGTAAGAAAATTACAAAATCGCTTTTCAGTAAAATGGTATAGTAATCATAAACATCATTATTCGGGCTTTTCATTTTATTTGAATTTGCATTTGTATCGGGTTCCAATGAAGCTGGGTACCAGAAATTAACAATGGGGTGTATTTTCAGAAATATATGACATACGAGTGCATGACTGTTTTTCTAGGCGGAAATAAGGCATCAAAAGTTATTGAAAAATCTTAAAATGTTTGTAAAAGGCGACTAAAATAGTCTAATAGGTGTTTGCAAGATTGACAATGTGTTTCCGGAGTTTAATTCTGGGGTAAATAATGAATTTTAGCAGAAAATCGCGAAATATTGAAAACAACAATATATATAAAGGTCAGTCTCTGCATGAAAACTATACAATTGCAAGTAAAACAGTTTGACAGGTGTTTGCAAGACTAACGATGTGTTTTATATAGTTCAGTTTTGGGGTAAGTGATGGGGGAAGGTTACATTAGGGCCGGAATTCTGGTTTCCATGGCCACAGATAGCTCCAATAGACTTACAAAAGGAAAAGATGAACAAATATTTTTCTACGAAACCACAATACCCAGAGCTTTAATATTTTTGTGAGTAGCAATGCATAGTACCCATCTTTATAAATTCTGTCAACCGTGCCCCTGGGGTCCATACAGGCTCCGCCCCAGGGCGTCATTGCC
The DNA here is from genome assembly GCA_964017185.1 of Rugalucina vietnamica. Classification (NCBI taxonomy): domain Eukaryota; kingdom Metazoa; phylum Mollusca; class Bivalvia; order Lucinida; family Lucinidae; genus Rugalucina; species Rugalucina vietnamica. The sequence goes on from OZ024885.1 coordinate 18,944,573, forward strand.
TGCCATAGGCTTACAATGGGAAATACATGAAAAAATCTTTTCTGAAACCACAAGACCCAAAGCTTCTGTATTTGGTATGCAACATTGTTACATGGAGCTTGACATAAGTCCTGCAAAGCATGTCCATGTGCATCGGAGGGATTTGATTATTACCATAGTGGGAAATACTTGAAAAATCATCTTCTCTGAACCCAAAGAAACCAATAAGAACCAATCTTGTAATATTACACTATGCTTTGCATTAAGCAATATTATGAAGAGCACTAAATAAATTCGTCCATTCACGCCCCGGGGTAAAAAATGGCCCTACCCGGGGGTCATTAGTTCCCATAGCCTTGGAATAAGAAAAACAGAATCTTCTCTGAAATTGCAAGGCCCCGACGTGCGTTTATATTTTATTTGTTGCAATTATAGTAAGGTAAAAGAAGACCATGATCAAGAAATGGCGCAATCAGAAACAAAATAGATACCAATCCAAAAAATCGAGATGGGAAAAACTAAACGGACAATCAGGTACCTATACTTAGAAAATATAGCGTAAGCCATATGAGCAGCTATTTCCAAATAGGCGGTCACTCAGTAAACCGAACTTTGGAGTCAATTTTTATGCTGTTTGAACCTTATGTGCGTTTTAAAGTTTTTATTTAATTTCGGGTAACTGAGTGGCCGCCAATTGGGAAATAGTTTCTTACTCGGCTTACGATATGTTTCTAAGTATAAGTACCTTTAAACTATCAATTTAGTTTTTCCCACCTCGGTGGTTGGAGTGGAAATTTCTTTCTGATTGCGCCTTTTCCTGAGCATTGCCTTCTTGTACCTCTTAACTAAAAATATGATCCTCGTAATAAACTTTCCAAAATTGGTCCATACAGGCACTGCCCGGTGACGTCATTATCTGCCAAAGGTTTAAGAGTTGTCGCATGACAGTGTTTTTGACTGCTTTTGGCATTGTCAGACATCATGCAGGATCACCTCCACATGTAAACCAAAGCACCATCCTCATACATCATTTTGCATTGAAGTTTAAAGACAAAATGGCTGAGCCAAGAATTTAGGTCACAGTGATCTATAAGTACTTGTGGTCAAGGGTCAATTCATACTCATAATAATTTTGAAAGAAGTATAATCATTGCTGAGATTAAGACAAAATCACTGAAAACAAAAGATAAAATCACTGAACAATGAAATTAGGTCACATGGACTTTTTCATATAAGTATTTTGGGGTCAAAGGTCTAGTCGTACTCACTCATAATGTGAAAGAAGTATGGTCATATACCCAATGAGTGTTCAGATATAAAGCAAAATCACTGAACAATGAAATTAGGTCACGGTGACCAATAAGTACTTTGGGATCAAAGGACTGTACGGTTATACTCACTCATAATCAGAAAGAAGTATGCTCATATAATAATTGAGTGTCAAGATATAAGGCAAAAGTTCTGGACCATGGAAATTAGGTCAACCCAGCCCTAACCTCTTGACACATAAGTCAGTGTCAGAATTTTTAAAGTAAAATTTTAACCATTAAGGACCGACCACCTTTCTAAGTTGTTTCCATTTAGGAATGATAAAGAAAACAATATTTAAGGTAATCTTGATTGTGACCTCTAGCCCAACCCCTAGTCTCGGACGCAGTGGCCCGATGTCCTGGAACCTAAAGTACATGAAGAATGAATGCTGTAGGATAAGCTGTTGTCAATAGATGCAATATATCTAGCCCCACCCAACTGGAAATGGACCTAGGAATCTGATCCCATGAAATGAATTCCACCCCTATAGTGTACAAACATCACAACAGTTACTATGAATGCTGATTTTTATAAGGTTGTCAATGTAAAGACTTCTAGAAACAATAACACAGAACAGTCATGTGTGATGTTGCTCTTGATTTTAACCTTTCGCTCCCTTCTAAGCAAGGATTCGGGGCTCCGAAGCCATGATGTGAAAGCCAACCCTACCGGGTATCAATGGTCAAAGTATCAATACTTTTACTGGGCTTTCAATGCATGTATTTGGACTTCTAGAACAATTTTAAGGTGATATAGAATTTGACCGCTAGCACCACCCTGGTGCATAGACCCCGGGGCACGGTGCCTTAAATTGAAAGCCAACCCTACAGGGTACATATGGCCCAAGCATGAATGTTTTCTAGTCAGTGGCTATCAAGTTATTGACTTCTAAAAACTTTGAAGCATGTGTGACGCTTAGGAGAGCGTGCATGCGCAAGGGAACTCTTAGGACCGAAGTGACTACAAGTGTCAGTTCTCTGCACTAAATGCAGTCGATCTAGCAAAAAAGATGTTTGAATGACAGTTCTTTGGCTTAGTATTTCATTTTACTGGAAACAATTGAACAGTTTTCATGTGGAGAACTTTATATGGTAGTCTGCAATAATCTGCATTTTTTTTTCTCTTAAAATCACCATTTACCCCGAAATTGAATCCTGAAAACCACACGGTCAATCTAGCAAACACCTATGAAACTATTTTACTTGACTTTTACAAAGATTTAAGTAAAAAAGCATTTTGACGCCTCATTTCCGCCTAGAAAAACAGCCACGCGCTCATATGTCATATATTTCTGAAAATACACCCCATTGATAATTTCTGGTACCCAGCTTCACTGGAACAAGATACAAATGCAATTCCAAATAAAATGAAACGCCTGAATAATGATGTCTATGATAATTATATAATTTTACTGGAAAACGTTTGCATAACTTTCAGACGGAAAACTTTTTAAGGTGAATTTCAAAAAATCGCAATTTTTGTCATAAAAAAAACAAGATTATCCCCAAAGCTGAAAATCTTTTGCTGGATGAAAACACATTGAAAACTAAGAACACAATGTTGGCAATATGTTAGGCGTCGGTTTGATAAGAAAAGATCTACGTGGCATTGTAATTTTGAGGCAAGGAGAAATTTCAGAAATTCACAATTTAATTCTAAAAAATGAACTTTTCACCAAAATATCATAAAACGTGACTTGTTTAGAAAATTAATTCCAGTGATATGATAAACTTCAATGTTTTCTGTAATAAATGGTGTAATCAGAATCCATTTTACTCTCGGATAGCATAGAACTCCTTGATTTTGCCAAATTTTCCTCAGGTACTATACCCCATTGACCGTAGGCCGAGCCATTACAATTTAATGACTAACAAATGTGACCACAGAATTGGTCGTTTCAATTCTAAATAACTTATGTGGACGCTGAATTGATCATGCACATAGATCTGATCTAGAGTACGAGTATATAACATAACATAACATGACATGACATGACATGACATGACATGACATGACATGACATAAATTTTATGTAGACTTAAGCATATATAGCTTATCGTCAAAACAAACATATGATCATATATGAGATATGGAAAAAAAAAAAAAAAAAAAAAAAAAGAAAAGAAAAAAGAAAGAAAGAAAGAAAAAAAAACAGCTATTGGAAGTCTGTGCTTGAAGACTATCTTTGGTTGTACTTTCTGTGGAACATAAATACCGTTTTATTACCCAACCAACTATATACAGAGTAATTGCATATTTTTCGCTATATCATAAGTTGGTCTCTGACCGGTCCATAGTTTTGGATATAACATGGAACTATACCATGGCCTGGTACCCAGCTCAAAATAGATAATATACAATGGCCTGGTACCCAGTTCAAAAGATGTCAGAGCTATAGCAATGTTTCACTATGCCACAGTTTGGCCTCAACTGCGCATGCCTGGTCCGGTCCATAGTTTTGGATATCACATGGGACTATACCATGGCCTGGTACCCAGCTCACAAGATAATAAGGAAGCTGGCAGATGTAATAGAAAATTCAAATCAAAGAATAGATAGGTGGTAATTGAAAACACAAATGCAGTCGACAATGTGGATCTAAAATACATTGAACAGTGTTTTTATAGCAAATTGTCAACCTCCTCATTAATGACAGTGTGTCTTTCAAAGACGCTAAAGACCAATTTGATTTTGAACTGATATGGAGAGTCAGACGAATTGAATCTTCATGGTATCTAGTATATATGTTATTGTTGGGTAATAAAACAGTTATTTCATGGCTGTTTGGTGAATAGTCAAAACCATTGCCCCTCGGTGCCTCGGATGACCCGGTGGACTATTGCCCTCGGTCTTCGACCTCGGGCAATAGTCTACCATGGTCATCCTCGTCACCCCAGGGCAATAGTTTTGACTATTCACCAAACCACCATGAAATAACTGTTTATTAGATGACCCCAGGAAATAGCTCAGCTTCACCAGGAAAACATGTCTATGAAAAATATACTCTCTTGAATCCCACTTTTATATAGAAAAAATGGGGTTTGCAGGGGTATGCCTAATTTTCTTCATATCATTATTGCAGTAACAGGAACAACTATTAGATCTCGGTTGATTTACAAATTTGGCAGACCCCGTTACTGATTGCGGACTTAGCTGCCCTTGCGTGTTTGAAAATTGATATTAAGTGTTGTCAAAACGCTTTTGTGTCTTCATATTTGATCGGATTTTCTTCATTCTTGGCATTTACAAGGGCAACCATAATATCTTGGATGAGTCGATTTTCGATTTTCGGCCAGATCGCGCCTCTGTGGAGCTGCCCTTGAGTGCTTGAAAAAAATATTAGTGTCCACAATGTAGCGCCTACATTTTTATCGGATCTTCATCATTCTTGGCAGAAACAAGAATAACCATTTTATATCCGATGAGTTTGCATTTTGACCAGATTGGTTGAAGGACTGCAGAGTTAGCTGCTCTTGAATGTCTGAAAAATAACTATTTAATGTTGTTAAAAACACTCTAGCGCCTTTATTTTTATCAGATCTTCATTCTTGGCAGAGGATACCTTGGATGAGTTTGAATTTCAAGGGCAACCACGTACCTCGACTGAGTTCTAATCATGTTGATTCCCAGGTGAGCGAGTTTTGCTTCTTTGGGCTCCTTTTTAAGTTTTGTAGCCTGTGACCTGAAAGTTGGACACCTTATTAAGTAAATGGAGTTATGTAAGTACTCAATAATTGGCCTGATCATGATCATATTCAAACTATAATTTAATTTTCTCAGAAACCTCTTGGCCATTTCTAATGTTGTCGAGAACAAGTTTATATAAACGATCCAGGTCACACGACCAAGATGGCCGCCATGCTCATACACGGTAAAAGAAACCTTCAAAATATTCTTGTCTGGAACCGGTGAACCGATTGCTACGAAACTTGATGTGTAGCATCGGGGTACTCCGGCCCACCATCATTATAAATCATGACCTTTGGTTGACCTTGTCCTATCTAACACCAGATTTAATCACAAAGGCGTTTTAAATGAGAAAGCAATGAATTTTTTCAGAAAGTTTGAATTAAAATTTTGTAGATACAGACAGTTTCATACTGTGTTAATGAAGTTATGTGAGTATTTAATGTAACTAAATATCATTTTTGTCAAAGGTCAGGTAAGCGTTCTTGGGATTAGTTTACTAATACAGAATGCGATAGACCGGGCCTACTTCACTAAGATTTGGAATAGTATTCAACATGTGAGCTAGTTGCTTACAACGAACAAACAAACTTGAAAATGTCAGCTGTTTTAGCAAATGGTTATTTCTTCTACGGAACAAAAACTGAGACTATGTGGAAAAGTGGCAAAAAAGGCAGACAGACAGACAGTTAGAAAAACACTTTATACTCTTTGTAAGATTAACAATATACAAGGTATTTACAAGATACATGTCATTGTTAACAAAGGTGGCACAAATACTACATACAAAAGTCCACATTTGGCAATAATAGTTGTAGAATTCATTTAGTCATTTTTGGAAATTTTCTTTATTGTTGGAGAAGGTGCCTGTATCATCGGCGTTGAGAAGTAGCAATACTTTAAATTTAATACTGTAAGTTCGATAATTTAAGAAATATGTTAAATATATTCGTAGCTATTTCACTTGGTGCTTCCTTGGTCCGGATATAAAAAGGTTTAATTTGACTTTTTGGTAACGGATTTTGTTCTACTTCTTTAACACAGTAAATCTTCACAAAACAGAGTCGATAATAATATGAATTGCTTAATTTATATCACTTTTTAACGAATCAAATTAAATTTTACTATAAAATTGCTTTCAAAGCACTATATTATGACTTGAAATTCTTTCAGTGACGTCATAAATTAGAATCAAATCAAATCTTTGACCAAATTCTAGGAATTATTGTAGAAACAAATCTGGTACCTGAATCAAACAAAACCAAATCCTATCGGGACCTATAGTAAAAGTCAAACAAAACCTTTTTATATCGGAACGAAGGAAGCACCCAGTGTATTTCAAGATCTAGTATTTTGACACCTCCGGACAGTACTTAGGAAAGAGTTAAGATCATTTACGTAAAAAACAAATAACATCGGGGAAAGAGGTTCACCCTGACATACCCCACACTAGCTTGCAAAGAATGTCAGCATGTCATTAGTAACTATGACAAAGTTATTTCAACGGAAAGTCAACGATAAAAATAATTGCACGGGCGGATCCAGAGGGGGGGGGGACAGTGGGTCCGGACCCCCTGGAATTGCCAGATTATTAATTTTTGAAATGCTGAAATTTTCCGTCAGACCCCTTATGGGAATTTGACCCCCCCCCCCCCCCTCTGAAAAAATTTTCTGGATCCGCGCATGATTTGAACATTTTATATCATAAATTATATGTAGTTTTCAAGCAAGACTGCTATGCTACATTGTAATGCTCATATTTATAGATGCGTCCCCAAAATCCCCTTTTTTTGCACAGCACGTCTTGCTTCATTGTCAGATTATGGTCTAAGATGGATCAAACGTTAAACAAGTTAATGATGGCGCACCGTGACGTAAACATTCCTATGTCCCTAGCTGTTATATTACATTGCCATCAAAATAATACTTAGGATTTTAAAAAATGGCTTTTTGAAGCCTTATATGATCGCTCATGTGATTCGAAGTCAACTCGTTTAAGTTTTGATCCCCCTTAGAACAGAATAACTATTTTTCACATTGCTCATGATTTTTCACAGATGAAATGTCTCTTCTTATCGCAGGTAATATCATTTAGGCTTAGCTCTCTGTCAGATCGCATTATTATGACACAATCTTCAGCAATTCCTCCAACTGCGTTATTGTTTGGTTGATTCAATGCCCAGAATTTCTCAGGCACCTTTTCACGGCTGCGTGGGTATTTGAATTTCCCTTCTTTCGCCCTATCGTTTACTCCAATCCAGAAACGGGCATCACTTCCTTGATAATCATGTACTAATTCTTCCACGAACTGCATTTCCTCGTCAGTTGTTATTTCGATCAAGTAGCTATCTCTATTCTTACAGTAGTCAGAGGCATCGTCCCAGTTTTTCTCTAATTTTACAACAAGATAATAATGTCCATTAAAATATGCCCAGTGTTCCGTTTGCAATTCACTTATTGTTTTACCCAAAACTCGGTTTTCAGATTCTAGTTTATCCTGATCCGCTCTGAGGTTATCACATCTTTGCTTCAGATTTGTTTCGATAGTTTGCAGTTTGTTTTTGCGAATTTCATCTTTTCTTTCAAGTTCAACATATCGCTTTTCACTTGCGCTTAGCCTTTCGTTTAGACCAGCTTCGATGGTTTGTAGTTTCCTATTCCAAACTTCGTCTTTTCTTTCGAGTTTGGCATATTTCTTTTCACATTCACCTAGTCTTTCATTCAGATCTGTTTCGATAGTTTGCAGTTTGTTTTTGCAAATGTCATCTTTTCTTTCAAGTTCGACATATCGCTTTTCATTTTCATCTAGTCTTTCATTCAGACCTGCTTCGATAGTTTGCAATTTTCTATTCCAAACTTCGTCTTTTCTATCAAGTTCAGCACTCAACGTTTCTAACCGTTGCCTTACTTTTTTGTTTTTCTTTGTCACGTCAGTTTCAAAATCTTCAAACAGTCCAGTCAGATTGGCCATGAATTCACGGTTCCATTCTTTTTCGTTCATAAATCCATAACGCGAAACCTGAATCAAACTGTTTACTTCAAATTCCAGGTCTTCGGCGTTTGCTATTGTTTCATTAATCTTTGTTTTGAAATCTTCGGCGTTTGCCAATGTTTCATGAATCTTTGTTTTGAAATCTTCGTATTTACCGGTATCAGATCTGGATTTGTTTCCGTACTCCGTAACAACAATACCTGGTTTTATAACAGTTCGCAATATATCCACCGCTTCTTGCAAGTAATCGGTCTTCCCGTTCAATATGCCAACATCAAGTTTTAGTCTCTGAACATCTGTTTTCAAAGTATCAGACATACATTCAATGACTGTACAAGCAACTATTAAATGTAGTGAGATAAGAAGCACATTTGCCATGTTCACCATTAAGTTAAGTTTTTAGCTGTTCTATCGTTCCTTACATTCAGCGGCAATACTTTAACTTTCACATGTTCACCGTTTAGTTAAGTTTTTAGCTGTCCGAACGTTCCTTACATTCAGTGGCAATACTTTAACTTTACCATATTCACCGTTTAGTTAAGTTTTAGTTGTCCGAACGTTACTTGCATTCAGTGGCAATACTTCAACTTTACGCGCACATGTCTGACTGCAAAATTGTGCATGTCGGAAGGGTTTAATCTTGTGAGCCGCCGCGCCAGAAAGCCAGCAATCTGCATGTGCGAATACAAAGGCGCAGATAAGCTGTGCAGTAACTGCACAGCTGATCAGCGCCTTTGTTTTCGCTACACAGCACAATCCTTCTCCTTCTTAAATCTGAAATTTCAAGCTTCTAGCCTGCTACTGTGACTGTACAACCTGGTTTGTGTCAGACCTGAACGGAAACCCAGATTGTTGGTTTTGAAGGCTAATGAATGTGATTTGCATCGACGAAAAACACATATTTTTGACATTTTCAAGTACATGACATCAAACCTGAGTCTGATCAGAGCTTTCGGTTTGTGAAGGATAGCTCAGCAAATAATGTTTCTTGGCAGAACTGTGCACAGATGTCAAAGTAACCAGCCTTGTATGGTTCTATTTGTTTGTTTTATTACACTGCGGCTCATTTGTAATTCCGCTTAAGCACTTGCATTTGAGAAAACACTAATTGGCTACACCCAAAACACTTATAATATTGATGCAGATACTTAGTATAAACTTTCGTTCGATTACTGCAACTTTGTGCGCGGTTACATTACGAAAACATGCCCATGCAATATACATTTTTTTCAGCTGTAAGAATTGAAAATTTCAACAGAAAAATTTTGATATTTTTAATGCTTTTGCTCAAAACATACATTGTGGGTATACTTTAGGTTCTAAAGAGTACCCAGAATAGTGTTTTGGATCAAAAATAAGAAAATAGTATACCACTGCAAACCCCAGTTCTTCTATATAAAAGTGTGGTTTACGGGCGTATACATATCACGGACATGTTTTCCTGATGAAACCCACATTATTCAGTATTGGTCTGAACCACTGTCCCTTCGCCCTGGACTCTAACCCCAATTGCGATATTTCCTAAAATTCTTAAATGAGCCTGTGCGTGAGAAAACCAACAATTTGCATGGGCGAAAACAAAGACGCAGATCAGCTTCGCGGTAACCGCGAAGCTGATCAGCGTCTTTGTTTTCGCTACACGGATAGTACATTTCCTCCTCTACTTATTCCCAAATTTTCAAGATTCTGGGTTTCTTCTGTGACTGTACAGGCTGGTTTGTGTTGGACCTGGTCGGAAACCCAAATTGTTGGTTTTGTCATGCACAGGCTCAAATAAAGTAAAGATTTTGGTATGTACAAGAGCACAAGAGTTTTGTTAATGTAGAGGCTTTTGTCGAAGTTCGAACAAAGCTTGAGACAAACATTAACATTGCGGGAACGTGGTGGAAATAGAAGACAACTAAAGGCCGCTGTAGCAGGTACATAAGTGGGAACTTGTAAAGAATAACACGGCATATTACAGTATTTAAGAACATGCACAGCTCAGCTTGGAATTTGATATACATGTACTCATAAATCAATCTACATAGTTAGGAATTTAAGATATAAAGATCTCACTTGATTCGAAGTCGACTTGTTTAAACTTTGAGCCACCTTAAAACAAAATCAGATTCTTTTTCGCAGTGTTCGTGGTTTTTCACAAATAAAATGCCTTGCCAAATGGCATTCATTATCATTCAGTTCTAACTTTCCGCGATTTCGATTTCGATATATCATGACACAATGTTGAGCATGTCCTCCAATTGTGAGATTGTTTGGTTGATTCCAACCCCAGAATTTCTCAGGCACCTTTTCCCGGCTGTGTGGGTATATGAATGTCCCTTCTTCCGCCCTATCGTTTACTCCAATCCAGAAAAAGGCATCACTTCCTTGATAATCCTGTACTAATTCTTCCACGAACTGCATTTTCTCGTCAGTTGTAATTTCGATCAAGTGGCTATCTCTGCTCTTACAGTAATCCAAGGCATCGTCCCAGTTTGCCTCTAATTTTACAACAACAAGATAATAAGTTCCATTGAAATATGCCCAGTGTTCCGTTTGCAATTCGTGTATCGTTTTACCAAGAGCTAGGTTTTCGGATTCTAGTTTTAGCTGATTCGCTCTGAGGCCATCGACATCTTTACTTATCTGCTCAAACCTCTTTTCACTTTCACCTAGTCTCTGCTTCAGATCAGCTTCGATGCCCTGCAATTTGTTATTACAAAGTTCATTCTTTCTTTCAATTTCGAAAAGTCTCTTTTCACTTACGCTTAGTCCTTCGTTCAAACCTGCTTCGATCGTTTGCAGTTTCTTATTGCAAATTTCGTCTTTTCTTTCAAATTCAGCATTCAATATTGCTAACCGTTGCCTTACGTTTTTGTTTTTCATTGTAACGTCAGTCTCAAAATCTTGAAACATTCTAGTTAGATTTGCCATGAATTCACGGTTCCATTCTTTTTCGTTCATGAATCCATAATGCGAAGACTGGATCAAACTGTTTACTTCAGATTTCAGGTCTTCAGCGTTTGCTATTGTTTCATGAATCTTTGTTTTGAAATCTTCGGCACTTGCTATTGTTTCAAGGATCTCAGTCCTGAAATTTTCATATTCACTGTTCTCTGGAATAACAACTCCTGGTCTTTGCAATATCTTAACCACATCTTGCAAGAATTCGGTCTTCTTGTCTAATATGTCAACTCTAGTTTTAAGACCCGCAACTTCGGATACCAGAGTATCAGGCACACAGTCAATAACTGTACTTAGTCTAGCTATCACCAAAAACAGCGAGACTAAAAAGATTTTCCCCATTTTTTACTTTTAGTCAAGCTTCTAGCAGTCCGAAAACTCAGCGACAATTTTCCTTCAACTTTACGCGCACATGTCTGACTGCAAAATTGTGCACGTCCGAGTGCTTTAATCATGTGAGGCACAGAAAGCCAGCAATCGGCATGTGCGAATATAAAGGCGCAGATCAGCTGTGCAGTAACTGCACAGCTGATCAGCTCCTTTGTTTTCGCTACACAGCACAGGCCCTCTTCTTCTTAAATCTGAAATTTCGAGCTTCTAGCCTGCTTCTGTGGCTGTACAACCTGGTTTGTGTCAGACCTGATCGGAAACCCAGATTGTTGGTTTTGTCAGCTATTTTTGAAGACTCATGAATGTGATTTGCATCGAGGAAAAACACATATTTTTGAATATATCTTTCACTGGCATAAAACCTGAGTCCGGTCAGAGCTTTCGGTTTGTGAAGGATAGCTCAGCAAATAATGTTTCTTGGCAGAACTGTGCACAGATGTCGAAGTAACCAGGCTTGTATGTTTCTATTCTTGTATTTGATTGTTTTATTACACTGCGGCTCACATTTACAATGCCTTTTGTAATTCCGCTTAAGCACTTGCACTTGAGAAAACACTAATTGGCTATACCCAAAACACTTATAATATTGATGTAGATACTTAGAATAAACTGCAAATTTGTGCGCGGTTACATTACGAAAACATGCCCATGCAATATACAGTTTTTTTTTTTTTCAGCTGTAAGAATTGAAAATTTCAACAGAAAAATTTTTACTGTTTTTGCTCAAAACCTACATTGTGGGTATACTTTAGGTTCTAAAGAGTACCCAGAATAGTGTTTTGGATCAAAAATAAGAAAATATGTATACCACTGCAAACCCCAGTTCTTCTATTTAAAAGTGTGGTTTACGGAGTATATATTTCACGGACATGTTTTCTTGGTGAAACCCAGATTGTTCAGTATTAGTCTGAACCACTGTCTCTTCGCCCTGGGTTTTAACCACACTTGCGATATTTCCTAAAATTCTTAAATAAGCACAAGATTTGGGTTAACATAAAGGCCTTCGGCGAACTTCGAACAAAGCTTGAGATATATATTGTGGGAACGTGATGGAAATAGGAGACAGCTTAGCCATAAGTAAGAACTTGTAAAGAATTGAACATGACATATTACGGTATTAAAGTTGTATGTCCATGCACTGCTCATTGGAGCTTGGAATCTGACATCAGGAAAACATGTCCGTGCAATGAATACCCCCTTAAACCCAACTTTTATCAGTATAGTAAAACTGGGGTTTGCAGGGGTATACCTATTTTTCTTATTTTTGCTCCAAAACATAGATTGTGGGTACTCGTTAGAACCGCCTCGGCGAGGCGGTTCTAACGTGTACCCACAATCTATGTTTTGAGCAAAAATAAGAAAAATATCAAAATTTTTCAGCGGAAATTTTTTATTTTTTACAACTTTAAAAATCTCTTTATATTGCATCGGCATGTTTTCGTAATGTAAACGAGTTCTCATCAATCTCACAATATCCATTATGAATGGAAGTTAGGATTTAAAAATCTCAGTTGCTCGTGATTGTAAAAAATGACATTTGTTTGAATATTGCTGCGTAAAATCTACATAGTCATCGACAAAATATATAAAGGTACAAGTAGGCAATGATCAGGGAAAGGCGCAATCAGAAAGAAATTCCCACTCCAAAAACCGAGGTGGTAAAAGCTTAATTGACCATTAGGTACTTATGCTTAGAAAACATATCGTAAGCTGAGTGAGCAGCTATCGCGAACTTAAATAAAAAAAAAAATGACTTTGAAAACGTACATAAGGTTCAAAAAGTACAAACATTCGACTCCTAAACTTTAAACAAATGGAACCACAACAGAAGTATCGCCTTGGAACTATCAGTAAAATAAAATTACTGGGGGGGGGGGAGGCTTAAACCGTTTTTACAGGCGCCTAAGCCCCACCCTCATCTTCTGCAGTGGTTCACAACATTAGCTGTTCGGTCCTCGTGGTGAATCATCAAGGAAGATTCAAAGATTCAAAGATTCAAAATTTAATCTTCATTCAATCCAAAACATACAGTATTATGACAGAAACATATAACATACATACAAGATGAAAAATGACAACTACAATTTTTCAAGGAATGAATCAAAAACGAGTCCAACAGATTCAGTAAGCTGACCGACGATGGAGATCCTTGGGCGCCGAATAACTTACTGAAACCTGGAGCAAAAGAAAAACACCAGTTGAACACCGGTTGGCCAAGCAACAGACAAGACGCTCCGGCCCCAACCAACTTAAATGAATAGCTTTATGTCGGGGCCATCATAGAGTCTGACGCCCGACACACCGGCATGCAATTAAAGAAGACACCATAGTTTTCAACCATGATTGGGTATAAAACTAAGCATGCTTTCATATCTGATGGCTTTTGAGTTCCCTATTAGGACCGACGACATACTAAACTAGAAGCTTGAGATTTTATTTGGCAGGTCCTTGTGTCTGCCACCAAAAGCATAGGCGACTTATAATTAAGGACATGCTAGAGTAGGCACTTGTGAATACGTGATCTGCACTTTAAGGATCCTTAGGCGCTCATCAGGAGAACATGACCATGAAAAGTATACTCCAATGAATCCCAATTTTAGTCAAACTTGACTGTGAAGGGTAATACAATTTTTGTTAGTTTTGATCCAAAACATAGGTTGTGGGTACCCGTTAGAACCGCGTCGTTGAGGTGGTTCTAACGTGTGACCTTCACAATCAATGTTTTTAGCAAAAATATTTGAAAATATCAAAATTTTCCAATGAAATTTTCAACTCGTTTTTACAGCTGTGTTATATGGTCATGTTTCGTAATCTGCTTCGAGACCACACAGGCTAATCACTCCCTTTGCGGTTTTCTCCGCCTCTATGGTAAAATTATTCAAGTAAATAAAATCAAAACTGAGATCCTTTGAGAACAGTGAACATATTAATGAGAAGGGAATGGGCCATACCTCGGTTTCGGCTACTAAAGCTTCGCCATTATCACTATAGATCTGGACCCAGTTGTTCAAAGCATCGTTAGCTTAACGATATCGTTAAGACATAAATTTGTTAAGCAAATATCAGCTAAAGTAACAAATACACTGTTATTTTTTGTTGAAAAAATGTGAGAATCCTTTGCAGTGCAAAGGATTCTCACATTTTTTCAACAAAAAATAACAGTGTATTTGTAATATTCATGTTTGAAATTTTAACGAAACGTTAACTAACGACGTCGTTAGTTTTGAACAACTGGGCCCAGGCAACATAGAGCCATAGTGAATTAATCTTATTTTGCGAATTTCAACAGGATAGTAAATAGGTTTCTGGCCGGGTCCTGAACAGATCTGAAAGACGTTTCTGAGGATCGACGTTTATTCATATTTAAAGAAGGGAAAATTATTTAAATATACTACTTTAGTTTCGGTACGAAAGGACGCCCCGCGTAATTTATCTCCACGTTCGTTTTGGTGTATGCAAAAAGCTGGCATGTATAATTATAAAGCGGCATGTTTCACCACAATGCCTACTTTGTCATATGTAAATTTCATCCCCAAACATGAATGTGTGTCTATTTCCCGCTAAAGGCTAGATTAAACGTCAATCAAAATGTCACCGTTTTGACAGCGGCCACCTTTACCGGACACCGTATGCATGGTATGAAGTGGACAGTAGCGAACATAGCAGCTTATTCACCTTAGATGAATGAGCATTTTGACCATGATTATCCTTATATCACCGAGCTATGAACACGTTTTTCTTTCAAAAGAACGCTTCATCATTTTCACAACTTCACTGTGAAGTAGGGCGAATTTTAAAGAGGTGCGGTGGGTGGCGGGTCGTTGAGAAAAACGACTTGAAAATCGTTATTCAATCAATCATTGCAATGGATTCGCAATAAAGTGATAAAATCGCAGTCTTAGAACGTGAACAAAATGTCCGATGCTATGCAGCAGATTAGTCAGATCATATACCGGAATAAAGGTCTCGTCACACATAAGCGAAAGTCTCTCTGGTAGACTTGCGTTTAATTGCAAAAAAGATTTTTTGTTTGGTTGAATGTTGCTTTAAGACCCAGTCAACAGCTGTGGTCATATCGGGGCGTTAGTCTTTTACACAGACGTAAAGCAATAAGTCGAACAAACAAAAACTATTTTTCGCAATTAAACACGAGTCTTCGTCAAGAGACTTTCGCTCATGTGTGACAAGGCCTCAACTCACTTAAGCCTGGCGTCCTTTTTATGTGACACTGGCAAAAAGTATAGCCCTAGAGATGTGACGCCGCACAACGCGGCGCATTATCTGGGGCTTATCTGTTTGCTCAGAGATTTTCACCGAAAAATAAACAAAACTTTGTTGGCGTAATGTGGTCAAACGTGGTGAAGGAGACCAGAGAACCCAGGCATAACCACCGAACCTGGACGGGCGACCACTTCCCTGCCCGTACCGTAGAGGTGACAAGCGAGTGCGTTATCCACTACGCTAACCCGGGTGAAGCCTTGGTGCATTCCCTTCCGCAGGGTTTGCTTAGGAAAACCTCGGGTCCAAACAAACTTTTTGAATCCGAGGAAAAACCTTTGGCATGGCTTCAGTGAAGCGTGCTTGAGCTGTATCCACTTTCCTCGAACACAGCCACGTAATGATGAATCAAAGTTCGAGAAAGCAGCATTGCAGCATAGGAGTCAGGCCACGGATGTATGAAGATTCACTTTGAGTTGGATCACTGTCTCTATCAACGTACACCGGATATAGCGATTGTTGTATCAATGATATTTTGACACAATGAGATACAAGGTTAGTATTTCTGTGAACAAAAACATCGACCCTCTTCATCAGGAAAACATGTCCGTGCAATATATACCCCCTTAAATCCCACTTTTATATAGTAAAACTGGGGTGTGCAGGGGTATACCTATTTTTCTTATTTTTGCTTCAAAACATAGATTGTGGGTACTCGTTAGAACGCGCGAGGCGGTTCTAACAATGTACCCAAAATCTATGTTTTGAGCAAATATCGATTTTTTTTTTCAGCTGAAAAGTGTCAATTTTTTAAGCTAAAAAATCTCTATTTATTGCATGGGCAAGTTTTCGTAATGTTTCGGATCAGACACTGCTACCATCTAGAGGACGCCAGAATCAGATCAGACCTTGAGGTTATAAAACTTCTTTCACTGATGCTCAACTCAGCTAAGAAAAAACTTTAACCTGCTCATAAATGTTAGAATGCCAACAATCATAGGCTATTTCAGTATTTATGAGCAGTTTTAATTTCATGCTCTGCTAAGTTGAGCATGAAAAAACCAGAGGACCAATGGTCCAGTAAATGTTCACCTGACCTGGACAGCTTTACTTGTAGGGGAGCTAATGACCCCTGCCCTGGGGTGTGTCCTGTATGGACCCCAGGAGCACAGGTGGCAGGATTTAAAAAGAGGATTATTGAACATTGCTACACACAAAATAAAAATGCTCTGGTACTCATGGTTTCTGAGATTTTTGGATGCTTTTCCCATAGTAAGAATATGGGAGCTAATGGCCCCCAGGGGCATGATTGGCAGGACTTATGTAGAGCACCACTTAGCTAACATTGCTTCATACTTAATATACAAGCTTTGGGTCTTGTGGTTTCAGAGAAGAGATTTTTTTCATGTATTTCCATAATAAGCCTATGGCAGATAATGCCACCCCTACCCTGGGGCATAGCCTGTATGAACCCCATGGGCCTGGTTGGCAGGATTTATAAAGAGGACCACTAGACATTGCTACACACAAAATATGAAAGCTCTGGGCCATGTGGTTTTGGAGAAAAATGTTTTTGGTTTTTCTTTCCATTGTAAGTCTATGGGAGCTGACCCCCGGGGTAGGGCCATTTTTTACCCCTGGGGCATGATTCGCTGGATTTATGTAAAGCTGCTCATAACAATGTTGCATACCAAATATAGAAGCTTTGGCTCATGAG
Source organism: Rugalucina vietnamica (assembly GCA_964017185.1). Taxonomy (NCBI): domain Eukaryota; kingdom Metazoa; phylum Mollusca; class Bivalvia; order Lucinida; family Lucinidae; genus Rugalucina; species Rugalucina vietnamica. The sequence goes on from OZ024885.1 coordinate 18,961,813, forward strand.
GTTTCAGAGAAAAAGATTTTTTTCATGTATTTCCCGTTATAAGCCTATGGCAGACAATGACGCCCCGGGGCGAGGCCTGTATAGACCCCAGGGGCATGGTTGGCGGGATTTATAAAGAGGTCACTATACATTGCTACATACTAAACATGAAGGCTCTGGGCATTGTGGTTTCAGAGAAGAAGATTTTTTGAGTTTTTACCATTGTAAGTCTATGGGAGCTATATGTTTCCATGAAAACCAGAGTTCTTATCCGAACTGGCCCAAAACCTAATACAACTTTTCCCCCACCCCGATGATGCTTCTGATAAAATTTGATTGCAATTGCCTGACTAGTTGCAGAGATATTCATCTTTGAAATTGTGGACGACGGACGGACGGATGGATGCCTGCCTATCCTATAAGCTCACCTGTGAGCCTTCAGCTCAGGTGAGCTAATAAAAAAAAACAAAAAAAAAAACACTTAAGACCAGGTCTATCTCCTATGCAGCTACCAAGCCTGCTTGTAGACCTTGTCTTACAAAATAAATAAATTTATTTATTTTGAAGTTTAACTTCCCAGTCATGTCGGGACAGAGTCAGCTCTTCCTGGGTATTAACCATTACTCTGCTAAGTTAATGTGCCTTGCTCAATGACATAACAATGCCACCAGTGGGGATCGAACCCAGGACCTCTCAATACGCAGTCTGATATAAAATTATTGGGAATCAAAGAAGACAAATGAAACTAGGGGATAGGTTTAATATTGTAAATGTTATTCACCTTACACCATTTCTAGCATTAAGCAATAAATATCTATATAAGCCCATTGATTAATGGGGAAAATAAATGCTTTGTTATAAATAAATTAAACAATTAAAATCATTCAAAATTACACACAAAAATATCTATCAATGCATAAACACATCAAAACAAATGCAAATACATTTTAACATCTAACAAGACTGTGAGTCATTGCATGAGAAAACCAACAATTTGGGTTTCCGACCAGGTCCAACACAAACCAGCCTGTACGGTCACAGAAAAAGGCTAGAAGCTTTAAACTTTGGATTTAAGTAGAAGAGGGTTTCTACTGTCCGAATAGCGAAAACAAAGGTGCTGATCAGCTTTGCGGTTAAGGCAAAGCTGGTCTGCGCCTTTGTTTTCACCTATGCAGATTGTTGGTTTTCCCATGCAGCAGATCATGTATGAACATTACTACAGGCCAAACAGGACAATGTGTCATAAAGAATTTATTTTTTGTTTATTTACAGTTTGTCTTATACCCGCAGTACATCCTAACGGAGATATCGATACAAATGTAAATAAAACAATGGATTATTTCGTGCCACAAAAGCCTGTACTAGCTATATGAGCCGCATCACGAGAAAACCGGTCTTTGGGGTTTCCGACCAGGTCCGACATGAACCAACCTGTACAGTCACAGAAGCAGGCTAGAAGCTTGAAATTTCGGATTTAAGAAAAAGAGAAATTGTACTATCCGTGTAGCGAAAACAAAGGCGCTGATCAGCTTCGCGGTTACCGCCTAGGCAAAAATCCGGTTTTCTCACGATGCGGCTCATAAGTTCATGACTTTCATTTAGCGATTTTTTTCTTTCCAAATTATCGATTTCTTCAATTTCTTGAATTTGTGAATGAGTACTCTTGCAGTCTATACAACTTGTAGTAATTTTTTAATAGGGAGAATTTTGAATTTTCAAGACAACAAATTTGTGAATGAAAGTGAAAATTAAGTTTTCGCAAACATTTCCGAATATACAGAAATTAATGTACTATTTTAGCCATCTTCTTTTGGCATATGAATAAAAATCTGGGGCAAAATGACTCTATCGTTGTGTTGTTTTTTGTTGTTTTATTTGTTGTTTTTTTTTTTCTTCTGGCTTTTGTCAGTTAAGTGTCTTTGAAAAAAGAATAATCCAAACAGATACATGTACCTTTATCTTGAAAATGTTTTCATTTCTATGGGAGCTCTAATTAAGATATTTTTTTAAAGATTTCAGATTAATATTGCACACTGAGTTTATTTGCACACTTAAGAACACACAAAAAATACATGAAGCTAAGCATAATTATGATCAGGTCGTTTTGATAGAGCCAGCGAAAAAAAACTTATTTCACAACAAAATAGTATGCTCACCAGGATTACTGCTTACAACCCAATCAATGACTAGTAATAGTCCCAGTCAACAATATTTTAGTCATGTTGGGACAACGATGCAGCTTCCTGGGTATCAACGAGAACTTATGGAACTTGCTTAAATTACACATCTTCAGGATAACATGTCCATGTATTGTATACCCCCTTGTACCCCACTTTTATATAGCAAAACTGGGGTACAGTCGAGATGCGTAGCCAAGGCGCAATGATATAATCAAAATCGTAGCAACCAAAAACGTTCGAAAATTAAGCCATCCACTTTGAAGCGAGAGACAGTGCCTTAAATAATTCCATTCGTGTGTACCAAAGACGAAACTGATTTTCATCAAACACGCAGCCCTTTTTAAGCAATGCTATATCCGCCCTATGAAGCTGCTTCGTTGTCATGACAGTTTGTCGGCGCATTGATTCAGTGGATTTTCCTTCGCGAGTCAACTGTCAAAAATGTCAGTCGTGTTAAATCGTTTATTTAACGAGTATTTGATTTTCTCCCGTGTCGAGACCCATATTTTCTGAAAATTCAATCTTTTGTGAGAATATTGATGTATGAATCACGATATGATCGGTGTGAACAAATTTTTGTTCTAAAAAAGAAAATTGGTACTGACGATGAGAATGGCGTTTATGCCCCAAAATTAGGCCCAAATTGGTTGAACTTTTATGAAAAAATGTCAGCATAATCGCTATTAATCCGTCAAATACGGTTCATTTCAACCGATGCTGTATAAAACATTGTCACTTTCATTCAGATTTCAATTTTATCGAGAAATATTTGAGAAAAGTAAAGCCAAATTGGAAATTGTCGCAATTTGATACTATTTTTAGAACACAAGTAAAAGCTTTGAGGAAAATATCAATGTTGAACAAGGTAGCAAAGCTGCTTGAGATTGTCGGTAGATCCTATATAGGGGACAATATGTTAGACTGACACATTTATCATCATGTACTGAGTTGATAAATATATCTGACTATTACCTTAGGCAAACATATAAATCCAAGCCTCAGGCCATGGAGGCTTTGATTTAACCTCCATGCTCAGGCTCAGGAACTGTGTAATGGCTTGTGAGTTGCTCAATGCCACAACTTTTATGGCACTGTCTGTTGTCAATGACCTCAAGGTGATTATGCCCCCTTCTCTGCGATTCTCTATGTACTTATCATTTTTGGAAATGGTTGAGGGACACCAGAGATAGATATGCTGAATGCTCACCTAGTAAGCCTGAAGGCTCAGATGAGGTAAATATGTTCAGTAATTGCCACACTATTATGACTGATATTGTCCAGTGTTTCTAGAAATCAAGCGTGTGTCATTTCTAATACATGTAGTTTGATTTGTTGTTTTCAGTCTGGTAGTAAACATATGAGGCTGTGTCAAGAATCTCAAATGATCAGTCCAGGCCCTGAGGCTATAAAACGTTTTTCAAGCTCAGCGTAGGTAAGCATAAAATTTCAACTGCTTATAAATGTTGAAATGGTAAAAAAATGGGAAAATTCAGGTTCAAAACTCAAAAACTAGTAACTTATTCTGCTAATAAATATTAAAATGCCAACAATTGTTGGCATTTTAACATTTATGAGCAGGATAAATTTTAGTCTCAGCTGAGTTGAGCATGAAAGAAGTTTTATAACCTGGGGCCACCAGTCATACATGTGATGAGTTTAAGATGCATCAGAGATTTTTTTCTATCATTTGATGGAGGCATTTGAAAAACGTATATAGAATGTAGATTTAAGAAAATCATTGGAAGTATCACATGTATAAAGCATTTCATTTGCGATTTTACAGCTTCAAGATTAATTCAGACGTACACACTACTGATCGAACTGTAATGAGTACTGGGTTCAAAAATTTACAGAACATTTCCTCGTATTCTTCAACTTCATGTATGTAGAAACCTTCTCTGTAAAACCAGGCTATAAGGTGTTGTGTGAATCTGGCTTGGTTGTGGCTTTGATGAATTAATATATGCATGAAACTTCTATGGTTTAAACTTTTAATTCTGTACAAACAACATATAACAAGACAAACAAAGCATTATATACAATAATTGCATATTATAACAAGGGATTCAGAAGGAAAACCTCCTTTGTGTGTAGCTCTGCCTGTGATCAATGTTTTTGACATAAAACATGCGCAGATCCAGAAAATTTTCTCAGGGGGGTCAAAATTCCCAGAAGGGGTCTGACGGAAAATTTCAACATGGCAAAACTAATAATCTGGCAATTCTAGGGGCCGTCCGGACCCCCTGTCCCCCCCTCTGAATATTACGCCCATGTTAAATATCGGTCAATTTCTACAACAACGAAGCTCAGATTTCCAAACTTAAACTGGTTCATAAGAAATGACTTCTGGATTTCTGAGTTGGCCATTGTTATAATAAAAACACATTTTCTTTTATTTCTCAAGTCAGCTGTGAGCATGTATACTTTAGGCCTAAAATAACCAGAGGACCAATGGTCCTGTAAACGCTCACCTGAAACCCGAGATATATACCAATAAACTTGTTTGACTAGAATGGTACTATACATGTATATAACCCCAGGGCCGGGTCAGAGCAACCCCTGGAGTCAATTTCTTTTTGAAAACATAAAACTGCAGTCCATTTGCCAATTTACTGCAAGTTTTGCCCTTCAAATGACATTTTAACAATTTTCCCCATTCAAATGCATGGGCGACCTAAGTTGACCTTGCCGTAAAATAGGTCAAGGTCATCCAAGGGTCACGATTTATATAAACTTTGTGGATGTCCCTTTGCCTGATGCTTCATGCCAAGTTTCAAAAGCATAGGCCTTCTGGTTCTGGAGAAAAAGATTTTTAAAGGTTTTTGCTATTTATAGCCATGGCAGCCATCTTGGTCATGTGACCTTGACCATTTATATATACTTTCAATCCCACTTCCTAACAATGCTCCTCATAAAGTTTGGCTTTGATTGGCCAAGCAGTTTCAGAGAAGAAGCTCTTTGAATATCACTGTAATATACATGTATATTGCCACGGGGTGGGGGCAGACAGACCCCTGGGGTCCAAATTTTTTCAGAATCATCAATCTTAAGTCCATTTGCCCATTTCCTGCAAGTTTTTCCCTACAAATGACATTTAAACACTTTTCCACATTCAAATGCATGAGCGACCTATGTTGACCTTGCCGTAAAATACTAGGTCAAGGTCATCCCAGGGTCATGATTTATATAAACTTTGTAGAGCTCCAGTCACTGATGCTTCACACCAAGTTTCAAAATCATTGGCCTTCTGGTTCTGGAGAAGATTTTTAAAGGTTTTTTTTCTATTTATAGCCATGGCGGCCATCTTGGTCATGTGACCTTGACTATTTATATAAACTTTCTTTCCCCCTTCCCAAGGATAGTCCATATGAAGTTTGGCTTTGATTGGCCAAGTGGTTTCAGGGGAGAAGATGTTTCATCATTATGAAAATATGCATGTATATAGCCCCGGGGCAGGGGCAGACACCCCCCAGGGGCTAAAATTTTCCATTAACATTAATCTTTTGTCCATTTGCCTATTTCCAGTAAGTTTTACCCATTAAATAGTATTTTACCATTTTTTCCCATTTAAATGCATTGGAGACCTAAGTTGACCTTGCCGTAAAATAGGTCAAGGTCATCCTAGGGTCATGATGTATATAAACTATGATGGGCCCGCGTCCCCGATGCTACATACCAAGTTTCGTGGAAATCGGCCCACTGGTTCTGGAGAAGAAGATTTTTAAAGGTTTTTGCTATATATAGCCATGGCGGCCATCTTGGTCATGTGACCTGGACCATTTATATAAACTTTCGTTCCCCCTTCCTAAGGATGCTCCATATGAAGTTTGGCTTTGATTGGCCAAGCGGTTTCAGAGGAGAAGATCTTTGAAATTGTGAACGACGGACAACGGACGGACGGACGGACAGACGACAGACGGACGCCGGAGCATGGGTATACTATAAGCTCACCTGTGAGCCTTCAGCTTAGGTGAGCTAAAAAAGGGAGTGTTTAGGGTAACCTGACCCTACCTAGATTTTTTGGTGAGTCCTAATTTTTTTATCTCAATATTTCTAAGAAATTGAAGAAAACAACAGTATTTATGGTAAATTAATGACTTTCAACAGAAAAAATAATAAGAGAATAAAATAAAATTAATAAATAAATATGCACCTTTATAGTAACCCTATCTTGAGTTTTCCAAGATGTTACCCCAAACAAACAAAACCACTTTTTTACAGGCCTTGTTTATCTCGAGTTCATATTTGAGCTGCTTCATGAGAGATTCCATTTTAGCCTAGGTGAAAACAAAGGCGCAGATCAGCTGTGCAGTGATCAGTGGCTTTGTTTCCACTACAGGGATAGTACAATTCCTCTTCTTCCAAAATCCAAAACTTCAAGTCTAAATTAAACCATGATACAATACGAAAACACACCCATGAAGATTTTAATTGAAAGATGCCGGTTGTTTTTGCTGTAACCTATATTGTGGGTACTACATGTTAGAATGGTCTTGGTGAGGTGGGTCTAACAAGTACCCATAGACAAAAACCTTTGGATCAAAAATAAGAAACATAGCTTAAATAGGTACACCCATGCACACTCCAGTTTTACTATATATATAAAAGTGTGGTATAAATTCCAAGGCCATGTTAGCCTTTTTCTCTACTCTAACAGTTGTTTCTATTGTTTATTTCGCAGTGCAGAATTTTCCTTGGTATTCACATCATGTTGTTGACCATGTCAAGGGATCACATCACATTTCTTGCATGCCTCAGACCTCTGAAAGATAATTGAAATCATGTTTAATAAAGTTGCATGGTATGTAGTAATTCACCAGCCATTTGTATCTGCACCACAATCTCTGTTTTGAGCAAAAATAAGACAAATATTAAAAATTTACCGGTGAAAATTTTCAATCTTAACAACATAAGAAAATGTATGTTACAAGGGCATGTTTTCCTAATGTAACAGCAGAGTACTAACACTGCATACCCACAAGAATAGACTGATAATGATTAATACACAGCTTTTCTTCATTAATACACCACACTTGTTAATATGTTAAAAAAAGCCATAAAACAACAACACACACACACACACACACAAGCAAAGACAACAAAAACATAGAACTAGAACCACAACAGAAGCGGCCTTAAAATGTACAGAGAAGCTTAGACCAGATTTATTAATTTCTCATTTCTGCCGTGGTTCATGGTGGTTCACCTGTTCACACCAATTTATGCACAAGACATTTGTAGCCACTGCTCCGCCACCTACGGTGAAGGGCGGGGATTTTGATAAGCTTTCAGTGCCCTGCTATAAGCCCAACCCCCAGGGGGCAAACAATGAGGTCAAAACTTTGCTCTTTGCCCTACCCTTTGCAGTACAAAATCTCCCTGGGGTTAGGATCCTATTGTCAACCCCGTCATTTCCCCTACACTGCGGGGACACTCGAAAAGTAACTGCCCTGCACTTTGGCCAAGCTTTCCCCTACCCTTCCCCGTAGGTGGGGGGGGAGGGGGCAGTGGTTACAAATGACTGGTGCAATTAGGGTTCCGCAAAGATCTTTTAGAGACCATTGTCACGATTGTGGATAGAGCTATGCTGTTATAAACATATATTTGTGGGTACTTACGAGCAGTGCTAGAGTCTCACATGTCTAATCTGCCAGGTGTACACCCCATACATTATCTCAGGAAGGTAGCAGTATTCAGAGTATTACATGACCTTCCCCCACCCACTCCTCATGTCCATGGAATGATGGTTTGGTAAATCCAGAATTACATGATGAAATTTCACCAAACTGATTAATTAAATCCTTTCCACAAAATGGAGAAAGTTGACAACATTTAAAGTATCACACATTTTGATTTACAGAGAAGAACGTGTCATGATGTGACTGTTTACACCACAGAAATACTTCAAAAACGACCGCCGACTTTACACATGTGGTGTGACGTAAAACGATCTTCTCCAATACACAGAATTAGCCTCAACACGGTCAAATCTATCTTGATGACTTACGTACGGTCAAATACAAGATCCGAGTGTGAACAATTTTTTGTTCTAAAATAAATGGCACCCTCTGAAATGGGAAATTCAGGGGAAAGCTGTGACAGGCAATATTGTTTTGTGTCGTTTTCGTTGAAAAAAAGTTTGTCATGTGGCGTCTCAGTGTTACACGGTAACATGAAATCCTGGACAAGGCGGATCTAGCTGTACCATATAGCCGCTATTGTTTTAAGCACAGCAATAAGCGTGTCATTTTGATCGAAATTTCGACCAAAAAGTGGTCGCCATTTTGTTTCGGATTATTTTGCGTCGAGTAAGGTTTCAAAATAAAATACAATCACCGCATGCGAGCTGGCTGCGTCCTCACTGGTATGCAGGGGTAAACCTATTTTTCTTATTTTTGCTCCAAACATAGATTGTTGGTACTCAAACAACCGCCACGGCGAGGCGGTTCTAACGTGTACCTACAATCTATGTTTTGAGCAAAAATAAGAAAAATTTCAAAAATTTTCTGATGAAAATTTCAAATTTTCACAAAATAAGAAAAATATGTATATTACATGTGCATGTTTTCGTAATGTTTGTGCTCAAATACCACATGGTGGCTGTAGGTTTTTACCCAATGTCTCATTCTCTTATACCACAGAGCCACTGTGACACCCCCCCCCCCCCCGCCCCCCACTAACAAGGGGTAATCTAATAATAAACAGGCCTACAAAATAAAAATATATGATAAAATGGCCAACATAACCCTGAGCTGAAAGCTATATGTGTTGTGTCTACATTTCTTGGTTTTACCCTACATATCCAAATACACCTGGACCCAGTTGTTCAAAACTAACGACATAGTTAACGTTTCGTTAAAATTTCAAACATTAATATTACAAATGCACTGTTATTTTTTGTTGAAAAAATGTGAGAATCCTTTGCAGTGCAAAGGATTCTCATATTTTTTCAACAAAAAATAACAGTGTATTTGTTACTTTATCTGATATTTGCTTAACAAATTTATGTCTTAACGATATTGTTAAGCTAACGATGCTTTGAACAACTGGGTCCTGGACCTCTTCATAACACACTTCATTACAACATAGTTTTAGATATAACACTGATCACTGTTGGACCCCAATTGGTCATGTTAGACTATTTCTGCTATATGTCTATATATTGGTTATAGACGGATTGGATAGCTAACACGGAAATTGCCTTGGACCCAACAATAGTATTGTAAAGAGGTTCTGGTGTGTCAGGAAAAGTTACAACATAGAAAAGGAAAATGTGAACATGTTTTTAGTCAAACAAAAAATTATAGAACATTTGAAACATTAGTAGCTTGTGAAAAGCATGGAAAACTTCACAAAACACAAAAATAAAGCAATTCTACAAAATCAGTTTTAGTCAATGCATAAATTTAACTTCAAACTAAATGTGTATAAGTAGGTGTTTTTTGTTTTTTTTTTAAGCAAAGCCATAATATTGACATGAAACAACAAGTCTAAATAGGGAAATATTTTAAGCTGTATAAACATTTCTCAATAAACTAATTCATCTAGAAATTCAGTGAATTTTACTAAAGCCCAACTTAAGCACTTTTCACGTTATAAAGAAGTACATGTAAGCTGATTACTCAGTAACAAACTTTTTTGAAAATCTGGTGTTCAACAAACCTAAGTTTTGTGACATCAAAATCAATGGATAAACAAAATACACATGGTCAATATAATCATTCTAAACTGAATGGTACCACAACCCAAACATTAACTATTTGAGCTGCCAGATGAGAAAACCAATAATCTGCATATGCGAAAACTAAGACGCAGATCAGCTTCGTGGTAACCGCGAAGCTGATCAGCGCCTTTGTTTTTGCTAAACGGATAGTACACTTCCTCTTCTTCTTAAATCTGAAATTTCTAGCTTCTAGCCTGCCTCTGTGACTGTACAGCCTGATTTGTGTTGGACCTGTTTGGAAACCAGATTGTTGGTTTTCTCACGAGACAGCTCATTTGTTTCCTAAGTTCAAGACTATCATACTATCACAACACAGAAATGAGCCATGACCCGAGAAAACCGGTCTCCGGGGTTTCTGAGTCCGACACAAACTGGCCTGCACAGTCTCAGAATGCTAGAAACTTTAAATTTTGGGTATAAGTAGAGGAGGAATTGCATTATCTGTGTAGCTAAAACAAAGGTTTCTGCACAGTCTCAGCACCTTTGTTTTCACAAAGGCAAAAGTCTGGTTTTTTCATGATGTGGCTCAAGTGTTATATGATCAAAAGTGCAATCTATATGAAACGGATGACATAGTAATCTATATGAAACGGATGACATAAAGGGTTTTTTCTCACCTTTTTGGGAAATTTTTGGTACCATTGGAAGTGGGGAACAAATAGTGCAAATTCGGAAAAAAATAGTCAAATTTTTAGCCGAAATGGAAAAGTTTACCTTATAAATTGGGATTTTTCTGCTAATTGGGAATGCTTCAGGTCAATTGGAAATTTTTTTCAGCCAACTCAATAAAACATTGGTACCGAAACTGGGCCCAGTTTTGTAAAGACAAAAAACCCTGTTATTAACATATGCAAAACAAATGCACAAGGATACCAGATATGAGCCTTCTCATGAGAAAACAAACTTTTTTGGTTTCCGACCAGGTCCACCACAAACCAGTGTGTGCTGTCACAGAAGCTGGCTAGAAGCCTGAAATTTTGGATTTAATAAGAAGAAGAATTGCACTATCTGTGTAGTGAAAACAATGGCGCTGATCAGCTTTGCAGTTACTGCACAGCTGATCTGCACCTTTGTTTAGGCATATGCAGATTGTCGGTTTTCTGATTCGGTTGCTCAATTAAATGATGTGTGTTTTTAAACATCAAACACGTTTTCAAAATTAATGATGTAGATAAAATACAAATATCGTTTCTGGCAAGGATTATTTTACTGTGAAAATGGGGAGAGGGAAAACGTTGGAGTAAAATTGTACAATTACAACATCTTTAAAGACCAATTAGCAAACTAGTGAAATTATTCTAAATTTATCTATCACCCCTATCCAAGGAAAAACTTTGAAGAGACTATCCAACACATTGATTAGTACTGCAATCAATACCACTATTTTTCCATAACCCATTTATGACAAATGAACTTGCCCATCATTATCATTTGGGTGAATCCACTTTCATTTTTATGGGGACCAGGAGCAATTTAGGTTTTTATTCCATTGTCCTTTAAGCAAACAGAGTAGCACCAGATGGGATGCCGTGTTCTGTGGCAACACATCTGAGGCCATTCTGTTTGCCTATGTCCCATACAAAGGACGCCAGGCTAATGTGTGGCTTATATAGTCCAGAATTTAATTACAATCCTTCCTTCAAGTTAAGGGAGACCTTAGTTAAGGTGATGGATTTCAGTATCCAAAAAGATTTTTTTTTGTCCAATTTTCAATATTGACACAACAAATTTGGAAATTTCCGCTGTCAACCAGTCACTGTACCACTGCTATGTGTAACACTAAATTGAGCCGCAACCTGAGAAACTGGTTTCTGACACAAAACGGTCTGTAAAGTCACAGAAGCAGGCTAAAAGCTTGAAATTTTTGATAAAAATTGAAGATGAATTGCACAATCCGTATAGTGAAATCAAAGGAGCTGATCAGTTACTGCACAGCTGATCTGCGCCTTTGCTTTTGCATAGGCAAAAATCTGGTTTTCACATGACACGGCTCACTATGGTTAACAATAAATTTTCTTTTGACCTATTGATAAAACAAAAACATTTTTTTTGTTGATCTTCCACCACTTTTATACCTAGCACCCACTAAAACTAGAGTGGGCGTTCTCTTTTGAACCAGCTTCGATGTCAACACGGCAGATTGGACACTTTTTGTTGGTTGTTAACCACTGATCGACACACACGATATGGAACAGATGCATACACGGTAAACGTCTGAAAATATACATGATTCAGAATAATGTGTAATACATCAGAATTACCCCATCAGAATGGTATAAAATAAAACTTCTGACCAATAACTTATGACATGCATAGTATCAATTAGACTTGTAAAAACCTGAAGCAAAGTCTTAAACCTGTAAAATTTAAATGTCTGAGACCTTGATTGAAAGGTCACTCAGGTGGGTCCAGATGGTACAGCATAATTATAACTTTAGACCTGTACAGCATATAACTTCAGACTTAAATCTAACTCCAGGCAATGATCTATCCACACGATCTATAGACTTTTTTCAAAAACTTTATATTGGACCAATGCCCAACACCATGGTGAGTGCAATAGCTCTTCCTGTACTTTCATACAGGCAAGCCAATTGTCCTTTAAACGCTCACCTGAGATCTGGTATATATGCCAGTAAACAACAATGCCAGACAGCAGATGCCTGCCTATCCTTTAAGCTCTCCTGTGAGCCTTTGGCTCAGGTGCGCTAAAAAAGAGAAAATCTTTCCTTACCTAACATCCTCGCCATATTCAAATTCACACAGACATATTGTACATTTCTCTAACTGATCAGAGTCATCATCATTACCAACTCTCTTAGTCTGAAATAAAGATATAATGTAATGTTAGAATGTACATGTTAGAAATGGGTAAATAGTGAGTTTAACTACAATTTGCCATCACAATGCTGTCTAATTGTTAATACAAAGTTGGCTACCAGTAGTTCTAATGTTCATTTGAGACTGATGCAACTGCATCTGACAACAAAATTCAAACAATATTTACTTTACTTCAATTACACAAAGCTCATGGAACTTATATATGTGGTCTTGAATGCACAGATGTTGGGTTCTGTGGTCAAATGTGAAGGAAACCAGAGAATACAGGGAAAACCACTAACCTAGGATGGGCAACCACTACCCTGCCACATGCCTTGACCTGGATTTGAACCCAGACCGCAGAGGTGAAAAGCAAGTGCCTTACCCACTACCCTACCCAGGCCCCAAACAAATTGTCAATATACAATCAGCATAATTGTCTTGATCATACTAGGTTGTTCTTGTTGCTTTTTTCAGACAGTTATTGATCTTTTGTTTTTCCAGCAGGTGTAGCAGCAGTCTTTGAGATTCTATATATGAGCCACCTTGTGCAAAAACCAACAATGTGGTTTCCAAACAGGTCTGACAAAAACCGGCCTGTACAGCTACAGAAGCAGGCTAGAAGCTTGAAATTTTGGAGTTGAGGAGGAATTATACTATCCGAGTAGCGAAAACAAAGGCGCTGATCAGCTTCGCAGTTACTGCGAAGCTGATCTGCGCCTTTGTTTTCGCCTAGGCAGATTGTTGGTTTTCATATGAGGCGGCTCATATAATTATTGTTGGATGGCTCTACCGACGTCAAGTCGATTCACTTTGCTTGCTGGAGGTATTTCTGTCGGTTCAGAAATGTTCACAAGAACTGCTAATTTTTTTGCAAACTGATTGCCTCGCAAAGTCAAAGCGCTTGCAAATAAAACTTATGGCGTGCACTTAACAATACACAAGTACAGTCATGCTCTCGAATGCAAGAACTCAGTGAGAATTTCGTGAAATAAGTCATACAACATTTCCAAATTTATCATATTCATCGTAACTTTCGACTTACCTTCAAATATTTATGAGGTAGTGTATTCTGTTCTATAATGTCTTGACTCGCCCCCTGATTTACATTGCCCAGTCTCTCCTCAAGATGGAGTAACTCCTGAAAATTAGGAAAACAATGTTGATAATGATTTTCAAAAGTCATTACTCATTAATATTTTATTTAAGAAATAGATCAGCTCTAGTCTTGAATTGTTAAGTAATAATTCACTAGCTGGAGGTCAGTTGTAAAGAAGAGTGATTTCGTAGCGCAATGATTTATATTCTTACAACTGACCGACAAACAGTGAATTATTACTCAACAATTCATGCACTTGAGCTGATCTATTTTGATTCTAACACACAATAAACAGTATAAAAGTCACTGAAACTGTCAATATTGTTCAGCTTTCCGCCATTGCATTGTAGATATCCTGCCAAATATTTTACTGTAATACAGGCATTTACACACTTTTATTACATTTCTTATGCGCTAAAAGCACGTTACACCGTCTAACGCTGCTTGATGGGATAGCTGACGTCATAAATGACACATGTAGGTGGGAAAGCTTCCTAAGATAAACATGGAACATTAATCTTTTAACTATAGTTATACTAAAACTCTAACCTCATAAGTGGGAGGTCGATGGGGATTCAACATCATTCGTCCAAGCTGGAGCCTCATTCTGGCACCAAATGACGGCATTTGTGGCATAGGTGGGAAAGCTTCCAATGGTGGGGGCATGTCGGGGAAACGATGCTGAAAAGACAATCCGTTGTTTGAAATTAGTAGGAGCTTAATGTTTTTTGGGCAATTTAAATTTATATAACTCAATTATGAAGAATCATTCCCAATTAACATAAGAAAATGAGCATGAATTTTGAATATAACTTGTACACATAACTATATTGACCATGGTACTAATGGTGCACATTATCAAATGGTGCACATTATAATACATCTTCAGCATTGACATTCTATGATTCTTGCTAAAATGTAAGAACTTATACTTCCTAAGCATTCAATTAGTTTTTCTTACCAAAACAGGAACACCATAGTGCATGCCAGGGACAGCAAATTGGTGGTCTTGGTGCACCATGGTGGTAATGGTGCACATAATCATATACTCCTTGTGCACTGACAATTATTTTAGGAACATTCCTATAATAAACACTGCTTTAGATGAATTTTTCCTAACAATATTTATACTCACCAAAACTGGAACACCATAGTGCATGCCAGGGACTGCAAATGGGTGAAGTCTTGGTGCACCATGGTGGTAATGGTGCACATCATCATACACTCCTTGTGCACTGACAATTATTTTAGGAACATTCCCATAATAAACACTGCTTCAGATGATTTTTTCCTAAAAATATTTATACTAACTAAAACAGGAACACCCATAGTGCATGCCAGGGACTGCAAATGGGTGGTCTTGGTGCACCATGGTGGTAATGGTGCACATCATCATACACTCCTTGTGCACTGACAATTATTTTAGGAACATTCCCACAATAAACACTGCTTTAGATGAATTTTTCCTAACAATATTTATACTAACCAAAACAGGAACACCATAGTGCATGCCAGAGACTGCAAATGGGTGAAGTCTTGGTGCACCATGGTGGTAATGGTGCACATCATCATACACTCCTTGTGCACTGACAATTATTTTCGGAACATTCCCATTATAAACACTGCTTTAGATGATTTTTTCCTAACAATATTTATACTAACCAGAACAGGAACACCATAGTGCATGCCAGGGACTGCAAATGGGTGAAGTCTTGGTGCACCATGGTGATAGTGGTGAAGATGATGGTGTAAATGTTGGTGTTGGGGTGGGCCGACGGGTGGAGCCTGCGTGCTGTAAAATCAACAAAACATGTGACTCTTTATCTATGTTACCGTAAATTAGGAAATTTACTTGAATTGTCCATCTTTGATTTATTAGTGAGTTCTTGAATTCACGAGCGAGTACATGTATAGTCAATATAGCCTTTTGTTTTCTTTATTTGCCAGAACACTGAATTCCCGAGGCAAAAAATTAGCAAATATTACCGAAAATTAAGTACTTATGAACATAACTGATATAACAATAATTGATACTTTTTATGTATGAATAAAAAAATTTAAATCTTCATAATGGTAAACTGATGATGTTGTCTTTTACATTATGATGCAAATGAAATATTAAGCAATTGGGCCCTGAGTTACTTGGGGAGACAGACAATAAATCAGTTACTTTGTTATTTGTTTGTGTTGTTGTTTAATGGTCCAGTCAACAATTTTTCAGCCAAGTTTAGAGAAAGCCATTGCTTTCCATGTACTGTGGTTACCAGTACTATGCGATATTAAAGTGTTTTCATCAAGGCAGTTAACCAGTACCTAATGCATATACGTTCACCATTAAATGACAACTGCTCTTCTTGGATCAGCAAAAGAAGAAGAAACAGAATGGCCATAAAAATATATCTATGTGAAATCAGCCAGACCCGAGGGCTAATGGAAGTATCACAGACTAGCCACTACACAACAAGCTATTGCACCCCTATACATCATGATAACATGTCCATGACATATATACCTCAATACACCCACTTTTATAATGTAAAACTGGGGTGTACAAGGGTAAACATTTTTTCCTATTTTTAGTCTAAAACATAGATTGTGGGTACTCATTAGAATCACCTCAACATGTACTCACAATCAATGTTCTGAGCAAGAACATTAAAATATTAAAGATTTTCAAATGAAAATTTTTCATTTTCACAGCTAAAATATTTCTCTGTATATTGCTTGGGCATGATTTTGTAATGAAAAATGACTTCCATAGTGGTAGAGCTAGAAGGGCGTCATATGCCCTTTTGGACTCCAGAGGGTGGCACTCTGTCATATACAGAACATTTAATTATTGAAAAATACATAATATTTGACAGCTGTTCAAGATTTGTATTATCTTTTGATTTTGATTATAAAGACTTTAAATGAGAGGAATTAGCTAAAAGTAGCCAAAAAGTACCCTTTATAATGAGAAAATGGTGCTTTCTGTGCCCTTAGAGCAGAATTCCTCGCACAAAGTGCCCTTGTACTGACCCTCTCTAAAACTTAGCTCCACCACTGCTTCCACCTACCTCTGTGGATTCTGTGGATGCTCTACCGGTCTAGGGGAGTCTACACCACAGCTGGTCTGTTGGGGGTGGGGGTGGGGTGGTAGGCTGGGCTGGGGATCCAACATCCCTGGAGGGGGCACCTGTTTAATAAAGAGTAAGAATGTTGCAAACCAATCTATTTTCACAACTTAAGTCTCAAGAATGAACAAACGCAAAATTCACAATAAGAGTTGTCGCAGGACAGCGTAGCTCGCCTGACTTGTGCTTTGCCACTAAATTTATCAAAATCTATGACCCATGACCTTGATCTCAAGGTCGCTCTGGTGGGTCGTAAAAGCATAAAATTTCATACCAATATCTACAAACATGCAAAGTATCAACTTGATCCATCAACATGTTCAAGAGATATAGACTTCTAACAACTTTAACGAAAATTTTCAAAAAAAATTTCTAAATCTGTGACCTTGACCTCACGGTCACCCTGGGTGGGTCATGATGGTACTCCATAATACTTCAGACCAATATCTTCAAACATGCAAAGTATCAACTTGATCCATCAACATGTTCAAGACATATAGACTTCTTAAATCTTTAATGAAAAACTTTAACATAAAATTTCTAAGTCTGTGACCTTGACCTCAAGGTCACCCAGGATGGGCCATGATGGTACTGCATAAAACTTCAGACCAATATCTACCAATATGCAAAGTATCAACTTGATACATCTACATGTTCAAGAGATATAGACTTCTAAAAACTTTAACCGAAAGTGTGACGCGGATGCGGACGTACGTGGCTTGTCCCAAAAGTCCCGTTACACATACAATTTATTCTGAACACGTAGCTGGAACCAACGACAGTTACTCATGCAGAATAATTGGCCATATTGGAACTTATTTTACTGTACAAAATGATACTCACTTCATTGACCTCACTGCTACAGTTACCTTGGTTACCATAAGTAGGCATGACCGGAGCAAGTCAAATTATGTAAAATATTTTCGTAATATCTATTTTTCGCAATCTGCTAAATCAACATAGGTATAATGTGATCATTTAGAAAAATATACCAGCCTAACTACTATTCTATGGGCATCATTTAGTGATAATGTTATGAAATTTGAGAACGATTTGATACTTTGGGTGACAAATAAAATAGCTTACCTATAAAAATTCAACGACAAAATAACAACGTCGGCAAAAACATGCGGAGCAAAAAACAGGCTCGAATCACAGGCTCGTTATATTTAAACATCTAAAAGTTGTTCTTTAATGTAAACCAAGCAAATGTTTAGGTTGATATCAGTTGGTGACTTCAATACTATAACACAACACCTACTTTTAAAACGATATATCAGCTAGCAGTTATATTACTTGACCAAATTAAACATGGGCAGTTGTTAACATGGATAGCATTTGATTAATTATTCTTATTTTGCATGGCTGGTCTTTATAGCATTATCTTAACGAATTGCTTATCTATAGATATTTTACTCAGATTTCCAAATATATGCAACAGTATCGTTTAGCTAAATATAAATCTAATTTTTAAATAGATTTTTTGTTTGTAGTGTATTTATCCAAACGGCAAAATATTAAGAAAAAATCAGAATTAACGGCAACATCATTAGACCTGCTCCGGTGCAGTAGGGGAACAAAGGTTCAAACCACCGCTGCATTTTAACAAATGCACGTAGCAGTACGAAAATTTGCACCCAAAGCCCTTAGATTTAGTACTTGGTGATCATAAACGTTGTAAGCTCTGACATGCTTTTATTGTGGCAAAACAGTGAGTGTAATGGAACTTTTGGGACAGCCATCGTACAAGTAAATGTAAACGTAAACGCGGACGACCAAGGTGACAACAATAGCTCTGTGCATCTCGTGCAGGCGAGCTAAAAAATCATACTTGCAAAAATATCCACAGAGGTGATATTATTCCTGAATAATCTTAACTGGCTTTGTACTCTTGAGAAAATGGTTTGCTGCTGGATTACGGAAATGCATTTGAGGCGCTAGCTGACCTTTAAGACTATCTTTATTAGACTTGACCTTTTAAGACTATCTTTTAGCTGATAAAATATATTCAGATTCTCACCACTGACTTATAGACCAATATTTAAATACTAAAAGATCACAATTTTTCACATGATTTCATTTAGCGATTTTTCCATGTCCTTATTTTAAGCAAGAGCTCAATTTGCAAGTGATTACCTGAGCAGTCTATAATGCATACAGTTACTCGTTTTTTAGTGAGAACTTTTGAATTTCCAAGGCAACAATAGTATCGAAAATTAAGATTTTGTGAAAATTTCTGAATTTACAGTTACATAAATGAATTACCTGCATCAGATTAGCCCCAGACACCAGCTGTGGGTGGGGCCTAGGGTGGGCTCGGGCCGGTACCATGTGGTGAACAAACTCCAGGATACTGCGCTGATTGTCGGCAGGGGTCGGCGGCGGAATCTGTTGGTGTCGTACCAGGTGTGGGGCCTGTAGGGCCGGGAACGGGGACGGGGGAATGTGAAACGGGGCGGGGTGGTAGTGATGATGGTGAATGTGGGCTCGTGCCGGGTGGTGGGGCGCGGGCTGGGGCAGGTGGGGGTTAGGTTGAGAGGTGTGGGCGCAGGACGCTGGAAAGAAAAAGATATTGTCAGATATAAACATTGCGAATCTGTTTTTTAAATGATGATATTGTGTGGTAATATTGTAAGGTTTAATCAAATATTATGTCGGTAACCTTTAACATATGACCAGTTTTTTGTTAATGACAATATTTACATGTATTCTACTTAGCATACAGGCTGCAATAATGAGCAAGGGCACTGGCATTCTGTTTTTTTTTTTATTCTGATAAATCTTTTATAAGCATACATACTTTTTTCCAGAAAAAGGCCTTGAATATGTATACATGTACATTTTTATGTTAAGCATGCATATAACTAAAAGTGCAAAGTCTGCATTTACCTTGGCAGCTCGAGTGTGGTACATGTGCCCCTTGGTTGCCGTGACTACCATGATGAGCCCGTCCGAGAGCTGACAGTAAATGACCATGACCTGAAATAAAAACAACGAAATAATTGGTTGGTAGATTATTTAGGTTCAAGTCAACCCATTTTTTTTTCAGTATTGTTAGGACAGAAACGGCCTTATGGAAAATTGACTTTGTTGCAGAAAATACTGTAAATTCCGAAATTTTCGCATGACCTTTATTTCGCGAATTTTCTATTTCCGAATTATTAGTGAGTTCTTGAATTTGAGAGCGAGTGCCCATACAGTCTATAAAGCTTATAGTAACTCTTTATCAGACAGAACTTTGAATTCGCAAGGCAGCAAATTCGCGAGTATTTACGAAAATTAAGTTCTCGCAAACATTTCCGAATTTACAGTAGCTCACTAATTTCAGGTGTGTAAGATAATCCATCATGCAAACATGTTTATGTAATGAATACCCGTTTATATAGTAACAAGAACTCCGCGGAGGTCGATATCGCACCTGCATCGGGCAAAGTCAATAGACCGTGAAATATAGTTCAAGGGCACCGGGTCAAGGTGCGTGCTTGAAGGGCATGTCAAGGACAATTACTATGCAATGTTTCAGACTCGCAGCTATCTCTGATGTCGAGAAAACCAAACTTTGACGTAAAAATTTTCAAAGTCAGTGGACCGTGAAATATAGGTCAAGGGCACCGGGTTAAGGTGCGTGCTTGAAGGGTATGTCAAGGACAATTACTATGCAAGGTTTCAGACTTGCAGCTATCTCTGATGTTGAGAAAACCAAACTTCGACGTAAAAATTTTCAAAGTCAGTGGACCGTGAAATATAGGCCAAGGGCACTGGGTTAAGGTGCGTGCTTGAAGGGTATGTCAAGGACAATTACTATGCAAGGTTTCAGACTCGCAGCTATCTCTGATGTCGATAAAACCAAACTTCGACGTAAATGTTGACAAAACTTCGACGTAAAAAATTTCAAAGTCAGTGGACCGTGAAATATAGGTCAAGGGCACCGGGTTAAGGTGCGTGCTTGAAGGGTTTGTCAGGGACAATTACTATGCAAGGTGTCAGACTCGCAGCTATCTCTTATGTCGAGAAAACTAAACTTCGACGTAAATGTTGACGGACGAACGAACGGACGAACAAACGAACATACGGACGGACGGAAATTTGAACTCCTATATCGCACCCTGCTATAAGCAGGTGCGATAAATGGGGTTCACGGGGGCAAACTTTTTTTCTTATTTCCATTTCAATTTATCGTGCACTGTCACACTACATAGCTAGCTTAAGAGCCTCTCACATCAGATCACAGGAAAAACAATTTTCAGCAAAATAAACTGATCCACCGCATGCGACATCAAACAATCAGCATATGCGAAAACAAAGGCGCAGATCAGCTGTGCAGTAACTGCACAGCTGATCAGCGACTTTGGTTTCGCTACATCGATAGAACAATCCCTCTTCTTCTTAATTCCAAAATTTCCAAGCTTCTAGCCTTCTTCTGTGACTGTACAGGCCAGTTTGTGTCAGACCTGGTCCGAAACCCAGATTGTTGGTTTTCTCACATGACAGCTCCACTTTTAACACCACCTACCATGTGAGTGTGGCCCGTGGTTCATCCTGTGTCCACTGTGAGCATTAGGCGGGTGCATATGGGAGTGCGGTAGGGGACTATGTACATGACAGTGCCCGCCGTACATATTGCTACATGGTCCATTATGCCTCTCAGAACAAGAAGGGGAATCGGTCGCACCATGCTGTAAGAGAAAGAGCAATTTTGAGGACATTAATTTTGGAGGAAAAAATGCTTAGTCACAAAATGAGAGCAAAAATGAATGGAGAATTGTTACTGATCTAAAAGGCCTAGGGCGTTTAACGCCTGATTTTGGCCTCAGATTTTGCTAAAAAATAAATTTTGGAATTCAGATGAGAAAACTATTCCTTAAAACAGTCAAATGTCTCCTCTATTAAAAACAAGAACAAGTACTTCATTTATCCTACAAGCGTTGCCATGGCAACGCCCAGAAGAACCATAGATAGAGCACATTTTGCACTTTTTGGTCTATTTTTGACCATTTCTGAACACATTTTTTAATTTTTAAGTGCCAGCCCACACGACGAACAAAATGATACTTAGCATACGATATCTCTGGATGATACGTCATAATTATTTCATAATAGGAAATTGTTTGTCGCATGGGCCGGTAGTTGAAAATGATGTTGAATGGTGAAAAATAGACCCAAAATTGCAAAAGTGGTATTTCTATGCTTTTCGGAGCGTTGCCATGGCAACATGTGTAATTTGCATGTGTTAGTTGTGCTAGAATTTAGAAGCAGGGACCTATACCTGCTATTTGCAATACTTCTCTTCTCAAAATTCCAAAATTCAATTTTTACCAACACATGAGGCCGAAATCAGGCCTTAAATTCCCTAGGCCTTTAAACATAGTGCATGTATTCACACCATTTGACTCCAGTAAATTGTGTAGCTTTAAATTAATGAAAAAGTAAGGACAATGCCCTTTTTATGATATGAGCCACCTCATCAGAAAACCAATAATCTGTATATGCCAAAATAATGGCACAGACCAGCTTCGCGGTATCCGCAAAGCTGATCAGCGTCTTTGTTTTCAATACACAGATAGTACAATTCCTCTTCTACTTGTATCCAAATTTTCAAGCTTCTAGCATTTTTCTGTGACGGTACAGGCTGGTTTGTGTCAAACCTGTTCAGAAACCACATTGTTGGCTTTCCTATGACGCGGCTCATATCTAACAATTATCTGAGGGATTTCAGTATATCTGGCCTCAAGATTATGAAAGTTTCCACCATGCTCAACTCAGCTGAGACTAAAATCATATATGTGAACCCAAATAGGGAGATTTGCATTTCTAAATAGGAAGAATAATTAAACAAAGAAGAAAATTCTTGATATTCAGTAGGGGGATCTGAAATTCCAAATGTTTCATCAATACTAAAATTATGTTACCCACGACTGGGCCTTTAATATCAAACACATGCTCAATTAAGTCAAGCATGAAAAATGTTTTAACTCATTTAAGCCTGGCGTTCTTTGCGAGACATAGGCAAACAGCACAGCCCCAGATGTGATGCCGCAGAACGCGGCGTCCCATCTGGGGCTATTCTGTTTGCTTGGAGGATAGGATTTTCATCGCAAAATGAATTAAAAAATTAGAATCGCTCCTGGAGGCCCTAAAACTCGAAGTGGAATCACCCAAATGATAGGGAAGGGTAAATCCATTCGTCAAAATTAATCTCGAGGCCTAGTCAGAATATGCAAAAACAGGTATTCTCAGACATACATACCCTAGAGCAGGGGCCTGCCTCTGTGTGTTGAGAATTCCCACACCTGTGACTGTCCACCCTATGGAAGGCATGACCGTGTGGCATCGGCTCATGAGCAGGGCGAGGAACTTCTCGCGAACTCTCGCCAACTGTGTCACCAGTCCTAGAACCCCAACCAGGCCGCGGCTCTGGTTCTGTTTCAGACCTTAGGACACGTAAAGGACTGTCACTGGCCTCATTAACTTCTGGAAGGAGGGGCGAAGACCTTGCAGGTTCTATGTCAATGTCAACGGTTGGGTTCTGAGGGGCAGGGTCGTTGGTGTCGGAGGTTGTTGACGTTGCCATGACGACCTGGTGATCCTCGCAGTCAGACTCGGTGAGATCGACGACAACCGTGGCACGGCCTGATAGGTCTGATCTTCTTCTCACAGGCCTTAAGATAATAAAGATCAATTACAACTTAATAACTACACGAGAAACATTAGTAAATCATATGTCTAAATGAGCCACAGAAAAGTTTAAAGTAAATGATTTCTCACCAAAATAATTTCAAAATGATCTCAAATATTTGATCAAGTGAAAATCGCCTCAATGTATCAAAATGTAATATGAGAGACTACTGTCTAAACACCATCTTCCAGAAACTGCATTTTTCAAAATCTCACTTTTCTGGAAGACCTCATTAAAAATATGACCATGTCACCATCTTGCATTCCATAAGTCTTAAAACGTGCTACAAAATTTTCGAAAATTGGTTAACAAATAAAAATTTTATGCCAGAAAATAATTTTGGATAGGGATTTTTCCATTGTAAAAATGTCAGTAAGGGAAGTAACTATTTTCCCGTAAAAATCTAAATAGATTATTTTTCATTTAAAATGCACCAAACCAAAACAAAATTGTATTGTATGCATAGCTGAGCACCAAACTCTTAAAATTATTCCACAGATTCGCTTGATTTTCAATTTTCAGGCGTATGGATAACCTCCCCTGCACATGCAAAAGGCCTATTAAAAATAATTTTTGGGCATAATTATTTTACTAGTGAACCGATTTTCAAAATATCTGCAGCACTTTTTAAGACTTTTGGGTTGCAAAAAGATGACAAAGTCATATTTTTCTTGTTGTGTTTCAAAAAAGTGAGAATTTGAAAAATGCAGAAAGATGGTGTTCAGACAGTAGTGTTGAAAGCAACAGCTTATATTTTCAGAATTGGAAAACATATTTTAAAAGCATAAAAGTATAAAACACAACACTTTTCTCAACAAAGGTACACAACCCAACAGCTTACCTGCTTGATTCTATTTTAACCACCTCAATATCACTATCATCTGAGCCAGAAGCCAGGTTTACATCCTGCACCACAGGTGACATAGCTCCGCCCCTTTCATCACCATGGAAACCCAAGGGCCCACCCTCTGATTCACCTGTCGTTAAGTCTATACTACTAGCAACTGTATTAGGGCTAGTCTGTTGAGACACTTTACGAATAACTGAATTATGTTTGTCCTTTTGACTCTTTTTATTGGCATTTGTCGCAAAGCGGGAAATCGGTGGTTGAGCAATACAGTTTTGGTTTGTGTGCATGTGACGGATTCTACTTTCCGAACTATGAAAATCGTTATCACTGGGAGATAATCCAGGAAGAGGAATGCCTAAGTTTGGTGATATACACCTATTATGTGAGTCTAGATTCGAAGCACTAGAAGAAACTCCCTCCATATTGGAGTGGGGACATCTTATGACCTCGTCGTCCGATTCTGAAATAGCTCTATCCAATCGCTGACGAGCACCATTTTCAAGCTTAACAGCTTTAGGACGAACAATCTGACTTGATCTATCTCTAGATAAAGGGCCATCTCTTGATTCATGTCCAACACATATATGGGGATTTCCCGTTTCTGGGCATTGTGCACCATTCATAGGGCATTGTGCACCACTGACAGGGCATTGTGCACCGCCTACAGTCATAATATCTACATCTGAACAATCCTCTCCACCACTATCACTTGTATCCATGCTTTCCTGAGAACTACATGTCGGCAATGGGGCAGGCCTAGAACAAAACATGGTACTTTCAGGGGGCTGAAAAACCCCTCTACTTAAGGGGAGCTGTCTGGGGAATGCCTGTCGACTACTGTTCTGCAACTCAAGTAATCTGCCCCTTTCTAAATTATTGGCAAAAACTAATGCACCATTCAGAGGGGCACTTAACTCTTCCGTTGAGGGTATGAACCTGTCTTGCATTTCCCTGCCCCTTTCTAAATTATTGGCAAAGCCTGCTGCCCCATTAGGGGGAGCAGATAAATCCTCAGTGGATGGTATAAATCTGTCCTGCACTTCCTGAGTTGTAGACTGTGGCAGTCTGTTTAGTCTCAAATCATTAGTAGGACTAGAACCAGTCTCCTCCAATTCAAAACGAGGCTGACTGGTTTGCAAAAGTTCACAACCAGACTGGCTTCCAGCATTTCTTAAATTAGGCTGGCACAGTCTAGAATTATCATGCACATGATGACAATGGCCGCCATTTTGAGAATGGCTGCCATTTCTTTTTCTAATTACATCATGTCTATTTACATCTCTGTGACTCGGTTCTCTGTGACTGTGAGATGCATCCCTGCATGAGTGGTTTGGTTCCCTATGTCTGTGACCTGTTTCCTGGCGACCAGGCTGTGGTTCTGTCTTAACATTGGGCCTCCTTCTATGATTATGAAAGCCCCCAGTGCCCCTCAGACCAGGGTGGGGTAAATTAAACAGAGCGTATGGATTCGTCTGATTAAACATTCTGTGTGGATCGCGGATATCATCATTCCATGCCTCCCGAGGTCTTTCACCCCATGCAACACGAGGTGTTGCCAAGGATTCGTATGGGAAATTGGGGTTTCTCTGTGCGTGATCCCTAGATGAACTTCTCCTAGTTTCTTGGTCTGAGTAATGATCTATAGAGCAGTCTTCGTCTTCACTATCATCCGAGCACATATCAACAACGCCATCAGCCCAACGTGACCGATTCTCGTGGCTCAGGCTGGCAACATGGTCAGAATCATGAGTCAGGTGAGACAGATGGTCCATGTAGGATCGGAAATTATCGGTCATGTTGGACCTTAGGGTGTCATCAGGGTATATTGTGGGCTCAGTCCCTGGGGGTGAGATGGTAGGTGGCTGGGGGGACAGAATCTGATCACAACCTAAAACAACAGTAAAATATGAATTAAAAATCATTAATATTAGAGAACAGTTATACACTACCAAAGTAAATATTTACATGGGTTCATCAAGGTTAGTCTGACATGTCATACAAAAGGTAGCCATGCTCCGACAAAAATGTCGCCACAAAGCCATGTTTTTAATGAATACACTGAAAAAAAGTTATAAGAGGCCACCTCATATTTTTTCTTCTAGTTCAGAAAGTAAAATACGATCAATTAAAATTCATGATCATATGAATAAACCAATGTCCAACAGTGGCTCTGTGAGTTTCTGCATTCCAAAATGCGTGATACTTCTCACATAGACGAAGCATGTGTAAAGGTACCCTCATTTCAAAAAGTCACACTTTATTAGCATCAAATTAAATGTCATATTATGACGTTGTGTTTTTACATTTTAATTTATTTGAAAGTGCTACTGACTGCCATGATTCAAGATACAATTAAGTCAAAAGTGTTGCTGTAATAAGAATCTTCGTTTCTGTTTTGTACATGCAAGAAGACAACAGCCTGAATAACAGGAATTCAGCTTTTGTATGCAATTTGCATACCGACGTTGTTCTTCTCCAGTTGCGTTATTATCAGCAGCACGGCATTGAAATTTTCAGCGGTTATTTAGGTCAAATACTAGACTCTGATAAACTTTGAAAATTCAAAAAATCGTCCACAAATTTTGTTATTTTGTTCGTTAAAAATTGATATTGAAACCGGAAGTGTGCGGCAGCCTTGACCTGTTGGTCCTCCAAAATGGTCTAAAACAGTTCAGTCGAGTTATATCTCTCATTATCAGGCCTCATCAAGTGAAATTAACAGGGATCAACATGTTTAAGAGGCACATTTATGAATTTTCCAAAAAATCTCAAAATTGGCGATTCTTAAAAATGCTTAAAAATTCTACCAGTAGAGAAAATTCGAATGTTTGATGTTTTTCCGAGCCGTAACGACCCTTTTGATGACACCCGTTCCTAATTTCAATAAATGGTGTGCTGTATCCAATTTTTTATTTAAAAACATTGATTTTTGCATTTTTACTCCAAAAACGCTTTAAGTGAAAGAAAATTATTTCTTAACACTTTGGAACTTTACTTACTTGAAAGACACGTTTTTCGGCAAAAAATCGTGCAATTTTGAACATGGCTTAGAAACAAAAAATGAGTTTGAAAAGTGGCCTCTTATAACTTTTTTTCAGTGTATATTGTCAGACATTTGCTGCAGTCAATCAGACATTTTCAGATTCTGTTAAATTTGAATGAGTGCCTTGGAAAAACTTGTATTTGGGTTTAAAATCCCAAAATCAGCTACAGTCATACAGACATGGGACTTCCGTTAAAAGTCTCATTCAAAAATTGAAGCAGCCCAGGATCAACCCTGGCTAAAAATGCTTAACCATTATATTATGGGTGCTTCAGAACTAAAACACATTTATTGATATTTGAGGCCAAAAAATGGACAAAAATGCTTTCTCTAGAATTATGACATCCTAACACCACCTACCTAGTGAAGGTGTAACACTGGCGGTTTCCATGACAACCTCTTCAGTCTCGGGTGGTACCCAAATTGGGGGGCTCACATGGGGACCGACTGAAAATGACACAAAACTCTCCTTACTTATATGAGCATTCACACGAGAAAAACAATAAATAAATTTGGGTTTCTGAACAGGTCCGACACAAACCGGTCTGTACAGTCATAGAAGAAGGCTAGAAGATTGAAATTTTGGAATTAAGAAGAGGGAATGTTATACCTGTGTAGCGAAAACAATCATCATCTCAGGTGTGGGGTGGGATTGATTTATTATCAACAGTGATGTTTTCAATATAAAACTGACTCCTGTTTTAGGAGTCGTTCCCAATGGCAAAAGTATCGTTTTTCCCAAATGCATGGTTCAAAATTCCCAATCTGAGTTAGTTTCCCGACTGTCAATAATTGTGCACAGTTAAAAACCCCAAATAGTCAATGAATCTGATTATTATGACAAGGCATAACAGGGATTTTTTTCGGTTGTCTCAGGGGCCGAAATAAGGCCCCATTCCCAATGCAATTTGGGTGATTTTTTCCAAATTTGAAGAAAAAAATTCCCAATCAAAGCTGATTTTTTTTTCAACAGTTCCATACATTGTGAAATTCAAACTTTGCTGTTTGAAACAGTGTTTAGCTTTGATTATAAGTTATTATTTAATGATTCTAAATGAAATACCTAAATAAGGTACATCACATTTGAAAATATCATCAATTGTGAATATTTTGAAAATTTCCCAAATTCAGGGTTTACGTCGCTAAATTTCCCTATCAGAAAGGCCCTAGGGCCCCTTCCCAAAATTGCCAAAAAAATCCCTGCATAATATTAATTTTCATGCATCCCAGTCCATGTTGTTTACTTTTAGGGGAAAAAAAACTAACACTATGTCTTATCATGATATTTTTGCCTATTTAATTGGACTTTAGATAAATGTTGCTGATTTTCCAAATTGGCAGGTAAAATGACACTATTTTTCCCAATCGAACCTGTACTGATACCGTTCCCAAAATGCTAAAAAAAATCACTGATCAAATCAGACAGTATGATCAACCTACCAACTGACTGTTCTACAACAGCTTCAGCACACGCCTCTAGAACATCTGTGCTGGTGGACGCCTCGGGTTCGGGGTCTGCACTGGTGGGGAGGAGTGGAGGAAATTCTGACACATTCTCGCTCACCTGCTCCTGGAAAATATACATGCATGTCATAGATGAGAAAACCAGTCTTCGGGGTTTCCAACCAGGTCTGGCACAAACCAATCTGTGCAGTTACAGAAGATGGATAGAAGCTTGAAATTCGGATTTAAGAAGAAGAGGGATTGTATTAGCCGAGTAAGGAAAACAAAGGTGCTGATCAGCTGTGCAGTGACTGCACAGCTGATCTGCGCCTTTGTTTTCGCATATGCAAAATGTTTTTGCATATGCAAAAATCCAGTTTTCTTATAATGCGGCTCATATAAGACAAATATGTTTTTTTAATGTCAAAAAAAGGCATATAGCTTATCCTCTGTTACCCTGGTGTGATCCATTTCATTTAAAGCACATTACCAGTACTTTTGGAACATTTCTTTTGTCATATTTAAATTGAGTGTTGTTCTTGATTTAGAGAGGAAGAACCACCTTCCAAAATGGCCACACTAAAATTTTACTATGCACATTTTTACAAATTACAACAATAGATAAATAAGAAATGTGCATGAATGGGCAGTCCATCCAATAGGACATAATATGGTCAGGCGCTCTCCCTGTCTGAGAGTAGTTAAGGTCGCTAACTTCATTACAGCTCTTAATCATTCAATCATGTTACCCCTGTGTCCAGTGTGGGTATGAGCAGTTCATGGGCCATGTGAGGCAAGCAGTGTTCTGCTTGCAAGTGTGCCTGGTGGTTTTTCTCTGGCTACAACAGTTTTCACCCCACCTACCAATTTGCCCATCTTATTTTCATTCGAGCTGAAATTATCTTGAAAGGGATGTGTAGAAAAAAAATATACATGTGTGTAAGTATAATTTGGTAAAAAATGTTGTTAGAGACTAAGATACCTCTGTTTTAGTATCCTCCACTGTTGGTACCCAGGATGTTGATGCATCATCTGCGACAGCCAGAGAATCCATACTCTGTCTACAAATGCCACCTACCTGAAAAAAAAGAGGGGTAATGATTCATGTGACGGGATAGCCTCCCTTGGTAGAATACGTTGGTGCAAAATACGAGCGGCATATTGAGTGCTTGTAATATGCAAATTAGAAACTTGAAACTTTGTGAATCCAGTAAGTGTAGACTTTTTACCGCAGTAAACCACCCTTGGTGGATGAGCATGCTTTTCCACTGATGAGGTTTGCTGTGGCTTGGCTCGGCTGTTCGTTACATTCGGAGGCAGTGGTGGGATGAGGACAACTGCCAGAACGGAGTTGCCTTACCGATGAAGTCTTCTTGGAGGGGGAAGTAATGTGAAAGGATAGCCTCCCTTAATAGAATACGTTGGTGCAACATACTAGCGGCATACTGAGTGCTTGTAATATGCAAATTAGAAACTCGAAACTTTGTGAATCGGGTAAGTGTTGACTATTTAGCGCAGTAAACCACCCTTGGTGGATAAGCATGCTTATCCAGCATGCTTATCCACTGACAAGGTTTGCTGTGGCTTGGCTTGGCTGTTCATTACAATCATATATATAATATGAGCCATAACGCAAGAAAACCCTTCTTCCGTGTTTACGACCAAATCCGACATAAAGCGGCATGTGCAGCCACAGAAACAGGTTTGAAGCTTGAAATTTCAGATTTAAAAAAGAGGGATTTTACTATTTAAGCAGCGAAAACAAAGATGGTGATCAGCTATCCAGTTAGTAACTGGATAGCTGATCACAATCTTTGTCTTTAACTGGCAGTTACTGCACAGATGATCTGTGCCTTTCTTTTTACATATGCACTGAGCTACCGAACCACTTGGTTGATTAGCTACATTTTTTCCTTGCTTTTAGTTTTTCCTTACCATAGCATGGACCCACAACAAAATGTCACAGGGGCAGAAAAAGAATGTGGCCCAACCGGACCCGAACCAAAGGTCTCTCGCATACTGTGCTAGCATTGTACCACTGCGCTACCAAGCCATTTGGTCGACTGGCCACAAGAACTTAGTTTTGCTATGTAGTGAAAAACGGAATCAATTGATGAAACCTCGTGAGACTCAAGACAAATGATAGATTAGCTACATGTCATAAGAAAGGCGAATGAATCATTAATCTGGCATAAAATTGGGAGGTTAAGAGCGGATGGATTTCAGCTAATTCTTCTGTAAACATGAAAAGCTATGCCAAATCACCCATTGAGCTTGACTAAAGAATGATTACCACAGTTGAATGGACAAAACCCACTAATTTTTCTTTTGTTTTCTCAAAACAAAAATATCACAAACTTCCATTTTTGTTTGGACTGGTTTACAAGTAGAACAATTGCGGTGCGTTCCTTTACCGGAATGGACCGGAATGGGCCTGATTACCGGAATGGACTACCGGAATGGACATTTATATGTGTCCTGAAGTACTTTTTATTCGTAGGACAAATAGGCATATAATATACACAAACAGTGATGAGTTCGAGAATCATATGGGCCACAACGTGAGAAAATGTACCTTCGGGCAATTATTTGAGTATTAGAAGAACAAAGTTACGCTGAATGTATGATGTTTCTAGAGTCTGTTAATCTTTATTTGACCAGATTATTTAAGATATTTTGTGAGTTATGACCAATCTACTACAAGAACCCTACTGACGTTATTGTCCTGAAAAATGACGTCAAAGTTGCGTAATGCATTTCTGCATGTTAGTAGAGCTTACAAAACTCAATGCATTTGCTTAAAACTGTTTAAGCACTGGTCAGAACCTATTGCTAAGATAGAAGCATAACATCCTTACAGGCAATCTGTTGTGATTATTTTGTCTATTTTTATGATGAAATGGTTGCTATGGTTACCGTTTAATGATACATATAGGAAAATTATCTGTATTATAGGCTAAAACAAGGGCAGATAACTCAAAATATTGACAATAAATATGTTTTAAAACTCCTTCATTTGGTAGCCCAGTGTTCAAAGATTACAAATACAGTGTTATTTCTATAAGGTATATTACATCATTTTTCCATTTTTTTGCTGCTTTCTACTAGTAATGTCAGAATGTCCGAAGGTACATTTTGTCGCGTTGAGGTTCATATGGTTTTAGTATTTTGGTTAAAAACCTGTACATTGCCAGCAGGGTCCCAGACTGGGAAACTGACTGCGAAATACTATGGATAAAGTTACAACTTGCTGGGTCAGTCCCTCTCCACATAGCAGCTTACTATAAGCCCGAGGAGTCAGATACTCACAGCTTTGATGAATTCCAAAAATCTGTCAAGCTGGCACGTCCCGATAAGGATCATGTTTGGATATTGGGAGATTTTAATTATCCAAAATTCTCATGGAGTGATTGTGTACCAGTCATTTTACCCGGCTGTAAATACACTGGCCAGTATGAAGACTTCTCTGACCTTCTGACTGAATTTGACCTTACACAAATAGTGACCCACCCAACCAGAGGTGAGAACATCTTGGACTTATTTCTAATTGATAATCCAACCCTAGTAAAATCTGTCGAAGTGAGGCCTGGTATCTCTGATCATGACACTGTTCTTGCTGAGGTCTTTATAAAACCCCAGATATCAAGGCAGAAACCCCGACTTATGTTTTTATATAAAAAGGCTGACTGGGAGGGTCTTGAGTCACATATGTTGGCATTTCAGCAGTCCTTCTTTGCCAATTTTGAGGATAAAACAGTTAATTCCCTATGGGAGGATTTCAAGAGGGCCCTACAAAGTGGTATTGAGCAATATGTTCCCCAAAGGTCCATCAGTACAAAAACATCACTGCCCTGGATCACTCAAGACATCAAAAGGACAATGCGCAAGAGGGACAGTTTGTATGACAAGTACAAAAAGCATAGACGTCCTACAGACAGACAAGCCCACCTTGAATATAAACACCTGGTTAATAAAAAGCTCAAGGATGCCCACAATAGATATTTAGAAGAAATATTGGGCATCACAAATTCTTCTGACCCAGATGATTCAAGCACAAAACCCCAAGCTGACATTGATCCACACATGAACACCCTTGCCACTAAAAAGTTGTACTCCCTTCTGAAAAACTCTAAAATGGACTCAAAAACCTCAGCACCCCTGAAAAAGGATGGACAGCTACACACAAATACGACGGACAAGGCCAACATTCTCAACAAACAATTTCAGTCAGTCTTCACACCCAAAACACCCCTAAAACTCAGTCAACTTTCTCGCATGGCGGTGCAGGACTCTGTGGACAATGGCCTACTTGACCCATCACAAATACCAAGCGAGACCCACAGTTCTGTTCCCCAGATGCCAAACATTACTGTCTCCTTAAATGGAATACTGAAGCTTTTAAAAGACTTAAACCCCCACAAGGCTGCAGGACCCGACCAACTGAAACCCCTTGTCCTCCAGAGGCTCCGCACTGTCATCGCTCCAGTCCTACAGGTCATATACCAGAAGTCTCTTGATACTGGTAGGGTGCCCAAAGACTGGAGTACTGCATATGTCTGTCCTCTCTTTAAGAAGGGAGATACCGGCCTTGCATCCAATTACAGGCCGATATCACTTACCAGCATCTTGTGTAAGGTCCTAGAGCACATTGTCACCACAAACGTGGTTTCTCACATGGACCAGCATAACCTGCTGTATGACCTACAGCATGGTTTTAGAACCAAACGTTCTTGTGAGACGCAGCTTGTGACTCTCATAGAGGATCTTATGAGAAATGCTTTAGCAGATAGCCAAACTGACCTAGTCTTGCTGGATTTCTCTAAAGCATTCGACAAGGTCAGTCATCAAAAACTCCTGCTAAAACTCCACAACTATGGAATTAGAGGTCCCAGCTTGAAATGGATACAGGCATTCTTATCTGGCCGAACACAAACTGTTGTTCTTGAAAATGAAAAATCGGACACAGTGCCTGTGACATCTGGGGTCCCTCAGGGTTCCGTCCTGGGCCCAATTCTATTCTTAATTTACATTAACGACCTACCGGACAGTACTAGATCAAAAGTAAGACTGTTTGCTGATGACACGGCCATTTACTTGGCAGTTTCCAGCCTACAAGATGCTCAAATATTACAGCAGGATCTAGACCGACTTCACGACTGGGAATTACAATGGGACATGGAGTTTAATCCAAGTAAATGTGTTGTCATTCATCCCTGACAGGATCACACTCAGACCAGTTAGATGTCCTTTCAGGGGTGCCTCAAGGTACAGTCCTGGGCCCTCTGCTCTTCCTTGCTTACATTAACGACATGCCGGAGTCACTCAAATCATCAGACTGTAGACTATTTGCAGACGACAGCCTCCTCTATTGTGCCGTCAACAAAGCCAGTGACTGTCAACTCCTACAGCAGGACCTCACCGCACTTGAACAATGGGAAGCAGATTGGCAAATGAGCTTTAACCCAAGCAAGTGTACAGTCATCAGGGTTCACACTGGAAGGAAGGTCAAGTTTCTGTCAATCTATAGACTCCATGGACCTTCAAAAGGGCATTAAAATCTATGGTTCACTTTATTTGGCATGTAATGACAGAAAGGCTTTTTTCACTTCCTCTGACCAAAGTCGGTATACACTTTGGTCATGTCAGAATGTGTGCGACGCCTTGTCCTATCTCCTTGATAATATTTATATTAGATTCGGGACCAAGTTATACAGACAAATTGTTGGAATTCCGATGGGTACAAATTGCGCACCTCTCGTAGCTGATTTATTTTTGTACTGCTACGAAAGAGATTTCATGGATTCTCTTAACCATGATAATCAAGCTGATGTTATCGAGGCTTTTAATTCCACATCTACGTACCTCGATGACCTTTTGAACATTGCCAACCCTTATTTTGAAGGTATGGTCAATCAAATTTATCCACCTGAACTTCAGTTAAACAAAGCCAATATCTCAGATACCGAAGCCCCCTTTTTAGATCTACATCTTTCTGTTTCAAATGGATTTGTTTCTTCTAAAATACATTTCTCAGCTTATTAGGTTTGCTAGAGTCTGCAATCATGTTACAGACTTCAACGCTCGAAATAAATGTTTAACGGCAAAACTTCTCCAACAGGGCTATCGGTATCATTAACTTCGAAAAACCTTTTCTAAATTTTATCGTAGACACTATGAATTGATTTCCAAATATAATGTTGGGTTAAAGACGCTTTTAAGTGAGGGCCTTTCGGAACCTGAATTTTATGATGACTTGGTTTACAAATTTAAGAAACTTAAAGGAATTAACGATTTTTCTTTTCAGTTCAGAAAAATCATAACACGTTACAGACGTATAGGTTATAACTTGAATGTTATGCGACAGTCTGCATGCTTAGTTTTTAACCCAGTCATGGTTGATAACTATGCTGCCTTCTTTAATTGCACGCCGGTGGGTCGGGCGTCAGACTATGATGGCCCCGACTTAAAGCTATTCATTTTAGTTGGTTGGGGCCGGAGCTTCTTGTCTGTTGCTTGGCCCACCGGGGTCCAACTGGTGTTTTTCTCTTAACCATGATAATCAAGCTGATGTTATCGAGGCTTTTAATTCCACATCTAGGTACCTCGATGACCTTTTGAACATTGACAACCCTTATTTTGAAGGTATGGTCAATCAAATTTATCCACCTGAACTTCAGTTGAACAAAGCTAATATCTCAGATACCGAAGCCCCCTTTTTAGATCTACATCTTTCTGTTGCAAATGGATTTGTTTCTTCTAAAATTTATGATAAGCGCGATGACTTTGATTTTGATATAGTAAATTTTCCTTTTTTGGATGGTGACGTTCCTCGTCGTGCTTCTTATGGTGTATACATTTCGCAACTTATTAGGTTTGCTAGAGTCTGCAATCATGTTACAGACTTCAACGCTCGAAATAAATGTTTAACGGCAAAACTTCTCCAACAGGGCTATCGGTATCATAAACTTCGAAAAACCTTTTCTAAATTTTATCGTAGACACTATGAATTGATTTCCAAATATAATGTTGGGTTAAAGACACTTTTAAGTGAGGGCCTTTCGGAACCTGAATTTTATGGTGACTTGGTTTACAAATTAAAGAAACTTAAAGGAATAAATGATTTTTCTCTTCAGTTCGGAAAAATCATATCACGTTACAGACGTATAGGTTATAACTTGAATGTTATGCGACAGTCTGCATGCTTAGTTTTTAACCTAATCATGGTTGATAACTATGCTGCCTTCTTTAATTGCACGCCGGTGGGTCGGGCGTCAGACTCTATGATGGCCCCGACTTAAAGCTATTCATTTTAGTTGGTTGGGGCCGGAGCTTCTTGTCTGTTGCTTGGCCCACCGGGGTCCAACTGGTGTTTTTCTTTTGCTCCGGAGTTAGTAGGTTATTCGGCGCCCAGGGATCTCCATCGTCGGGCAGCTTACTCAATCTGTGAGTCCTGGTTTTTGATTCATCAGGATGTTTATCATGATTTATTTGTTTGTTCTTGATGATTCATTGACTAGTTAGAGATTCACCACGAGGACCGAAGAACTAACTAAATGTTGTGAACCACTGCAGAAGCTGAGGGTGAGGTTAGGTACCTGTAAAACCGGTTTAAGCCCGCCAGTAACTTTGTGTTACTGATCGTTCCAAGTCGATACTTCTGTAGTGGTTCTTTTTGTTTTATGTCTTGGTGTTTAAAATTTTTTGTGCTGTTGGCGCCTTATGTATGTTTTCATATTTTTAGTTAAGTTAAGGTAACTGAGTGGCCACCTATTGGGAAAATAGCTGCTCATTCGGCTTACGATATGTTTCATGGTATAAGTACCTGATTGTTAGTTTGGTTTTTTCCCACCTCGGTTTTTGGAGTGGGAATCTTTTTCTGATTGCGCCTTTTCCTGATCTTTGCCTACTTGTACCTTTTTCTTTTGCTCCGGAGTTAGTAGGTTATTCGGCGCCCAGGGATCTCCATCGTCGGGCAGCTTACTCAATCTGTGAGTCCTGGGTTTTGATTCATCAGGATGTTTAGCATGATTTATTTGTTTGTTCTTGATGATTCATTGACTAGTTAGAGATTCACCACAAGGACCAAATAACTAACTAAATGTTATGAACCACTGCAGAAGCTGAGGGTGAGGTTAGGTACCTGTAAAACCGGTTTAAGCCCGCCAGTAACTTTGTGTTACTGATCGTTCCAAGTCGATACTTCTGTAGTGGTTCTTTTTGTTTTATGTCTTGGTGTTTAAATTTTTTTGTGCTGTTGGCGCCTTATACATGTATGTTTTCATATTTTTAGTTAAGTTAAGGTAACTGAGTGGCCACCTATCGGGAAAATAGCTGCTCATTCGGCTTACGATATGTTTCATGGTATAAAGTACCTGATTGTTAGTTTGTTTTTTCCCACCTCGGTTTTTGGAGTGGGAATCTTTTTCTGATTGCGTCTTTTCCTGATCTTTGCCTACTTGTACCTTTCCATGGACAGACTCTAGAGGTGGTTGATGGTAGCAAGTATCTCGGTGTAACAGTGACAGACAACCTCTCATGGTCCAAGCATGTCGCAGCCATAGCCGGTAAAGCACATCGCTCCCTAGGCTTTCTGCGGAGGAACTTCAAGCGCTGCTCCCGACAAGTCAAAGCAGCAACTTATACTACTGTTGTGAGACCAGTCATGGAGTATGCCGCTCCCATGTGGGATCCCTACCGCCAAGCTGACATCAAAGCCCTAGAAGAAGTGCAGCGCCGTGCAGATCGTTACGTGTTTAACGACTATACAACTCGCACACCAGGATGTGTCACAGACATGGTCAAGGATCTTGAATGGGAAAGCCTCCAGGACAGACGACAGATATCCGGACTATGCTTGCTGTGTAAGATCTAACATGGTTTAGTTGATATAGACAAAGCAGTCTACTTGAAACCAGGTGACAGTCGCACCAGAAGCCACACAGGATTCTACCAGGAGCATACCAGGCACGAGGTATACTACAACTCGTTCTACCCAAGAACCATTCGGGAATGGAACAGATTACCAGCCAGCGTAACCTCATCGTCAAGTGTGGATGGCTTCCGCGCCAGCCTGTTCCCCAGGCTAGGCCCAGCCTAAATCATGTACAGACAGTACCAACGACAGTCTTGTAAATAGTTTCATGGTTTTATCAACTCCTCTGGGACTCATGCCATGCTCATGTCCCGCTGGACCAATTACGTTCTAGATGATCCCGGTCTATGTATTTGGAAGAAGAAGAAGAAGTTTGGATGTGTTTAAGACTCTGAGGTTTAAGATGTGGTTTCGGTTGGTTTCGTCTACAAGTTTTCTGTGAGGAGTGGTGTCTTTCTATAAATATTGATAAAACAAAAGTGGTTATTTTTAATAAAGCCGGGAGACTCATTAATTCTCAATCTTACAAAATTTTTAGTAAGACAATATCTTGTACATCATCTTATAAGTATATTGGATTAATATTTTCTGCTTCTGGTACTTTTTCCCCTGCTAAGAAACAATTGTATGATAAATCTGTTAAAGCTCTATATTCTTTAAAGCGTAATATTATTTCTCTGAATCCCAGTATTCATACATTTACAAGTTTACAAATTACATATATTTGATCATACCATCAAACCAATTTTGTTATATGGTAGTGAAATTTGGGCATGTTCGCTGCCTAAAAAAGCATCTATTGAAGATCTATTTGACTTTTCAAAAATTACCAGAAGTTTTTATTCTGAAAAGCTGCATATTCACTTTTGTAAATATATTTTAGGTGTACATAAAAGGAGTTCTAATTTTGCCGTATTTTCTGAACTCGCACGCTATCCTATTCAGATTAACACTTTATTATCAGCTTTGTCATATTGGCATCGACTAGAAAAAACAAATACTGAACTTTTGTCAGATGCATTGGCATGTTCAAAATCACTAATTGAAAATAGGTTTCACTCTTGGTATTCTTTCATCCGCAGTATTCTTAGTTTGCTTGAGATTTCTGATGCTAACCACCAGTTAAATTCATTGGACTTAAACACATTTAAAAAAAACGACGAAAAAGATTATTTTATCTAAATATAATGGATTTTGGGCTCAATTTAGACTTGATAATAGTAATGGTAAGCTGAGAACATATCTTTCTTTTAAAGCTCATTTTGAAACTGAACAGTACCTTTCCAGTATCAAGAACTTTGATAAAAGAAGATCCTTAACTAAGTTTAGAATAAGTGCTCATAAGCTTAAAATTGAGACAGGTAGGTTTACTAGACCCTTAACTCCTGTGGAACGTAGATTTTGTGATCATTGTCTAACAGATATTGAAGATGAGCTGCATTTTTTAATCCAGTGCCCAAGATATTCTCATGTTCGTAACACCTTTTTTTCTGCAATTGTTCAAAATCATTGTAAATTTTTTTTATCACTTGATGATAAGTCTAAATTTAACTGGTTATTGGCAAACAGTGATGATGAGGTAATTATTCAGTTAGGAAGTTTTGTATATGAATGTTTTGAAATTCATGGTAAATAAGTATGTGTATTTTCTGATAGGGACATTAAAAGTTATTTAAATAATATAATACATGCAGTTAATCTACCCTTGGCTTTGGAATGCATGGGATGCTTCCCTGTTGACTTGCTTATCTTTTGAGCAGGCATCTGCTTGCTTGATTGATTTGTGTGCCGTTTGGTAATTGTCTCATGCAGGCTTAATCAAGGATGGTATTTATTCCATCATATGACATCTATTAGGTTTCGCGGAGTAGTTATATGTGGCTGTCGATAAAAAACATAACCGGGCCGGACCCGGCCAATTTACGGAAAGTACCAAAGGTTCCGGGCCGGGTCTACGGAATTTATCGGAAAATGACGATCTTTCGGTACCGGAATGTAGCTCCGGGTCCGGTTCAAATAGGTAAACAGTTATTATAAAGACCTTATGGGGACTGAAAATAATTATTTATTGGAATCGAAATATTATGGTTAAAGCTTTGATTTATTTTAAACTACGTTAATCAAATCCTTTTTTACGGCAACGGAACTATTTTGCTAAAATATTCACTGCAGAAACGCAAGATTTCCCTTAGGTTCGGACGGGTATCTGAACGATCTTTAGCATTTTTCACGATCTCAAGATCGATCCTTAGTGATCTTTCGGACGTGAAAACAATCCTACGATTTTGTGAAATATAGATCTACTCATATGTCTTTCTCAAAGTAGGTTTTGAAGTCTTAATTATTATTCAAACATGGTTATACATTTTAGAGCTTATACATTTTGTATTTAGGAAGTAGAGGGAATGTACGTACTATCCGTAATTCAAAAACAAAGGCGCTGATCAGCTTTGCGGTAACCGCGAGGCTGATCTTCGCCTTCGTTTTCGCCCATGCACAGTTGACCTGTGATTATCACAATGCATGTAATGTCATCCTAAACTAGTGGTAAGACGATGACTTAAGCGATCTTATGAATAGTTGGACCAGGCCTTTATCTATGAACGAAAACATATACATGTAGTATGGGTATTCATTTTCGTAAATTTGCTCAAAACACAAGATTGTAGGTACACGTTAGAACCGCCTTGCCGATGCGGTTCTAACGGGTACCCACAATGTATGTTTTGGATCAAAAGTAAGAAAACATGTATACCCCTGTATACCCCAGTTTTACCATATAAAAGTAGGGTATAAGGGGGTATACATTTCTATTGACGGACATGTAAGGAACTATGTGAATGTGATCAAATAATTTGTGTTCTCATTTTTTAAAACTGATTGTTTTTGTATTTTCACCGCCCACATTTTCAATGGCACGAATGGGAAAACATATTGTCTAAAATAAAATGAAAATTTACTTTCTTTACACAAGAAACCGTTTGACCATGAGCTTCCAGAACATGCAGTTATGATACCCACTGTTAATAGTTTTAAAAGTAGACTGAATACGTGTTGGCATGGGCATCCCCATAAGTTCAACCCCTGATGCTTTATCCCCAACGAATAAACGAGGCATCTTGGCAAAGACATAGGCCTACGTGTACCCTGCATCGACAAAGGTTGCAGAGCCTAATTAGATGTTAACATCATAAGAACCGTAAGTAAGAATTCTAAAATAATTTGATGCTTCAAGAATTGCTTGCTCGGTTCAAAACTGGTTCCACCACATTTGGGCACATATAATGCACTATCCTTTATATGTATGAGTATATTTCGCAAAATTGTAGAATTGTTTTCACGTCCGAAAGATCACTAAGGATTGGTCTTGAGATCATGAAAAATGCTATAGATCGTTCAGACACCCGTCCGAACCTCAGGGAAATCTTGCGTTTCTGCAGTGAATATTTTAGCAAAATAGTTCCGTTGCCGTAAAAACGGATTTGATTAACGTAGTTTAAAATAAATCAAAGCTTTAACCATAATATTTCGATTCCAAAAATAATTATTTTCAGTCCCCATAAGGTCTTTATAATAGCTGTATACCTATTTGAACCGGACCCGGAGCTACATTCCGGTACCGAAAGATCGTCAATTTCCGATAAATTCCGTAGACCCGGTCCGGAACATTCGGTAGTTTCCGTAAATTTGGCCGGGTCCGGCCCGGTTATGTTTTTTATCGACAGCCGTTATATGTACTAATATCTGCTTTAGTTTAACGATATACAGTGAATTAATGCATTGTTTCCAGGATCTCTCGCTCATACAGTGACCTATTATTATTATTATGCTATGTCTTACTGTTGAGTCATATGATAGTCGAGGTCTTTTTCCTGTGCATCTGCACTCCTGAGTTTTAACTGCACAACTGATCAGCGCCTTTGTTTTCCCCACACGGATAGTACTAATATCCAAAGTTTCAAGCTTTTAGCCCGCTTCTGTGACTGTACAGGCTGATTTTTGTCGGACATGGTCGGAAACCCAAATTGTTGGTTGTCTCATGCAGCGGCTCATTTAGAAGGCTTAAGATCGGTAATGAAATGATTCATCCCAGTTAAGAAATGGAGATGACAACCCAACATGACCATAACCATTAGCTGTGATCTATCCTGTTGGGGAGGTAGATTATGTGCTTGGCTAAACCTTGCATCTTGTTTATTTCACTATCGGTCGCATTATTCGGTTGTGCATGTGCACTGGTCATGGCCTTCGTTCTGACTAAATATACTAGGGTAATGTGCTATTAAGTTTGTGTCTATAAGTGATCTGAATCTGAATCTGAATAGTTTACTGGTGACACGCCAAATGACATTATTTCACCAGGGGGTTCGGATGGGGGAGGAATTAGTCCATTGAACGCACGAGTGAAGTGAACTTGGACACACAATCATCTGACATTTCAGTAGTAGAAAACAGAGAGTCAGGGAGGTCATTCCAGTCCCTGATAGTCTTGGGAAATAAACTACATTTATAGGCCTCTATACGATGATATGATGTATGTTTGTATCTTTTGAATGTTTGTCTGTTCTTTTTTTTTCTTTTTTTTTTTTTCTTTTTTTTGTACAGTTAACAGTTATCATTGTATTTGATTGTTTGTCCTTATGGGCCCATAATTGGAAATAAAACATTTGATTTGATTTGATTTGATTTGATTCGTCTAATCGTCTAATCTAGGTCCTATGGCCGCAATGTCGCACAGGTAATCGTGTCTTCTTTGGTATACTTTCTAACGTACTATTTCGAAGTGGATTGGGTGGTTCCTGGGTGTTTCCACGATCCGGGGTCGAAGTGACCTTGACCGAATTGAGATGAAACCAGTCACAACTGACCTGAGTTGACCTTGCTCATTAACATATTTACGAAAACAACATGTCGTCCCGCGGAAGCGGCGGAGTATTTTCGTAGAATCTGGGCGTTATTCTCGTTGTTTGTAGTTGATAGCATTTCAAAGCAACACTCAAGATGGTTTTCGAATCATTGGTTGTTGATTTGATCAACAAATACCTTGGAGATTTCGTCGAAAATTTAGACAGTTCTCAGCTGAAAATTGGAATTTGGGGAGGTAATTAATTTTAGAAGTGGGTGGGGTAATCAATTTATCCCTCTTCAAGAGATTGCATGTGACTGTCATAATTATCTTCTAATACTATCTTAAACCCGAGTGACTTTATTTCAATTGCTTCCTGAGTAC
This sequence comes from Rugalucina vietnamica, assembly GCA_964017185.1. NCBI lineage: Eukaryota > Metazoa > Mollusca > Bivalvia > Lucinida > Lucinidae > Rugalucina > Rugalucina vietnamica. The sequence continues at coordinate 19,004,844 of OZ024885.1, forward strand.
ATTGTCGCTTGAATCGCTCCCTGGTGTGGTATTGTCAGTTTGACGTTTCACCAGTAAACTATTCTGATTCTGATTCTGTCATTCAATAGCTGTCACAGATTGACAGAACTCCCCTACAAGAAATGTTGACATTTGCCATGTCACCAGTAAACTATTCAGATTCATGTAACAGTAACTAGGATATATGTAACACTGGTTATCCGCACTATGACAGTGGTTGTATTGAAGCACTGCTTAGCGGTGTGACTGTCTGACTGAATACCTGTCGTGGTGAATCCGGGTCAACTCGGCCTCGGGTCAAGTCGACCCGGGTCAGCTCGGCTGGGTCAACTCGGCCGGGTCAAGTCGGCCTTATATTTAAATATATAGTTATGGTGAAAGCAGATATGAGGTAATGCTTATTTATAATTCTCATTTTAACCAGTTATTTTCGTCTGTCTCTTCCATAATACACACGGGAATATACATGAGAATTAAAATATATTAATCATACCATTGAATATACCAGAAGGCCTACCGCTGCAGTTGGGTGTAGCCAAAAGTAACCACACTTTATTTAATTGCGGTACTGTTTTAGGTATGAACGCTTTACTATAATGCACATATAATTCAATGCCTAAAATTAAAACTTATTAACTTGCATGCTCATTTCCCTATAGGCAGTTTACACCCTATGGACATTTTGCCTTTGCTCAATAAGCAGTGATACGGAGATTAGTGATCTGTTTGTAATACTAAAATTAATGCCATCCTATATTTTCTCTGTACATATCCAGAATATATCAACATATAAAATCATTATTCATATCCAAAAGCATCATGCACTTATAAAATACCCCTCCTGTGATGTAGAAAAAAATAAGAGGCCGAGTTGACCCGGCCGAGTTAATCCGAGGCCAAGTTGACTCACTGGCCGAGTTGGTATCGGGCCGAGTTGACCCGCTTCCGTCGTTGAGTATTACGTGCTGTGTATTACGTGCCGGCATACACCCTCAACTGAGTATAACGTAATCCAAGCTTAGATAGGAAAGTAATAGTCATAGACAATCTATGGCAAACTATAATGTAATGTGGTAATCATCAAGAAATAGCTAAGACAAATATGCTGATCACTGATCAGCAGTGCTAACAGAACTGTGGTTAGTTTTTGCATATGAAAAAAGGTATTCTGGCGCTTAGTTATATTTGGGGATTCAGAGACTGAACTCTTGTTTTTGTTTGTAGGAGATGTGGTCCTCAATGAGCTGGATTTAAAAGAGAGTGCACTGGTTAGTATGCTTTTGATGTCTTATGATTATTCTTCATTACAACATGAGGAAATGCTTTTTAAGTACAGTACAACCTCATTGTACATGAGCCGCGTCATGAAAAAAACATTGCCTATGCGAAAAGCCGAAAAAGGCGCAGATCAGCTTCGCAGTAACTGCGAAGCTGATCAGCGTGCTTGTTTTCGCTACTCAGGTAGTACAATTTCTCTTCTTCCTAAATCCAAAATTTCAAGCTTCTAGCCATCTTCTGTGCTTGTACAGGTCAGTTTGTGTCAGACCTGGTCGGAAACCTCGAAGACCGGTTTTGTCATGGCTCACATGGTAATGCTACATGTATCTTTGGGATCCACAGAATCAGTCTTTGATAAAAGTTAAACTGTGTTAGTTATGAGGAGGTTAGTTGCTAAATTAAGTAAATAACTTTTTAGAGGCTGTGACGTTGTTAATACAATGTAATAGTGATGCATGCAATTTATTATAATGAGGTTGAACTGTATGTTCGCATGGAAAACCAACAGCATTTTGCATCATAAACATGTTTACTTCAATTACTTGTAATATTCATATTCAGTATTTGCTGACCTTGTATATAGATATCAATTCAATGTGCATACAGTACATTGTCACATTCTATTTTTACAGGATGACCTTGATCTACCTGTGAAAATAAAAGCAGGTCATGTGGGTAAGTTTGACCTAGTTTTTGTTCCTCTTCACATATGAGCAAAGACTCCAGAAAACCTGTCATCAAATTTTCTGATCAGGTCTGACGCACACTGGCCTGTACAGTCTCAGGGCAGGGGTCAATAGCTCTCCAAAAAATAAAGCTGTCCAGATCAGGTGAGCGTTTACAGGGCCATAGGTCCTCTAGTTTTACCACCCTTTCAGGCTTTAACACAGTTTCTGTTATCTCTGTTGATATGGCAGCCTTGCATCAGTGCATCTTCAGCAATCTCCCCTGGAAAAAAGTTTCCTCTATAACTGTCATTTATGGTCAAGAGTGGACACTAAATACTGGTAAACTGCCCCTGGAAGACATGCGGTCTGATTAACAATGTGGCAAAGTAATTCAGTGAGCTGAACACACCATCCTGATATGTCCTCAGATGTTTCTTTGAACATAAACACCCTGTACATTAGACTCAGACCTTCAGCTGTTGTTTACAATCTCCATGTATACACAGTAGCATTCTGAATGTGTCACACAGCCTCAGTGCCAAGCGTGTGCTAACCGGGGAAAAAAAAGTTCTACTTTACACATCACATTTTCAAACACAAAATTCACTGTGAAAAAACTAAATCCTTTTCACCATCACTTTGCATACTGTTCATAGAGATATTAAATTTTGTCTCCAGATGATGTTCCAGATTTCCTGCTTTGAATCCATAATTTCTGTGAGATTTACACATTCAGCTAGCAGATTTGCGGCCATTTTTGGTCCGCAGCTCTAAGCCAATCAGAAAGCAGATATCCATGCTCGCGCGTCAAAGCGCACACCGTGACGTCAAGGCAACCATAAGTGATCTTTTATTCAATCGGAAATTGTTTTGATCAAATAGAACCATCAAGGTCCGCAACGGAATGTAGTGGAGTGAGATTCCGCAACTATCTGTACACCTGTACCCATGATCAGTCTCTGCAAAAAGTTCCGGTCTTTCAGACAAAACCAGCAAAATTTTATTCTGTCTGACATATTTTATTTTGTCAGATGAATGTCTGGCAAAATTTAACAAAATTACTAGAGTTGTCCTACAAAGTTTGGGTTTGTCCTGCAAAAATTGCAATCTGCCAGACAGCTATCCTGCAGCTTGAAAAAGATATTGTGAAGACTGTGTGATGCAACCAAATTTGTTACAGCTCAGATTGATGCAACATCACACATCACATGACAAAATGGAATGGGATGATTAGAAGCAGGATTGATGGTGCAGCAACCTACAGTGAGGCAATGAACTCTTGAGGCAGTTGTTGCCAAATAAATCTGGCTTCCATTGAATCACTGCACCCCATTTGATCGCTTGATGTATGAAGTTGCATTAATCTGAAAGTTTGGTTGCATCACAGGCATACATTACCATGATAAATCAACTAGACAAACCAATAAAGTTGATGTGGCACTGAGAATTTATTTGATGTATTTTTATACCATCATACTGGTATTAATACTGGTATTGTCCAGAACTGAACTTGAACAGAATTCTTTTGGGAACTTAGAAGGCAGTTAGATGGTTCTAAACGGTTGTCATTTCATCCAAACCATGAACATTTTATATGAGCTGCTACTTTGCATGTATATTTAGTTTTCTTTCATATACATGTGTATGTACTATAACTATAGTAAAATGTGCAAATTTGCATCTTAGTTGAAACATCCTATGTTGAAGCATTTGAGCCAAGTCATGAGAAAACCAACATTTTGCATATGCAATAACAGGCACAGATCAGCTGATCAGTGGCTTTGTTTTTCGCAACACGGATGCTCGGATAGTACAATTCCGATAGTACAATTCCTATACATGTACTTTCTAAATCTAAAATTTCCAGCCTCTAGCCATCTTTCATGCTTATACAGCTCAGTTTGTGTTGAACCCGTTCAAAAACCACATTGTTTGTTTTCTCATGACATGGCTTATATTATGGTAAAATGTGCACTTTTTTTTTCTTTGTTGAAACATTTGATGACTTTCTTCACAAATTTACACATATGTAGATAATTTCATGTGTGTTTTTCATATCATGTGGGCGTATGTGGTGAAAGTGATACATAAAATGATAAATCATATACTTGAAAATAATTTGCTATTTATTGTATTTTGACAAATTGTTGCATCACATTTCATGTCAAATGTTATGGTTATTTGAGCACTTGGAAAAAAAAAGTTTCTCATACATTATATCATCTTTTAGGCCATGTTTATTCCTACCCCTAACCGTCATCAATCAAATGTCTTCCCTTGAACCGAGTTGGTTTGGAACCCTGGGTTTGGACAAAATATTCATGAATATAATTTTCATGATGAAAATGTTCTTTCAAAGATGTTATGTTTATATTACCAATAGGTGGATTTAGTAGACTGGAAACCTATTGAGTTGCCGCATCAGAAAACCAACAGTCCAACAATCTGCATAATATTATTGCTCAGATCAGCTTTGCAGTAACTGCGAAACTAATCAGCGCCTTTGTTTTCACCACATAGTATAATCCCTCTTCTTCTTAAATCCAAAATCTCAAGCTTCTAGCCTGCTTCTGTGACTGCACAGGTCGGTTTGTGTCGGACTGGGTTGTAAATCCAGATTGTTTATTTTCTCACGCGAAGGCTTAAAAATATATATATATATTCATGACTGCTCAGTATAAATTTTGAAATTCATTGTGGTTACTCAGAAGAAACAGTAAGTGAGGATGTTCAGTCCAACTAGTACCCAAAGTACAGGCCACCTTCGCTATCTCGAAATCAAGGGGAATGGAGAAACCACTTCGAGTTTTGCGAAGTTTGAGATAAGCAAATTGAGACCAGCCAATGTTCTTAGAAAATCTCAACTCTTTCACATTCTCGGACTGAGTGGTTCTCCTTTCCACCATGTTTACCACATCGTTAGTGATTTCAAACATATATTCCCCGACCTGACACATGATTTCAAAACGTTCTTTAACAATTCCAGTGATGAAAGGTTGTGTGTAGATATCAAAGACCGATTTTTGACTTCGAAGTTTGACACAGGAAGGGTGAAACTAATGTTCTTTTTCTGTGGGGAGCGAATTATCTTTTCGACACAGCCGAGTTTTCGTCATAACCGTGTTCGACACAAGCAAGGTTGAAATACAATAACATATAGGGAGAGACGCTTGGGAGTGAGGGATCAATTCGACATAAGTGGGGTTTTCGAGAAAACCGAGTTTGAGATAGCGCAGGTGGCCTGTACAAGATTTTATGGAGGAAGTGTAAAAATCATCAAATTTCATACATTATCTGGCACCCTTGTCCCTGTGTGTTATAAGCAAATCTTGAGCAATCTACTTTTGCAAAAGTTTGCATATGCATATACAGCAAATTATCTGTGCAAAAGCTTCCTGTGTGCTTGCTATATAGGTGCAATAATTAAAGTCTGTTCAATAATTTTCGTTAAATGTCTTATTTTAAGCCTGAAACTGCCTGAATTATCGTATCATACTGCTTTGTGTCAGACATGGGTGGAAACCTTAAAAGTCAGCTTTTGTCATGTTACTGCTCGTGTGTTATGATGATACCTGTTAGTTAATGATTCATAACATGCTGATGTAGCAATTCAGTTTTAGCCACGTTGTGAGAAAAACAGATGTTTGCATATGCGAAAACAAAGGCGCAGATCAGCTGTGCAGTTACACAGCTGTTCAGTGCTTTTTTTTTTTTCGAGTCTCTGATAGAACAATTTCTCTACTTCTTAATTTTAAGCTTCTAGCCTTTCTCTGTGACTGTACAGGCTTCTCTGTGACTGTACAGGCCAATTTATGTCATTGGTTGGAAACCCTCTTAGACTGGTTTTACCACATCACGACTCATTTAGCTACATAGACAGAAAATCAATCTTCAAGCTTAAGACCATCTTTAACCAACTCCACTGCCAGTCATACACAGTCTAATCAAGTTTTCTAAACAATTACCATTTTGTGCATCTTTTGATAGCATTATTATGAAATAAACTTCAAGACAGCCATGCTGGTTTCAGTATGCTTAGCATGCCTGGGGTATGAAAAACTTTCATGAATATGCGGAAATAGGAATTAAAGCTGTTTACTCCCTAGCAGCCTTTTATATGAACATATTTTACATTGCTTGATTTCACATGCACTTTTATATTTGAGCCTTCACATGAGAAAACCATCAATTTGGGTGTCTAACCAGTTCTGACACAAACCAGCCTGTAATGTCACTGAAGATGGCTAGAAGCTCGAAATTTTGAATTTAAAATGTAGAGGAATTTAAAATGTAGAGGAATTGTACTATCCGTGTAGTGAAAACAAAGGCGCTGATCTGCGAATGATCAGCTTCTCGGTTACCGCGAAGCTGATCTGCGTCTTTGTTTTTGCATATGCAGATTGTTGGTTTTATCATGAAGCAGCTCATTTGAAAGGCATATTTGAAACTACTATACATGTACGGCAAAATTAGACATCCTGGTATCTTTAATTGTGGCGATAAGCCTCAAGTGTGTTTTTTTTTTTTTTTATTCTGAATCATTCAAATTCTGAGGTTATTCTAAATATTTTTAGGGATAAATATATTTGCATCTTTAATTCATCAATACAAATAAATTGAGCCCAAATCTAGTGGGGTTGGTGGCTTAGAGGTTAAGCCACTCCGGTTGTAAATTAGAGGTCTGGTTTCCATCCAAGACGTATCCAGACTATATGTTGAGACTTTAAACTGAGATCCCATCTCCATATGACCTTAGCTGTTAAGTGGGGTATAAAACATGGAATCAACCAACATTATAAACATGTTGCTATTCATAATCAAGTATATAATTTGTGACTGTATTCACAATAAAGTATAGTTTTCAACTTAGTTCAAGGCAACAGCTTTCATAAATATTGCAGAAATATCTGCATTATACATATGAGCCGCATGGTGAAAAAAACAGATTTTTTGCCTATGCGAAAACAAAGGCGCAGATCAGCTTCGCAGTAACTGCGAAGCTGATCAGCGCCTTTGTTTTCGCTACACGGATAGTGCAATTCCTCTTCTACTTACATCAAAAATTTCAAGCTTCTAGCCTTTTTCTGAGACTGCACAGACCGGTTAGTGTTGGACCCAGTCGGAAACCCCGAAAACCGGTTTATTCGTGTCAAGGCTCATACTATTACATATGATACGAGTTGTTTTTGATGATGTAACAATCATAAGGCATTAAATGAACAACTGTATAAGTATTTCAAGTACAAAACTTTAGAATATCAACCTTGAGAGTCTTGTGATGTCTTGAGCCACAATTTGAGAAAACTTACATACATTATTTAGTTAGCTATAATAAAGAGCGTAATAAAGACAAGCCTTTGCTTTTGCCATGTATGACCAGACATCAATGTTTGTGAATCTGAATGAAAAATGATGTATCTTAAGTGGAGCTGGGCCAAAGTCATATTTTCAAAAGTACTGTTGAACCTATGTTAAGGTCATGTGCATTTTAAAGTCATTATCATTAAATTTAGATTAACTTTGAAAATGATGGAGTAATACCAAAACATAGGTTGCAGCCCATCTCATTCACAATTGTACTATAAGTGCTGGTATTTTTACAGTACAAGAGCTTGTCACAATTTTCTGTCCTTGGACATGGATGAACTAATTAATTTCTGTATCTGGATATTGATTAGTCACACATCACCGTCCATTAACTTATATAAGCCTTGCGTCCTTTTTATGGGACATGGGCAAACAATATAGCCCCAGATGTGACGCCACAGAACGCGGTGTACCATCTGGGGCTTTTCTGTTTGCTCAAAGGAATTGTATTGGAAAATGAAATAAATATTCAAAATCACTCCTGTTGTCCCTAAAAATTACAGTGGAGTCATCCAAATGATAATGATGGATGACTCCCTTTGTCACGAATGGGTTAAGCTGGCTAAGAGAAATTGTATGAGCCATGGCACGAGAAAATCAGTCTTCTGGGATTCCGACTTGGTCCAACACAAACACAGTCACATCAGAAGGAAAGAGACTTGAAATTTCAGATTTAAGAAGAAGAGGAATTGTACTATTTAAGAGGTGAAAACAAAGGCGCTGATCAGCTTTGCAGTTTCGTTTTCGAATTTGAAAACAAAAACACTGTTTTCTTGTGACATACATCAAATGACAGATGCTGCTTTGAAGTTTTCATTGAACATTGTATATAAATTAATGAAATAAATGAGCCAGAGCCAAACATAGAAAACCTATGCATAAATGAGCCATGTCATGGGAAAATGGGATTATTGCCTATGCGAAAACAAAGTAACTGCAGAGCTGATCAGCGTATTTTGTTTTCGCTACTTGGATAGTACAATCCATCCGAAATTTCAAGCTTCTAGCCTTCTTCTGTGACTGTATAGGCCGGTTGGTGTCGGACGGGGTCGGAAACCCGGAATACCGGTGTTCTCGTGACACGGTTCAGTTATATATGTACATGCAGATCACCTGGACATCATGGTTCCATTATCTATAGTAAAAAAAAAAACAACAACAACACACAGAGACAGTGACAAACTCAAAGAAATTTCTGTTATCTAGATGAACAAAATACATTGTTTTTATTAATAATTATTGAGCACCCACATCAGAAAACCAACAATTTGCACATGCGAAAACAAAAGCGCAGATCAGCTTCTCAGTAACTGTGAAGCTGATCATCATCTTTATTTTCGCTACATGGATAATACAATTCCTCCTCTATTTATATTTAAATTTTCAAGCGTGTAGCTCTTTTCTATTGACTGTACAGGCTGGTTTGTGTCGGAACTGGTCGGAAACCCCAAATAGTTTTTTTCCCATGTGAAGGTTCAATTGTTATTTATCTTTTCATTTCAGGAAAATTGACGTTAAAGATCCCATGGAAGAATTTGTATACAGAACCAGTCATAGCTACAATAGATGGGTTATATGCTTTGGCCGTCCCAAATGTGGGTAGGTATAGGAGCTAAAGGGTGAGATTTGTTGTTTTACATTCTACCGACAGCTAGGTCATAAGATCCTATAGTTGGGTTGTTTACATTGGCAGGAAATTGGCTGTCTCAAATGCTGTTCCAAATGTGGGTAGGCATAGGAGCTTCAGTGTGAGATTTGTTATTGCTGCGCTTAAGTTTTATGTCTCAGCAACTGCTAAGGTCATTCAGGGATAAAACTTTTCTTGCTTTAGCTGGGTTTAGGTACTGGGACACTGTGAGATTGTTTTAGGGGTAGAAGAAGACATAGAAGAAGAAGAAGAAGAAGAAGACAGTCAGCTAGTTGCAGGGATAAAGGTTTTGTTTCACATTAACATTTTCTGCATCTGAAATCTCAAACACAAAATGCAATAAATGCATTTTGTCATTAACATTGGGTGTACAAACCCAAAACAGTGGCTCAGTCCAAAATACTCAGACAGTCCTGATGGTGCCTTGCTAGTCTTGAACCCAAATACAGTGCAAAACTAGCTCAGTCTGAGTGAAACGTATATCAAAGCATAAAAAATGCGGTTTACATTTTATTGAACAGATGAAAGGAAATATGTGTATATTGTATAAGATGACAGTTTTGACAATGTAACATGTACCACTAGATATCAATTTTGAGGTTATTATTTGATACTTTCCTGGTTTTTATGCCGAAATAAAAATATGATATGATAATAATATGATAGTAAAAAATCGAACATAAAAATTGTCATATTCATTGCAAAATATAACCCTGCTCAGATTTGCAGGCTTTAAGGCTTGGCTATTTGGAAAGAAGCATCCATGGCAGTAGGGGTTTGAACACATCTTGTAAATAAAAATAAAACAGATCCTTTAAGAGCAGTGAACATATTGAGAAAAGGGATGGGCCATACTGCGGTTTCGACTATTTAAACCTCTTCAGTGACCCTATAGATTTGGCAATATGAAGCCAAAGAGAATTACATTAATTTTGCAACTCTTAGCAAGGTAGTTGATACAAAGACTAGTGCAATCCAAATGGGGGCAGATATATCAAACGTTGGTTAGAAAATGAATCTAAACGGATAGTAATTTTCTGATTTCTCAGAATACTGTCGCTGATCTCAGAAACCAGGACCAAAGAAAAATATAATCTGCACTATGGATGATGAACATGGAGACTGTTTAGGGCTGCTACAAGGCACAACACCAGCTGCAGTAATAGCAAATAAAAATAAAACTGAGATCCTTTAAGAGCAGTGAACATATTGAGAAAGGGGATGGGCCATAGCGCGGTATTGGCTATGTAAACCAGAGTTTGTGGGTTCAATTCCACAATCCTCAGTTCTTTATGATGAGATTTTAAAAAGAAGGTATCATCTTCATAATAATGACATTAGCTGTTCAGTGGGACTATTAAAATCAACCAACCAAAGGACCTTTTAAAAGGAGTGGGGTCTATAGATTTAATTGATCAAAAATGTGCACAGTTGGGATTGCAGTGATGGGGCTCAGATTATAGAAATATGCAGACGGCATTAAAATGAAGAAACTAACGTCAAACAAAAAAATGTTAAACATTATCGACATTAAAGAGAAACGCTTGAGTTATTTGCTGGTGCATAAATGGCAATGTACTTGGCAATGTACTGCTCCAGTTTATTCTGTATTAGAAAAAAAGAATGAAAAAAAATATCAGCATCAATTAGAAGAAAATCACATAGTGAAACAAAGGAAAATCAAAACAAAGCAAAGATATTTCCCCTAAAAGACGCCTTGGTCACTGAATTTACATTAGCAGTATTATTGTTCTCACTCTGTTGAATATTGAAATAGAACTTTACAAATGTACCAAAATCTTGAATATGTTGCAGGGATCAAGTACAATGCTGAAAAAGATGAAAGTGAAAAACATGCAGCAAAACAAAAGAAAATGCCCTCGAAGACCCTAAAATTATCACTAAACTGAAATTAGTTTTGCATGGTTTTTGCTCCATTGAAGTGAGTAATACATTCTACATGAAGTAGAATATGTTGCAGGGATTAAATACAATGCTGAAAAGTATGAAAAAAGAAAGACAGGCAGCAAAACCAAATAAAAAATGCCTCAAATATTAATAAATAACTAAAAAAAATGCTTGAACTTTGAATATTTTGCAGGGATCAAATACAATGCTGAAAAAGATGAAAAAGAAAAGCAAGCAGCCAAACAGAAGAAGTTATTGGCCCTTGAAGAAGCTAAAAAGTTGGAAGCTGAAAAAGGTGGGTTGCTTGTATAAGATTTTTGTTTTATTTTTTTTCACATTTAATAATTTTGATGACTTGAACATCTTGTCAAAATGCATTTTTCATCCATAAGTAGAATACTTATTTGAGTGTTTTTGTCTGGATTACCTTCTAAAACTATTGTTTGTGTAGGCTTGTTGGTACTTCATTGCTTACTTTGAATAAAACAAACATTTAAATTTCTTTTTTGGGAAACTTGTGGCATTGTTCCTATATGCAAACAAGTAGAAATTTAAAAAATTCTAGTAGAAAATACAGCAATACTATTTTTCTTCTCTGATATTTGACCATTTTCCCTCTTGCGTGTATATGCATGTTTTGAAATTTCTAGACAAACCAAAAGAAAAGAAGAAAGACACTTTTGCCGAGAAATTTGCCACACAGGTGATCAAAAACCTGCAGATTGAGATCCGAAACATCCATGTTAGATATGAGGACAGATATACCAACCCCAAACAACCGTTCTCAATTGGTGTTACACTTGGGGAGCTGCTTTTCAGGGTATGTTGATGTACAACATCATATTGTTAGCCTTTTTTTGCATGAAAATGTTCTTGGTTTAAAAAAGAAATCTTCAAATATTCAAAACACCCATGTTAGATTAGAGGACCAATCTACCAACCTTAAGCAGCCATTCTCTATCGGTATTACATGTACACTGGGGGAGCTACTTTTCAGGGTATGTTTAATGTACATGTACAATGTTAGCCAGTTTAAGCATAATACTGCGCCCAGCCCTTTTGCTACATAAGTTGGCAAAAATTGACAAATAGGATGTGTTCACCCTTGTCTCTGAATTAACTTATACCAGATTAATGTATTTTACATCGAATTTGCATGAACACTAGACGAAAAGCTGTTAAGTATCACATTGTTTCAGCTCAACTTTATACGCATTATATTTGCTGTCCACATCAACTTTTTCTGGATTGACTTTGGCCCTTGTTGACATTTCACTTAGAATGATTATGTGGGTTCTAATGTGTACCCACAATCAATGTTTTGAGAAACAATAGGGAAAATATTTGAAAAATAACAACAAAAGTATCACATTTTCATAGCCAAAAAAATCTTGGTATACTACATGGGAAATGAGTGTGATAGGTCTTCTATTGACTGGTGTATTACATCATAACCTTCTCATTTGTTTTCTAGACGACAGATGAGAACTGGAAGCCATGTATCATCAAGGAGGCTGTCTCACAGATTTACAAGGTAGGGCTTCATTTGTTTTTTCATCTCAATATTGTCCCTTGGGTATTATTCAGCAATATTGCCGAAACTGGCTCCCAAGACTGTTAGTTTTACAACAGAACAAGACATTGTATATCACATTTAGGGGAGCGTGGTGGCGCAGTGGTAGAGCATCGGACTGAATGAAGAGGTCCTGGGTTCGATCCCCACTGGCAGGAACCTTGAGCAAACTACAGTACTGGTTCAAACCCAGGAAGTGGTGGCTCTGTCCTGACATGACTGGAAAAATTGTTGACTGGGACATTAAATCTCAAAACAAAAGCATATCACGTTGCTATACAGTGACAGTATTGCTGAGGTAAACCTACATCTAACCACTAGAAATGGGATTAAACACTTCCAGCATTAAACACTTCCAGCATTAAAACGGGAAAATATAAATGCTACAAAGTTACCTGAAGCTTTAATTGGCATGGCCTGCTCACAGTCACCTCCATTGGTGAGCATGTTCTGATTTTTATGGTGTGAAAACGTTATCTAAGCCTGTGTAAATCTGGCATTCTATCTATGAGACATAGGCAAATTGCTCTTACCAAGCAGGGGCCAGTTGTTCAAAATTAATGATGTCGTTAGTTAACGATTAGTAGTTAAGATTTCAAATGGCAATAATACCACTGTTATTTTTTGTTGGAAAAATGTGAGAATCCTTAACAATATGCAACAAAAAATAACTATATTTGTAATATTCAGGCCTAGAAAAATCCACACGTCCGCTCGTATTTACGAGTGAAAGTTTAATACGGGCGAGTGGAAATTTACCCTGGCTCGCTCGACAGGACGAGTAGCATTTTTGGGACTGACTCGAGGCAGTAAATGTCCGTAAATGCAAAATCAGCTGAAGATTTCGTTTCCGATTGTCAACCGGATGTTTGCACTACGTCACTTGTCTGCAGTAAATGAAATTCAATAAAATCCGGTACATGGTCCAAATACCGGAAAGCATTGGTCATTTTATTCACGGCACGCCATACTATCGAGACTTAAGACGTCCCGGGTTTTATCTCTATGTGATAAAACGGCTTACACCAAAAGTCAAATAATGGTGCATTTCCATTTTGATATCGAAAGTAGACAAAAAATGTCGAAGCAGGGCGACATTAGTTTTTGATGATTTTTGTCTCTTTTGAAATCCAGATTTTAAGGACGAGTGCACCAGCAGTAAGGACGAGTGAAAATTGTTTACAACTCGCCCCACAGGACGAGTAGGTCCTCAGAAAAATTTCTAGGCCTGATATTCATCTTCACGAATCGTTAACTAACAATGTCGTTAATTTTGAACAACTGGGCCCTGGTATTTCGTCAAAAATAAAGTAAGCTAGAACTTTATGTGTGATGTACACTTCAGATTAAAGTGGACCATTCCAAACCATAACTATGAGAAAAAAAAAAAAGTACAAGTAGGCAAAGATCAGGAAAAGGCGCAATCAGAAAAAGACTCCCACTCCAAAAACCAAGGTGGAAAAAAACCAAACTAACAATCAGGTACTTATACCATGAAAACATTTCGTAAGCCGAATGAGCAGCTATTTTCCCAATAGGTGGCCACTCAGTTACCTTAACTTAACTAAAAATATGCAAACATACATAAGGCGCCAACAGCACAAAAATATTTTAAACACCAAGACATGAAACAAAAAGAACCACCACAGAAGTATCGACTTGGAATGATCAGTAACACAAAGTTACTGGCGGGTTTAAATCGATTTTACATGGCCATAACCTCACCCTCAGTCCACCTCTGTGAGTAAATAAATTCGTTGAAAATTTTTGTATACAGCTAGTGAAGTTGGAGGCGTTGGCGGTTTACTGGAACAGTAACTCCAAGATCTATGATGGGATGGATAAAGCTGATGTACTAGTAAGGAACTTTAGTGCACCAGTCATTTATAACCATGCCCATCCCCCCGTCCCCCACCCACTATATAGCAAGGGGGATAGCCATGGAAATGAGCGGGGCTTTGACCAAAGTTATGCCACGGCAGTGCAGGGGAAATTCCCTGGGTTTGTTTTATATAGGCAAAAAGGGCTGTGAAATGAAAAGATAGCAGGCTTAGGGGGAAAGCAGCAGTAGTTGTACCAAAGAGCCATCCCCATAGGGTGGGGCTTTTAGTGGAGTTTTGCTGGACCAGAAGTCAAAGTCCTCGCTGTTCCCACGGGATGGCGGGGCCATGGTTACAAATGACTGGTGCATAACTTGTATAGCACATGCTCTGTAAATTCAGAAAATTTTGCATGATTTATTTTGCTTGAAATTATTGAGGCATTGATGGTGGCAATTGATATTTGATCAATATTATTTGATGATAATTTTCAAGAAAGTTGTACATATTTATCCTCTTAAAAAAAAACAAAAGAAAGAAATGAGGAAACAATATTCAAATTCATTTTGTATCTTAATGAATTTTGCAAAGCAGCATTTAAAAATGTCCATTTAATTGAAACGTGTACATGTATTTGTTTCAGAAAACCCTGAAGTCAGAAATCACAGAGGGACAGAAAGTTGGTTTCCAATATTGTGAGTAAACTTTTTAACACATCCATTGTTAACATGTTTTATTTTATATTGTAATTTGTAGTGAAACGTCAGATTTCTTCCGTTGCACATCTGAGACTGAACACAAAGCCTGATGAAAATGAGTACAAAGTATCAAAAATGGTAACAACTTATAAAATTAAAAATGACAAATTGTGTAATCTTCTATTTTGCAGTGATTTGTCCTATCTCCTCTGTTCACAAACTCGCACCAAGCAAGATAAAGCAGAGTATAATGCACCAAATACAGTACCAAATTTAGTATCAAAATATAAGGTTAATAGTGAAACTTACAACTTGTATAATCATTAATTTTACAGTGATTAGGCCAATTTCAAGCCTGTTGAAACAGAATACAAAGTACCAAAAATAGTACCAATAGTTGTAGCAAAACCAGTACCAAATTATAAGTGACAACTTGCATAATCTTATATTTTACAGTGATCAGACCAATTTCCTCTGTTGCACATTTGAGACTGAACACCAAGCCTGACGAAACAGAATATAAAGTACCAAAAATATTCCTCACCATCATATTTGATGAAATATCTGTGGGGCTGGCCAAAGTACAGGTTTGTAGAGTTTTTGGCATAAAGTTTCTTTTCTGGAATCTTAAATTTTTGGAGACTTTAAAGTTATTGATCTAATAGAGGGATCAAGCATGATTTTCCATTCATTAACATTTGATAGGTCTCGAGGGCAAAGCCCAAGGTTTTCAACACTTACTGAGAGACAGTAACGAGCATAGATAAAAGCCTGTGAATTGCGTGATAAATACATAGCTTTTTAGCTCACGGCTCACAAGGTGAGCTTATAGGATGGCCATGATCCGGCGTCCGTCCGTCCGTCCACAATTTCAAAGATCTTCTCCTCTGAAACCGCTTGGCCAATCAAAGCCAAATTTTATATGAAGCATCTATAGGAAGGGGGAACCAAAGTGTACATAAATAATCCAGGTCACATGACCAAGATGGCCGCCATGCCCATATATGGTAAAAACCCTTCAAAAATCTTCTCCAGAACTGGTTGACCGATTTCAATGAAACTTGGCATGAAGCATCGATGCCTCAAGCACTACAGTGCGTACATAAATCATGACCCTGTGATGACCTTGACCTATTTAACAGCAAGGTCAACATGGGACGCCAATGCATTGGAATGGGGAAAACTTTTAAAATGTCATTTAAAGTGAAAGTCTTGCAGGAAATGGGCAGTAGGACTGAATATTAATGATTCTGAAAACAATTGGAACCCAGCGGCTCATATGCCCCCACCCCGGGGCAATATACATGTACATTACCATAGTATTCAAACATCATCTCCTCTGAAACCACTTGGCCAATCAAAGCCAAGTTTTATGTGAAGCATCAATAGGAAAGGGTAACCAATGTGTACATAAATAAGCCAGGTCACATGACCAAGATGACCGCCATGCCCATATATGGTGCAAACCCTTCAAGAATCTTCTCCAGAACCAGTGGACAGATTTCAGCAAAACTTGGCATGAAGCATCGATGCCTCAAGCACTACAATGTATACATAAATCATGACCCTGTGATGACCTTGACCTATTTTACAGCAAGGTCAACATAGGTCGCCAATGCATTTGAATGAGGAAAACTTTTAAAATGTCATATAAACTGTCACATAAATAATCCAGGTCACATGACCAAGATGGCCGCCATGCCCATATATGGTAAAAACCCTTCAAAAATCTTCTTCTCCGGAACCAACGGACCGATTTCAATGAAACTTGGCATGAAGTATTGATGACTCGAGTACTAAAACGTATATATAAATCATGACCCTGTGATGACCTTGAACTTTTTTACTGCAAGGTCAAGGTCACATAATGTAGAAAGCTGTTAAAGGGAAAAACTTCAGGAAATGGGCAAATGGACATGATATTTATGAATTTGAAAAAGAAATTGACCCTAGGGGTTATTCTGACCCTGCCCAGGGGCTTTATACATGTATATGAACATTATAATCAAAGAAATTTATTGGTATATATCTCAGATCTCAGGTGAGTGTTTACAGGACCATTGGTCCTCTGGTTTACTTCATTTATACACGCCTGTTAGTATCATGTGACACTACTATTTATATAATAATGCTCTGTTAACTCAAATGGCAAAATACTTCAAAAGAGGCTTTTTAAAAGCATTCCTGATGTAGTGGTTAAGCTTCTCACCTTGTAAACCAAGGGTTGTAGGTTCGATCCCAGGCTTGATAAGTTTTTCTAGATGAGACTTAAAACAGAGAAAGTAAATAATTTAACTGTTCAAAGTCTTAATACAGGCACAGCAATCTTAATATGTTATTTCCATTTCAGTACAATGATGTGCTAGAAATGTTGGAGGGTTTTGAAAGGGTTTATCTTATGGGAATATACAAAAAATACAAACCAAGTGTGCCATTTAGAGGGAACATAAGAACATGGTAAGCAAAGATTATTGTGTTCATGTGTGTCACTTGTGTGAGTGTGGTTGTAGAAAGGTATAGAATAACGTTTTAGAAATGTAGGAGGGTTTTGAGAGGGTTTATCTGAATACAAGCCAAGTGTGCCGTTCGGAGGGAATATAAGAACTTGGTAAGCTGAGATTATCTCTAACATGTTAGAATGGTGGTCGTTGATAGATGTATTAGAAATGTTGGAGGGTTTCGAAAGGGTTTATCTGGCAAGAAATACAAGCCAAGTGTGCCATTTAGAGGGAATATCAAAACCTGGTAAGCCAAGATTATTGCATACATGTCACTTCAACTCACTTGTGTAAATGTGGTTTTTGGAAGGCATGGAATAGTGTTTGAGAAATGTTATAGGGGTTTGAAAGGGTTTATCTCATGGGCCCAGTAATCAATCAATCAGTCACTGACTGAATCAGTCCATTTGATATCAGGTGGTACTATTAACACACCAGTAGCTTGAAGAGACGGTTCGCCGGAGAAAGAAAAATGTGGTCCTGAGACCGTACATTGTAGTCCATCAATCAATCAATCAATCCACTAATCATTCAATCAATCATTTCATCAATCAGTTTAAATTTTTCAGGTGGCACTATGCATATACCAGTATACTAGAAGAAACAGTACGCCGGAGAAGAAAAATGTGGTCATGGGATCATATTCAGCAGCACAGGACGATGAAACACAAGTACAGAGAGGCCTACATACAGAAATTGGAGAGCAAAAAAGTTTCTGGAGATCTTCAAAAACAGCTTGATGTATGTGGTGATATGGAAATTTTTCTGCTTTCGTAACATATTTAAATATTTTCCTTGGCGAATGGTGACATAAAAAATCATTAGTTGTAGTAATCTTTCCTTGCATTTTGAGTAGTGATATATGCAGGATTCATTGTGATATATTTCAGAAGTGTATAAAATCATGTGGTTTGGTATCAAATTGATACATTTCTGTAACACTTAAAATGATAATGCCCTGCTCCAAAAACAAAAAAAAAAAAAAAATAAAAAACATACCAAACTTACAGTGAAACTTTTTAGAAAGCTCCTTGTCATAAAGGCTTAGCTACTTGTCTTGGGTTCAGGCCCTGGCTGGTCCAGTCTTTGGCGGAGACTTTGAACTGACATCTCATATATGACCTTGGCTGTTGGTGGGGATGATAAACCCAAAATCAGCCAATCAACCAACTTCTTACTAAAAAAAAAAAAACACATGCCAAACATAAATTTTTGACAAGAATAAGTCCTGGGCCCAGTTATTCAAAACTTTGTTAGCTTAACACTGTCGTTAAGCCCTCAACTTGTTAATTATATATCGTCTTCAAAAGCAAATACACTGTTATTTTTTGTTGAAAAAATGTGAGAATCCCTTGCACTGTATTTGTATTCTCACATTTTTAGCTCGCCTGCACGAAGTGCATAGAGCTATTGTAGTCACCTCAGTCGTCCCCGTTTACGTTTAGGTGTACGTTTACGTGTACGTCCGGGTCACACTTTCGGTTAAAGTTTTTTATAAGTCTATATCTCTTGACCATGTTGATGGATCAAGTTGATACTTTGCATGTTGCTAGATATTGGTCTGAAGTTTTACGCAGTACCATCATGACCCACCCTGGGTGACCTTGAGGTCAAGGTCACGGACTTAGAAATTTTGTGTTGAAGTTTTTGGTTAAAGTTTTTGTAAGTCTATATCTCTTGACCATATTGATGGATTGAGTTGATACTTTGCATGTCGCTAGATATTGGTCTGAAGTTTTACGCAGTACCATCATGACCCACCCTGGGTGACCTTGAGGTCAAGGTCACAGACTTAGAAATTTTGTGTTTAAATTTTTGATTTAAGTTTTTGTCAGTCTATATCTCTTGACCATGTTGATTGATCGAGTTGATACTTTGCATGTTGGTAGATATTGGTCTGAAGTTTTATGCAGTACCATTATGACCTACCTTGGGTGACCTTGAGGTCAAGGTCACAGACTTAGAAATTTTGTGTTAAATTTTTTGGTTAAAGTCTAAATCTCTTGAACATTTTGATGGATAAAGTTGATACTTGCATGTTGATAGATATTGGTCTCAGGTTTTATGCTGTACATCACAACTCACCTGGATGACCTTGAGGTCAGGGTCACAGACTTGGAAGTTTTGTGTTTAAGTTTTGGTTAAAGTCTATATCTCTTGAACATGTAGATTGATCAAGTTGATACTTTGCATTGGTCTGAAGTTTTATGTTGTACCATCATGACCCACCTGAGTGACCTTGAGGTCAAGGTCATGGGTCATAGATTTTAACAGATGTAGTGGCAAAGCACAAGTCAGGCGAGCTACGCTGTCCTGCGACAGCTCTTATTTCAACAAAATATAACAGTGTATTTGAAATATTACCATTTGAAATTTTGACGAATCGTTAACTATCAAAGTCGTTAATTTTGAACAACTAGCCCCAGTTTGCTGTATTCTGTTTCAGGAATGTGAACACTACCTGGATGTTTTCAATATAACAGTTATGAGGCAGCAAGCTGAAGTTGAGGTACTGTATCCCGTCTAAGTGCCCTGTGTGCTTAACTTTTCATAGCTGTCTTCAATATGAGCCGCGTCGCAAGAAAAACGGTCTTCAGGGGTTTCCTACCAGGTCTGACATAAACCGGCCTGTACAGTCACAGAAGAAAGTTAGATTCTTAAAATTTTGGGTAGAGGTAGAGGAGGAATCATACTACCGAGCAGCGAAAACAAAGGCGCTGATCAGCTGTGCAGTTACTGCACAGCTGATCTGCGTCTTTGTTTTCGCATAGTCAAACATGACGTGTCTCAAATGTTCAATAGTATGTTTTTTAGATGGTATTTTATTCTAATTAGCGCACACTAAAATTTAACACATAAACTGGTTAAGAAAGCAGCTTGAAACTTCAGTGACAGTGTAGAATTAAATGCATTAAAATATGCCAACCACTGTAAAATATTTTAAATCATTGAAAACTATGTTTTAATCTATTAAGATATTCCTATGGCAGAACTGGTTTTATTAACACCAACGTGTTAGCAGTGTGCTCTTTATGCATAGTTTTTTCAGAAAAGACCAGGATGTGCACTAATACAGTATATATTTTAATGGAAAACCTGATGATTACCATAATATTTGATCTATTTTAGCGGCGATGCAAGAAAACCAGTCTTTGGGGTTTCCGACACAAACCAGCCTTTGCAGCTACAGAAGATGGCTGGAAGCTTGAAATTTTGGATTTAGGTAGTCGAGAAATTGTACTGTCCGTGTAGCGAAAACAAAAGCACTGATCAGCTGTGCAGTCACTGCACAGCTGATCTGCGCCTTTGTTTTCGCATAGGCAAAATCTGGTTTTCTCATGATGCGGCTCACTTAGTGCGTAGTGTTATTAATTTTTCCCAAAACGCCTAGTAAAACTTTATTAGTGCACACAAGGAGCAAATACACCACATAAACTGCTGAAGTAATCATGTCACACCTGCGGTTGGTTATATTGTTTAAGTGTTTCAACTATTGCAGAATATTTTAAGATGAATTAGGCTATGTCTTAATGTTCTATAGGCAGCAAAAAGGGGAGCCAAAAGGGCTGAAGACAAGAAGAACAGTGGTTGGTTTGGGGGCTGGTTTGGCGGAGGCAAGAAGAAAGATGAAAAAGGGAAAGCTAAAGAGGAAAAGGGAATAGGTCAGTGCAAAATTACTCATAAAATAACTTTGTTAAATAAGTTTTGTTTCTTTGTTTGTCAACAATTTCTTTAGAAATTTAACTTGTTAACATTGATTTTTGATGCCTCATGATTTTGAGACTGTGTTTCTCCTTTTATACTGTTATCAGCATTTGTTAATTTTGACTGAAATATGAGAGATGCCTGGAAAGGCCCGCAAAGCTGCAATGTCATATCGAACCCTTATACAGGCCAACCTCATTATAACGCTATCTATGGGGTCCATATAAACAGACCGTGTTATAAGTGAACCGTGTTATAACGAGGTTAATTACTATAGACATATAGCAAAATAAATAATTTGGGAGCCATGACATGGCCGTGTTATATTGAAAACCGCCTTATAATGAGGCACGTTATAATGAGGTTGAAGTGTATTGTGCTACAGTCTTCACGAAAAGTGTCGGTCTCTCGGTCATTTCCGACAAATTTTGAAACTGACCGACGATTTCTGTCATGTTCCCGGTCAATCCGACCTACGAGAAAAAGGCCAATTCATACTATGAAATTGTCATCTCGCCTTTTCAGCGACAAATGATAAAATAAATCAACTTTGTTCCGATTGTTTTTTGCAGTTTGTTGAGATGCGTGCGGGCGACCATGTTGGTTTCATGTTTACAATTTTGATTGGTCAGCCAAGAATTTCAGAAAATCGAATAAATTCGTACAGAAAATATTCGGTCAGGTATGAAACCTTCGACCGCGCTGCGCCTGCCATGCTTGGTATGCCGAACCTAGAATGACCATTTAAAGTGTGAAAATAATACACGGTTACAATATAACTAACGCGATTTATATGAGTCAATTATTTTGAAATATTGATACACACGGAATAATGTAAAATCGTTTTATTTCGTGAAAATACACATGAATATTATAGCTGGTTCGCAAGAGCAGGCACTGCGTGGTCATGGCTTTCATACCTGACCCGAAGAGAAGGGAAGTAACTCTTAAAGCACTGGCCTTGACCTTCCTCCGATCGAAGTCGCGTAATTTTGTTGTGAAATTCTTGAATAATTTGAGCGCTGCCGTAATTTCCCTATAGGTAATTCGAATGCCAAACGATATTGTTCAAAGAGTAGTAAACAGGAAAAACGAATAATTCATTTGCTCATTCATGGAAAACGAGC
This sequence comes from Rugalucina vietnamica, assembly GCA_964017185.1. Lineage (NCBI taxonomy): Eukaryota > Metazoa > Mollusca > Bivalvia > Lucinida > Lucinidae > Rugalucina > Rugalucina vietnamica. The sequence goes on from OZ024885.1 coordinate 19,027,134, forward strand.
TTACAAAGCTTTTTTTTTTTTTTTTTTTTTTTCTGTCCGACAATTTTTTTTCTGACCAGCAAAAATTTTCAGTCTGTGAGACAGCTGTCCAGCAGCTGTTTTGAAGTTTTCGCGAAGACTGTGCTGCGGAAAATAACTTGTAGAAGGTGAGAAACAAATCATCATCATCATCAAAATTGTCATCATCATTGTCATCATCATCATCATCTTCATCATAGTTGGCAGCATCCTGGTCATCATAAATACATCATCATCATTATCATCATTGTTGTTGTTTTACAGAGGACCAGTTCTATGAACAGTTCAATGCTGAGGAAAAACAGAAACTGTATGATGCTATTGGCTATCAGGAGAATGAGGCTGACCCTACACTACCAAAAGAGGTGGGTGTTATTTGAGCCGTGATGCCAGAAAGGTCTTTGGGGTTTCGGACCATGTCCGGCACAAACTGGCCTGAGCAGTCACAGAAGAAGACTGGATGATTGAAATTTTGGATATAAGTAGTAGAGGAGCTGTTCTATATGTGAAGTGAAAACAAAGGTGCTGATCCGCTGTGTAGTTAATGCAAGCTGATCTGCTACTTTGTTTTCACATTCGCAAAAATGTTTTTATTACAATGCAGCTTATTTCTTCTTGTCAGATAATAGTGTTGGTGGTTGCCAGTTAATAGTTTAATACTTCATAGTCAAAGAATGTGCACTAAGTACTGGTAATTTGCCACAAGGATTGATTTTACTGGGATTTGTTTGGTTATGATAAACAACTGATTTGACTTGACTTCAGCTGTTGACTGTAGATGTTTATCTGATACAGATTCCTCTTGCACCTATGAGTAAATTTTACATCATATCTTCTTAATCTGTCGGATGAAAATGCTTTACACATGTTTTAATGGTGGAGGTATGATTAGATTCTGGTGATCTTTTTCTGATTAATTATGTTCTACAAAGCTTGATCTGATGACACAGATGGTAAAAACCAGTCTGCATAGCCAAGAAACAAGCATATCTAGCCTGCTGGGACATAGCAGGTTTGATTCCAGAGTCGAGCATATTCCTTTCCAATTGTCAGTTGGCAAGGAAAAAATTACTTTAGGACTTTTTGGGCATGACTTAATCATAGAGCCACTAAGCAAAGAATGATTATGATGGCCAATCTGATATAGGGCTTTTGGGCATGACTTTATCATAGAGCCACAAAGCAAAGAATGATTATGATGGCCAATCTGATATAGGGCTTTTGGGCATGACTTAATCATAGAGCCACTAAGCAAAGAATGATTATGATGGCCAATCTGATATAGGGCTTTTGGGCATGACTTAATCATAGAGCCACAAAGCAAAGAATGATTATGATGGCCAATCTGATATAGGGCTTTTGGGCATGACTTAATCATAGAGCCACTAAGCAAAGAATGATTATGATGGCCAATCTGATATAGGGCTTTTGGGCATGACTTAATCATAGAGCTACAAAACAAAGAATGATTATGATGGCCAATCTGATATAGGGCTTTTGGGCATGACTTAATCATAGAGCCTCAAAGCAAAGAATGATTATGATGGCCAATCTGATATAGGGCTTTTGGGCATGACTTAATCATAGAGCCACAAAGCAAAGAATGATTATGATGGCCAATCTGATATAGGGCTTTTGGGCATGACTTGATCATAGAGCCACAAAGCAAAGAATGATTATGATGGCCAATCTGATATAGAGCTTTTGGGCATGACTTAATCATAGAGCCACAAAGCAAAGAATGATTATGATGGCCAATCTGATATAGGGCTTTTGGGCATGACTTAATCATAGAGCCACAAAGCAAAGAATGATTATGATGGCCAATCTGATATAGAGCTTTTGGGCATGACTTAATCATAGAGCCACAAAGCAAAGAATGATTATGATGGCCAATCTGATATGACCTCATCTGTATACGAGCCACCACACGACCCTGTAAGAGACATATTGGCCTGTACAGTCCCAGAAGAAGGCTAGAAGCTTGAAATTTTAGACACAAGTGGAGGAGGGATCTTACTATCTCTGTAGCGAAACAAAGACGCTGATCAGCTGCACAGCTTATATGTATCTGCACAGCTGATCTGGGTCTTTGCTTTCACATATGTTTAATTCCAGTTTTCTCATACTGTGGATATTAATAACATTTTTATAAATATTCATTTTCTTTTAAAACCTGTTATTTCAGTTTGTAGCTGTTAGACTGGTGACAAAACTAAACAATCTGTCCTTGACCTTGAAAGATGACAAGAAAAAGTAAGTTTTTTTATCTCTCAAAAATTATCACTGATCGCAGCCCCCATTGATGAGTGGTTAACAGCACTGTTTCTTAATCACTTGATCATCTCACTGCTGTGGGTTCTAGCCCCGTAATGGGCACGTTAGACAAGCCAAGTTCTGCTTGGGGGTGTGCCAGTTGTTTCTTTTCGGGATTCTACCGTTTTCGCCCCACCTGATTGGCCCTTCTCATATGAGCTGAAATAATCTTGAAAGGGACATAAAACTGATTAAAAAAAAAAAAATGAAAACTTTGATTGTATTAGGGTGTGCGAGGTAACCTATGACTCAGGATTGAGAGTTTGTGAGTGATTTTCACTGGCGCTGGATTGCGTTCTTCATTAAGACACTTAAACTCCAATGGTACTGGTTATTACCCAGGAAGCAGTGCCTTGTCCTGATAAGACATGAAATATTGCTGACTAGGATGTTAAGCCTCAATACAAACAAGCAATTTTTTACCACAAATAAGAACTTGTAAAGCGAAGGTCCAGGGAAACCCACAATAAACTAAGCCACCACACAAGAAAGATAGTCTTCGGGGTGTCCGACCAGGTCTGACACAAACGGGCCTGTACAGTCACAGAAGAGTGCTAGAAGCTTGAAATTTCGGATTTAAGAAGAAGAGAAATTGTACTATCCGTGTAGAGAAAACAAAGGCAACTGCACAACTGATCTGCGTCTTTATTTTCCTATAGGCACAAATCCGGTTTTCTCGCGGCGCGGCTCAATTAAAATCGATTCTTATTCTACTAGTAATGTCAAAATGTCTATGGTACATTTTGTGGCATTGAGGTTCATATGGAGAAATCAGATTCTGTTCTTGATTTACAGTATGACCAGGACCCAGTTGTTCAAATTTAATGATGTCGTTAGTTAACAATTTGTTAAAATTTCAAATGGCAATATTACAAATACACTGTTATTTTTTGTTGAAAAAATGTGAGAATCCTTTGCATTGCAAAGGATTCTCACATTTTGTCAAAAAAAAAAAAAAAAGAAAAAAAAAAGTGTATTTGCTTTTGATATTGATATATTTAAGACTTAACGACAGCGTTAAGCTAACAGATTTCGAACAACTGGGCCCTTATCGTTTATTGCAGGGATCCACAGATATTGAAGCTCCAGCTGAAGAATGTGTTTGCCTCCGTAGGACAGAGACCTGCTGCTAGCGCCATCAAGTAAGAACTTTTCCTATTAAATCAGCCCAAAGTTTACAGAATACTAATTACGAATTTATTTTTGGTCAGATTATCTTCAATTTCTGATCACAAATCATGTATGGAAATGAAATGATCACTTGTGTAGGATCCTTTATGTATGACAGATATGACAAACTTGCCTGTTGCCATCACTGCCCTGAAAGTGTGATTTGATAAGCTGTTCCTTCTCATTTTTATCATCATATCATCATATCTGTTTTATAGTCTGTTGTCCTCTACTGAGGGTTGGACTTGTTTGACAAGTCTCCTTCTTAGACAACCTCTCCACTCTGAACGATTTTGCAGATCAGCAGCATCCATTCCAAGCTTCTGCAGGAGCGAAGCACCACATTTTAGTAGGGCATATTCAACATGAATCTGCATCTTGATTATTTCCTCTTTTCCAGTGTTGAAGCGAAGATGGACAAATTCACGCTGCTTGGCACACAGCAAGAAGACTTCATACCCAGAATGATAACTTCCCAGACTGAAATGGCGCAACAAGTGCTATCCCTCATAGATGTGCTGTTCGAGACTAATCCCCTGGATCAGTCATGTGACGCTAGAGTTAGGGTGAATGCCAGGCCCTTACAGATTATCTATGACGCTGTGAGTAGGATTTAATGTGTATCTGTAGAAGTGGTGTAACATCGCAAATATAAGGCAAAGCGGCATATCCGTCATAAGATTTTGTACATGGTATTTAAGACAAAGTCCCTGGATCAGTCATGTGATGCTAGAGTAAGGGTGAATGCCAGACGTTTTGGGTTTCTGACCAGGTCTGACAAAAACTGGCTTGTGCAATCGGAGAAGGCTAGAAGCTTGATATTTTGGATTTAAGAAGAAGAGGGTTCTTCTTTCCATGAAGTGAAAATAAAGGCTTTGATCAGCTGTGCTGGAACTGCACAGTTGATCTGCGTCTTGGTTTTTTTGTCTAGGCTAAAATCTGGTCTTCTCATTACTCGGCTCAAATGACTTCAATTGTTTTTCAGATCACAGTGAATCAGATGGTAGAATTCTTCAAACCTCCTCAAGATATACAGCTCAAGCAGTAAGATCAATTTTCACCAGATTTTGCTTTCTTGTTTGTTAATATAAACATAATATGTTTTGTGATTTTACATCCTAGTCAACAATTTTTCATTCATGTCGGGACAGAGCCACAGGTTCCTTGGTATTAACCAGTACTGTGTGGAATAATTACTTTTTGTTCAGGTATACAACTCTCCACAGAAGCCTCTGTGGCTCAGTGGTTATGTCACTCGCCTTGTAAACCAGGAGTAGCAGGTTCGATCCTGAGCTTCTCCAGTCTGTCGGATGAGACTATAAATCGAGGTCCTGTCTCCATATGACCTTAGCTGTTGGGTGTGACATTTAAACCCAAATCAACCAACAACTCTGCGCTATTAGGGATCAACAATCTCTTGATCCAGAGTATGACTCACTACCCACTAGGCTACCGCACTTCCTGAAATAGTTGGCATTTGAAACAGTTTATGCTTTTTTGTGCAAGTCATGTTTTACTTTGATGTGTGATTTTAGATTGTCCCAGGCAGCAATGTCAAAGTATGAACAAAGCAAGGAGCAATTAGTGATAGGTCTTCAACGTGCTATAGAGCAAAAGAAATATACTGAAATAGCTGTGGATTCTATATTTGAATCGGGTTTTTATCATTTTCTATTTTTAGACTAACCAAGTTTTTGTTCTATTTTTAGACTGTCCCAGGCAGCCATGTCACAAGGAGCAGTCGGCGACAGGTCTCCAACATGCTATAGAGCAAAAGAAACATACAGAAATAATTGTTGATTCTATATTTAAATTGGTTATTTATCATATTTAATTTTAGACTGTCCAAGTTTTTGTTCTATTTTTAGATTGTCACAGGCAGCCATGTCGAAGTATGAACAAATCAAGGAGCAGTCCGCGACAGGTCTTCAACATGCAATAGAGCAAAAGAAATACACAGAAATAGCTGTGGATTTGAAATCATCCTACGTCATTGTACCCCATGGAGGAATACTTAGAAAACAAAAGTAAGATTGAATTTATGAGCCTTTGCATTAAGGTTATCATTTTTCATGCTCATCCGAAGTGAGCATGGAAATTACTCAACATAAATACCTAGGTGTGCGCTCATTTGAGCCTGTGTCCTAATTAGAATGAATACAGAATCTATAACTTTTACATTATTCTTGTGTTTCAGAGAAGTGTCTAAACTTGTCCTGGACCTTGGTAACTTGAGCATTGGATCTCAGAAAAGCCAGACCACAGAGGGACAGGTAAGAACTAGATTATTATCACCTTTGTGGACAGATTAGCTTGAGCTGGATTAGACTGCTATTACAGCAGCAGTCAGCTTAGGTTCTTCACTGCCTAGTATTCTATTTGCATCATTTTAAGGCGTTATTGTGAAATACTTCGAACTTCCAGCATTTGCATTTTTTTTCAGTGCCTAAATATGTAGTGAATATTTCCCACTATAATTTCAGCTTGGTAGCCTTGACGAAGTGATGCTGAAAGCCTACGACACCTTTAATATCAAACTAGAGAGGATACAGTTGCTTATGGCCCATGCAGGTTTGTGGCTGCCTCACAACTAGAAATTCATATGAGCCCCGTTATCAGAAAACCAGATTTTTGCCTATGCGAAAACAAAGACGCAGATCAGCTTCGCAGTAACTTCGAAGCTGATCAGCGCCTTTATTTTCGCTACACAAATAATACAATCCCTTTTCTTCTTAAATCTGAAATTTAAAGCTTCTGTGGCTGCACAGGCCGGTTTATGTGAGACTTGGTTGGAAACCCTGAAGACCGGTCTCATATGTAACAGAGAAAAAATAGGAAAAAAAAACCCCACTTCATCTGTTGAATGGTGGGATTCGAACCAAAGAGCCCGGGCACAGAAATCCAGATTTCAAAGTACTGATTCAGTATGTCAGATTGTGCTTACTAAAAAGTGTATATCAAATAGCTGTGCCAGTTATAAAAGCTACACATCATTTGATGTGAAAACTATCTTGCTGCCTGTGCGAGAAAAAAAAAAAAAAGACGTAGATAAGCTGTTCAGTAACTGCACCACTGATCTGCGCCTTTGTTTTTCACTACATGGGTAGTACAATCCCTCTTTTTGTTAAATCTGAAATTTTAATTCAAATTTCTAACCATCTTCTGTCAGTGTGTCAGACCTGGTGAGAAATGCTGAAGACATTCAAGACAATTGTATCTTTTGAAGGTGAAGATTGGCAGAATGCCAGAATAATCGGCGACAGTCCTATGCATATACTATGTCCTATATCGATCAACATTTGTCTACAGAATCATTTCAAATTATTTATTCATGTTCTAGGTGAAGATTGGCAAAATGCCAGAATAGTCGGCGACAGTCCTATGCATATCCTGCGTCCTATATCCATCAACATATGTCTACAGAAATGTATGTTTGACAACGACCCTAGGATGGCAAAGTAAGTGAAAAATGAATTCAGTGCTCTAGATAAGGATTTGTATTTACACACTATTTTTGGCAATAATTGGGTATACCAAATTTCAATTGGATAATTATTTGTGTATCTCAAGTTTCTATATTGCCAAATGGGTGTCAATCAGCAATTATAACAAAATAGATAGAAATAGCCAAAAATTGGGATCTTATTTATACCTTGCCATAAAAGCTTTTGTGTAAATTATTTATCAAACTGAGACCAAACAAAAGGAATGGATTAGTTGTGTCATGTATTTTTTGTCAGGTTCTTCCATTTTTGCCCCACCTACTGATTGGCTCATCTCATATGAACAACGTTTATCTTGAAATGGACCTAAAACTGAATAAAATAAAAAATACATTCCCAATATTTCAGCATGATGCTGTTGGTCAGTTTGAACATCTCAGATTACAGTCTACAGAATGATAAGTACTGATTGCATAAATATTTAGCCACACTTCTTGACATAGTATGATACAGAGTAAGCCATTGCGAGAAACTGGGCGAGAAATAGGATACATTTCCTACTGTTTCAGAATGAAAGTAAAGGGTGAGATGCCATTGGTCAGTTTGAACATCTCAGACCATTGTCTACAGGAAATACTATCTATGGTTCAGAGTATACCATTGCCAGAAACTGGGGGAGAAATAAGATACATTTCCTAATATTTCAGAATGAAAGTACAAGGCGAGATGCAGTTGGTCAGTTTGAACATCTCAGATCATCGTCTACAGGAAATACTATCTATGGTACAGAGTATACCATTGCCAGAAACTGGGGGAGAAATAAGATACATTTCCTAATATTTCAGAATGAAAGTACAAGGTGAGATGCCATTGGTCAGTTTGAACATCTCAGACCATCGTCTACAGGAAATACTATCTATGGTACAGAGTATACCATTGCTAGAAACTGGGGGAGAAATAAGATACATTTCCTAATATTTCAGAATGAAAGTACAAGGTGAGATGCAGTTGGTCAGTTTGAACATCTCAGATCATCGTCTACAGGAAATACTATCTATGGTACAGAGTATACCATTGCCAGAAACTGGGGGAGAAATAAGATACATTTCCTAATATTTCAGAATGAAAGTACAAGGTGAGATGCAGTTGGTCAGTTTGAACATCTCAGATCATCGTCTACAGGAAATACTATCTATGGTACAGAGTATACCATTGCTAGAAACTGGGGGAGAAATAAGATACATTTCCTAATATTTCAGAATGAAAGTACAAGGTGAGATGCAGTTGGTCAGTTTGAACATCTCAGATCATCGTCTACAGGAAATACTATCTATGGTACAGAGTATACCATTGCCAGAAACTGGGGGAGAAATAAGATACATTTCCTAATATTTCAGAATGAAAGTGCAAGGTGAGATGCCATTGGTCAGTTTGAACATCTCAGACCATCGTCTACAGGAAATACTATCTATGGTACAGAGTATACCATTGCCAGAAACTGGGGGAGAAATAAGATACATTTCCTAATATTTCAGAATGAAAGTGCAAGGTGAGATGCCATTGATCAGTTTGAACATCTCAGACCATCGTCTACAGGAAATACTATCTACGATCCAGAATAAACCATTGCCAGAAACTAGGGGAGAAATAAGATACATTTCCTAATATTTCAGAATGAAAGTACAAGGTGAGATGCCATTGGTCAGTTTGAACATCTCAGACCATCGTCTACAGGAAATACTATCTATGGTACAGAGTATACCATTGCTAGAAACTGGGGGAGAAATAAGATACATTTCCTAATATTTCAGAATGAAAGTACAAGGTGAGATGCAGTTGGTCAGTTTGAACATCTCAGATCATCGTCTACAGGAAATACTATCTATGGTACAGAGTATACCATTGCCAGAAACTGGGGGAGAAATAAGATACATTTCCTAATATTTCAGAATGAAAGTACAAGGTGAGATGCAGTTGGTCAGTTTGAACATCTCAGATCATCGTCTACAGGAAATACTATCTATGGTACAGAGTATACCATTGCTAGAAACTGGGGGAGAAATAAGATACATTTCCTAATATTTCAGAATGAAAGTACAAGGTGAGATGCAGTTGGTCAGTTTGAACATCTCAGATCATCGTCTACAGGAAATACTATCTATGGTACAGAGTATACCATTGCCAGAAACTGGGGGAGAAATAAGATACATTTCCTAATATTTCAGAATGAAAGTGCAAGGTGAGATGCCATTGGTCAGTTTGAACATCTCAGACCATCGTCTACAGGAAATACTATCTATGGTACAGAGTATACCATTGCCAGAAACTGGGGGAGAAATAAGATACATTTCCTAATATTTCAGAATGAAAGTGCAAGGTGAGATGCCATTGATCAGTTTGAACATCTCAGACCATCGTCTACAGGAAATACTATCTACGATCCAGAATAAACCATTGCCAGAAACTAGGGGAGAAATAAGATACATTTCCTAATATTTCAGAATGAAAGTACAAGGTGAGATGCCTTTGATTAGTTTGAACATCTCTGACCATCGCCTACAGGAAATACTATCTATGGTACAGAGTATACCGTTGCCAGAAACTGGGGGTGAGGAACCAGAGGATATCTTTGCCGATGTAAGGGTTTAAGGGTTTTGTTATGCCCCCAACTTTGAAAAAGTTGGAAGGGCATATTGCTTTCGGCTTGTCTGTCTGTCTGTCTGTAAGTCTGTGTGTGAGTGGGTGCGTCTGTTAGTCACTTTTTTAAACTTCTAAATGGTGCATGATAGGGATTTGAAATTTCATGTGTGTATTCCTCATGAAAAAATAGTTGACCCGTATTTTTTTTCTTGTCCGAGTTATGCCCCTTTTCTGAGTTATTTCCCTTTGAAAACAAAATTTGAAAATCTTGTGTGCAAGATATCTGGAAAAGCTAGAACCTTCATATTTGGTATACTGGTTGGGTCTGATGAGTAGATGACCTGATTAACTTTTGAAAACTTTCCGTCAAATTTTGACAAAAATACAGAATTTTTAAATTTTGATTGATTTTTCCACTTTTCGGTGAAATTTGAAACTTTTGAACTGTGAATGCTAGGGTTTTGAAATTTCATATACAGATTCCTCATGAAAAAATAGCTGACCCATATTTTTTTTCATGTTCAAGTTATGCCCCTTTTCTGAGTTCTGTCCCTTTGAAAACAAAATTTGAAAATCTTGTGTGCAAGATATCTCAAAAAGTATTTGAGCTAGAGCCTTCATATTTGGTATACTGGTTGGGGCTGAGGAGTAGATGACCTGATTAACTTTTGAGAACTTTCTGTCAAATTTTGACAAAAATACAGAATTTTGAAATTTTGATTAATTTTTGCACTTTTCGGTGAAATATGAAACTTTTGAACGGTGAATGTTAGGGTTTTGAAATTTCATATACAGATTCCTTATGAAAATATAGTTGACCCGTATTTTTGTTTATGTTCAAGTTATGTGCCTTTTTGGAGTTATGCCCCTTTTAAAACAAAATTTGAATATCTTTTGTGCAATACATCTCAAAAAGTATTTAAGCTAGAGCCTTCATATTCGGTACACTGTTTGGGGCAGAGAAGAAGATCACCTGATTACATTTTGAAGACTTTACGTCAAATTTTGACAAAATTACTCCATTTTGAAATTTTTACTCCATTTCTAATTTATCTGCAAAAAGCTTACATTCTGTTTCTGGATCAAGGTCCAAACAGAGGCTTCAGGAAATAAAATTTCACTTCATTCAAATGAAATAAATGAATCATACAATCTGCCAGTTTAGGGACAAGCATACAGTTGGGGGCATAGTGTTTTACAAACACTCATTTCTAGTTTCTTTTAAGAATATTGTTTCTTTGAAGAATTTTGTCTCTTGTATGCCATAAAAATTAAAACTGAGATCCTTTAAGTGCAATTAACGAGAAAGGGGATAGGCTATACCATGGTTTTGGCTACTTAAGCAATCATGGTTTCAATTTGACAACATGTTGTCAAGGAGAATTACTGTAATTTTGCACCTTTTAACAGGGTAGTCGATACGACGACTAGTATTATCCAAATGGGGCCAGATATATTAAATGTTGGTTAGAAAATGTATCTAAAAATGAAAATAAGTTTTAGCTCGCCTGCACGAAGTGCACAGAGCTATTGTTGTCACCTCGGTCGTCCGGGTTTACGTTTACGTGTACGTCCGCGTCTGCGTCACACTTTCGGTTAAAGTTTTTAGAAGTCTATATCTCTTGAACATATAGATGTATCAAGTTGATACTTTGCATATTGGTAGATATTGGTCTGAAGTTTTATGCAGTACCATCATGACCCATCCTGGGTGACCTTGAGGTCAAGGTCACAGACTTAGAAATTTTATGTTAAAGTTTTTCATTAAAGTTTTTAGAAGTCTATATCTCTTGAACATGTTGATGGATCAAGTTGATACTTTGCATGTTGGTAGATATTGGTCTGAAGTTTTATGCAGTACCATCGTGGTCCACCCTGGGTGACCTTGAGGTCAAGGTCACGGACTTAGGAATTTTATGTTAAAGTTTTTCATTAAAGATTTAAGAAGTCTATATCTCTTGAACGTGTTGATGGATCAAGTTGATACTTTGCATATTTGAAGATATTGGTCTGAAGTTTTGTGGAGTACCATCATGACCCACCCTGGGTGACCGTGAGGTCAAGGTCACTGATTTTGAAATTTTTTGTTGAAGTTTTTCGTTAAAGTTGTTAGAAGTCTATATCTCTTGAACATGTTGATGGATCAAGTTGATACTTTGCATGTTTGTAGATATTGGTCTGAAATTTTATGCTTTTATGACCCACCTGAGCGACCTTGAGGTCAAGGTCTTGGGTCATAGATTTTGATAAATTTAGTGGCAAAGCACAAGTCAGGCGAGCTACGCTGTCCTGCGACAGCTCTTTTCTAATTTTTCTGTGGTCAGATATTCTGCAGTCAGAAATTCTTGCTTTCATGTGCTGTGTCATGATGAAGTCTTCTTTAGTATTTCAGATAATATTCGACTGGGGTGCAAGTTTGATAAAAGAGATAAAGACTGCCCTGGCTGTATTATCACTGAAGTTTGCTTACTTAACACCTTGAATTTTGGAAAATAGTGGGTGCCCCTGTATGAACGAGAATGAATGAAAGAATGGATAAAAAACTGATTACATACTACTTTAATGGTTTTGTCTCTGATATATTTTTAGGCTCCCAGTGCATTACCAATGGTTGACATGGTAGAAAGTCACATGGCACAGAAAGCCCAAAGCATTGTGGGAACAGAGGTAGGCTTAAAGCTTTACCACTAAGTTATACTGTAAACATATGAATAAATTTAAAAGTTTAAACTCATAAAACATGGCTTAAATGATTATTTTAAAAGTAGCAGGAAGATTTGAATTTTTTCAATAAGATTTGTCAGAATTGTAATTATAGAAAATATATGCCAATTTTGTCAAATATATGTTTTTGTAGTCATAAAATTTGTTTAATAGATTAAAATATTGGAGAAAAACTTAATGAAAACATGTATTGTAGTAACAAAATCCTCTCATGTTCATGTATAGGTTAAAAAAGAAGAAAAAGCTGTGGTGCGGGCAGATTCTCAGGATGTTACCAACATGACAGACATAGAGCTCAGTTTTGTTATCAACGAGGTAAGGCCTAAAAATAAAAACGTTTGTTTCAAGTTACACGATTGTGTGTATTTTAATACCCAAAAAAGTTCAAGATATCTTACAGTATTTTCTTCCATTATAGTATTTATAGATCAACATCAATATAGCTCAGAGAGTTGAAAAAGTTGATTTACCATTTAGTAGAGTTGCTTATGTAACGAAAAATGCTCCCGTGGACTTTTCTTGTTAATCAGGGTTTTTATATACCAAAATGTTCATTGGCATGTGTAGGTTTCAAAAATGTTTCCTGCCATTTTTTCTATTAACTTTCAAGGTCAATGTCAAAGGTCAAAGGTCACGGCTAAGGCTTAATGGTGTGACTTACAATATCAATAATTATGACCAAGATAATGTTTTTGAAAAGTACAAAACTAGTGTAATTGATAGTAAACACATTTCGACAATTTTTGATGTCACTTTCAAGTGACCTTGAAAACCCAATTCTAAAGGTCAAGGTCATTTATGCCAAATTTGTAAGAAAAATTATAGACATACGGCTTATTTATCGGCGCATTACAAAGTCAGTAGTATATAGAATGAATATTTGACATAGATGGTATCTTGAATATTTGTGGGTTTGGTATATTAGTCATTTGCACCTCCATGTCACAAACAGTTGCCATAGCAACAGCACTTTATGGAAGCCTTAGCGTGAATTTTGAATGATTTTTAATAGCTCATTTAAGTGCTTAATCATTGAATTATCTATTAGTTTTGTAGTGGTTTTGAATCAACATGCGGATAAATGAAAATGTTTTAATGCATTTATTACTTGCATAAACAATCCCCACAACTTTAATTTTATAGTTAAAGGTCAAGGTCAAATGATAATGGTCGAATGATACAACGAACACCCCGTCCCTGACCCCCTTTAAAATAGCGCCGAAACGGGTATATATATATATACAAGATTAATAATATGTCAGCAACAACTTGCCTTAAATCATTGAATGTGGTATCAAATCGAAGCAAAGATAAACCCCTTTCATCTCATGGTAACATTTGCAAATTATCTAATTTGTATATTCATGAATATTTATGAAAACATAAATAAAAAACACTGAAAAAAAACAACAAGAAAACCACCGTGGTATTCCTGGAGCTAATTTGACCTCCCTTGTGCCCCAGGATGATTTTAATGGGTGCAAAATTGTTCATTGGGACCCCAGAAATGTTTTTGTTCATAGAGGTAAATTTGTTTGCACTATGAAAAAAATGCATGGTTTCCTTAGCAACCATTAACACGATTTTTGAGCATGGGCATGTGCATACAAAATTGTTCATATATCGGCTATTATTTATCGACCACTGAATCAGATCTCATTTTAAAGCTTAGACATTGTCCTTTTATCCTATGGTACGTAGTAACAGAGTCGTATACGTGATCTCGTGTAGAGTTTTTTGGTACCGATGTCGATCGTTTCAAGATGACGGCGAGTCAAACAGGGAATTTGAAAGTCGCCTTTCATTTGTAAAAAAAAATAGTTATTTTCAATGCAGACACTGTCAGGATAGAAAAAAATCGGATTTTACGATTTTGATATTGCCATTTCGCAGTCTGGCCATTGTAGTAAAAAATTGGCCGAAATGAGTATCCAAGCGGAGATTGATATAAATCCAAGCGGAGATTGATAAGGCTGTAGCGACGTTTTGTCTTTTAAACAGCAAATATCGTCACTTTTCTACAAAATTCTATTAGCCAAGACCCCCAAACACTTTCCCTAGCCCTGGTAGCACACAGAAACGTTCCTGGTAGGGAAAAAGTTGAGCTTGAATTTACCAGTCAGGCTACTGTGTAGAGACCATTAAATTTTAGCCAGCAACCGTGTAGACACAGGTAAATTTTGACTTTTATGTAACTGTGTAGATGCAGATTTTGGATACTGTGTATACGGTCGGGTATATCTACATGTTTAATTGCTAGTGCATGGTAAGTTGCAATTGCGGAATTTGGCAACGGTACGCAGATTATACACGAGTATATCAGATTATATGATTGTAGAACATTGTCACAGCCATCATTTGATACCAATTATAGCTCTCTATGTCTATCAGAAGCCAAGATACAGTTGATTTTCTATGTATACCGCCTTATTTGTTCGTAATTTTCCTGTGAATTCGAAAGGTTTGGTTAATATTCATAAAACAAAAAGTCAAATGACTTATATGTTGTAGTGTAGGATGATATAATTTTGCCCTAGCAACCATTTGATACCATTTTCAGCATGTTAGGGCTTTTGGTTGTAGGTTTACCCGTTTAATTTCACCACTTTTTCATTACTATTTATGAAGTTTTCATTAAAGTTCATGAAATTAAAAATCAGATCATTCTTATATGTGACTTAAGTGTCATAGTACACTGCAATAGCATTCAATTGATACTTCTTTCAGCATATTGGGTATGTAAACAGCTATGGCACAAGTGATTTTGTGCGTATACCCCATATTTTTCAAAGATTTTTTCTCCAATTTTTGTGTGTTTTATTAATTTTCATGAATATGCTATTTCAATAATTTGTATAATAGGTATTAAGGTTAAACTGCTAAGTCCATGCTTCACTATCAGACCAATTTAAGTATTGTAGAGAATGCTATTGTTGGTATCTGAATATTTTTGTGAGTACAACCTAGTCTTTAGAATCACAGTAGGAGTGGGTGTGGAAACTATGTAATGTTGCATCATGCAAATGTGTTCATTGTTAAGGACAACCTTTATGGCATTAAGGTGGTCCGTCTGACCACACTGGCAGCCATGAAAATTGGTTTCAGGGACATAATTATGGATATTATAACACCCAAAACCTTGCAATGGCTATAGTTTTCCCTCGTTTATCCTCGATTTTCGATTTTTTTTGTTAATATTCATGAATTTGTACATGTAAAGATTGTGAGATTATTTTCATTTTGGGCCCACAACATCAATAAATATATCATATGATATGGTTCTATAATAAAGTGCCATAATGATAATTTGATGGTTTGGGCCTGAAATTAGTTTATTTTTGGATTATTCACGATTTTCTTAATTATTATTATTATTATTTTCTTAATTTATTAATGTTTTCATTAAAATTCATGAATATGTAACTTAGATATTTTGCATTACTTACAATAAGTTCAAAGGGCAATGTCTAAGCATTAGTATTTACTACCATATAACGATATATACATTGAATTGTAGCCGCATGATAACCAATGATATAAACGCCGGTATAATAGTTTGAGGTTGTGACCTTTTATCAGTTATCTTGACCTATAGTGATCAAAGCTAGATAGACAGAAATCATTTTTGAAACAATTATTTTGTAGTACCTTAGTCATGCTTGTAAAAAAATCCATCGAATTCGACTAAAATCTTGTCGAAATATTTATTCAAAACCCATATTGTTTTGTTAATAAAAGTCTTGGTTGCTATGGCAACACAATTAGAATAAAAATAAAAGTGAGAATTATATTACAGCCATCAAAATACAAAACATAATTGGTCGCTGTAAGTTATCTTATCTTGCTCTGGCTCTGTAATCACGATGTAAAATGAGTTTCGACATATGTGAGCGAAATGACCTTGGCCTTTCAAATAAATAGTTCAAGGTCATATGAGAGTGACATAAGAATTACGGTCAGGTATGTGCTTAAGATTTTACCTAGTTAAAGGGCAGTTTCAAAAAAATGGCCCCAAAGTGTGACATTGGGTTAAAACACTAAAAGTGTTATTTTGCAGAAAAATCTGGCCTTATTTGTACCGTTTTACCACTAATTTAAAATTTTGAATAGAATCAATAAAATATGAAGAATGGTTCTTAAAAATGATGGCGTTAAAGTGGGAAAAAATCTTACACTCCTTACTTTCTAAACAAACACTCATAAAATGTAAAGAACCAATTGATATGTTAACTGAATTGGGCTCTGAGCTTAGTATAAATAGTAAGAAAATAAATGACAACCACAAGTATTAAACGTCTGCTGACCAATAATTATGAAATTTTACACTCCTTACTTTTAGGTCCCCAGTGGATTTCCGTGCGGTGTTATAAAAATCCGAAACTACCAGAGTGGTGATGCTGTTCATTATTTTATCTATATATTCATATGTTTCATATTTTGTATCTCTTCAATTTCTATTCTTTAATTTGATGCAGTATGATAGCTTTCAAATTTGACTTCATTGAAAAATGTCACACTAAAATCTTAAACAACTTACATCAAATATCTGCATAACTTTTTTATTTATAAAGTTACATAGTAGGAATTTTGTCAGATGAAGCCTGTCTGAGCGCTTGTTATTTTGGCATATCACTTAATAATTTCCATGCATACAGTTTGTAGTCTCACTGGGGTCTAAAGCCTCAAAATGGACCGCGTCATTTTTTTAAACTGTCCTAATATCAAATATACGCAGAGAAGCAACCACGAATGATACTATTTTTGTCGGTCCCATAAATTCTAGAACCTCGACATTTGACCTTGACCTTAAGATATGTGCAGAAAAATGGCAGGAACCATTTCTGAAATCTAAGTGATAAAACAAACATTTTGGTATATTACAATCATGATTGTCTTAAAGTTCATTAAACAAGATAAACAGCTCGAAAACTTAACATATTTTCCTTAATTATGCACAGCATTCAAAGGTCATACCTTGTCTTGCCAGTAACCTTCTTTACTTCTGGCAACTCATTTGGTGGATCGCTGCAACTTATATATGAGCCGCGACACGAGAAAACCGGTCTTCGGGGTTTCCGACCAGGTCTTACACAAACTGACCTGTACAGTCACAGAAGCAGGCTAGAAGCTTGAAATTTCGGATATAAGAAGAAGAGGAAATGTACTATCCGTGTAGCGAAAACAAAGGCGCTGATCAGCTTCGCGGTTACCGCGAAGCTGATCTGCGCCTTTGTTTTCGCATAGGCAAAAATCCGGTTTTCTCACGATGCGACTCATATAGAACCCTACAAGAATACCTACCATATAAAAGGTCTTGAATTCAACCTCCCTCATGCCTGTCATAGCAAGTGTGTAGTTATTTTGCAAATTTGACCTTTGACCTTGACCTTGAAAGTCAACAGAAAAAATGGCAGGAAACATTTTTGAAATCTAAAAAATAAAACAAACACTTTGGTATATTACAATCATGATTGTCTTAAAATTAATTGAACAATATAAACAACTCAAAAACTTAACCATTTTCCTTAAATATGTTAAGCACTCAAAGGTCATACCATGTCCTGTCATTAACCTCCGTTGCTATGGCAACTCATTTGGACGAAAGCTGCAACTTACATACTTACCGAACCCTACAAGAATACCTACCATATTAAAGGTCTTGAATTCAACCTCCCTCATGCCTATTGTAGCACACGGGCAGTTATTTGGCGTATTTTGCGTTCTTTTGAGGCAAATTTTGGGTAAATGACCTTGACCTTTCAAATGGAGGGGTCAAGGTCATTTGGAAATTGCACTCGCCAATTGCTAAAATGTATTTACTTTCGATATTTTCCAGTTTGCAGCAGATTCACATGGAAGATCGGCCATAAATTAAGATATAGTCATATGCCCTATATATTTAATAGCCGTGACCTTTGACCTTTGACCTTGACCTTGAAAGTCAACAGAAAAAATGGCAGGAATCATTTTTGAAATCTACTCATCAAACCAAACATTTAGGTATATAGAAACCCTGATTAACAAAAAGTGGCCACGGGATTACATAAGCAACTCTACTAATTGCTTTGTGAAGTAGGCCATAGATAAGTTAGGGATGTCAGACATTTTACAGTACAGTCCAGGGGGATTTTCACCAGCCCGCCCACCCCTGCGGACGATTTCTCTGAGCCCCCCGCAATCCCGCTCACCTGTCTGCTTATAATCCCACCGCGGAATATTTTAATCCCACCGCGTATTGCGGCGGATCCGCGGAGGATCCTCCCGTTACCTGTATAATTCCACCGCGGGTTTGCGGAGGATTTCCAATGAAAAGTAATGACATCATAATGATTGACAGGTAAGCAATTACCTATGTTACCCTTGTGTCTATTATTGTCACATGAAAATACAACCGCGCAAATACCAGCTTAGCAATTCACAAGTATCAGACAACTCAAAATCAGTTGTCAAAGACAAGAAACTGACAGTCCACAACAGTTATCCTGTGCAATTTAAATATAGAAAAAGTTGTTCATTTCTTTAAAATAGCCAAAAGCTGTCAAACAATTACCTTGGTCTGATTCATTATTTTCACACAACCAATGATTTTTTTGAAAGAGAAATCAACATCTGTCAATTCCATCTTACTGTGACCAATCAGAGATAAATAAGGAAATGATGTTCATTCCAAGGTTGATACAAATATTGGACAGGAAATGTCAATTTCATCTTTTTGACAACCAGTTAGGAGATGTTTGAAACACCTGGATTGCTAAGCTGCTATTTGCCTAGTTGTAAGATTTGTCTCTCTCTCTCTTTCTCTCTGTTTGCCTTAGGTGTGTGTGCGTCATACCATATCTGATATCTTTCACTGAAGTGATTCTACAGCCATGCCGAATCTGGGATTTTCGTGACACAAATGCATTTACACTTTATGATCGTAAAACATGTATTTTGAATTAAGATACATGAAACAAAAATAATAATTGAATTAGATTTAAACTCGGGGTCTAAGTTTAAGTATGCATTACAATAAATTGGAAACAAGCCCGGCCCACTTTCCTTATTCATCCTCATGCCGCGGTGGAAAGTTAGACACAAAAAATACAGGTAAGCGCGGACGATAAAATTTCTACTTCTTTACCCTGCCGCGGAAACTCCGCAATCCCACCGACTAGGGTGTTTCCGCGGTGGATATTAAAATTTTAATCCTTTTTCTTGCAGCCCCCTCTCCGCGGGGGTGGGCAGGCTGGTGAATATCCCCCTGGACTGTACTGTAGCAGATTGATACCCTAAAGTGCTTTAGACTCCAAAGTTTAAGATATTTTTTAGATTTTTCTTCCATTTTTGATAAACATCAATATAGCCCAGAGAGTTGAAAAAGTTGATTTACCATTGCTGTGTGAAGTAGGCCATAGATAAGTTAGAGATGTCAGACATTTTAGCAGATTGATATCCTAAGTGCTTTAGACTCAAAGTTCAAGATATCTTGCAGAATTTTCTTCCATTTTAGATTAATATCAATTTAGATTTATAGCTGAGAAAGTTGACAAAGTTGATGTGCAGTTATTGAAATTAGTCATAGGGACAATGGGAAGATGTGTCTTAGACCCCTAAGTTCAAGATATCTTAGAGAATTTCTTCCATTTTAGATTAATATCAATATAGCCCAGAGGATTGACACAGTTGACGGCCATTGCAACATGAAGTTGGTTATAGAGAATCTGGGAAGTCAGATGGTACCATAGTGTGTCTTAGACCCAAAAGTATCAAGACATTTTTCAGAATTTTCTTTCATTTTAGATAAACATCAATATAGCTCAGAGGGTTGACAAAGTGGACGTGCCGTTGCTGAAGTTGGTCATAGAGAAATTGGGAACGTCGGTGAAGATCAGAACGTTCGATATGTTGGCCGATGCATATCTGGGAGGCATATACTTGCAGTACCTACGGCTCAAAAGTAAGTTTGAACAGAATGTGCTTAGCGTAGGTCGGTGGGTGGCTTAGTGATACTGAAATAAAGATGGTCTTTCTCATTCCTGAGAGTCGAATGACCAGGGTAGGTGCAGAATTAAGAGGTCAGAGTTTAAACCACATTGGTGTTGGGCTTTGTCCTTGAGCAGGACACTAACTCACCATGGTACAGGAAGCATAAGCTATATCCCAACATGACTGAAAAAGTGTTGTCTAGGATGTCAATTCTTAACCCAAAGATATGTTAAGTTTAAACATAAAGCTTTCAATATTGTCTTTTGATATTTTTATCTTAAGAAAATATGATTCTTTCATTGACAATTTAAGCTTATTAACACAACTCTCTACTTATTTTTTGACTTTATGCTTTTGTGTGTCTCTGAATCATTAACAGCTTTCTGGCCTTAATTCCGCTTGATTTTATCCATTAAGAAATGACTTTGGGATGTAGCAACTTGAGTAAAGATTGTTATGCATACATGTGATACCCTTGAGAAGCCAAATAGGGAGATTTCCTTTCCCAAATAGGGAGAATGATTAAACAAAGAAGGTATTACTTGATTTGAAATAGGGAGATCCAATATTCCAAATTGGGAGATGTATAAGATATATAGGAAAATTCTGAAATTCCAAATGAAATAGGGAGAATTTGAAATAGGGAGATATCACATGTATGTTGTTATGTGAATTAAAAATGCTATCATAAGTTGTAATAAAAGCAAACTTTTTCCTTTTCCCAAATTTGTATAGACGAGGGTGGACTTTTTGTGTCAGGTTTGGCATAGATTCCTTTTCATAGATTTACTTTTAAACTATCTTTTCGTAGATTTAGTTAACTATCTTAGATATACTGGGCCAAACTTATAACGCAACACTGTTATGGCATTGTTTTGGCATTTGAATGTAATGCAAGACGGTCTACCAGACATATGCTGGTCAGCAATCGCCAGTGAGTAAATTGGGTACAAAAATTTTGGTTTTTAGAGCATGGGTCACTGAGCTCGAATCTGATTGGTCAAAACTGTTATTTGGGTGGCATGCGCCTCCTGGGAGATTCTGGAAGTCAGTTTTAACACAAATGGCTTCTTTATCGATCGTCCAGTGAGGTTCGATGAGGTAACTGCAAAATGCATTTCATTTGTGCCCAAAATTTCAAATCAAAGTTTGCATCATTATACCCCCGGCATTTATGCCGACGGGTATATAGTTTTCGCTTTTCCGTTCGTCCGTTCGTCCGTTCGTATGTTCGTTTGTTCGTTCGTTCGTTCGTTAGTTCGTTCGTTATTCCGGAACGTTCGTGGAATTTATGTCAAAGTTTTTGTTAAAGTTTCTCTGCTGGTGTATATCTCATGAACTAATGATCAGAAACCATTCATATTTTAACCATAGGTACCCTATAGGGTTTGCTTTGTTTCTGTGAGTTCGGACCCTGGGTCCATGCCCGGGGGTGGGGCTAGAGGTCAAAATCTAGGTCACCTTTTATTTGGGTCAAAGTTTTGGTTTAAGTTTCTCTGGTGGTGTATATCTCATGAACCAATGATCAGAAACCATTCATATTTTGACCATAGGTACCCTATAGGGTTTGCTTTGTTTCTGTGAGTTCGGACCCTGGGTCCATGCCCGGGGGTGGGGCTAGAGGTCAAAATCTAGGTCACCTTTTATTGGGTCAAAGTTTTGGTTTAAGTTTCTCTGGTGGTGTATATCTCATGAACCAATGATCAGAAACCATTCATATTTTAACCATAGGTACCCTATAGGGTTTGCTTTGTTTCTGTGAGTTCGGACCCTGGGTCCATGCCCGGGGGTGGGGCTAGAGGTCAAAATCTAGGTCACCTTGAAAATGTGCTATTTACAGTGTTTTTTCATCTCCAAGTTCATATCTTAACAAATACTTATAGGAATGTATTCCTGTTTGGATCATAGATACCCTTTAGGGTTGAATTAAATTCCATGGCACCAAACTCTAGGGGTGGGACTGAAGGTCAAAATCTAGGACACATAAAATACAATAGTTACCAAGTTAATATTTTGTATGGCTATATCTTGACAACCATGTGTCAGAAAGCGTTCATGCTTACAACACAACATAGGTACCACGAAAGGGCTAGACCCAAGGGTCCATGCATGGGGGTGGGGGTGGGACCTGAGGTCAAGATCTAGAATTTTTTTTTTTTTTAGAATGACATTCTACTTTCATTTCAATCTAGGACTGAGGACCTGACCCACAATGTCTGTGCTTATGTCCTAGATTGGGTATACACGTCAGCTCTGTATACCGCTCTAAAATAGATATGTCATTCTAAAACTACACTCCCCCATGTTTGTATGCAAAGTACTTAACACTGCTTATTTCGAAAATGTACTTGATAAGGGTACTGTCTTTCATTGGTGATGTGAGGTTCAATGTCAGGGGTGAGCATGTGGCGGGTTGTTTAGGTAGGGGGTAGGGAAGGGGGATTGGTGGCTACCAGCCGGGGGTATACGTGCCTCTCAAGGCACTTTTTCTAGTTGAAAATTTAATGTTTAACATTGAGCATTCCATTGAACACAATAGAAAAAGAAATTGGTGTAAAATTCTAACGGCGAATGTTTTTAATGAAACATTTGTGGAAACATGTTCATTCCGTCATTCAGCATTGTTAGAAAACACAATAGCAGCCAATTGTTGGGTCAGGACGTCTGTAACAACTGTTAAAATGTGAGTAAACATGAATGGTTGTGGAGCAAAAATGAGTCTTCAGCTCTGCTCAAAATTGAGCCAAATTGAGCTTTTGACAGTAAAATTATTCATTGTCTAATGTGTAGATGGGGTAATCATGAAAACCGACATTAATTTCTAGGGTACGAATACACGTCACTTGTCGCGTTCTGGAAAATCACAATGCATTTCATTTTTTGCCAAGACCCTACCTCTGAAAAATGAGTAATTTCTTGAGACGCATAACATAGAACGTTACAACCAAGATGTTGTGAGATGTGTCGATCATCCAGCAATCTAATTCAATAGAGACAAAGTTTATTGGATAACGTCCCGGAGTATAACAGTAAAAATAACCCGATGTTGCGTTATAAGTTTGGCTCAGTATATTTTAGATATTCATGTTGATATAAAATGTACATGTTTATCAGTGAAGGTATTATGGTACAATATGCTTGTAGTTATGTAAAACAGTGGGATAGAATTGCTGATCGGGAACCACAAAGGATGTTTTACGTATTTACAGGCATGCTGGTATTGATTATATTGCGTTCTGAGATAGTTTGATTTCAGTTCAGGAAGGTTTTGCTTCTTAATACTAGTATACAGTATATACAACTTATTTTATACTTAGCAGTGGAATTAATGTATATCAGAAATGGATAAAAGTGATATTTTCACTACAGAATTGATATTGATATTTTCACTAGTGATTGATATCAGCCGATATTTTCACTGTAGAGTTTGGATTACTTCTGACGTTTCCATTCACTTGACGTCATTAAATGTGCCTCACTTCAGAAATTCAAATGCCTATAACTCCGTTATTTACGAACGAAAACATAAAGTGTGGGTATTCATTTTCTTAGTTAGAACGTTAGGAACAATGTGGTACCAATTGTATTTTCAAAAATTTTTGGTTTTTGCATTTTCACCGCCTGCTTTGTGAATAGGAAAATGCCCGTGTATTGTATAAAATGAAAAGAAAATTTACTTTTTTATCGGTAAATACCAAATATATTTCATCGAGTGAGTTGAAAACATCTAAATTTTCAACTCACTCGATGAAATATATTTGGTATTCACCTCAAAAAAGTAAATATCCTCTATATCCTTCCTGCTTCTCGATTGGCAATTATCCCGGACTGTTGAATGTTTGCGCAGAGTTTTCAACAATACTGCCTTTGTTTGTGTATTTAGTGAAGATACTAAAACAATTCAGTGTTTTTTGACATTTGAAGCCGTTCTTAAATCTTTAAAATCTATTAATTGAAAGCATAATGTATAACAATATTTCCAAATTTGACAAAATAATTCTAAATATCATAAGGCCCCCCAAATGTTGCAAACATATGTATTTTACTCATTCCCTATGGAAAGTCTGAGGAGAAAGTAGGTCTCTATGTTTAGTACCATAATGCTGTCACCGATAAACATGTTTGCTTGTGCCAACTGTCTTCTAAAAGACTAGAAAATAACTTAACATAGTAGATTGGTACTTTTTAGAACTGCCTTGATCAGATGGTTGTACCGAGTACCCATAATCTATGTTTTGGAGAAGAAATTAGGAAAATTGCGTACCCCTTTACACCCCAGTTTTGCTATATAAAAATGGGGTATAAGGAGGTGTTTTTTTCCCGATGAGCATTTAAATGGGCAAGAAAGGAAGACACTTGGCATGTTTCAAAGTATTATTAAACTAATTTCAGTTATCATGCATACAGCACCTTGTGTTTTGTTTGCATGACTCGTTATGGGTGTATGGGTGATGTTTTATCTTGTTTACATGACTGTATCTTCTAATCTGAATCTAGCACCAGTCATTTGTAAACATGCTCCCCCCCCCCCCCACACACACACACACACACTTAGGGGAAGAGTGGAAGAGTGAGGGATAGCCGGGCTAAAGTGTGGGGGCAATTACTTTTTGATTGTCTCCGCAGTGCAGGGGAAATGACAGTGTTTTGACATTAAGATTCTTACCCAAGGGAGATTTTCTATTGTGGAGGGCAGGGCAAAAAGCAAAGTTTGTTCCATGGGGGTGGGGCTCATAGCAGGGTACTGAAAGCTGAAAAGTCATAATCTATGTCCTTCCCCGGAGGGGTGGGTGTGATTTGGGCATTGGTTACAAATGACTGAGGCATAACTGAACTATAGCAATGATAATTATAATCAATTGATAGGTATTTATTGATGTATTAACCTAGTTTCAACATACTGACCGTTGTCCTATTTAATCACAAAAAATGCAATTTACAGAGATTTTTATAATTGCAAAATTGAAAATTTTCTATAGAAAATTTTGACATTTTACTTTTTTTTGTTCAAAACATATGAGCATGGATACACATGAGATCTGCTGCTCAGTAAGGAGGTTCTAGTGAGCACCCACTTTCTGTGTTTTGGAGCAAAAATAAGAAAAAATTGTATGTTCTGTAAACCCTAGTTTTGCTTTATGAAAGTGGGTATAAGGGTTATTCATTACATGGACACGTTTGTGTGCTGTTAGGCTTAAACATAGAAAAAAAATGCCTTGTCGAGAGCAACTTGAACTACAGTTACAGCATAAAGCTAGAAGCTTGAAACTTTAGATATAAGTAGAAGATAAATAGTACTTTCCGTGAGGCGAAAACAAAGGCGCTGATCAGCTTGGCAGTTACTGCGAAGCTGATCTTCGTCTTTGATTTCGCCTATGCAGATTGTTGGTTTTCTCATGCAGGGGCTTAGATGTATGTGTTTTATGCTATATTGTATTTCTTGCACATTCTTACATTTCACTTACACAATCTGTCTTATTCAAATGTGTTTTATCTATGCTCATTTTTTCACTAAAATCTATTCTGCATGTTACTGGTAAGATATTGGTATGTGTTTTTGCATGTTTTTACAGTTCCTGATTCAATGGCCTCACAACTTAGTAGCACCGTATACAAAGGTAATAAATATTTCACTGCACTCTGCTTTGTTACTCTGTCGTTGTTTTAACTTGATTTTGTAAACATGACATGTCAAAGGTCTTTTATGGTCCTATATTTCTTTAACTGGTAATGGGACAATGCTGATCTTAGGAGACTACAAACACTGTGACTACTATAGAATGATGTAAATTTTATCATATGCATACATACATGTACATTTTATTGTGTACAATGTAATAAATAAAATCATGAAATGACAAAAATACTAGTCAACTGTTTAAATAAAAAGTAAAGCTGTTAATGTCTTGCATAAATTTCTGTTTGAATATGATCAAATAATATGTGGCCGAACTTTGATTATAAAGCTATTTGATTCCAACATCACCTTTAGGACAGTTTTGTCTACATTCGGATTTATCTTAGTTACTATTTATTAAACTTTTCAAAAAATATGTTTTAAACATAATAAATATTGTAAAAATCTTAATTTCGATACTCTAACTCCCCAAGATCTAAAATGTCCAGGGATTTTTTTCGGGTGTCTCAGGGGCCGAAATAAGGCCCCATTCCCAATGGAAATTAGGTGACTTTTTTCCCAATTTGGAGAAAAAAATTCCCAATCACAGCTAAAAATAATTCTCAAAAGTTCCTGAACATTGTGAAAATCAAAATCTGCTGTTTGAAATGATGGTTAACTTTGATTATAAGTTATTGTTTAATGATTTAAAATGACTAACCTTAATTAACTATGTCAAATTGGAAAATATCATCAACTTTGAATGGTTTGAAAATTTCCCAAATTCTGGGTGTATGTCGCTAATTTTCCCAATCAGAAAGGCCCTAGGGCCCCTTCCCAAAATTGCAGAAAAAATCCCTGATGTCATATACTGTCATAAATGTCTGAATCCTTCATGTTTACAGTGACAGACTCAGGGCCATTGATTAACCTTGTGAATACTCCAGCCCTAGATGACTCAAATTACCAGCTTCTTACAGTATCTTATGTTAAGGTTGGTACCACTGTGTTCAGTGTGGGTTCGAGCCCCAAAGGGGGAACATCATTACATGAACGTTTCTCACTTTAACATTACGAAAACCTGCCCATACAATATACATAAATTTTTTCAGGTGTAAAAAAAAGAGAATTTCCTGGGAAAAAATGAGATCAGTATGTAATGTCTTAAGGCATGTTTATCTGTATTTTTCAGGCTACAAACATGATTTGACTTTTCCCATTTTATCCGTTTTGCGCAATAACTTTCCCAATTCAGGCTCCTTTCCCAAAATACTGAAAAGGAACACTGAAGCCGGAGAGCTTAGAGTATGTGAACTTTCATCTTCTTTTCTAGGCCAACAAAGACAGCCCAGAATATGTACCAGTGCACAAGAAAACTGAGCAATCAGTCTGTGTGAAGTTCAGTGCCTTAGAGGTTCTGCTACACCAGGAGGCCATCTTGAACCTGCTACAGTTTGCCCAGTCTCTGCAGCCACCTGAGATAAAACCGTCCGAGACGAAGGTGTCGGAGTCTAAAACCGGGGAGTCTGAGAAAGGGAAGGTGGCTAAAACAGCAAAGAAAAGTAAGTAGAAAAAATGTCATCTGATTTTGTGAGACAGGATATATAGCTTGCTTTATTTCAAGTCGGTTTCACAAGTTGTGAAGATTGTGCCTTGTATACAGCACTTTCTTATGAGGGAAAAGTCTGTACTGGTAAAACTACATGTCTCACCGCTATCATGAAGGAAAAGAATGTGTCAGTTACTTGCAAAGAATGGGCACTAAATGGTGATAAGTATGAAGCAATTGAAACAGACCAATGCCTTTTAGTTTTGGCTTTATTGACAAACCCTGTACTGTTAAAAATAAATCCAAATTCTCAAGCATGTATCTTTTGCAGCTATAAGCCTTTTAACCTTTTGGGTTTAAACTTTTAAACCCAAAATAAATTGCTTGCGAAAATAAATTGTTTACAGAATTTTACAAATTGGATCCAGATAAAAAGGTTGAAAGACTTGAATCTGTGTCCCCTGAAAATGCCAGGCCAGATCAAAATTCCCAAAAGCAGATCTTAACAGAATTTATTACTATTTCAGAAAAGCTTAAAGACTTAGACCCGGAAGAAATTAATATCAAGGTGAATGCCAGTCTAGAGATGTTCGCTGTCTGTGTTTGCTCACCTGAGAAGGTCATCACGGATGTCAAAATCAGAGGTAATTTAACAGTTTTACAAAGAGGTACAACCTGGGTAGATTTTTGGAAGACTTCAGTATTATAGAAATGTTTGCTGTCTGTGTTTGTTCACATTCTGAGTAAGTAAAGCGCTGAATTTGAGAATACATGTAAACCTCTGAATTTGGGAATACATGTAAGCCTGCTGAATTTGGGAATACAGTCCAACCTGTCTTTAGCAAGCGGCCAAGGGAAACACTAAAATCGCTTTCTTAAGACAGGTGCTTGTTTAATAGAGGTTATGTTCGGACACTAGTGTGGGCATCCTAAACAGACCATGTTAGCTACATGTAAACCTGCTGAATTTGGGAATACATGTAAACCTGCTGAATTTGGGAATACATGTAAACCTCATTATAATGTCTTGTTTGAGGTCCACAGAATCAGACTGTTGTGAGTGAACCATGTTATAATGAATATGGGGTTGCTTACAATAGACATATAGTAAAATAATCATTTTGGGAGCCATATCATGGCGGTTTAATATTGAAAACCGCACTATAGTGAGGGGAATTATAATGAGGTTGAACAGTATTGGCAAAATTTTATCACAAATATGCTTGCACTTACTATGGCCTTATAAACTAAGAAATTGTTAAACAATGCAAATGGTTGTGAAGCAAATTGAATTCGGATAGCAGGCATTGAGGCCGGATGAATATTTATAGCCCCGCTTTGAAAAAGTGGGGGCTATACTGGATTCGCCCTGTCCTTCCGTAGTTCTGTCCTTCCATTATTCCGTTATTCTGTTATTCCGTCCTTCCGACATTTTTGTTTCCGTTCATTATCTTGAGAATGGCTTGACAGAATCTGAACAAATTTTGCATACACATTAACATTGACAAGACCTAGCTTGGGATTGTAATCCGTCATTTTTTGCAAAATTGTGGAGTTACAGCCCTTGATTCACGTCAGAATTTCGTTTCCGCTCAATATCTTGAGAATGGCTGGACAGAATCTGACCAAATTTTATATGCACATCAATGTTGACAAGATCTAGCTTTGGATTGCTGCCCGTCATTTTTCGCAAAATTTTGACGGAGTTATGGCCCTTGATTAACGTCAGAATTTTGTTTCCGCTCAATATCTTGAGAACGAATGGACAGAATCTGACCAAATTTTGTATGCACATCAACATTGACAAGATCTAGCTTTGGATTGTTGCCCGTCATTTTTCGCAAAATTTTGACAGAGTTACGGCCCTTGATTGATATCAGAATTTCGTTTCCGCTCAATATCTTGAGAATGGCTGGACAGAATCTGACCAAATTTTGTATGCACATCAACATTGACAAGATCTAGCTTGGGATTGTTGCCGGTCATTTTTTTGCAAAAAATTGACAGAGTTACGGCCCTTGACTGACGTCAATTCATTTCCGCTCGATATCTTGTGAACGAATTGACAGAATCAGACCAAATTTTGTATGCACATCAACATTGACAATGTCTAGCTTGGGACTGTTGCCCGTTATTTTTCGATAAATTTTGAGGGAGTTACGGCCCTTGATTGACGTCAGAATTTCGTTTCCGCTCAATATCTTGAGAATGAATTGACAGAATCTTACCAATCTTTTTTTACGTGCATCAACATTAACAAGATCTAGCTTGGGATTGTTACCTGTCATTGTTTTTTTCACACTGGAAAAAAGCTCAGAAGCTGGGCTATAGTCAGATCCTCTGACAATTCTAGTTCATACCGTTATTACAGATTCTGTTCTTTTGAAGAATATTTCAGTCAGCCTCTTGTAAAAGCTGATTATAAAATGCAGGTTTGACTGTATTTCTAAAGATTTTGATTAACAGGTAAAGATATTATAGTCTCATTACAAGAGGACAAGATACATGTAGTAGTATTCTATTCGCTCTACTGAAGAATATTTCATGTTACAGTGTGTTAAGGTGGTTATCAAATGTAGTTTTGACTGTATTCATTAAAAATACGAGCCCCCTCATCAGAAAATCAACAATGTGGTTTCTGAAGAGGCCTGACACAAACTGAGCTGTACAAGCACATAAGATGGCTAGAGCCTGGAAATTTTGGATTTAGAAAGTAGAAGAATTGTACTATCCATGTAGCGAAAACAAAGGCACTGATCAGCTTTACAATTTCTCATAAGCAGATTGTTGGTTTTCTCATGATGCAGCTCATATGTACTATGTCTTACAGGTATAGACACTGTTGTCACATTACAAGAGGACAAGATAGTAGTTTCCGCTCTACTGAAGAATATTTCCATCAAAGACCCAGATCAGCTCACCTTGTACCCAAATGTAAGATTTACTCTGTTGTCAATGTCTTCTGGTCCCGAGGTTATAAAACTTTTTCATGCTCAACTCAGCTGAGATTGAAATTTATACTGCTAATAAATGTTAAAATGCCAACATGCTCAGCTCTGTTGAGCACAAAGAAGTTTTATAATCTTGTGGCCTGGTCCTGAGGTTATAAAACTTTTTTCATGCTCAACTCAGCTGACACTGAAATTTAAACAGTACATAAATATTAAAATAGCCCAAATAAATAGAATTTTTGGTCTAGATCGCCAAGACCTGCAATTTATCCTGCTCATAAAAAAATTTAATGTTAAAATGCCAACAATTGTGAGCAGGATAAATTTTAGTCTCAGCTGAGTTGAGCATGAAAAACAGTTTAAATCTTGGGCCTGGCGTCTTTATTCTCATGCTGGAATTTATGATTTAGCATTTTGTTCATGTAATATTGTCAGAACATTGTTAAGCTGTAAGCACAGTATGAGTGGATCACTTTTGATGTGGATTTAAGTGATTCCTAGTTAATAAAACAAATACAAAATGTAAAAGTATGGTTTGTATATTGTGTAAGGTTTTATTTGCTTAAAAGAATAGATTTAAATTGCAAAATGATTTTCCTTATTTCTGATAGATCATTGTCTTCTTATCTTCTCTTGTAGCTTGTTTTACTATAATTTTAGATACATGTAAATAAAGTTTCTTGTATTGTGTATGCCCTGCTTTAGTTGGTGCAGACCGAGTATACAGGAAAGGTAGTGATAAAATATGGAACAGCAGCTAGCTCTGCTGCAATATGTTCTAATAAGGCACCAATCAATGTTAGATATTTTGGGGTTAAAAATGTAGGGGCGAATGATAAGAAAGTGGTGTAAAGCTCTGGAGAAGACTTTTAAGAAGTTACTTTTAAGTTTTTAAGCATTTTCAAGTGATTTTAATTATAAATCAAACTTGGTTTTCATGTATAACCCAGACCCTATAGGGACCACAGTAGCCCGGCGGCAGATAAAATATCATCCTGAGAGGTTTTGGCTGTGTCCATGCAGAACCTAGTGTCATTTGATATGGTAGGCAAAAAGCACTGGCTCTTTTTACGACATGACTGAAAAATCATTGACTGAGACATATTAAACTTCAAAACAAAGAAAGAAATCTTCTTTGTGACAGGGGCAAAACATTGTTAGGTGTCCGTGCAAAACCCAGTTGTGTCCTTTAATATGGTAGGCAAAAAGCACTGGCTCTTTTTATGACTGAAGAATTGTTGACTGGGACATTAAACTTCAAAACAAAGAAAGAAATCTTTGTGACAGAATCAAAACATTGATAGGTGCCATAGGGATACTGTTGAGGTTCTAATATCTTAATTTACACACAGAAACAAGAACATCACTTGTGAGAGATTAACTTTTCATCACACAGTTTAACAAAAAGGAAATTTCACTTGTCAGGATTAACACACTAAGACCAATATTTTGACATGAAAATAATTTCCTATCATCCTTCACACAATTTATTTTTGCGAAAAACCAGTATCAGAGGCAAGGTTCTAGACTTTAATATCTAATTTACGCACAGAAATAAGAACTTCACTTGTGAGAGATTAACTTTTCATAACACAGT
This sequence comes from Rugalucina vietnamica, assembly GCA_964017185.1. Classification (NCBI taxonomy): domain Eukaryota; kingdom Metazoa; phylum Mollusca; class Bivalvia; order Lucinida; family Lucinidae; genus Rugalucina; species Rugalucina vietnamica. The sequence continues at coordinate 19,059,127 of OZ024885.1, forward strand.
TTGACAAAAAGAAACTTCACTTGTCAAGGATTAACTTTCTGTGACACAATCATACACAGAAAAAGATGAGTTGCAATGTCAGAAAACCGGTCTTAAGGATTTCCGACCAGGTCCGACACAAACCGGCCTACACACCTACAGGAGAAAGCTAGAATCTTGAAATTGGATATAAGTAGAGGAGGAATTTTACTATCGATGTGGTGAAAACAAAGGTGCTGATCAGCTGTGCAAAGCTGCTGCTGATCTGCACCCTTGTTTTCACATTGGCAAAAATCTGGTTTTCTCAAGAAGTGGCTCTGATTTCACCTGTCAGATGATAACTAGATTAACTAGATTAATTCATTGTTCAAATGCTTGCAACACCAGTGACCTCCATAACATTTTATCCACCATCTTTGAAAAAGTATTTCTGTGTGTTGTGGGCATTCGTTTCAAATTCTCTAAAGCCTCAGGAGTGCTTTCCCTCAAAAAGTTTTTTTTTATTTCTCATTACTTGAAGGGCCTGGTTATGTCCCCCCAACCGAAGGTGGGGGACATATTGTTTTTGGTGCGGTTCCCGTCGGCGTCGGCGTCGGCGTCGGCGTCCGCGTCGGCGTCCGCGTAGCTTCTTTCTTACGCGATATCTTTTGAACCAGTGGATGGATTTTGACCAAACTTGCATAGATACATGGTTGGGAGGGGGGAAAGAGTTGATTAGATTTTGGTGACCTTGACCTCATTTTCAAGGTCACCAGCCCATGAAAACTGATCAAATTAGGTTTTCTGACGCGATATCTTCTGAACAAATGAATGGATTTTGAGCAAACTTGCACAAGAGCATTGTTGGGAGGAGGCTCAGAGTTGATTAGATTTTGGTGACCTTGACCTAATTTTCAAGGTCACCAGCCTATGAAAACTGATCAAATTAGGTTTTCCGACGCGATATCTTCTGAACAAATGAATGGATTTTGACTAAACTTGCACAAGGGCATTGTTGGGAGGAGGCTCAGAGTTGATTAGATTTCGGTGACCTTGACCTAATTTTCAAGGTCACGAGTCCATAAAAACTGTTGAAATTAGTCTTTCCAATGCAATATCTTGTAAACCTATTGATGGATTTTGACCAAACTTGCACAGAAGCATTGTTGGGAGGAGGCTCAGAGTTGATTAGATTTTGGTGACCTTGACCGAATTTTCAAGGTCACGAGTCCATAAAAAATGTTGAAATTAGTCTTTCCAACGCGATAACTTGTAAACCAATAGATGGATTTTGACCAAACTTGCACAGAAGCATTGTTGCAAGAAGGCTCAGAGTTGATTAGATTTTGGTGACCTTGATCTAATTTTCAAGGTCACGAGTCCATAAAAAATGTTGAAATTAGTCTTTCCAATGCAGTATCTTGTAAACCAATCAATGGATTTTGACCAAACTTGCACAGAAGCATTGTTGGGAGGAGGCTCAGAGTTGATTATATTTTGGTGACCTTGACCTAATAATCAAGGTCACAAGTCCATAAAAAATGTTAAAATTAGTCTTTCCAACGCGATAACTTGTAAACGAATGGATGGATTTTGACCAAACTTGTACAGAAGCATTGTTGCGAGAAGGCGCAGAGTCAGCTAGATTTTGGTGACCTTGACCTAATTTTCAAGGTCACAAGTCCATAAAAAATGTTGAAATTAGTCTTTCCAACGCAGTATCTTGTAAATCAATTGACGGATTTTGACCAAACTTGCACAGAAGCATTGTTGGGAGGAGGCTCAGAGTTGATTAGATTTTGGTGATCTTGACCTAATTTTCAAGGTCACGAGTCCATAAAAAATGTAGAAATTAATCTTTCCAACTCGATAACTTGTAAACCAATTGATGGATTTTGACCAAACTTGCACAGAAGCATTGTTGCGAGAAGGCTCAGAGTTGATTAGATTTCGGTGACCTTGACCTAATTTTCAAGGTCACGAGTCCATAAAAAAATGTTGAAATTAGTCTTTTCACTGCAATATCTTGTAAACCAGTTGATGGATTTTGACCAAACTTGCACAGAAGCATTGTTTGGAGGAGGCTCAAAGTTGATTAGATTTTGATGACCTTGACCTAATTTCCAAGGTCACGGGTCCATAAAAACTGTTGAAATTAGTTTTTCCGATACGATATCTTGTAAACTAATTGATGGATTTTGACCAAACTTGCTCAGAAGCATTGTTGTGAGGAGGTTCAGAGTTTATAAGAATTTGGTGATTGTGACCCTATTTTAGACAGGGTCCAAAACAAGTTTAAACTATCACACCTTACATGGTGTCTTCCCTAGAAAAACTTCATATCACAAGGTAACTACACTTCAATTTCTAAACGGTTGGGGGGACATAGTTTTCCTCAGAAAACATTGTTTTAATTTCTAACTTCAATACTATTTCTTTCTTATAATCAGAATTTCTACTGACAGACCTTCCTTATCTTTGTTCAGGGGATTTTTTTCTCATCTTCATTATATGAGCTGTGACGTGAGAAACCGGGCTTCGGGATTTCCAACCAGTTCAAACACTAACCGGCCTGTGTAGCCAAAAAGATGACTAGAAGTTTGAAATTTCAGATTTAGGAAGAAGAGGAATTGTACTATCTCTGTAGTGAAAGAAAAGGTTACTGCACAACTGATCTGTGGCTTGGTTTTTGCATAGGCAAAAATCTGTTTTTCTCATGACATGGCTCATGTGATCTTCCACTGTTTCTGTAGGGGAGCATGTTAGTACTAGTCTGGGGATTTATTATACTCTGAATCAAGAAGTCATTGAGTCAAATCCTACCTCCTCTGTGACCTAATTTCATGGTTCTGTGATTTTACCTTATATTTAGACACTAAGTTAGTATATATTCATACTTCTTTCTATCTATTTCATTTCCTTTTATGCTATGTTTTCATATCTGAGCTGCCCCAAGGGAAAACCAACAATCTGCATAGGCGAAAACAAAAGCGCAGATCAGCTTCGCAGTAACCGCGAAGCTGATCAGCGCCTTTGTTTTCGCTACTCGGATAGTACAATTCCTCCTCTACTTAACTTGAAACTTTCAGGCTTCTAGCCTGCTTCTGTGCTTGTACAGGTCAGTTTGTGTCAGACCTGTTCGGAAACCACATTGTTGGTTTTTCCACGAGGTGGCTCATCTATTATGAGTGAGTATGACCAGACCTTTGATCCTTTCCATAACACAGTCATACACAGAAAAAGATAATTTTGATTTCGCTAGTGGGTGTTCATTCTGTTGAGGTTTGACTGTATCCATGTTTCAAAACATGGTTGTTCTATTGAGGTTTGACTGTATTCAGTGTCATTTTCAGTTCAGCAGATCCTGGACAGTGGACACAAGCTTTATAAGAAGTTTTGAAGTTCAGTTTCACTCCCATGTAATATTTTATAGGATTTAGTTGAAAATTTTCAGTTGAAAAATAATCAATATTTTTCTTTCTTTTGCTTTGGGTACTCATTAGAACATGTTGGGCGAGGTGGTTTGATGGGGTATTTATATCATGGACATGTTTTCCTGAAGTGTTTCAACCCTCCAATAGGGGGTTCTTTTACGAAGGGTTAACTGTTTTCACATTTGTTATTATTATTATCATTTCATAGATCCTGGACACACAGGCTAAAGAAGTGCTGAAGTTTGACCTGACACTGTTCAATGACAACACTGAAGGGGAGAGATATTCGGATATGTCGGCGGTGGATATCAAAGTCGGAGTTGTTCTGGGACAGATCAGGGTGGTCTTTGTGAACAAGTTTGTCACAGATATGCTAGTAAGTGTTTTACAGTTAATTGCAAAGGTTTTGGATATTAAAAACATTCCTTTAATTACTCTTAAATTTGAACAACACAAACAAGCCTAAAAAGATTTAGATAAATGGAAACATCGATTAAGGCCAAGAAGACTTACTTACATGACTCCTATTTTCGTAAAACTCAGTACAACAAAGTACAGTTACATGTCACACATCTGCTAGAATTTTCCAGAAAAATTAATAACATGCAACACATGACGATATTTGCAATACTTTCTGTATTCTAGGGTTTCTTGAACAATTTCCAAGCAGCTCAAGCCAAACTGAAGGAAGCCAGTGACGCAATGGCTGAAATTACCCAAGATGCAGTGCAAAATATCCAGGAAAAGGCATCTCGTATCTCCCTGTCCGTCGACCTGGACGCCCCCTATATAATCGTTCCTCAGAATTCCAAGTCGTACAATGTGCTGGTTGTTGATTTTGGACACCTAGAACTGGGGAACAAGTTTGAATTGGCGGGAAAATCGTCAGCCAATGGGATTCCAGCTATTCTGAACAAGATTGGATTGACCTTGAGTGACCTGAAGGTTTCAAGGTAAGAAGATGTTCCATAATTTTAGGTCAGCAAAGAAATTCTGTATTCAGATTGCTAATTGGCATGTGACTATCGTAAGCTTGTGACCTCCTACATCATTTCACAAGACATTTGACGTCATTCATTCTCGTGATGTGCTTTAGATGTTTGACGTTACTGTGCAGAGTTGTGACCTAACATTACAATTTTCCCACAAGGAATTATGAAAAAGACTTACTGGCGAGACTTTAAAAAGCAATGCTTTGTCTTAGTATGACCATTATACAATTATTGACTATTGAGTCATTGAATATGATGTGATATCCAACAGAGATTACCAATATTGACCGAGGCGAAGCCGAGGTCAATATTGGTAGTCTCTGTTGGATATCACATCATATTCAATGACTCAATAGTCAACAATTGTTTTATTATATAACACTTTATACAAACATGATAAAAATAAATTTAAAATAGCTATTACATACAGTTTACATATAGTCCCAGCATGACTGAAAAATGTTCATTGGGACATTAAGTCTAAATTCAATTAAACTAAATAGTAATAAACATCATTTGTACTTCATCAGCATTAACTGCTTGACAGTAATCAATGTACATTTCCAATGACAGAGGGAGTTCTAAATTTAGTAACATATATCCAATGGGAAAAACCCCAGGTCATAGAATATGACAAAATATGCAATGGACTGAAAGCATTGTCTGAAATACTGTCTATTTATAGTTATATAATAATACCTGTTATTGAGATATGAAAGCATAGTATAAAACAAAATGAAATTAAAATGGATAGATATACATAACATCTATTTAATGATTTTACAATATTAAATGATTTTTTTTCAGAGCCATAGTTGATGCCAGTCAGTTTGTAAAAACAGAGGTAGAAATTCTAGAACCAGTCACAGTCAAGGTCAACCTGTGTCAAAACATGGCTGCCGGCTGGTTCCATGATGTTCCAGAAATAGATATAGCTGGGACCCTGCCTTCCATAAGTGTAAGTAGTCAGAATGTAGTGTTTTTGAGTAGGTAAAATAATAAGTAAAATCTCTAGAACCAGTCACAATCAAGGTCAACCTGTGTCAAAACATGGCCGCTGGCTGGTCTCACGATGTTCCAGAAGTAGATATAGCTGGAACCCTGCCTTCTATTAGTGTAAGTAGTCAGAATGTAGTGTTTTTGAGTAGCTAAAATAATAAGTAAAATCTCTAGAAGCAGTCACAATCAAGGTCAACCTGTGTCAAAACATGGCCGCTGGCTGGTCCCACGATGTTCCAGAAATAGATATAGCTGGAACCCTGCCTTCTATTAGTGTTAAGTATTTAGACAAGTGTCTGTAAGTTTGTAAAATGAAAAGTACAACAAGAACCTATGGTTCTAGTCACAATAAATGTAATCCTCTGTCATAACATGCCTGCTAATTGGTTCCATGTTTACTGAAATAGATATACTGTAGCTGGGACTCTTCCTTTTGTTATTGTGAGTATTTAGGCTTAGTGTCTGTAAGTTTGTTAAATGAGAAGTAAAAACTTAAGTTCTAGTCACAATCAAGGTCAAGCGGAGTCGGAAATATTATATGAAAGGACATTGGTAACCGAGCGTGTTAGCATAGATTATTATCATGACATATTGTAATGGGCTCTGAATGTGTGTTTCGTGAATTACAAAAAAGACAAAACTTTGAAGCAATGGCACTGCTCAAAAACCAGACCATAGCAAAACATGCATGTAGGTAACATCAGTTTACTTGAAAATTAAATTGACAAAATTTATCATCAATTTTAGGTTTCACTGAGTCAAGGTGACTTCACAGCCTTGATGAAGGTTCTCAATGAAAACCTATCGGAAGGACAAGCCCCGCCCACTGCACAGGAAGTTAAAGCCTTGCCATCTACAACATCGGAAGTTGAAGCTGCCGTTGTGCCATCTAGAGCCTGTAATTATCCTTTATACCGTTTTCCAGAACGTTTTATTTTCACAATATTCACGAGAAAAAAAAATCTTGTTAATGAATTGCCTGGAAAATGTCCATTTTGACACATAAACACTACTCATGCATAGGCCAGTTCTTCAGTTCACAAAAAAGTTGATCATGACGAAACATACAGGGAGACAAAATCATGAAATTCAATAGCCAGAAACATCAGTTGGGTTATAATGCCCTTCAATTAGACAGGTTACCCTCTTAATCTCCTGGAATCTAAGCCAATATGGTTTAACCATAGTTAGATTTTACACTAATATTCTGGTTCCCTGTTTCAGCTGCTACTGAGAGTACTCCGCAAGCTCAGCAGACAGGAGCTGGGGACAAGGTGTGGTGTAAGATGAAGTTTGAGTTCAGGATGAACCAACTCACAGCTACTCTCTACAGTGGAGATAGCAAACTGGTAAGAGTCCCTAACCACTTGTTTCCTAAAAATGAGCTGCACTGTGAGAAAACTGGTCTTTGGGGTTTCCTACCAGTTCTGTCACAAATTGGCAGAAGCAGGCTAAAACCTTGGAATTTCAGATATAACAGAGTGAAGTTGTACTATCTGTGGAGTGAAAACAAAGGCGCTGATCAACTGTGAAGTTACTGCACAGCTGATCTGCATCTTTGTTTTCTCATAGGCAAAATAAATGGTTTTTCCATGACATGGCTCAAATACAAATCTGGCTACTAAACTTTTAAGATTGGTAGACAGATATGTTGGTCAGGACAAAGAGGGCAGATATATTGTTAGCTCACCTGAGCCGAAGGCTCACAGGTGAGCTTATAGGATAGGCAGGCATCCGTCGTCCGTCGTCGTCCGTCGTCGTCGTCCGTCGTCGTCCGTCCACAATTTCAAAGAAGAATATTTCTGAAGCTAGAAGGCAGATCTTGATCAAATTTAATGTGAACCATAATTGGGTTGGGGGATTGATGGCATTAGGTTTTGGAGCAGATTGTATCAAAATTGTGGTTTCCATGGCAACAGATAGGTCCCATAGACTTACAATGGGAAAAACTAAAAAAATCTTCTTCTCTGAAACCACTAGGCCCACAGCTTTGATATTTGGTATGTAGCAATGGCTAATGGTCCTCTACATAAATTGTGCCATTCATGCCCCTGGGGTCAAATTTGGCCACGCCCCGGGGGTCGATAGTCTCCATAGACTTACTATGGGAAAATTTTTAAAAATCTTCTTCTCTGAAACCACAGGGCCCACAGCTTTGATATTTGGTATGTGGTAATGGCTAATGGTCCTCTACATAAATTGTGCCAGCCATGTCCCTGGGGTCAAATTTGGCCAGGCCCCGGGGGTGGATAGTTTCCATAGACTTACAATTGGAAAAACTAAAAAAATCTTCTTCTCTGAAACCACTAGGCCCACAGCTTTGATATTTGGTATGTAGCAATGGCTAATGGTCCTCTACATAAATTGTGCCATTCATGCCCCTGGGGTCAAATTTGGCCACGCCCCAGGGGTTGATAGTCTCCATAGACTTACTATGGGAAAAAAAATAAAAAATCTTCTTCTCTGAAACCACAGGGCCCACAGCTTTGATATTTTGTATGTGGCAATGGCTAATGGTCCTCTACATAAATTGTGCCAATCATGCCCCTGGGGTCAAATTTGGCCACGCCCCGGGGGTCGATAGTCTCCATAGACCTACAATAGGAAAAAACTAAAAAAATCTTCTTCTCTGAAACCACTAGGCCAACAGCTTTGATATTTGGTATGTAGCAATGGCTAATGGTCCTCTACATAAATTGTGCCATTCATGCCCCTGGGGGTCAAATTTGACCACGCCCCGGGGGTCGATAGTCTCCATAGACTTAGTATGGGAAAAAAATTAAAAATCTTCTTCTCTGAAACCACAGGGCCCACAGCTTTGATATTTGGTATGTGGCAATGGCTAATGGTCCTCTACATAAATTGTGCCAGCCATGCCCCTTGGGTCAAATTTGGCCACGCCCCGGGGGTCGATAGTCTCCATAGGCTTACAATTGGAAAAACTAAAAAAATCTTCTTCTCTGAAACCACTATGCCCACAGCTTTGATATTTGGTATGTAGCAATGGCTAATGGTCCTCTACATAAATTGTGCCATTCATGCCCCTGGGGTCAAATTTGGCCACGCCCCAGGGGTTGATAGTCTCCATAGACTTAGTATGGGAAAAAAATTAAAAAATCTTCTTCTCTGAAACCACAGGGCCCACAGCTTTGATATTTTGTATGTGGCAATGGCTAATGGTCCTCTACATAAATTGTGCCAATCATGCCCCTGGGGTCAAATTTGGCCACGCCCCGGGGGTCGATAGTCTCCATAGACCTACAATAGGAAAAAACTAAAAAAATCTTCTTCTCTGAAACCACTAGGCCAACAGCTTTGATATTTGGTATGTAGCAATGGCTAATGGTCCTCTACATAAATTGTGCCATTTATGCCCCTGGGGTCAAATTTGGCCACGCCCCGGGGGTCGATAGTCTCCATAGACTGACTATGGGAAAAAAATTAAAAAATCTTCTTCTCTGAAACCACAGGGCCCACAGCTTTGATATTTGGTATGTGGCAATGGCTAATGGTCCTCTACATAAATTGTGCCAATCATGTCCCCGGGGTCAAAATTGGCCACGCCCCGGGGGTCGATAGTCTCCATAGACCTACAATAGGAAAAACTAAAAAAAACTTCTTCTCTGAAACCACTAGGCCCACAGCTTTGTTATTTGGTATGTAGCAATGGCTAATGGTCCTCTACATAAATTGTGCCATTCATGCCCCTGGGGTCAAATTTGGCCAGGCCCCGGAGGTTGATAGTCTCAATAGACTTGCTATGGGAAAAAAATTCAAGTATCTTCTTCTCTGAAACCACAGGGCACACAGCTTTGATATTTTGTATGTGGCAATGGCTAATGGTCCTCTACATAAATTGTGCCAGCCATGCCCCTGGGGTCAAATTTGGCCACGCCCCGGGGGTAGATAGTCTCCATAGACTTACAATTGGAAAAACTAAAAAAATCTTCTTCTCTGAAACCAAAAGGCCCAGAGCTTCTATATTTTGTATGTAGCAATGTTTGGTAGTCCCCATTATAAATTGTGCCAGTCATGCCCCTGGGTCAAATTTGGCCATGCCCCGGGGGTCAATAGTGTCCATGCATAGACTTTCATTGGTCGATAATCTCAATTAATTTAAATCTCATGAGCTTACAATGTGATAATCTCTCAGGTGAGCTACAGGACCAATGGTCCTCTAGTTAGATCAAGGTTTTGTCTTTGATTCTATCTGTCCGAAAAGATGCCTAGTTACGGTGCATTCAGTAGACTGGGTGTATGGAGAGGCTTAATTTAATTAAGTTCAGCTCTTACACAAGGCAATTTCTTGTTGATGAAATGTTACTGAAGCTACTTCCAGCTTTGTCTATGACATACCAACAGAGTCTTGGGAATAGGCTGCACAGGTGCGATCAAAGTGGCGAGGTCGCATCAACAAAGGAACAGCTGATTATGAAGAGAATCTGTGAAGCTGAAAGAAAGCGCAGACAATGGGCCACCAGCAGATTTCTTGACGTTGACTTGCTCTACTTGCAACCAACAGTTTAGAGTTAGAATTGGCCTTGTCAGTCATCAAAGAACTCATCAACAAACATCAACATCCAATGTTCAAGAAATAAAGATGGCCATTCTCAGTAATGTACTGAGAGATGTACAACCAGTCTCTAACCAGAATTTTTCACACTAATGGATTCGCATGTTAACCATAGTAATGAGCTCTTGAAAATTGTAGTACTAGAAATGATAAAAATAGTTTTCATGTTATTGACCAATTTCAGAGTGAAGGCTTGATAAAACGTGACATTGCAAAGGCTCTTGGGAGTTTTGAACTGCAGCTGATAGCCCTTGAAGGTCACATGATGTCAAACAATGACCTTGACACAAAGGTCATTCTCAAGGACACAATCATGGATGACATGAGACCATTGAAAAAAGATGGAATAAACAGGTAAAGTATAGTGCAATAATTGAGCTGTGTTATGAGAAAACCAACAATGTGGTTTTTAAACAGGTCTGGCACAAACAGAGCTGTACAAACACAGAAGATGGATAGATGCTGGAAATTTTGGATTTAGAAAGTAGAGGAATTGTACTGTTCGTGTAGCGAAAACAAAGGGGCTGATCAGCTGACCAATTGTTTATACAATTGAAACGATGTTACCTTAAACCTGCCTATCGTAGGTTTGCCAGAAAACAGTGGGCTAGGATAAGTGATTGTCCTGACATGACCATAACTGCGGACTGGTTTTAATCAAACAAACAAACATGACCGTAACTGCTGACTGGTTTTAATCAAAGAAACAAAAATAAGACTGTTTGAGGCAGTTTTTAGCTCACCTGAGCCGAAGGCTCACAGGTGAGCTTATAGGATAGGCAGGCATCCGTCGTCCGTCGTCGTCCGTCGTCCGTCCACAATTTCAAAGAAGAATATTTCTGAAGCTAGTAGGCCGATCTTGATCAAATTTAATGTGAACCATAATTGGGTTGGGGGATTGATGGCATTAGGTTTTGGAGCAGATTGTATCAAAATTGTGGTTTCCATGGCAACAGATAGGTCCCATAGACTTACAATGGGAAAAACTAAAAAAATCTTCTTCTCTGAAACCACTAGGCCCACAGCTTTGATATTTGGTATGTAGCAATGGCTAATGGTCCTCTACATAAATTGTGCCATTCATGCCCCTGGGGTCAAATTTGGCCACGCCCCGGGGTTGATAGTCTCCATAGACTTACTATGGGAAAAAAATCCAAAAATCTTCTTCTCGGAAACCACAGGGCCCACAGCTTTGATATTTGGTATGTGGCAATGGCTAATGGTCCTCTACATAAATTGTGCCAATCATGTCCCCGGGGTCAAATTTGGCTACGCCCCGGGGGTCGATAGTCTCCATAGACCTACAATAGGAAAAACTAAAAAAAATCTTCTTCTCTGAAACCACTAGGCCCACAGCTTTGATATTTGGTATGTAGCAATGGCTAATGGTCCTCTACATAAATTGTGCCATTCATGCCCCTGGGGTCAAATTTGGCCACACCCCGGGGGTTGATAGTCTCCATAGACTTACTATGGGAAAAAAAATAAAAAATCTTCTTCTCTGAAACCACTAGGCCCACAGCTTTGATATTTGGTATGTAGCAATGGCTAATGGTCCTCTACATAAATTGTGCCATTCATGCCCCTGGGGTCAAATTTGGTCACACCCCGGGGTTTGATAGTCTCCATAGACTTACTATGGGAAAAAAATTAAAAAATCTTCTTCTCTGAAACCACTAGGCCCACAGCTTTGATATTTGGTATGTAGCAATGGCTAATGGTCCTCTACATAAATTGTGCCATTCATGCCCCTGGGGTCAAATTTGGCCAGGCCCTGGAGGTTGATAGTCTCAATAGACTTGCTATGGGAAAAAAATTAAACAATCTTCTTCTCTGAAACCACAGGGCACACAGCTTTGATATTTTGTATGTGGCAATTGTTATGTATGACAGTTACTTGTTGAAAGATGTGCATTCAGTACTGGTAAACTTCCCAAGGGAGTATGCCCAGGAAAGTATGATGTTATACATATGATGTTTACTTGTTGTCCTTAGCAATTATTTACTTTTAGTGTCCCAGATATTGGACATAAACAGGTTGTTTACTTCAGAATTTTCTAGAAATTTCAAATTGTTCTTTGACGGAAAAGTCCGGAAAAATCTGGAAGAACCAAAGATGTAGAATCTTCTAGAAATTTTTTTTTTTTTTTATGTCAAAAGAATATTGTGGAATTTTCTGGAAGGATAATGGCCTCTCTAGAATATTCCAAAACATTAAATTTTGGTAAACAACTTGTTATTTTTAGTATATGATATCATAGAATTTGCTGGAAGAATCCTGAATGTTCCTCAGTGCTATATAAGGGCTACAAATTTTCATAAGGACAATCTTTGGGTACTGTTACTATTAAGAAGTCAAAATCTATCTTACTGGAATTTAAACTTATTCTTGGATTACTTTGTGATATTCGATTCTGGATTGGGACATAGTGCTATTTTGAAACAAACTTTAATTCTTGGGATCAGAAACTGATACAGACTTGTGTTAAAAAATTCTGAGGGACATTCAGACATTCTTTAAGGGAATTAACATCTTGAAAGGTATTGTACATTCATTTTTGTTTGATTGTATATATGCTTTTGATTGTTTCACATGTAATTACTGGTTAAATCACTTCTAAATAGATTTGTTAAATTTTTAACAAAAAAATTTAGCTTGTTGCTGGCTAACCAACTTGTTGGTTTCCTTAATCTTCTAGTTACGCCTGGCACGTAACAGAATTGGGGGCTCGAGTCCGGGATTGAAATTTCTTGTGCACCAAATTTATTTAAAATTCTAAAGTATCTTCACTGTTTGCTGTTTAAATAGCTAAAGCCAGCAAAAAGCAACCATGTCATTCAAACTAAGTGACTTTATTGCTGCGCCTTCTCAGGAGCTGTTAGATAAGGCCAAAAAGAGTGACCTCTTAGACATAGCTGATCATTATGGGTTGTCAAATATCAAGACTTCCATGTTAAAACATGAAATTAAGAACATTTTGATTCAGTTTTTTGTTGACGAGGAAATTTTTGATTCCTCGGCTACTTCTCAGATTCTAGTCACTCAGACTGACTTGCAGTTGAGGGAACTAGAAATCAAAAGACAAATTGAGATGGAAAAACTAAAATTTGAGTATGAAGAAAGAATAAGGTTGGAAACTTTAGAACGGGATGAAAGAATAAGGGCAGAAAAGGCCGAAAGGGAAGAAAGAATAAGATTGGAAACTTTAGAACGGGAAGAAAGAATGCATAAACAAAAGTTAGAAATGGATAAACAAAAGTTAGAAATGGAAGAACGAGAGAAGGAAAAACAAAGAGAATTAGAACGAGAAAAAATTGAGTTAGAAAAAGAAAAATTAGAAAGAGAAGAAAGGCTTGTAATTGAAAAAGAAAAATTTAAATTTGAAATTGAAGAAAAAGAAAGAGAAAGGCAATTTCAGTTACGAATGAAGGAAATTGAACTTAATGACAAATCAAAATCTTTGCCTTTGGCTACTAGTACAGTATTTGATGTCACAAAACACATTCGTCTCGTTCCTCCATTTCAAGAAAAAGAGGTTGACAAATATTTCTTACATTTTGAGAAGGTGGCAGAAAACTTGAAATGGCCAAGAGAGCACTGGACCTTGCTTTTGCAAAGTGTTGTAATTGGTAAAGCTCGAGAAATTTACACTCAGCTTTCTCTTGAGCAAGCTCAGATTATGATACAGTAAAGGAATTTATTCTTAAGGCTTATGAGTTGGTCCCTGAGGCATACAGGCAGAAATTTAGAGACTGTAGAAAAGAACATGACCAGACTCATGTTGAGTTTGCTAGAACAAAAGAGCAACTATTTGATAGATGGTGTTCTTCAAAGAAAGTAGGTTCTGATCATGCAAAGCTAAGGCAGCTCATGCTTGTTGAAGAATTCAAACGGTGCATAAATTCTGATGTTAAGGCTTTCTTGAACGAAAGAGAAGTTGAAAACTTGGAAACAGCAGCACGTTTAGCTGATGACTATGCTTTGACTCATAAGGCTTCATTTGTCAACAAGCCATATCCTAGGAAACCATATAACCCTCAATCAAAGCAAATTACCCCTCAGTCAAAACCATATTCCCCTCAGTCCGGTCCCAAAGCCAATCCCAGTAATCCAACTGACAATTCCAGTCCAAAACCCAAATTTTCTAGTGAAAACAAAGGACAAAATCCCTTATCCCAGCCAATTTGTAATTATTGTAAGAAAACTGGCCACATTATTTCTGAATGTTTGGCACTGAAACGAAAGAAAGAAAGAGAAAATCTAGATAGTGCTAAACCGACAGGTCTCACCTCCTTAAAGGCTAAACCACAGTCTTGTATCCAGGAAGAAAACCCTATACTGACCAGAACTTGTAAAGAGTCAGTCTCTGAGGATTCTATTATGGAGATTTATGAACCATTCTTATCAGATGGTTTTGTGTCACTTAACAGTGACTCTGCCCAGTCTACCCCTATCAAAATCTTACGAGATACCGGAGCTTCTCAATCCCTTATCTTGGCAGATACCTTGCCATTTTCCGAGAAGTCTTCTTCTGGGACAAGTGTCCTTATCCAGGGCGTAGAGTGTGGATTTGTTAATATACCGCTCCATAATATCTATTTGTCCTCAGACTTAGTTAAAGGTCCCGTGGCTGTAGGTATTAGACCTTCCTTACCCTTTAAAGGTATTCATTTGCTGTTAGGCAATGATTTGGCAGGAGATAAGGTTGTGGTAAACCCACTTTTGACCAGCACACCATGTGTTGATCAACCGCCTGATCCCATTGAGCAGGAAGTTCCTGACCTTTACCCTTCTTGTGCTGTCACTAGGGCAATGGCAAAGAAAGCCAAATTATATGATGGGATGCAGGACATAAATTTAACTGACACTTTGATAGGTCAGTCCTTTAATAAAGAGATTTCAACATCTCTTTCCCCTAGTCAGTCTGATATTCAGACTGACCCTAGCAATCCAAGGTCGGGGTCAGAAAATGACCTTTCACCCTCAACGTCAAATGATCAAGGTCATGACCAGATGTCAAGGTCACAGCTTTGTAAAGAACAACACAGTGATTCTGATATCTCGCCTTTATTTGAAAGGGCTTTTAATGAAAATGAAATATCCCAGGTTCCTGTTTGCTATTATGTCAAAAATGGCATTTTGATGAGAAAATGGCGTCCTCCGGATGTCTCCGCAGAAGATGAGTGGACTGTTAACCACCAAATTGTGGTTCCTAGGGTTTATCGCCCTGAAATCTTAAACTTGGCTCATGAAACACCCATGTCAGGCCATTTAGGTGTAAATAAGACCTATCACAAGATCCTTAATCATTTCTACTGGCCAGGAATAAAATCTGATGTATCTCAACACTGCAAATCCTGCCACACTTGTCAGATGGTAGGAAAACCCAATCAGACTATTCCTAAAGCTCAGTTACAGCCCATTCCTGCCTTTGATGAACCTTTCAGCAGAGTGATTATTGATTGTGTAGGTCCCTTACCCAAAACAAAGAAAGGTTGTGAATATCTTCTGACCATAATGTGTGCTTCAACTCGCTTTCCTGAAGCTATCCCACTCAGAAATATCAAGGCTAAAACAATAGTTAATGCACTTGTGAAGTTCTTCACATTTGTAGGCCTCCCAAAATCTATCCAGTCAGATCAGGGCTCAAATTTTATGTCAGGAATTTTTCAGCAAGTTATGTACGAACTTGGAATTAAGCAATACAAGTCATCGGCTTACCACCCTGAAAGCCAAGGTGCCTTAGAAAGATTCCATCAAACTTTGAAAAACATGATCAGATCTTACTGCTTTGACACTGAAAAAGATTGGGATGAAGGCATACACTTGCTTCTATTTGCTGTAAGAGAATCTGTACAAGAGTCTCTGGGGTTCAGCCCATTTGAGCTTGTTTTTGGGCACACTGTACGTGGACCGTTAAAACTTCTAAAAGAGAAATTTCTCTCAGATGATGACAGTTCTTTGAACTTACTTCAGTATGTGTCTGATTTCAAAAACAGACTATCAAAGGCCTGTGATGCAGCTCGGTCCAATCTCAAATCTGCTCAAAGCAAAATGAAGATTCGTTATGATGAAAATGCTAAAGACAGAAATTTTGAACCTGGAGACAAGGTACTTGCTCTCTTGCCCATTCCTGGCAGACCTTTACAAGCTAGATATTATGGCCCGTATACTGTTGATAAAAAGTTAAGTGACGTGAATTACATTGTTAACACTCCTGGGAGGCGCAAGCAAAAACAGCTATGTCACATTAATATGCTCAAGAAGTATATTGATAGGGATAGTTCTGTTATTTCATCAGTAAATATAGTTAATTCTGTCCCTCATGAACAAAATCAAATGGACTCTGAGGACTTCAACTTGGAGAAATCTGATCCCTCGTCATCGAAACTCCAGAATTCTGACATACTACAGAATCTTGATCAGAAACTGTCTCACCTTGATTCAGACAAAAGACTTGAACTGAAACAGTTAGTTCTCGAATATGAGCACTTATTTCCAGACATTCCATCCAGAACTGACAAAATCTATCATGATGTTGACATTATTGAAGGTTCAAAACCTGTAAAGCAACATCCTTACAGAATGAACCCTGTAAAACAGCAATATCTCAGGGAAGAAGTTCAATATTTGTTGGACAATGATTTCATTGAACCCAGCCAAAGTGAATGGAGTTCTCCTTGTATTCTTGTACCAAAGCCAGACAATCATTTAGAATGTGCACAGACTATCGAAAAGTCAATTCTGTCACTAAAACAGACACTTTTCCCATCCCACGAATCGATGACTGCATTGATAATATTGGACATGCCAAGTATGTTACAAAGTTCGATCTGCTAAAGGGATTTTGGCAGATACCCCTCACGGACAGAGCAAAGGAGATCTCGGCATTTGTTACACCAGATGGACTGTACCAGTATTAAGTCATGCCATTTGGAATGAAGAACTCGCCTGCGACTTTTCAGCGGCTGGTCAACAGTTTGATTTCCAATCTGGATGGCTGTAAAGCCTATATCGACGACGCTATTATCTTCAGTGAGGAGTGGCAACAACACTTGCAGACAATCAGAACATTCTTTGACCGGCTAAGTGATGCTAAACTAACTGTGAACTTGGCAAAAAGTGAATTTTGCCATGCAAACTTGACATTTCTTGGACACATTGTAGGTCAAGGTCAGGTAAAACCTGTAGAAGCTAAAGTTGAGGCTATCTCAGATTTTCCTGTACCTACTAGCAAAAGACAACTAATGCGCTTTCTGGGTATGGCTGGATATTACAGGAAATTCTGCAACAACTTCTCGGCTATAGCTGAGCCTCTGACAAACTTGCTTGGTAAGAAGGCCAAGTATGTTTGGACGGATGACTGCCAGAAGTCATTTGATAAGCTCAAGGCCATACTTAGAAGTGCTCCGGTTCTCTTAGCACCAAGTTTTGACAAAGAGTTCAAGTTGGCTGTAGATGCCAGTGATGTTGGTGCAGGCAGTGTATTGTTGCAAGAAGATGACAATGGTGTTGACCATCCTGTTTGTTATTTTTCCAAAAAGTTTAACAAGCATCAGAGAAATTACTCTACCATAGAGAAAGAATGCCTATCTCTAATCCTTGCACTTCAGCACTTTGAAGTTTACTTAGCTTCTTCACATGCACCAATTGTTGTCTTCAGTGACCACAATCCACTGACTTTCATACATAAAATGAAAAACAAGAACCAGCGTTTACTCAGGTGGAGTCTCATGTTGCAAGAGCACAATCTTGACATCAGACATATCCGAGGAAGAGATAATATCATTCCAGACACCCTAAGCAGAGCTTAAGTGCCTCTACAATGCTGATGTCCAGCTTTGTGCTGTTGTATTTGATTAGTTTTGCACAAATTTTGCTAAACATATTGTATACAATTATCCAGTATTGCAAAAGAAAGCTTTATTTTATAAAACTTTCTTTTCTTTGAAGAGGGGAAGTGTTATGTATGACAGTTACTTGTTGAAAGATGTGCATTCAGTACTGGTAAACTTCCCAAGGGAGTATGCCCAGGAAAGTATGATGTTATACATATGATGTTTACTTGTTGTCCTTAGCAATTATTTACTTTTAGTGTCCCAGATATTGGACATAAACAGGTTGTTTACTTCAGAATTTTCTAGAAATTTCAAATTGTTCTTTGACGGAAAAGTCCGGAAAAATCTGGAAGAACCAAAGATGTAGAATCTTCTAGAATTTTTTTTTTTTTTTTATGTCAAAAGAATATTGTGGAATTTTCTGGAAGGATAATGGCCTCTCTAGAATATTCCAAAACATTAAATTTTGGTAAACAACTTGTTATTTTTAGTATATGATATCATAGAATTTGCTGGAAGAATCCTGAATGTTCCTCAGTGCTATATAAGGGCTACAAATTTTCATAAGGACAATCTTTGGGTACTGTTACTATTAAGAAGTCAAAATCTATCTTACTGGAATTTAAACTTATTCTTGGATTACTTTGTGATATTCGATTCTGGATTGGGACATAGTGCTATTTTGAAACAAACTTTAATTCTTGGGATCAGAAACTGATACAGACTTGTGTTAAAAAATTCTGAGGGACATTCAGACATTCTTTAAGGGAATTAACATCTTGAAAGGTATTGTACATTCATTTTTGTTTGATTGTATATATGCTTTTGATTGTTTCACATGTAATTACTGGTTAAATCACTTCTAAATAGATTTGTTAAATTTTAAACAAAGCTTGTTGCTGGCTAACCAACTTGTTGGTTTCCTTAATCTTCTAGTTACGCCTGGCACGTAACAGAATGGCTAATGGTCCTTTACATAAATTGTGCCAGCCATGCCCCTGGGGTCAAATTTGGCTATGCCCGGGGGGTAGATAGTCTCCATAGACCTACAATGGGAAAAACTAACAAAAATCTTCTTCTCTGAAACCAAAAGGCCCAGAGCTTCTATATTTTGTATGTAGCAATGTTTGGTAGTCCCCATTATAAATTGTGCCAGTCATGCCCCTGGGTCAAATTTGGCCATGCCCCGGGGGTCAATAGTGTCCATGCATAGACTTTCATTGGTCGATTCTCAATTAATTTAAATCTCATGAGCTTACAATGTGAAAATCTCTCAGGTGAGCTACAGGACCAATGGTCCTCTAGTAACTCATATAAGCCTGGCATCCTATTTGTGGGACATAGGCAAACAGTATAGCTCCAGATGTGATGCCATCCCATTTGGGGCTGTTCTGTATACCTAGAGGAATTTTTAGCTCACCTGAGCTGTAAGGCTCACAAGGTGAGCTTATAGGATGGCCATGATCCGGCGACAGTCCGGCGTCCGTCTGTCGTCCACACTTTTCAAAGATCTTCTTCTCTGAAACCGCTTGGCCAATCAAAGCCAAATTTTATATGAAGCATCTATGGGAAGGGGAACTAATGTGTTTATAAATAATCCAGGCCACATGACCAAGATGGCCGCCATGCCCATATATGGTAAAAATCCTTTAAAATTCTTCTTCTCTTGAACCACTTGACTGATTTCAATGAAACTTGGCATGAAGCATCGGGCACTTGAGTACTACAATGTATTTATAAATTTTAACCTTAAGATGACCTCGACCTATTTTACGTCAAGGTCAGCATAGGTTGCCCATGCATTTGAAAGGGGAAAATTGTTAAAATGTCATTTGAAAGGAAAAACTTGCAGGAAATGGGCAAATTGACTGAAGATATGTTATTCTGAAAACAATTTGGACCCCAGGGGTTGGTCTGCCCCCACCCCGAGGCAATATACATGTATATTACAATAATATTCAAAGATCTTCTCTGAAACCATGTGGTCAATCAAAGCCAAATTTATTTGGAAGCATCTATGGGAAGGGGGAACCAATGTGACTATAAATAATCCAGGTCACATGACCAAGATGGCTGCCATGCCCATATATGGTAAAAACCCTTCAAAATTCTTCTTCTCCCGAACGACTTGACCGATTTCAATGAAACTTGGCATGAAACATCGGGGACTGGAGTACTACAATGTATATATAAAGTATTACCTGTAGATGACCTTGACCTATTTTACAGCAAAGTCAGCATAGGTTGTCCATGCATTTGAAAGGGGAAAATTGTTAAAATGTCATTTGAAAGGAAAAACTTGCAGGAAATGGGCAAATGGACTGAAGATATGTGATTCTGAAAAACAATTTGGACCCCAGGGGTTGGTCTGCCCCCACCCTGGGGCAATATACATGACAATAATATTCAAAGATCTTCTAATAATATTCAAAGATCTTCTCTGAAACCGCTTGGCCAATCAAAGCCAAATTTTATAGGAAGCATCTGTAGGAAAGGGGAACCAATGTATATATAAATAATCCAGGTCATGTGACCAAGATGGCCACCATGCCCATATATGGTAAAACCCTTCAAAGATCTTCTTCTCCGGAACTGGTTTAGCGATTTCAAAAACTTGGCGTGAAGCATCGATGACTCAAGTACTACAATGTGTATATAGATCATGACCTGTGATGACCTTGACCTATTTTAAGGCAAGGTCAACATGGGTTGCTTATGTATTTGAATGGGTAAACTGTTAAAATGTCATTTGAAGGGAAAAACTTGTAGGAAATTGGCAAATCAACAGGATATTGATTATTCTGAAGAAAAAAAATGGCCCCAGAGCTTCATCTGTCCCTATTCTGGGACTATTTTCTATAATATTCAAACATGTTTATTGGTATATACAGCAGATCTCAGGTAAGCGTTTACAGGACCATTGGTCCTCTGGTATGGAAAAATAGAATGAAAATTCAAAATCACTCCTGATGCCCCTAAAATGGCAGTGGACTCATCCAAGTGATAATGATGGCCAAGTCTATTCATCAATAATGGGTGAATCTTTAAAATTGTATATTTTTACAGAATGATGGAGAGAAGTAAGAAATCAGGGGGAGATAAGAACATGATAGATGTATCCTTCAAACAGGAGAATAAAGACAAAAATGGTGAGTTTTACATTTCGAAAACTTGTCCATGCAATATATATAGATTTTTTCAGCAGAAAAAAATGAAAATTTTCATCTAAAAAAAGGATATTTTTCTTATTTTTGCTCAAAACCTAGATTGTGGATACTCATTAGGACCACCTTGGCAAGGCAGTTCTAAAGAGTACCCACAATCTATGTTTTGGAGCAAAAATAAGAAAAATAGGTTTACCCCTGTATACCCCAGTTTTACTTTATAGAAGTGGGGTTCAAGGGGGTATACATTTCGCAGACATGTTTTCCTGATGACTAATGTGATATAAATGCTGTAATTTCGGAACTTTTTGTGAAATCGTAATTTTTGGTAATATTTGCATGGTAATTCAGTGTTCTGGTCCTGAGGTTATAAAACTTTTTTCATGCTCAACTTAGGTGAGCATAAAATTAAAATTGCTCATAAATGCCGAAATTGCGAAAATAAATTGAAATTTCAGGTTCAGATGACCATAGCCTGTAATATATCCTGCTAATGAATGTTAAAATGCCAACAATTGTTGGCATTTTAACATTTATGAGCAGGATGAATTTTCGTCTCAGCTGAATTGAGCAAGAAAAAAGATTTATAACCTTGGGGCCTGGATAATTAAAGAGTCTTTGTAAGCTTTGAATACTGCACAAGTTCCCCCCGAATACAAGAGCTCGCTAATAATTCAGAAACAGGAAATGCTGCCAACTAATATGTATTTATGCTTTGTCTTTCTCTTCCAGTGGAAGTACATATGAGCAGCTTGTACGTCTGTGTATGCCTTGACTTTCAGATGTCATTGGCTGATTTCTTTGTTAAGGGATTACCCCCACCCCATCCAACCCCACGCACCACCCCCACACACAAGGAACTTAACAAAAAACTGTTGATAATGTTTTTATTGTGGCTCAACTTCTAATGCATTTATTCTTTATTTTTCTCTTCCAGTTGAAGTGCACATGAGCAGCCTGTATGTGTGTGTATGCCTTGACTTCCTGATGTCACTGGCTGATTTCTTCGTAAAGGGACTACCCCCACCCCCTGAAACTACCCCACCACCTGTTGTGGCTGTGGAAGAAAAAGCCAAAGGTATTAAATATTAACATAATTGTTCAATTTTCCATATAACAATGAGCCGTGATGCAAGAAAACTGCTTTTTGGGATTTCAGACCAGGTCCGACACAAACTGACCCTTACTGTCACAGGGAGAAATGTCTGTACTGGTCACCATTGACAAACCAGAAATTATTTACAGCAAGGATAATTCCAACTTTAGCTCCGATTCACTTTTAAATAGAGAATATTTCCCTGCAACACAGCGCAGATTGTTCAGCTACAAAATCTAAAGAATCAGTGGATGTGCGAAATGGTGGTCTAGTCGCTGTACAGGAATTATTCAATTTTTGGATAATTCATATTTTTGCCACATGCTCTTATACAGGATATTCTCAAAATTACATCTCGTCCCAAGGTTCTAAAACGTTTTTTCATGCTCAACTCAGCCGAGACTAAAATTTATCCTGCTTTAAATGTTAAAACGCCAACAGTTGTTGGCGTTTTAACATTTATAAGCAGGATAAATTAGATGCTGTAGGGATCTAAACCTGAAATTTCAATTTATTTGGGCTATTTAAGTATTTATGAGCAGATTAAATTTCAAGCTCAGCTGAGTTGAGCATGAACAATGTTTTATATCCTTTGGGCCTTGTTATTTCTTTTTCAGCTACAAAATCCAAAGAATCGGTGGAAGTACCTCCAGCCGAGGGTGAGATGTCGGTATTGGTGACCATTGATAAGCCAGAAATAATTCTTATTGAGGATCAGTCAAACTTCTGCTCAAATGCACTCATATTAGATGTAAGTTAGTTTAACCCATTTTTGACGAATGGACTTGCACATCAATATCATTTGGGTGAGTCCACCGTCATTTTAAGGGCATCAAAAGTGATTTTTAATTTTTATACCATTTTTCAATCAATATTCTCTAAGCAAACAGAAGAGCCCCAGATGGGATGCCGCATTCTGCGACGTCACATCTGGGGCTATACTGTTTGCATATGTCCTACAAAAACAATGCCATTTATATGAGTTAAATGTCTTTATGTTTGATGGATTCTATTCTACTGTAGAGAGCAGGGTAGTCTAGTGGTCAGATTGGAGGGGTTTAGGAGTTTAATCCCCTCTTGCTGGATTGCGTCCTTGAGCATGACATTAAATTCCCATGCTACTGGTTTCTACCCGGTATTAGTGGCTTCATTTAACAAAACAACAACAACAGAAAAAAAGTTTTCACATAGCAAACCAGTGAAAACCTTTGTAGATCAGGCTGGTATTCCAGGGACAATTCTATATTGGAGCAGGATGATCTATGTCTCCGACATTAACTGTTCATTGTGGACATTACATTTTAGACTGAATACAGATAAACACATATTCATGCATATCTAAGGTTTTGAATGACCGTAACAAGTTTTGAAGGAATTCTGCATTTCCTCGGTCCTGTTCAGATGAGCACAATCATTAGAAGACGAAAAATGGCCTTCAAAACTGACATATGAAATTTCAAAAAGGTTTTAGAACCATGCAGCTTATATCAAGGAGACAAATATGTGATCATATTAGAATCATTTTGGATATGATATAAAGCAATTACATAACCCATTTTATCTGAATGTTTTGTTAAACACATGTTTGTTATTTCAGACTGAACTGATGTTTAGACTTCGCCAGACTCCTGAGACAATGGACATGTCGGCCAACATTAAAGGTCTGGGCATTGTTTCTTGCCAATATGACAATAGATCATCAGCAGCACAGGTAAGTTATCCTAGTTTAGACTGAACTGATGTTTAGACTTCGCCAGACTCCTGAGACAATGGACATGTCGGCCAACATTAAAGGTCTGGGCATTGTTTCTTGCCAATATGACAATAGATCATCAGCAGCACAGGTAAGTTATCCTAGTTTAGACTGAACTGATGTTTAGACTTCGCCAGACTCCTGAGACAATGGACATGTCGGCCAACATTAAAGGTCTAGGGATTGTTTCTTGCCAGTATGACAACAGATCATCAGCAGCACAGGTAAGTTATCCTAGTTTAGACTGAACTGATGTTCAGACTACGCCAGACTCCTGAGACAATGGATATGTCAGCCAACATTAAAGGTCTAGGGATTGTTTCTTGCCAGTATGACAACAGATCATCAGCAGCACAGGTAAGTTATCCTAGTTTAGACTGAACTGATGTTCAGACTACGCCAGACTCCTGAGACAATGGATATGTCAGCCAACATTAAAGGTCTAGGGATTGTTTCTTGCCAGTATGACAACAGATCATCAGCAGCACAGGTAAGTTATCCTAGTTTAGACTGAACTGATGTTCAGACTACGCCAGACTCCTGAGACAATGGATATGTCAGCCAACATTAAAGGTCTAGGGATTGTTTCTTGCCAGTATGATAACAGATCATCAGCAGCACAGGTAAGTTATCCTAGTTTAGACTGAACTGATGTTTAGACTATGCCAGACTCCTGAGACAAAGGACATGTCAGCCAACATTAAAGGTCTAGGGATTGTTTCTTGCCAGTATGACAACAGATCATCAGCAGCACAGGTAAGTTATCCTAGTTTAGACTGAACTGATGTTTAGACTACGCCAGACTCCTGAGACAATGGATATGTCGGCCAACATTAAAGGTCTAGGGATTGTTTCTTGCCAGTATGACAACAGATCATCAGCAGCGCAGGTAAGTTATCCTAGTTTAGACTGAACTGATGTTTAGACTTCGCCAGACTCCTGAGATAATGGACATGTCGGCCAACATTAAAGGTCTAGCGATTGTTTCTTGCCAGTATGATAACAGATCATCAGCAGGTAAGCTTGACTGTTCCTCTCTTGAAATTTTCAATCTTGTTTATTAGCTCACCTGAGCCAAAGTGTTATAGGTGAGCTTATTGGATAGGCTTCTCCTCTGAAGCTGTAAGGTCTGTTGCTTTTCTATTACACATATAGCAGAGGGTTTGTAAATTCAATTTAGCTATGATTATCAGGGATCTTATTCTATCTTCAGATTTCAAGTACATTACAGATAGGATTAGAGCAAAAGCATTCTATGAAAAGACTCTGAAAGATCAAGGAGCTCATGGATAACTCAAAGTGGCTCTATTTCTCAAAATTTATCCTGCTGCTGCTTCTGAGATAGGATTGGAGCAGAAGCATTGAATTGCATAATTTATTTCTTATGGAAATATATATATTATATTTTCAGATTTTATCTCCCTGTGATATCTCATTCTACGGGAAGACTCCAAAGGGGCAGGGAGCTCATATGGATATCTCGACCTCTGACCTAATCTTGAACATATCACCTGCTACCATTAGAACCATGTCTGGTATTGCAGCAGGACTGTCAAAGCAAGAGGTATTATAAGAATCTTACATGAGTGTCAGGTATGGATAGACAAATCTGTCCCGAGGGTCACATTTTGGCATCACGAGGCTCGCCGAGTGATGCCAAATTGTGACCTGAGGGACAGATTTGTCTATCCATACCTTACATGAATAATGGATTCTTTTTCTTGCACGCTTTAATGCGGCGAAGCTTGATTTTCATACTACTTACCTAGAAAAACGCTACAATCGCGGCATCCGCCATTTTGATTTAAAATGCTTTGACGTCATTGTGACGTGTGCACTTAACGACAAAATTACGTGACGTCCTATACAACCAATGTTAAAAAAGAACACTTGAACGCAGAATGACCCTGGGGTGAGATAACAAGGGTGAGATAAGAATTTCTCACATGGGGTAAACCGTAGGATTTCTCTATCTGGTGTGCAAGAATATAATTTCTATGATCCATGGTGCGAGAAAACTGGTATTTGGGGTTTTCACCGGGTCTGACACAAACCGGACTGTCCGGCTACAGACGACTGCTAGAAGCATGAAATTTGGTATTTAGCAAGAAGAGGAATTGTACTATCTGTGTAGCGAAAACTAAGGTGCTGATCAGCTGTGCAGTTACAATTGTTGGCATTTTATCAGCAGGATAAACTACTGGCTTCCTGAAAGTTTGATTTATTTGGGCTATATCAGTATTTATGAGCAGTTCAAATTTTATGCTCAGCTGAATTGAGCATGAAATAAATTTTATAACCTGGGGACCTTAACTCATACAAGCGTGGTGTCCTTATCAGGGACATAGACAAACATTATAGCCTCAAACATGAACGGTTCAGCCTTATTCATGAAATAATGATGGTCTTTCTCACTAGTGAGAGATGACCGACCATAGCCCCAGATTTAGCCCCACAGAACAAGGCGTTCCTTTGAGGCTATTGTGTTTGCTTTCAGGATTGTCATTGAAAAATAAAATAGAAATTTAAGTTTGCATCTGGTGTCCCTTAAAATGAAAGTTGACTCACCCATATGATAACAGGGGCAAGTCCATTAGTCATAAATGGATTTATCTATTTATAGGAAGAGGGGGAGGAAGAAGTGAAAGTTCCAGGTGACTTGTGGGAAATAAAGAAACTGAAAGACTGTGACTTCTGGTTCCTCAAGAATGGTATGTAGTATCTTAAGTTCTAGTGTATCATATTAGTAGCTTGGTGAGAAAACCAGTCTTCGACATGAAAAACTGGTCTTCCGGGGTTCCGACCAGGTCTGACACAAACTGGCCTTTACAGTCACAGAAGCAGGCTAGAAGCTTGATATTCGGAGTTTAAAAAGAGGAGACATTGTAGTATTTGTGTAGTGAAAACAAAAGCGCTGATCAGCTTCGCAGTTGCTGTGAAGCTGATGTGCACCTAGGTTTTTGCCTAAACAAAAATCTGGTTTTCTTATGATGCGGCTCATATGAGACACTGGGTGGTCTTTAGCATGAGAGAACTGGTATTTGGGGTTGCCTGACCAGATCTAGTACAAACTGGCCTTTGCAGTTGCAGAAATAGGCAGCTTGAACTTTTGGATTAAAGAAGAGCGATTGTACTACCTGTGAAGCAAAAACAAAGGTGATGATCAGCTGTGCAGTTATGTCACAGCTGATCTTCGTCTTTGTTTTTGCATATGCAAAAAGCTGGTTTTCTCAAGAAGTGGCTCATATGATATGGTTGTTGATATTGTGAGATACAAAATAACTTTCTTGCGAAAAGTTGCATGCACTCGTATATAACTGTAAATTCTGTATCTGTCTGCTTCCACAAAAAATGATAATTTCTGCGCTGAAATCTTCTTATCTAGTTTATGCATTCTGCTTAATTTACAGCATGCACAGTTGTCTGTTTTGCATGCATGCTTCATTGTATTTTTGTTTGATTTTATTTTTTTTGCATTATTTCTTTTCATGTTTATATCTATTAGCCCACATTACTGTAAATTCGGAAATTTTCGCGTGACTTTTATTTCGCGAATTTTCGATTTCCGAATTATTAGTGAGTTCTTGAATTCGCGAGCGAGTACTTGTGCAGTCTATAAAGCTTATAATAATTCTTTATTAGCGAGAACTTTATTTTCGCGAGGCATCGAATTCGCGAATATTAGCGAAAATTAAGTTCTCGCGAAAATTTCCGGATTTACAGTATGTTTATTTGCCCACATTATGTTTATTTGCCCACATTGTTTATTTTTATTTGCCCACATGTTTTCAGCAGAGTCAGATCCTGATTCTAAGGGTAAGAAATAGACTTGTGTGGTATGTTTGGTAGTTGTAGTGTATGAAACTGTTAGGGGAGTGTTTTAACCTTAATAGAGGTGTATTTGTCTGTTTTGTCTTTTATCTGAGCCATGACATGAGAAAACCTTCGGGGTTTCCAATCAGGTCTGACACAAACCAGTCTGTACAGTCTCAGAAAAAGGCTTGAAGCTTGAAATTTTGGATTTAGGGAGAAGAGGAAATTTTATATGTGTAGCAAAAATAATTCGGTTTTCCCATGGCACGGCTCATCTGATCTACATAGTATAATGCATCTTTATCTTCCATTTGAGTTGTGTCATGAGAAAATCAACAATGTGGTTTCTGACACAAATCAGGCTGTGCAGCCACAGAAGATTGTTAGAGGCTGCAAAATTTGGATTTAGAAAGTTGAGGAACTGCAGTGAGAATAAAGGCACTGGTCAGCTCCAGGGTTACCACGAAGCTGACCTGCCCTTTTGTTTTCGCATCTGCGAAACGTTGGTTTTCCCATGATGTGGCTCATTTCTGCTTAGGAGACTAAAAGATTTTTACTTTCACAAATTATGAGAATTATTCAGATTTCAACAATTCTATCAAAGAAAACTGAACCTTTTCTTTAACTTTTAATAACTTCTCTATGAGTTGTGACACATAAATTAAATGAGCCGCATCGTGAGAAAACCGGATTATTGCCTATGCGAAAACAAAGGCGCAGATCAGCTTCGCAGTAACTGCGAAGCTGATCAGCGCCTTTGTTTTCGCTACTCGGATAGTACAATATCTCTTCTACTTATTGCCAAAATTTCAAGCCTCTAGCCTGCTTCTGTGGCTGTACAGGTTGGTTTGTGTCAGACCTTGTCGGAAACCCCGAAGACCGGTTTTCTCGCGTTGCGGCTCAAATACTTTTATTACCTTTTTGGACTATCAGCATTGCTCATGTAACATTTTCAAAAGTATTTTTTTTTACTTTGATTTCGTTGAAAATGTACTCAGTAAATTATAAAAACTTCTATTGAGCTGCACAGCTAAGTGTTCGGATAGATTATGGTTTGGTTCGATTATGGTTGAACATCCTTGTCAACAATTTTTCAGTCCTGTCAGGATGGACCTATCATTTTCTGGGTATTAAGCAGTACTATTTGGAGCTTAAAAAGTGTCTTGCTTAAGGACAGGTGTTGAGGACCTCTCGCTCTGGAGTTGCTACTCTACCATCCTGTTAATTTTTTAAGTAAAATGGTATTTTTATAGCACAATCTTAGATAATCTTAATAAGAGATAGCAGTTATTTGTAACACAAGCACTGTCACTTCATATATCCTAGTAGAAATCAACACTTTTCCATGGACACATGCACATTTTCCAATGATTTCCAATATTCTCAATAATTTTAGTACAAGGTGATCCAGAATATCTGATACCATTTTAAGCTTGCATAATTTTGTTCCGCAAACACATACCATTGTAGAACTAAAATCACAATGCTCTGTGATCATTCAAATTTTGTTTGGCTTATAATGTTACCTGGTATAGTTTCAAGACTCTTTGAAAACAGATGTTCTGATGTTGACAGGTGGGTGTCTAAGCAGAAAGTGAGATAAGACACCTAATTTGGCCTTTTGTGCTCAAGGTGCCCCTTTCATGAGGCATACAAAATACAAAATCACAGAATTATTTCTTTTATAGATTGACACCTGTTTTAGAACAATACACAAGACATGAGATACTATGTAACTGCAAATTTTGTTACGTCAACTGTTCTTATACATGTATAAGTTAAGATAATTTTGTCGCTAACTAAAAGGCAAAAAGAATTGCACTATCATGTTAAGGACCCTGGCACTCTTCCCACACTGCTATACTGGTTATCCAGAGACAAACCACCCCACTTAGAACAACCAACACAAGTGAAATCAAAAATTGACAATATGGAGTACATGTATTTGTATTCTTAAGTCCTGTATTGATTTCCACTGTGTTTGTTGTTCTTTGTCCAGTATGTTGGTTGTGAATATCTCTAGATAACCGGTGTGTAGCGCTGTAGGAAAGAGTACTTTGGCCCTTAAAAGTGGTTTTTGATTTTAAGAGTAAAATTTTCTTGCATTACATTGTACCTAGGATCAGTATGTAATTATTCTCAGGGCATTTGTTTGTAAATAAAAAAAAATCATTATGACTGACAAACAATGCTTAAACTTGATACTTTATATACATGTAGTATAACTGGGGTATAATGGATATGTTTTCTTATTTTGGGTCAAAAACATAAATTGAGGGTACTCATTTGAACTGCCTTGCTGAGGCAGTTCTAACATGTACTCATAATCTATGTTTTGAGCAAAAATATTGAAATATCCAAAAAAAATTAAATGAAATTTTCAATTGTTTCAGCTAAAAATTTTACAGTGTTTTAATTATGTTTTTCAGTGGTAGAGGATCCCCTGCCTATAGGAAGCTCTGTGGATGAGTCCCTGGAATTAAGGGGAGAACAGGTAACTACTTAATGAGCGGCAACGCGAAAAAACCGGTCTTCGGAGTTTCCGACCAAGTTTGACACAAACCTGCCTGTACATTGTCAGAAAACGGCTAGGAGCATGGACTTTTGGATAATGGTACTCTTCAAGTAGCGAAAACAAAGGCGCTGATCAGCGATCAGCTGTGCAGTAACTGCACAGCTGATTTTCGTCTTTGTTTTTGCATATGCAAAATTCCAGTTTTCTCATGACATGGCTCAAATAATGTAGCGTTTACAGTATGTTACTGGCGGCCATCACAGCCACCTTTCAGACCACCATCAAAACAGGATATACGTGAGACAGTTCATGGGTACAGGATAAGCAAACATATCATGCTGTTGAGTGACCTACAGGAGCCACAGGAGTTACCATTTTATCTCTACAATGGCTTGTCATGGGTACTATAATACAGCTTGTTGAGAAAACCTAACAAGACATAATAGAGCTTAAATAACAGAGAAATAGATTACCAAAATTCCACAGCATGCTATGTTTCGGGCAAACAAGGATGCCATGATCACTGGGAACATGATGTGAATGCTGCATAAGAAGATATTAAAATTAAAGTCAAATGAGACACATCATGAAGAAACTTGTATTTGAGGCTTCACCAAGAATAATTATTGATAATAAGAGCTATACGAGAACAGAATAGATGCAAGGCTTCTCAAGTGCTTACTACTAGAGTTGTAAAAAAGTTGTAGAAGTGTGTCAAAGGAGAGTTATATGCTTGAATTAGTTAAGTATGCATACAAAATACATGCACTTATAATATACTAGAAGAATTTAAGCAGCATGGACCCATTTCATGTTTTGTCCAATTAGTATCTCTAAATGATAAACTAATAAATCTTTCTTCGCAAACATGATATCTTGTCAGTGAAATTAATATCTAT
Organism: Rugalucina vietnamica; assembly: GCA_964017185.1. Lineage (NCBI taxonomy): Eukaryota > Metazoa > Mollusca > Bivalvia > Lucinida > Lucinidae > Rugalucina > Rugalucina vietnamica. The sequence continues at coordinate 19,090,162 of OZ024885.1, forward strand.
GTACCCCTTACATCCCACTTTAGTAGTGTAAAACTGGGGTCTACACAAGGATATACATTCTTTCTGATTTGTGCTCCAAAACATAGATTGTATCTGAGGCAGTTCTAACATATATCCACAATCTATGTTTCAGTCAAAAATAAGAATACGTAATATAAATATATATGGCCTCTGTCCGTAGGTTATAAAAAGAACCGAAATGATAGGGTTGCCTATGGCGGTAAATGAGCCGCCTCGTGGGAAAACCAACAATGTGCTTTCCGAACAGGTCTGACACAAACCAGGCTGTACAGTCACAGAAGCAGGCTAGAAGCTTGAAATTTTGGATTTAAGAAGAACAGGAAGTGTACTATCCAAGTAGCGAAAACAAAGGCACTGATCAGCTTCGCAGTTACTGTGAAGCTGATCTGCGCCTTTGTTTTCGCCTATGCAGATTGTTGGTTTTCCCACGTGAATTCTCAAATAATAGGCCGCTAAATAGGGTAAATGATGTCAAAGGTTTATAGATGCTAAAATTGGCGTACAGAATTGGAAGACCGGGGTGGTGTGATGGTTAGGTTAGCATGTCTGCCTGGAATGCAGAAGGTCCGTGGTTTGATTCCCGGTCGGGGCACAACCGACTTTCGTACGCTAATTCTGTTTGTTTGTATATTATATATATATATATATATTTAAATATACAAAACTCCAAAAATTCACTCTATACATTAACATTTCAAGAAAATCAAGTTGTAGTTGTAAAACTGTTTTTGTAAAACTTTGCAGGAATTGGTTATTCCTGATCGGCAGGTTTGTGTGTTGTTTAAATGTTAGCAGTTTGTATGTGTGAGAGTTTTACTGAGAGTTATATCGCACAGACTTTGGGTTGGGGTTTTGGTTTGACTGCAACAAAATTGTGTGATACATGTGTTAGCCAGTTGAGCACATTGTTTATTTTTAGCTCACCTGAGTCAAAGGGTCATGGAGATCTTCAAGGATGGTACTTGAGCAGGCGTCTGTGCGTCTGTCTGTTCACATTTTTAGAGATCTTCTTTGAAATGCTTGGCCAGTCAAAGCCAAATTTTATATGAAGCATCTATAGGAAGGAGGAATCAATGTATATACATGTATACTCATCAAAAGAAGTTTTGCACCAGTAAATATTTTTTTTATTTTCAAATAAACTTTTAAAACTTAATACCATCTTAAAGTTCTGGACTTCCTGAATAACAACTCAATATTTTTTCTTAAAATGATTAAATAAGAATGTGCAAAAATGCATGTTTTTGAAAACACCAAAATTTGTGATACAGTAAAAAGCCCACATCTTTATTTCTGGGCTTCCAAACCTGAATTCATTTCACATCCTCATTCGAGATACTGAATTTAGAAAGCAATCATTTAAAGCAAAAAACTAAAAATTGATTTTTTGGACAAAAACACTTTTTTTTTTTACCAAAAATAACGATTTTTGAGATTTTGTTTAAATTGTAAGGTAATGTTTAGTAACTCATCTCTCCAATAAAATGGGTTGTTTTTCTTTCAAACACAGCATGCAGCACCGATAAATGTTTAAATGAAGGTACTGGTTTTCAACCCATCCAAATTCAGAATTTTTAAAAGGCTGCATATCAAAAAAGTACTCATGCAGCATCTTTGACATGGGATTGCCTTTAACAGAAAGAACACAGGTGGCAGGTTTTGGTGTCAAAACATCTCATAGTGATCCAAAATTGAAATGAATTTCAATTTTACTCATTTTTTCCAATATTTATCATTTTTTCTCAAAAATTGCAATTTTGTCAAAAAATGAAATTTTACTAAAATTTTGAGATTTTTTAAATTGCTTTAAGGCTTAATCATTAGCTTTGGGGGTCTAGTGTGTAAATTTTGAAACAAAAATGTGTTCTTAATGTTGTGGCATTTTTTGTGGAATTTTTTCGATATTCAATATTCAGCATTTACAGAAAATGGGATTTTTCAATTTTTACCAGAATCGTTTCCGCAACGATTTTTTGTCTTATAACACACATTATCAAACTTTTTCAGGCTGTGCAAATTCAAAAAGCTAGGTTATAAATTTTATAGTTAAAATGTCACTTAAAAATATGAAAAAATCTAAATGGTGCAAAACTTCTTTTGATGAGTATATATAAATAATCCAGGTCACATGACCAAGATGACTGCCATGCTCATATATGGTAAAATACCCCTACAGGCAGCACCGTATTGTGTCCTTGTGCAAAGGGGCATTAACTCCCCAGACCACTGGTTAATGCCAAGGAAGTGATGGCTCCATCCCGACATTACTGTAAAATTGTTGACTGTGATGTTAAACCTCAAAAGAAACAAACAAACAAAAGCACCATTTAGTTACTTAGTGGATAGACAAACTCCATTCATAGCAAATGAATAATGTTCTGGTTTTATCCCATTTGTTAAGGATGGAGTGACCAAGTGCGAAAGAGATGTGTTTGTCTGTTTCGTTGTTTTGTTTGTTAGTTTCATTTATGTTTGTCTGTTTAATGTTTCATTTCATTCAACATGATTTCAGCTTTTGTTTATTGTCATTACGAATTTCAGGCGCATCAAGAAAAGGTATATAACTACATATGCCAGTGTTGGCTCCAAAATTGCCTCCCTTTAGCTTTTGCTTATTTCCCTTCCCTGATTCCATGTGTAAATTGTCCATAAATGCACTAATATAATGTTTATAATTTCAGCTAGCTAACTTGACATTGTCATTAATAATACTATTTGATGCATGTTTTAGTATTGTTTTTTTTTTTGTGTGTTTTTTTTTGTCTATTTTTTCCTTAAAAAAAATTGGAAGGCAAAGAAATTTTTGATATTTGCCTGTTTTTGCCAGCTGGTAATGATGAAAAAAAAAAAAAAAATTCAAAATTAGATTGTTTACTCAGGCACAATTTAATTTATGGAAGTAGAATCCTGAATTTTGCATATGCCATAACATATTGTTAATGTAAAAACAACATCAACAAAAAATGTACAAAAAAAAAAAAAAAAAGAGAAAAATAAGATTTATGCATACCTATCATTTCCTCTGCCGCACATGCTTAAATTATTTGCACTCCTTTGTACAAATAAAAATGAAACTATAGTATATAATAGAATAAATGTGATGTGTTAACTGTTAAGCACACTTAGCTCAATGATGAAAACCTGCTGTATTATGTTTTTGGCCTGAATCTTTTTGTATGATTTTGTTATTTTAAATTCATTTAAGCATGCCTTTTATCAGTATATTACTAGAAGTATGTAGGCAGTTAATTCTTCATATACAAAGCATACTATTGTCAGTTATTGATGTTCTTAGCAAAAACTTTGGACTCCAGCATTGCAAAATGTTTGGCCCGATCAGGATATAAAACTTTAACATATTCTTTTAACACTGTTATAAACCACTATATAAAATACTATTATAAACCACTATATATAACATTTTTATGCATGAAGCAATGGAGATAATGATTCTCTCTCAGTGCCCATGCTACATCACTTTCAGCTGAAATGTACATGTATTTGTTTATCATTTATCTATCATCTGATGTCTCTCTCTCTCTATTTAACCTTTTCTAAAATTTCTCTCTACTGCTGACATTATTGTAAAGAAATAAATAAATAAATAAAAAAAAAATACATTTGACAACTTTCTCATTTTAGATGATTGTAAGAGTACCTACGATAGTCGTGAAGCTTGAAGGTGGTGTCGGACGACGGACAGTACCACTCCTTATAACAGAAATGACATTTGAAGGTGAAGTTAGGGACTGGAGTGGCAAGGTAAGCATTTATATTTTACTGGTTGACAGCAAGCAACACTGGAAATAGCCAAGCTTTATCACATATATTTTGGTGCCCTTGCCTATAGACATTGTCATTTTTGCAACTCTGGACTACAGTTGTAGACAGTAATAGACATTGTAATTTTTGCAACTGTGGACTACAGTTGTAGACAGATAATAGACATTGTCATTTTTGCAACTCTGGACTACAGTTGTAGACAGATAATAGACATTGTCATTTTTGCAACTCTGGACTACAGTTGTAGACAGATAATAGACATTGTCATTTTTGCAACTCTGGACTACAGTTGTAGACAGATAATAGACATTGTCATTTTTGCAACTCTGGACTACAGTTGTAGACAGATAATAGACATTGTCATTTTTGCAACTCTGGACTACAGTTGTAGACAGATAATAGACATTGTCATTTTTGCAACTCTGGACTACAGTTGTAGACAGATAATAGACATTGTCATTTTTGCAACTCTGGACTACAGTTGTAGACAGATAATAGACATTGTCATTTTTGCAACTGTGGACTACAGTTGTAGACAGATAATAGACATTGTCATTTTTGCAACTCTGGACTACAGTTGTAGACAGTAATAGACATTGTCATTTTTGCAACTGTGGACTACAGTTGTAGACAGATAATAGACATTGTCATTTTTGCAACTCTGGACTACAGTTGTAGACAGATAATAGACATTGTCATTTTTGCAACTCTGGACTACAGTTGTAGACAGATAATAGACATTGTCATTTTTGCAACTCTGGACTACAGTTGTAGACAGATAATAGACATTGTCATTTTTGCAACTCTGGACTACAGTTGTAGACAGATAATAGACATTGTCATTTTTGCAACTCTGGACTACAGTTGTAGACAGATAATAGACATTGTCATTTTTGCAACTCTGGACTACAGTTGTAGACAGATAATAGACATTGTCATTTTTGCAACTCTGGACTACAGTTGTAGACAGATAATAGACATTGTCATTTTTGCAACTCTGGACTACAGTTGTAGACAGATAATAGACATTGTTGATATATCTTTTTTGCAACTCTGGACTACAGTTGTAGACAGATAATAGACATTGTCATTTTTGCAACTCTGGACTACAGTTGTAGGCAGATATAATGAAGATATAAAGTAGCATTGTAGTAGTTAGGGCCCAACCGTTGGAAATCTTAGCAGATAAATAGCATGGAAATATGAGGCTTGTCCTCTAATAATATTTTCAAGTCCACTGACTAACTTTGTAGGAGAGGGAAAACTATTTCGTGGGCATGAAAAAAAAGAAATTTCTTGGTCTAAAATCAAATATTTATTATCAAATATTTATTATACTCATTTCTGTGTTACAGTTATCAGTTGAAAGTCGCCTCAAGCTAGAAGTTGCCTACTACAATGAGATGTTGTCTGTTTGGGAACCATTATTGGAACCAGTTCCCGACAATGGGAAATATAGGCGCTGGGAACTTCAACTAGAGGTAATTATTATATGAGCCTTATTATGAGGAAACCAGCTTTTTGCCTGTGCGAAAACAAAGACGCAGATCAGCTGTGCAGTAACTGCACAGCTGATCAGTGCCTTTGTTTTTGCTCCAGAGCTAGTACAATCTCTCTTCTTTCTAAATATGAAATTTCAAGCTTCTAGCCTGCTTTTATGGCTGTACAAGCAGACCTGATCGGAAACCACATTGTTGGTTTTCTCATGACATGGTCAGAACACACATGTATTTGTACTCTTTGTGAACCTTTTTAGTTATAGTTATACTGTGTTTTATTGGTATCATGTGAAAAAAAATTCATTAGCAAAGATCTGTTTTTTATGGTTCTTTAGTGACTATATAATTTATGCATGAAATTAAGAAACTAAAGTGTGTTTCCTTGTTTGATAATGGCTTTACGCAGATATTTTGAAACTGTTCGAATAAAGCTGAAATATTTTCTTGGCCGTTAAAATTTTATCAGCAGACCAATTTTTAAAATCTTTGCAGTTCCTATTACGACAAACTAAGACCGAGATTTTGACATGAAAAAAGATTGTCTATCGTACTCTGCACAAAAATTTTCTGAGAAAAGTTATTATCAGCGGCCAGATTTTAGACTTTTAGAAAGAAAGAGCTTTTGAACAAACATCAGATATTACAATGATTAGGTGAAACTGACTTTTGTTGTTTCCTAGGTAACCAAGAATGAAGATGTTGACCTTGACATTGACGACGATGATACAGATTCAGTGAAAATCCCGCCGCCGAAAATGACGATAAATGTCAAATCAATCGATCCTCTGCAAGTCACAATGACGAAAGCTTGTCTGGAGGTTCTAACAAACTTGGGGAAGGTACATGAAGAAATTAGTTTGTTTGGTTTTGATTTTGAAAAATATTTTGATAAATCTGAAATTTCTGCTGCTTAAAAGAGACGATCAATGTCAAATATACTGATCCCCTGCAGATCACAATGACAAAAGCTTGTCTGGAGGTCCTATCAAATTTAGGAAAGGTAAAATAACTTTGTTTAGTTTTATTTTTCAAGATTCATCTGATATTTTGATGAATCTGAAATTTTGATGAATCTGAAAATTCTCTGGCCAAAATGATGGTATGAAAGTGTGAACAGTGTGCAGTATTGAGTAAATTTGAAATTGATAATATGGCTATTTCATGTTTGCGTCCACGATGTCATCACCTGGCCGGACAGATTTGGAATTTCCTGAATGTCCTATAAGATGTACCACAAGCCATAAACTATGATTCATTTAACATTTGTGCATGATTATTTTGTCAGTTTTCATGAATACAAATTGTATTGTATGTGCACGGATGATTTCTTTGAAAGAAAATTTTGTGTTTTATGTAAAATGAGCCGTATCGTGAGAAAACTGGATTTTTGCCTATGCGAAAACAAAGACGCAGATCAGCTGTGCGGTAATTGCACAGCTGATCAGCACATTTGTTTTTGCTACACGGATAGTACAATTTCTCTTCTTGTTAAATCAAAAACTTCAAGCTTCTAGCATGCTTCTGTGACTATACAGGGAGGTTTGTGTCAGACCTGGTAGGAAACCCCAAAGACCGGTTTTTAGCTCACCTGAGCCGAAGGCTCACAGGTGAGCTTATAGTATACCCATGCTCCGGCGTCCGTCCGTCGTCCGTCCGTCCGTCCGTCCGTCCGTCGTCCGTCCGTCGTTCACATTTTCAAAGATCTTCTCCTCTGAAACCGCTTAGCCAATTAAAGCCAAACTTCATGTGGAGCATCCTATGGAAGGGGGAACGAAAGTTTATATAAATGGTCCAGGTCACATGACCAAGATGGCCGCCATGGCTATAAATAGCAAAAACCTTTAAAAATCTTCTTCTCCAGAACCAGTGGGTCGATTTCCACGAAACTTGGTATGTAGCATCGGGGACGTGGGCCCATCATAGTTTATATAAATCATGACCCTAGGATGACCTTGACCTATTTTACGGCAAGGTCAACTTAGGTCGCCAATGCATTTGAATGGGAAAAAATGGTAAATGGCTATTTAATGGGTAAAACTTACTGGGAATAGGCAAATGGACTGAAGATTAATGTTAATGGAAAATTTTAGCCCCTGGCGGGTTGTCTGCCCCTGCCCCGGGGTTATATACATGTATATTTCCATAATAATGAAACATCTTCTCCCCTGAAACCACATGGCCAATCAAAGCCAAACTTCATATGGAGCATCCTTGGGAAGGGGGAAAGAAAGTTTATATAAATGGTCAAGGTCACATGACCAAGATGGCCGCCATGGCTATAAATAGAAAAAACCTTTAACAATCTTCTTCTCCAGAACCAGAAGGCCAATGATTTTGAAACTTGGTGTGAAGCATCAGTGACTGGAGCTCTACAAAGTTAATATAAATCATGACCCTGGGATGACCTTGACCTATTTTACGGCAAGGTCAACATAGGTCGCTCATGCATTTGAATGGGAAAAAGTGTTAAAATGTCATTTGTAGGGAAAAACTTGCAGGAAATGGGCAAATGGACTTAAGATTGATGATTCTGAAAAAATTTGGACCCCAGGGGTATGTCAGCCCCCACCCCGGGGCAATATACATGTATGTTACAGTGATATTCAAAGATCTTCTCTGAAACTGCTTGGCCAATCAAAGCCAAACTTTATGAGGAGTATTATTAGGAAGTGGGAATGAAAGTATATATAAATGGTCATGGTCACATGACCAAGATGGCTGTCATGGCTATAAATAGCAAAAACCTTTAAAAATCTTTTCCTCCAGAACCAGAAGGCCTATGATTTTGAAACTAGGCATGAAGCATCAGGCAATGGAGCTCTACAAAGTTTATATAAATTGTGATCCTTTGATGACCTTGACCTATTTTACGGCAAGGTCAACTTAGGTCGCCCATGCATTTGAATGGGGAAAATTGTTAAAATGTCATTTGAAGGGCAAAACTTGCAGTAAATTGGCAAATGCACTGCAGTTTTATGTTTTCAAAAAGAAATTGACTCCAGGGGTTGCTCTGACCAAGCCCTTGGGTTATGTACTTGGATTTTACCATTCTAGTTAAACAAATTTATTGGTATATATCTCAGGTTTCAGGTGAGCGTTTACAGGACCATTGGTCCTCTGGTCTTGGGTTGCGGCTCAAATTATTTGACTGTTATCGGTTATTTCCTTTTTTACAGGCATTTGGAGACGCCTACCAGCTGGTGCCACCATCTCAGAAGGCTGGCGAAGTTATTGCCCCTTACATGGTGTATAATACAACAGGGTTGGATCTTACACTTAAACTGGACAGTGCATTTGAGGTATGTAGATTACTGTACCATTACAACATCTTTTACAACATTTATTTCACCTTCATCAGAAGCACTGCCACTGGAATCAGTTAGTCATCCATAAAATCACATAAAATTGGTAAAAGTGCCACAAAAATTTAAAAATCTGTTCTTAAATAGAAAATTAAACCACAAAATTGTCAGGGGTGATCTACAGGAAAGAGAATTCAAAATTTTGAATTATTTAGCAAATTTCGGGACTTTATTGAAGTATTCTGTATGTATACCTCACAATACCAAGTTTGATTGAAGTTGCCAGCCAACATATCTGTGTGTATAAGACAAAAGTGTCCTCTTATGAGTAAAAAAATCTCACAATTTTTCTCTTACAATTTTCCCTACAGTTCACAATTTTTATTGAAATTTGCCATTGTAGATGCCATCAGATGCTGACAGTGGAAGGGTCAGACTGTTGACTGGAGTTACCCTACCCCTACAGGAGAGAAAGGGGCCAGTCATGAAGAAACAAATCTCATTTTTCTCGTACAATTTTCTCCACAGCTCAAAATTTACCTTGAAATTGTCTATTGTAGATGCCATCAGATGCTGACAGTGGAAGGGTCAGACTGTTGACTGGAGTTACCCTACCCCTACAGGAGAGAAAGGGGCCAGTCATGAAGAAACAAATCTCATTTTTCTCGTACAGTTTTCTCCACAGCTCAAAATTTACCTCGAAATTGTCTATTATAGATGCCATCAGATGCTGACAGTGGAAGGGTCAGACTGTTGACTGGAGTTACCCTGCCACTACAGGAGAGAAAGGGGCCGGTCATGAAGAAACAAATCTCATTTTTCCCTTACAATTTTCTCTACAGCTCAAAATTTACCTTGAAATTGTCTATTGTAGATGCCATCAGATGCTGACAGTGGAAGGGTCAGACTGTTGACAGGAGTTACCCTGCCCCTACAGGAGAGAAAGGGGCCAGTCATGAAGAAACAAATCTCATTTTTCCCTTACAATTTTCTCTACAGCTCAAAATTTACCTTGAAATTGTCTATTGTAGATGCCATCAGATGCTGACAGTGGAAGGGTCAGACTGTTGACTGGAGTTACCCTACCCCTACAGGAGAGAAAGGGGCCGGTCATGAAGAAACAAATCTCATTTTTCCCTTACAATTTTCTCTACAGCTCAAAATTTACCTTGAAATTGTCTATTATAGATGCCATCAGATGCTGACAGTGGAAGGGTCAGACTGTTGACAGGAGTTACCCTGCCACTACAGGAGAGAAAGGGGCCGGTCATGAAGAAAACAGATCTCTATTTTTTTCTTACAATTTTCTCTACAGTTCACAATTTACCTTGAAATTGCCCATTGTAGATGCCATCAGATGCTGACAGTGGAAGGGTCAGACTGTTGACCGGAGTTACCCTACCCCTACAGGAGAGAAAGGGGCCGGTCATGAAGAAACAAATCTCATTTTTCCCTTACCATTTTCTCTACAGCTCAAAATTTACCTTGAAATTGTCTATTATAGATGCCATCAGATGCTGACAGTGGAAGGGTCAGACTGTTGACAGGAGTTACCCTACCACTACAGGAGAGAAAGGGGCCGGTCATGAAGAAACAAATCTCAATTTTTTTCTTATACAATTTTCCCTACAGCTCACAATTTTCATTGAAATTTTCCATTGTAGATGCCATCAGATGCTGACAGTGGAAGGGTCAGACTGTTGACCGGAGTTACCCTACCCCTACAGGAGAGAAAGGGGCCAGTAATGAAGAAACAAATCTCTATTATAAAGGCAGCACAAGAAACAGACGAAAAGAAGATTATCTTCCAGGTTAGTACATGTACATTATGAAAATAGGCCTATGCAATAGTAATTTTTTCAGCTGTGAAAAATGTTTAAGAATTTCTTATAAAACATAAATTGTACGAATAATCTTATTTTTTTAGCATGAAACAAACAAACTTAAAAGATTTTTAAAAAAGACAAGTGCATTTTGAAATTCAAAATTTGAAGCTTGATTTGAAATCCATAAAAGTCCTATTTACTTCATGTTGTTATCGTACAGCTTTGTAGTATGGTAGTAATAGCTGATCACAGAGGTCACTTGGACTCAACGCATTACATGTAGGTACAACCAACATTGTGGCTAGTTTGTCGATTCTTGAATCGGTCAGTATCCTATTTACTTGATTGAACGTGAGACAAGTGCATAATCTCTTGGTCTCCTCACTTGTGTGTTGACTGCTACAAAGATTCACGGATTCACTTACATTTATAATCCAATATTTTAGGTGGACAAGTTCAACGCTATCCGGGAGCTAATCATCAAAAGAGCCGAAAAACGTCTCTTCCACGTCAACAACAAGACATATCCCGGTGACGTATGGTCGGTTGTCTGTGACACCGAATCCCACGCCGGGTTCAAGAACATCACATTCAGATCCAGCGTACAAGTGTGTAACCATCTGCTGGTTCCCGTTGAGGTGTTCTGTAATGATGACAACAAGGGTGTGATGTTAGTGGCTACTTTGAAGAGTGAGGAGAGTTTGGATATGCCGTGTAGTGCCATATACACAGCGACGGGGGCGTTCAAGTTTAGGCCATTGAAAGATGGGTAGGTATCTTTTTGTTTCATTATGAAAAATAAAAAACTTGCCCATGCAATGTACAGAGATTTTTTTTGAAGTTGTAAACATCGAAAATTTTCAGTAGAAAATTTGTGATATTTTTCTTATTTTAGCTCAAAATATAGATTGTGGGAACATGTTAGAACCGCCTCACCGAGGCGGTTCTAACGAGTACCCACAATCTATGTTTTGGAGCAAAAATAGGTATACCCATGCATACCCCAGTTTTACTAAATAAAAGTGGGGTTTAAGGGGGTTTTCATTGCACAGACTTATTTTCATGATGTGCAACAAAAGGACAAGTGATGCGAAAATGCTTTGAAATAATCAAGGTTTGCAGAAAGTCTGGAAATTAAAAATTGAGATGAAAAATAAAAGAAAAATACAAGTAAAACGATAAAAAAGTGTTCGTAAAAAGTCTAAATTTAGGATATCTCTTGACAATTTTATTAAAACTATGATTCTTTGAAATCATAATTAAATTACATACATTAATAGAACTTCAAATGTCAAAATGCCAATACTATTTTCTTTAAAAAGATATATTTGCAACTGTAATATTAAAGTTCACTTAGGTATGAAAATGTTTGACCAAATGATAAAACCAATTTTATGTTATGCATCTGAGTTATGGAGCACTTGTGACTTAGGTGAAAGAAAATTTCATACAGAGGATGGACTGGCAAAATATTTAGATTCTATAGCTATAGAGAAAGTTCATGTGAAATTTTGTAAATTCATATTAGGAGTGAATATAAAGGCAGTAAATCTTGTAGTTAAAGGTGAACTTGGTCGTTTCCCTGTAAGTTTTAGCTCATCTGAGCCGAAGGCTCACCAGGTGAGCTTACAGTATACCCATGCTCCGTCGTCGTCGATCCGTCCGTCGTCCACAATTTCAAAGATCTTCTCCTCTGAAACCGCTGGGCCAGTCAAAGTCATACTTCATGTGGAGCATCCTAAGAAGCATCCTTAGGAAGGGGGAACGAAAGTTTGTATAAATGATCCAAGTCACATGACCAAGATGGCCACCATGGCTATAAATAGCAAAAACCTTTAAAAATCTTCTTCTCTAGAACCAGACAGCCTAATATTTTGAAACTTGGCATGAAGCATCAAGCAATGGAGCTCTACAAAGTTTATATGAATCATGACCCTGGGATGACCTTGACCTATTTTACGGCAAGGTCAACTTAAGTTGCATATCCCAGATCTCAGGTGAGCGTTTATAGGACCATTGGTCCTCTGGTTCATGTATTAAGCAAGCTTTTAAAAATAAATGCCATCTTAGGAAACTTCTAACTCTCTTCTTCGTGAAGCAGCTTCTGTTAATAAAAGCCTTAATGATACTGGAATTTCATGCTGGTTTTCTTTCTATAATAGTATGTGTAAGCATAACTCATTCAAGCCTGTCATCCCTTTTATGGGACATAGGCAAACAGCATAGCCCTAGATGTGACGCCGCGTTCTGCGGCGTCCAATCTGGGGCTATTCTATTTGCTAGGAGGACTTTCATTGAAACTTTTGGAGTTTTGATATCACATTACAAAAACATGTCTGTGTGATATACAGATTTTTTCAAAGTTGTAAAAATTGAAAATTCTCAGTGGAAAAAGTTTGCTATTTTTCTTATTTTGCTCCAAAACATAGATTGTGGGTACTCGTTAGAACTGCCTTGATGCTCAAAACATAGATTGTGGGTACACGTAAGAACCGCCTCATCAAGGCAGTTGTACCGAGTACCCACAATCTATGTTTTGGAGCAAACATTAAAAAATAGGTATACCGCTACATATCCCAGTTTTAGTATACAAAAGTGGGGTACAAGGGGGTATACATTACACTGACATGTTTTCGTGATCAATCTTTCAGCTATGTAGGAATGAGTGAAGATGTTAGCTGGAAGGGAGCTGAAAATCTAGGGGTCAAACAGTTGAGCTCAAAAGGCAAAGAAGGCCAAGCAGCTTTCTTCTTCAATGTAAGTTTGTGTATGGTAGTTAATAACAATGCCTTTGGGTATTTTGGTGTTTTTTGAAAGAGCATTTTCATCATATTCTGATCTATAAGTGAAAATGGGCCATAAAGGAGGTGAAAATCTATGGTCAAACACTTGTGCATAAAAAGTATTTTTGCTCCTTTGATGTCTCAACTTTCTTAATCAGAACGTTTAAGCCCATACAAAGGTTGTGTGGTAATACAGCCTGCTCTGTGTCAGACCTTGTTTGGGGCCCCAAAGAAAGGGTTTCACCTGTATCTCAATGTCAGTAAATATTGACCATTTCTTTTTAAAGGGGTGGGCAGTGACGTAGCGGTAAAGCGTTGGACCCTGAATTGAGAGGTCCTGGGTTCAAACCAAGCTGGGGTGTTATGTTGTGTCCTTGAGCAAGACACCTTTACTCTCTTAAAATAGTGGTTAATGGAAGTGGTAGATTCGTCCCGACATGACTGAAAAATGTTTGACTGGGATGTTAAACCTCAATACAAATAAACAAAACATATTTGATCTGCTGCACCAGAAAACCAACAATCTGCCTGTGCGAAAACAAAGACGCAGATCAGCCGTGCAGTAACTGCACTGCTGATCAGCATCTTTGTTTTCGCTACACGGATAGTACAACATCTCTTCCTTTTAGATCTGAAATTTCAAGCTTCTAGCCAGCTTCTGTGACTATACAGGCCGGTTTGTGTCAGACCTGGTAGGAGTCCCAAATTGTTGTTGTTGTTTTTCATGCAAAGGCTCATTTCCTTTTAACAGGTAAGAGCCGACATTGAAGACGTTTACTATGAAGCCGGAGACGACAAGTCGGCCAAGTATACAACATTCCACCTTCACCCCACCGCCTTCTTACACAATCTGCTGCCCTACCCTGTACAAGTTATGTTAGAAGTAAGTCACAGTCTCTTACCATATCACCATCTCACAGTATGTAGTAATTAGGCTCTCCACCTTGTAAACTAGACTTTGAAGTTGGCTTTGAAGTTGACGACAAGTCGGCCAAGTGTACAACATTCCACCTACATCCCACCGCCTACTTACACAATCTACTGCCCTACCCTGTACAAGTTATGTTAGAAGTAAGTCTCGTTCTCGTACCATATCACAGTATGTAGTGGCTAGGCTATTCACATTGTAAACTAGAGGTTTTGGGTTGGCTTTGAAGATGATGACAAGTCAGCCATGTACAACATTCCACCTTCACCCCACCGCCTACTTATACAATCTGCTGCCCCACCTGGTACAAGTTATGTTAGAAGTAAGTCACAGTCTCTTACCATATCACAGTATGTAGTGGCTAGGCTATTCACATTGTAAACTAGAGGTTTTGGGTTGGCTTTGAAGATGATGACAAGTCAGCCATGTACAACATTCCACCTACACCCCACCGCCTACTTATACAATCTGCTGCCCTACCCGGTACAAGTTATGTTAGAAGTAAGTCACAGTCTCTTACCATATCACAGTATGTAGTGGTTATACTACTCACTTTGTACACTACAGCTCTTGGGTTGGCTTTGAAAATGATGACAAGTCCCATACTTATGTCAGTGAGATTGAAGAATGAATACTTTTTCTCTTAATTATGTTGCATGACCAAATTGTTGGCTTTGGTCATATATATTGAAATATAGCTTAAATTTTCTCTATAAGCAATGGCCTGGTTCCCAAAAAATTATTTAAGATTTTTAAACGAACATATACAATAAAACTTATTTTTATTCTTACAGGGTACAGAGGGCTCATTTGGCTTAGAGAGAGGTGAAAACACTGCCGTAGACAACGCAGACATCGGAAAAAGCAATGTCGAGATCACCGTAAGTTGCAGTAATCTTAAATTCATGGATGTCATTAACGTTAAAGATTATTGTAAGTTCGGTAATGTTCGTGAGAACTTAATTTTCATGAATATTTACGAACTTTTTGCCTTGCAAATTTTAAGTTCTAGCTAATGAAGAATCACTATAAGCCATATAAACTTCACTAATGATCATTCACAAATCCAAGACCTCGCAAATAATTCGGAAATAGAAAATTTGTGAAATAAAAGCCAGACAAAAATTTCTGAATCTTCAGTACTTAAAGTGCTAGAGCTAGCAATATAAGGATATGGCGAGTGCAAGAACATCGCCATATAGCCGAAAAAAAAGTAATCATAAAATCATTTCATTGTATGCACCACAGCGTTTTTACTTAGCAGTTTAACTCCTTGTTTTCTCTATGGCAACTCGCCATATATTTTCTGGACTAAGAGCAATCTGAGACTCCTAAAATCACTAAATTTCAAGGCACGTTTTTAATGCTTTGACTCGTCGGGCGCCGCCATGTTTGTTTTGATCAAATACAGTTCGATGTTGTCATTGGTCAATTAGTATTACCGCTCAGATCGATCAACCAATTAAAAAGCGTTTTACATTAATCACGCTCCATGTTGTTGTAAACACGCGCCATGATGTAATTCGTAGCTTCCGGCAACATTTTCTTCGTCATTTTATGTTTACAACATTGAAGGAAACAACCTTCTCCCGCGTTAGGAACAAGATGGCGGCACGGAACTAGACAACTGCGAAAATGACTAAAAACCAGCGACAATTCTCAATCCAAAGGGATTCAAAGATTCTTTTCCAGGTACATTTGTGGCAGTGTATGTTTTTAATGTTTTTAATCGGATTACATGCGCTGTCTGTGAAGTGTCACGGGTTCAGGTACGGGTTGAGTCATGTATCTTTTTCACTGACTCCTGTTATGTCCCATTGCACCACTCATTCATTCGAGATTATCTATGATGCGTAGCTTCTATAAATAGCACAGCTATTCGATACAATGTATCACATATGTACAATCTCTGACATACTGCGTCAGGGAGTCGACTCTTTGGCTCAGTGGTTAGAGCATTGGATTTCTACCCCGGCGGTCCGGGTTCGAATCCCATCTGGGACGTGGGATTTTTTCAAGCTATGCATCACTTCTTAGTTACGAATTTTCATATTCGTAAGACTCCCTTTGATGCATTATGTTTTGAGTGTTGTGTGATTGTTTTGAGTGATTCACTAATAAGTTTGTACATAAATTTCCAGATCCCGGACTATCTTGGTACAGAGTGGGTTGGTAGACGACTTCTAGACAAAAAAATTCCCGAGTTGTCCGTGTGGTCATTTGAGACAATCAGGGATGGAACTAAAGTCACCATGGTAATACTTAGTACTTTTCCATTACGAAAACATGCCCATATGATATACAGTAATTTTTTCAGGTCAAAAATCGATAATTTTCAGAGGAATTTTTTTAGCTCACCTGAGCCGTTAGGCTCACAAGGTGAGCTTATAGGATGGCCATGATCCGGCGTCCGTCCGTCGTCCGTCCGTCGTCCGTCCGTCCACAATTTCAAAGATCTCCTCTGAAACCGCTTGGCCAATCAAAGCCAAATTTTATATGAGGCCTCTATAGGAAGGGGGAACCAATGTGTATATAAGAAATCTAGGTCACATGACCAAGATGGCCGCCATGCCCATATATGGTAAAAACCCTTCAAAAATCTTCTTCTCCCAAACCAGTGGACCGATTTTAACGAAACTTGGCATGAAGCATCAATGGCTCAAGCACTACAATGTGTATATAAATTATGACCCTGTGATGACCTTGACCTATTTTACAGCAAGGTCAACATAGGTCGCCAATGCATTTGAATGGGGAAAACTTTTAAAATGTCATTTAAAGTGAAAGTCTTGCAGAAAGCGGGCAGTAGGACTGAATATTAATGATTCTGAAAAAAAAAATGGACCCCAGGGGCTCATGTGCCCCCACCCCGGGGCAATATACATGTATATCTTCATAATATTCAAACGTCTTCTCCTCTGAAACCGCTTGATCAATCAAAGCCAAATTTTATGTAAAGCATCAATAGGAAGGGGTAAGCAATGTATATAGAAATAATCCAGGTCACATGACCAAGATGGCCGCCATGCCCATATATGGTAAAAACCCTTCAAAAATCTTCTTCTCCGGAACCAATGGACCAACTTCAATGAAACTTGGCATGAAGCATCCATGGCTAAAGCGCTACAATGTATATATAAATCATGACCCTGTGATGACCTTGACCTATTTTACGGCAAGGTCAACATGGTTGCCAATGCATTTGAATGGGGAAAACTTTTAAAATGTCATTTAAAGTGAAAGTCTTGCAGGAAATGGGCAGTAGGACTGACTATTAATGATTCTGACAAAAAATGGACCACAGGGGCTCATTTGCCCCCACCCCGGGGCAATATACATGTATTTCTCCATAATATTCAAACATCTTCTCCTCTGAAACCACTTGCCGAATCAAAGCCAAATTTTATGTGAAGCATCTATAGGATGGGGTAACCAATATGTATATAAATAATACAGGTCACATGACCAAGATGGCCGCCAGGCCCATATATGGTAAAAATCTTTCAAAAATCTTCTTCTCTGGAACCAGTGGACCAATTTCAACGAAACTTGGCTTGAAGCATCGATGGCTCAAGTACTACAATGTATATATAAATCATGACCCTGTGATGACCTTGACCCAGTTTATGGCAAGGTCAACATGGGTTGCCAATGCATTGGAATGGGAATAACTGTTAAATTGTCATTTGAATTAAGGAAAAAGCCAGCAGGAAATTGGCAAATGGACAAATATTGATTATTCTGAAAAAGAAAATGGCCCAAGGGCTTCATTTGCCCCTGCACTGGGATTAAATATTCAAACATGTTTATTGGTATATGCAGCAGATCTCAGGTGAGCGTTTACAGGACCATTGGTCCTCTGGTTTTTATATTTTTCTTATTTTTGCTCAAAACATAGATTGTGGGTACACATTAGAACCGCTCGCCGAGGCGGTTCTAACGAGTACCCACAATCTATGTTTTGGAGCAAAAATAAAAAAAATAGGTATACCCCTGCATACCCCAGTTTTACTATATAAAAGTGGGGTTTAAGGGGGTATTCATTGCACGGACATGTTTTCCTGATGTTAGTAATTCAGGGCAACCTTGGTAAGGAGTAGGTTGGCCGATGGCTGTTGGACAAAAATATTCCCGAGTTGTCTGTGTAGTCATTTGAGACATACAGGGATGGAAATGAAACAACCATGGTAATACTTAGTACTTTTCATCATAATTCAGGGCAACCTTGGTAAGGAGTAGGTTGGCCGATGGCTGTTGGACAAAAATATTCCCAAGTTGTCTGGTCATATGAGACAATCAGGGATGGTAATAAAGTCACCATGGTAAAACTCCTTTAACTTTAGGAAATTAAGTGACAAAATAATGTTCAAAATACCAGTGTTAAGATTAGCCATACTAAGATTCCTGAGTGGAGTTGGTTGGCAGACGACTGCTTGACAACAATATTCCTGAATTATGGGTTTGGTGTTTTGTGACATACATGGATAAAAATAAAGTCGTAATGGTAATAATGGTATAAGCAATGTTCAGAAGGAAACAAAGAGCAGAAATACTTGATTGTTTGTTGGCATTTATAATTGCAAATGCAATGATTGTAATTTGCATGCAAAATCCTGTAGAAGCACAGAATTGCCGATAGTACGAATCTGCAAGCTGTCACTTTGACGAGAAATTTCAATAAATAAAGTGGTGTAGAATATGTAAACGGTGCTGTCACTCGACACATTTTAATAAATGAATGCATAATATATAACATGAACATTTTATCTAAAGCCCTGTTAGAATAAATAGTGATACTGTAGTCTGTTTTACAGGACCTTGGTCTACACTTCAAACACAGTGTGGGAACCCTGGACGTGTCATTGTATTGTCCATACTGGATGATCAACAAAACAGACATCAGGCTGCTCTACAAGGTTGGTAGCTTTTGACTTATTCCGAGCGATTGAAAGTTCTCATTGATAGATAATTGCTCCTGTTACATCTACAAAGACAAATTTGAAACAATTATATATATTAAGACAACTCGTGCTAAGCCGTCTCATGGAAGTGGAACAGTGGAGTGGAGTGATGGTTAACAGCTGATTTATTTATTTTCCACATTGTGTTTAACTATTTTACACATAGTGTTTATACATTGTGTTTAATCATTTTACGAATTGTGTTGTTGTTTTACAGGCAGGAGACGGTGTTGATGTAATAGAACACCCAGCCAACTTAACAGATATAGTCATGCTTGCTTCATATCATGTTTGCAATTTCTCTCATTGTATTTTCTGTTTTACACACTGTGTTTAACCATTTTACACATTGTCTGCTATATTATAGGCAGGAGATGGTTGGTGACGTCATAGAACAGTCACCTATCCAACCTAACAGATATAGTCTTGCATGCTTCATATCATGTTTGCTATTTCGCTCATTGTGTTTGTCATTCTACACATTGTGTTTAACCATTTTACACATTGTGTCTGCTATCTTACAGACAAGAGATGGTGGTGACCATAGAACACCTTGCTAACTTGACAGATACACTCATGCATACAAATTTCAAATTGTGTTTGCTATTTCACATATTATCCTAGCTTGTAACGTATTGTGTTTAACACATTGTGTTTAACCAGGTTACACATTGTGTCTGCTATCTTACTGGCCGGAGATGGTGGTGATGTCATAGAACACCCAGCCAACTTAACAGATATAGTCATGTCTGCTAATTTTATATCATGTTTGCTATTTTACACATTGCATTTGATTATTTTACACTTTGTGTATACTACATGTATTTTACACATTGTGTTTAGCCATTTTACACATTGTGTTGCTATATTACAGGCTGGAGATGATGGTGATGTCATAGAACATCCAGCTAATCTAACAGATATAGCCATGCTTACTTCATAATTCATATCGTGTTTGCTATTTTACACATTGTGTTTAACCATTTTACACATTGTGTTGCTATCTTACAGGCTGGAGATGGTGGTGGCCTCAAAGAACACCCAGCCAACTTTACAGATATAGTCATGCTTGCTTCATATTGTGTTTGCTATTTTAAATATTGTGTTTGCTATTTAACACATTGTGTATAACCATTTTACACATTGTGTCTGCTGTCTTGTGTGGCAGGAGATGGTAATGATGTCATAGAACACCCAGCCAACTAAACAGATATAGTCATGCTTACTTTATATCATGTTTTCTATTTGACGCATTGTGTTTGCAATTTTACACATTCTTTTTAACCATTTTACACATGAGAGATGATGGCGATGTCATAGAACACCCAGCCAACTTAACATATATAGTCATGCTTGCATCATATCATGTTTGCTATTTCGCTCATTGTGTTTGCAATTTTACACATTGTGTTTAACCATTTTGCACATTGTGTTTAACCATTTTACATGTTGTGTTGCTATATTTTAGGCTGGAGATGGTGGTGACGTCATAGAACATCCAGCTAATTTAACAGATATAGCCATGCTTACTTCATAATTCATATCACGTTTGCTATTTTACACATTGTGTTTAACCATTTTACACATTGTGTTTAACCATTTTACGCATTGTGTCTGCTATCTTGTGTGGCAGGAGATGATTTTGATGTCACAGAACACCCAGCCAACTTAACAGATATAGTCATGCTTGCTTCATATCATGTTTGCTATTTCAAATATTGTGTTTGCTATTTTACACATTGTGTTTAACTATTTTTCAGATTTGGTCAGCTATCTTACAGGCAGTGGATGGTGATGACGTTATAGAACACCCAGCTAAGCTGACAGATATAGTCATGCTTGCTAATTTCATATCATGTTTGCTATTTAAAACAATGTGTTTAACCATTTTACGCATTGTGTCTGCTATCTTACAGGCAGGAGATGGTGCTGACATTATAGAACACCCAGCTATTTTAACAGATAGTCATACTTGCTAGCTACATATTGTGTTTACTACTTAACACACTGTGTTTGCTATTTTGCACATTGTGTTTACTACTTAACAAATGGTGTTTAACTAGTTTGCAAATTTGGTCTGCTGTCTTACAGGCAGTGGATGGTGGTGGCATTATAGAACACCCAGCTAAGCTGACAGATACTATGAGTCATGCATGCTAATTTCATATCATGTTTGATATTTAACACATTGTGTTTAACCATTTTACACATTGTGTTGCTATCTTATAGTCATGTCTGCTAATTTTATATCCTGTTTGCTATTTTACACATTGCATTTGATTATTTTATACATTGTGTATACTATTTTACAGACAGGAGATGGTGGTGACGTCATAGAACACCAAGCCAACTTAACAGATATAGTTGTCCTTGCTTCATATCATGTTTGCTATTTCGCTTTTTGTGTTTGCAGTTTTACACATTGTGTGAGCCATTTTACACATTGTGTTGCTATATTACAGGCCGGAGATGGTGGTGACATCAAAGAACATCCAGCTAATCTAACAGATATAGCCATGCTTTACTTCATCATTCATATCATGTTTGCTATTTTACGCATTGTGTGAGCCATTTTACACATTGTGTTGCTATCTTGCAGGCCGGAGATGGTGAAGTCATAGAACATCTAGCCAACTTAACAGATATAGTCATGCTTGCTTCATATTGTGTTTGCTATTTCGCTCATTGTGTTTGAAATTTAACACATTGTGTTTATTTTACACATTGTGTCTGCTATCTTACAGGCCGGAGATGGCGGTGACGTCATAGAACACCCAGCCAACTTAACAGATATAGTCATGTTCTCTTTCAAAAAGAAATCAGACAAGCAGAAGGTGAGTCATTCTGAGAAATTATGAAAGAAAGTGTGGTGTTAGCCAGAAAGAGAGAGAATTTTTAAGGGAGCAAATTAGATTGCACTACCTGTGCTGTCAACAAGGGCCCAGTTGTTCAACATTAACAACATCGTAGACTCGTAGTAAAAGATTTCAAACATGAATATTACAAATACACTGTATTTTTTGTTGATAGAATATAAGAGTCCTTTGCATTGCAAAGGATTCTCACATTTTATCAACAAAAAATAACAGTGTATTTTCGTATGTAGTAGGTACTTAATGAGTTGAGGTCTTAACAATGATGTTAAACTAACAAAGTTTTGAACAACTGGCCCCAGGTGGTTTATATATCATCACATGCAAAAAGTTGTTATGGTTATAATATACAATTGACAGGGAAGACAGCACAGGTAGTTCATGTACCATTTGAACTGTGACACGAGAAAAACGGTCTTTGTGGGATTTCTGACCAGGTCTGACACAAACTGGCCTGTGCATCTACAGAAGATGGTGTGAAGCTTTTGGATTTAGGGAAAAGGGGGAATTGTATTATCCATGTAGCGAAAACAAAAGGCGCTGATCAGCTTCGCAGTCTCAGCCTTTGTTTTTGCATATGCAAATTGTTGATTTTCTGATGCAGCGGCTCATTTGATTTACCCTATCATTGATGCTTCAGTTAATGTCATCGTTGATTGAAATATTTTGCAGCAAATAAGTGTCTGCAGAGTAATGTACACATTTGTACAAAAAATGTGAAATTGCTTTTTCAGGTTTTTAGAATAAGTCATTTTTTTCAGAATTTTGAAAAAGTTACATTTTATTTGCTCACCTGAGCCGAAGGCTCACAAGGTGTGCTTAAAGGATGACCATGATGCGGCGTCCGTCCGTCCGTCCGTCCATCGTCCGTCATCCACAATTTCAAAGATGAATATCTCAGAGACCAGTAGGCAGATCGTAATCAAACTTTATTAGCAGCATCATTGTAGTGGGGCATTGCCTGCATAAGGTTTTGAAGCAGATTGAATTAGAACTCTGGTTCCTATGGCAACAGACAACTCCCATCGACTTTGAATGGAGAAAATGTTGTCCACGCATTATCTCCGTTATTTTCAATTGGATCTTTTCCATACTTGCAAAGAACAACAACTTACATAAGAGCTCGGATGAGTTCGAAATTCAGCCAGATCCGACCTAGGGCTGCGGATATATCTGCCCTTGAGCGTTTGAAAAAATCCCCATAGACTTATGGGAAAATCGTGTCCACGCATTATCTCCGCTATTTTCAATTGGATCTTTTCCATACTTGCAAGGAACAACAACATACAGAAGATCTTGGTTGAGTTTGAAATTCAGCCAGGTCCGACCTCGGGCTGCAGAGTTATCTGCCCTTGAGCGTTTGAAAAAATCCCCATAGACTTTGTATGGAGAAAATGTTGTCCACGCATTATCTTCACTATTTTCAATTGGATCTTTTCCATATTTGCAAGGAACAACAACATACATAAGAGCTCAGACGATTTCGATATTCAGCCAGATCTGACCACGGGCTTTGGAGTTATCTGCCCTTGAGCGTTTGAAAAAAATCCCCATAGACTTTGTATGGAGAAAATGTTGTCCACGCTTTATCTCCGCTATTTTCAATTAGATCTTTTCCATACTCGCAAGGAACAACAACATTTATAAGAGCTTGGAGGAGTTCGAAATTCAGCCAGATCCGACCACGGGCCATGGAGTTACCTGCCCTTGAGCGTATGAAAAAATCCCCATAGACTTATAATGGGAAAATGGTGTCCACTCTTTAACTTTGTTATTTTTGATCAGATCTTCTTCATTCTTCCATGTAGCAAGGACAGCCATGAGATCTCGGTTGAGTTCAGAATTCCACAAGATTTGACCATGGACTGCGGAGTTAGGTGCCCTTGAGTCCGTCGTCCGTCCGTCATCGTCAACAATTTCAAAGATCTTCTTCTTTGAAACAGCTTGGCCGATCAAAATGAAATTTTATGTGGAGCCTCCTTGGGTAGCGGCATTTCAAGTTTGATTGCGAAATCCAGGTCACATGACTAAGATGGCCGCCACGCCCATATATGGTAAAAACCACTCAAAAATTTTCTTGTCCAGTACCGGTGGGCCGATTTCCACGAAACTTGGTTTGTAGTATCAGTGACTCCAGCCCATCATAGTTTGATAAAATGATGACCCTGGGATGACCTTGACCTATTTTACAGCAAGGTCAATTTTGGAAACATAGGCTTTTACATGGGAAAAAGTAAAAACTATGGATTTTTTGAAAACTATTGCAGCCTGAGACCTGTAAAGTGGTAGATGCAAACAACTAATGGAGTAGATGAAGGTTTGTGATTAATTTAGATCAAGGTCATCTCTTAACCATGGCCATGGTCTGTCGCCCATACACACTTTTCAAACATTTTCATCTCTGAAACCCCTTGGCCAATCAAAGTGAAATTTTATGTGGAGCATCCATGGGTAGGGGGAATGAAAGTTTGATCATGAAATCCTGGTCACCTGACCAAGATGGCTGCCATGCCCATATCTGGTAAAAACCACTCAAAAATCTTCTTCTCCAGAACCAGCTGGCCAATTCTCATGAAACTCAGTATGTAGCATTTAGGACTTTAGCCCATCATAGCTTGTACATATGATGACCCTAGGATGACCTTGATCTATTTTACTGCAAGGTTAATTTTGGAAACATAGGCTTTTACATCGAAAAAGTGATAACTAGGTCTCAGGTGAGCGTTTACAGGACCATTGGTCCTCTGGTGTTTTGAGTTGTTTCCCTTGTATCCACAATTTCTTGTATATTTTGTGAAAGGTGAAAAAATGTTGGAATTTGTTTAACATAAATGAGAAAAAATATTTAGGTTATAGTTTAAGGTTTAAACAGATAGCCTTAGAGCAAGCAGTTCAGACACAGAACAGATAATGTGTGGTCATTGTACATGTACACCGAAATGTTTTAAAGTCTATAATTGATATACTTACGGATTGGTTGGGTTTGTAGTTATTTGTCGCACGTCACTGTGGAAGGGTAGAAGAGATGTGCTTACCTATTACAGTGACAATTTTTGTGCAGATGCAACAATTGTATCTGAATTATATCTGAATAATAAGGATAGTTTTAATAAGTTTTCAAACCTGCTTTTGTTGGATTGTTTTGTTTGTTTTTTTAGCAAAACATTTGCTCACCATAGTACTGTTTAAAATTTAGAAAGTGGTGGCTTCATCCAGACATGATGTAAAAGTGTTGACTGGGACGTTAAACCACAACAAAAAGTTGGACATACTGTATTATTTTGTTATGTGTTTTATATGTTTGTATATGTATACATAGGTTTTTTCATGTTTTGGCTTTCGCTCTACGGTAAGATTTGCTCCTGATGATTTTTCTTGACATTTATTCACAAAATTTGAAATAATCTACACCCGTATATTACTGTTAGTTCAGAAATTTTTATGCGAGAATTTAATTTTCGCTAATATTAGCGAATTTGTTACCTCGTGAAAAAAAAGTTCTCTTGCTATCAAAAGTTACTATAAGCTTTATAGACTGCACAAGTGCCTGCTCGCGAATTCATTAACTCGCTAATAAATCGGAAATGGAAAATTCGTGAAATAAGTCGCACAAAAATTTCCAAACTTACAGTATATCACTTCTAGGTGCTAAGTGCTAAATAGAGACATATGCTGTGCTGTGACTTAATTACACTTTCTTTTTGCCGAGATAGATTATGTAAATTTCTATTATTTTCTTGAGCATCTGATTTGACAAAGGGAATTATTCAGTTATTGGCGAATTGATGTACATTAGCGGGAAATGACCCAGAATTTTATTTATAATACACCACAATCTCTTTATAATGCACTAGTCAAGTCAAGTCAAGTCATTAGTCATTTGTCATCACGCACGCCCCCCCCCCCCCCCCCCACCGGCAGTGATTTTACCAACGAGCAGTCCCTGCAGGGTGGGGCTTTCAGCGGGGAAGTGAGTCCCCGCTATTCCATGGGTGTAGTAGGGGGGGGGGGGGCGTGGTTACAAACGACTAGTACATAACACTATTATTGGGGTCCAAGATTTTTTTTCATATTAGCTAACCTGGTCCCGAGGTTATAAAACTTTTTATGCCCCCAACTTTCAAAAAGTTGGTAGGGCATATTGCTTTCGGCTTGTCTGTCTGTCTGTGTGTGTGTGTGTGTGTACGTCTGTTAACTTTTGAATGGAGCATGTCAGGGATTTGAAATTTCATGTGTGTATTCCTCATGAAAAAATAGTTGACCCGTATTTTTTTCTTGTCCGAGTTATGCCTCTTTTCTGAGTTATTTCCCTTTGAAAACAAAATTTGAAAATCTTGTGTGCAAGATATCTAAAAAAGTATTTGAGCTAGAGCCTTCATATTTGGTATACTGGTTGTGGTTGAGGAGTAGATGACCTGATTAACTTTTGAGAACTTTCTGTCAAATTTTGACAAAAATACGGAATTTTGAAATTGTGATTAATTTTTGCACTTTTCGGTGAAATTTGAAACTTTTGAACGGTGAATGCTAGGGTTTTGAAATTTTTTAAACAGATTCCTCATGAAAAAATAGTTGACCCATATTTTTTTCATGTCAAAGCTATGCCCCTTTTCTGAGTTATGTCCCTTTGAAAACAAAATTTGAAAATCTTGTGTGCAAGATGTCTCAAAACGTATTAGAGCTAGAGCCTTCATATTTGGTATACTGGTTGGGGCTGAGGAGTAGATGACCTAATTATCTTTTGAGAACTTTCTGTCAAATTTTGACAAAAATACGGAATTTTGAAACTTTAATTAATTTTTGCACTTTTCGGTGAATTTTGAAACTTTTGAACGGTGAATGTTAGGGTTTTGAAATTTCATATACAGATTCCTTATGAAAAAATAGTTGACCCGATTTTTTGTTTATGTTCAAGTTATGTGTCTTTTTGGAGTTATGGCCCTTTTAAAACAAAATTTGAAAATCTTGTGTGCAAGATATCTAAAAAAGTATTTAAGCCAGAGCCTTCATATTCGGTACACTGGTTGGGGCTGAGAAGAAGATCACCTGATTACATTTTGAAGACTTTCCGTCAAATTTTGACAAAATTACTCTATTTTGAAATTTTTACTCCATTTCTAATTTATCTGCAAAAAGCTTACATTCTGTTTCTGGATCAAGGTCAAAACAGAGGCAACCAAACAGCTTCTTCAGGAAATTAAATTTCACTTCATTCAAATGAAATCATACAGGCTGCCAGTTTAGGGACAAGCATACAGTTGGGGGCATAGTGTTTTACAAACACGCATTTCTAGTTTTAAGCTCAGCTCAGCTGAGCATGAAAGGCTTTCAACTGCTAATAAATGCTGAAATAGTCAAAAATTGTGAAACATTCAGGTTCAAAACTCAAAAACTAGTAATTTATCCTGCACATAAATGTTAAAATGCCAACAATTGTTGGCATTTTAACATTTATGAGCAGGATAAATTTTAGTCTCAGCTGAGCTGAGCATGAAAAAAGTTTTATAACCTCGGGCCCAGTCTGTGTTATAACAGGTGTAAATCTATAGATATATAGCAAAATTAGTCAAAAGTGACCATTTGGGGTCCTTGAATGAATGGTCCGTGTTATAGCCAAAACCATATGAGCCCCGTCATGAGAAAACCAGATTTGTGCCTGTGCACAGCTTTGTTTTCACTACTCGGATAGTACTCAGATTTGTTTTTGCTACTCGGCTACTCTTCTTCTTAAATCCTAAATTTTATAGCTGCACAGGCCAGTTTGTGTCAGACCTGGTCGGAAACCCCGAAGACTGGTTTTCTTGTGTCTTGGCTCATATTATAATAAAGTGTGTTATAAAGAGGTTGAGGTGTATCTGATTTTGTAGCTCATTGTAAACATGCCCCAGCTGGCTGTATAACATGCATAGCGTTGATTGTAGTGATTTAACATAGGTTCTGGTCAACCAAGCCTCTTAGTGTAAAATAAAGTTAGATTCAAACTGGCTTTTTATAGCTCTAGAAACTTGTTAAAGGCTTCAAGTAAGGATTGAGAGGATCAAGAATTTTAAGCGGTCTTCGGGGTTTCGGATCAGGTCTGACACAAACCTGCCTGTACAACTACAGAAGATGGCAAGGGAGCTTGAAATTTCAGATTTAGGAAGAAGAATTGTACTGTCTGTGTAATGAATCAAAAACAAAGGCACTGATCAGCTGTGCAGTTACTGCACAGCTGATCTGCGCCTTTGTTTTCGCATAGGCAAACATCCGATTTTCTCATCACTCGGCTCAATTGTCATGAGACGTGTCATGAGAAAACATGCCTTTTGCTCCTTGTCATCACAGTCGACCTGACCAAAAAATATATTGACTGGCATATAACAAGTGAAACAAGCTTTTGTTCTGGTAGTATAGTTTATTTATGCACCAGTCATTTGTAACCACTGCTCCCCCACCTACGGGGAGGGGCGGGGATTATGCCTTTCAGCTTTTAGTGCCCTGATATGAGCCCCACCCCCAGGGGGGCAAACTGGAGGTCAAAACTTTGCTCTTTGCCCCGCCCTTAGCAATAGAAAATCTCCCTCGGGTAAGGATCCTAATGTCAAAACCCTGTCATTTCCCCTGCACTGTGGAGACACTCGAAAAGTAATTGCTCCGCACTTTAGCCCGACTATCCCCCACCCTTCCCCCGTAGGTGGGGTGGGCAGTGGTTACAAATGACTGGTGCATAAATAAACTAGCTCTGAAATATAAAACAAAGGGCTCTTCAAAGCTTAAAATAGCTTATTAGAATTATCATCTCTTTTATCTTTGAAAAATATTAGATGCATTCATTATCTATACGAAGGGTGTTCAAAAAGTTTGTGGAAAAGTGCCATCATATCCTTATTTTGTAAATTAGCTGAATTAAACGAATACAGTTATATAGACAAACATATTGTGTACATAAACAGCAAATTTGCTGCTCGGGCATGAATATAATGTTAACAGTGATTGCTATGGAAACCATACATCACGATTACCGGCCCACTTTTGATCGTCTTTACAAAAAGTTAATGTTTAATGATGATGTGGATGATGATGTGGAATTTGATAGTTTACCGTGCTATTTTCACCAAATTTTGTATGAGTAAATTTCAATATGTTTGCGGTAAGCATATGACGTGATATAAGTGTATGACGTCACTTAGTCGTAAAAAGGTACAAGTAGGCAAAGATCAGGAAAAGACGCAATCAGAAAGAGATTCCCACTCCAAAAACCGAGGTGGGAAAAAACCAAACCAACAATCAGGCACTTATACCATGAAACAATTCGTAAGCCGAATGAGCAGCTATTTTCCCAATAGGTGGCCACTCAGTTACCTTAACTTAATTAAAAATATGAAAACACACATAAGGCGCCAACAGCACAAAAAATTTTAAACACCAAGACATAAAACAAAAAGAACCACCACAGAAGTATCTGACTTGGAACGATCAGTAACACAAAGTTACTGGCGGGCTTAAACCGGTTTTACAGGATCCTAACCTCACCCTCAGCTTCTGCAGTGGTTCATAACATTTAGTTAGTTATTCGGTCCTCGTGGTGAATCTCTAACTAGTCAATGAATCATCAAGAACAAAAAAATAAATCATGATAAAGCAGCCATATTGTTTTGTGAGTATGCCTAAAATACACGGGGAACAATGGTGTTCAATCAATAATGTGCTTGGAACGGATTTTAAAAGAAAGAAACACTGCTAGGATCAGAAAATGCATATGGCGACAAGGACATTAAGAAAACGGCAAACTGCTAGTTGTATACACAATTTCTACATGGCCAGAAAAACGTCCATGTCAACTTGGGCAGTGTAGCTTCAAATAATGTCGAAAATGTTTGTCGTAATAGAAAAGAGTAGAATTTGTAAAATACACAATATATCGAGTTGTTGTTTCCGGGCACAAGTTACACAATTATACACATGTATCTGACAATAAGACCCCTATATGCCAGATGGATTCCCAAATACTTAAGAGCTAGCAAACAGTGGCAAAGATATATATAGCATGACATTGTTACGACATTTGGCCAGTTTTACCGTTGTTACCCTAGAAAAACACGTAATTTAATGCTTAATTTTCATCCAATTTTATTCAAATTTTGTGAATATGTGAATTATATGTTAATTTACAACACACACACAGAGAGCATGAATTTCCCATGAAAATTAAAAATTTGGCAGCACTTAACCACAAACTTTTTGAACGCCCCTCCATGAAAATTAAAAATTTGGCAGCACTTAACCACAAACTTTTTGAACGCCCCTCGTAAAAGGCATTAAGCTAAAGATTGTACTGTCTGTGTCACAAAATCAAGATGTCTGATCATTCTGTTTTACTTAATTATGCCCACAAGACTTGAGGCAACAATCCATTTCTTGCAAAATTAACCCTTTATCTGTCCTCTGCTGATGATTTTAGAGTTAGTGTGTGTAATATTGACATATTCACCATTCTTAGGAATCCTGTTTTGTTTTATACTTGTATAATTTTAGTTTTGAACTTTTGCGGATATGATAAATATGGTGTAGGTTTCCTGAAAGCTCGCCGTTTCATCTGTTTACTAATCCTAGCGTGATAAATCGGTTTATTTTTGGTCACTGGATAATTATTTGCTATTTTTTAAACATTAGATTGTTGAACTGCATAAAAGTTATTTCAAAACTACATGTACATTATCTTGACCCTCCCTTGTATATCCTTTATATCATTTCTTCCTGATACATGTACATATTTTTTTCATTAAAAATATAAGATTAATCTATACAAAAGATAAAGCAAAAGTCTATATTTTCTGCCTTGCTGGACCCTCCATTGTATATACCAGTGGCGGATTTAAAGGGGGTTCGGGGGTTCGCTTAAACCCCCATCTGCGACCAAATTATTTAATTTTCGTGGGGAAATTTGAGAAAATATTGGTAAAAGTAAGAAAACGAATCCCCCTAAATAGGTTTGAACCCCCTCTACAGAAATCCTGGATCAGCCCCTGTATACTGTACCTATAATGCTCCTGACTATTACTTTACTTTTTCCTGATATTTTGACAGGAGATGCATATTCAGATTTATATTGTGCATGTTAGACTGATTGACCTAAAAGTTAGAGCAAAATTCTATGTTATTCTGGGACCTCCCTTGTATACGAGTATACTTCTTTTGCTCCTGAATATTATCTGACCGGTTTAGAAACAAAACATTTTGCCATGTAGAAAGATTACCATATTCATTCTAGTTTGTTCACTGTACTCTTAACTTTTAAAAATAACAATCTAATAAGCACACACTAAAATGTTAACAACACTTAACCTTTAGCATGCTGAGCAATATAGTGAAATCGATATCGCAGCCCACTGACGTTTTTTTCCAATTTTTTCCGTGTTTTCTTAATTTTTGAGCCATAAAAACAGCTGAATAAATTCAACAAACGCAGTAAACAAATCTACTTTCGGTTTCGGAAGTCTTTGTTACGCCGATTTCTAGCGTAAAAATTCATCATACGTACCGTTACGATGTCATATTTCGGGTGTAAATGCACCCAATTTTCCATTTACCAGCGAAAAAAGCGCTGAAAATGCATTTCTAATGCAAAAATAACGAAAATCCGATCAAAATCGGCCGACAAATCGGTCCCAAAACCACAAGCCGCCATGTTGTTTTCATGCGCAACTGTCTGGGCATCGCTCATTAATATTCATAAGTAGGCAGTGGGCGAAAAGTGCGGGAAATTTGAAAGCGGTTTTTCTTGTCGACCGCAGTCGCCTCTAGTTGGCACAGATAGGTATTCCACGGTCGACCGCAGTCGCCTACAGCATGCTAAAGGTTAAACTACTGAATTTACGATGTTGAATATATCCATAATGATGTTATTGAAGTGTTCCAGTCATTGCAAAATAGTTTTTGATCATTTAAGGTTAAGTTTAAATTCGACTAATAGTCTGTATTTGTAAAACATTTCTGTAAAATATTATTATCCTAGTCAAACAGTGTGCACTTATGTTTTGTGGAAATGACTATGGGTGTGTGCTTATTGGAGCATGTGCACTAATTAGAATGAATATGGTATATAGTAGATGTTTATAACATTGTAATTTTATTTAAGATATTGTAATATGCATTCAACAATTTTCAATGTGAAAGAACACTTTTAGCAATGATACTTGTTCAACAGCTTCCTATACTTCAACATACTTTTTCTGAAACAAAATCTGTTTTGAATTTTTAACATGCTTTTTGTACACATCTTTTTCCTATAAACAAACAAACAGCTCTAATATACATACAATAAAAGCTTAATTTATACTGTACCATGAATGAAAATTTGGTTTATTATGAATTGGAGATTCATTTATCATATTACTATTTTCTTGCTACATAAAAGGAAGAGAACAATGCACACACACTCGACAGGACACCGCAGGGAACTCCCGAAAAAACTCCGGAGAAAAACGGAAAGAAAATAAAGAAAAATAAAAAAATTAAGGAGTGGAAACAGCATGGTAAAGTACGTAAAATATCCGACAAAAAAGAAATGTAATGTGCTGAATATTGTTTTCCATTTAGTTTGCCTTTAATAGCAAAACAACCAAATTTCCTTTTTTGATATTTACAAAGTGTCAAGATGACTAATAATAATACTAAACTAATAATGCATGGTGTATTTTTTTTATTAGCTCACCTGAGCTGAAGACTAAAAACAGAGAAAACCGGTCATCGGGATTTTCGACAAGGTATGACACAAACCGGCCTGTACAGTCACAGAAGATAGCTAGAAGCTTGAAAATTCGGATTTAGGAAGAAGAGGGATTGTACTATCCAAGTAGTGAAAACAAAGGCGCTGATCAGCATCGCAGTTACTGCGAAGCTGATCTGAGCCTTTGTTTTTGCATAGGCGACAATCCAGTTTTCTCATGACGTGTCTCATAGTATACATTTGCTCCCATGATCTGTTGTCCATGCGTTGTCATCATCGTTTGTCCACAATTTCTCTGTAACTGCTTGCACCACGAAATCCAAATCTTATATGGAGCCCCCCTAGGTAGGGGGAATGAAAGTTTGTTTGTGAAAACAGGGTAACATGCTCAACATAAATGCTACAAAATCTGGAAGCGAGCGCGGTGGCGTAGTGGTAGAGCGTCGGAATCGGAATTGAGAGGCCCTGGGTTCGATCCCCACAAGCGTCAACGTGTTGTGTCCTTGAGCAAGACACATCAACTCTCTACAGTACTGGTTAAACCCAAGAAGTGTGGGTTTTTTTGACTGAAAAATTGTTGACTGGGACGTTAATCCTCAAAACTAACAAACAAAATCTGGACCGCTTTTCATGAAACTGGGTATGTAGCATTTGGGACTTGAACTCATCAAATAATGACTATATGATGACTTAATCTCAGGTGAGCGTTTACAGGACCATTGGTCCTATGGTTTTGCTGTAAGCTGCAAACTAAATGGAAAAAAATCAATGTACACATTACTTTTTTGGTTGGGTATAGTTTGCACTAGAGTGACCCACCTGCCTGATTAACTGGAGTTGAAGTGCTTTTAATTTAGCTTGACAATTTATTTGAATATTTTTGTAAACATTAGGCAATTTTATTTTTTAACATGCGCTACAGGCTACATTAATTTCTAATTGTTGCTTGTACAGTAAAATATTTTTCCCCAAGAATATTATATGCCCTAAGCTATGTTTTAAATGTAGCAGCAATTTTTGCTATATTTTGAGCTTGAAAATTGTAGATGGAGTGTCAAGTGTCTCCACTTGTAGTGTGTCAGTCTTGGAATTAGCTATCTGGGATTTTAATCCTATTGCTGCCATAATGTTTCTTTGACCAAGAAACTATCCACATACTTAGTACTGCTTCAATATGAGCCACATCATGAGAAAACCGGAATTTTGCCTAGGCGAAAACAAAGGCGCAGATCAGCTTTGCAGTAACTGCAAAGCTGATCAGCGCCTTTGTTTTCGCTGTTCGGATAGTAAGATTCCTCCCCTACCTCTACCGAACATTTCAAGATTCTAACTGAGCCTGTGCATGAGAAAACCAACAATTTGCATAGGCGAAAGCAAATACGCAGATCAGCTTCGCGGTCACCGCGAAGCTGATCAGCGCCTTTGTTTTCGCTACACGGATAGTACAGTCCCTCTTCTTCTTAAATCCAAAATTTCAAGCTTCTAGCCTGTTTCTGTGACTGTACAGCCTGGTTTGTGTCAGACCTGGTCGGAACCCCAAACTGTTGGTTTTCTCATGCACAGGCTCATTACTTTCTTCTGATACTGTACAGGCCGGTTTATGTCATACCTGGTCAGATACCCCGAAGACAGGTTTTCTCGCGTCACGGCTCATATTCAAAGCCTGATCACAAAACTAAAATGTTTTTTTTAGGTTTTTCTTGTTTGAATTTTAGCACTTTTAAATTTAGTTTGCCACTTCAGAGCTTCACAAATGTTTTATATTTATTAATTTTTAGCTTTTGGCTTCAAAGTACAATACATTATTAGCAACCATTTGTGCAAATAAGCATTAAATTTTAAAGAAAAATGTAAAAGCACTAAAACCAGCAATCCACTAATATGACTATTTTTAATCCGCAGAGTTTTGAAATTTCCTTTTCACAGAGTTTAACCAATTCACAGTTAATTTGCTTGCACAGGAGAAAGCTACATGTAAAATAATGCCATCTTGACTAGAATAGTCAGTTATAAAAGTTGCTAAAAGCTTTAACCATGTGATATGCAGGGTTGTAGCTCTCTAAACGGTACTTACACATGTCAGAGAAGCCTCCGTAGCGCAGTGGTTATGACTCTTGCCTTGTGAACCAGGGGTTGCTGGCTTGACCCAGGGCTTCTCCAGTCTGTCAGATGAGACTATAAAACGCGGTTCCGTCTCCATATGACCTTAGCTGTTGTTGGGACGTTAAAACCCACATCAACCAACAGTTATGTCAGATTTTGCCTTATGATTTAGTTTTTGATCGCAGCTCTAACACAGCTTTAAATAAGTGCTGTTTTTAATGCAAGATAATTTGTAAATATTGTTGTTATGTTGCCAAAATGTTCATTTTGTGTTTTTTTAAAATATCTCAGTCAACAACTTTTCAGTCATGTAGGTATGTAGTCACCACTTCCTGGAACCAGTTGTTCAAAACTAACGACGTCGTTAGTTAACGTTTCGTTAAAATTTCAAACATTAATATTACAAATACAATTGCCCCACACTTTAGCCTGGCTACCCCCACCCTTCCCCGTAGGTGAGTGTGTGTGTGTGTGGGGGGGGGGGCAGTTGTTACTAATGACTTATGCATAAGCCGCTGTGCTCCTCATTTTCCATACATGTATGTATCAATGCTTTGTTGGATCAGTTTTCATATAATTTGTATAAGGCTGTTTCCAGGGTTTAGACTTATTTATCTCTTTTTAGAGTACCTGCAATTCAATAATGATTTTCAAAAAGAAATAACCTCGTCTCCATGTTAAGATATAGCATTGAATGAAAAGTGTTGATGCTCCATAATTACATGATGATAATTCATATTAAAATGTATGTCAATTTTTATTTTTTATTTGCATAGATCTTATTTCCCTTTAGAACGTTATTGGGCATATTACATGTATTTATGTTTGTTAAATATATGTACACTGTATGTTTTCGTCTGTGTTGTTGAGTCAAGTCTACATTGTTTTGTTATTGTTATTATGGGAAAAAAAGTGTTTAAATGTTGTAAGCATCTGTCATTGGTCAGATGTATCACTTGTTCTGTTTTGATTGGCTGACAATTTCTGTTTACTAATGATAACAGATGGTGATTGGTCAAATAATGAGTGTAAGAGCTGTCATTGGTCAGATGTATCATTTGCTTTTGTTTGGTTGTCAGCATCTGCTTTAAAGTTCATTGAAGATATGGTGTTTGTCAGAAGCCCATTTATTCAGCTCTGATTGGTCAGAGATACTGTATGCTCCATTTTGATTGGTTGACCTATGTTTCAGTCCTTACTGAAGATAGCAGAATGGTTATTGGTCAGATTACTCCATTTATTCAATTCTGATTGGA
This sequence comes from Rugalucina vietnamica, assembly GCA_964017185.1. Classification (NCBI taxonomy): domain Eukaryota; kingdom Metazoa; phylum Mollusca; class Bivalvia; order Lucinida; family Lucinidae; genus Rugalucina; species Rugalucina vietnamica. Next base: position 19,126,205 of record OZ024885.1, read on the forward strand.
CAAAGATATAGTGTGCACCATTTTGATTGGTTGACAACTTCTGTTTTCAGGTCTCACTAAAGATAACAGATACAGATTGGTCAGGGATACAGTCTACTCTGTTTTGATTGGTTGACAACTTCTGTTTTCAGGCCTCTCTGAAGATAGCAGATGCTGATTGGTCAGATAAATTCTCTCTAGATACAGTGGGCAGCTCGGGTACAGTGCAGAGCAAGACAAAAGCTCGAACATATGAGGTAAATATCATCTCACAGATAAAATAAAGAAACAAAATGTTGGTTTTACACTTTTAAACAATGGTACTGTACATAATGTTTCCTTTGAAATAATTGAAAATAGAAATATATAAATGAATAAATAATGTAGTAAGAACTTTACCTCCAGATGTAATATGAGTTGCATCATGAGAAAACTGGATTTTCGCTTATGCAAAATCAAAGGCGCAGATCAGCTTTGCAGTAACTGCGAAGATGATCAGCGCCTTTGTTTTTGCTACACGAATAGTACAATTCCTCTACTTTCTAAATTATCTGAGGTACAGCATGTGATGGAGAAAATGTAAATAAAGGGAGTGCCGTCTTCACCTGTTATACCATACCTGTCAACTTTTTGAAATTTCAAAGAGTGAGATTGCGAGCGACAACCCTAAAGTGACAAGTTTTTGCGCGTATTTTTTCTTCACAATTTTTAGGGAGTGAGATTTTTTAGTTTAAAATCAAGAACTTGGTCACAGAAATTAGCAATAGTTACAAAACTTTCATATCAACTGGTATATATTTACACTATTTAAGGCATAAATATTTACATAAAAACATACTTAAAACTGATATGAGTTAATTACATTCTTAAATATAATATATATTTTAGAACCTAAAATATTATTTAAAGTTGCAGTATATGAAAATCTATGAAAGTCTTCCCACACAAGATTTTTTTTGCAATCTTGCTGTCTGGAAACATTTGTTTGCATATTTTGAAAAAATGGTCAGCCACTGTAAAGGGGAGGTTATGTTCCGCGATGAAGTAACTGAACAAAGTTTCACTTGTGATAACATCGTCGTCACCCTTTTTGAGCATAAAGTTGTTTATCGAGCTTTGTTTACCAGCCTGATTCGATCGCTTATGAAGATCCGTTCTTCAAGTTTCTTTACGTTGTTTATTCCGGTGTGAGAGATGCTAAAATGTCTCTGGCAACATTTGCAAAAGCAAAACGCCGTCCCCTTGTCGCTTTTGGTGACCCAAGCACGTTCGATCGCCCACTTATCTTTGAAGCTGCACCCATATCTTTTTTTCTCTGGCGGCGTTTTCACCATTTTTCTTCCTATATGGCAGAAATTACACAGCATGTACAAAATATACACAGCATATTACGTTTAGAATACTTCGGTCATTTCCATTCAGTTTGTATTGGAATTCGGCATATCTAAAAATAGTCACGATTTAGGTATTTTTATCGTTTAGCTGTTTGAGCGCGTGACTCGCTAAATTTAGAAACTCTCCAGAGGGTGCAGTTTCACAATCATAAATAAAAATGGTGGATGGAAATTCCAAGCGTGAGATCGCTGTAAAATCGTGTTTTTTTAGCAATTTTAGCCAATTTGTGATGAATTCCTGGACTTGAATTCGTGTCAAGCACGCTTGATTCGTGTGTGTTGACAGGTATGCTGTTATACATGACTGAATAGGTTGATCTCATTGTTTAGGTTGGAGTCAGCATAACCTTATCCAGCTCTGGACTGACGAAGATAGTGACCATAACACCATACTTCATGCTTGTCAACTCATCGCCATACACCATGCTGTGTAAAGAGGTGGCTGAGACTAGTGGTTGGATTGAAGTCCCTCCAAAACAGGTTTGTGGTTTATAATTTGATATAGGATGGGGGTAGGGATTATTACACTCAGGTCTGACCAAGATAGTGACCATAACACCATACTTCATGCTCGTCAACACGTCACCATTCACCATGTTGTGTAAATAGGTCATTGGATGGACGTTCCACCAACACAAGTAAATGTATATTACTTGCATAACTTGGTTAAGGATGTTATTGTATCAACTTGTGGACTGATTGTGATGTACTGTACTGGAAATGGCATTTAGACTAAGTTGTCATTTGACAAAATGGTATTTAGATAAAATGGGTTTAGACAAAATGGCCTGCACCCTATAGAATATGGAGGCTGAACACATTACAATCATATGTAGCTTACCTGAGCCAAAGGCTCACAAGGTGAGCTTATAGGATGGGACTCAAGCCGTCGTCCATCCATCTGTGGGTCGTCGTCCACCATTTTCAGATATCTTTTCTGAAACTGTTTAGCCAATCAAAGCCAAATTTTACATGAAGCATCTTTAGGAAGGGGGAATCAATGTGTTTATAAATAATCCAGGTCACATGACCAAGATGGCCACTATTGGAAAATTTCTTCTCCAGAACCAGTGAACGAATTTCAAGGAAACTTGGCATGTAGCATCAGGGACTAGAGTATGACAATGTATTAATTAATCAATACCCTGTGATGACCATGACCTATTTTACACCAAGGTCAGCATAGGTTGCCCATGAAAATGTTAAGATGCCATTTAAAGGGAAAATCTTGCAGGAAATGGGCAATTTGACAGAAATTTATGAATTTTTCAAAAACACTAGACCCCAGGGATTCATCTGCCCCCACCCATGCATGTTACCATAGTATTCAAACATCTTGTCCTCTGAGCCAAACATCTATAGGAAGGGGAAATCAATTTATATATAAAAATCCAGGTCATATGACCAAGATGGCGGCCATGCCATATATGGTAAAAAACCCAACTACTTTTTTGTCCATTATGATTGAAAATAATGACTCTCAGGTGAGCCTCATTGCCCTTTGGGCTTCTTGTTATTAAATCATTATTACTGTGTGTCCCCCACTGGCCTATACACTACAACAAAGACATGGTGATGCAAGCCAAGATAAAAGATACAGATGTATCTACGGGACATTTCTACTTCAACAAAAACCATAGTACCCTGCTGAGGCTATATAATGTTATATTTGTTCTGTTTACAGTGTGTCCCCCACTGGCCTATACACTACAACAAGGACATGGTGATGCAAGCCAAGATAAAAGATACAGAAGTAGTTACGGGACATTTCTACTTCAACAAAAACCATAGTACCCTGCTGAGACTGGATAATGAGGTATAAATATCATAAATGCTTTTATAGACAGAAGAGTGATTGCCAGTGACTAGAAAAGGAATGTACATTAAGTGCTATGCTTGGGGTTGGTAGATCTTGACCTCCACACAAGTTAATCACATTATGAAAGAATACTTTTGTGATATAAACTTAAGAAAAATATTCATTCAGGAGTAAAAAAAGATCCATTTGAACACCAAAACATGGCCATATTATAAATTATGCAAAACTAAGTTATAGATGGGTGTGTACTGGGAATTTAGATTTGATTAATTTCTTTTTCCCAGTATGGTGGAATCAGTGTAGAATGCCAGGAAACTGAGGCTGCTATGGTGACGACCTTGACCCACTATAAAGATGGAATGGCGGCTGTTCTAATAATCAACCACACAGAAAGATGTGACCTCAACTTCAATCAAAGGTACTCTAATTTATTTAACCATTATTTTTACATCATTATGGAAAATTTGGTCTGTTAGGCTGCCACAGCAAGGACCTTGATCTACTATATCAAGATGGAATGGTGGCCGTTCTCATAACCATACAGAGAGATGCAACCTCAACTTCAATCAAAGGCACTCTAACTCATAAACATTATTTTTACTACATAAGCATTTTGAGTTGCAATGGCAAGGACCTTGACCTAATATACTAGGCGATGGACGCAATAATTTTTGTAACATAATTTTCATTTTCCTTGTTTTTGCCGCAGTCTGGAATAGATAAAAATGTAAAACTGGTTCTAAATGACATAAAATTTACAGCTTTCCCGGGTGCAAAAAGGCACCATGTAAGAGTGTTGACTCTCGTTCTGCCGGTGTCACAATGCAAGGGTGCATAACAACTATTTACAACACCCTGACCTTATTTGTTTTTTGTTTTTTTTATTTTGGTTGGTACTTGATCATTGCAAAGTGTTAACCTTTTTATGTTCTAAAATGTAAAAAAAAAAGAAAGAACAAATTCTTAACATATACAAAAATCACTGTTATACTGCCATATGAGCCTGTGCATGAAAAAACCAACAATTTGGGTTTCTGACCAGGTCCGACACAAACCAGGCCGTACAGTCACAGCATAAAGCTAGAAGCTTGAAACTTTGGATATAAGTAGAAGAGGAATAGTACTATTCGTGTAGCGAAAACAATGGCGCTAATCAGCTGTGCAGTTACTGCACAGCTGATCTGCGTCTTTGTTTTCGCATATGCAAATTTTTGGGTTTCTCATGCGAGGGCTTAGTTATTTCTTTGTTCTAGTGATGTAAAGACTCAACCCATTGACTCAAGCCAGAAATGGTGACTCAGCCAATATGCAAATCGTTGGTTTTCTCATGCGAAGACTCTATTATATCTTTGTTTCAGTGGTGTAAAGACTCAGCACATTCTGAAGCCAGAGATGGTGATGTTATATTCCTGGGAAAATACTCTAGAGAAACGGGACCTTGTCTGGACGTGTGGGAAACAAAAAGGGGTCAAAAATGACCTGTCACAGGTACTAACGCCATTGTTTGAATCATTATGAAAACTTGCCCATGCAATAATCAGAGATTCTTTTAGCTTTTCAGCTGAAAAATTTTCATATTTTTCTTATTTTTGCTCAAAACATAGATTGTGGGTACATGTTAGATCCGCCTCACCTAGGCAGTTCTAACAAGTATCCACAATCTATGTTTTGGAGGAAAAATAAGAAAAATAGGTATACCCCTGCAGACCCCAGTTTTACTATATGAAAGTGGGGTTTAATGGGGTAAAAATTTCACGGACATGTTTTCATGATTAAGTTGGATAAACCATTTTTTGACGAATGGATTTTCCCATTTGGGTGAGTTCACTTTGAGTGATTTTGAAGTTTTATTTCGTTTTTTGATGAAATTCCTGGAAACAAACAGAATAGCCCCAGATGGGACGCCACTTTTTGCCGATGTCCCTTAGAAAGGACAACAGGTTTAAATGAGTTAATTTGTCCTAGTTAATGAATAAAAATGAAAGAAGAGAAAAGAATTAGCTCATCTATATAAAATGGAAGCTCACGAAGACCTCAGATTTTACAGGTTTTAAACTGTTCTCACATTGGGGTGGGGGGCGGGGTAAATTTAGCAAAAAAAAAAGTCTGGATGTGTGGAGGCAAAAAAGTTATATAAAATGCTGATAAATGATGTGACATATAAGATTTTTGAGGCCCCCGTACAGTTCTCTAGGTAATTTATTCAAGCCAAAAATATTTTTCCTTATCCTATAATAATATGTCCATATGAAGTATACCCCCTCAAACCCCACTTTTATATAGTTTAAGTAAAGCTGGGGTATAAAGGGGCATAGGTGTTCCGCCCTATACGCACAGTACGTATGTGCGTAATGTAAAAAGTTAAAAGTAGCTCAAATTATGGCGTTTTTGTCATTTTTAGCTCACCTGAACCGAAGGCTCACAAGGTGAGCTTATAGTATGGTAGTCGAGCCGTCGTCCGTGCGTCCGTTAGTGCGTTTGTCCGTGCGTGTGTGGGTCCGTCCACAATTTCAGTCTTGAATATCTCCACAACTACAGGTGCGTTCACTTATTAATATACCCCTGCGATATTCACAAATAAATTGACAACTTTTCTTGTTTTTGAACAATCGTCACTGGCAAGAAATAGACAACTGGATGAATTTGTTTATATAATATGTTAAGTATGTCTATAAATATTTGCTTTGCATATAAAACTTTCAGATCGTGTGATGTTGTATGCTTAAATTGATTACATAGCATATGGAGCCAAATTTTTAACAAAAATTTCGCGGATATTCGAGTTTCAAAGATTCCACAAGGAACCATGGTAAATGGTTGGTAAATGTGTTTGTACATTTTAAAAGTATAGCCATTTTTGTGCCACGGCTGAAAATTTGGTGTCTTTAAGAGCATTATTTACAAAGTTACACCCTGATTTTTGTTTATTGTACATTTTAGAATTTCATGGTAAAACGGTTTTTACAATATAAAACTAAGCATGCCAGTGTCATTTTGCAAGAAAACTAATATTCTGCCAGGACGAGTTTACGAACCAAGCTTGCTGGTAGGTTCCTTTATGAGTAAGCGTGCCTTAAAGCACTGTGGAGTCACCTATGGCTTTGTATTCAGCCAAAACGTGGGTTGACATTTCATCATACAATTCCTGATTTGTTTCCTCGGGACAGAATACCACAGGAAACTTGGACTTTCACAGATTATGTTTAATAGCTAGGCTTTCTCTCTTTGCTTCATAATATTAAAATCCTCTCGTATATGCATAAGTCAAGGAAAACACCAGGGCATGCAAAGACAGACATTCCTCTAACATCAATAATGTGTTTGCGGATTAAGGATGAATACAAAGAACATTGCCTTGCATAATTTTTTGACATCCTTTATTGGCATGTATATTTCCATGACTTAAACGCTGTAGAAGAGATTTGAAATATCACGAAGAGGAGAATTAGAGTCATTGCCTAACAATATATTTAGCCAACTTAGCCCCTCGGTGGGTAGGAAACAATCATGAAACTGTGTGATGAAATGCCAGTCCCACGTTTTGGCAGATAGCAAAGTCATGGGTGACTCCACAGTGCTGTAAGCCATGCTTAATTCATGAACGGACCCACTAGCAAGCTTTGGTCGTAAAACCGTCCTAGATGAATATTAGATTTCTTGCCAAATAACACTGACATGCTTAGATTCGTATTGTAACAACCGCTTTATCATGAAATTCTAAAATGTATAATGAATGAAAATCAGGATGTAACTTTGTAAATAAAGCTCACAAAGACACCAAATTTTCAGCCGTAGCACAAAAATGGCTATTTTTTCATAATGTACAAACAAAATTACCAACAATTTACCATGGTTCCTTGTGCAATCTTTGAAACTCGAATATCAGCGATTTTTTGGTAAATAATTTGGCTCCATATGTTATGTAATCAATTTAGGCATACGGCATCACACGATCTGGAAGTTTTCTATACAGAGCAAATATTTATAGACATGCATAACATATTTATAAACAAATCCATCCAGTTGTCTATTTCTTGCCAGTGACGATTGTTCAAAAACAAGAAAAGTTGTCAATTTATTTGTGAATATCGCAGGGGTATATTAATAAGTGAACGCACCTGTAGTCAGTCAATTGCAATCAAATTTTATCAGAAGCATCATTGGGGTAGGGGAAAGGTTGCATAAAGTTTTGGGCAGGTCGGATCAGAACTCTGGTTTCCATGGCAACAGATAGCTCCCATAGGGTTACAATGGGAAAAATGTTGTGAACACTCTAGCGCCTACATTTTTGATAAGATCTTCTTCATTCTTGCAGGTAATGAGGACAGCCATAAGATCTCAGATGAGTTCGAAATGCGGGTGGATTGGACCATGGACTGCGGAGTTAGCTGCGCTTGAGCGTTTGAAAAAATCCCTATTGACTTACAATGGGAAAGATGTTGTGAACACTCCAGCGCTTTCATTTCTGATCAGATCTTCTTCATTCTTGCAGGTAACAAGGACAACCATAAGATCTAGGATGAGTTCGAAATTCAGCAAGATTCGACCATGGACTGTGGAGTTGCCTGCCCTTGAGCGTTTGGAAAATGGCTGTTAAGTGTTGTGAACACTCTAGCACCTACATATGTGATCGGATCTGCTTCATTCTTTCATGTAACAAGGACAGCCATTAGATCTCGAATGAGTTCGAAATTTGGCAAGATTCGACCATGGACTGCGGAGTTAGCTGCCCTTGAGCGTTTGAAAAAATCCCCATTGACTTACAATGGGAAAGATGTTGTGAACGCTCCAGCGCCTTCATTTCTAATGGGATCTTCTTCATTCTTGCAGGCAACAAGGACAGCCATAAGATCGCGGATGAGTTCTAAATTCAGGGTGTTTCGACCATGGACTGCGGAGTTACCTGCCCTTGAGTGTTTGAAAATTCAATATTTTGTGTTGTGGCCACTCTAGCGCCTTCAATTTTGATCAGATCTTCTTTATACTTGGAAGTAACAAGGATAGCCATAACATCTCGGATGAGTTCGAATTTCAGCCAGATCAGACCCTTGACTGCAGAGTTATCTGCCCTTGACTGTGTGAAAAATCAATATTTAGTGTTGTGGCCACTCTAGCGCCTTCATTTTTATTCGGATCTTCTTTATTCTTGGAAGTAACAAGGACAACTATAATATCTCGGATGGGTTCGAATTTCAGCCAGATCTGACCTCTGACTATGGAGTTAGCTGCCCTTGAGTGTTTGAAAAATCAATATTTTGTGTTGTGGCCACTCTAGCATCTTTGTTTTTCAGTGGGTCTTCTTTATTCTTGCAGGTAACAAGAATAACTACAATATGTCGGACGAGTTTGAATTTTGGCCAGATCCGACCTCAGACTGCGGAGTTAGCTGCCCTTTAGTGTTTGAAAAATCAATATTTATAGCCCCGCTTTGAAAAAGTGGGGCTATACTGGATTCACCCTGTCCTTCCGTCGTTCTGTCCTTCTGTTATTCCGTCATTCCGTTATTCCGTTATTCCGTCCATAATTCTGTTACCACTCATAACTTGAGAACCAGTTGTAAGACTTTAACCAAATTTGGCATATGCATCAATATTGACAATATTAACTTATGTATAAATGCATGTCAGTTTCCCCAAATTTGCATAAGAGTTATTGCCCTTGGATGGCCCTATATTGACATCAGAATTTCGTTTCCGCTCAATATCTTGAGAACGAATTGACAGAATCCGACCAAATTTTGTATGCACATCATCATTGACAAGATCTAGCTTGGGATTGTTACCCGTCATTTTTCGCAAAATTTTGACGGAGTTACGGCCCTTGATTGACGTCAGAATTTCGTTTCCGCTCAATATCTTGAGAACGAATTGACAGAATCCGACCAAATTTTGTGTGCACATCAACATTGACAAGATCTAGCTTGGGATTGTTACCCGTCATTTTTCGCAAAATTTTGACGGAGTTACGGCCCTTAATTGACGTGAGAATTTCATTTCCGCTCAATATTTTGAGAACGAATTGACAGAATCCGACCAAATTTTGTGTGCACATCAACATTGACAAGATCTAGCTTGGGATTGTTACCCGTCATTTTTCACAAAATTTTGACGGAGTTACGGCCCTTAATTGGCGTCAGAATTTTGTTTCCGCTCAATATCTTGAGCACGAATTGACAGAATCCGACCAAATTTTGTATGCACGTCATCATTGACAAGATCTAGCTTGGGATTGTTACCCGTCATGTTTCGCAAAATTTTGACGGAGTTACGGCCCTTGATTGACGTCAGAATTTCGTTTCCGCTCAATATCTTGAGAACGAATTGACAGAATCCGACCAAATTTTGTATGCACATCATCATTGACAAGATCTAGCTTGGGATTGTTACCCGTCATTTTTCGCAAAATTTTGACGGAGTTACAGCCCTTGATTGACGTCAGAATTTCGTTTCTGCTCAATATCTTGAGAACAAATCGACAGAATCCGACCAAATTTTGTGTGCACATCAACATTGACAAGATCTAGCTTGGGATGGTTACCCGTCATTTTTCGCAAAATTTTGACGGAGTTACGGCCCTTAATTGACCACAGAATTTCGTTTCCGCTCAATATCTTGAGAACGAATTGACAGAATCCGACCAAATTTTGTATGCACGTCATCCTTGACAAGATCTAGCTTGGGATTGTTACCCGTCTGTTTTCGCAAAATTTTGACGGAGTTATGGCCCTTGATTGACGTCGGAATTTCGTTTCCGCTCCATATCTTGAGAACGAATTGACAGAATCGAACCAAATTTTGTATGCACATCATCATTGACAAGATCTAGCTTGGGATTGTTACCCGTCATTTTTCTCAAAATTTTGACGGAGTTACGGCCCTTGATTGACGTCAGAATTTCGTTTCCGCTCAATATCTTGAGAACGAATTGACAGAATCCGACCAAATTTTGTATGCACGTCATCATTGACAAGATCTAGCTTGGGATTGTTGCCCGTCATTTTTCGCAAAATTTTGACGGAGTTACGGCCCTTGATTGACTTCAGAATTTCATTTCCGCTCAATATATTGAGAATGAATTGACAGAATCCGACCAGATTTTGTATGCACATCATCATTGACAAGATCTCGCTTGGGATTGTTACCCGTCATTTTTTGCAAAATTTTGACGGAGTTATGGCCATTTATTGAGGTCAGAATTTCGTTTCCGCTTAATATCTTGAGAACGAATTGACATAATCAGACCAAATTTTGTATGTGCATCAATATTGACGAGATCTAGCTTGTGATAGTTACCTGTCATTGTTTTTTTCACCCTGCAAAAAAAGCTGAGAAGCGGGGCTATAGTCAGATTCTCTGACAATTCTAGTTTGTATTGTGACCACTCTAGCCCCTTCAATTTTGATCAGATCTTCTTCATTCTTGGAAGAAACAAGGATAACCATAACATCTTGGATGAGTTCCAACAATTTGAGCCAGATTCGACCCAGGACTGTGGAGTTAGCTGCCCTTGAATGTTTGAAAAATCAATTTTTAGTGTTGTGGCCACTCCAGAATCTTCAATTTTGATCAGATCTTCAAAAAAAAAAAAAAAAAAAAAAAAAAAAAATCACTTTGTCCAGTGACTGTACTTGTTGTCTCTCAGGTGAGCGATCGTTGCCCTTGGGCTGCTTGTTAGATACAAATTTAGCTTTTTTAGCCCTTTGGTGCGTATAAATTGAAATTCTATGGTTACGCCCTGGTAGGGGTTTGCACTTTTTAGCTCAGGTGAGCTTATAGTATGAGCCGCGACGCGAGAAAACCGGTCTTCGGGGTTTCCGACCAGGTGCGACACAAATCGGTCTGTACAGTCACAGGAGCAGGCTAGATACTTGAAATTTTGGCTATGAGTAGAAGAGGAATTGTACTATCCGAGTAGCGAAAACAAAGGCGCTGATCAGCTTCGCAGTTACTGCGAAGCTGATCTGCGCCTTTGTTTTCGCATAGGCAAAAATCCGGTTTTCTCGCGATGCGGCTCGTATGGTAGTGGAGCCGTCATGCGTCCAGCGCTCGTCCGTTCACACTTTCAATTACAAATATCTCCATAACTAGTCAGTCAATTTCAATCAAATTTTAGATGAAGCATCATTGAGGCTGGGGAAAGGTTGCATAACAGTGATTTTTTTCGCTATAAAACCGACTCCGGTTTTAGGAGTTGTTCCCAATGGCAAAAAGTATCTTTTTTTCCCAAATGCATGGTTCAAAATTCCCAATCTGAGAAAGTTTCCCAATCAGGCACATAACTGCAACCATAATTTATACAATTATGTACTGACAAAAGCAACAATTAGTCAAATAATCTGATATTTGTGACAAGGAATAAAGCTAATTTTCATGCATTCCAGTCATACTCTTATCATGATATTTTTACCAATTTTCTGGTCTTAAGATAAATGTCCCTGATTTTCCCAATTGACGATAAATTTAGGCTATTTTTCCCAATTGAACGGTACTGGTACCATTCCCAAAATGCTGAAAAAAATCACTGCATAAGGTTTTGGGCCAGGTCGGATAAGAACTCGGGTTTCCATGGCAACAGATAGCTCCCGTAGACATACAATGGAAAAAACATGAAATTAGAAAATCTTCTTCTTCGAAACCACAAGGCCCAGAGTTTTGATATTTTGTTTGTAGCAATGTATAGTGGTCCTCTATATAAATCCTGCCAACCATGCCTCTGTGGTCCATACAGGCCCTGCCCTGGGGGCATCATTCCATAGACGTTTAATAGAAATACATGATAAAATCTTTTACTCTGAAACTGAAAGACATCTGGAGCTCTACATAAATCCTGCCAATCATGCCATTGAGGTCAAATATGGCCCCACTACAGGGTTCATTATTGGACCCTGACCTTATGTGATTATTTTTTTTCAAGTGAACCAAAATGGCAGACAAGAGGATAAAAAATTCAGACAAGAGCTATTCTGTCGTTGTAAGTAGGGTTTCAAGGCAAGGTCACATGACCAAGATGGTCACCATGCTAATATATGGTAAAAACCCAAACTACATATACTTTGTCCAGTGACTGTACTTGTTGACTCTCAGGCAAATGATCACTTCTCTTAGACTACTTGTATTGTCTTGTCCCTTCATTTGTTAGCGTAGCTGAGTGGCCAATTTTCATGAAATAGCTTTAAGAACACGTGCATTCGTAGTTCTTACCAATGGTAAAAATGGTACATGTACCATTGGTGGACAATTTCCGTTCAAGGTTTTACCAATGGTACCATTGGTAATGCTGTTGGTACCAATGGTACCAATGTTACCAGCGTATGGCAGCAAATAATGCAGACAAACTACAGCATGGGTAAATCTACCAACACGGGAAAAGTCACGTGATTCAATATGGTGAGCATAAAAATATTTAATGAATCTCGTAATTAAGCACAATTTTTGTCATAGCTGCAAATGTCAATTTTATAAATAACACAATATACATATAGAAAATAAAACAGACAAACACGAGTGAGGTGGATTGATCAATATGATAAAAATACCACCATGTGATCTACCAACAGAACCATTGGTACCAATGGTACCATTGGCAGAAGAAAAACATTCAGGGTTTTCTGGTTACCATTGGTAAAAATGGTACCATTGGTAGATTTGCAGATTTTACCATTGGGAAAACCCTGAACGTAGCCAACATTATATGCATAAGTTACTGTTTAACACTTGTTTATCGCTAGAGTATATTGATTGGTGCTTGTATAATTTATTATGTTCTCTTGAATTGTCATTCAAAGTCTATCATGAATCAGGGATATTTCCAAATCCTCTATTCTAACAGTTGAATGCACACACCAGAAGTTTATGAATATATTCAAATGTGTGTATTTCAGAACTTGTAAAATTTAATAAAGATTCTAGAGCAATCAAGACATAGGCTGTGTTTTTTTGGCACCAAAACGGCGTACGCCGCTGTCTCGCCGGTGCCTCCTTCACGCCGTACCGGCCTACGCCGTACCGGCCTACGCCGGTCTAAGCCGATCACGTGACTGGCTAAACGGCGCGTTCGAGTAAAAGAGTGCCAACGGCGAATAAAGAAAACCAAGCCCCCCCCCCCCTCTCCCCCCTACATACACCCCAAAAAGAAATAGATCAGGTTCTCAGGCCCTCCTTTGTCGATTTTGATTGCCTCTCACTGGTCTCTTCTTCTTGCTTCGATAAATCGATAAAAAAAAAGCACCCTCATCAGGTCAAGCTCAAAATTTAAATGTCATTATATAATGTTTTACTGACCTAAACACACACTGAATAAAAGGTGGTTTTACCATATCTGAATGTACGAAACTGCATTTAAACTATAGTGTGTATTTGGCCTTGTGATAATGAAATTTTCGGGATTTTATGTGGCTGCATTATAGATAGACAAATTTGTTATTGTCAGAGTTTGGTACTAAATTTGTCGTAACATATGCAACAAAAAATTTGAAAATCGGCCAGTAGATAAAAAAGTTATGCAAGAAATAATTTTTGAATAGGGATTTAACACTGACAGGGTAGACAATTTAGTGAGGCGAACTTTCAGGTCCGGTAACCCTGTTGAATTTATTTGGAAGTTTTTGTCTCTGAAATGTCATTTATGATGCCCAGTAGACATTCAAAACATTTATAAGGAAGTTATCAGCTTTTTAAAATTTTCCGGGAAATTAATTACTTCCCTTTCTTGTTGTTTTACTATAGAAAAATCCCTATTCAGAGATGTTTTTGCTTGTAAAATCCTCATCTGTTGACTGTTTTTGAAAGTTTTTGTTGCTCATATTGCGACAAACTAAGAATGATCATCCGATAATAAAAGTATGTGTCTTTTTCTAATTTAAGTGCAAATTCTTCGCGAAAATCCAGTTTCAAAACTTGAAAACCAGACTATAAAACAAACGGCCTAGACTGAAACTAAATTCAACAAATCTGAAACCCATTATTTTGGCCTTACCCGATTTCCAGACATCACGCTTTTAAAAAAGCTATTTCTTGTTTGAACAATGACAAATTAAAAACAGTTTCAATAATCTATTTCAACAGCACAAAATTGGTCACATATGACTGAGCAGTAATAGTTATTTAGGCAATATTTTAACTCAATATGGCGTCAATATGGAGTCGGGATTTCAACAAAATGCTGAAAATAAACTTCACAAATTTACCAGGCCATTTTTTGTTTCCTCGCTTCGCCGCTTCCACGCCTTGGTCAAAATTCGGCGAGAGCGGCGTACGCCGGTATTGCGCCGATTTGAGCCGCCGGTCACGTGACCTGACCCAATAAAATGCGCTCGCCGTTCGCCGGTCATGTGATAAAAATCAATCGAGTGTCTCTCCGGTTACGGGGCACAACAGGCGTACGCCCGGCGAGACCAAAAAAACACAGCCATACACATGATAAGAAACACCGCATAGAAAAACCAACAACATACATAGGCGACAACAAAGACTGCACAGCTGATCAACGTCTTTGTTTTCACTACACAGATAGAACGATCCCTCCTTTCTTAAATCCAAAATTTCAAGGTTCTAGCATACAGACAGGTTTGTGTCGGACCTGGTCGGAAAGCCAAATTGTTGGTTTCTCATGCAAAGACTCATTTTAATAACATACAAAAACAGTCTACATCTTTAAATCCATTGTCATGTACTTGAGTTAATGGAGCCTGTGCGTGACAAAACCTACAATTTGGGTTTCCGACCAGGTCCGACACAAACCAGGCTGTACAGTCACAGCATAAAGCTAGAAGATTGAAACTTTGGATATAAGTAGAAGAGGAATAGTACTATCCATGTGGCGAAAACAAAGGCGCTGATCAGCTGTGCAGTTACTGCACAGCTGATCTGCGTCTTTTTCGCATTTGCAAATCTTTGGTTTTCTCATGCAAAGGCTCAATGAATGTTGATAAAGTCATGAAGAGATTTTGGAATTTTGCCTTGGTATTCTATACTGTGCTTCTTAATAGTTCTAGCCGATATACATTTTAGGCTAAGCTTCGTGTGAGCTTCAATGACACTTTTTGCCGTATCAGTTGCGGCGACATCAGCAGCCATTTTCCCATCTAAATTACATGCATCTACATGGGCGCCATTGTCTATTAAGCACTTTATGATATTGCTAATAACATCCAAATCAGCATTTGCACATTTCGCAATAATATGCAGTGGTGTGTTCATGTTATTGTCCAGGGCATTTACGTTAGCCCCGCAAGCTACAAACGTTTTACAGAGGATTACATTTGGAAATAATATTTTATCTAGTACATTAATGTCGTTCTCATTTGACTCGCTATCACAACATATATGTAGTGGTGTTGACCCATTCTGTGTACGTGGTCTCTGTTGTACAAACTTATAGGCTGCTCGCATCAATTGATTTTCTTCTTCTTTCGATGTATATGTCATTAGCATAACACCTATTAAGTATATGCATGTAAAAATATGTATTTCATAGAAACGTTTGTACCTTCTTTCATTTATTTCCATTCTGCCTTTGTCTAACCTTAATTCTGTTTCAACAATTTGAAAAGAGTTTATTAGAGTTGAAAAATTGATTCGTAATCCTTTATGTAACATAATGGCATAATACTTTGGAAACATGTTTACTATCATTTCTTCGTCAATATTTTGGCTTATGTTTGAAGCAAAGAGCCAAAGATCAATACATTTTTTGTAATCACCTTTGTAACCACATACTCCTCCTGTACGGTATAATGGATATCTGATTTCATCATTTTCAGTTCCTAAAACTCTTTCATAAATATGCATCGCCTCTATGTGCAGTGCAATTTCATCATTTTGTAAGTCTATTAACTCCGATAACGTTTCACATTCTTTTATGCCAGTTTTTGCTTGCACGGATGACATCTTTGGAATGCATTTTTATTATTTTCTGGCTGATTTTATTACGAAAACTTGCCCATGCAATATACAGAGATTTTTTAAGCTTTAAAAATTGAAAATTTTTAGCTGAAAACATAGATTGTGGGTACTCACTGAGGCGGTGCTAATGAGTACCCACAATCTATGTTTTGGAGCAAAAATAAGAAAAATAGGTATACCTCTGCAAACTCCAGTTTATCTATATAAAAGTGGGGTTCAAAGGGGTATTCATTGCACGAACATGTTTTCCTGATGTTTAGCTAAAGTTATGTTATAGTGGGGGAGAATAAAAGCATTGGAGTGATAATTCATTCTGGGGATAACACTTATTAGATATCAGATCTTTGAATAAAAAGCTCTAAAATGCAGAAATTTTGCAGAATTTGGCCTTTTCTTATTTTTTTATTCATCAAAAGCATGGCAAAGTAATGAAATCTACTATGAAATAACCAAAGCAAAATCTATTAAAATTGCTGATAGTGCAGCTTAAAGCAAGATATTTAGCCTACCTGAGCCAACGGCTCACAGGTGAGCTTATAGGATAGGCAGGCATCTGGCGTCCGGCGGCATCTGTCAGCATCCATCCACAATTTCAAGGAAGAATTCCTCTGAAGCTAGTGGGCCAATATTGATCAAATTTTATGTGAACCATCACTGGGTACAGGGTTTTGGAGCAGATTGTATCAAAATTGTGGTTTCCATGGCAACAGATAGCTCCCATAGACCTACAATGGGATAACATAAAAAAAAAACTTCTCCAAAACCACAAGGCCCAGAGCTACAATATTTTATATGTAGCAATGTTTGGTAGTCCCCTTCATGAATCCTGCCAACTGTGCCCCTAAGGTTCTAATTGACCACGCCCCTGGGGCGTCAATATCTGCCATAGGCTTATATTGGGAAAAAATCTTCTTCTCTAAAACCACAAGAGCTAGAGCTTATGCAGTTAAGCTTTAGCGTGTAACAATGTTTAGTGGTACCCTACACAAATCATGCAATCATGCCCCTGAGATCAAAAATGGCCCCACCCAGGGGGTCATTACCCTTACGAAACAGGTTTCTGGCAATACACTGGTAATAAACTGGCAATACACTGGCAATAGTCTGGTAATACACTGGAGTGACTGGCAACACAATGGCAATACACTGGTGATAGGTTGTTAATAAAAATATGACATATGGTAATATACTGGCAACAATTACCAGCTATTACCAGCTACCTGACAGACTGGTATTAGGCTGTTTACAGACTGGTAATACAATGGCAACACACTGGCAATATTGCCAGTCTATTGCCAGTTGCTGGTAGTAAATGCAGTTTCTTCAATCTTGTTTGCAGCTGGATACACAAGGTATTAAAAAATGAAAAACACCTGGTAATACACTGGCAAGAAAAATCTTTTATGTTTTGACAAGATAAGCATCTGGCAACACACTGGTAACACACTGGCAAGAAATAACTTAAACTTTTGAAGATAAATTTGAGCCTGGTAACACACTGGCAAGAAATGTCTTTAACTTTTCAAGAGACTGTGTCTGGCAACACACTGGCAAGAAATGTCTTAACATATGGCAAAGGTCAATAAAGGTTGGGGCTCCTGTTGGAATTACTGGTCCCTCTCACAACACTGTCAGGAAGTCCCTCCACATTCACAATGGATTCATGACCAATTTCTGAAAAAAAAAAAAAAAAAAAAAAAAAAAAAAAAAAAAAAATACATGTAATAATAATATGAAATGAATTATACTTACTCTGAATAACAAAGCTAATTTGGTTCATTTGATCATAATTAAGATTATAAAACTTTCTTCATGCTCCACACAGCTGAGCATAAAATTTGGCTTGAATTTTCACTGACACTGTAAGCCTCTGCAATGACTGATTAATTTAGTCCAAAGCCTATAACTAAGGTTATGTTGGGAACTTGGGGCGGACAGCTATTACCCTTGTAAAATCATTTCTAGGGCAAGCCCCACAGAGGCAGATTACCAGTATTTTATGCTCATTTTTTCACCACTAGCTGTTCTTGAATCAGTAGAAGAAGAATGGCAATATAAATGCCACCCAATGAGTCATTGTGCACTTAACTAAATATTTCTGAGCAAAAATACCTGACTGATAAGAAATACCTTCTAGAGCTACATGCCATGGCCCCGTGTTGTCGCACGCTCTTGTTTCTGCAGAGGTCGCCGTCTTTTAGTGGAAGGCAATTGTGACTTCTTTTCGGTTGGCGCATTTATCTGCATACTTCATAGTATGCCAGCTTTTGCATTTATCTGGAAATGAACAAATTAAATCATACTGATGACTGCTAAAGCACGAATACAACAAAACAAGCTTGTACGATGAATGTGAATCGAGGGATTCATGTGAGGATAGCCGGATGGCTACCTTTCTGGGATACAGCTAGTCATCTTGCTTTTTCTTGCATGTTGTAACGTTTTTGTGATTTTTTTAATTGTTTAGTTTTACTGCCTGGTGTCTGTGTTGGGATTTTAAATTTAATTTACCCTATTCACACGAGTGTAACATGCAGTTTTTTTGCTCAGAATGTGGTGTACAAAATTTGGTGCACATTTTGTATAAGAACACCAAATTTCAGACTTTTTCCATAGATGTACAGTCATCGGACCCTGTGCAGGTTAAAGATCCCTCAGAGGACTGCCGGGACCCATTGGATCTGAACAGTTTACTGATGAATGATCCAAAATGATGATTAAATCCTGGCACTTTAAGCCAGGCTATGGTGCCAGTTTTCTCCGGCGGCCCACACAGGTGTTACAAATGTTGAATTATTAATATATATTTTTTTTTGTGGGGGGAGGGTACAATTTCAGTTATATACTGGGAAACACACTTTATATTATTATTTGTGCGGGTAGGCATTTTTTGGGGGGGGAGGGGGGGGGATACAGAGGCTGGGACAACATTTGGCAAAATTTCAGAGAGACCCCACCACACACACAAACCAGCCCTACTGTACAATGTCACCAAGCTGGTGGTTTCCCCTCATAGTAAGTTCGTAAAATTCAAGTTGCCCCACCCACTAATCAAAACTTTTTGGACGACAGGAGCAGGCCAAAACCCTTTCACTGTTTCGGGTCGGCTCATTTTAAGCTCAACTGTCTTCATTTCATCAGACTCTTACCAGTTTGTTTAGCAAAGTACTTGTCTAGTTTCTGTTGTGACATTCTGGAAATTTCTAAATTGTCGCGCGTACAAAAACTTTTTCATTTTATAGACCGGAAATAATCAATAGGCGAACTCGTTTAATTAAGAATGTAATACGTCGTTATCGGCGCAGCGTAGGCCATAGTCTGTAAACGGCGACGCTATCGAGTTGAGTCGATCAGTCTCAGGCTAAATTTAGAACTTTGTCACGGGGAAAAACATTTTGGGTTGAAATACATCGAGCAAAAAAAATTTTTTTTTTTTTTTTTTTTTTTTTTTTTTTTTTTTTTTTTTTTACAAAAAAGTAGAAAAAAAGTAGATGGCGCAAATCGGCAGACTAGACGGCGATATCGCCGGCCGTGCGATATCGCCGCCAGCTGCTTTTGAGAGCACTGAACTGTTACAAGCTTTAATTAATAATAGGGCCGATTTTTGAGCCTGCAAATGATTTTCTCTTCGATTTTGGGTCTCAATTCTAACTTGGGTTGGCAGGCAGATAGATAGATAGATAGATAGATAGATAGATAGATAGATAGATAGATCGTGTGCTTAATGATTCATTACTGCTTCGATTAATGAACCGTAACTGCTCAATTAACTTCTTTATCTGGCACGTGCCGGGTGACTAAGATATAAAGTTACTTGAGTATAACTCATGACAATAGCTAAAATGGTTGATGATGAACTTCGAAATGCATACAAAGGCCAAACGAAGTGAGAAAACGTAGAAACCATTTTGTTTCCAAGCTTTTCCCTGTTTGTTACTCATTAGAATCACGGTGTTTGTATATTTTGTACGTGCCCAGAAGTTTTCTGGTTAAATTGGCCTCCATTTTGTAAGAAAGGTAACTGTTCTGTTCTGTTCGTAAATCCCACCTGTAGGAGCACCTCCTTGCGGAGTAAAAGTTAAGTCATAAAATAAATAAGATACAAGAAGTCACACTTCACTGTCACACAAACCTTCAGAAAAAAATCACAAATGAAGTTTACACAGTAAAATCCACTGTATATATACACTTAAAAAAAGTTATATTGACAATCACCGAGTAGCTAAGTCTTGGTTGAAGCCCTTTTGGCAACAACAGAGCAGGCAAATTTGTAAAAGCCCCAGTCCTTCCTTTGACAGTCTGTGCTGCAAAATCTAGTGATGTGACAGCGGGCACAGCGCTTGAGTTCAGTTCCCTCTACAGTTAGCACACACTCCTGTATCACCGAAATCGTCGTCACTGTCAATGTTGCTATTAGAAGCTAGGAAGTCCTTTAGGATGGCCTGTTCCTCGTGTAAAGTAGCCGGAATGGCAACACTCGACACCTGGCTATCAGAATGTGTGGAGCTGCTTGTCGGGCTACTAGGTTCAGATTCCACCAGCACATATTGATCGGTTCTCTTTTGATATCTGATCTCCGATGAAAGGTCCAGTTCTTTGGGAACGGATTCCGGTTCCTTAGGAACGGCTTCAGAAGTAGCACGTTTCGGTGAGGTAGCTTTTTCAGCAGCCTTCCTCTCCAGGAAACGTTGCTGTCTCTTTCGAGCACGTCGTTTGGTAACTCAGCGTTTTGTTGTTTCGTAGAGCTCCTCCTTTGACTTTTCGGCGCACCCGGACTTGAACCACTTACTGTATTTACAGTGCGCCGTTCGTTATTGCGAACGTAGAAGTACATTATCTGAACGGTAGAATAATACAAGATTTAGGTGTCCCAATTTTTTGACTTCAGTAATCTCCTACTCAAAACATGGAGCAACGTTGCGTAATACATGTCATTAATAGCCTTCAACAATCTTTGTTTACGGTCACGTTATGGTTTATGGATAATCCCCTAGCGGGATATTGTGCATTGCTTGACTTATTTTCACAACTTTTATGGTTCACGCTTCGCGAGCAGTGAACTGTGTTGTCAAAAATGACGATTATCACTTGTGAATACATAAGCTGTTTAGGCAGCCGATACGGTTCATACACACATTATGCTTTCTGTAAGGAAACATGATCATTCAGTTTTTAATATGCAAAAGGTAATTAAAATTACTTCATCTCCTAGTAGCATAAAGACAAACTGCAAGGAAACGGCACCTTGGCGAATGCCTATAGGCAAACATTTTTTTCACATAGTACCACAAAGAGAAACTGTAAGAAAACGGCACCTTGGCGAAAGCCTGGCTTTTTTCTCAAACACCATTTTTGCATTATCGGCTGGTTTCCTGCTGACAAAAATCAATATTGGAAAAACAGGTAACCAGAACCCCCCTCAGGGCGGTTTGTGGTTACCTGCATTTCCAATATTGATTTTTTAAAGCTGGGAACCAGCGAATAATGCAAAAAATGGTAAGAAAACTACACATTGGCATACAATCTCTCCTTTTTTCTTTCTTTTTCTTCTTTTCTCATAGTGCCATAAACGGAAACGGTAAGAACACTTCTCCTTGACAAACGATCTTTTTTTCTTCTTCTTTTATTCTTGTACCATAAAGAGAAACTGTCAGAAAACTGCACCACGGGGGTTTCAAATCTGAGAGGAATGATAATTTGAACTGAAAATGTACAGTTTTAGTACAGCCACGATTTGTGGTGCTAATCTGCCGCGTGTTATGTATAGAAATTGATCGAATCAGTATACGAAGATAGGATAGAACCTGTGTAGGATCGATCTTTAACCTGCACAGGGACTGTCCCTGCAAAGGGGTCCTCCAGGTAACGTCCCGATCCGAAGGACGGTGCACTGAGTCATGTCATCCCTGCAAACGACACGAAGAAAAGCGTGTGCGTACACCGATTTTTCCTCCCCGCAGACTATGATCGAACCTGGGAGCTCTAGCACCCGAGGCAATCGCCCTAACCACTGAGCTACCCCGTTTAACAATGAAAAAATCAGTCACCTGTACTATATACAAAGCGTGGCATGGTGTAGAATCCTGTTTGTGTGTCTCCCCAGTCTACTGTCAGCAAGCTGGTTCTAGTTTGTTTATAATATGAGCTGATTACTGCTAGCAAAAATAGAAACACGCAATTCAGCTCTTTCAAAAAGTCGTTACTTGTCATATATTTTTTGTCGAAAAAAATCGTCCTGCAACTAACGCGATATATCACGCCCTCTATCGACAGGCAGAGGCTCCAGGGAGGACAGACATGATCGACGTAATAAGATCAGCCGGGTTATCCTGCAACGCTGTGCGTGCTGTTGCTAGCATTTCTTATTAGCATTAATTCCAAAACAGCAACTTTGTTCAATCTCAAATGTTGATTGAATCGTCTCCTCTTAAATAGCGATTTTTTAGCCAATTTATATTGCAAACTCGCAGCAGTAAAATGTTACCGGCCGTATGCTATGTTTCGTAGTGTTCCGCCGTTGACTTATCGACGCACCTCGTTTCAACCCCTATCTATCTATCTTCTGATTTTTTCTTCGGTCCTTTGAGACTGGGCCGAGTTGTCTTTTATGAATTGGGTCGAGTTGTCTTAATCCGAGATTTTACTGGGCAGAGTTGTCCAGGGTCGAGTTGTCTTTGGGCCGAGTTGTCCTAAACCCTACTAGATAGTAACATGACACACGTTTCATGCCTATTTTTAATATAAACAGAGAATTGTTTTTGAATTTATTGATTTTATAAATTATGCTACCATGCAGTGGCCCATAATATTGTTATTAAATTTTCATTCTGTTCTATTCTATTCTGTCGGAATATGATCGTGCATTTCCGTATAGAGTAAATACACTTTTTCAATATTGAAATTTGCCACTTTCGATAACTTTAAATGTTTTCTTTCAAAACTATTTTGTCCTATCTTTTGTTAATTCAATCAAAAATGAGCAGTATCACAGTAGTTAGAATAATTAAGCTAAATATTTCGTGTCCGTAATAGTTCGGTAGATTCCGATGGCTTCGTACCATGTGGCCGCGCGGCGGATGTGACGTCACAGTTCGTAGGCGCCAAAATTTGACCTGCGAGCGAGGCGTCTCCAATATGCGGTAATGAAATGGACAAATAACGGTAACAAACTCTCACCACACCATCTTAAACACGTGAAAGAACCGAAAAAAAAAAAAAACATCCTGCAATGAATATGAGATTGGAGACGCAGGCCAGGCGACAGAGACCTGGAGACAGAACTTTCGAAATTTTCCAGCTTGGTGGTAACTGGTAAGATGATTTTAAGTACAAAGTAAAGGTAGATATAATGCACCAGGATGGCGGGATCATGCGCGGATCCAGAAAATTTTCACAGGCTGGGGAGGGGGGGTGTCCAAATTCCCAGAAGGGGTCTGACGGAAAATTTCTCAACATCACGAAAACATGTCCGTGTAATTTTTACCCCCTTGAACCCCACTTTTATATAGTAAAACTGGGGTTTGCAGGGGTATACCTAATTTTCTTATTATTGATCAAAAACATACATTGTGGGTACTCGTTAGAACCGCCTTAGAACCGCCTCGGTGAGGCGGTTCTATCGTGTACCCACAATCTATGTTTTGAGCAAAAATAAGAAAAATATCAAACTTTTCAGCTGAAAATTTTAATTTTTATAGATGAAAAAAATCTATGTGTATTGCATGGGCGTGTTTTCGTAATGCATGGCAAAAATTATTCAAGGATAAATCTATGGCAATTCCAGAGGGGGTCCGGACCCCCTGTCGGACTGTCCCCCGATCTGGATTTGCCCATGGGGATACCCAGGGGGAATTTAATAGGCAAATTTGACAATGTGGTCTAATTCGGCTAGATTGCACTTTCTACAGTAGTCTAGATTACATTTGGCCGATTCTGGTGAAGTAATCTAATTCCCCATCCCTAGGTCATGATGTTCTGTCTAACGCACTAGTCATTGGTAATCCCGCCCCACCCCACCCCACCCTCGGGGGAATAGTGAATCCCCGGGGACAGCTGATTGGTAAAACCATGGCTAATTTCTCCCGCTGTCCACCATCTTTTCATTTCACTGCCCTCTTTGACTATAATGCAAACACCGGATAGTTCCCCGGCACTGCCAGGGCTAAGCTTTGGTAAAAACCCCGCTCATTTCCACGGCTATACCCCGCCCTGTCTGGGGGGGGGGGGTGCTGCCGGGGTTACAAATGACTACAGTAGTGCTTAATTCTCAGGGGTTGGGATTTATAAATTGAAAACATTGACAGTAGTGCTTAATTCTCAGGGGTTGGGATTTATAAATTGAAAACATTGATAGGTGCATAAGCAATGATCAGGAACTGGCGTGATTAGAACCAAGTCCCAGCCTACAACCTATGTGGGAAAAACCAAATCCTGGGCTCTATGTTCTTACTTTAAAAGCCAAAATGCACTTCTCGCTATTGCCTATTCTACCACAAGCCTGGGACAAGGTAAAAATAAAATGGTTGCTCCCGTATGTATGACCCGGGATGTATGAATACCATTTTCTTGCACCTCAGATCGAGTTTTCTGCTCACTACTTTGAATGTTCTTTTAACTTAATTTCTGAACATCTGAAATCTGAGCATAAAATGACATTCAATTGTTTATTTAGTGGTGAAAGAACTTCTGATTTGAAACGAGCTAATTAAAGAGTTACTGATTTGAAACATTTTATTCATAATTCTATAGCCGAGCAGTGATTGTCAGAATGACCCATCCCATACCCAGCGTTGGAACAGTCTGGAGATAGTGAATGGATCGTACGGACAGGATGACTCACTGTGTTAATGATATAGCGGAGATCAAGTTTGAACATCCTATACCTATTAGGGTGAGTCTTGTGACAAAAATTTAAGTCTCAAAATGATGTTTAAGTCTATTCTCCTTGAAAATAAATCTTAAAATGCATCGCCATCCTCTGACAATAAACTGTATGGGGTGGCCCCCGTGGCCGAGTGATTAAGGTCGCTGACTTCAGTGCACTTGATCATTCGATCATCTCACCTAGAGCTGTGGGGTACTCCGGTTTTCGACCCACCTACCGATTGATTTGTCTCGATATGAGTGAAAAAGCTTGAAAGGGACGTAAAACTGAATCCAAAAAAAAATAAATAAATAAACTGTAGTCAGTAATTATTTTTTTCTATCCAAAAGAATGACAACAAATGAAATCAAATTTATTATCAAAAATACATAAAACAAATTTATGCATTCAAAACAATGTTCAGTTAAGAATTTGAAAGTCGAATCATAATGAACATGATGAAAAAATAGCAAATTATTGAAGGAAAACTAATATTATTGTTGCGAGGGGAAAAAAAGTTTTTGATTTTGAAGATCATTAATAAATTTTTTGGGTAGGGCCATTTTTCTAGGGTCGGTCGAGTATGGGGAAACAAATAAAAATTTTAATTTTGGCCTAATCATAGTATCGATTATCACTTTGGGCATCGATTAACCAGCTCTACATATGAATGTTTTTCAAGACATTGGAAATTGATACGTAATTTATGATGTGGCTGTAAGACATTGAAAATTGATACATATGATGCGGCTGTATGTTTTGCAAACACTGGCCAATGATGATTCTCTTTTCTCAGGGCAACCAAACAAAGTAACAGCAACCGAAGTCACCCCTTTCAAGTCTTCCACAAAACTGGGTAAGTTATTCTTATTTTATAAGGAGATACAATCAGGTTCCAAGCTTCATACACAACATTACATCTTTAAGGGAAAGTACAACTTACAAAAAAACACACAATTAAGCAAACTGAGTCAGCAATCCTTTCCCAAATAAGTAGTGACTCAGAATATAACAATTTACCAACCTAACAAAATTAAGAGTTGATCTCAGGTCCACTTCATTACAACTTGGTCATGCTACTGATTAGCTATCGCACCTGGTTACAGGTAAAGCAAGAATTCACTTAGAAAATAGTCCGACCAAGGGAATGCAGGAAAAAAAAAAAAATTTATATTTTAAAATGGGCTAACAGTCCATGCCGTCCACACTTGCATAAATTAATTTTGTTTCTGTCTCAATTTTGTTTCAGTCTCAGAGTCAGAAGAAAACAAACAGTACTTGCAACAGAAAACTCCAAGGTAATAGAATTTTTAAACACTTGTGTGAGGGATAATATGGTGTCACTATGATTAACCCACGGATTCCCATCTAATGAACTCTTCCATCCTTAAATATTGGTAGAGTCCATTCCTGATTTTAGGGGTGCTAGGTGTAATTCATCAGGAAAACAAGTCTGTGCAATATATACCCCCTTAAACCCCACTTTCATATAGTAAAACTGGGGTTTGCAGGGGTATACCTATTTGTTAGCTCACCTGAGCTGTTAGGCTCACAAGGTGAGCTTATAGGATGGCCATGATCCGGCGTCCGTCGTCCATCCGGCCACAATTTCAAAGATCTTCTCCTCTGAAACCGCTTGGCCAATCAAAGCCAAATTTTATATGAAGCATCAATAGGAAGGGGGAATCAATGTGTATATAAGAAATCCAGGTCACATGACCAAGATGGCCGCCATGCCCATATATGGTAAAAACCCTTCAAAAATCTTCTCCAGAACTGGTGGACCGATTTCAACGAAACTTGGCATGAAGCATCAATGGCTGAAGCACTACAATGTGTATATAAATCATGACCCTGTGATGACCTTGACCTATTTTACAGCAAGGTCAACATAGGTCACCAATGCATTTGAATGGGGAAAGCTTTTAAAATGTCATTTAAAATTAAAGTCTTGCAGGAAATGGGCAGTAGGACAGTAAATTAATGATTCTGAAAAAAATTGGACCCCAGGGGCTCATGTGCCCCCACCCCGGGGCAATATACATATATATCTCCATAATATTCAAACATCTTCTCCTCTGAAACCACTTGGCCAATCAAAGCCAAATTTTATGTGAAGCATTAATAGGAAGGGGTAACAAATATGTAGATAAAAAATCCAGGTCACACGACCAAGATGGCCGCCATGCCCATATATGGTAAGAACCCTTCAAAAATCTTCTCCAGAACCGGTTGACCGATTTCAGCGAAACTTGACATGAAGCATTGATGGCTCAAGCACTACAATGTGTATATAAATCATGACCCTGTGATGACCTTGACCTATTTTACGGCAAGGTCAACATAGGTCGCCAATGCATTTGAACGGGGAAAACTTTCAAAATGTCATTTAAAGTGAAAGTCTTGCAGGAAATGGGAAGTAGGACTGAATATTAATGACTCTGAAAAAATTGGACCCCAGGGGCTCATGTGCCCCCACCCCGGGGCAATATACATGTATATTTCCATAATATTCAAACGTCTTCTCCTCCGAAACCGCTTGGCCAATCAAAGCCAATTTTTATGTCATGCATCTATAAAATTGGGGAATCAATGTGTGTATAAATAATCTAGGTCACATGACAAAGATGGTCGCCATGCCCATATATGGTAAAAACCCATCAAAATTCTTCTTCTCTGAAACCAATAAACTGATTTCAAGGAAACTTGGCGTGAAGCATCGATGGCTAAAGTACTCCAATGTATATATCCAATGTATATATAGATCAAGACCCTGTGATGACCTTGACCAAGTTTATGGCAAGGTCAACATGGGTTGCCTATGCATTTGAATTGGGAAAACTGTTAAAATGTCATTTGAAGGGAAATGCCAGGAGGAAATGGGCAAATGGACAGAATATTGTCTGAAGAAAGAAAATGGCCCATGGGCTTCATCTGCCCCTGCACTGGAGTTAAATACCATAATATTCAAACATGTTTATTGGTATATGCAGCAGATCTCAGGTGAGCGTTTACAGGACCATTGGTCCTCTGGTCTTATTTTTGCTTCAAAACATAGATTGTGGGTACTCGTTAGAACCACCTCACCGAGGCGGTTCTAACGGGCGAGGTGGTTCTAACGTGTACCTACAATCTATGTTTTGAGCAAAAATAAAAAAAATATCAAGATTTTTCTGATGAAATTTTCATTTTTTACAACTAATAAAAATCTCTGTTTATTACATGGGCAAATTTTCATAATGTTTAGTTTAATTTGATTTTGAAAACACAGTAAAATTTGCTTTTTAATTTGCACAGTAAAAGGCAACAGTGGGGACCCTGATCTGGGTCTGAAGAGTTCTCCAACAGCAATAGTTAAAGGCTGTTGAACAATTTCACCCATCCTCAACTATGAGCAGAAGAAATATTTTAAATAAGTGTAAAATTGTTCTGACATTTTCACATAGATCTTAATTTCAGATCTTAAAATGCTGTTAAGTTAAATGAATTAATTATTCATAGATCTGTTTATAATACACGATATATACGAGACCAGGGTCATTCTACAGAAATTCTTCCAATATATGCTCCTTGATGAGACGCATCATGAGAAAACAATGTTTTACATATGCGAAAATTAAGGTGCAGATCAGCTTCGTGATTACTGCGAAGCTGATCAGCCCCTATTTTTTCCCTACATGGATAGTACAATTCTACTTTCTATGTCCAAAACTTCCAGCCTCTAGCCATCTTTTGTGGCTGTACAGCCCATGGCTTCTATCAGACCTGGGCAGAAACCACAACATTGGTTTTCTGTTGACGCGGCTCAACTGTGTTTCATAATTCAGTTCTAAGAAAACGAATCCGGAAACTCGAAGAGGATGTAAAGACCCTTAAGGATGATTTAAGGAGGATGACCAAGAAGTGTAGGAGGCTGGAAGAAAAGTTTGATGAAAAGACAGCAAAAACAGAGGCCCCATGCACGAGCGCTCAATGAACCCAAAACCACACTGTCACAATCAATCAAAGAAATAAAAGGGAAAATACCTTTGGAAGGATTTGATGAAACAGAAACAGAATGTTTGGCTGAAAAAGACATTAATGCAATCGTCAATGACAAGACAGATCCTGTAAAGAGATTTCAAGGCCTTTGCAAGGCAATATTTACTGAAGAGGAACTTAAGTTCTGCAGCCCAACGGGAAAAACAACTACCAAGTGTGGGGAAGGCCCCCTCTAGATAGGGGCAAACTGAAACAGTTGTTTGCCATTGCTGAACAGCATTTACAATTTATGACAAGGGAATGTCCCATAAAAATTTGAGAATTTCCAAAAGGTTCTTAGACGAAAGTGAACAACTGTTTTAGTTTGCCTTTATTAGCACTTGGTGAGTATTAGTATATAGGTAAGGATCAGGCGTCTGTCGTCCATCCATCTGTTCACTTATTGATTATTGTTGTTTCAAAAGTTTAGTTCTTTGAAGTTTTCATATAAAGGTAAATGCACCTATAAAGCTTGTAGTTATTTATATTGTATTACCAGTGTTAACGAAAACCAAATTATGAAACTGAACTGTACTGTTAACGCCTTAACGGTCAGAGATCTCCACAAAAACAAAAATTACATTCAAATGTTCAGTCATGTTCATCCAGATTAGTTATGTTCTCTATGAATATGTCATGAAAATCATAAGTTACAGTAAATTTTCATGAACGGCTTTCAAATGACAATGTTTTTAGCTCACCTGAGCCGTTAGGCTCACAAGGTGAGCTTATAGGATGGCCATGATCTGTCGTCGTCCACCATTTTCAAAGATCTTCTCTGAAACCCCTTGGCCGATCAAAGCCAAATTTTATATGAAGCATCTATGGGAAGGGGGAACCAATGTGTTTATAAATAATCCAGGTCACATGACCAAGATGGCCACCACGCCGATATATGGTAAAAACCCTTCAAAATTCTTCTCCAGAACCGCTGGACCGATTTCAAAGAAACTTGGCATGAAGCATCGGGAACTGGAGTACTACAATGTGTTTATAAATTATGACCTTTGGATGACCTTGACCTATTTTATGGGAAGGTCAACATAGGTCACGCATGCATTTGAATGGGGAAAATTGTTAAAATGTCATCTGAAAGGAAAAAAATTGCAGGAAATGGGCAAATGGACTGAAGATATGTGATTCTGAAAAAATCTGTAATTTGGTAGAAATTTCAATGATCAAATTGATCATACCAATGCATTTTTTTCTGAAATTTTGCTGAAATACCAGTGCTATTTCACTGAAATTTCAGTGTGATTTTTGGTGAAATTTCACCGAAATTACAGTGATAAATTAGTCAATATTTTAGCAGAATTTCGGTGAAATTCTGCTGGAATTACACTGTAATTACAGTAATAATTTGGATGATATTTTAGCAGAATTTCAGTGAAATTATTTCAGTGAAATTCTACTGAAATTACAGCACCTTTTTCACCTGGGTGGAAACAAACTGGTAATACACAAAAGATAACTGGTAATACACTGGGAGTATACTGGAAACAAACTGGTAATACACTGGGAGACAACTGGTAACACACTGACAATAGACTGGTGTCAAATACTACATTCTGGTGACACTTGCAATAGACTAGAAGCAAACTGGTAATACACTGGAAGCCAGCTGGTAACATGATGGCAATACACTGGCAATAAACCTTTATGGATTTTTATTGCCATTGTATTGCCAGACCCCTTTAATACCAGTCTATTACCGGATATCTACCAGCCCCAAAAAAAGCTGGCAATACTATGGTAATAGGCTGGAAAATACCAAATACAGTCTATTACCATAGTACTACCAGCCTATTGCCAGTTATCCAGCCTATTGCCAGACTGTTGCCAGACTATTGCCAGATTTTCCGCCTATTGCCAGCCTGTTGACAGTCTGTTACCAGCTAGTTATAACTAAAATATATTTTTTGGAAAGATAAAAAACCTCAAGTTTTATCAACGACAGTCTATTACCAGTGTATTGCCAGCATATAACCAGCATCATCCAACCCTGGCAATAAACTGGTACATAACTGGCAACACTCTGGTAACAAGCTGGCAATCTGGTAATCATCTGACAATAATGTGGTAATACACTGGCAATAGATTGGCAATAAACTGGTAATAGACTGGTAATGGACTTGCAATGGACTGGTAATACACCTAATTTTCATAAGGGTAGCTCCCATATACTTACAATGGGAAAAACATAAAAAAATCTTCTCTGAAACTGCATAGCCCAGAGCTTTTTACAGTTTGGGTATAGCATGCCCCTAGGGTCCAAATTGGGCTTATTATAGGAGAAACATGAAAAAATCTTCTCTATAACCACAAGACCCAAAACTTGTATATTAAGTATGTGGTGCTCTAAATAAATCCTGCCAATCATGCCCCTAGGTCAAAAATGGTCCCAACCTGGGGGTCATAAGCTCACATACCAGGAGTCCTAGAGCTTATATATTTTGTATGTAGCAGTGTTAAGTTACTCTCTTTATAAAACCTGACAACCATGCCCCTGGAGTCCATATGGGCCACTCCCCAGGGACGTCATTATCTGCTGTAGGCTTATAATAGGAAACATATGAATAAATCTTCTCTGAAACCTCAAGATCCATGTATATTTAGTATGCAGCAATGTTATAGATCCTGCCAGTGATGCCCCTGGGGTTCAAAATGGCCCCACCCCAGGGGACATTAGTTCCAATATACTTACAATAGGAAAAGCATTCAAAAATTTTCTCAGAAACCATGAGTCCCGGAGCTTTTATATTTTGTGTATAGCAATTGTCAATAATTAATAACAGATCCTCTTTATAAACCCTGCTCCTGGGGTCCATACAGGCCACGCCCCAGGGCAGGGGTCATTAGGTCCGCTACAAGTAAAGCTGTCTAGATCAGGTGAGCTTTTACAGGACCATTGGTCCTCTGGTTATTTCTCTCACTGTTTTAACAGACTCAGCGAGGCGGAGACAATTTATGTTTTGGGGTGCAAAATAAAAAACATGCCTGTACATCCCACTTTTATAATTAAAATAGTGGGATGGATATGAAAGGGGATATCTTATCTATCATCATATACTGAGTTGATCAGTTTCTGATCATCGTCTCAGGTAACATGCCATGGACATGCCATCCTGGCATCCTAGGTTATAAAACTATTTTCATGCTCAACTCAGCTGAGCTTGAAATTTCAAATCCTCATAAATACTGAAATAGCCCAAATATATTGAACTTGAAGGTTTAGAACTCCAAAGCTTGTAATTTATCCTGCTAGTAAATGTTAAAATGCCAACAATTGTTGGCATTTTAACATTTAAGAGCAGGATAAATTTTAGTCTCAGCTGAGCTGAGCATGAAAAAAGTTTTATAACCTCGGGGCCTGGTGGCTTGTTTGAGCATGTAAACTTGCAATCAGCTCTTTGTCTTTTGATTGTCTAAATGGATTTACTTAACTATTTTGCGTAACCTTACAAACCAACCTAAGAGTGAATTCTTGGGTTCACATTACGGAAATTCGCCCATGCAATACACATATTCTTTTCAGCTGTAAAAATTGTAAAATTTCATTTGAATTGTTTTGATATTTTTGATATTTTTAATATTTTTGCTCAAAACATTGATTGTGGGTACATAAAATAATGAAGAACAGACTTGCCGAGGTGGTCCTAACAACTACCCACAATTTATGTTTTTGAATAAACATAAGCAAAAATATTTACACCTGCACACCCCAATTGTATTATTCTAAAGTAGGGTTCAAGGGGGTATACAATACACATGCTTACATGATGAAGTGCAAGTCGATCCAGGACATAAAACAATTGCTGCTGACATGCTGTCCAAACCTGACTTAGCAATTAAAGGATTTCTAATGATAAATGATCATGTGCATGAGAAAACTAACAATTTGGGTTTCTGACCAGGCCCGACACAAACTGGGCTGTAGAGTCACAGAAGCAGGCTAGAAGCTTGAAATTTTGGTAATAAGTAGAAGAGGAATTGTACTATCTGAGTGCCGAAAACAAAGGCACTGATCAGCTGTGCAGTTACTGCACAGCTGATCTGCGCCTTTGTTTTTGCCTATGCAGATTGTTGGTTTTCTCATGCGGTGGCTCAAATGGTGAACTGATTGGGTAAAATTTGCCAAAATATTGTCAACATAGGTGGGTGTCAAAATTTGATATCCAGGTAAAGTTAGTTTTACCATCTGAGCCGCATCGTGAGAAAACCGGATTTTTGCCTATGCGAAAACAAAGGCGCAGATCAGCTTCGCGGTAACCGCGAAGCTGATCAGCGCCTTTGTTTTCGCTACACGGATAGTACAATTTCTCTTCTTCTTAACCTTTAGCATGCTGTAGGCGACTGCGGTCACCCGTGGAATACCTATCTGTGCCAACTAGAGGCGACTGCGGTCGACAAGAAAAACCGCTTTCAAATTTCCCGCACTTTTCGCCCACTGCCTACTTATGAATATTAATGAGCGATGCCCAGACAGTTGCGCATGAAAACAACATGGCGGCTTGTGGTTTTGGGACCGATTTGTCGGCCGATTTTGATCAGATTTTCGTTATTTTTGCATTAGAAATGCGTTTTCAGCCCTTTTTTTTGCTGGTAAATGGAAAATTGGGTGCATTTACACCCGAAATATGACATCGTAACGGTACGTATGATGAATTTTTACGCTAGAAATCGGCGTAACAAAGACTTCCGAAACCGAAAGTAGATCTGTTTACTGCATTTGTTGAATTTATTCAGCTGTTTTTATGGCTCAAAAATTAAGAAAACACGGAAGAAAATTGGAAAAAACGTCAGTGGGCTGCAATATTGATTTCACTATATTGCTCAGCATGCTAAAGGTTAAATCCGAAATTTCAAGCTTCTAGCCTGCTTCTGTAACTGTACAGGCCGATTTATGTCGGACCTGGTCGGAAACCCCGAAGACCGGTTTTCTCGCGTCGCGGCTCATCTGTAAACAGCAAGATACTGTAAAACTTCTTCTCTGAAACCCAAAGACCTTTGGCTACCCCAAGACCCAAAGCTTCTATATCTAATATGCAGCATTGTTATGTGGAGCTTTACATAAGTCCTGCCAATCACGTCCCTATGGTGAAAAATTTTTTCATGAAAGTTTTTGACTATTATCTACCCAGGTATTTTATCACACAGTGTTTTGTTAGTAGCAGTATTTATATAGTTAAGATTTGGGCAGCGTTGTGAGTAAACCGGACTTTTGCCTATGCAAAAACAAAGGCGCAGATCAGCTTCGCAGTTAATCAGCTTCGCAGTAACTGTGCAGCTGATCAGCGCCTTTGTTTTCGATACTCAGATGGTACAATTCCTCTTCTACTTATATCCAAAATTTCAAGCCTCTAGCCTGCTTCTGTGACTGTACAGGCCGGTTTGTGTCGGACCTGGTCGGAAACCCCGAAGACCAGTTCTCATATATCTATTGTACCTTTGGACTGATTTAGCTGATTCATAGATTTTAAACTTCCTTTTCAGGAAAAAAAGTTGAAATAGGTTTTAAACTTCCTTTTAAGGAAAAGGAAGTTGAAATAAAAAAGCAACACATCATTGAATGAAAATTGGGTCAGAGATTTTTTTTTCAGCTCACCTGAGCCGAGCCTTTGGCTCACAGGTGAGCTTATAGTATACCCATGTTCGGTCGTCCGCCGCCGTCGTCGTCGTCCGTCGTTCACAATTTCAAAGATCATCTCCTCTGAAACCGCTTGGCCAATCAAAGCCAAACTTCATATGGAGCATCCATAGGAAGGGGGAACGAAAGTTTGTATAAATGGTCCAGGTCACATGACCAAGATGGCCACCATGGCTATAAATAGCAAAAACCTTTAAAAATCTTCTTCTTCTGAACCAGAAGGCCTATGCTTTTGAAACTTGGCTTGAAGCATCAGGCAATGGAGCTCTACAAAGTTTATATAAATCATGACTGTGTGATGACATTGACCCTTTTTACAGCAAAGTCAACTTAGGCCGCCCATAAATTTGAATGGGAAAAAACAGGAAAATGTCATTTAATGGCAAAAAACTTGCTAGGAATGAGCAAATGGACAGAATATTCATGTTTATGAAAATATTTTGGGCCCAGAGGGTTGTCTGCCCCTGCTACGGGGCTATATACATGTGTATGACCATAATATTCAAACATCTTCTTCTCTGAAACCACCTGGCCAATCAAAGCCAAACTTAATGTGGAGCATTCTTAGGAAGAGTGAATGAAAGTTTGTATAAATGGTCAAGATCACATGACCAAGATGGCCGCCATGGCTATAAATAGCAAATATCTTTAAAAATCTTCTTCTCCAGAACCAGAAGGCCTATGATTTTGAAACTTGGCATGAAGCATCAGGCAATGGAGCTCTTCAAAGTTTGTATAAATCATGACTGTGGGATGACCTTGACCTTTTTTACAGCAAGGTCAACTTAGGCCGCCCATGCATTTGAATGGGAAAAAATAGAAAAATGTCATTTAATGGCAAAAATTTTGCTAGGAATGAGCAAATGGACAGAAGATTTATGTTTATGAAAATATTTTGAGCCCAGAGGGTTGTCTGCCCCTGCCCCGGGGCTATATACATGTGTATGACCATAATATTGAAACATCTTCTTCTCTGAAACCACTTGGCCAATCAAACACAAACTTAATGTGGAGCATTCTTAGGAAGAGTGAATGAAAGTTTGTATGAATGTTCAAGGTCACATGACCAAGATGGCCACCATGGCTATAAATAGCAAAAACATTTAAAAATCTTCTCCAGAACCAGAAGGCCTATGATTTTGAATCTTGGCATGCAGCATCAGGCAATGGAGCTCTACAAAGTTTATATAAATCATGACCCTGGGATGACCTTGACCTTTTTACGGCATGTTCAACGTAGGTTGCCCATGCATTTGAATGGGGAAATTGTTACAATGTCTTTTGAAGGGCAAAACTTGCAGTAAATTGGCAAATGGACTGACTCTTTATGATTTAAAAAATAAATTGACTCCAGAGGTTGCTCTGACCCTGCCCTGGGGTTATATACATGTATATTACCATTCTAGTCAAACAAGTTTATTGGTATATATCTCAGGTGAGCGTTTACAGGACTATTGGTCCTCTGGTATTATTTTCCATCTGATTTTTAGCAGAAGTTATGTTATAGTGGGGAAGAATTAAAGCATTGGAGTGATAATTCATACTGGGGATAACACTGATTAGATATCAGATCTTTGAATAAAATGCTCTAAAATGCAGAAATTCTGCAGATTTTGGCCTTTTCCTATTTTATTATTCATCAAAAGCATGGCAAAGTAATGAAATCCACTATGAAATAACCAAAGCAAAATCTATTAAAATTGCTGATAGTGCAGCTTAAAGCAAGATTTTTAGCTCACCTGAACCGAAGAATAGGCAGGCATCTGGCGTCTGACGTCGTCTGTTGGCGTCCATCCACAATTTCAAAGAAGAATACCTCTGAAGCTAGTGGGCCATTCTTGATCAAATTTTATGTGAACCATCACTGGGTAGGGGGATTAAATACATTAGGGTTTTGGAGCAGATTGTATCAAAATTGTGGTTTCCATGGCAACAGATAGCTCCCTTGACTTACAATGGGAATACATAAAAAAAAATCTCCGAAACCACATGGCCCAGAGCTTCAATATTTTATATGTAGCAATGTTTGGTAGTCCTTCATAAATCCTGCCATGCCCCTGGGGTCCAAATTGACCTGGCCCTGTAGGCGTCAATATCTGCCATAAGGCATATAATGGGAAAAAATCTTCTTCTCTAAAATCACAAGAGCTAGAGCTTGTGCATTTAGCATGAAACAATGTTTAGTGGTACCCTACATAAATCCTGCAATCATGCCCCTGGGGTCAAAAATAGTCCCACTCGGGGTCATTAGCTCCCATATATTTACAATGGGAAAAACATAAAAAAAATCTTCTTCTCTGAAACCACATAGCCCAGAGCTTTTATATTTTTGGTATAGCATGCCCCTGGTGTCCAGGTTAAAGTTTTTATAAGTCTATATCTCTTGGATATGTAGATGGATCAAGTTGATACTTTGCATGTTGGTAGATATTGGTCTGAAGTTTTATGCTATACCATCATGACCCATCTGGGTGACCTTGAGTTCAAGGTCACAGACTTTGAAATTCAATGTTAAAGCTTTTGCTTAAAGTGTTTTGAAATGTATATTGCTGGAGCAGATGGATGGATCTAGTCGATACTTTGCTGTTAGATATTATTCTTTTATTATGCTGTAGCATCTTGACTCACCTGTGGTCAAGGTCACAGACTTAGATTTTATATCAAATATGTAGATGGATCAAGTTGAACTTAGCATGTTGGTAGATATTGGTCTGAAGTATCACGACCCACCTGAGTGACATTGAGGTGAATGTCTTTGGTCATAGATTTAATAGATTTAGTGGCAAAGCACAAGGCAGGCGAGCTACGCTGTCCTGCGACAGCTCTTATTGCCTATGCAGATTGTTGGTTTTCTCATGCGGTGGCTCAAATGGTGAACTGATTGAGTAAAATTTGCCAAAATATCGTCAACATAGGTGGGTGTCAAAATTTGATATCCAGGTAAAGTTAGTGTTACCATCTGTAAACAGCAAGATACTGTAAAACCAAAAATCTTCTTCTCTGAAACCCAAAGACCTTTGGCTACCCCAAGACCCAAAGCTTCTATATCTAATTTGCAGCATTGTTATGTGGAGCTTTACATAAGTCCTGCCAATCACGTCCCTATGGTGAAAAATGGCCCCACCCAGGGGGTCATTTGATCCCATAACTTTTTAGCTCACCTGAGCCGAAGGCTCACAGGTGAGCTTATAGGATAGGCAGGCATCCGTCGTCCGTCGTCGTCGTCCGTCGTCCGTCGTCGTCCGTCCACAATTTCAAAGAAGAATATTTCTGAAGCTTGTAGGCCGATCTTGATCAAATTTAATGTGAACCATAATTGGGTTGGGGGATTGATGGTATTAGGTTTTGGAGCAGATTGTATCAAAATTGCGGTTTCCATGGCAACAGATAGGTCCCATAGACTTACAATGGGAAAAAATAAAAAATCTTCTTCTCTGAAACCACTAGGCCCACAGCTTTGATATTTGGTATGTAGCAATGGCTAATGGTCCTCTACATAAATTGTGCCATTCATGCCCCTGGGGTCAAATTTGGCCACGCCCCGGGGGGTCGATAGTCTCCATAGACTTACTATGGTATGGGAAAAAAAAAAATCTTCTTCTCTGAAACCACAGGGCCCACAGCTTTGATATTTTGTATATGGCAATGGCTAATGGTCCTCTACATAAATTGTGCCAGCCATGCCCCTGGGGTCAAATTTGGCCACGCCCCGGGGGTCGATAGTCTCCATAGACCTACAATAGGAATAAAAACTAAAAAAATCTTCTTCTCTGAAACCACTAGGCCAACATCTTTGATATTTTGTATGTAGCAATGGCTAATAGTCCTCTACATAAATTGTGCCATTCATGCCCCTGGGGTCAAATTTGGCCACGCCCCGGGGGTTGATAGTTGATAGTTGACTTACTATGGGAAAAAAAATAAAAATTCTTCTCTGAAACCACCGGGCCCACAGCTTTGATATTTTGTATGTGGCAATGGCTAATGGTCCTCTACATAAATTGTGCCAATCATGTTCCCGGGGTCAAATTTGGCCACGCCCCGGGGGTCGATAGTCTCCATAGACCTACAATAGGAAAAACTATAAAAAATCTTCTTCTCTGAAACCACTAGGCCCACAGCTTTGATATTTGGTATTTAGCAATGGCTAATGGTCCTCTACATAAATTGTGCCATTCATGCCCCTGGGGTCAAATTTGGCCACGCCCCGGGGGTTGATAGTCTCCATAGACTACAATAGGAAAAAAACTAAAAAAATCTTCTTCTCTGAAACCACTAGGCCAAAAGCTTTGATATTTGGTATGTAGCAATGGCTAATGGTGCTCTACATAAATTGTGCCATTCATGCCCCTGGGGTCAAATTTGGCCACGCCCCGGGGGTCGATAGTCTCCATAGACCTACAATAGGAAAAACTAAAAAAATCTTCTTGTCTGAAACCACTAGGTCCACAGCTTTGATATTTGGTATGTAGCAATGGCTAATGGTCCTCTACATAAATTGTGCCATTCATGCCCCTGGGGTCAAATTTGACCACGCCCCGGGGGTTGATAGTCTCCATAGACTTACTATGGGAAAAAAATAAAAAAATCTTCTTCTCTGAAACCACTAGGCCCACAGCTTTGATATTTGGTATGTAGCAATGGCTAATGGTCCTCTACATAAATTGTGCCATTCATGCCCCTGGGGTCAAATTTGGCCACGCCCCGGGGGTCGATAGTCTCCATAGACCTACATTAGGAAAAAAACTAAAAAAATCTTCTTCTCTGAAACCACTAGTCCAACAGCTTTGATATTTGGTATGTAGCAATGGCTAATGGTCCTCTACGTAAATTGTGCCATTCATGCCCCTGGGGTCAAATTTGGCCACGCCCCGGGGGTTGATAGTCTCCATAGACTTACTATGGGAAAAAAAATAAAAAATCTTCTTCTCTGAAACCACAGGGCCCACAGCTTTGATATTTTGTATGTGGCAATGGCTAATGGTCCTCTACATAAATTGTGCCATTCATGTCCCCGGGGTCAAATTTGGCCACGCCCCGGGGGTCGATAGTCTCCATAGACCTACAATAGGAAAAACTAAAAAAATCTTCTTCTCTGAAACCACTAGGCCCACAGCTTTGATATTTGGTATGTAGCAATGGCTAATGGTCCTCTACATAATTGTGCCATTCATGCCCCTGGGGTCAAATTTGGCCACGCCCCGGGGGTTGATAGTCTCCATAGACTTACTATGGGAAAAAAAATTAAAAATCTTCTCCTCTGAAACCACAGGGCCCACAGCTTTGATATTTTGTATGTGGCAATGGCTAATGGTCCTCTACATAAATTGTGCCAATCATGTCCCCGGGGTCAAATTTGGCCACGCCCAGGGGGTCGATAGTCTCCATAGACCTACAATAGGAAAAACTAAAAAAATCTTCTTCTCTGAAACCACTAGGCCCACAGCTTTGATATTTGGTATGTAGCAATGGCTAATGGTCCTCTACATAAATTGTGCCATTCATGCCCCTGGGGTCAAATTTGGCCAGGTCCCGGAGGTTGATAGTCTCAATAAACTTGCTATGGGAAAAAATTAAAAAAATCTTCTTCTCTGAAACCACAGGGCACACAGCTTTGATATTTTGTATGTGGCAATGGCTAATGGTCCTCTACATAAATTGTGCCAGCCATGCCCTTGGGGTCAAATTTGGCCACGCCCCGGGGGTAGATAGTCTCCATAGACTTACAATTGGAAAAACTAAAAAAAACTTCTTCTCTGAAACCAAAAGGCCCAGAGCTTCTATATTTTGTATGTAACAATGTTTGGTAGTCCCCATTATAAATTGTGCCAGTCATGCCCCTGGGTCAAATTGTGCCAGTCATGCCCCTGGGTCAAATTTGGCCATGCCCTGGGGGTCAATAGTGTCCATGCATAGACTTTCATTGGTCGATTCTCAATTAATTTAAATCTCATGAGCTTACAATGTGATAATCTCTCAGGTGAGCTACAGGACCAATGGTCCTCTAGTTTATGGGAAAACATAGAAAATCCTCTTCTCTGAAACCACAAGGCCCAGAGCATTTATTAGCTCACCTGAGCCGAAGGCTCACAGGTGAGCTTATAGGATAGGCAGGCATCCGTCGTCCGTCGTCGTCCGTCCGTCGTCCGTCCGTCGTCCGTCCGTCGTCCGTCCACAATTTCAAAGAAGAATATTTCTGAAGCTAGTTGGCCGATCTTGATCAAATTTAATGTGAACCATAATTGGGTTAGGGGATTGATGGCATTAGGTTTTGGAGCAGATTGTATCAAAATTGTGGTTTCCATGGCAACAGATAGGTCCCATAGACTTACAATGGGAAAAAGTAAACTAAAAAAATCTTCTTTTCTGAAACCACTAGGCCCACAGCTTTGATATTTGGTATGTAGCAATGGCTAATGGTCCTCTACATAAATTGTGCCATTCATGCCCCTGGGGTCAAATTTGGCTACGCCCCGGTGGTCGATAGTCTCCATAGACTTACTATGGGAAAAAAATTCAAAAATCTTCTTCTCTGAAACCACAGGGCCCACAGCTTTGATATTTGGTATGTGGCAATGGCTAATGGTCCTCTACATAAATTGTGCCAGCCATGCCCCTGGGGTCAAATTTGGCCACGCCCCGGGGGTGGATAGTTTCCATAGACTTACAATTGGAAAAACTTAAAAAAATCTTCTTCTCTGAAACCACTAGGCCCAGAGCTACAATATTTTGTACGTAGCAATGTTTGGTAGTCCCCATTATAAATTGTGCCAATCATGGCCCTGGGGTGTAATTTGGCCATGCCCCGGGGGTTGATAGTCTCCATAGACTTACTATGGGAAAAAAATTCAAAAATCTTCTTCTCTGAAACCACAGGTCCCACAGCTTTGATATTTTGTATGTGGCAATGGCTAATGGTCCTCTACATAAATTATGCCAATCATGCCCCTGGGGTCAAATTTGGCCACGCCCCTGGGGTCGATAGTCTCCATAGACCTACAATAGGAAAAAAAACTAAAAATATCTTCTTCTCTAAAACCACTAGGCCAACAGCTTTGATATTTGGTATGTAGCAATGGCTAATGGTCCTCTACATAAATTGTGCCATTCATGCCCCTGGGGTCAAATTTGTCCACGCCATGGGGGTTGATAGTCTCCATAGACTTACTATGGGAAAAAATTCAAAAATCTTCTTCTCTGAAACCACAGGGCCCACAGCTTTGATATTTTGTATGTGGCAATGGCTTATGGTCCTCTACATAAATTGTGCCAATCATGTCCCCGGGGTCAAATTTGGCCACGCCCGGGGGTCGATAGTCTCCATCGACCTTCAATAGGAAAAACTAAAAAAATCTTCTTCTCTGAAACCACTAGGCCAACAGCTTTGATATTTGGTATGTAGCAATGGCTAATGGTCCTCTACACAAGTTGTGCCATTCATGCCCCTGGGGTCAAATTTGGCCAGGCCCCGGAGGTTGATAGTCTCAATAGACTTGCTATGGGAAAAAAATTCAAAAATCTTCTTCTCTGAAACCACAGGGCACACAGCTTTGATATTTTGTATGTGGTAATGGCTAATGGTCCTCAACATAAATTGTGCCAGCCATGCCCCTGGGGTCAAATTTGGCCACGCCCCGGGGGTAGATAGTCTCCATAGACTTACAATGGGAAAAACTAAAAAAATCTTCTTCTCTGAAACCAAAAGGCCCAGAGCTTCTATATTTTGTATGTAGCAATGTTTGGTAGTCCCCATTATAAATTGTGCCAGTCATGCCCCTGGGTCAAATTTGGCCATGCCCCGGGGGTCAATAGTGTCCATGCATAGACTTTCATTGGTCGATTCTCAATTAATTTAAATCTCATGAGCTTACAATGTGATAATCTCTCAGGTGAGCTACAGGACCAATGGTCCTCTAGTATTTCATGTGCAGTAATTTTTCTGTATAAAAAGGTACAAGTAGGCAAAGATCAGGAAAAGGCGCAATCAGAAAGAGATTCCCACTCCAAAAACCGAGGTGGGAAAAAACCAAACCAACAATCAGGCACTTATACCATGAAACATATCGTAAGCCGAATGAGCAGCTATTTTCCCTGTCAACTGTGCCCCTAGGGTACATACAGTTCACAACCCGGCAGTGTGATTATCTGCCATAGGCTTATAGTGGGAAATACATAAAAAAGTCAGTTTCTCTGAAACCACATTATCCTAGGTTTGTATGTTTTGTATGCAGTAGTAGTTATGAGGAGCTCTACATAAATCCTGCCAGTCATGTCCCTGGGGTAAAAAATGGCGTCACCCCGGAGGTCATTAGTTCCCACAGACATGCAATGGTAAAAACCTCTGAATCTTCCCTGAAGCCACAAGGGCGAGAGCTTTTATATTTGGTGTGTAGCAATGTATAGTAATCCTCTTTATAAATCCTGCCAACCATGCCCCTGGAGTCCATTCAGGCTTGGCACCAGGGGCGTCATTATCTGCCATAGACTTATAAGGGGAAGCACATGAAAAAGTCTTCTCTTTTTTTTCCATGGAAATTTTCAATTTTTACAGTGGAAAAAAATATCTGAATATTGCATGGGCAAGTTTTCGTAATGCACAAATTGCTTTATATTTTTTTCAGCCTCTTTTGGAACGTTATGTTCAATTATGTAATTCTAGAAAGGTAAAAGTAAGCAATGGTCAGGAAATGTCATATCAGAAAGAATTTCCTGTTATAAAAACAGAGGTGGGAAAAAACTTAATTGACAATCAGGTGCCTATACAAAGAGAACATATATGGTCAGCCGAGTGAGCAGCTATTTTCCATTAGGCTGCCACCCAATTGAAAGTTACAACACGATAATTACAAGTGACTTACACTTAACTTAAACATATTTTCTGTTTTAGGATGGTATTGGAGAATTTTTCTATGACACAGACACTAAAGTATACTGGGTATCATTTCTCAATGGAATGCAGAGGGTGCTGCTGTTTACCCATGACCTTGCCTTAGCAACCATTGCACAAGAGGTAAATAAATATCTTAGTTTAGTACTCCGGCACGGGTTGGGTGGTGGTGGTGGGGGGGGGGGGGGGTGTCTATGACACCGACACTAAATTGCACTGGGAATCATTTCTCAATGGAATGCAGAGGGTGCTGCTGTTTACCCATGACCTTGCCTTAGCAACCATTGCACAAGAGGTAAATAAATATCTTAGTTTAGTACTCCGGCACGGGTTTGGGGGGGGGGGGGGTCTATGACACCAACTCTAAAGTGTACTGGGTATCATTTCTCAATGGAATGCAGAGGGTGCTGCTGTTTACCCATGACCTTGCCTTAGCAACCATTGCACAAGAGGTAAATAAATATCTTAGTTTAGTACTCCGGCACGGGTTTGGGGGGGGGGGGTCTATGACACCAACTCTAAAGTGTACTGGGTATCATTTCTCAATGGAATGCAGAGGGTGCTGCTGTTTACCCATGACCTTGCCTTAGCAACCATTGCACAAGAGGTAAATAAATATCTTAGTTTAGTACTCCGGCACGGGTTTGAGGTGGGGGGGGGGGGGCGGGGTCTATGACACCGACACTAAAGTGTACTGGGGTATCATTTCTCAATGGAATGCAGAGGGTGCTGCTGTTTACCCATGACCTTGCCTTAGCAACCATTACACAAGAGGTCAAATATATCTTAGATTAGTACTCGGGGGTTTAGTTGGGGGTTAGGGGTGGGTGGGGTAGGCGAGGGTCTACAACACCGACACAAAAGTATACTGGGTATCATTTCTCAGTGGAATGCAGAGGGTTCTATTGTTTACACATGACCTTGCGTTAGCAACCATATTACAAGAGGTAAATACATCCACGTTGATTTTGATGATTTGCTTTTTGTTTCTCCGTATAAAATCAGAACTTGT
Source organism: Rugalucina vietnamica (assembly GCA_964017185.1). Taxonomy (NCBI): domain Eukaryota; kingdom Metazoa; phylum Mollusca; class Bivalvia; order Lucinida; family Lucinidae; genus Rugalucina; species Rugalucina vietnamica. Next base: position 19,170,728 of record OZ024885.1, read on the forward strand.
GGGTGCTCTTACCTTATATGCATATATGCCACTACAGTATAGAGAAAATGCTAATGTTTTCCTTTGGAAATTTTGAAATTTTGTTTATAGGAGCTACACGATTAAAAATCTACAGATTTTATATATATGAAGGCTTTAATGATTTAAGTTATGCTTGTATTTGAAGTACATTTAATTTTTGTGTGTTTATGGTTAACTCACATTGATTTTTTTTTTTTTTGATTTATTTTTGTAGCTTTAGTTTCTACTTATTTTTCAGTTATATACTGCGTCCAAGGTCATTTTTTGTTATTTCTAGATGTGTATTATGTTACAACATCAAAATGTGCTGTCCTTTTTAAATAGATTTTTGTTTGTCCTGAAGATTTCTAACAGCTACTAGCACTTTTTCCATGATTGCGCGGTAGCTCAGTGGTTAGCATGGCATGCACACTCGGGAATAAAAGGTTGGGGGTTCAATCCCCACTCAGGCACCGGGTTGAGTCCTTGAGCAAGGCATATTAACTCTCCATTGGACTGTTTAAATCCCAAACAGTAGTAAACCTTTTTAACGTGACTGAAAAAAATTGACACTGGTAGATGACAAACATTGGGTGATCTTTATTAATCATACTAATTCCCTCTAAGTTTTCAGCTCATGTTTGGGTTTTAGATAATCTGCACTTTCCTTTGGTGGGAATTGTTTACTTTTTAGCTCACCTGAGCCGAAGGCTCACAGGTGAGCTTATAGTATACCCATGCTCCGGCGTCCGTCATCCGTCGTCGTCCACAATTTCAAAGATCTTCTCCTCTGAAACCGCTTGGCCAATCAAAGCCAAACTTCTTGTGGAGCATCCTTAGGAAAGGGGAACGAAAGTTTATATAAATGGTCCAGGTCACATGACCAAGATGGCCGCCATGGCTATAAATAGCAAAAACCTTTAAAAATCTTCTTCTTCAGAACCAGTGGGCCAATTTCCACGAAACTTGGTATGTAGCATCGGGGACGCAGGCCCATCATAGTTTATATAAATCATGACCCTAGGATGACCTTGACCTATTTTACGGCAAGGTCAACTTAGGTCATCAATGCATTTGAATGGGAAAAAATGGTAAAATGCTATTTAATGGGTAAAAGTTACTGGGAATAGGCAAATGGACAGAAGATTAATGTTAATGGAAAATTTTAGCCCCTGGGGGGTTGTCTGCCCCTGCCCCGGGGGGCTATATACATGTATATGACCATAATATTTAAACATCTTCTCTGAAACTGCTAGGCCAATCAAAGCCAAACTTCATGTGGAGCATCCTTGGGAAGTGGGAATGAAAGTATATATAAATGGTCATGGTCACATGACCAAGATGGCTTCCATGGCTATAAATAGCAAAACGTTGAAAAATCTTCTTCTTCAGAACCAGAAGGCCTATGATTTTGAAACTTGGTGTGAAGCATCTGGGAATGGAGCTCTACAAAGTTTATATAAATCATGACCCTGGTATGACCTGTACCTATTTTATGGCAAGGTCAACTTAGGTCTCCCATGCATTGGAATGGGAAAAAATAGGAAAATGTAATTGAATGGCAGAAAACTTGCTAGAAATGAGCAAATGGACTGAAGATTTATGTTTAAGAAAATATTTTGGACCCAGGGGATTGTCTGCCCTGCCCCGGGGCTATATACATGTATATGACCATAATATTGAAACATCTTCTCTGAAACCGCTTGGCCAATCAAAGCCAAACTTTTTGTGGAGCATCCTTAGGAAGAGGGAATGAAAGTTTGTATAAATGGTCAAGGTCACATGACCAAGATGGCCGCCATGGCTATAAATTGCAAAAACGTATAAAAATCTTCTTCTGCAGAACCAGAAGGCCTATGATTTTGAAACTTGGTATGAAGCATCTGGGAATGGAGCCCTACAAAGTTTATATAAATCATGACCCTGGGATGACCTTGACCTATTTTACGGCAAGGTCAAAGTAGGTCGCCCATGCATTTGAATGGGAAAAAATAAGATAATGTCATGTAATGGCAGAAAACTTGCTAGGAATGAGCAAATGGACAGAAGATTTATGCTTATGAAAATATTTTAGGCCCAGGGGTTGTCTGCCCCTGCCCCGGAGCTATATACATGTAGATGACCATAATATTCAAACAGCTTTTTCTCAGAAACTGCTTAGCTTATCAAAGCCAAACTTTATGTGGAGCATCATTAGGAAGGAGAAATGAAAGTTTATATAAATGGTCAAAGTCACATGACCAAAATGGCCACCATGGCTATAAATAGCAAATTTTTTTAAAAATCTTCTTCTTCAGAACCAGAAGGCCTATGATTTTGAAACTTGGCATGAAGCATTAAGGAATGGAGGTTTACAAAATTTGTATAAATCATGACACTGGGATGACCTTGACCTATTTCACGGCAAGGTCAACTTAGATCGCCCATGCATTTGAATAGAGAAAATTGTTAAAATGTCATTTGAAGGACAAAACTTGCAGTTAATTGGCAAATGGACTGAATTTTTATGAATTGAAAAAGACATTGACTCCAGGAGTTATTCTGACCCTGCCCTAGGAATATATACATGCATTGTACCATTCTAGTCTAACAAGTTTATTGGTACATGTATATATCTCAGGTCTCAGGTTAGCGTTTACAGGACCATTGGTCCTCTGGTTTGTAGCAAGTTTTCACAAAGACAGTTTTCATTCTCAATTTTGTTTAATGCATACTTTTACTAATAAAAGACACATTTGATTTGGGGAGCAGAGAGGTAGAGCATCTGACTCGAAATCGAGAGGTCCAGGTTTTAAACCTCACATTTGCTAAGTTGTGCCTCAGAGCATGACACACCTTCTCTTCATAGTACAACAATTGTTGGCATTTTAAATTTATAAGCAGAATAAAATTACAGGCTTTGATGATCTAAAACTGAACTTTCAATTGATTTGGACTATTTCATCATTTATGAGCAGCTTAAATTTAATGCTAGGGGAGCGTGGTAGCATAGTTTAGTGGTAGAAGATTGAACTCCGAATCGAGAGGCCCTGGGTTCAATCCCCACTGGCCTTGAGCAAGGCACATGAACTTCCCACACTACTGGATAATACCCAGGAAGCTTGGCTCTGTCTCAACATGACTGAAAAAATTGTTTACCTCAATACAAACAAACAAAATTGAATGCTCAGCTTAGTTGAGCATGAAAAAAGTTTATATATACCTGGACGACATGTTATGCACTCTGTCACTCTGTTCAAAAACAGAAAAGTAAGCAATTATGTTGCAGTCCAAACCCAAGTCTCACCCTATAAAAGGTACATGAAAATTCAAATTAACAGTCAGGTACTTATACAAATAGAATAAAACTAATTTTCATTTGTGAATGATTGTCAAGGGCAATCGCATTATCTGAATATTTTTTTTATTCAGTTTTACATCCCTTTCAAGATTATTTCAGCTCATACTAGATGTGCCAATCTGTAGGTGGGGTGAAAATGGGAGAACCTTGAGAGAAAAAAATGACACACCTGCAAGCAGAATTTGGCTTGTCTCACATGTGCCCCGTGTGGGGCTCGAACCCACGCCAGACAGCGGTGAGATGATTAAGCGTGTTAATGAAATATCAGCACCCTTTACCTCTCGCTCAAGGGGGCCGCTTTCTGAATAAATTGTGTCTGTTCTGTATTTCTAGGCAGGAGAGTTAGAAAGAATAGAGCAAGAGATCAACCTGAACATTCAGGGCATGGGGCTGTCATTGGTGAACAATTATAAACAACAAGAGGTGGCTTTCCTTGGGATTACTAGGTAATTTTTAGTTCACCTTAGCCGTTAAGCTCACAAGGTGAGCTTATTGAATACCCAGGCTCCGGCGTCCGTCCACAATTTCAAAGATCTTCTCCTCTTAAACCGCTCGGCCAATCAAAGCCAAACTATATGAATGATCTCTAGGAAGGGGGAACTAATGTGTATATAAATAATGCAGGTCACTAGACCAAGATGACCGCCATGCCCATATATGGTAAAAACCTTCCAAAAATCTTCTTCTGCGGAACCGGTGGACCGATTTGAATGAAACATGGCATGAAGCATCGATGACTCAAGTACTACAATGTATGTATAAATCATGACCTTGTGATGACCTAAAAAAGTTGGACCCCAGGGGCTCATCTGCTCACACCCCGAGGCAATATACATGTATATTACCATAATATTCAAACATCTTCACTGAAACGGCTCGGCCAATCAAAGCCAAATTTTATATGAAAAGGTACAAGTAGGCGATGATCAGGAAAAGGAGCAATCAGAAAGAAATTCCCACTCCAAAAACCGAAGTGGGAAAAAACTAAATTGACAATTAGATACTTGTACTAAGAAAACATTGTAAGCCAAGTGAGCAGCTATTTCCCAATAGGTGCCCACTCAGTTACCTAAACCTAACCAAAATATGAAAATGCACATAGGGTGCAAACAGCACAAAAATTCAACATCAAGACATAAAACAATAAGAACCACAACAGAAGTATCACCTTGGAACGATCAGTAATATAAAATTACTGGTGGGCTTAAACTAGTTTTACATGGCCATAACCTCACCCTCATCTTCTAGTCAATGAATCATCAAGGACAAACAAATAAATCATGATAACCACCACGATGAATCAAAAATGAAGACTCATCTATAGGAGTCGATAGGAACGGGGAATCAATGTATATATAAATAATCCAGGTTACATGACCATGATGGCCGCCATGCCCATATATGGTAAAAGCCCTTCAAAAATCTCCACAACTGGTTTACCGATTTCAACGAAACTACTTTGCATGAAGCATCGATGACTCAAGTACTACAATGTATATATAAATCTTGACCTTGTGATGACCTTGACCTATTTTTCATCAAAGTCAACATATGTCGCCTATGCATTTGAATGGGGAAAATTGTTAAAATGTCATTTAAAGGGAAAATCTTGCAGGAAATGGGCAGTAGGACCGAATATTAATGATACCGAAAAGAAATGAACATCTGGGGCACATCTGCCCCCATCCCGGGGCAACATACATTATATATTACCATAATATTCAAACATCTTCTCTGAAACCACTTGGCCAATCAAAGCCAAATTCAATATGAAGCATCTATAGGAAGGGGGAACCAATGTATATATAAATAATCCAGTCACATGACCAAGATGGCTGCCATGCCCATATATGGTTAAAAAAAAACTTCAAAAATCTTATAAAGGACAGGTCTGACACAAACCAGCTTTTGTAGCTTAAGGTCAGGGTGTAGTAAAAAACGCCACGATGAAATTTTCTTGTTTTTTGCATATTGATGTATTTTATGCTCCCCCATCGGAATATGCAAAAATATTCCTTGACTACCGGATTAGTTTTTGAGCTACAGGCTATCCAAAAACACCATTTTTGCCGTTGAACTCAATGGGGAAAAGGGAAATAGATGTCGGATTTCGCACATAAACATATTTTTCTCCTATTTTGGGGGCCTCACTTGCTACCGCAAATTCGTTTGGCCTTTTTACCCCAAAATATCATGCTTTCAGATTCTAAATCAAACAGTTTCTGTTATGTAACTATAAATAATTGTCTGGCCAATGCAATGCTGAGTCAACATCAAAGAATTCTCTTATGTCACTATGTATAACTGTCTAGATGGTACTAGGTTACTGATAAGCAGTTCTTGGTTCAGTGTTCAAATTGGATCAGTTTAATGAACATGTCTGTTAAGCTATCCCGCCTGCCATCCCCAACACCACCATTAGCTAGTCTTCTTTCACAATTATAGGATGAGATATCTTTAGTTTGCTTATTATTAATTTACAGATATGAAATTCAAGGAAACTCTGATTCAGTCTTTGGGGTGGTTTTCTCCTATTATCTGCCAGCATGGCCTTTTTACCCCAAAATATCATGCTTTATCAAGCAAGTATGCAAAAGTCAGGCTAACCTGAGTGTGGGATTTACCTACGCAGTAGCAATCTTCAGGTCACATGCAATGCTTTCGGTTCAACAATTCAGTACCATGTCTGATACCGCAATTCGGAGTCGAGCTTATATATAAAAGGCAAGCAAGCATTAACAATCAAAGTCTAGATGACCTATTCACATCTGTTCATACTCAGACAATACCATGACATGCATCGCTATTATGCTTGGAAAGACCACTTTTCATGCACCGTTTCATGCTTGCTACAGCCTAAAAGAGGAATCGATTCACTGATGCTGAACGGCATTCCTAGTTTAGTAGTCCGCTGTAGGGTTGATCCCCAGGTTAGCCAAAGCAATTCAAGATAGTAGAAGTGAGCTGCCCCCAAGAAAGAGCCAAAGTTGTTATTTTTATTTTATGTAAATGGTAGAAGTGTGTACATATTGTTTCTTGTGTTAAGTTTTAAGCTTTAGAGATATGATTAGTATTTTGTTTGTGATAATTGAATAAACCATGTCTAAATTTATCAACTTGTTTTTTTGTGTATAAACTCCTAAATTCCATGATGAAGTTTTTTTTAAAACTGATATTATCTGCGTGAATCAGTTTGGAACAGGTTGTTTGAAAAAAAAGTCCTTGACAACCAGGCTCGTTTTCGTGCTATTGGAGGTTTTGATACTATGGTAGTGCGATTTGGGTATTTTGCGCGATGTAACGTAACGTCGTAGCGCGAACACGCGTTGCATTTCAGTGTGCGACTGACGCAAGAATTACAATAAATGACCTTTACTGCAGAAATTCTCATCTTCTGTGTTTTGGTAAAAATTTGTCGCAGTCTTTAAGGGAAGAAAAATGTAAAATTCGTACTAAATGACGTAAAAGCTACAGCTTTATGGAAGATTGGACTTGTCCAACTGAGCCCCCTCTCTAAATAAAGTCATTATTATTATTATTTCTCCAGTTCAAAAATGCGCGACATAAGAGCGTCGATTCTTGTTCCGTTGGCGTCGCAAAGCAACGTCACGCGTAACGCTCATAACAACGTTTTACTTGAAATGTCGTATTTGGAACAAGAGGAATGGTACTATCTGCGCAGTAAAACAAAGGTGCTGATCAGCTTCGCAGTTACTGTACAGCTGATCTGCGCTTTTGTTTTCGCATAGGCAAAAATCTTGTTTTCTCATGACGAGGTATGGGAATGGGGCTGTCATTGGTGAGCAATTATAAACACCAAGAGGTTGCTTTCGTAGGAATTACTAGGTAATTTTTCACGAGCCGAATATACGATAGGATTTTGGCTGGGAACCTACGAAAAATACCGAACACTCCGCATGACTACACAGGTTGGTTTCCGATCTACACTAATTAGTCATTCGGTAAGCCGAAAACATGTGATGTTTTAAACGTTAGCAGTGATTGGTTTAATGAAATCCAGCCAATCATCATTTTTCTTTTAAGCAAAGTTCGGATGTAGACCATTTTGCGTATGCTGAGATCGGGGCCATAAGGGTCGACTAATTACCGAACAGGAAATCCAGGAAGCAGGTCATCTCTGCCTTTTTACTTTTCGGTCTTACCAAGTCCACTTGGCCTTTTTTTCTTTTTTAATTCAATTTTATGTCCCTTTTAAGATAATTTCAGCTCATATAAGTGGGTGGAACGAAAACGAGAGGTCCACAAGAAAAAACATCTGGCAAACCGCAAGCAGAAGGTCTCGCACCGTGATCAAAGGGACCCCATTTTCACTGACACAATTCACACCAAGTAAACCATGTACACGACTTCCATACATTGGACCGTGTCTGTTCGCCTCCGAAACACCTCTAATTTCTGCAAGCAGTACTGTGGCTTATGCCTACTTAATGACTGATTAGTGTGGGTCGGAAATCAACATATTTTTATCCCACTTGTCCATTATGTTTATGCACACAGAGCCGTTTCTAGCCAAGAAAAGTGTAACGGAATCTCTCTCTCTCTCTCTCTCTCTCTCTCTCTCTCTCTCTCTCTCTCTCTCTCTCTCTCACACACACACACACATACACACACACACACACACATTTACTTTACGACTAATTCTCATGAGATCAGTGTGAGAGTAATCTTGAGCTCATGCACATCAAAATAAGAAATTTGTTTTCTCAGATACCACTAGCATACAAGTTTATTTGTTTAAAAAATGAATAGATTTCGAAAATGGTGTGGTCATAATACAAAATGCTAAACATACATGTGATACATTCTTAGGCCCAAATAGGGAGATTGGACATTTTTGGTAGGGAGATTTAGGTCTGAAATAGGGAGGTTTTTTCTCGACAAAATTATAGCCGATTTTACCCCGGAAAATATTTTCAGCAGTCCAGCATTTTGTCAAATGTTTGCACTTCAATATGCATATACAACTGATTCTCACAAATCTATAGATGATTACTTAAAATTAGAATTTTATTATAATTATTGAAAGTAATTTAATTCTGGTTGTAAGACATACTTGCTATGTACCAAATGGATAATGATAGCTTCCTTCAACAGTAGTTCATTGATAAAATAAGTAATTGTGATATCAGTAAATTATTAAGTTTGTATAGGTTTGAAAAGGAAATTACATGTAGATCTATTTGAAAAAAAAATAATTTAAAAAAATCTAAATTGTGCAGATAAATAAGAGAAGTAAACTAATGCAAAAAAAAAAGGTTTGAAGGTGAAAAGAGGATAAAAAATATCTTTTTTCAAAAAAAAAAAAAAATGCTCCAGCGGAGATTCGAACTCACGACCTCCCGCGTGACAAGCCAACACCTTAACCACTGCACCACTTGGCCATGATGACGTCATAGCACTCCAGCATTTGACCAGACGTAAAAAGCACATGGTTTATGTTTACACAATAAATAATTGCATATAAATGGAAAGCTGTGTATTGTCATTTGTTTACTTCGAGTCTTAGAACAAGTTATTGGAACATGTTGGAATAGTGTTTTGGAGTAATATTATTGGGATTATTGCTTTTTTGAAGGTTGGTGTATTTTTTTTATCATGCTCAAGACAAAACCCGATGATCACCGATCAATCAACCATGTCAACAGATGATCCTTACGTAAGCTTACCTGGCATCCTCAAATCAAGTACGACAATTACCTAGCACCTAATAGCGTTAATCCAATTACCTGAGGCCAATTATCACACCTGTCACTTCACACTACGAAAATTCGCCGAGAAGGCGCTGTAAACATTCTGCTAAACGATCTTTTTGGGGAAAACTAAAAAAATGGTGGCTTGCGGAAAAACTCCATAGGAATTTTTCTTCATCGGGTTTTAGGTTTTTATATCGTGAGAGCGTTTTTGGGACCAAAATATCGGGAGATTCACGATCAATCGTTAGATATCACATGTATGATGCTAAACGAGCCGCTTCTAGCTTTTTTAAAAGCTATCCTATCATATACTGAGCCAAATTTATGACACATGAGGTCAGAAAATATTGATTTTGTTTTCAAACAAATGCTTCACAGAAAATACAAATTCAATTACATGTTTGAATCTAGAATTAGCTGTCAGCATTGTGACGTGCAATTGGGATCGGACTGGCGCAGTTGCTAGCGCATAAGACTTGCATGAGGGGTCCCTGATTTGATTCTCATCAAGGCAGTTGTCTGTTGTGGCAAGTCACATTTCCACAGCTTAATATGTATATATTATATGTTCTTAGTTTCAATAAAAAGCTCTACAGAGCTTATCTTGATTGCTAATACATGTAAGTTACTTTTTATATATGAAAATAAAGATTATTTTTAAACATAATAAAAAATAGTAAAAATAATGTTTGAATCACAGCTGATCAGCGCATTTGTTTTCGCTACATGGATAGTACAATTTGTCTTCTTAAATCCGAAATTTCAAGCTTCTAGCCATCTTCTGTGGCTGCACAGACCGCTTTGTGTTGGACTTGGTTGGAAACCCTGAGCGGCTCATTTGAGCCGCGACGCGAGAAAACCGGTCTTCGGGGTTTCCGACCAGGTCCGACACAAACCGGCCTGTACAAGCTCAGAAAAGAGCTAGAAGCTTGAAATTTCGGATTTAAGTAGAAGAGGAATTGTACTATCCGAGAAGCGAAAACAAAGGCGCTGATCAGCTTCGCAGTTACTGCGAAGCTGATCTGCACCTTTGTTTTCGCATAGGCAATAATCCCGTTTTCTCATGATGCGGCTCATTTTATTTTGTCTATTTATAGTTCAGGTATAATATGGGAAGAAAAACGGAAGCGATACAAGGCCCTGAACGTGAAGACTTGTATTGCCCTGGAAGAGGCATACCAAAAATTCCAGACGGAAATCTTGAAGGGACATACCCCACCCACCAAAATGCATGTAGACAAAATGGAGGTAAGCCCTGGTTAAGGCTTTTGCAATTCTGTTAGACCCTGAAATGAGGTTTCTTAAATATTCATTTAAAATACTACATGTAAATATACCATCTCTAGCCAATTTATTCATTAAACCTGGCATAGGCATACAGAATAGCCTCAGATGAGACACCGCAGAAATTGAAGACTTATATTGCCCTGAAAGAGGCATATCAAAAGTTCCAGACGGAAAGGTGCATTAAAGGCCAAAAATGGCCCCTGACCGAACGGACTGACATTGATGTGAAATATAGCCTAGTTATTGCTCTTCAAGAAAACAATAATAAAAACGTGTATGACCTTTAATTCTCATATGAATAACCTAGGGTCAAAGGTCATGACCCATTCAAAGCAGTTTCAATTATTATTTCATGTATTAGCTAATGGGGAAAATTGATCATATCTCTGTTTTTACTTATTGTAGACCACTGAAGTTGGTATCAATTTAGAGCTTCTAAAACTGCCTTGCATTAATTGGTGCTATTATGCAAATTATGTTTAATTTTCATATTCATAAATATTAATGAAACATTGAAAGCAATTGAAAAAAAGTGTGTTAAAACTTCATAACTAAATCAATTTCGGTTCAAACTGTATCATGATATGTTGTTATGACATCAATGATACTTCTGAGCAAGTCAGTACATTTAATGGCCATAAAAGAAAATTGGCTCTGTTCAGTATTCATGAATATTAATGAAAAACAAGAAAAAGAATAGACTAAACTCATATCCATGTATGGGTTGGCTTGTGATATTTATGTCTTTGTTACATAAAAAACAAGATAAACTCTGTAAAAGTGCATGTGGATAATGCATGGTTTCCATAGTTACCCATGCTGCAGTACCAAAGAATAAAAAGAATAAGTAATTACTCATATCCCAGCAGCAGCTTATTCTCAAATACTAACATTGTCAACATTCTATTGTTAAGTAATGCTTTAGCTCAGCAGTTTCATGAATATTGGTGTAAACACAAGCAGTTCATTATCATCTGCTATAGGAGCCGCGACGCGAGAAAACCGGTCTTCGGGGTTTCCGACCAGGTCTGACACAAACCGACATGTACAGTCCCAGAAGCAGCATAGAAGCTTGAAATTTCGGATTTAATAAGAAGAGAAAGTGTACTATCCGTGTAGCGAAAACAAAGGCGCTGATCAGCTTCGCGGTTACCGCGAAGCTGATCTGCGTCTTTGTTTTCGCATAGGCAAAAATCCGGTTTTCTTGTGACGCGGCTCATAGAGTATTGAACAAGGATTAACTAACCAATGTTAAACAAAACTTTTCGCACTGATCAGATGTGCAAATTATCTAATTTGAATACACCCATGAATGTGGAAACTATCTAATTTGCATATTAATGATTTTTTATGATAATTCACTATGTTATCAAATTATTCACAATTAAAAACTGTATTGAAGCAAAATCAAGGATTCGGCAGATATCACACGGGGTAGATCATTTAGCTCTGACTTATATGAATAGACAGGTAGATCAATGATTAATGCCCTTGGTTCGCTAGCTTCTTGAATATGCATATTTTCACACAGATACATTACATTCTAGGTCATGCAAATTGCATTACTGATTGACGACAAAATGCCACAATGCTGGTGTTTGACTTAAATAAGTATGTTTATGGTTTTATTTGAATTTTCTTTAATTTCTCATTTTCAGATCAATATTCATGAATATACAAATATGGTAATTTTCATTCAGACCCAATGCATGTAAGAATAGTCAAATTATATTACTGGGCGGCCCCCATGGCCGAGCGGTTAAAAGCGCTGTTTCTTAATCACTCGATCATCTCACTGCTGTGTCTGGTGTGGGTTCGAGCCCCGCTCTGGCCACATGTGAGACAAGCTGTTCTGCTTGCGGGTGTGTCAGGTGGTTGTTCTCGGGTTCTCCCGTTTTCGCCCCACCTACTGATCAGCCCGTCTCATTTGAGCTGAAATAATCTTGAAAGGGACGTAAAACTGAATTTAAAAAAAAATATATATATATATTATATATTACTGACCAACAACAATATGCCACAGAGATTGTTCTAATGAGTACCCACAATCTATGTTTTGGAGCAAAAATAAGAAAAATAGGTATACCCCTGCATACCCCAGTTTTGCTATATAAAAGTGGGGTATAAGGGGGTATACGTAACTCGGACATGTTTTCCTGATGGTTAAGGCATTTGTAATTCGACTAGGCCCTGAATTTAGGCTTCTCAAATTTTCATTAAAACAAAAAAATTACACAATACACCATTATTTAGATAATTTTGTCATTTTTACTAGACATACTAGCCTCAGCATGTGATTAACATATTGGGCATGATAAATTATGTTTTCATATTGTAAGTAAAGACCACTCCTGCCCCCAAAAAACAAGATTGGGAATAACCAAAATAACAAGTCAAGTCAAAATATCTTTATTCTCTCGAAGTCATATGACATGATACAAAAGACATATCATCAGTACAAGACGGAATACAAACTACAAAGAAACAATTACAAAGAACAGCATTATAGCTAGACACTGACCCCGGACGGACCAGATACCAGACAAGTGGGCACATACGCTCTTAAATACTGCCACCGACGGACTCGTCCGGTCCTATATCCATCAGGGTTCAGGTTCGAGCTACAATACACAGTAATAAATGAGTATAAACTATATCAGGTGTAAATTTGGGGGTTGGGGGATCTAACTAATCATCATGTCAGCCACAAGGGTGTCTGGGGTGGGGAGGAGATAATGAGATAAGATAGGTAAGATTAGATGAAATAAGGTAAGATGATAAGATAAAATAAGGTAAATAACGATAAAATAAGACCAGTACATGTATAAGGAAATAATAAGCTAAGGGGTCCTAACAACAGTTAACAGGTACCTAATTACTTATAAGTGACATAGAAATAGGATAAACATGCAGTCGGTTATAGAGCATGCTCAAGCCAATCCCTTACGTCATTCAAAACAAAATCAAATAGGAAAAAGTCATGTAACTAGTGCGTTTTCATGAATGGAATAATCATATTCATAGATAAGTTGTTTCTTGTTCCAAAGATGTGCATTATCACTGGATTTGGCAATTCTTTCATGTAAGTAGATTTTATAAAGAAAATCATTTCTTATGGATGGCCTGGCTTTAAGACAACATGGATCAAATAAGCATTGAAATGATCAGCAGTGGGAGCAGCTATGAATGCTGCGTGGCGTCAGATTAGAACAAGCTATGGTGTCGTCATTTCGTGAACTATGAGGAAAAAGATGAATACATATTTAAACAACATAAGCACTGTGTATGATGTTTGAAACTTCATAGATCCTGATAGTAATGTCAGTATTATGTTTCGTAAAGCTGCCGGCTAAGCCCAATCAAAGCAACCAATTTAAGCAGTGGGTGACTACTGCACAACTTGGTATGCGAAACTAGATGTTGGTCTGTGTCTTTACCAGTCGTAGTGCATAGCTCATACAAAATATATGCACATGTACATACAGGTTATTTTACAGGTGACTATATGTAACCAATCTCACCCGTTGTAGTTTATGCCGTGTCTCGTATAACAAGAATCTCTAACAATTGAGTCATGACGTGAGAAAACCGGTCCCAGGGACCCCCTACCAGGCCCGACACAAACCGGTATGCACAGTCACATAAGCAGGCTAGAGGCTTGGAAATTCAGATTTAAGATGAAGAGAAATTGTTCTATCTGTGTAGCGAAAACAAAGGGACTGCTCAGCTTCACAGTTACTGCGAAGCTGATCCGCGCCTCTGTTTTCACATAGGCAAAAATCCTGTTCTGTCACGATGTGGCTCAATTAATGCTAGTTACCACTAACCTTACAAAGTGACAGTTTATAGTTTTGATCAAAGTATATCATAACATTCTGGATTGGTAAAACTTTTACATTTTCTAACATACACAATGTATATAAAATGAAATGAGCAGGGGCATCGTTCAGACACATCAGTAACTGTTATTCTTGCACGCCAGATAGAGAAATCCTACGGTTTACCCCATGTGAGAAATTCTTATCCCACCCTCGTTATCTCGCCCCGGTCGCACTCTGCGTTCAAGTGTTCCTTTTTAACATTGGTTGTATAGGACGTCACGTAATTTCGTCGCTAAGCGCACACGTCACAATGACGTCAAAACGTTTAAATTCAAAATGACGGACGCCGCGATTTTAAGCATTTTTCTAGGTAAATAGTATGAAAATCAAGCTTCGCTGCATTAAGGCGTGCAAGAAAAAGAATCCATCATTCCTGTAAGGTATGGATAGACAAATCTGTCCCTCGGGTCACAATTTGGCATCACTCGGCGAGCCTCGTGATGCCAAAATGTGACCCTCGGGACAGATTTGTCTATCCATACCTGACACTCGTGTAAGATTCTTATAGTATAAGCACTGATACAAAGAGAACAATCAGTCACCCAAGTGAGAAGCTGTTTCCCAAAAAAGTGGCATAATAGAAGTACCATGGATGGTCAGCAGTCCTCAGGAAAAGTGTCGGTCTGTCGGTCAAAACCAGCTATATTTCATTCTGTCTGACAAAATATCTTATTCTGTCAGACAAATGTCCGACAAAAATTACCAAAATTACAATGATAACATATAGAACTGTCCAACAAAATTGGGTTTTGTCCTGCAAAAAAATGCAGTCTGCAAGACAGCTGTCCTGCAGCTGAAAAAAAGATTTTGCGATGATTGGGTCAGTAAAAAAAAAGTGACTGAAACAATTTTAATAATACCCAAATGCACCCTCAGCGTTACATTGGTTTAAAACATTTAGATGGTTTCCGCTACATGGATAGTACAATTCACCTACTTTCTAAACCCAAAATTTCCAGCTTCTAGCCATCTTCTGTGATTGTACAGGTTGGTTTGTGTCTAACCTGGTCAGAAACCAAATCGTTGGTTTTCTCAGGTGAAGGCTCAGATGTTTTCAGTTTCACATTCTATTTCTTTCTTCCTGTGTACAGGTAAACTTTGCTGAGATGTTGATGACGAAGCCCAACAAGCGTATGATCCGCCGCAGTTTCGAGGATGGCATCTGGGTCCAGTATAAAACATCTCCACATCAAGTACAGTTACATGCCAAAATAAACAGAGTACAGGTAGGTTCAGTATAAAACATCTCCACATCAAGTACAGTTACATGCCAAAATAAACAGAGTACAGGTAGGTTCAGTATAAAACATCTCCACATCAAGTACAGTTACATGCCAAAATAAACAGAGTACAGGTAGGTTCAGTATAAAACATCTCCACATCAAGTACAGTTACATGCCAAAATAAACAGAGTACAGGTAGGTTCAGTATAAAACATCTCCACATCAAGTACAGTTACATGCCAAAATAAACAGAGTACAGGTAGGTTCAGTATAAAACATCTCCACATCAAGTACAGTTACATGCCAAAATAAACAGGGTGCAGGTAGAGCAAAAAGCTTGTTCCTAGCTCTTGATACTGTAAATTTGGATATTTTCGCAATTTTTCTATTACCAAATTATCAGCAAGTTCTTGAATTCGCGAATGCATTATCGGGTAGTCTATAAAGCTTATAATAACTTGTAATTAGCGAGAACTTTGAATTTGCGAGACAACAAATTCGCGAATATTTGTGAAATTTACGTTCTGGTGAAATTTTCCACATTTACAGTATATAAAAATGGCGTGATTTGATCTTTATCACAAAAATGAGCCGCATCGTGAGAAAACGGGATTATTGCCAGTATGCGAAAACAAAGGCGCAGATCAGCTTCGCAGTAACTGCGAAGCTGATCAGCGCCTTTGTTTTCGCTACTCGGATAGTACAATTCCTCTTCTACTTAAATCCGAAATTTCAAGTTTCTAGCTCTTTTCTGAGCTTGTACAGGCCGGTTTGTGTCGGACCTGGTCGGAAACCCCGAAGACCGGTTTTCTCGCGTCGCGGCTCAAATTGTCTTGGCCAAGATCAGACTCACATTAGGGGAACTTGTGTTAGTGGTTGCACTGTTTGCCACTAGTTGTGTATTTCAGAAGCATTAGAACTGGCAAACAACTTGGTTTGAAATTTTAAAAGTACCAATGACAATTATACTGGAGATTGAAAAGTGTCATATAGTTCTTGCCTATAATAAATTTTGCACTAACTATATTTAGTTGCTTTTAGGTATGAAACATAGGCTAATATTTGTCCGCACTTTAAGAGTTGATATTGATCCGGTCGGAATGACGTCATCGGTCATTTGTACGAGGTGAATGACTCTGTGTTTATCGCTACCGGCTTACTGAATTCAAAGCAGAAAATATGAAAACAAAATAAAATTTTTCATAAAAGCTTTGAAAATATCTTAAGATTATTATCAGTTCTACAACTCTAGATGTGAACCTCGTAATATTTCTGACAAATTATGACAAATTAAGCACCTTGAAATAATTAAATCATAGCGATAATGACCGAGTCGTACCCTCGACCAAATGAGCAAAAAGGCGGGAAAGGGCCAGTTGCGGTAACCAATATTGATTTTTCTCATGAAAGAGTAGCTTGCCGACCGGATCAATTGGGTCCTGAACATAGGCTTCTTGACTCTTAATCTGACGCAAGGGTATTATTATTATTTTTAGCTTGATCAGCAAGTGAGCGGTGCAGTGTTCCCTACCATACTGTCACCTATGCCACCACCAAAATCTGTTGCCGCTGACAGTGGTATGTACAGCTGAAATATTGCTTTATAACCATATGAGCCACGTAATGAGAAATCCAGACTTTTGCCTTTGTGAAAACAAAGGAGCAGATCAGCTGTGCAGTAACTGCACAGCTGATCAGCGCCTTTGTTTTCACTAGACAAATAGTTTAGACCCTCTTCTTGTTAAGTCCGAAATTTCAAGTTTCTAGCTTTCTTCTGTGGCTACACGGGTGGTTTTGTGTAAGACCTGGTCTTGAGGAAACCCCCAAAACCTGTTTTCTCACCTCGCGGCTCATATTTGTGATCAAGGAAGCCAAATTAGGGAAAATGGTTAAACAGAGACAGATATTCTTGATATTTCATAGAGACATTTGAAATTCATACTAGGCATGTGTGTGATATCTCCCTATTTTGGAGGGATCTCCCTATTTTTTAGCAAATCTCCCTGTTTGGAATTTTAAAATTTCCTTATATAACTTCTACATCTCCCTATTTCAAATTTCAGATCTCCCCGTTTGAAATCAAGAATTTCCTTCATTGTTTAATCATTCTCCCTATTTCCAAAAGTAAATCTCCCTTTTTTTGCATCTCATTTGTATCACATATATGACTTGGAGGATATAAGGAAGTTTTGAAATTTCAAATTTAAGATTTCCTCCAAAAGGAAGATATCACATGAACAGTATGTTTATATCATGTATTAAATTACACCACAGCTTCTTTATAATGCATGTTGGGGGGTCTGCAGATTCAAAAGGTCCTGGTTTCTAAAATCTACCTGAATCTGAATTGTTTACTGGTGACACGCCAAATTGACAATACCTCACCAGGGGGGTGCGCCATGAGGGAAATTAGTCCCTGGCTGTCACAAGAGATGCGAACTTGGACACACAGTCATCAGACATTTCAGCAGAGGAGATCAGAGATTCCAGTCCCTGATAGTTTGCGGAAAGAAACTACTTTTGTACGCTTCTTTGCTAGCTAAGTAAGTAAGTAAAAAGTAAGTAAAGTCTTTATTTATAGAGGGTAACAACATTTAGCACATACATATATACAAAGATTTATTTGATCTATATTTCTTGGGATAACTCAAAAAAGTAGATGGTTTATATTCACTCTATTTATTACATACCAACTGAAACATATATCTTTGGCATATAAGAACCAGCTCAGTGTGAACCAAAGAATACTAGCTTGAGTTTGACCTCCGAGTCGGAAACTGCTGACGGCGCAAGGCGTAGCAGCTCTCAGTTTGGAGTGAACCGGCCATCACCTGCAAAATCAAGCTAGTATGTATAAACCTAAGTTTTGCAGTCCCCGCCGAAACTGCCATCCAGTAAACATGTAGCTTGCTAATCTTACATGAGCACATACCTTGACAGACTGTAGTAGTGTGTGCGAAACACAGTGTTATGTGGTTTGCCGCTGGTGGCAATTGTAGGTACCGCCGCTGGTGGCGGTCGTAGTTGCGTGATGGTGCCGCAGGTGGCAGTATTGTGTGTTGGAAAGCGTGTAGCTGAGTAGTGTAAAGTAGATCAGGCTGTCAATGCAGTGCTATATAAGTATGGAGGCCAAGCAGGTAGGGCAGGGATTGAGTACATACCAAAGACTTGGGGAATGTAAATAGCTAAATTTCAGGTAGAAATGTAGCTATATCCCCCTTATCCAACAATGACATTGTGGGAAAAAAAAAAAATGAAATAAAATGAGTCGAAATAGTGCTTGGAACAAACAAACAAAATAAAACTAAACTGGTTCTTATTAGGAAACAGATAAAGGTTGGTCAGGTGGGGTGGTGGTGGCCAGCTTTAAAGCCCTGAAATCATAAACTGAACTGCTGCACATAGCGACTGACAAATAGTTATATTGAGCCCTGTAATTGAAATGTCAAACTATCAAATAAACCACATTTATCCTAAAATAAATACTCATTTATTTGATCTATATTTCTTGGGATAACTCAAAAAAGTAGATGGTTTATATTCACTCTATTTATTACATACCAACTGAAACATATATCTTTGGCATATAAGAACCAGCTCAGTGTGAACCAAAGAATACTAGCTTGAGTTTGACCTCCGAGTCGGAAACTGCTGACGGCGCAAGGCGTAGCAGCTCTCAGTTTGGAGTGAACCGGCCATCACCTGCAAAATCAAGCTAGTATGTATAAACCTAAGTTTTGCAGTCCCCGCCGAAACTGCCATCCAGTAAACATGTAGCTTGCTAATCTTACATGAGCACATACCTTGACAGACTGTAGTAGTGTGTGCGAAACACAGTGTTATGTGGTTTGCCGCTGGTGGCAATTGTAGGTACCGCCGCTGGTGGCGGTCGTAGTTGCGTGATGGTGCCGCAGGTGGCAGTATTGTGTGTTGGAAAGCGTGTAGCTGAGTAGTGTAAAGTAGATCAGGCTGTCAATGCAGTGCTATATAAGTATGGAGGCCAAGCAGGTAGGGCAGGGATTGAGTACATACCAAAGACTTGGGGAATGTAAATAGCTAAATTTCAGGTAGAAATGTAGCTATATCCCCAAAAGCAATCAGTTGGGAAACAATTGTTTGGTTCACAGCTGATTGGTCCCCAAGGAATAGGTATACTGACATGTAATAGGTAATCTTCCATGAGGTCCTCATAAATACATATTTACAAATATACAAGTGAACAATCAATGATAGAGTACATTAAACTATACACCTGTATGCAGTTTGAGTTAAGAATATTGCCGGAAAAGTAATAACAGTTCAAGATATCTTACTGAAACGAAATGCAAGAAACCTAGTGAAATTACTGTGCAGCATGATTTTAATATATCTGAAGGTATCTCCACTGTATCCTTGAGCATGACAATGTTAGCTACCGTAAAACTGGTTAAAACCATGATGAAAGAGGTGGCATTGTCCCAACATGACTGAAAAATTGTTGAAGTTCGTAATCAAATATTGAAAAGTTGGTCATTACGAAAACATGTCCATGTAATATACATGCACAGAGATTTTTTCAAGAAGCAAAAATTGAATATTTCATAGGAAAAATTTTGATTTATTTGATATTTTTGCTCAAAACATACATTGTGGGTACACGTTAGAACTGCCTCGCTGAGTACCCACAATGTATGTTTTAAAGCAAAAATGAGAAATATAGGTATACCCCTGCATACCCCAGTTTTGCTATATAAAAGTGGGGTATAAGAGGGTATACATTACACAGATGATTTTCCATTTATTCCAGTTCCCAAGCCATTCACAGAAGTTAGTATGATGATGAGAAAACATGAACACAGTAATGTCTCACAGATCAAGTAAGTATAACATTGCCCATGCAATATATGGCAGAACATTCGAAATTTGGGGCAATTTGAAATTCGGGGTAATTTATTTTTCTCACAATTTCTTTTTCCGTGTGAAATGTAGCCCCTGTTGAAACCTGGATGTTTGTACTTAAAAATAGTATGAAAATTTTACCTGAACAACATTGTTGTGCAAGCCCACAAGCATTTATATTTGCACACTCATTTTTTCAACAATGAACAAAAGCAAATCGGTAATAAAATATAGTCCCTTAGATTAAATTCACCCAAAATGCAAACCAGACAGGATAGATAAATTAAATTACCATGGGTACTTTGTGGACTTTCTGCTCTACAAACTGCTTAAACTCAGGCTGTTCTGGCACCACTGGATAATTTTAATTTGAGCTTTGTTTACCACTACACCGAATTTAGAAAGGACTTTTCGTCTGGCTGAAAATCCTAAATGAGCAACACTACTCAATGATCTCTCAATTCCGTAGTGGTAGAGTATGTCACTGCATTTGCACAAGAACTGTTTTCAACTTGAGATTTGAGAGAGCGGTACTTTACAACTAAACATTAAACTTAACTACACCGAATTTCGAAGGTACCATCATAAAGAGATTTTTTTTTTTCAGCAGAAAAAAATCAAAATAACATTTGAAAAAATTGATATTATGTTTGCTCAAAACATTGATTTTGGTACTCGTTAGAACTGCCTCACTTAATGAGTACCTACAGTCTATGTTTTGGGTCAAAAGTAAGAAAAATAGATAAACCCTTGTAAACCCCAGTTCTACTATTTAAAAGAGGGGTATAAGGGGATAATATATTACATGGATATGTTATCCTGATTAATGTCTCAGCGATTAAGTAAGTGGCCTCCCTTTACACCCTATATACCTGTGATTCGTACAGCGACAATTGATGAAGCATCACACAACCTTTTGACAAGATGAAGTGTGGTGATTGAAAGCCAGATTAATTGTACAACAATCTAGAGAAACAAGTTAATTGTCGCTGTAGGATGCAGTCTGAGTCAAATTGATCTTGCTCCCAATGACTGCACTCAGTTTAGATATGTGTCTTGTGATTTTTTATCAAATTGCGCTGTGAGAAATTTGGTAATTACTAAAAAAAAAGTAATTAATTTAACTAAAACTTGATTATTTGAAAGTGAAATGTAATGAAACAAGATGGAGATATATAAATTTAATTTTCATTGTAAGTGCAGCATATGTTCTCTGTAAACATGTAGTGTTTCTACTGCATATACCAATGATTCTTACAGAGTAGATTGATGCAACATCATATGACACAGGACAAAAGGGAGTTTGGTAATTGGAAGCTGACTGGATTGGGTAACAACTAACAGTGATGATTTAATTGCCTCGCTGTAGGTTGTAGCCAAATCAAACCGCCTCACTCCATTTTGTCAAGTGTCGTGTGATGTTTTATTAACCCTTATTTGACGAATGGATTCTCCCATCATTATCGATTGGGTGAGTCCACTTTCATTTTTAGGGCGTTCTGCGATGTCACATCTGGGACTGTGCTGCTTGCCTGTGTCCCATAAAAAGGACACCAGGCTTAAATGAGTTAATCTGTGCTGTAAGAAATCTTTTGCATCACAGGTATACATGGTGGTCTCATGAACTTTTGTTTTCCAGATACTTCAAAGTTCTAGTACAAGAGATGCAGGTGAAAGTAGACCAAGGGTTCCTCAACAATATCATAGAACTATTTTCTTCTGGGGAAGAATCTTCTAGAGAGCAAGAGGTTAGTAGGTCCACCTCAACAATATCATAGAACTATTTTCTTCTGGGGAAGAATCTTCTAGGGAGCAAGAGGTTAGTAGGTCCACCTCAACAATATCATAGAACTACCGTACTTCGCGATGTATTATGCGCACTCATGCATAACACGCACTCAATTTTTAGGGGTCAAATCTGGTGAAAAAAGTCATGTTCCTATACATAACACGCGGCAGATTTGGACCACAGATCGAAGCTGTACTAAACTGAGCATTGTAAGTTCATATAAACCTTCCTCTCCAATTTCAATCACCCATCGTAGTATACGACCCGTACTGGCATCTCATCAATGATGAATTGAAAAGAAAAAGAAAATTAAAAAGAAAAGAAAAAAAAAAAAAAAAAAAAAAAAAGAAAGAAAAAAGATTGTTTGCTAGGCATTCGCCAAGGTGCAGTTTTCTTTAAGTATCTCTTTATGGTACTTTGAGAAAAAAAAAAAAAAAAAAAAAAAAAGAAAGAAAAAAAAAGAAAGAAAAAAAAATCGTTTTCTAGGCATTCGCCAAGGTGCAGTTTTCTTTCAGTATCTCTTCATGGTACTATGAGGAAAAAAAAAATAAAAAAAAAAACATTGTTTGCTAGGCATTCGCCAAGACGCAGTTTTCTTACAGTTTCTCTTTATTGTTCTATGAGAAAAGAAGAAAAAAAATCGTTTGCCAGGCATTCGCCAAGGTTCTGTTTTCTAACAGTTTTTCTTTATGGTACTATGAGATCAAGTAATATAACTCATCTTCCGGCAGTAAAAACTTAAAAATCATCTTTTCTAATAGAAAGCATAATGTGTGTATGAACCGTGTCGGCTGCCTAAATAGCTTGTGTATTCACAAGCGATAATTGTCATTTTTAGACAACACAGTATAATGCTAGCAAAGCGTGAATGACACACATTAAAAGCTGTGAAAATAAGGCAAGCGATGCACAATTACCCGCTAGGGGATTATCGATAGACCGTAACGTGACCATAAACAAAGGTTGCTGAAGGCTATTAATGACACATGTTACGCAACGTTGCTCGATGTTTTCGTTCAGTGATTACTGAAGTCCAATAATTGGGACACCTAAATCTTGTATTAATCTACCATTTTCGATAATGTACTTCTTCTTTCGCGCTTGAGAACAGCGCATTGTAAATACGGTATCGTTATTGTAAAGGTATAACACCACAAGCAAAAGTGATTCAAGTCCGGTTGCGCCGAAAAGTCAACGGCGGAGCTCTATTCTATTCTATTCTATTCTATGAACAACAACAATTCGCAGTTATCTTTCTTACCAAAATGGCGGTCGATCTTCCATAAAACATCGCGACACATGCAAAATATACAAAAACAATGATTTTACTCAATAAAAATGAGTAGAAACCTTGGAAATCAACCGATCTTTACGTTTTCTCACATCGATTGGCATTTGTATGCAGTTTGAAGCTCATTATCAATCATTTAAGCTATTGTCATGAGTTTTCGCGACCTACGAAAAAAAGTCTGAAATTTGGTGTTCTTATACAAAACGCGCACCAAATTTTGTACAACACAATCTGGGCAAAAAAACTGCGTGTTATACGCATGTGAATACGGTATTTTCTTCTGGGGAAGAATCCTCTAGGGGACAAGAGGTTAGTAGGTCCACCTCAACAATATCATAGAACTATTTTCTTCTGGGGAAGAATCTTCTAGGGAGCAAGAGGTTAGTAGGTCCACCTCAACAATATCATAGAACTATTTTCTTCTGGGGAAGAATCTTCTAGGGAGCAAGAGGTGAGTAGGTCCTCGTCAACAATATCATAGAACTATTTTCTTCTGGGGAAGAATCTTCTAGGGAGCAAGAGGTTTGTAGGTCCACCTCAACAATATCATAGAACTATTTTCTTCTGGGAAAGAATCTTCAAAAGCAAGAGGTGAGTAGGTCCTCGTCACTATTTTCTTCTGGGGAAGAATCTTCTAGGGAACAAGTGGTTAGTAGGTCTACCTTAACAATATCATAGAACTATTTTCTTCCAGGGAAGAATCTTCTAGGGAGCAAGCGGTTAGTAGGTCCACCTCAACAATATCATAGAACTATTTTCTTCTGGGGAAGAATCTTCTAGGGAGCAAGAGGTGAGTAGGTCCTCGTCAACAATATCATAGAACTATTTTCTTCTGGGGAAGAATCTTCTAGGGAGCAAGAGGTTTGTAGGTCCACCTTCTAGGGAACAAGTGGTTAGTAGGTCTACCTTAACAATATCATAGAATTATTTTCTTCCAGGGAAGAATCTTCTAGGGAGCAAGCGGTTAGTAGGTCCACCTCAACAATATCATAGAACTATTTTCTTCTGGGAAAGAATCTTCAAAAGCAAGAGGTGAGTAGGTCCTCGTCACTATTTTCTTCTGGGGAAGAATCTTCTAGGGAACAAGTGGTTAGTAGGTCTACCTTAACAATATCATAGAACTATTTTCTTCCAGGGAAGAATCTTCTAGGGAGCAAGCGGTTAGTAGGTCCACCTCAACAATATCATAGAACTATTTTCTTCTGGGGAAGAATCTTCTAGGGAGCAAGAGGTGAGTAGGTCCTCGTCAACAATATCATAGAACTATTTTCTTCTGGGGAAGAATCTTCTAGGGAGCAAGAGGTTTGTAGGTCCACCTCAACAATATCATAGAACTATTTTCTTCTGGGAAAGAATCTTCAAAAGCAAGAGGTGAGTAGGCCCTCGTCACTATTTTCTTCTGGGGAAGAATCTTCTAGGGAACAAGTGGTTAGTAGGTCTACCTTAACAATATCATAGAATTATTTTCTTCTGGGGAATAATCTTCTAGGGAACAGGAGGTGAGTAGGTCCACCTCAACAATATCATAGAAGTTTGAACTATTTTTAGCTCGACTGCACGAAGTGCATAGAGCTATTGCAGTCACCCCGGTCGTCCACGTTCCCGTTCCCGTGTGCGTTCCCGTTCCCGTTCCCGTGCGCGTCACACTTGCGTTAAAGTTTTCTAGAAGTCCATATCTTGACAACCACTCATCAGAAAGCATTCATACTTGGACCATAGATACCCTGTAGGGTTAGCTTTCATTCCATGGCATCGGGCCCCTGGGTGCGGGCCAGGGGGTGGGGCTGGAGGTTAAAATCTAGAACACCTTCAAAAATGGCAATTCTTGTGTTAAAGTTTTCTAGAAGTCCATATCTTGACAACCACTCATCAGAAAGCATTGATACTTGGGCCATTGACACCCTGTAGGGTCGGCTTTCATTCCATGGCATCAGATCCCTGGGTCCATGCCAGGGGGTGGGGCTAGAGGTTAAAATCTAGAACACCATTAATAATAATGGCTTTTCTGTGATACAGTATTCTAGAAGTCTATATCTTGAAAACTTTTTATCAGAGGGCTTTCATACTCGGACCATAGGTACCCTGTAGAGTTGAGTTTCATTCCATGGCATCGGACCCCTGGGTCCATGCCTGGGGGGTGGGGCTGGAGGTTAAAAACTAGAACACTAAAAAATAGATGTACTGCTGTGTAACTTTTACAAGGAGGCATATCTTGACAACAACTTATCATAAAGCATTCATACTTCATACACTTTAGGTTCCATGACATCGGACCTCTGGGTCGGAGTCAGGGGGGCGGGGCTAGAGGTCAAAATCTAGAACTCCCCGAATTTTTTTTTCTTTTTATTTCTTAATAGAAACAAATTAGGAGGATGGTTGGTCATTCATCTTTTGACTTTGTGACACTGACTTGTGTGTCATGACGGTAAGGGTCGGTTGACCTACTTTCCATGGTTCAGTGATTTTGCCTTATATCTTGACACTCAATTAGTATATTTTCTTATTTCTTTCAGATTATGAGTTAGTACGACCAGGCCTTTGACCCCAACTTACTTATAGGTCACTGTGACCTAATTTCACGGTTCAGTGATTTTGCCTTATATCATGACACTCAATTAGTATATTTTCATACTTTTTTCAGATTATGAGTGAGTATGACCAGACCTTTGACCCCAATATACTTATAGGTCACTGTGACCTAATTTCACGGTTCAGTGACTTTGCCGTATATCTCGGCACTCAAATGGTTTATGAACAAACTTCTTTCAAAGTATGTTTGCGTATGACAAGACCTTTGACCCTGAAGTAGTCCTATGTCACTGTGACCTAATTTCACGGTTCAGTGATTTTGCCTTATATCTTGACACTCAATTAGTATATTTTTATACTTTTTTCAGATTATGAGTGAGTATGACCAGACCTTTGACCCCAATATACTTATAGGTCACTGTGACCTAATTTCATGGTTCAGTGATTTTTGCCTTATATCTTGGTACTCGAATGAATTATGAACAAACTTCTTTCAAAGTATGTTTGCGTATGACAAGACCTTTGACCCTGAAGTAGTCCTAGGTCACTGTGACCTAATTTCATGGTTCAGTGATTTTGCCTTATATCTTGACACTCAATTAGTATATGAACATACTTTTTTCAGATTATGAGTGAGTATGACCAGACCTTTGACCCCAATATACTTATAGGTCACTGTGACCTAATTTCACAATTCAGTGACTTTGCCTTATATCTCGGCACTCAAGTGGTTTATGAACAAACTGACCTTAGACCCTAAAGTAGTCCTAGGCCAATATGACCTAATTTCACGCTTCAGTGATTTTCCTTTATATCTCGGCACTCAATTGGTATATGAACATACTTTTTTCACGATATGTATTAGTATGACAAGACCTTTGACCGTAAAGTATTCCTGGGTCACTGTGACCTAATTTCATGGTTCAGTGATTTTGCCTTATATCTCAACACTCAGTTGGTATTTTTTCATACTTCTTTCTGATTATGAATGAGTATGACCACACCTTTAACCCAAACATACTTATAGGTCACTATGACCTAATTTCATGGTTGAGTGATTTTGCTTTATATCTCAACACTGAATGGGTATATGATCAAATTTCTTTCACATTATGAGTAAGTATCACTAGACCTTTGACCCTGCAATACTTATAGGTCAGTGTGACCTTTTTTCAAGGTTCAGTGATTTTGCCTTGTGTCTTGGCACTCAGTTGGTTTATGAACACACTTCTTTCACAATATGAGTGAGACCTTTAAATCTTAGGTAGTTATAGTTAACTTTCATGGTTCAGTGATTTTGCCTTATTGCATCAAGGCAAAAAGATGTATGAGCATAATGCTTTGGGTTACTGGTTGGATTTGGCCTTATGTTCGACAAAGGTCAGAAGCAGTCGAGCACGCTGTCCTGCGACAGCTCTTATCTTCTTGGGAAGAATCTTCAAGGGAGCAAGAGGTTACCATAGTAGGTCCACCTCAACAATATCATAGAAGTCTGAACTATTTTCTTCTTGGGAAGAATCTTCTAGGGAGCAAGAGGTGAGTAGGTCCACCTCAACAATATCATAGAACTTATTTCTGTAACTGAACAGCCGATCAGTGCCTTTGTCTTTGCTAAATGGATAGTACAATATCTCTTTTACTTAAATCTGAAATTTCAAGTGTTCAGTTTTCTTCTATTACTGTAATGGCTATTTTGTGTCTGACGCTGTTGAAATCTCGGAAGACCAGTTTTTATGCCCCCAACTTCAAAGAAATTGTAGGGGCATATTTGTTTGGGTCTGCCCGTGCAGTGCATGCAGTCTAGTGCGTGTGTTATACTTAGCACTCAGTCAAGAATCGTTAGCGGTAGGATCGTGAACTTTGGTAAAGGGTTTTTATATAAAAATTAAGAGGGCCCGTATTTTTTGAATGGATAAAGGGTACCTTGTGTGTTCAACTCCTCCTACAGTTTAATACAGATACTTTTGAAACTTTACAGATGTTGTGACCATGCTTAGAAGATATGCATGTGATTGGGATATACTCCTCAGATTAATTTTCGTCACTTTTTTTCGCAATTTGAACTTTGACATTGAAAGTGAATGGACAGTGGGTACCTTGTGTGCGCATCTCCTCTTACAGTTTCATGCCAATTCTTTTAAAACTTTTCATGTGTTATGACATGGTCTGAAGATATACATATGGTTTGGTCTCAATTTTTTTTTACAATTTGAACTTTGTTATTTTTGGGACATTTTCACACTGCAAGTGAGGTCCTGTTGGGGGCATAGTGTTTCATAAACACATTTTCTAGTTTCATATTGTAGCTCACTGCCGCTCACATGTGTTTATGCAATATTTCAGAAAGATCTGTTTGAAACTGACTTCAAGAGCACACAGGTTGATCTGATGGAAGCATGTGGTTTGTCTCTTGCAGTGGAACAGAAACAGTTC
Source organism: Rugalucina vietnamica (assembly GCA_964017185.1). Classification (NCBI taxonomy): domain Eukaryota; kingdom Metazoa; phylum Mollusca; class Bivalvia; order Lucinida; family Lucinidae; genus Rugalucina; species Rugalucina vietnamica. Next base: position 19,199,093 of record OZ024885.1, read on the forward strand.
TACGACTATCTACATCTCTCACCCATCAAGGTATGGTCGATATGAGCGGCATCGTGAGAATACCGGATTTTTGCCTATACGAAAACAAAGGCGCAGATCAGCTTCGCAGTAACTGCGAAGCTGATCAGCGCCTTTTTTTTTCGCTACATGGATAGTACAATTCCTCTTCTTTCTAAATACAAAATTTCCAGCCTCTAGCCATCTTCTGTGACTGTACAGGCCGGTTTGTGTCGGGCCTGTTCGGAAACCACATTGTTGATTTTCCCACGAGGCGGCTCATTTTATTACTAGTTCAATTAAAAAAATCCCTTTCATACATTGTTGAATAGAAATTGGTAACAAAGAATTGAAGCATAGCTGAAATATTGGATATGAACTAGGGAACCAGGGATCAAAAGGGTGAAATGATGATGATGATGATGATGATGATGATGATGATGATGATGATTCAGTAAAGACTGATGATTGACTTCGATAATTATGATTTAATAGCAATTATTAAATTTCTCTTTTAGGTTCACCTAAGTTTCTCACTACAAGGGGGCGGGGGTGATGGCAAACCAACACAGATACATGCCAATGTGCTCAATATTTTCCTGCAGTCAGTCGGAGTGGTACTCACTGATATACAAGATGTCATCTTCAAGTAAATTGTGCTGTTTTCTTATTATTTCACGCCCAAAATTATGTTATGCAGCCTTCTTAGCAACACCATTTTTCAGACAAAAATTTTCATTTTTTGCAGCAGTAAATTTTCATTTATTTATTTATTTTTTTGCAGCAGTAAATTTTCATTTTTTGCAGCAGTAAGTTTAATTTTCATTTTTTGCAACAGTAAATTTTCATTTTTTTGCAGCGGTAAATTTCTAATTTTTGCGGTGGTAAATTTTCAATTTATGCAGCCGTAAATTTTCAATTTGTGCTGCAGTCAAAATCGCATGTGTGTGTTTTCGTAACATTTTTCTTTCCCTTGCAGGTTAGGTTTCTTTGAGAGAGAGCATAATTTCTACAACAATAAACAGCTGCAGAGTGAGATGACTAGACATTATGCTGGACAGGTATGATCATAATACATTTAATGATTTTTATCTTGATTGTGCAGGTTATGAAACGTTTTGGAGTGCAGGGAGTGCAATGGCCTAGTGGTAGAGCATCAAACTTCAAGTTAAGAGGTTCTGGGTTCAAACTGAGTGTGGGTGCTATGTTGTGTCCTTGAGCACTACCTAGAGTACTGATTAATACCCAAGATGCCGTGGCTTCATCTCAACATGACTGAAAATTTGTTGACTGTGACATTAAACCTCAATAAAAACACACACAAAATAAACCTTATGAATATGTGGAAACTATATCATATGACGTCGCTGTTTTCCAGTTGATAACATGTCATAAAAATCGTATAACCACACGTGTATTAACACTTTTGCGGGAATATGTAACGTCATTGACGACATTGGTAACAACAATGTAAAAATATATTCATTTTGGAAATATGTCCACTTCGAAGGCGATAAAGTCATAAAAGTTATATGATAAAAATAATCTTACACTGATGGTCATTTCATACGAAATTTATTAAACTCGCCAAAGGCTCGTTTAATAAATTCATATGAAATGACCACTAGTGTAAGATCCTCTGTTTGTCAAGAATTTTGTGAAAAGCTTCATAAGTAAAAGATAAGCACACAGGGCACTGTGATAACAGAAAAAGTAAAGTTGGGGTATCCCACCATGCTGAATATAATTGTGTTTATAAGCCATAAAACTGAATCTGTCAATCACTGACTCAATCAATCATTTAATCAATCAACACATTCCTATCTTTCTAGGCCATCAAACAGATGTATGTGTTAGTGCTGGGTCTAGACGTACTGGGCAATCCCTTTGGGCTCTTACGAGGCATGGCAACAGGGATTGAGGACTTGTTCTATGAACCCTATCAAGGGGCCATACAGGGGCCTGAGGAATTTGCTGAAGGGCTGGCATTAGGGGTCAGGAGTTTGTTTGGTCATGCAGTGGGTAAGTTGTTCCAGCCTTCAAAGTGAAATTCATACTAGCTCAGAAAGTAAGGAGTCTTGGAGTTGACTGTTATGACCTTTACATCTAGCAGTTTCGTTTATGGAGGCATTCCTACCATGAAACAATGTGGCGGCCCCCGTGGCCAAGTTCTGCTTGCAGTTGTGTTGCAGTGGTTTTTCTCGGGGTACTCCCATTTTTGCCCCACCTACTGATTACCCTGTCTCATATTAGCTGTAATAATCTTGAAAGGGACGTAAAACTGAATAAAAAAATGATTTAAGAAGCACCGGTAAAATGCAGGAAGGCGGTTCTAATGAGTACCCACAATATGTATTGGATAAAAAATAAGAAATATTGTATCCCCCTTAAAAACCCCTACTTTAATACAGTATCTAAAATTGGGTTTCTACGGTAGGTGGTATACTTTTCATGGACTTGTTTTCCTGATGTTAGGAAAATAGCCTTACAATTATTTATCTTCAGGTGGCGCAGCAGGGGCGGTGTCCAGAATCACTGGTACCCTTGGCAAGGGTATAGCAGCTCTTACACTGGACGATGAATATCAGAAGAAGAGACAGGAAGCCCTGAATAAAAGACCTGCCAATGTGGGCGAGGGGTTTGCCAGGGGTGGAAAAGGACTTGTTATGGTGAGATGATGTTTTATGGTACTTGTGCAACAAGTTTTGGTTTAGTGGTCAATGTTTTTTCCCATCGATTTGATTGCATTACCAGGGTTCGCACAGGCTTGAAAAGTACTTGAAAATGAAGGGCTGTCTTGAAAAGTACTTGAAAACCAAATTTGCCTTGAAAAGTGCTGGAAAATTAGCCATTGGCCTTGAAAAGCACTTGAATTTCACTTCTTCCGGTATTCCAGACAATAAGATTCGGTTTCAAAATCAAATGTGAGCATTTAAGAAGAAGTTCGGCACGTTTGAATACAAAAAGATCGTCGAGAGCGCCATAATGAAGAAACAGGCCGAATGTGTACGGCGCGAATCGGTAACTGAGTTGCGTCCCTTGCAAAATGGTCGCGAAAATTTGGGCCGAAAATATATGGCGCGAATCGGTTCGTACCGTAATTGGGTTGCTTCCCTTGAGGAATGGTTCATGATTTATTGCATTTGTTTTATCTGCAATGAAAATCCATGATGAATACAGACTAAACGGAACCAAAATGACGTCGAAATGACATTTTATCGAGCACAAATTTAATTTCAACATTTCTTAACAAAATGGGAAAGTGCGTGTACAGCAGGGACTGGCCGAAACGTTATCCTTGGGTCAAGGAAACGGACAATAAACACAAGGCACATTGTCGTGCATGTAATAAAGATATTGATGTGGCTCAAATGGGTGAAAGTGCTTTGCGCTCACACGCGAGTGGAGATCGACATAAGAAACATGAGCAGTCTTTATCTGGGACTTTCACAAACTTCTTTATCAAGAAGGAAACAAAAGTTAAGACAGAACCCCCTACTACATCATCCACCCCAAGTCCTTGAAAATGGTAAGATTTGTCCTTGAAAAGTCCTTGAAAAGTCCTTGAATTTTACTTGGCCTTGCCTGTATGAACCCTGATTACTAGAGGAAGATACAAGAAGCATTGAACAAAAAAAAAAAAAAAAAAAAAAAAAAAAACAAATTTTCTGTGTGAGATTTGCCAGAGGAGTTATGGTAAACAGTCTAAAACTGTTATTGTCTTATAAAAAAGTATTTACACTTCATACAATTCTGAGACTAGGATGTAAGGACAAAATAAAAGATATAGCTAATTTCAGAAGGACACAAATGTACATGTAGTTGGTCTAGCCACCATATTCATTTGCATGTGAGACAAGCCAAGTTCTGCTTGCAGGTATGCCAGGTGGTTTCTATAGGAGTATTTCTGTTCTGGTCTCGTATGAACTGAAGTGTTTTAAAGGGATGTTAAAAAGAGTAAAAATATTGCATTACATGAAATTGTGTATATTTCCAGGGAGTATTTGATGGAGTGACAGGAATTGTCAGGAAACCAGTTGAGGGAGCTAAGGAAGAAGGTGCCAAGGGATTCTTTAAAGGTAAATATTACTTAAATGAGCTGCACCTCGAGTAATCCGGCCTCCATGGGGTTTCTCAGAAGAAGACTAGAAATTTGATATTTCAGATGTAATAATAAGAGAGGTTGCACTATTTCAGAAGCAAAAACAGATTTACTGCAGAGCTTTGGTCTTTATTTTTAAAAAAAACTGGTGTTCTCATCATATGTCCCAAAATAACCTCAGTAAAAAACATATAAGCAGGTTAAGCTCAAATTTGTTGGGCAATAATCTGCCTTGTTTGTTAGGTGAAACAAATCCTTTCAGTCCCAAACAAAACATTATCTATTCATATATTTATGAAATGCAGAAGAAGAAGCAAAACTCATACCACTCTGTAAAGCAGCCAGATTACGCTAGAATGCCTATGCTTCCAAGAACACACAGAATGATAAAAATCTCAGTTGGATTTGAGTCCATTTATTATACCCCCGGCATTTATGCCGACGGGTATATAGTTTTCGCTTTTCCGTTCGTCCGTTCATATGTTCGTTCGTTCGTTCGTTCGTTCGTTAGTTCGTTTCTTCGTTCGTAATTCCGGAACGTTCGTAGAATTTATGTCAAAGTTTTGGTTAAAGTTTCTCTAGAGGTGTATATCTCATGAACCAATGGTCAGAAACTATTCATATTTGGACCATAGGTACCCTATAGGGTTTGCTTTGTTTCCATGAGTTCGGACCCCAGGGTCCATGCCCGGGGGTGGGGCTGGAGGTCAAAATCTAGGTCACCTTTAAAATGTGCTGTTTACAATGTTAATGTTTCTTCTCTTAAGTTCATATCTTAACAAACAATCATAGGAATGTATTCTTATATAGTTCATAGATACCCTTTAGGGTTTGCTTTCATATTCAATGTCACCAAATCCTGGTTACCGTCCCCAGGGGTGGGGCTAGAGGTCAAAATCTAGGACACATTTTTATATGATATATACCATGATAAACTTTCTGTAAGTCTGTTTTCTTGACATCCACTAAGTCTTGCCAGAACGCATTCATACTTAGACCATAGGTACCATGTAAGATTCAGACTCTAGGGTCTACGTGCTGGGGGAGGGGGGGGGGGCTAGAGGTCAAAATCTAGAACTTCTTTAATAATTGTATTTTCTGTACTTTTTTTTACTATCATGTTAAGAAATCATTCATACTTGCCCCATAGGTACTCTATAAGGTTTGCCTTGTTTCTAATGACATTAGACACTAGGGTACATGCTGGGGGTGGGGCTAGAGGTCAAAATCTAGGACATCTTAATTTTTTTTTTTTTTTTTTTTTTTTTTTTTTTTTTTTTTTTTAGAATGACATTCTAATTTCATTTCAATCTAGGACTGAGGACCTGACCCAAAATGTCCGCGCTTATGTCCTAGATTGGGTATACACGTCAGCTCTGTATACCGCTCTAAAATAGATATGTCATTCTAAAACTACACTTCCCCATGTTTGTATGTAAAGTACTTTACACTGCTTATTTCTAAAATGTACTTGATGAGGGTGCTGTCTTTCGTTGGTGATGTGAGGTTCAATGTCAGTGGTGAGCATGTGCCGGGTTGTTTAGGTAGGGGGTAGGGAAGGGGGCTTGGTGGTTTATAAAATGTACTTGATAAGGGTACTGTTTTTCATTGGTGATGTGAGGTTCAATGTCAGGGGTGAGCATGTGCCGGATTGCTTAGGTAGGGGGTAGGGAAGGGGGCTTGGTGGCTATCAGCCGGGGGTATACGTGCCTCTCAAGGCACTTTTTCTAGTCCCCGTGGTCCTCATGTAAACGATCTTGACCACTTCTGTATAATAGGGTTGTTTCTGTCGTTCATCCCAATGATAGTCATAATTTGCAAAGATTAAAGGTGACTGTCCCAACATTACCATAGCTGTTTACTGGGATGTAAAGCTAAGTCATAGCAAACAACAAATTTTTCTCTTTGTTTTTAGGTGTTGGTAAAGGTCTGGTTGGCGTGGTCACAAGACCAACATCGGGGGTCATAGACTTTGCTAGTAGCTCATTTGAAGGAATTAAGAGGTAAAGTTTAACAGTAAGACATACGAGACCCGACGCAATGCGAGAAGACCTGTCTTCGTGGGTTTCCATCCAGGTCAAACACAAACCGGCTTGTGCTGCCAAAGAAGAAATCTAGAAGTTTGAATTTTCGGATTTAAGAAAAGGGGTAGTATGTTCTGTGAAGCGGAAGTAAAGGCGCTGATCAGTTACTGTTTTTGCACAGGCAAGATCTGTTGTTTTTTTCATGACATGGTCCAGTTTATGTCACACAAGTCAGGTCTGATAATAGGTTCAGTTGACTTGATACATACATGTAAGGTACAACATTGTCTCTAGCTTCATCACATATGTCTTTGTAATCTGATCAGAGCTATTAAAGTCTGAAACAAATGGCTTTGCCATGTCCACAGCGCTTTTAAAATGGATGGGCTGCTCAGAGCTGCTCACCAATGCATCCACCTAGAAGTCCTCAGCCTGTCCATGAAAAACAGTTAAACGATTTAAGTATACCATGCATATCAGATTTACGTTTTGGTAATGTTGCCTTTCCTTTTTACAGGATAGCTGAAAATACAACTGAAATCCACCGACTGAGGCCACCTAGGAGGTTCTATAAAGATCAAATCATGAGACCTTATAATGTACTAGAGGCCGCGGGATCTGCAATACTCGTGGTAATTAAGGTCTGTCTCTGTTTTCAGAATAGCTGAAAATACAACTGAAATCCACCGCCTGAGACCACCTAGGAGGTTCTATAAAGATCAAATCATGAGACCTTACAATGTACTAGAGGCGGAGGGTTGCGCCATTCTCATGGTAAATATGAGTTTAATCGTTTAATCACTAGGAATTACGTAAAAAATCAGCTTGAATGTCTATGCAATGTTTTGAAAATACCGGTACTCGTGGTAAATATGAGTTTAATCACAAGGAATTACGTAAAAAAATCAGCTTGAATGTCTATGCAATCTTTTGAAAATACCGGTACTCATGGTAAATATGAGTTTAATCACAAGGAATTACGTAAAAAAATCAGCTTGAATGTCTATGCAATCTTTTGAAAATACCGGTACTCATGGTAAATATGAGTTTAATCACAAGGAATTAAGTAAAAAAATCAGCTTGAATGTCTATGCAATCTTTTGAAAATACTATAAGGTAGATCTGCTTTGAGATCTATGTTAAAATAGTGACAGTTTATATGTTTATCATATGAGATTACTGTTATTCAGTGGAGAATGTTGTGTAATAATTACATTTTGACCACAGGTGTATTAACACTTTTGGTGAATACATAACATCATTGACGATCTCGGTAGCAACAATTTTAATTTTCATTGAAAATATGTCCACTTTGACAGACATTGCATAAAAAGGCGATAGAATCCTATGATAAAGGTCATTTCATATCATATTTATGTATGAGCCTTCGTATGAAAACCAACAATTTGGTTTCTGAACAGGTCCGACACAAATCAGTCTATGCAGGCACAGAAGCTGGCTAGAATCTTGAAATTTCGGATTTAGGAAGAAGAGATATTCTATCGCAGATCAGCTGTGCAGATTGTTGGTTTATCGCAGATCAGCTGTGCAGATTGTTGGTTTTCCCATGCGGCGGCTCATATCATTTTATTTTCTTTACAGGAGACAGAGAAAGGCAAGTTCACTCCAACAGATGACTATATTGCCCATGTTGTCGTCACGAAAGATAACAAAAATGTCTTCTTAGTTACTGACAAGTTAGTATTTCTTATTGTTTTAAATTCTTTAAATAAACTCTAAATGCAATATTATGATAAAGTTTAGTATCATTTGAGCCGTCTCATAAGAAAAGTGGATTTTGCCTAATTGCCTAATTTGTGAAAACAAAGGTGCAGATCAGCTTGCGGCAACTGCACAGCTGATCAGCGCCTTTGTTTTTCGCTACTGGGATAGTACAATTTCTCTTCTTCCTAAATCTGAAATTTCAAGCTTCAAGCCTTATTCTGAGACTGTCGGACCTGGTCGGAAACCCCAGTTTTCTTGCGTCGGAGCTCAAATTATGGCATTGGTGTTATCATGTTAAAAATTTTCTGTTAGTATTTTGATAGGAGAAAACTCATGCCAAGTGATGACTATATAAAGCAATAAACTGATTCATGTGATACATGTAAAACTATGAGTTTATCAATTTCTTTTTTGTTGAACCTGGCTGGCCCTACCTCTCTGTAGGCTTATTAAATCCTTATCCTTTATTCAAAGGGATGCAAGATGTAATTTCAGGGTAGTTATTTCTAATAACAGCTTAAATTGTGACATATTTTACAGGAGAATACTTTTCTCAAGTCGTGGAGAAATCTTCGGCCAATGGAACGTCGAGTTTACCCACACGTGGGCGGAGCTTAAGGAAAAACCCAAGCTCTCACCGAAAGGCATTGAAATAAGCCTGAAAGAGAAAGAGAAGAAGAAATTCCTGTTTGGATCATCGACAGCGAAGAAAGAGATACATATCAGTGATAAGAAAACAGCAGAGGTACGTTGTTATGCTTACATGCATGTGAAACCCGACCCGGTCCCGAGGATATAAAACTTTTTTCATGCTCAGCTCAGCTGAGGCCAAAAGAGTCTAAAATTTGTCCTGCTCATAAATGTTAAAATGTCAACAGTTGTTGGCATTTTAACATTTATCAGCAGGATAAATTAGAGGCTTTGGTGATCCAAACATGAAAATTCTATGTGTTCGGGCTATTTCAGTATTTATGAACTGTTTGAATTTCATGCTCAGCTGAGTTGAGCATGAAAAAAGTTTTATAACCTCGGGACCTGTTATATGCAGTAAAATTTTGTTAACGAGGTTTAACATTTCACATACTTTTCTATGTTTAAATTTAAATAAAAATAATTACCACTGAGTACTGTAGATCCGGAAATATTCGCAAGAACTTAATTTTTACCAATATTTGCGAATTGGTTGCCTGGCGAATTCAAACATTGCCTGGCGAATTTAAACGTCTCACTAATAAAGAGTCACTACAAACTTTATAGAACACATGGATAATCACTCGCTAATTCAAGAACTCGCTAATGATTCGGAAATAGAAAATTCGCGAAATAAAAGTCAAGCGAAAATTTCAGACTTAACTGTATCTACAGTCAGCGTTCATAGAAGGAAACAGAAAGTCAGTAAGTCATGTCTGAAAATCAAGTCCTTGGCCATAACACATTAGGCACAGCACACAGTCTTCAGCCTCGTCACAGTATGTCCAAAAAGTTGTCTTCAGTTTGTACAGAATGTTATTGTTTCATGATCATCATGGTGTTTCTTATCTAGGTGAGCCGCATTGTGAGAAAACTGTATTTTGGCCTTTGCGAAAACAAAGGCGCAGATCAGTTGTGCAGTAACTGCACAGCTGATCAGCGCCTTTGTTGTCACTACACGGATAGTACAATTCTTGTTCTTCCTTACTTTTAGCCATCTTCTGTAGCTGTAACAGGTTGGTTTGTGTCAGACCTGGTCAAGAACCCCTATGACCGGTTTTCTTGCAATGCGGATCTAGATGATAATCTTTTTCTGTTTGTAGTGGCTGGTGGGCAAGATCAGTGATGCTATGGACAATGCCTAGGGGTCAAGGTCACCGGCAGCAAAGGTCATGGCCAAAAAGGTCAAGGACATATCATGGGAAATGCTCTAAAAATAGATTTTGTGTGTGGATTTCACCTAAGAAAATTCTGATGATGGATTATGTGTATGCTGAAATAAACTACACAATACTCTGCTTTTGTATATTCATACTCAGGCGTAAGCCTTTGAATTATATTGCTTGTGCAAAAACAGTAAATATGCAACCTGGCGTTGGGTTTGCTTGTTTTAGAAATGACATTGACTTATGGACATGTATATCAACTACCATATTCGTTTTAATTAGCACACAGTGCGCTGAACTTTCAAAAATAATTTGAAAATAAGGTAACAAAATGTCGTTCTAATAAGCGCACACTACCAACCAAAACAATACATTAATAAAATAAAGTCAAAATAATCAATGATGATGCCATTTTAAGCGTTCCAATTGCTTCAAAATAATGTTTGACCATTTAAGGTCAAGTTTTAATGCGGTTAATACGGTATTTTTGTGTAACATTTCTGTAAAATACCAAAAATGTTAGTTGAGCAGTGTGCATGTATGCACATGTTTGTGGGAAATGACTAGGGTGTGCGCTTATTTGAACATGTGTGAAAATTAGATCGAATACAGTATGCTTGTTGTGTAAATTAGTAAATATCATGCCATGCAATTGTTATGCATAAAAGTGCAAATAGAAAGAAACTTGCAACATTCTTTCTTCCATCCTATAGTGCAATAATTTGTGTTAATTTATATTATGTGTAAACACATCAAGGCATGTTTAACATGTAATGTTATGTATTAAATACACATAGGTTTGTATGTATTTTTATTGACCTGCTTACATTTAGATGTTAACCTGCTACATGTATTATTTTTTATCATCTCATTGGTTTACATTTTTTTCAAAAAAAAAAAACAACAAACAACATTAATATGAATTCTGTTGGCATGTGGGTGTGGTGGTTTTTACCGGAATACTTTGGTTCTTTGCATTCTTCATTCGGACAACAAAGACAGGAGTTTCTCACGGCCGTTGGCCACTTGTCTGCTTTTCACATTCTGCTTGTAATCCACCATGTTTTTCAGTTGGGCTGTAATCTAATTTCTATGTACATTTTATGCACTAGTTATGTCCCAGGGGAGGGCGGGGATAGCCATGGAAATTAGCTGGAATTTTATCTTCTATTTCTCCCCTCTGTGAGGGGGAACTGCCAGGGGATTGCATTATATTTGCAAAAACATCAGTGCAATGAAAATGTAACAGACTACGGTTGGGCTGTTACCAAATAGGCATCCCCACAGTGTAGAGCTTTTAACAGTGGTTTGTTGGATGAAAAGTCAGGAGAACCCACTATTCTTAGGGACTGGGGGGCATGGTAACAAATCAGTGACTAGTGTATTATATGTTGAACATAACAGGATATCATTAATGTTGTACGTTATATGTATGTTGTAAAGTGAAGGGTTTTCTAAAAAACATACTGTAGATTGTCAAATTGTTTTAACAGGGTACATATATGTGTTGTTATGACAAAATTCAGGTGTTAATGTACATGGGTGATTAATCAGTAAATATCTGTTATCTTTTACTGCTGAAAATTATTTATTTGTGTGTAAACCTTAATACTGGCTTATGAAATTAGCGATGTTACAAGAAAGCCTTTTACTTATGCAAAACTGTTAACAATGACTAGTTTTAGGAAAAGTAAATCTTATCTCAAAATTTCAAGACTCAGCATCTTTCAAGCCCAGTTTATATCTGGCCTGGCCCGAAGCTTATAAAACTTTTTTTCAGGCTCAACTCAGCTGAGCACAAAATTTAAACTGTTCGTAAATGACGAAATAGCCAGAAGAAATTGAAAAAGCTTGTAATTAAATTTTATCCTGCTTGTAAGTGTTAAAATGCCAACAATCAATTGTTGACATTTTAACACTTATGAGCAGGATAGATTTTTGTTTCATCAGAGCTGATCATGAAAAACGTTTTATAACCTCTGGGCCTGTGTTGGAGGCTCTGAGTACATGGTTATGTATTACAGGTACATGTATCTGGCGTAAAGTAGACACAAATCAACCTGTATGTTTTCTGCAGGTACTGATCAGTCTGTGCAGCTGCATGTGTGAGTAAATGGGCTGCAAACCAAAATAGAAACAAGACTTTGTTTTGTTCAGTCTTTTGTGGTCTAGAAATGTAGAAAAGTTCTGTTATATTTGCATAATACTTCTTTGTTCTGTTGTTAGTTTTCATTTTGCTTATAAATTGTTAATGTTTTCCAAAAACTTATTTCCATACACTATAAAAGTTTCCAATGTGTTTCTATGAATTTGTTTTGTCTCAATGTTTTTGTTGTTATTTTTGTTAGCTTCAACTAAAAAAAAAAATACTGATATTCAACTGATTTTCCACATTAAGTGAAAATTTGGAGAACTTTGACAACCAAAAAAAAGTTTGAACAAAATAATTTATACTGTTAACCCTTCTCTTGTTGAGTTTATGATAAATAGGGCTAGAATTGGGGGTACCCTTGCTTGGGACTCCATAACTCCACCATAAAATGTTCGATCAGGCTGTAATTTTGACAGTAAATACGCCAATGGAGGTCGCCATTTTACCCATAATTCCCCAGCTGTCATGTGATTTCCTAATATGGCAGTCACGCGACTAACCGGCGACCAATTCACATACAAACAAAAGAAGAAAAAGAAAAGAAAAAAAGCTCTCAGGAGATTAGCGTTTCCTGTATATGTTCCAGAAAAAAATTTACCTGGTTAAAATCCTCATTCAATTCTGCATCTTTACCACTAGTAATGATTTCCGAGTGACTGTCCAGGTTTCCCTAAAATCAGGTCAAAGTTGTGAGTGGAGTTTCTCAAAAATGAACCTACATGTATTTGATTTGGGTCGTCTCAGTCCCGATTTCTTGGACGTCGCACCTGGTAGGAACACCCTGTAAGAGAGTCTGTGCATCAGGAAAACATGTCCATGTAATGTATACCCCCTTGAACCCCACTTTTGTATAGCAAAACTGGGGTATGCAGGGGTATACCTATTTTTAGCTCACCTGAGCCGTTAGGCTCACAAGGTGAGCTTATAGGATGGCCATGATCCGGCGTCCGTCCGTCCGTCCACAATTTCAAAGATCTTCTTGGCCAATCAAAGCCAAATTTTATATGAAGCATCAATAGGAAGGGGGAACCAATGTGTATATAAGAAATCCAGGTCACATGACCAAAATGGCCACCATGCCCATATATGGTAAAAACCCTTCAAAAATCTTCTTCTCCAGAACCGGTAGACCAATTTCAACGAAACTTGGCATGAAGCATTAATGGCTCAAGCACTACAATGTGTATATAAATCATGACCCTGTTATGACCTTGACCTATTTTACGGCAAGGTCAACATAGGTCGCCAATGCATTTGAATGGGGAAAACTTTTAAAATGTCATTAAAAGTGAAAGTCTTGCAGTAAATGGGCAGTAGGACTGAATATTAATGATTCTGAAAAAAATGGATCCCAGGGGCTCATGTGCCCCCACCCCAGGGCAATATACATGTATATCTCCATAATATTCAAACGTCTTCTCCTCTGAAACCACTTGGCCAATCAAAGCCAAATTTTATGTGAAGCATCACTAGGAAGGGGTAACAAATATGTATATAAAAAATCCAGGTCACATGACCAAGATGGCCGCCATGCCCATATATGGTAAAAACCCTTCAAAAATCTTCTTCTCCAGAACTGGTTGACCGATTTCAACGAAACTTGGCATGAAGCATCGATGGCTCAAGCACTACAATGTGTATATAAATCATGACCCTGTGTTGACCTTGACCTATTTTACGGCAAGGTCAACATAGGTCGCCAATGCATTTGAATGGGGAAAACTTTTAAAATGTAATTTAAAGTGAAAATCTTGCATTAAATGGGAAGTAGGACTGAATATTAATGATTCTGAAAAAAATTGGACCCCAGGGGCTCATGTGCCCCCACCCTGGGGCAATATACATGTATATTTCCATAATATTCAAACGTCTTCTCCTCTGAAACTGCTTGGCCAATCAAAGCCAAATTTTATGTGAAGCATCTATAGAATGGGGGAATCAATGTGTATATAAATAATCTAGATCACATGACAAAGATGGCCACCATGCCCATATATGGTAAAAACCCATCAAAAATCTTCTCTGAAACCAATAGACTGATTTCAAGGAAACTTGGCGTGAAGCATCGATTGCTAAAGTACTCCAATGTATATATAAATCATGACCCTGTGATGACCTTGACCAAGTTTATGGCAAGGTCAACATGGGTTGCCTATGCATTTGAATTTGGAAAACTGTTAAAATGTCATTTGAAGGCAAAAGCCAGCAGGAAATTGGCAAATGGACAGAATATTGAAGATTCTGAAAAAAGAAATTGGCCAAGGGCTTCATCTGCCCCTGCACTAGAGTTAAATACCATAATATTCAAACATGTTTATTGGTATATGCAGCAGATCTCAGGTGAGCGTTTACAGGACCATTGGTCCTCTGGTTCTTATTTTTGCTCCAAAACATAGATTGTGGGTACTCGTTAAAACCGTCTCGGCGAGGCGGTTCTAACTTGTACCCACAATCTATGTTTTGAGCAAAAATAAGAAAAATATCAAAATTTTTCAGCTGAAAAATTTCAATTTTTGAAGCTCAAAAAATCTCTGTATATTGCATGGGCAAGTTTTCGTAATGGTCAAACTAAAGTTTCTCTTGAATAGAAAGACACACAGTTTGTGGTTTTAAACGTTTACTTGTGAGCTGGGCAAGCTGTAAAGGTTGAATACCCCTTCAAAACTATGTAAGTCGCGACCAGCAAGAGAAGGGATATTTTACAAATTTGTGCCATTTTTTCATTACAATTGTTGACAGTATGCAAGAACATTTTACGTAGTTACTGGGCTTCCATCTTGATTCAGAATGACATTTTATTTGGAAAAAAATGGCTATGAGTAAAGCCAGACCCTTATTTTTCTGAAATGTTTTTAATGTAATCTTCAATATTTTGAATCTAATCTTGAAATTGAATAAAACCAAGTTTACACAGTACGATATTGTATCTTACTTTGTTTGAAAGGTCTTACCTATCTAAATATCTACAGATGGACTTTTGAATATCAATTGTAATCTTGAGCTTTTATATGGAATATCCAAGATAATAGGCTTGGTCTTGAGGTTATAAAATGTTTTTCATGCTCAACTCAGCTGAGAATAAAATTTATCCTGCCCAGAAAGATTAAAATCAGTTATTAGCAGGACAAATTACTGGCTTTGATGATCTGTATCTAAAATGTCAATTAATTTTAGCCATGTCAGTATTTATGAGCTGTTTAAGTCCCATGCTCAGCTGAGTTGAGCATGAATAAAGTTTTAAAACCTGGGGGCCTGGCATTGTAATTGGGAATGATTGCCTATCTTGCCCAAATGACAAAGTCTCCGCAAAAACAGAAAAATCAGGGGCCAGTTGTTCAAAGGTTTGTTAGCTTTACGTCATCGTTAATACCTCAACTCGTTAAGTAAATGCGGACTACAAAAGCAAATACACTGTTATTTTTTGTTGGTAAAATGTGAGAATCCTTTGGAATGCAAAGGATTCTCACATTTTATCAACAAAAAGTAAGTGTATTTGTGATATTCATATTAAATATTTTAACAAATTGTTAACTAACGATGTAGTTAATTTCGAACAACTGGGCCCCGATTGTTAATTGTTACTTTTGTTGTTGTTATTAGTGCAGTATCATGTGTGAAATAGGTAGATGTAGGTATTATTGTGTATCGTTTTTTTCTTCTTAAGATTCCACAAAAATAAAGGCTCACTAAAATTTGTTTTCACTGCTCATTTCCGAGTTTTATACTTTGTTAAGCAAGAAGGATTTCTGGTCAACATTCTTGCCTCCTATAAAATCCATTTCATTTTTTCATCAATGCAATTATACTAAGCTTATGTTATTATACTTTTGTTTTTATACTTAATGTGAAATATTGGTGTTAGAATTACATAAAGTGCTTTTGATTTTATACTTTGTTAATGTCTAATATGGTGTTAGAATTATGTTAGTGCTTTGTTAACAAATTTTCTGCTTGTGTCAAATGAGCCACATCATGAGAAAACCAGTTTTTTTGTTGTTGTTTTTTGACATTCTAGAACAAGAAAACAAAGATGCTGTAATTGTACAGCTTATCAGTGTCTTTGTTTTTGTTTCTGAGAAAGTACAGTCCTTTTTTAAATCTGAAACATCAAGATCTTAGCCGTCTTCTCTGACTCTACAGACCAGTCTGTGTTAAACGTTATCAGAACCCTTTTAAACAGATTTTCTTGCAATGTTGCTCATGATACTGAGCCGTGACTTGAGAAATCAGGTCTTTGAGGTTTCCGACCAGGTTTGACATAAACTGGCCTGTGCAGATACAGAAGGTGGCTAGAAGCTTGAAACATTGGATTTAGAAAGAAGAGAAATTGTACTATCCAAGTAGCAAAAACAAAGGCGCTGATCAGCTTCGCAGTTTCTGCGAAGCTGATCTGCACCTTTGTTTTCGCATAGGCAAAAATCCAGTTTTCTCATGATGTGGCACATACTCATATTGTTAGTCATATGATACTCATATGATAGTCACATGTTGTAGTAGTCATTCTTTATTGTCTGTTATTAGATGCTTTATTTTCTTACTTTTGGTTTTACATAATTTGCTGTCTAGTACTAGTATGTTACCAAACCATTGCTTATCATGGGAAATAAATTGTAACAAATACGTAGTCTTGTATTTTTTCTTTTAATTTGCCTTGGTAAAGCTGCTTGGCAACCAAGTTGGCAAGCAATTTCAGCCACCGAACAAGAAAACCAACAATAGGCATAGGGGGAAACAAAGGCGTTGATCAGCTGTACAGTTACTGCACAGCTGATCAACGCCTTTGCTCTCGCACCATAGATAGTACAATACTCTCCCTCCTAAATCTGAAATTTCAGGCTTTAAGCTATTTTCTGTAGCTGCACAGCCTGGTGTATGCCAGGCCTGGTTGGAAACCAAAATTGTTGGTTTTCTCATCTGGCCGCTCATTTTAGATTGACTCCCTTACCTGGCATCTATTGAAGACTTGGTCATGAAAAATATTTATTTACTTATGAAACATATTTCTGTGGCCATTATTCCACTTCAGGTGATTTAAGAAATAGCAACTGTCGGTTCTTGGTAAAAGAATATGCACCAATTACTCATCATCCTCCTTGGAGATGCTTGTTCAGAAACTTGTGATTATGATAACTGACCATCCATCTATGACCAAAGTATTTTACAGTTGATGTAGAGACAAACCAAACAAAATTGAAGCAATGATTCACTCAGGACCTTTTCAATTTTGACAAGACAATTAGTAGTATGAAGGAAAAAGTAGGCAATGATCAGGAAATGGCACAATCAGAAAGAATTTCCACTCCAAAAACCGAGGTGGGAAAAAACTAAAACTGTTCATGGTTTTTTACTCTTAGGCAACTTGAGTAAAATGGGGCCTGGATAGGGCAGTGGATAACGCAGATAGCGCAGTGGATAATGCACTCGCTTGTCACCTCTGCAGTCCAGGTTCATATTGTTCAGGGCATGTGGCAGGGTAGTGGTCGCCCATTTAGAATTGGCGATTTCCCCAGATTCTCCGGTTTCCTCCACCACGTTTGACCATATAATGCTAACAGCGCCTTCAAGATTTAAGTTCCTTGAGCTTTCTGTGTAATTGAAGTAAAATAAAAAATGTTTGATTTTTGTACTCTGGTCAGAGGTAAGAACATAACCAGTATCTGATTACAATTTATATTGCAAATATAACATTCTGTATACAATATATCAATAAATCGAAGTACATGTAACGTGCCAAACAAAATGTTATCTAGCAAAAATTATATCATGTATATCGCTACTGATGTTCAATGAACCAGTTAACATGCACTGACTGCTGTGCAAGTCTTATAAAATTTATTTAGATTTGGCTACATTTTCGAAGTTCTTTGCTATCTCATATGCAGTCTTATTGAGTCCAACAGACATCATATTCACCAATATTGCAACAACAACACCCTGAGGCGGTATCCTCTGCAGAACCACTTTTTCTGAATCGGCAGACGACTTTTTCCCGCCCTTTTTTGAAAGCTCTTCATTTGAAGGTAGAATAAGTAGCACACTACTGGCACCAACAGCTCCACCTGTGTGTGAGACAAAATACTTCTGCTCCTTGCAAAAGCCTCGCTCTTCACCAGTTCCAAAAACTCCCCATCCCATCCCATAATGCCCATTGGTTCCCCAGTCCAGTTTAGCATTATCCACAGGCTTCCATATCATTTTCATGGTTTCTGGTTTCAAATAACCTTTTAACAACTTATCATTTCTATCTGCTTTTGACACTTCTGTATCAGAAGATTTACTTCCTTTTACAATTCTATTTATAGTATTTTCATCTTGGTCTTTCATTTTATCATATTTTTCATCAGCAATATTGTTGTCTGCATTAGTATCAATATATTTGTTTCTATCTCTTTTGCCCTCTGAATCACTTGACACCAAACCATTTGGTTCTCTGTTGCTAGGCAATCCTTGGTTGTCATGACAACCATTACTAGGCATCTGGTAGCTGTACAACATGATGTTCCCAAACCTAACAAGGTCAAGGACATTGGATACTAAACCCCCTCCAGCCCACTTGTAGGACATGTCGACATATGGTGCATTCTGTAGTCTTCCTCCTCTGTTCTTGACATAATGCCTGGAATTGTTGGACAAATCACATAACCAAAACATGTCCATGCAATATACAGAGATTTAAACAGTAACTGTTGTAAAATATGAAAATTTTCAGTTGAAAAACTTTGATATTTTTCTTATTCTTGCTCAAAACATAGATTGTGGTCGCCGAGGTGGTTCTAATGAGTACCCACAATCTATGTTTTGGAGCAAAAATAAGAAAAATAGGTATACCCCTACATACCCTAGTTTTACTATATAAAAGTGGGGTAAAAGGTTAAAGGCCAATAAAGGGGGTATACATTTCATGGACATCTTTTCGTGATGACTTCAGAATGATTGACAAACTAATAGACTATATAAAAAAAGTGTCTCGTAATTTGCCAGTGGCAATTTAGAGGGGACTCTCAGTGAGAGCTCAAATGGTCAAACTCTATTCTAGGACCAAATTATTTTATTTTTATTTGGAACTTTGAAGAAAAAATAGGTGACATTAACCAATGGATCCCCCTTGACAATTTTGAAACCCCTTTCCAAAGATCCTGGACACAAGAACTGCAGCCAGTTTGCCTGGTTACGAGGAAACGTCTTAATCACAATGCCATGAAAGCTTCTTATTTAGAGGGTTTTTTTTTCCGAAATCAGATAAATGCCAGTGGATGTACTTGTGAACTAACTAAATCCTAGGGCACTGATAAAGATGGTACAAATAACTAACAGAGTACAACTTTCATTACGAAAACTTGCCCATGCAATATACAGAGATTTTTTTCAGCTGTAAAACTTGAAAATTTCCCCAGAAAAAAATTTGATATTTTTAATATTTTTGCTCAAAACATAGATCGTGGGTACACGTTAGAACTGCCTCACCGAGGCAGTTCTAACAAGTACCCACAATCTATGTTATGGATCAAAAATAAGATAAATAAGTATACCCCTGCATACCCCAGTTTTATATAAAAGTGGGGTTTAAGGGGGTATTCATTGCACCAACATGTTTTCCTGGTCTTTACATACCTTCCTCTGTTATAAATCAAGGGATCATTTTCCTCCAAGAAAGTATTTTCCATTCCAAGTTCTCTGAATAAGTGCCTCATACATTTCTCAAAAGGAATCTTGGAAGCCACTTCAACCACGGCACTGACTATTGTCCATCCATGGGTTGTGTATAAAAACTGAGTACCTGTAATATGACAATATTCTCTCCTTTAATAAACAATGAAATATGAGCCGACACATGGGAAAACCAACAGTCTGCATAGGCGAAACCAAAGGCCCAGATCAGCTTCGCAGTAACTGTGAAGCTGATCAGCGCCTATGGATAGTAAAATTCCTCTGCTTTCCAAATCCAAAATTTCCAGCCTCTAACCATCTTCTGTGACTGTACAGACCCTTTTGTGTCGGACCTGGTTAGAACCCAAATTGTTGGTTTTCTCACGCACAGGCTCATATCTTCATGACCAAATCAATTACGTCTATGTTGCTAAAGTGTTTAAGGATTATGACTTGACCCAAATACTGGTATTCATAGGAGGTTCATACTAAATTCTGGTAACATTCAGTTCAAGAATAAACCATCATCCTTCATGTTTGATGTTTGGCTTTTTAGCTCACCTGAGCCGAAGGCTCACAAGGTGAGCTAATAGGATAGCCATGATCCGGCGTCCGTCCGTCCGTCGTCCGTCGTTGTCCACAATTTCAAAGATCTTCTTCTCTGAAACCGCTTGGCCGATCTAGTTGAAATTTTATGTGGAGCCTCCTTGGGTAGTGGCATTTCAAGTTTGATCGCGAAATCCAGGTCACATGACCAAGATGGCCGCCACGCCCATATATGGTAAAAACCCTTCAAAAATCTTCTTCTCCAGAACCGGTGGGCCGATTTCCACGAAACTTGGCATGTAGCATCGGGGACTTCAGCCCATCATAGTTTGATAAAATGATGACCCTTGGATGACCTTGACCTATTTTACGGCAAGGTCAAATTTGGAAACATAGGCTTTTACATGGGAAAAAGTGAAAACTATGGATTTTTGAAAACTATTGCAGCCTGAGGCCTGAAAAGTGGTAGATGCAAACAACTAATGGAGTAGATGAAGGTATGTGATTAATATAGGTCAAGGTCATCTCTTGACCTTGGCCAGGCTGTTGTCCATACACACTTTTCAAAGATCTTCTTCTCTGAAACTGCTTGGCCAATCAAAGTGAAATTTTATGTGGAGCATCCATGGGTAGGGGAGACGAAAGTTTGATCCCGAAATCTAGGTCACATGACCAAGATGGCCGCCACGCCCATATATGGTAAAAACCACTCAAAAATCTTCTTCTCCAGAACCGGTGGGCCGATTTTCAGGAAACTTGGTATGTAGCATCAAGGACCTCAGCCCATCATAGTTTGATAAAATGATAACCCTTGGATGACCTTGACTTATTTTACGGCAAGGTCAAATTTGGAAACATAGGCTTTTACATAGGAAAAAGTGAAAACTATGGAATTTTTTGAAATCTGTTGCAGCCTTAGGCCTGAAAAGTGGTAGATGCAAACAACTAATGGAGTAGATGAAGGTATATGATTAATATAGTTCAAGGTCATCTCTTGACCTTGGCCAGTCTGTTGTCCATACACACTTTTCAAAGATCTTCTTCTCTGAAACTGCGTGACCAATCAAAGTGAAATTTTTATGTGGAGCATCCATGGGTAGGGGAGACGAAAGTTTGATCGCAAAATCCAGGTCACATGACCAAGATGGCCGCCACGCTCATATATGGTAAAAACCACTCAAAAATCTTCTTCTCCAGAACCGGTGGGCCGATTTCCACGAAACTTGGTATGTAGCATCGGGGACCTCAGCCCATCATAGTTTGATAAAATGATGACCCTTGGATGACCTTGACCTATTTTACGGCAAGGTCAAATTTGGAAACATAGGCTTTTACATAGGAAGAAGTGAAAACTATGGATTTTTTGTAAACTATTGCAGCCTGAGGCCTGAAAAGTGGTAGATGCAAACAACTAATGGAGTAGATGAAGGTATGTGATTAATTTAGGTCAAGGTCATCTCTTGACCTTGGCCATTCTGTTGTCCATACACACTTTTCAAAGATCTTCTCTGAAACTGCTTGGCAAATCAAAGTGAAATTTTATGTGGAGCATCCATGGGTTGGGGAGATGAAAGTTTGATCGCGAAATCCAGGTCACATGTCCAAGATGGCCGCCACGCCCATATATGGTAAAAACCTTTCAAAAATCTTCTTCTCCAGAACCGGCAGGCCGATTTTCATGAAACTTGGTATGTAGCATTTGGGACTCCAGCCCATCATAGTTTGTTGAAATGATGACCCTATGATGACCTTGACCTATTTTACGGCAAGGTCAATTTTGGAAACATAGGCTTTCACATGGGAAAAGGCGAAAACAAACTATTGCAGCCTGAGACCTGAAAGTTGCTAGATGCAGACAACTTATGGAGTCAATGAAGGTAAGTAATTATTTAAGGCCAAGGTCATGTCTTGACCTTGGCCCAAGGTCATTTAAATATCAAAATTAAAATTATGGTTTTCTCAGAAATCACTGGGTTTGGAAACTATTGCAGCCTGAGACCTGAAACTTTGCAGATGCAGACAACTTATGAAGTCAATAAAGGTGTGTGAGTATTCAAGGTCAAGGTCATTTCATTATGACTTAAAAACTCCAAGATCAGGCTTCAGGTGAGCGTTCTCAGGACCAATGGTCCTCTGGTCTTCCTTGGAAGAAAATGAAGTTTTGCTTTACTTTTGCATTCTGTTAAAAAGATAAAATATGGATCTCTATGCATTTATATTTGCTGGTTCTCGAGGAAAGATTTCTACCTGTGAAGGGTCCCAGAGTGAGACAATGTTAATGTATCAGGAAAAATGCATAAAAACCTGGTTTATAAACAAGGGGATCATTCTTGAATATCTCCATACTGTCCTTTACTGATGAATATTTCTTCTTGATATAATATTCAGTTAGCAACATTTCATTATCTGACTCTTTGTTATTGTTCTTCCCACCCTTCACTTGTGATTGGTCAGCTATTTTTGTCTTTGAATCCGATAGGCTGTTCTTGTCTTTTGATGTGACAGACAGCCTTTCTGATTGGCTTGACTTCTTATGCTCCTCCTCTTTTGCTGATGATTGGCTGCTGTAAGCTTTGGAATTATCTGATTGGTTGGATGCTGACTTGTTATCAAGTTTCTCATTGGTCTTGTACTTTGAGTAGTCTTTGTAGTAATGTCTGACTCCTCCCATGTGACTAACCAGCTGTCTTGTTGTTAGTATGACCTGAAAAATCATTATGAAAACATGCCCATGCGATATACAGAGATTTTTTCAGCTGAAAATATTAAATATATTAATTCAAAAATTTTGATATTTTCAATATTTTTGTTAGAAACATAGATTGCGGGAACATGTTAGTGCCGCCTCGCGGAGTATCCACATTCTTTTGTTTTGGATCAACAGTAAGAGAAATAGGTAAACCCCTATACACCCCAGTTTCACTATATATAAAAGTGGAGTTTAAGGGGGTATACATTACACAGACATGTTATCCTGATGTGGAGAAAAAAAGCCACATCATCTCACTGAGTCAAGGGACTCACTGGTGCGTTCAAGGGACTAATTTCTCCCCCATCCGAACCCCCTGGTGAAATAATGTCATTTGGCGTGTCACCAGTAAACTATTCAAATTCAGATTCTGTCAGTAATTTCTTGAATGAACCTAACTCCAAAGTTCTGTCAGCAGCTTGTCTGTGATTCAAAGTTCAACATATTCAAACCCCAGTCCCAATAAATTCTTTTCATGCAAATAGTTCATGCAGTCAACAATTTTTTCAGTCATGTTTGTATGCAACTGTGGTTCTTGAAGTCACTGCATCAGGTGTACTATGGGAGTTCAAAGGGTATTGCTCATGGCAGTGGTAGGTTTCAAACCTTTATCTCTCACATTCATCAGGATAAAATGTTTGTGCAATAAAAATACCCCATGAAACCCCACTTATATACATATATAGTGAAAATGGGGTTTGCAGGGGTATACCTATTTTTCTCATTTTGATCCGAAACATAGATTGTGGGTACTCGTTAGAACTGCCTCGGCTAGACGGTTCTAATGTGTAACCACAATCTATGTTTTGAGCAAATATATTTAAAATAACAAACTTTTTCCAATCAAGTTTCCAATTTTTACTGCTGAAAAATTTCTTAGTGTATTGCATGGGCAAGTTTAGTGTTTAAAATGTATCAATTGGCTTTAACATGCTTTTTTTTTTTTTAAACATGATTTCCTGAATGCATTGCTATTAAAGCATAAATTAGATCCTTGTTGTAGAGTTCTTACCTTTTCATTGTCAAAAGTCTTTTCAGGGAAACTTGGCACATAGGACTGTATTGGTTTATCTAGGTCAAGGTCACCATTCTCCCAGAGCTTAGCAACTATCGCCATGGTGATAGACTTACTGATACTGGCTATACGGAACACAGTCTCTGGTCGACATGGCAATCTGTTCTCAAGATCAGCATACCCAATACCTACGGAAATTTGAGTAGTGTCATGAGAATACCGGATTTTGCCTATGCGAAAACAAAGGCACACTGAGGTCAGCTTTGTTTTCGCTACATGGACAGTACAATTCTTGATCTACTTATTCCCAAAATTTAAAGATTCTAGCTTTCTTCTGAGGGAGTATAGGCAGATTTGTGTCAGACCTGGTCAGAAATACAGAAGACTGTTTTCTCGTGTTGCAGCCCATTTGATTGTACATTGTACTTGTATATTGAAATTCAAGCAAATGTTCTTCCACATAAGAAAATGAGTAAAGTTTACAAAAAGACATGTTGATGTAAAAAAAAATCTAAATGATCAAATCTAAAGTCTAAATCTAATGTAAAGTTTACAAAAAAAAACAACAACATATGCAGGTCTGGATCATCTAGGAAAATCGCAATCGAAATTATCATGTATATACGCTACATTAATTCTCCTTATCAAGGGAAATCACTCCAAACCAATGATTCTGACTAAATAGTGAAACAAATTTGGACTAAAGAAAGAAATAAATCGGAAATGGCTGATCGTGCATATGCGCGATCTCCCCGATACTTGAGGTGTGGGCTCCAGCAGTAAGGTTCCCCTCTTCAAAAAAGATTACAACCCAGAAATAAAAGATTACAAACAAATATTTTACTATCTGAAACTCTCTCAAAGATCAGAGATAATAATGATGTAAAAATGGTTAGTAGAAAAATTCTGTGATTCTGTCGGCAGATGGATGAAACCCTAGTTCGTTTTGCAAAATTTTCATCTGCTTACCTCTATAGTTTCCCTCCACGTAGTCTGATCACATCCGAAAAAAGCCAAGCTGAATCGTCAAAAATCAGGCTATATGATAGCAATCTTATAAGCTTTCTATCATGCAGAACCTCCATAAAATTGTCTCATTTCTATTGAAATATGGAACCTCCTGTACTGCCGGTAAATACATGGAGCCGTTGCGCATCTGCACAATAATTTTGATCGCGATTTTCCCAGATGACCCAGACCTGATATGTTTAAATAAAAAATCTAAATGATCATATCTGTTTTGGGTTAATTAGTTGAAATCTGGCATACCTTCAGACCAGACTGTTTTACCATCAACACTAACTGCTATAGTCAAACCAGGACTTCCAGTTTCATCCTGAAAATGAAAACTGTTATAAGATTTATGATTTCAAGAAAAAACGTGGACCAACTAGAACCCTGCCAAGACTGAGAATAGACTAAATAACTAAACTATTAAGAGAAGTCATCCTTGAACTATGTGAGGACTTTCAGTGAAGGTTACAGCCCAGGGCTTTTTCTCACCTTTTGGGGGAAGTTTTGATACTGTTGAAATTGGTAATAAAAAGCACATTTTTTAGTAATTGGGGAAAAAAATGAGTGTGACTTTTAACCAAATTGGAAATTAATATTTACCTTTTCAAGATTCAGATTTTTTTTTCTGCTGATTGGGAATTTTTAGGTCAATTGGGATTTGTTTCAGCCCATTGGGGAAAAAAGTACAGATAAAAAGCCATGCAGCCCAAATGGAATTCCTTGTTTGAGCAAAGGCATATGGGATAAAGAGACACACAAGGCAACAATGCCGCAACATCAAGACTTGGTCTACAACAGGCAATGGTTTCTAAAGCTTACAGGAATATCTGGTCATGCCATGTTAGGAAGAAAAAATAAGTTTGTCTGATAAAGCTTTCCTTCACTCTATTACTTCATCCATATTTCTATATGTTTGTGTCACAGGAGCAGAAAAAGAATGTGGCCCGACCAGGACTAAAACCTACTGTGCGAGCACTCTACCACTGAGCTACCGAGCCACATGTCGACCAGTTTAATTAAATTCGTCCCTCAATCTGCTCGAAACCATGCCGGAACTGACGAGACAGTCCCTTTGCTGTCGCAGCCCAAGCACAGACCCACACTGGCCACCAAATGTCACAGGGGTGGAAAAAGAACATGGCCTGACCGGGACTCAAACCCAGGGTCTCTCGCTGACTCCCTTACCACTGTGCAAGTAAGCTCCACTACAAGATCGCTCCACTATCTAATCATTACCTTGATTCTATGACAGAGATCACGACTCCTTTCAATAGCCTCTGTCAACTTTTTAGTCCCTTTGCCTCCATGTTTTTCCTTATCTTTCTTTTTCTTCTTCCTGTCCTTCTTTTCCTTTTTGTCTTTCTTTTCCTTTTTGTCTTTCTTTTCCTTTTTGTCCTTATTTTCTTTTTTGTCCTTCTTTGCTTCTTTGTCACCAGATGCATGGACTGTAAATCTTTGTGTAATCATCTGTCCATCGAGAGCATGCCATATCCCATAAGCAGCAAACAGTCCAGTTAGAGCTGCAGCAACTACTGTACTTTCAAAACTTTGCCATTCCCTTTATTTGGACTTAGTAATTGTCTCTTTTGAAGCGACATATTAGATTTCTTGCAATGTCTGACATCTTTCGAATAGTTGAGAGTGTGTAGAAATGATCTGTTTCGAAAAGATCTGTGGAAAAGAGGCGTTAAATGCGTTTTACAGGTTCTCGAGAGGCTTGTAATCATTTTGTGTTGTTTTCTACTACTTTCACTTTGACAGGAAATGCCTTACCGGAAGTAAATTGCCAGGGGTCATTTCAAACTTTTTTCAACTATTACGAGTGTTCTCAATTAGCCCATCGACAAGCCGACTCACTTCTGCCGAGTATCACCACGTGTTAGGCACATTCCGGTAATAAGTATCCCGCGGGGTGAGGAGTTCTCTGAAACGTTGCGGATGATTTTTGGGTCAATATTTTGAATTTTGGCATCTTTTCTCTTTTTTTGTTTTCAGAAAATAATGGGTAGATCTAATCACATTTTTTTTTCTTTTCTTTTTTTTGTGTTCCACCATCAGTCCAGGTATCTGTTTGGGGCCGAACCTATGTATACGAAAACTTTCAGAGTAACCCCCTTCACTCCCCTCTCTCTGAGACTCTCGCCGGTGGGTAACTCAATTTTTAATTTAATGAACAAAGGAAGTATTTCAGCAAGTACATGTAGTTGAACAGAGACACAGATTCTTCAAGCAAGGTTGTGCATTTGAGCTAAATAAGAATATCCTCGACCAAGGACCCTATATCGATATAGGGGGTCCTTGCCTCGACACAGTGGCCTATTAAAACAGTCTTTCAGAAATTAACAATATAACGAATTTCCAAACTCTACAAAAAGGCATAAATAGCCTTGCACAATGGGAGACCGATTGGCAAGTGAAATTCAACGTTGCCAAATGTCATTCAATGAGGGTAACCCGGCACCTCGGATTCATAGCAATCAAATACACTTCAACTACTATCCAGCTCAAGCCTGCGCCTCCCCAAGAAAAGTGGTTCAAGTCAAACCATAGCTGTTGACTGGGCTACCAAACATCAATTCAAACAAACTAACAAACAAATCAACTACTATATGCATCAACAAACATTGAAACAGGTTCCGCCAAATACCTTGGAATCACTATATCACCTGGGAACTATAATATACTGTTACACTTCCACGCTATCACTGACAACTTGGAATGGGGTCAACATGGGTTGTCTTTGGATCGATTTGGCTCTTTCACATCGGCATGCCAAATAAGCTGTGTGCAAACTCAGCTTGAGGATGCCGGAATGCAGGCGATGGAGAAATAAGATTAGCGTCGGCAACATGCTGGACGAACGCGAGTGGCCATCCGGTGGAGTTCACGACCAACAAAATAAATGAAGTAAACGGAACGAAAGCCCGGTAGTCGGACTACTGATGACTATACTGGTGACTATGTTGTGCCAAATGCGTAAAATTTTTCTCGCAGTTGAAAATAAGCC
Source organism: Rugalucina vietnamica (assembly GCA_964017185.1). Taxonomy (NCBI): domain Eukaryota; kingdom Metazoa; phylum Mollusca; class Bivalvia; order Lucinida; family Lucinidae; genus Rugalucina; species Rugalucina vietnamica. The sequence continues at coordinate 19,226,927 of OZ024885.1, forward strand.
ATGATAAAATTATAATACAGAAAAAAATAAATGCGGAGTGCACATAAAATCTGACTGCGTTTATATATAGAAACGAAAATATTATACTATGTGTATCATATTCTACACACGAAAATAGAGGGTGACACTAACATTCAAACAAGGTGTGGTGTCTTACAGTCTAAAAACATCAAAACCATGAAAATGCATTGGACTTTTGCCGGTGACACTCACGATTTTACGAAGACTGTATGACAAAATCGTCCATTAATAGTCTCGTGCATTACGCAGTTTGTGAAATGGAAACCGATTGCATGTAAAGCACAGTAAGTTGATTATGCTTTTCCACCGATAAGGTTTAGCTGTGGCTGGCTCGGCTACACATTTATTAAGTAAAAAAATGAAACCCTTGCGACAATTTCCCTATATAAGCTTTTAAACGTTTTTACGTATTTTTTCGAGTACTACACGTACATATGTACCTAGTAATTGTTGAATATCTCTTAGACTGCTCCACTGCGCATGTGTCGGATTTTAAGATCTAATGACACAAGCGTGTGATTGATAATGAACTCGCCAGAACGAAGCAGGCTAAATAGGCTAAAGATCTGAACATCATAATGTTTTTCGAAAGCGACTGCATGAAAAGTAAGAGTTGTAGGCGCAGAGATTGATACAAATTAAAATCCCAACCAGGCATCAGACATAAATCTCTTTTGAGGCAAAAGAGAGAGAGAGAGAGAGAGCCTGTGTGTGTGAGAGAGAGAGAGAGAGAGAGAGAGAGAGAGAGAGCAGCTACAAGAGGTAGATCTACGCAATTAGTTTCCATCGGATTTTCGTCATCTGAATTATCTTTTAGTTTTGAAACTAATAAAAAATATATTTATTTGTGCTTTATTGTGATCTCCCTTCAGGAGGAAATGAGAGAACCAATTATTCACTGAGTTAAAGCACTTGTAATTCTAAGCACTTGTGGCATGACAATACATTACGAAACCTTGCCCATGCAATATATAGAGAATGTTTTCAGAAGCAAATATTTTCATCTGAAAATGAACTAAATGTTGTGAACCACTGCAGAAGCTGAGGGTGAGGTTAGGTACCTGTAAAATCGATTTAAGACCGCCAGTAATTTTATATTATTGATCGTTCCAAGGCGATACTTCCGGCTGTGGTAGTTCTTATTGTTTTATGTCTTGGTGTTAAAATTTGTGTGCTGTTTGTGCCTTATGTATGTTTTCATATTTTTGGTTAAGTTTAGGTAACTGAGTGGCCACCTGGCCTCCTATTGAGAAAATAGCTGCTCATTCGGCTTACAATATGTTTTCATGGTATAAGTACCTGATTGTTAATTTAGTTTTTCCCACCTCGGTTTTTGGAGTGGGAATCTCTTTCTGATTGCGTCTTTTCCTGATCGTTACCTACTTGTACCTTTTTTCTTTCTTTTTTGATATTTTCAATATTTTTTGTCGAAGACATCTCAGATCATTTTTGACCTGCATCCGGGGTTTTTTCCATATGGAAGATGAAAAAGGCAACAAACTGCATCTCTTTAAAAAGTACTTTAAGATGATGTTTTTTTTTTTACTATACAAGTCATCATTGATCCTTATTGCTATTCATTTTAATCGCTTTTTGTGTGACGAAAGCTTTTGCAAAGAAAAATTAAAATAAAAAATCTGTGGATTTTGAAATTTTATGATCCATGCAGGCCATCGTAGATAAGATGCGTTCAGATTTTCTCCATTGAATATAGGCGTGTTCGGATCAAAGGCTCTGCTTCACAGAAAGAGTTGTTTCCGCCAGTAAGGGCTCACCGCACAATAACAACATTTTTTTTTTTTTTTTTTGCATCAGATTGATATCCAGGTATATATGCATTAAAACTGTCAACGTTAAAACGAATAGGTACAGTTTTTTTCACTGAGCGTTTAGCTGTCAGGCTAAGGTAGTGATGTCATTTCAACAACAGAGCAAACTAGTCTTGTGTCCGTCAAAGATGGATTTCAGTCCCAAAACTATATATCTTGTGCTTAGGTATCACTACTACATCACTGAGCTTCTATGCACTGTCAACAATTTATATTTTAGAATAAAGCATAAATAAAATGTACATCATGCATCCTGTACCCTATTGCAGAACAGATATTAATCTTCGACAGTTATCTTTTTTAAAGATGTTTCTTGTTTGCTCAAAACATCGATTGTGGTTACACGTTAGAATCACCTCGCCGATGCGGTTCTAATGAGTACCTGAGGGTGTATACTTTTCATGATCTTTCATGGACGTGTTTTCCTGATGAAAAAGACGCCGTCACGCCGTGTCAAATGGGAAATATGTATACATGTAATTAGTTTTTTTTTTTTGTTTTTTTATTTAGAAAATTCATTTGTTTTGCTGCAATAGAATCATTAGATTCTTTACTAAAACGGGTTTGAATATTAATTAAAAAGTGATAAATTTATTAGGTAGGCCTAGACTTGCTATTTGAATCCGAAAATTGTCTTTATATATCCACCACCTGGGGAGGTCGCGCCCCCGGGATCCATCACAGGCATCTCTCACTGATTTCGAGCCAAAATTCATAACCAAAAAATCCATCCCCATGGTAAATGCAAAATGCATAAATTCAATGTGACTTTAAATTGCTTTCTGTCAATAGTTCATGTCGTCAGTAGATCTTAATCCCAAATTAAACTGATATTTGCTTTTGAATCGACCCCTAAGCTGTGACTGGTTTCGAAAAAAAATATCGCCAACCAGTCTGCTAATGCTCAACATCACCAGGCGCTTTCTCAAGGACAATGAACAGTCAATTAACGGTAATCTTTAAGTTGCTTTTTCCCCATTAAAATAACATTTATAGAAACCTTTACTCTAAAGGAAATAATTTTATACGCAAATAAATTAAAGCAACGTGTTTTAAGAATTGATCAATGGTTGAACACAAAGTGATAAACTTTTTGAGCGCTATTTGATCCATGTCAGGTAGACGCTCATGGTACTCATTGTAAAATTGATCTAATTGAATGATGCTCTGCCCATCAGAGTGGAAAACCTCTTTTTATAAAGTTCACTAGTGTCGCTGAAAAAGCTAAATTGCAATGGAAAAGTGTCGCATTTAACTGTTCGCCTTAAATTTCTAGATCGTTATCGCTCATCAAAGAATTTAACCAACTAGAAACTAGTGGTTAATATTTTTGAAACTTTATCGATAAAAACAAAGGATTTTAAAAACTTTACAAAAAATAAAACAGAGAGTATATATAATCTGATTACAGATAAAAAATAAAAAAGAGTAAAAACAATCTGGAATTACCAACCAGTGTACTAATTAAATAAAAATCTGATAAATACAAACTTTAAGAAAGTAAAATTGTATTAAGTTGACAAAGTAGTTTAATGGTTGTTTAAAAATTGCTTAAATAATGAATCTATGATTTCAAAGAAAAATATACATGGTACACGGAAAAATAAGTATTTGATTACCTTAGATGATGTTCAGATAAGTTGATTTAAGATTTATTAACTTTAAGAGGAAGATGACAACGAAATTCATGTCAGTGGATATTAAAGGATTTAATTTTGACTTTAGAAACTGTGGTTAAGCCATGTGTATTGATGAGTATTATGATTTAGAAAATAAAAAGTAACAATCTAAACAAAGTGATTGAGCGTACAAGATGCACAGGAATGAAGTTATTGCAATGCATCATTTAAATTTTCAGAGTTAATTTACAACTAATTATATTTCACAAACATTTAACGACATACCTCTGCAACAGTGCAGCTATGCAAACATCAAGCTCCTTATCTTACACAGGGAGGCAGGAAAACTATGGTCTCAGGAAGTTGCCACGAGTGAGAAAAAGAATGGAGCGATCATGTGTTGGTCGGGTATGGATATTTCTCCTGCTGGGTGTTATTCTGATCGTCCTGGGACTTGTTGTGATTGGAGTGTACTTCAATGTTCACATGACCACTAGTTCTACGGACTATACAGAGATTTTCCCGATCTACATAAATGCAGCAATGGTAGGTGGTTTTGATCTGTTTGTTTATTCATTAATAAATTGCATTTTGCAGTTGTTAAAATTTCATTTCACAGGAAAAATCATGAAATTGTTACATTTGATGTCATGATCGTTATTTTGCTCTAAATTAATTTATTCATTTATATTGCATCAGAACAACATGTCCATGCAATGTATACCCCGGCCCCTTAAACCCCAATTTGTATAGAAAAACTGGGGTTTGCACTTTGCAGGGGCATACCAGATTTTCCTATTTTTGATCCAAAACATACATTGTGGGTACTCGTTAGAACCGCCGAGGCGGTCCTAACATGTACCCACAATGTATGTTTTGAGAGAAGATATTATAAAAATAAAAATTTTCCAATGAAATTTTGAATTTTTGCTTCTGAAAAAAATCTATTTACATTGCATGGCCAAGTTTTCATAAATGGAATTGTGAGTACTTGAGGTGGTTCTATGAAGTATTTTACAGACATTTTGCTTTTGTTGATTGTATATTTATTCATCTCTTTTCTCATTCTCCTACAATTTTCTCAGGCAATCTCCTTTGATTACTACATCCACTAAAAAGTTACAATAATAAACAAACAGATTTAACTATAATAACCTGAAGTATGTAGGCAGATATGAACCATTTCAAGTGATTCATTTTTGGTATACACAGATATAAAGAAAAGTTTAGATCATTTGCTAAAACCTTGTGGTCTGATCTTTGCTTTTATTTTGCTTGTTTGTCTTACAAGGCTACACTGTCTGCTTTATGTGTGTATATTCCAAACTTTCACCTTGAGACAGGCTTTTAATGACTTTGTTCAAATGGTCATCATGACTATCATTAATGAGCCATCTCATGAGAAAATCAAATATCTGCATATGCGAAACCAAAGGCGCAGATCAGTTACTGCGAAGCTGATCATCAGCGCCTTTGTATGCGCTACACGGGTAGTACAATTCCTCTACTTTCTAAATCCAAAATTTGCAGCCTCTAGCATGTTTCTGTTGCTGAACAACCTGGTTTGTGTCGGACCTGGTACGAAACCACATTGTTGGTTTTCCCACAAGGCGGCTCATTTAGTCAGTGTTGAAACAATTAAAGTTAATTGCAGTGCTATGCAAAATCAATTTACCGATAATACTATTCTAGGTTCACCTTGGGGGTCAAATCAATGTACAGTAGTTATTTTACAAGTTATTAGAACATTTATGGTAACTTGAAAAAAAATGCATGAGAAATTGAAAATAAACAAATTTCCCAGCACTGCCGAGACACCTGTCTGAGAGTTCAAGAACATTTAAGAGCAATGAGTTAAGAGTATTCTTACTCAAGACAATACTTGGTAAAACCTCTCTTATCTTTTGTCACTGTGTCTGGTGACCCTTGTGTTCACACATTCAAGGTAACAAATTGAATTTTTAAAGAGCATGCTTTTAAGGAAATAGTGAAAGCAATTAGCATATAATATGAGAAAAGATAAAAAATATTTTAGTAGCTGTTTTGCAGGTTGTTCTGACACATAATTTCAAGATATTTGCAGGTTCATGACTCATCCGCTGTGGTTTAAACAAAAAATACAAGTCAGTTCATGAGTTTTTGACACTCTCCTTGAAGAATGATCAGCCTTGCTTTCCACTGAATTTTAATCTTCACTGCACATGTTGGTTGAGGGTACAAGATGCACAAAGATACTATCACATAATTTTATTTGCTAGTTACGTTTTGAGTATGAAACAGGTGTTCTGATTATGAGTCTTTTCTTGGTACATGAAAATACATGATTTCCTGTGTTCTGGCTCAGATATAAGCCACGACTTAAGAAAACTGGTCCTCGGGATTTCCAACTAGGTCTGACACAAACCAGCCTGTACTGTCACAGAAACAATTTAGAAGGGTGGAATTTTGGATTTAAGCAGAAGAGGCTTTGTACTATCCGAGTAGCGAAAACAAAGGTGCTGATCAGCTGTGCAGTTGCGCCTTTGTTTTCGTGTATGCTAAAATCTGTTTTTTTTTTTCCTGTGTGCTGGCTCAGCTATTAAAAGCGTGGGAAAATCCTGAAATTCAGCTACTGTTGGAATTAGTAAACATTTTTTTCTGAGAAACTTAACAGATTAAATTAATCAGAGGGCCAGATAAGCAGTAGTTTTTGTTTGTTTTTTCTAATTAAAGCAGCATAATTTTAGGTACATGTACTTATTCATCAGCATTATTTTGTAACTTTTTTTATCCAGAAATGAGAAAATGTCATATTTGCAAGGTAATGCCAAACAAAAGAATTGGTATAATTGGTATATAAAAAAAAGTAAGTTACGGGACTCGCTTTGCTAGAAATTGTGAGTACCCAGAGCAAAACTATGAGGCGGGGACTTGGAATTGGCAAATAAAAAAATCACTGGTTTTGTACTTCACAATTTTAAAAAAAAACATTTCCTGTATCATATTTTGAATAATTGATATTAATACATTTAACTGACAGACATTCAACAAGAAAAGCATCAATCTTAGAATTGATCCACATCATGAGAAAACATACTTTGTCCACATACATGATCAGGTATCTCGGCTACATCTGTTCACAGGGTAACTGATCAGTACAATTGCTTTAACTACATTGATCTTTTTAGTATGGCTTATGCACATCATACTTCGGAAATTTCTCTTGTGTTGCTGAGGAGATGGGTCTGATTGTGACATTTCTCAAGAAATGAATATGATTTTGAATTGCATCAATTTCAAATTAAAATATAATTTATAACTGTTTAAAAGGTTGGTGCCCTATTAACACATTTTCACATAATGCATAGATCCAGGATATGGTCCAGAGGTCAGATGCACCCCCTTCCCCCACCCCCAATTCATTTTACGGGTTTTGCATTGGTAAACTTTTGTCAGACCCTAACATTTCCTTGCAGGCATCTTGTAGCCCATCAATTTCTGCAAGACCTATGAAACATTGTTTTGAAAGTGTAGCTTTGTAACTTTCATAGTGCATAGAGGGTAAAAAATTAAGTTTTGACTAAATTGATCCAGGCTGTGCATTACGAAAACTTGTCCATGCAATATTCAGAGATTTTTTTCACTTGTAAAAATTGAAAATTTTATGAATTTGTTTTTATATTTTTCTTATTTTTGCTCAAAACATAGATCGTGGGTACCCACAATGTATGTTTTGGATCAAAAATAAAGAAAATAGGTATACCCCTGTAAACCCCAGTTTTGCTATGTAAAAGTGGGGTTCAAGGGGGTATACATGTACTTTACACGGACATGTTTTCCTGATGGCACAAGCCATTTTAAAACCGTTTTGTAAAACATTTTTTGACTGTTGAAAGCTTTCAGCCAAACTTTACAGTTTGTTATTAAGATTTTTTCATAAACATTTTAAGTGCTGTGCTTATAAACTGAGCCTTCGCATGAGAAAACCAACAATTTGCATATGCGAAAACAAAGACGCAGATCAGCTGTGCAGTAACTGCACAGCTGATCAGCATCTTTGTTTTCGCCACGCAGATAGTACTGTTCCTCTTCTACTTATATCCAATGTTTCAAGCTCCTAACTTTATTCTGTGACTGTACAGGCTGGTTTGTGTAGCACCTGGTCGGAAACCCAAATTGTTGGTTTTCTCATGCACAGGCTCAACTTCAAACATCCTTTATTTGACATTAAACTTGATAAAATTTGCTTAGATTTTCATTTTCGTTCCAAATGACTGGTAAAATTGAATGTGGCGGTATGTAGGTCTATTCATATCGTGTGACTATATTTTGTCACATCAAAACTTACTTTTCTTTGTACATGAGAAAAAATGAAGATGCAGATCAGGGGGGCCACCACTCTTGCTTATGGGGGCCTATGTTTTCCACTCCTTGAATAGTGTAATGTGGTTAGGTCTTGATTTCTAAGGTCTAGCCATCCATCTTTGCTTAATAGGCTGATTTATTTTCATTTTTGTCATAATATCATGAAGATGAGTTTTATTGCGACAGTATTTATTTCGTGTGTCAAGCTTGCTTCTTGCGCGTGGATAACTTGCCTACCTATAAGTTACCTGGGGCGAATCAAGTTAAAATCAGCAAAATATAAAATGATTACTAAAATACAGTGGCTGATGAAATAAAGATATTAAAAATATGTACTCATTTGAATGGTTGGAAACAAATTTAAAGTGATTTACATTTATTTTTAGATGATAGAAAATCTAAATGATCATGATAAGTTATTGGTGATAAGGTTAAAATTAGGTCGATTGTAGTAGTTGACCTAAGGGTTAGTGAGTTTTGTCCAGCTTCTCTGGGGCTATAAACTGAGTCCCCATCTCCTTATGACCTTAGTTGTTATTGTGACGTAAAACACTTCACATGTCACATGTTAACAGAAATGACAACCAAAAAATCATAGAACATCAAACAGATTTGGACTTCCATCATACAGCAGCAGTTTGATCATTGTCGACAATGTTTGCATAGCAAAAAAGCATTTTTAAATGCGTTGGAATTTGGCTAGAAATTGAAATTTCATGGTGGTTTTGTCCTCATGCAGTTTATATTTGCCTGGTTCTACTAAGTCAAGCATTTCATCACCTGTTAAAAGTGTCACCATTCTAAATCTTTACAAAGGATCTCGGAAGACTATATAGGTTTTCCGCCCAAAGTTTGATTGTTTCTGGCAGCTTCTGTGTTAATTTTATAGAAAAATGTTGCATTCTCCGTAAAATTAAAGGTTTGATTAATGCAACAACATGGCGGAAACTTTTTGATGTTACATACCTGCAGCATAAATCCATGCCAAAGGGTGAAGGGGTCAGATTTTTTCGAAAAATGATTTTGTCAGAAAACAACATTTTTGCCATAGATTATCAAGAAAATACTACAATATGTTTATTGCACCCTTAAATTGTTGGTAGAAACTATTCATGGACTAATAACTGGTGCATCAATGATCATGTTTATCAGATTTATAATTATGTCTCCCCCCGACAGGGTCGGGAGACATATTGTTTTTCCCTGTGCGTCTGTCTGTCTGTCTGTCTGTCTGTCTGTCTGTCTGTCTGTCTGTCTGTCCGTCACAAATCGTGTCCGCGCTATAACTTGAAAACCGTTAAAGATTTTTCAATGAAACTTGGTACACTTGTAAACCAGTCGAGACGATGTGTCATGCACAAGAACCATAACTCTAGCTTGAGTATTTTTGGAGTTATTTCCCTTTGATTATTTTCGATACAATTTCGTGTCCGCTGTATAACTTGAAAACCGTTAAAGATATTTCAATGAAACTTAGTACACTTGTAAATCACGACGAGACGATGTGTCATGCTCAAGAACCATAACTCTAGCTTGAGTATTTTTGGAGTTATTTCCCTTTGATTATTTTCGATACAATTTCGTGTCCGTTGTATTACTTGAAAACCGTTAAAGATTTTTCATTGAAACTTGGTACACTTGTAGACTACGACGAGAGGATGTGTCATGCACAAGAACCATAACTCTGGCTTGAGTATTTTTGGAGTTATTTTCCTTTGATTATTTTCGATACAATTTCGTGTCCGCTGTATAACTTGAAGACCGTTTAAGATTTTTCAATAAAACTTGGTACACTTATTGAGCATGATCAGACAATGTGTCATGCACAAGAACCATAACTCTGACTTGAGTATTTTATGAGTTATTTCCCTTTGATTATTTTCCATACAATTTCGTGTCCGCTTTATAACTCGAAAATCGTGAGAGTTATTTCAATGAAACTTGGTACACTTATAAAGCACGATGAGATTACGTGTCGTGCTAAAGAACCATAACTCTTGCTTGCATATCTTTGGAGTAATTTCCCTTTGATTATTTTCCATACAATTTCGTGTCCACCCGATAACTTGAAAACCATAAGAAATATTTCAATGAAACTTGGTACACTTATAAAGCATGATGAGATGATGTGTCATGCTAAAGAACCATAACTCTTGCTTGCATATTTTTGGAGTTATTTCCCTTTGATTATTTTTCATTCAATTTCGTGTCTGCTCTATAACTTGAAAACCATAAGAAATATTTCAATGAAACTTGGTACACTTATAAAGCATGATGAGATGATGTGTCATGCTAAAGAACCATAACTCTTGCTTGCATATTTTTGGAGTTATTTCCCTTTGATTATTTTTCATTCAATTTCGTGTCTGCTCTATAACTCAAAAACCATTAGAGATTTTTCAATGAAACATGGTACACTTATAAAGCATGATGCACAAGAATCATTACTCTTGCTTTCATATCTTGGGAGTTATTTTCCTTTGATTATTTTCCAAACACTTTCGTGCCCCCTCTATAACTTGAAAACCGTAAGAGATATTTCAATGAAACTTGGTACACTTATAAAACAGAATGACAGGATATGTGATGCACAAGAACTATAACTCTTGCTTGCATATTTTGGACATGCAGAAAGGGGGGAGACATCAGTTTTCACATAGAAAACAAATTCTAGTTCTAAATAACACTGCCCATCACTTTTGCAAAAACCTGTACCTTAAATACATTAAGCAACTTTTACTTTGAACAGTGACTCCATATGTTTTCTAGACATTAGGGAAGTTCTTCTGACAGAGCCTTGCATGTATCAAATTAAGGTAAAACCAATAGTTGTGTGGTGCTAATGTAACGTGAGGTTTTAAGTCCTCGGACGCACATCTCGAATAAAACATAACCGTCAAAAATTGAGAAACATATTTTGCACAGTATATTTATATGCATTGTAACGTGTACACTTAATGTGTATACCTGTTAAAATAGGACAGATAGTCTGTTCATTCAGGTAGAACATACATATACAGTATATTTCCATAGCCTTGGTACATTACAAATAATAGAGCTGAGCCCATGTATCGGTTTTTGGGCTTTTTGACAGCCTTCCCCCCCTTGCCCAAACATGACATTTTGACATAATCTGTCCTTCACAAAAATACAGTTGTGTTCAAAATATTTTGATTGGGCATGGGGGGGGGGGGGGACATGGACTTATAAAAAGTTTCCTATTTCCTATATGATCCTATATTAAATTGAAAGATTTTGTCCAATTTTACAAGTAGTCACTTCTTGACTTACACACAACATTACATGGCTAAATACAACAGAAACTTACTTTTCAACAGTAATAAACTTATACATATATACCGGACATAGATGCTGGGTCAGTCAGCATCATATGCAAGCATAAATGAGCCGCATCATGAGAAAACCAGATTTTTGCCTATACAAAAACAAAGGCGCAGATCAACTGTGCAGTAACTGCACAGCTGATCAGCGCCTTTGTTTTTGCTACACGGATAGTACAATTCCTCTTCTTCCTAATGGCTCTTCTTCCTAATGGCATTCGTGACAACATTATTGCCAAAACATGGACAAAAATATTATTTTTGTGCCCATTTAAGACATCACCAAATTTTACAAATACTTTAAGTTTTGATTTATTTTTTCAATCTTTCATGGTACACTACTTGCAAATGGGAAGAAGAATATTAATTATGAATTATTACTTTTTAAGGCCATTATCTTACATTAATTGAGCCGTGACGCGAGAAAACCGGTCTTCAGGGTTTCCAACCAAATCCGACACAAACCGGCCTGTACAGTCACAGAAGAAGGCTACAAACTTGAATTTTCTGATTTGAAAAGAAGAGGAATTGTACAATCCTTGTAGCGAAAACAAAGGCGCTGATCAGCTGTGCAGTTACTGCACAGCTGATCTGCATCTTTGTTTTCGCACAGGCAAAAATCCGTTTTTCTCACATGGTGATTTCATTTGACTTACCGGTAGATTAGATTTTGTTTTCATTTTTGATCTGACATAACTCCAGAATAATTTTGGAGCAGTCTTTATCTTGGTACATATATTTTGATAATTATGAGTCTGATTTCACTTGATGATGAGAGAACCTAGTTTACTGACATACAAACAGCAAAGGCATGGTCTTGTTTAACAAATAGCTGACAGAATGCTCATCTTCAAATAGCGGAAGAGGAAGTATGCTGTAGAAATATTTTCATGAACAGGTCATGTGACCAAAACGCTTTAACATGTTTCCTTTAGATTTAAAATTCATCGCAAACAAACTAAAAATTTTTGAGTCTGCCAGTATGTGACAGAGTGGTTAAGGTCCCTGATTTCAATACTGCTCATCACGAAAACATGTCCGTGTAATGAATACCCCCTTTTACCCCACTATTATATAGCAAAACTGGGGTATGCAGGGGTATACCTATTTCTCGTATTTTCGTTCCAAAACATAGATTGTGGGTACTCATTAGAACTGCCTCGCCGAGGCGGTTCTAACGTGTACCCACAATCTATGTTTTGAGCAAAAATAAGAAAAATACTGAAATTTTTCTACTGAAAATTTTCATTTTTTACAACTTTAAAAATCTCTGTATATTGCATGGACATGATTTCAATACTGCCCATAATCATTTGATCGTCTCACTGCTGTATCCAGTGTGGGTTTGAGCCCCTTGTAGGGAACATGTAAAACAAGCCAAGTTCTGTTTGTGGGTGTGCTAGTATTGGTGGTTTCTTTCTGGGTACTCCATTTTCACCCCACCTCATCTCATATGAGCTTCATAAAACTTATTAAAAATATAACAACAATAATAATAATAATAATAATAATAATAATAATAATAATAATAATAATAATAATAAAATTAATAATAATAATAATAATAATTGTGTTTTCTATTGTTTTACAGATTATTGGTGCTGGTCTATTTGTGCTACCTCTGTTTTGGAAAAGACTCAAATTCATGGTTAGTAGATCAAGTTTGAGACTTGAGTACCAGGGGAGCAACATGTCCATGTGATATACAGATTTGTCCCAAATTGTAAAAATGAAAATTTGATATTTTTCTTATTTTTGCTCAAAACAAATTCGATGAGGCGGTTCTAAGGAGTACCCACAATGTTTGTTTGGGATCAAAAATAATAAAATTAGGTATACCCTTCCATACCCAAATTTTGTTATAGTGGGGTTCAAGGGGGTACACATGTCATGGACATGTTTTCGTGTTAGTTGCGGCTCAGTGGTTTGGTGTCAGATTTGGGAGTTCCGTGAGAATCTGAGTGTGTGAAAGCAAATGTTGGTGCATTTTTGAGCACTCTTGAAGCTTCCCATGTAAGTGAAGTATCCAGAAACTCAAAGTGACTTAAATAATGTTGACTCGACCCTTGTTAACATCAACAAACAAAATTTATATATGCACAAAAAAACACAGAAAGTACCAAAACTGACCTGAGCTTCTGAAATGGCCTTAGCTTCTGCTTCAGTTATAACAATTTTATACTTTTCTCGATGATTTTATGCTAATTATGAACATTTTTAGATGGGGTCGAAAAACTTTATAGAGTTCACCAATTTTTTTTTTCCATTTGACCTCTTAGATTTTAGGCATAAAGAATGGCTTTAAGAAAGTTTGTCTCAAGTATCTCACTCACTCCCATTGACACACAGTTTTCCATTCAACTTTTTCAACCTGTCACCAACAATGGGATGAGAAAATTACAGTTTTGTCAAGGGAACAATTGAGCCATGGCATGAGAAAATCTACCTGACTGATTTCCGACCAGGTCAGACTCAAACCAGCTTTCTTAGCTGCAGAGTCTACCTAGATGCTTCAAATTTTGGCTATAGGAAGGTCTTTCATTATAAAAATGTGCTGATCAGTCTGTGCTTATGCTTAGGCTGATCTGCAATGTTGTTGTTTGCATAAGCTGAGACAGGTTTTTATACGAGATGGCTGAAGTAGGGAAATTAACATGACAGTTGAGTTAGGATTGAAAGAGCTGCACCATGAGAAAACCAGATTTTGGCCTAAGCGAAAACAAAGGCGCATATCAGCTTCGCAGTAACTTCGAAGCTGATCAGCGCCTTTGTTTTTGCTACACGGATAGTGCAATCCCTCCTCTTCCTAAATCCGAAATTTCAAGCTTTTAGCCATTTTCAGAGACTGTACAGGCCAGTTTGTGTCGGACCTGGTTGGAAACCTCTAAGACCGGTTTTCTTACATAGGGGCTCGAATGTGAAAAACTCTATGGTAACAGAATCTCAGGACCAAAGAATGTCTCTTTGTTGAGTGATTGGGGCATGCAAAAGTGTCACAATGCGAAAATCTATTAGCATGGATATTATTTTTTGGGAGAAAAGAAGAAGAAGAAAAAAAAAGACAAATGGGGATTTTATCCCTCAGGCTTTTGCCTTTCTGTACTCTCCCATAGGAATTTTGCCCGCCCATGATGCTTATTATTATCATTATTATCAAATAGTTTTGTGCACAAAATAATTTGTAATTTGTTTCTTCACGCTTTTATGATTTTCAAAAAAAAAAAAAAAATAATAAAAAAATAAAAAAAAACAACAACAAACAAACAAGCAGGCAAACAAATAAAAAACAACAAACAAAAACAAAACACTAGGTATCACAAGTTTTTAGATGAGAGCACAAAGCTGCATTGAACAACTATTAAAGCAGGAAATCCCATCAAAATTAACTTGAACATGTCACTTTTATTAGGGGTCAGTAGCCCTGAAGGACCCCTGGAAAGTCAGAACAAGTTTCCCATGAAAAGGGAGTCTTGAATGAGGTGTGACATGAGAAAACCAGTCATCGAGGGTTCCGACCAGGTCTGACACAAGCCAGGCTGTACAGTCATAGAAGATGACTAGAAGCTTGAAATTTCGGATTTAAGAAGACTAGAGATTGTATGATCTGTGTAGTGAAAACAAAGGCACTGATAAGCTGTGCAGTTACTGCACAGCTGATCTGTGCCTTTTGTTTTCGCATAGGCTAAACTCTGGTTTTCTTGTGATGTATTTATGACAGTTTATACCCCTATAAAAGTTGGCTTTTTGATATTTGAGAAGTATTCAATAGGCTACAGATTTACTGATTAGATTTGAGCTGTGAAAACCTGCATTTTGTCTTTGTGTGTGCAGATTAGCATCATAAGTGGCCTTGCTTATTGTTATCAAGATGTTAATATCCCAATCTGAACTTTCTAAGCTGTTAGGTCTACCTAATAATGGCTGGCTTTGGCTTTGCCCCAGGGTCAGTGATGAAACTTGGAAAAGTTTTTGTTTATGTAGATGGGGCTTATTCAAAGATGAAGATGAAATTGTGATGCTGATCAGTTTCAAAAATAAAACTCAGGACAAATTTTATCCATTTATCAAAGAAATGATAAATATCTAGAAAGATATCATCTCCAGAATGGTGGAGGATTTCAACTAAACTTGGGGCTAGACTGCAATGTGTTTGTAAATCATGACCCTGTGACGACCTTGACCTATTTTATGGAAAGGTCATCATAAGAGTAGAACTTGTCCAGATGTTATCCCTGATTAATAAAATTATTTGGCATGTGCATATACATAGACTATTGGATTCGGGAATCAGCACTTTATGTTTGTAAAGCATATGATGATGAAAAAATGATATTCATTTTGTTAATTTCATTTCAGGTTTTCACCTCCGTCATCGTCTCCGTGGTAACAGGACTCTTCACTGGCATCACAGCAGTTGTCACGGCAACACATATCCTCCAGCCAATCAAAAGCTTTACTCGCTGTCGCTACTACCAGTCACAGGAACTATGTCAGTGCTTCTCACCATATTTCAGGGATGGGCTGGACATACAGTATTTTGAAAATGGTATGAAAAGTATTAAAATGGTATGAAATGTATTAAAATGGTATGAAATGTATTAAAATGGTGTAACGTGTAGCTGAGTTATTGCATTATGAAAACTTGCCCATGCAATATACAGAGATTTTTTTCACCTGTAAAAATTGAAAAATTTCAATTGAAAAAGTTTGATTAACATTATTGCTCGAAAAATTGATTGTGGGTACAAGTTAGAACCGCCTCACTGAGGCGGTTCTAACAAGTACCCACAATCTTTGTTTTGAAGCAAAAATAAGAAAACTAGGTTCACCCCTGTAAACCCCAGTTTTGCTATGTAAAAGTGGGGTTTTTGGGGGTATTCATTGCATGGCAGTTCTAACGAGTACCCACAATCTATGTTTTGGAGCAAAAATAAGAAAACTAGGTTTACCCTGTATACTTTATAAAAGTGAGGTTTAAGGGGGTCTATATTACATGGACATGTTTTCTTCATGGAATGGGGGCAATGTCCCAACATGACCATTATCCATACCTGTTGACTGGGATGTAAAGCATCAAATCAAACAAACATACAAACATATACAGTAAGTGGCTCAGTTCTCTCATGAACATTTGTTCATGAAATTATTTCTAAGGCCATTTTTCCTCTTTAGCTGATTCAAGGCAGTTCTAACGAGTACCCACAATGCATGTTTTGGGTTAAAAGTAAGAAAATTATGTATACCCATGCAAACCCCAGTTTTTCTATATAAAAGTGGGGTATAAGGGGGTATACATTTCATGGACATATTTTCCTGATGATATCACACAAAATATACCATGAAGAGCAATATGACTAGCTCTTCCCTATCAAGATGGACCTCATACTAACTTCAACTAAAGCAAAAGTGGTGTGCATAACAGAGATTAGGACAGACAAAAGCAGTGAATACATCAGGAAAATATGTCCGTGCAATGAATACCCCCTTAAACCCCATGTTTATATAGAAAAACTGGGGTTTGAAGGGGTATACCTATTTTTCTTATTTTTGCTCCAAAACATCGATTGTGGGTACTCATTAGAACCGCCTCCGCGAGGCGGTTCTAACGTGTACCACAATCGATGTTTTGAGCAAAAATAAGAAAAATATCAAAATTTTTCAGCTGAAAAGAAGCGTTGACCATTTCTATTCAAAAATGCCTATGGTTTTTGGAAAAACAAAAAGCCGGTCATCTGTGTTCTTATGCACAGGTTAACTTCCTTGAATAATGCACTATTGGATAACACAATTTGTTTTCCATGTTTCGTGCCACAGGATCTGAATTTTGGGCTAAAGCAATCAATTTTTGTATGAAATATATAGTAATTTGGAAACATTTTTATAAAGTATCGTTCCCCCCTGAGAACCAACAAAAGCTTTTGCATGCATATGTGTAGCCATGTAATGCACAACATATGAAAGTGGCGTGTTGGTTCTTTGGGGGGAACGATACTCTAGAGCCCAAAAACCAGAGCCCAAATATGATAAACTGTTATAGCTACTCATTCAGACAAAGCTAGCATATATTAATTAATGGAAAATGAAACAGCATAACATGGTCATAATATGCACTATTAGAAATGTTATTAACTTGAATCTGGATGTTGCAGAATCAACTTTCATCACTTGGGCAACGGACATTAATGGTGTCCATCATTTTGTGTTACAAAATTTTGGTGACATACTGTACATATTTGTCCCTTTTTTTTGCACGGCCTCTAATCTATAAAAGTTCCATCTCTGTTTTATTAGCTCACCTGAGCCGTCAGGCTCACAAGGTGAGCTTATAGTATACCCATGCTCCGTCGTCCGTCCGTCCGTCGTCCGTCCGTCGTCCGTCGTCCGTCCGTCGTCCGTCCGTCGTCCACCATTTTCAAAGATCTTCTTCTCTGAAACAGCTTGGCCAATCAAAGCCAAATTTTACATGAAGCATCTATGGGAAGGGGGAACCAATGTGTATATAAATATTCCAGGTCACATGACCAAGATGGCCGCCATGCCCATATATGGTAAAAACCCTTCAAAAATCTTCTTCTCCGGAACCACTGGACCGATTTCAACCAAACTTGGCATGAAGCATCGATGACTCAAGTACTACAATGTGTATATAAATCATGACCTTGCGGTGACCTTGACCTATTTTACGGCAAGGTCAACATAGGTTGCCTTTGCATTTGAATGGGAAAAATTGTTAAATTGTCATTTAAAGGAAAAATCTTGCAGAAAATGAGCAGTAGGACTGAATATTAATGATTCTGAAAAAAATTGGGCACCAGGGGCTCATCCGCCCCCACCCCGGGGCAATATACATGTATATTATCATAATATTCAAACATCTTCTTCTCTGAAACCGCTTGGCCAATCAAAGCCAAATTTTACATGAAGCATCTACGGGAAGGGGGAACCAATGTGTATATAAATAATCCAGGTCACATGACCAAGATGGCCGCCATGCCCATATATGGTAAAAACCCTTCAAAAATCTTCTTCTCCGGAACCACTGGATTGATTTCAACCAAACTTGGCATGAAGCATCGATGACTCAAGTACTACAATGTGTATATAAATCATGACCTTGCAGTGACCTTGACCTATTTTACGGCAAGGTCAACATAGGTCGCCTTTGCATTTGAATGGGAAAAATTGTTAAATTGTCATTTAAAGGAAAAATCTTGCAGAAAATGAGCAGTAGGACTGAATATTAATGATTCTGAAAAAAATTGGGCACCAGGGGCTCATCCGTCCCCACCCAGGGGCAATATATATTATCATAATATTCAAACATCTTCTCTGAAACCGCTTGGCCAATCAAAGCCAAATTTTACATGAAGCATCTACGGGAAGGGGGAACCAATGTGTATATAAATAATCCAGGTCACATGACCAAGATGGCCGCCATGCCCATATATGGTAAAAACCCTTCAAAAACTCTCTTCTCCGGAACCACTGGACCGATTTCAATGAAACTTGGCATGAAGCATCGATGACTTAAGTACTACAATGTATATGTAAATCATGACCTTGTGATGACCTTGACCTGTTTTACGGCAAGGTCAACATAGGTAGCGTATGCATTTTAATGGGTAAAATTGTTAAATTGTCATTTAAAGGAAAAACTTGCAAAAAATGAGCAGTAAGACTGAATTTTAATGATTTTGAAAAAAAAAGATTGGGCCCCAGGGCCTCATCTCTCCCCCACATCGGGGCAATATACATGAATATTACCATAATATTCAAACATCTTCCTCTCTGAAACCGCTTGGCCAATTAAAGCCAAATTTTAAAGAATCATCTGTAGGAAAGGGGAAATAGTGTATATGTAAATACTTGAGGTCACATGACCAAGATGGCTGCCATGCCCATATGTGGTAAAAACTATTAAAAATCTTCTCCCCCTGAACTGGTGGACCGATTTGAAGGAAACTTTGAATGAAGCATTGATGACTCAAATACTACAATGCATATATAAATCATGACCCTATGATGACCTTGACCTATTTTACTGGAAGGTCAACAAAGGTGGCCTATGCATTTGAAAAGAGATTACTGTTAAAATGTCATTTAAAGGGAAATCCTGCAGGAAATGAGCAGTATGACTGAATATTAATGATTCTGAAAACAATTGGATCCCAGGGGCTCATTTGCCCCTACCCGGGGCAATTTATATGTATATTACCATAATATTCAAACATCAGTTTATGAAATTGCTTGACCAATTAAAGCCAAATTTTACATGAAGCATCCATAATAGGAAGGAGGAATCAATGTGTATATAGATAATCCAGGTCACATAACCAAGATGGCTGCCTTGCCCATATATGGTAGAAATTCTCAAATGGACTGAAAATTTATTTCAAGGAAAAGATTGACCCGATGGGTTGTCTGCCCTTATCCTGGGGCTATAAACGACCATATTATATCAACATATTTTTGTCTGAAACCGCTTGGCCTATCAAAGCCAAAATCGTATACATGTAGCTTCCTTTGATCTTTATCAACAACATTTTTAAAACCACCTGACCCAGATGGCTGTCATATGCCTTAAAAATCTCCAGTATCCGAAGTCCTATTATCTTGAAACTTGAGATGAAGTATTCATAAAATAGGGAAAATTGTTACAAAGTCATATATTTAAAAAGGTACAAATAGGCTATGATCAGGAAAAGGCGCAATCAGATTTAAAAACCCACCCCAAAAACCGAGGTGGGAAAGGTGGTAGCTCGCAACAAATGTTCAAATGGATATAAGATTTATATTTATCAGAGAAATGTTACCCTGTATGCTGCCTGGCCCATTATTGTATTTTAGACATTACATTGTATTTCCATTCTATTTTCAGGTGCTTTCATGCCTAGGAGCAAGAACTGGCTGAAAATAGAAAATAAAAGGGAGGTCAAGAACAGATGAAGTGACAGATAAGTTTTAATAATTTTTTTGTAAAAAGGGGCAATCTGAAATTTAGAAACTAGAAAGATCATACTATTTTAGCTGTTGAAAATGAAGAGGCTTATCAGTCTGTCGAGTAGACTAGAGCAGCTGATCTGCATCTTTGTTTGCGTTTAAAGTAAATTTAGTGTAGATCTCCTTCAGCTCTAGAAAAACTACTATGCTATGAAAACAGCAAAGTGACAGATGAGTCTGAGCAGCTCCACTAACTGGCTACATTTTTTTTTTAAACTTTGCTATGATGGTATAATATTTCTAGGTTCTATTTTGAAGATTTATATAGGCTAAATATTTAACGATTCTACACATTACCTTTTCTTTATATTTTCAGTTGATTAATCATGCCTAGACGAAAGGGTTGGAAGTGGTCAGAGACAAAAAGGAAGGAATGGAGAGAGAGATTGAGAGCAGATGGCAGACGAAAAGCAGAGACAGAAAGGGGGAAGCAGTGGACGAAGGTAGATGATGGAGATAGAACAGTTATGGATAGGGAGAGACAAGGAACAGATTGTGACGATGATGTGACATTAAGCCCACCCAACGTGGTGGCAGGAAGCCCACCCAACGTGGTGGCAGGAAGTCCATCCAACGTGGTGGCAGGAAGTCCATTCAACTTGGTGGCACATGACAAAGGCAAACAAATAAATGGCAAAGACAAGCAAATACATGCAAGGACCTGCAAACAAGCAAATATCTGTCAATTCAAACAGGCAATTATTGAGCTCAACTCACTTATAGCAAATATTAGCTCAAATGTACAGACAGATTTTGATACAGTGTTTCTAGATACTTTTCCTCAAGTTTATGCTGACCATCAGTCAATAGTCATTGAAGAATCATGTGAAAAAGATAGTATGATTTCTTGTCCTCAAAATACAATGCTTCAACAACTTGCTCAGCATGATGAAAATGTTAGCACACAGTATCATTTTAACAATGATTCATGCAGTGAACCCTGTTTAGACAATGATATAGTTAGTTATCAAGCAGCAAGATTACCTGAACCATTGTGGAATGCCACTGATTTGGTATTTGGAAGTTTTCATCAAAATGATGTGAGATTTTCAGAGCATTCAAGAGGATATCAGTGTACATGTAATGCGTTATGTATGTTGTCATACGCACTTGGTCATAGTGTAGATAATAGCTCAATGATAGATAAAGTACTTTGTGAAGGGGATTCTCTGTATCAAACTGTAATAAGCAAGTTGAAAACAGATGGAAAGTTCATTAACCAGCTTTTGAGCTTAGAAGAAATCCCAGATGATTTTGAAGTAGATATAGGAAAATTTGCTTTAGAAAAGTTTCAAGTTGAAAGTGGTGTTCTTCTTGATACTGAAGATCATGGCTTACCAACACTTCACTCTACTTTGCAGTCGGCATTTTCCTCTGTATCATGTGGCCTATTAACTGTTGGTGCAATATGTTCTGCAGTTTTTAAACAGAATGGGTTGTATGTCTTTTTTGATTCTCATTCCCATGGGCAAAATGGACTTTCATCAAGTGATGGTGCTTCCTGTTTAATAACTTTCTCAAACCTGGACGACCTAGTTACATATATATATGCCTTTTATGACAGCATGAAACTAGAAACTGATACTAATTTGCAGTTTGACTTCCTGCCAGTCCATATTAAGAAATGTCAAGAAGGACAGACGTACGAAGATCAAATGACAAGTCGTATGGAAGGCTATTTCAAAGATCAGAGATTTCGACAGGCTCTGAAAACACAAAGAAATGGCAATTGTAGACTCAACTCTGAATCAAAGAAAGAATCTTTACTGAAAAACAGAAAGCAGCGTAATCGCACTGAATATTATAGAACTTTTAAACAATTGGCTAGAAAAAATTCAGCCTATAAAAGGAAAGAAATGGAATCAAAACAGCGTGCAAGAAAAGATCCTGTTTTTAAGGATACAGAAATGAGGTATCAAATGGAATCAAAACAGCGTGCAAGAAAAGACCCTGTTTTTAAGGATACAGAGATTAGGTGTCAAAAGAAATCAAAGCAGCATGCAAGGAAAAACCCTGCCTTTAAAAGGAAAGAAATGGAATCAAAGCAGCAAGCAAGAAAAGATCCTGTTTTTAAGGATACAGAGATTAGGTATCAAAAGGAATCAAAGCAGCATGCAAGAAAAGATCCTGTTTTTAAGGATACAGAGGTTAGATATCAAAAGGAATCAAAGCAGCATGCAAGGAAAAACCCTGCCTTTAAAAGGAAAGAAATGGAATCAAAGCAGCAAGCTAGAAAAGATCCTGTTTTTAAGGATACAGAGATAAGGTATCAAAAGAAATCAAAGCAGCATGCAAGGAAAAACCCTGCCTTTAAAAGGAAAGAAATGGAATCAAAGCAGCAAGCAAGAAAAGATCCTGTTTTTAAGGATACAGAAATAAGGTATCAAAAGGAATCAAAACAGCATGCAAGAAAAGATCCTGTTTTTAAGGATACAGAGGTTAGATATCAAAAGGAATCAAAGCAGCATGCAAGGAAAAACCCTGCCTTTAAAAGGAAAGAAATGGAATCAAAGCAGCAAGCAAGAAAAAATCCTGTTTTTAAGGATACAGAAATTAGGTATCAAAAGGAATCAAAGCAGCATGCTAGAAAAGATTCTGCTTTTAGAATGAAAGAAGTTGCATATCAGAAGAAATCAAAACAGTCAGCAAGACAAAATCCTGCTTTTCTGGAACGAGAGAAAGTGTACCAGAATGTATCTAAACAAAATGCAAGGAAAAATCCGATTGTTCTGGAATGTGAAAGAATCAAGAAACAACAGATAAGACAAGAGAAGAGAAAATGTAATGAAATTTCTACAATGAATGTTTCGTGCAAAAGATTCAAACATGATACAGAAACCTTGCCTCATAAAACTCACCAGAAGGCATTTAAAACTATTGAAGAAACTATCAAACAGTTTCATTTAGATATATCTATTGGCCCCATATACATTTGTACATGTTGTCATCAAACATGGTTTAGAAAAAGTGTTTCAATGTTAAAGAACACTCATATTCCAGAAGAAAGTAAAAGGCTGTATTGCACAGATTACATGTCTGTAAATAATGAAGAATGGGTTTGTCATACTTGCTTGAGTGCATTACGAGAAAGGAAATGTCCAAAATTATCAGTAGGTAATGGCTTCAAATGGCCAAACAAACCTGTAGAACTAAATTTGCATCAGCTGGAAGAAAGATTAATAGCACTTCGCATTCCATTTATGCAGATTAGGGAACTTCCACGTGGTGGCCAGTACTCCTTAAAAGGAAATGTTATCAATGTGCCTGTTGATATTCAGCCTACTATCAACTGTCTTCCAAGGCCAATGGATGAAAATTTTACAGTTGCTATTCAGTTGAAAAAGAAACTTTCCTATAAAACGGTTGACTTTAAAGAAAATGTTAGACCATTAAGAGTTTTAAGTGCTCTACATTGGCTTATGAACAACAGCAAACTGTACAAGAACTCTGGCATAGTAATTGATGATGACTGGTTTCAGGAAGTTACTGAAAGTGCAGAGGAAACAGTCAGAGAGTTTTTAGGAGTTTCAAGAGAACAAACTAATGACAAACATAGCATGGATAATGAAAAGCAGGAACAAATCACAAGTAAAAAGGACACTAATGCACCAGCTGATTATGATTCTGATCATTACAGTGAAATAGATGCTAATGACCATGTTGGCAATATAGATACATTAGTGGATGATGCAGATATTGACAATAAGTGTGACAAAGTTTACACTTTTGCACCAGGTGAAGGACAACATCCTTTGAGTCTATATAATGATAAAGATGCAGAGTATTTGTGCTTCCCATCCATTTTCTGTGGACAAACACCACCTAGCAAGGAAGAGCGAATTGTTCCAGTTCATTATAGTGACATTGTTAAATGGGAATTGAGAAGTGTTGACAGAAGAGCTGCACAGTCAGTTCCAAATATATTTTTTAAACACAAAAAGCTACAGATGAAACAAATCAGTGATAAAGTCAACTTGGCTGTTAGAAGATGTAAAAAGCGAGGTCAAAAAATAACTGCAGCTGAAGCTAGAGATTCAAATTATTTGGACAAACTTGTAAACCTTGATGAAGGCTATTATATCTTTCGCCAACTGAGAAATTCTCCTGCCTATTTAGAAATGCGCAAGAAAGACATTTTTGCAATGATTAGGCAACTTTCTTTGCCTACTTGGTTTATGTCATTGTCAGCTGCCGATACTAGATGGACAGATCTATTGAAAATGTTAGCAAAATTGAATGATGGTATTGAATATTCTGAAACAGAATTAGAAAGGCTTACTTGGCAAGAGAAAACAAAGCTAGTTCAGAAAGACCCAGTTACATGTTCAAGGTACTTTGATCATAGGGTTCAAGAGTTCCTCAATACAATTCTAAAAAGCAGTTCTGAACCAATTGGAAAGGTACTTGACTATTTTTATAGAGTTGAGTTTCAGCAACGTGGCTCCCCTCATATTCACATGCTTGTTTGGGTAGAAAATGCTCCAACTCTTGAAACAAAGTCAGAAGAGGAAATAATTGAATTTGTTGATCAATATCTTACCTGCAGTAGTGATAATGAGAAAACAGCAAATCTTGTTAACCTTCAAAGTCACAAACATTCTAGAACCTGCAGAAAAAAAGGGAAACCAATATGTAGGTTTGGATTTCCATTGCCACCATTGCCGAAAACTATGTTGCTGTATCCTCTTGAGGAAAACATTGACAAGTACAAGAAAAAGAATGTAGAGCTCCAAAAATCAATGAATGAGTGTAAAGAAAATGAAGATATACCATTTGATGAGTTTCTAGAAAAAATTGCTAGAATGGACTTCGAAGATTATATTTGCTGCATAAGAAGCTCATTGAAAGCACCAAAGGTTTTCTTAAAGCGAAAAGTGAAGGAAATGAGAATAAATCCATTTAATGAAAACATACTTCTTGCCTGGAAGGCCAATCTTGACATTCAGATTGTTCTTGAGCCATATGGATGTGCTTCATATATAGTTGGTTATATAAGTAAATCACAGAGAGGTATGAGTGCACAACTTGACGCAGCAGCAAAAGAGGCTAGAAGAGGAAATCTTGACCTAAAGAAGCAAGTCAGGCATATTGGGAATGTATTTTCTAACTGTGTTGAAGTCAGTGCTCAAGAAGCTGTTTATCTTGATCTGCAAATTCCTTTGACAAAATGTACCAGGGATATTGTTTTCATCAACACATCTATACCAGAGGAAAGAATCTTTCTGTTGAAGCCAAAAGCTGCTCTTGATGAACTTCCAGCTGAATCCACAGATGTAGAATCTGAAAATGTAATACAGAGGTATTCTAAAAGACCCAGGCAGCTTGGGAAATTATGTTTAGCTGATTATGTCTCTAAGGTTGACATTACTTATCCAAAAGGAAATAAGTTTTCAGAGAAAGTTGATGACACTAATGATGATGACAGTTTTGTCAATATGTCTGGTGATGAAAGTGATGACATCTTTGATGATAACATTCAAAGTTCAGACCTGTTGTTTGAAGCAAAAAATGGAACAAAGTACAAGAAAAGAAAAGTACCAAGAATAATAAGGTATGTAAAATACAACAGAAAAAGAGATCCAGAAAATTACTTTAGAGAGCAGCTCATGCTTTTTGTACCTTGGCGAAATGAACAGAAGGATTTGATAGGTTCTTTTGGAACATATGAAGCTCGGTATAACTCCGTGCAGACATCACTCGTGTCCAAAAAAAATGAGTATGAGCATCATGCTGAAGAGCTTGAGATTGCAACACAAATGATGGAAAATGAGGAAAGGGACTATGATCAAATTGCACCAAATGCAGAGCAAGAAAATAGAGAAACAGAAGAAGAAGGGCCAGCAGAATCAGAAAAGTTTGTTTGCTTTAACCCAAGCAGAGTTGTAGAGCAGAGGCACTATGACATAGGAATAGAATTACAATCAACTTGCTCAGTGCCACCAGTAGAAACAAGTGGTATCTTATTACCAGATGATGAATATTTACAACTACTCAGAAGTCTTAATTTGAGACAAAGAGAATTCTTTAACCATATTGTTCACTGGATAAAATCCAAAGATGAACCAGTCTATGCTTTTTTAACAGGAGGTGCAGGTGTTGGTAAATCAGTTGTCATTCGAGCACTTTATCAAAGTCTGTACAGACTGTGGAATTTGAAAGATGGAGAAAATCCAGATGATAAAAGAATTTTACTGTGTGCTTACATGGGCTTTGCTGCATTCAATATAAGTGGTCAAACCATTTCCTCTGCTTTCCACAGGAAAATGTATCAAAAGGGCACAAATCATCTTTCAGCTGATGAATTAAACACGTTCAGAATTAAGTATAGACATCTGAAACTTGTCATTATTGATGAAATATCAATGGTAGGGAACATGACATTAAATTTTATCAACATTCGCTTACAGCAGCTCATGGGAACAAAAGAAGTTTTTGGTGGTTTAAGTGTTATTGCTGTGGGTGATCTGTACCAGCTAAAGCCAGTAGGTGATTATTTGATAAGTCTTGATTTGAAAGTGGGAGCATCTTCACTGGGACAAAACTTGTGGAAAGAACTCTTCAAAATGTATGAATTGGTTGATATCATGAGGCAGAAAGATGACCTTGCATTTGCACAACTATTAAACCGACTTCGGTTGAATGAAATGACAGAGGAAGACAAACAAAAGCTGCAGGCACGTGTTGTTGACCATGAAACCGGTGACTATCCAAAGGACGCCCTTCATTTATTTGCGGAGAATTCTTATGTAGACCAACACAATGACACTATTTTGAGTCAGTTGCCTGGAGAAAAATTTACAATACCATGCCATGACATTGTTGTCTCATCAAACATTCCTGCTAAAAGGCAACAGTCCCTGATTGATGGGCTTCCAAACGACTATGGGAAAACAGGACAATTGAAGAAGTCATTGACAGTAGTTGTTGGAATGATTGTTGTTCATACAGCTAATGTAGATGTAGAAGACGGTTTAACTAATGGTGCTACGGGTGTTGTGAAACATGTTGACTTCAGGTGGATGGAAGGAACAAATAGACCTAGCATTGTTTGGGTTTTGTTTGATGACCCTCGAGTTGGTAGGGCAACACGTGAAAAAAACAGGAAATTTTACAACTCTAGCATTCATTCAGACTGGACACCTGTATTTGAAACACAACGAACATTTATAGTGAACTACAAAACATTTCAGAGAAGCCAATTTCCGCTGACACCAGCTTCAGGTAAAACAGTCTACAAAGCAGAAGGAGCTACAGTAGACAAGGTAGTTGTTGATTTATCCCAGAAAGATAGAAAGTATAAAATGCCACATATGCACTATGTTGCATTCAGTAGAGTGAAAAAGCTTGAGGACTTATATATATTGAATATGAATGAAAATACTCTGGATGTTGATAATGATGTGAATATAGAGATGGAAAGGCTACGCAGAGAAGCTGCATTAGAGCTCTGTTATGTTCCTCTGTATAAAATTGGTGCTGGCAAAACCAAAATTGCATTCAACAATGCTAGATCCTTGCATAAACATTTTAAGGATGTTGAATTTGAACCAAATGTGTTGGCAGCAGATGTCATTGGATTTGCTGAAACAAGATTATGTAGTAGGGATGAAAACATACATTTTGCCCTCAAACGGTTCAGACTTATTAGGCTTGATGACACAGTAAAAGAGACTCTCAACAGGCCATATCATGGACTTGCATTGTATGTAAAGGAGTACTTGCAGATTCAGAATGTCGTGAAAATGCAATGCAAGTCATTTGAGTTCATATTCACTGGCACATTCAGCAATCAACAAGGTTATGTTCAAGTTGTTGTGTTGTACAAATACCCAAAAAGTTCACAGACTGATTTTAGAAAGGATATCCACTGTCATCTTAGGCCGGTTATTGATCTGAATGCTAAGTTAGTCATATTAGGTGACTTCAACACACAGATAGATGGTGCCAGTACAGGGTTTGTGGATTTTATGGAGAAATTATTTGGGTGTATGCAGCATATTAAACAATGTACAACAGACTCTGGATCAGTGCTAGATTTGATATTTTCAAATTCTGAAGGGTTTTGCGATGTAATCGAGGCTTATTGGTCTGATCATAAAATAATATATTGTGCCATAGACAAATAAATAATGGAAAGGTGGTGCAGAACATGAATAAAGTACAGAACAACCAGTGTAACCCCTTTTGAGACAAATAATAATGTTTCTTACGTATAATGGCAACTTCACAACCCCCAAAAGATGAAAAGCTGAATATGTGATGACTAAATATTGTTATTGACTAAGATTAGCTACTAAAGGTGTCTTTAAAACTTTCCAACTGTTGTATCATTACAGAGTAGAGAAACCTTGTCCTTGGTATATGAAAAAGAAAATCAAGAGAAAAACGGCAAAGGCGTAACCCCACTAAGTATTAAATTCGGTGGTTTAGCAAAACTTGGGGTTGCCACCATATTTTTTTTTTTTTTTCAATTTTTTATTTTTCTTTTTTTATATATATGTGTGTGTGGGCCTAATTGTATTTTTTTTTGTAGTTGTAACAATACATGTACATCCATTTATATTCATGTCAGGTATTGTTTCACTATGGGTTCTTACAATTATTTCTCAGTGGAATGTTTGATGTACTGTATCAGCAATAATTTATTTTGAATTAGCTCCTTAAATAGTGAGTATGGAGGCCTAGTGGTAGACCATTAAATCTTGAGTGAGAGCCCTCATGCTGTGGTGTTATATCTTTGCAAAAGAAGCTTTAATCACAAAAGTATTAGTCTAGTACTCTTCAAGCAGTTGGTCTTATTTTTGGCATAACTGGAAAGATTTTGTCAGGGATGTTAAAACTCAACTCCAACAAAAAGGACAAAATAATTGTTTTATCATTATAGTTAGGGAGCAATGAGATTCAAAAGTTATGTATTATGAATAACACATTTAAAATATTTGTTAGACTATGGTGAAATACAGTTGTAATGGTGATTATGTATAATTTGTTTGTAATGAAACTGAAAAGAAAAACATGTATTCTTAAATAAGATGAAGAATGAAAGAGACTGTGACTATAACATATGATTTTTTAAATAGAATTTGAAATAAAAAGTAAAATGCTTATTTCAGGTAAATTAAAACAAGCAATTACATTGCATTGTTAAGGATTCATTGTATTGATACGGTGATGAATGATGTAACAAGTGCTTTATAGTTTTATATAAATGTGTAATAAATGTTTGGCAAGAAGACATGCTTTTCAGTATATCTTGTTACAAGACATTATTGTAATATTGCATTGTGATGAAAAGTGAGTGGGAGTGATATTTCTGATTTTGAAAAATCTGTATACATGTATTGACGGATGGTTGTTAGTTTAGGACATATTCTCATGTTGCTCCACAAAAGTATTGTAACTCAGAGCTTGATTCGATAATGATTATAATGTACATAAGTAATGGTCAAAAGTTTTTATTATTTGAAAATATGTATATAGATTTAAATGAAAATGTAGAACTGGAAAAAGCTAGATTTTGCATACAAGCTAATGCCTAGCAACAAGTTTATGAACAGTAATAATGTGACATTGCTTGAGTTATTTTTGATGCTGTGGTCTAGGCCTAGTATAATTCTTAGATTGTGTTAAACTGTACCTTTACAATGATTTTTACAAGGTATCTATTTTAGCCACAGAAATGTTCTTGCATATGTCCAGTTTTGGCATGTTTTCTGACTCTTAATGTTGTAAACACAGTCTCATTACTTCTACATCTACTTTAAGATACTAGATTAACCAAGATTCATAATTGATTAAGTTTCTTCATCTTTTTGATTCACTTTTCATAATGTTGTCATTAAATTAAGTAGCTCTTATTGATGTAATACTTTTGTGTTTTAGTAATAAGGGTCTAAGTTAAATAGATTTTAATGGATGAACTTTAGGAATCAGTGTAGTGCAATTAAATGAATAAAAAATATTAGATAAAAAAAAACTAGTTGTTTTCACTGAAACTCCTTTTGCAGCAGTTAATATGGCTTATTTGAATAACACTGTTAAAATGATCACCATTTGTTGATTCTGACCTGTTGATTACAAAGTTGGGTATGGCAGGACAGAGAAGTAGAAGGTATTAAAGCAATGATCAAGAACTGGCACAATGGGAACAAAGTCTAAAAGAATCCCATGTGATAAGCAGAGTCAAATGTAGTGGCTTTTTCTTAAAGGTAACCAAAATCCACACCAAACCATAAACTAGAGAACCACAGCAGAACTTCCATCTTTGAATGCTCAGCAATATAATTTTTACTGTGACTAGGCTTTAATTAGTTTAAGAGTTGTCTAACTTTGCACTTAAAATAAAGGGAGGCACCAAGAGTTAATTAAGGTGGTTTCATCAAAGTTGGTCAATTGATTTTATTCATGTTTTATATCCCACTCAACATCTAAGGGCATATGGAGGTAGAACCTCTTTTAAAGTCTAGAAGCCTGGGATCAAACCCAGGATCCTGAGAAACAGCTTAACCAACATTACACAGAGGCTTTGGTTGACCAAATGTCCTCCCAGAACAGTTGATAGCCAGCTATTAGGGTCTTATATGTAAGAACTCAGGTGAGCGTTTACAGGACCAATGGTCCTCTGGTTATTTCTACACCGTAAGGGCAGGTTTTCAGATCTGATTTAATATACTAGTTCTTGGATTAAGCTCAGTAAATGGGTTTGGCTGGCATATGGAAAGTGCAGTCCAATTTATTTACTTATAATGCTTTTGACATTTGATTTTTTGAAAATTCATTTCATTGTTAAATTATGGAGATAGGTAGCCGTGTTAGTGTAGCCGGTGTATATGTCTTTTATGCTACATTGGCCATGACCAACTAGGTAGAATTTATCATACATATTTGGACACAATAATTCATTTGTACATGATAAATGTCAAACAAATTTGTTGCAAGAACATACTTATCAAGCTACATAAAGTTTTGACAACTTAAAGAGTTTTTATTGATTCCAGACTGGAAACTCGGCATTTTTGCTTTTTTATTTATAGAGTATATATGGTAAGCTAATATTGCATAGGCAGAAATGCTATACAGGTACCTCCTAAAAGTTTTCCTAACAATATTTCACACTACAAATATTTAAACATTTTTGGTGCGTTTTACATGATTCTTGCATGTTTCTGTCGACTGAATGCTTTAAAAGACAAACGTTAGTAACAACAAACGTCAGCAGGCAAGAAAAAAACAAATTTTCTACCTTTTTGTATTCATGAAATTTAGACCCCGCCCCCACTAAAGCGCCGATTTCTACCAAATTATGACAGAATATGTAAATGTCTGCACACGTATCTCTTCATAAGACATGGAACTATTGTCCTCAGTATAAAGGATCAGCATTGGGAGCTTAATAACAGTGTTCCTGGCCGCCAAAGTATAGGCATATACAGGCCATATAGTCAACGGTCCTTTACATTTTTTAAAGCTAAAAAAATCTCTGTTTATTGCATGGTCAAGTTTTGCGTAATGATAACTACCACAATCAGTTTGACCTTATGAACATTATTATCAGAGTCTGCACAGGTTTATGTGCAAAAATAAAGACTGTCTGTCTTGAACAGATGTTGCAGGGGTTCTCTTTAATCAATTATTGATTAAATAACCATAATCATTGCTTTCTTAATTAAATATTAAAGATATTGACTAACAGCAGAAGCCTAGAGAAGATATGGATCTTTTGATGGCTAAATGCACTTATTCCCAAAATATTTGAAAAAATGCACATTTTCAGTATATTTAGTGAAATTGTTGTTTAATTGGAGTAAACAAGCACTTAAAATAACAGTATTGCTTGTAAGGCAAAAATTGAAAAATCCAGATTATTTCCATTTGTTTGGATCATAGCTAATAGAAAAGGCGTTTCCCCTATAATCACTACAGTCAAAAGATCATGAGATTTGTTCTGTTAGTTCAATTGTCTAAGATTAAATTTAGTCATTAGAATTGTTTGATTAATATTTGTTTTTCTGGAATTTCTTGGAGTTGTGCTTGTTCGTTTCAAGAATCATGAGGTATTTAGGAATAACTGAAATCTTTAAACCCCCTATAGAACTATAGGCATTTTACAATTATTGATACAGATTTGATATGTGAAATTCATAAACATTGTTTAGATTTACTAAACATAGTTACTGCACAGCTGATCTGCGTCTTTGTTTTCGCATAGGCAGATTGTTTGCTTTATCATTAGGCGGCTAATTTGTTTTTGCAACTTCTTGTTTTAACCATTAATTGATTTTTCATAGTTTGTTATGTTTTTTTTATTTGTTCATTTTTTCAGATGAAAGTAAATATGACTTTGAAGACACATCAAGCTGCTCAGCGATCCAGGACACCCTGACACAGCTTCTACTGACACTGATCACAGTCTACGCTATTGCTTTGCTGGTGTGTATAGGTGCGGCTGTCGTTGCGCTACTTGTTCTGCGGATAGAGACAAATAAAAGACGGTTTTGTGAGGTAGGGTGACTAATCGAAATAAAATGAGCTGTGACATGAGAAAACTGATCTTCGGGGTTTTCGACCAGGTCTGACACAAACCGGACTGTACAGTCACAGATAAAGGCTAGAAGATTGAGATTTTGGATTTAAGAAGAAGAGGAGTTGTACTAACCGAGTTGCAAAAACAAAGGCGCTGATCAGCTTCGCGGTTGCAGATTGCATGAGTAACCGATTGCTCAGGAATAGGAGAACTTGCTAATGATTTGAAGAAAAAAAATCAACAAAAATTGCACGGAAAAGGGACATGACCAGCTCAACAATTTAAGGACAGCTTATCCTTGCCTTTGTTTTCTCTTCATGGTGTCCACATATTTTCCATACCTGAAATTTCATGGGTTTACCATGATTGTATATGAGCTGCGACGCAAGAAATCCTGTAATCGGGGTTTCCGACCAGATCCGACAAAAACCGGCCTATACAGCGACAGAAGGCTGGAAGCTTAAAATTTTTGAATTTAATAAGAAAAGGGATGGCAATATTCATGAAGCAAATACAAAGGCGCTGATCAGCTTTGCAGTCATTGCACAGCTGATCTGTGTCTTTATTTTTGCTCATGTAAAAAACACTTTTCTGATGTGGATCTATATAGCCATGGAATTACCACAAAAGAAACAAAGCAATATCTATTATAGCGACATATGAGCCGCCTCATGGGAAAACCAACAATGTGGTTTCCGAACAGGTCCGACACAAACCGACCTGTACAAGCACTGAAGCAGGCTAGAAGCTTGAAATTTTGGATTTATAAAGTAGAGGAATTGTACTATCCGTGTAGCGAAAACAAAGGCGCTGATCAGCTTCGCGGTTACCGCGAAGCTGATCTGCGCCTTTGTTTTCGCCTATGCAGATTGTTGGTTTTCCCATGTGGCGGCTCACATTACATTTTCATTTGTGGAAACAGCTGGGCTTTGACACATTAAGGCAACATGTTTATGCAATGAACAGCGATTGCCTGTCAAAATGACAATTCGGTTGTAAAACATAGATTTTGGGTACATATTCTAATGAGAAGCCACAATATTTTGGATTAAAAATTATAGGAAAAACATACTGCAAGTTCGGCAATGCTCAAGAGAACTTGATTTTTGCTAAATGAGCCGCCTCGTGGGAAAACCAACAATGTGGTTTCCGACCAGGTCCGACACAAACCGGCCTGTACAAGCACAGAAAAGAGCTAGAAGCTTGAAATTTCGGATTTAAGTAGAAGAGGAATTGCACTATCCGAGTAGCGAAAACAAAGGCGCTGATCTGCGCCTTTGTTTTCGCATAAGCAGATTGTTGGTTTTCCCATGAGGCGGCTCATATTTTGTGAATTCATTCCCTCATGAATTCAAAGTTCACGCTAATAAAACATTACACTAGGCTGAAAGAAAGAAGAAGTTAACCTTTCGCATATTCAAAAACTCGCCAACAATTCGGAAATAAAAAATTGTAAAAATACAAGTCCCTTGAAAATCTCAGGATTAACAGTATAATGTATACCTCCTTTACACTCCAGCATTATTATGTACAAGGCTGCCCTTGTGGCTGAGCGGTTAAGAGCTATGTTTCTTAATCACGCGATCATCTCACCGCTGTGTCTGGTGTGGGTTCGAGCCCCGCTCTGGCCAAGATCTGCTCGCGGGTGTGTCAGGTGGTTTTTCTCGGGGTTCTCCCATTTTCGCCCCACCTACTCATTGGCCCGTCTCATATTGAACTGAAATAATCTTGAAAGGGGCGTAAAACTGAATTAAAAATATATATATATATATGTACAAGGAGGATGTAGTGGTGTATACATTTCATAGACATGTTATCCTGATGAGATTTTTCCATGCAACATATGCAATATATTGGTGATTGTAAAGTATTAGATTCCCCACCCTTTCCAGTGTTCAATAACTATTGTTTCATATGAGCCGTGATGCGAGAAAACTGGTCTTTGGGGTTTCTGACCACGTCTGACACAAACCGGCCTATGCAGCTAAAGATTATGACTAGGAGGTTGAAATTTTGGATTTAAGAAGAAGAAGAATTGTACTATCCATGTAGCGAAAACAAAGGCGCTGATCAGCTTCGCAGTTACTGCGAAGCTGATCTGCACCTTTGTTTTTGCATAGGCAAAAATTTGTTTTCTCACGACGAGGGCTTGAGTATTTGCTCTATATGTTTCACAGCTTAGTAAATAAGCAAAAATAACATTATAATACTGGAGAGAAAATAAAATATAATGGCCAGAAGACTTATGGTGAAAAATGCTCATAAGAAAGAATTATTACAGCTCAGAAAAAGAAAATTTGTATGGAATATTTTGCTTGTGTTACATGATTCTGTGCTTTTAATGCTGAAACAACATGAGTTGTATATCGGATTAAGAAAGAAATTTTGGAAAAGTTAAATATTATTCAAGCACATCAGGATAACATGTCGGTGCAATAATACCCCTTGAACCCCGCTTTTATACAGTAGAACTGGGGTTTACAGGAGTATATCTATTTTTGATCCAAAACATAGATTGTGGGTACTCGTTAGAACCGCCTCGCTGAAAATATCAAATTTTTTCCCATGAAATTTTCAATTTTCACAGCTGAAAAAAAAATCTCTGTATATTGCATGGGCAAGTTTTTGGTAATGTCAAGTAGTCTAGAAGAGTAACACTGGAAAGTCCATGGAAGACAGAGAGTATAAGGGAGCGACCATTTGATTTTTATGGGGTGGGGGGTGGGGCTGGAAGTTTTTTTGAAAAAAAATTCCAGGACAATGATGTTAACAAAAAAATATCCAGGATGATCGAACAAACAAAAAAATATCCAGGACAATGTTTAAGGAAATTGAGTGTTTTAATGGCAAATAAGCAGTCAAACTTGTGAACAAGGATTTTAAATGTCAGTTATGGTTATTTTCATCAAAATGATTAATTGATCTGATAATTGTTTTTAAAATGTTTATTTTCACTCAGATAATGGTCATTTTAATTATATCAAATGACTGAGATTCAGGAAGATGTTTCAGTACTGTTGCTCAACTGTGGGAACACATTAATATAATTTCAGGAGGGTGGTTTTAATGTAGATACATGTACTTCCAACATAAATATCTACATTTTAAGTATTTTTTTTCCTTGTGAACTGGAATTGCTGATATGCATATTTTTATATTAACCAAGGTGAAAGGTACAACAAAATGAATACAATACAAATATGTATAATTAATTGTTTTAATAACTGACTAGATACCCAGGCTAATCTGTACCCATTTTAGTAACACACTTCGACAAAACATGTCATTTCTGATGAAGTTGGTGCACATAACACAAACCCAAGTCACAGCTCATGTTTTAGAGCTGTATGCAGCAAACAAAATTAATTTGGTCCATTGGAACATAACATGAAAGTATTAAAATATTGACTAGAAAACTTGAAATTTTGAATTTATGAAGAAGTAGCATTGTATTGTCTATAGAGAGAAAACAAAGGTGCTGATCAGCTATAAAGTCACTGCACAGCTGATCAGTGTCTTTGATTTCGCATAAGCAGAATGTTGGTTTTCTAGTTCCACGATTCACTTGAAACAGAAATTTAATATTATATAGATGCCTCTTTATAAATACTCACTAGGGCATTTTAGCCCAACTGAGCTGATATAGTATGTCATTGCTCTGGATTCATTTGTCACCTATACTGGACAAATAAAGTTAGGGATCAAACTATTAACACACAATTTCTACAAGATTTCGAACTGCTGGTAAAAACATTTCTATCATCAAGGTTATTCATTTTGTAAGCATTGAACACTTGAGGGTCGAAACAATAGTTTTTGCATTCAACAAGACCAGGCTTTAGGTCAGACTACCCTTAAAATGAAGTGGTATGAAATTCCCATAGAGAATTGATGGTGTGTAAGTTTATTCGTGTAAAAATTTAGAATGGCTAGTAATTTCCAATCTTTTTTAGCTGGCTTACCTTAGAAATGATGAATCTGGATGACTATCGTGCAAATTCGCAAAATTTTCATGAATTGGCAAAATTGATTTTTTTGTGGAATCGGGTTTTATGGACTTTTATCACTTTGGTTTTTAGGGTAGTGTGGTTTAAAGAACAGCTGTGCTTAAGTCAGATGATGTACAATTTAAATATTGGTGGCATATGAAAGTGTGATAAAACTGCTAATCCACCATATAAAGAAAAAGTTGATTAATTATCAATTGGTCCAGAAATGCATCCTTAAAAGTTTGATCCCTAACTTATTTTGACCAGTATATTTTTAAAGGGTTTCTCCTCCTTTACCAATTTAAGCTAACATTATATATATAACTTTTGAAAAGTATATGAAAAAAAAATCCAGGATCCTCCTTTACAAAAAATAAAAATCCAGGATAAAGGATGGTCAAAAAAAATACCCAGGCTGAAATAAATCTTCCAGCCCTCCCCATAAAAATCAAATGGTCGCTCCCTAACTAGTCATATGAATCAGCAGCTGCGAATTATCAGTGAAATCTTTAATTTGCGAGTGAGAATATGTAGTCCGGCAGAACCTTCAGTGGACCTGGATTTGGAGTACATAGAAAATGTTTTTACATATTTGGAAAACTGAGGTCTTCTACATTAACAATCCCACCATTGAGCAATTTGAGAAATTCAAGATGGCGCCCAAGATGGCTGCCTGTATACGGAAAACAGTAGTTTCCATGGAAATAATCATATTTTGAGAGACTTTTAAATATGAGTTCACTTGTATTTGAAAGCTGAATCATGGAAATTAGCGCAAGTAAACAGACACTGTATGGAGAGCATCCAAGATGGCCGCCAGAATTAGGGAAAATTACATTATTGAAAAGAGGTGATTTAAAGACTAGTGAATGTCTTAAACCAAACAGTTTGGTGGCATTTTGGTAAACATTTAAGACTGCGATGGATGTCATCTTATCACCATTGAACACTTTGAGAAATTCAAGATGGCATTCAGGATGGTCGCCCATATTTGCCATGTAAATAATCGTGTTTTTGCAGATGTAAGACCTGAAATTACTCGCATTTAAAGGCTGAACTAGTCTGTGTACATTGAAACTTGTTCAAAAAATCACAAAGTATGGAGATCATCAAAAATGGCCGCCAGAATAAAGGAAAATGCAATATTGAAAAGGGCTGATATCGGAACTAAAGAATTTCTCAAACCAATTTGTAAGGTGGCATTTTTTGGTAACATCAGTCAAAGAATAAGTCAGTTCAGATGCATTTTGGCTAACATTTAAGACTCAGATGGATGTCATCTTATCACCATTGAACACTTTGAGAAATTCAAGATGGCATTCAGGATGGTTGCCCGTATACGGAGAACAGTATATGCCATATAAATAATCATATTTTTGCAGATGTAAGACCTGAAATTACTCGCATTTAAAGGCTGAACTAGTCTGTGTACATTGAAACTTGTTCAAAAAATCACAAAGTATGGAGATCATCAAAAATGGCCGCCAGAATAAAGGAAAATGCAATATTGAAAAGGGCTGATATCGGAACTAAAGAATTTCTCAAACCAATTTGTAAGGTGGCATTTTTTGTTAACATCAGTCAAAGAATAAGTCAGTTCGGATGCATTTTGGCTAACATTTAAGACTCAGATGGATGTCATCTTATCACCATTGAACACTTTGAGAAATTCAAGATGGCATTCAGGATGGTTGCCCGTATACGGAGAACAGTATATGCCATATAAATAATCATATTTTTGCAGATGTAAGACCTGAAATTACTCGCATTTAAAGGCTGAACTAGTCTGTGTACATTGAAACTTGTTCAAAAAATCACAAAGTATGGAGATCATCAAAAATGGCCGCCAGAATAAAGGAAAATGCAATATTGAAAAGGGCTGATATGGAAACTAAAGAATTTCTGAAACCAATTAGTAAGGTGGCAGTGTTTGTTAACATCAGTCAAAGAATAAGTCTGAATATATATAAGTAGTTTTGATATCTGTATTGACTTATGGACATTATTTAGAATATTTAATATGTTAATGACTCCAGCAGATTAACCCTTGCCGCGCGGTGAACGACTAAAGTCGTACCCGAATGTAAGGTCTGTCAACGCGGCAAACAACTGAGGTCGTTTTTCTCCCTACTTTCGTTTTCGATCAAGTCTGACCGTGGAATACAATGGGAGGACCCATTTTATAATACAGACTTCATCAATAGGCCCTGTACTGAGCATATGTAAAGTTTATACGGAACATATAATGGAATTTTTTGTTATGCGGAATGAAATCAATAAAATATTACTTTCCTTTTGGATTTCATTCATGAATTTGCAATGGCGGACACAGGAAATATTGCCGATACGGGGGTGATAAAAAGTTGAATATTACTTCAAAATAATGACTTTGACAAGGATTTCTTGTGTTTTGGATGTCAGAGGATATGAATAAGGTAAATTGAATTGGAAATATCTCCCGTCATCATCTTTTTTCGTACGAAATTAGCTTTCGTAACAGATTTGAAATGGAAATTTTGATTTTTTTCGGCGAAGTTGTTATGTCCCATTGCACCACTCATTCATTCGAGATTATCTATGATGCGTAGCTTCTATAAATAGCACAGCTATTCGATACAATGTATCACATATGTACAATCTCTGACATACTGCGTCAGGGAGTCGACTCTTTGGCTCAGTGGTTAGAGCATTGGATTTCTACCCCGGCGGTCCGGGTTCGAATCCCATCTGGGACGTGGGGTTTTTTCAAGCTATGCATCACTTCTTAATTACGAATTTTCATATTCGTAAGATGGGGGCTCGTCCGGGATGGACCATTTGAGTCATTTAGTCATTATAATGACATTCTCGTAATCATAAATGATTACTTCCTCGAAATGGGGGTGTGTTATGTCCCATTGCACCACTCATTCATTCGAGATTATCTATGATGCGTAGCTTCTATAAATAGCACAGCTATTCGATACAATGTATCATATAAGTACAATCTCTGACATACTGCGTCAGGGAGTCGACTCTTTGGCTCAGTGGTTAGAGCATTGGATTTCTACCCCGGCGGTCCGGGTTCGAATCCCATCAGGGACGTGGGATTTTTTCAAGCTATGCATCATCTCTTAGTTACGAATTTTCATATTCGTAAGAAAGTTGACTTGTTGTGTCATCGCTACAAGTATTATTCACAGACATCCATTTATAATTTTTGATTTGATACATAATTCAATGGCCTTTCGATCTCTTATTTGGTTTTTCAATGTAGCTTGTTTGTGAAAGAAGTTATATGGGTTTAAACACAAACAGTAGAAAATCACAAAATGGCTCCGACTTTGTCAGCGGTGAGCACCCAATCGGTAAAATATTTTGACGCGCGGTAAGGGTTAAAATGCCAGTAAGACAAACACATTATCAGTGCTTTATATGCTAATTACTAGTTCTCCATAATTTGAACCTGTTCTGAAAATGTCTGTTTTGATATCAAATATGGTTTCCCATTCCCGTCATTGTTTTCACGACCACCTTGAAAGTTTACAGCTGTTTACTAATTTTCTATAAACCCATATGTTGACAGCCATTTATCAAGAACATGTATAGAAATAGGTACATAATTGATGATTGCATTTACATACGTAGACGTGTCAGTCATAAGGGGTCATAATGCTCAGTGGCAGATCTAGAACTTTATCAACATTCAAATATCAATTTGCAATTTATATGTGAAACATTTTATTTTTCTCACGACCATGTACTGACAACCACTCTGCAGAAGGTACTTGTACTTGAACCAATGATACTCTTTAATAGGCCTTGTCATTAAAATGTACCCTTTTCTTGCCCAAGAAAGTCTAACACTAGAACAACTTTAGAAGAAAAAGATATTTGGCAACTTTTCTCTTAAGCTTTGTTTGTAGATCATTATCATAAAAAGAAGGTCAACTTGATTCATTTTTGCCATGATGACTTTGTAGTATGTCATACTAAGACCCAGTGTTTGACCAAAACACTTTTATGTTTCAGTCCATGCAGCCTATGGTTCGTATCTCACTAATAAGAAAGATCATCATTATTTCTTGAATAAGGTTTGTGTGTGTTGGTGAGTTATTTGATGGCTGACTAGGCCAATTCTAGCTCAAAACTTCGGTTGCAAGTAGAGCAAGTCAATGTCATGGAACCTGCTGGTGACCCATTGGTCTTGGTTTTGCATTCTCTGCTTCAAAGATTCTCTCTTTTTTTCCCAGAGAATGCTCCTTCGTTGATGAGACCTCGCCACTTTGATCGCTCCTGTGCAGTCTGTTTCCAAGAACCCATTGGTATTTCAAAATCCTTCAGAGAGGCTTTGAGAGTGTCTTTCTAGCGTTTCTTCTGGCAATCTTAAGAGCGATTTCTCTCCTGTAGTTCTTCATAGAAAACTTTCTTTGGAAGTCGCGCATCAGGCATTTTTATAACATGGCCAGTCCATCTTAGCTGTGCAAGCTTTAAGACTGTATGCATGCTTTGCATCCCTGCTTTCTTCAGGACTTCTGTGTCTGGAATCTTGTATTAACAGCTTTCTCTAACAGCTTAAGTGGAAATGGTAAAGTCTCTTTGCATGACGTTGGTATACTGTCCAGGTCTCACATGCATACAAGAGGGTTGGC
Source organism: Rugalucina vietnamica (assembly GCA_964017185.1). Taxonomy (NCBI): domain Eukaryota; kingdom Metazoa; phylum Mollusca; class Bivalvia; order Lucinida; family Lucinidae; genus Rugalucina; species Rugalucina vietnamica. Next base: position 19,268,224 of record OZ024885.1, read on the forward strand.
AGTACCAAAGCCTTGTAGACTTTGAGCTTGGTGTCAAGCTTGATTCAAGCCTATAATATTTAAATGTATACCATTTAGTTGTACATGCATATTTTCTAGACCAAGGATACATGAAAGTGTGCATACAGATTGTTTGTCAGTAGAACCCACAGTTCTACAATTAAAAGAGATAGTGTTTATTCTTCTGAATGAGCTGTATTGGGGCCAATGTTTATTCAATTTGTTTATTCAATGACCCCACTTGTGCAATATGCGCCAGTGATCATTGGGCTGCCTTAATAAGGTGATAAAGAGGCTCCTAAATGATAATGCATGTGATACCAATGTTTATTGGTTTTATGGTCCCTTATTACCTATACAGTAATACTGTCCCCCTCCGCAATCAATATATAGTTTTCGTGCATACTTTCTATAGGCCCACACACATGTATCTTTTCTCATATGCATGTATGTATGCATATGAGAAAAGATGCATGTATATAGGTCTATAGATAACGAGATGTAAAACTACATTTTTAACCATCATTTTAGTCTAGGTCGCTGTGAACTACATGTCCCTGTATTTTGTAGTGATTTGTCAACAGAACTTTGACTTTCATACTTTGTGAAAGTGACCACATTACTTGTTTGGTTGTTTGCTTCTGCTGGTACTTTATGTCCAAGTCAATAGCTATGGTCATGTCTGGACTTCTACCAAACTTTAGGATGACATGACTCCCAATATGTGCTTGACAACTAAGGCTTACTTGTATGGATGGGCCCACATTCCCTCTTCTGTAGTATTACGCATGCAGCAAAAAGGAAATATTCCACGTCATTTTAGGTTGTGCTGCTTGTGTTTCCAGATAAAACTAACTGACCAGCCTTTTGATTACTGGTCTGAACCTGCCCGAGAAAAGTGGTATAGACAAATAAGAATAAAACTGAGATCTTTAAGAGCATCTATATTTATAAGCGTGAGTTGTTTAATTTAGTGGTTGTAGCTTTAGAATGTTTCAGATGTCATGGCATCCCATTGTTAAAATGGAGGTTATATCCCGACATGGCAATATCGGTTGACTTGGGAGTAAAGAAACAAATCAAACAAACAAACAAACCAAAAATTGTATTTTTTTTACTGTGGTGGCCATCTTAGATGCACTCCTTACATGGTATTAATTGCACTGATTCCAGGTGTTAAATATGCCAAAATCATGAATATTTGCATGGTAATTACTTTTGTCATATACGGACAGCCATCTTGAATGTCATCTTGAATTTCTTAATTTGCTCAATGGTGACAACATGCCATCCACTGGATCCATAAATGTTAACAAAATTGCCACCAAGTTGTTTGGTTTGAAAAGTTTAAATTTTCGATGGCACCGCTTTCAAATATTGCGTTTTTCTAAGTTTTGGCAGCCATCTTGGATGCCCTCTTTACAGTGTATATATTCTTGCACTCAATTTAATGTACAATTAATTCAGCTATTAAATACAAGTGATTTCATGGTCTAAAAGTCTGTCAAAACATTATAATTTCACAGGAAAATAGCATTTTCTGTATATGGGCAGCCATCTTGGACGCCATTTCTCAAATTGCTCAATGGCGACAAGATGTCACCCATCGGATTCTTAATGTGGAAGACCCCACCTTTTCTATGTACTTTAAATCCAGGTCCACCTCAAATAGCCCAAATGGCTACAGGACTAGTGTGGTCTAAAATTATAGGTGTTTATATCAGTGATAACCTTGAATTCAAAAGGCAACAAATTCGCAAATATTTCCAAAAGTTAAGTTTTTAAGAACATTTATGAACTTGTGGTATGTAGTTGGAAGTTCTATTGTTTTGCTCTGAGAAAAGGAATATTGTTAAATGAGCCTTCGAATGAGAAAACCAACAGTTATTGGCTTTCCAAACAGGTCCGACACAAACCGGACTGTACAGTCAAGAAGCAGGCTAGAACCTTGAAATTTCAGGTATAGGAAGAAGATGCATTGTACTATCCATGTAGCGAAAACAAAGGTGCTGATCAGCTTCGCAGTAACTGCGAAGCTGATCTGTGCCTTTGTTTTCGCCTATGCATATTGTTGGTGTTCTGATTGGGCGGCTCAGATCAAATACATGTAGGTAACGTTACATTTCAGAAATTATTTAGCCAATCAGAGAGTGAGTCAGAAAATATGGTAAATCATGTGACTATAATGGCCAATCAAAACTAAAGTTATTTTTAATTTCATTGCAGGCAGAAGACTATGAGGAAGTGTACACAGTGACTGCCAGCTCTGATACATCTCACAACCAATCAGATGCTGAGACTGAGGGTGTCACTGAGATTATTACCTCAGCAACAAGTCATGTGACTACTGCTTCAGCCAACCCTGGCACTTCAACACTGGGTCATGTGACTAAAGTAACCAATCAGGGCACTGCATCTGTTTCTGTGCAACCGGTTGTAAATTCAAAACCTTTGGATGGTTTAACTGCACAGAAAACCCCTTTGACTTCAAGGATTAAGAGTAATAGTTCTAGTGACACGTTGAACTCGGATAGATTGAGAGGATCAAGACGAAATTCAAAAAGTAAATCTAGAGAACAGGAAGCAGCTCGCAGAAATAGTTTAACATTTGCCAAAAGATTAAGTAGGTCATGTGATTCTTTAGATACATCAGGTCAAGGTCAAGGTGATTCTAAGGATATTGACTTTGGCACTAGTCAAAGTGATGGAAAAAAGGCGGGAAAATTGAAAGCACACAGACGTAAGGGTAGACGGGCAGTGACACTTCATAATCTTGATACAAAACAGTTAATGTTGATTTTGAACTTGCAGATGAGGTATCTAGAGGAAACAAAACAATATCATTCACAGAAAGATTTGAAAAATCTCGCCAGCCCTCGTAGAGCAATAACACCTCAACCATCGTCACATCAGCCGAAAGTTCCGCAAAATATTCGATCTCACACACCACAGCCATATAGAGGACAGAATGAAATAAGTCAGCAAGAGAAAGACTTTTATGCTCAGATTAAGGCTCTGATGCAGAATAACATTGAAAATAACAAACAAAATCACGCAACCAATACTAACACAGGTGAGCCATGTCAGAAATCTACAAGAAATACAAACACCGCTCCTGTGCACAAAGGAAATTATAATCCTTACATTCATGGACAAAGAGGCCATTCTGTTGACGATGTACACTATGTAACATACTCAGACAATATGCTAAACCTGAAGGGACCAAAACCGAAATCCAGGGCCACTGTTCAGGACTATTTTCTACCTCCGCAGCCCCTACACAGGCATAACAAAAACACACTACCTCCTCAGCCAATCAGAAGGCAGAAGTCAGCTGACCAGTCATTACCTTCGGAACCAAATCATCGCGGAAAATCAGCTTTTCATATCGTTGATTGCGGAAGAAATACCTCGCGAAGTTCGTCAATATCAAGTGACCAATCAGACCCACTGGTACACACAACAATATCTACGCCAAAGCAAAAGAAGCATAAAAATGATTATGCGGAAGAAGCAATAAGGGACAACTTTCAGTTGAATCAAAGTCCATACATGTTTAAGAATACTCAGTCACATCAAAAATCGAACGAAGAACAAAAACTGTTGAACAAGCTGTCAGATGTGTCGTCAAAGTCGATAAAAAGTTACGTCAGCTCAGAAATCCCACCACCTTATACTGGTCCGCCATCTTATTTTGAATTTCTGTCGTCATGTGACACTTCAGGAACGTCAACGTCGTCTTCAAATCAAGAGGAAATATACAGCCGTCCCGTACGCAGGAATCTAGGTCAAGGATCTGACGATAAGTATTGCTTTGAAATTGAGAATAAGAACTTGTTAAAGAATGAGAGGGACAAGAATTATAACATAAGACAACCTAATCTAGATGGTGTATATGGTGGTTACACAGAAACTTTGGGGGATGTGCAAAATTGTCATGGATCTATTAAGTTGAAAGGAATGAAAGGTGAAAGTCATTTGTCGGAAGGTCAGTCTAAGAATAGAAGACAGAATGGAGATTATGTTAGGGAAAGTGTTTACAGCAATCCACCAAAAAGCAGTGTCAAACAGTGCATAGTGCCAGAAGATTATTATACACCTATACATAAAGTGTCAAGACAGACTCCAGTGTATGCCAATGCTGAACACGTTGAAAAGGCTAACAAACTGTCCAAACATGTACATGTACATAATAAGGATAAGGCAGTTACATCTCCTATACCAAATGGTGCTAAATACCAAGGAGTTAAACATGAAATTGGTACAGCCAGTAACCATGCTGGTAAGTTTTCTGGCTATGTTTACCCAGAAAAGAATCAAATAGCTCCTGATGAAAAGTATCACGAATATGAAGATGTTTATGATCCGCCTGAAAGCGATGAGCCTGTGTTGCTGTCGCATAGAGAACTGAGTGAAATCCAACAAATTAATGAAGAAAGAAAAATTCAAAATCATAACCATAAAAATGCTTTGGATCATACAACAGGAAGTCCAAAGAAAAACAAAGTTAAGCCATATACATACCCAGATCATGCAAAAAATGTGCAAAATACTGAATATCTGGCGGCTGATTTTCAGAAACTATCCATTCATGGAAATCAACCTGTAGATAAACCTAAATATAATATCCCTGCCATAGTTGTAAATGATGTTGACTCGGTGGAAGATGATGTGTTCATTTTTGACAATTTAAACAGTGTTCATGAAAATGGTGTTCAAGAAAGTGGTGCTAGTAAAAGTGTAAATAAACTAAAACTTACTGATGCCTCACAAGGTGTCGGAAATAGTCCTAGGGCAGCCAATCATATTGCGAATGAAAAATACTCAACCTTTTGTGTGACTGGACAGGCAGCCAATCATCATGAAGCTTTAGGTCATATGACACTACAGTCAACCCATCCAAATACAGATAATGGTCATATGACTAAGCAGCTGTCCAATCAGAATGGTGCTAATTATAGAACTGATGATCACATGACTGGATTGACCAGTCAGAGTTCAGAATCAGACAATGAGAGACAGGTTCCAGAAGGGACTGATGAGAGCTCAGAAGATTTGGTTAACAACTCGAGTGAGGAAGAGGGAGCGGAAACTGGAGTATAAACACTCAGATTATGGGGGGCAGCATTATCAGCTTTTAATTTAATTAGTAGTCAGGTGTTTTAGCTCACCTGAGCCGAAGGCTCACAAGGTGAGCTTATAGGATGGCCATGCTCTGGCGTCCGTCCGTCGTCCATCCACAGTTTCAAAGATCTTCTCCTCTGAAACCACTGGGCCAATCATAGCCAAACTTCATGTGGAGCATCCTTAGGAAGGGGGAACGAAAGTTTATATAAATGATCCAGGTCACATGACCAAGATGGCTGCCATGCCCATATATGGTAAATTCTCTGGAACCGGTGGACCGATTTCAATGAAACTTGGTATGTAGCATTGGGGACTCTGGCCCATCATAGTTTATATAAATCATGACCTTGGGTTGACCTTGACCTATTTTATGGCAAGGTCAATTTTGGTTACATCGGCTTTTCAATGGGAAAAAGTGAAAACATTGAATTTTTCAGGAAGTTTTGTAGCCCATGACCTGAAAGTTGGTAGATACAGACATCATGTTGAGCTAATGAAGTGATGTGAGTATTAAAGGTCAAGGTCATTTCTTGACCTTGGCCAAAGGCCATTTACAAATTAAATGTTAAACTTAATTTTCTCAGTAACCGCTCAACCAATCAAAGCCAAATTTTTTGTGTAGTATCCTTAGGATGGGGGAATGAAAGTTAATATAAATAATCAAGGTCACATGACCAAGATGGCCACCATGGCTATGAATAGCAAAAACCTTTAAAAATCTTCTTCTCCAGAATCGGAAGGCCTATGATTTTGAAACTTGGCATGAAGCATCAGGGGGAGGAGCTCTACAAAGTTTATATAAATCTTGACCCTTGGATGACCTTGACCTTTATTACGGCAAGGTCAACATAGGTCGCCCATGCATTTGAATGGGGAAAATTGTCAAAATGTCATTTGACGGGAAAAACTATATAGAAATGGGCAAATGGACTGAATATTTATGATTCTGAAAAAAAGGACCCCAGGGGGTTGTCTGCCCCCGCCCCTTGGCTATATACATGTATATGACCATAATACTCAAAAATCTTCTTCTCTGAAACCACTTAGCCAATCAAAGCCAAACCTTTATGTGGAGCATCGTTAGGAAAGGTGAGTGAAAGCTAATATAAATGGCCCTGGTCATGTAACCAAGATGGCGCCATAGTAAAAACCATTATAAATCTTCTTCTTCAGAACCAGAAGGCATTTGAGAGCCAGAAGGATCAATGAATACAGCTCTACAAAGTTTGTATAAATCATGACCCTGGGATGGCCTTGACCTATTTTACGGCAAGTTCAGCTTAGGTTGGATATCCCAGTTCACAGGTGAGCGTTTACAGGACCATTGGTCCTCTTGTTTAGTCTTTGGGATAATCATTCTGTTTGCATTGTCTCATGAGTTCGTTCTAGGTATCTGTATGTTTACTTGAAGATGTAATGCTTGTACTTTTTTCATGGTAAAAATGGTCAATCGATTACTATTGATATTTTCAAGAGATTGGATTATCGCAGGAGAAGCAGTAAACTCACATCACAGATTTATATTTATAAATATGAGTAAAATGAAAGGTACAGGCGTGTCATTCATAGTTTTAACAATAAATCTGTGACACAAGTCTGCTACATGAAGAATCCATTTATAATATAGCTGTAATTGTTCATTTGTATATTCCTTATACATGCTGGCAGAGTGGTGTCATAGTTGCAGAGCATCAGACTTCAGAGCCCCTGGGTTTGAACACATCAGGGGAACTCCAAAGAGCTGTATCCATGAGCATGGCAAAGTCCCCAAAGTATGGGTTAAATACCCAGAAAGTAGTGGCTCCATCCCATCATGACTGAAAAGTTGTTGACTGGGATGATAAACAGCAAACCTATATGAGCCCCGACACAAGAAAACCGGTTTTCGGGGTTTCCGACCAGGTCTGACACAAACCGCTCTGTGCAGCTTCAGAAGATGGCTAGAAGCTTGAAACTTAAGATATAAGTAGAAGAGGGATGGTATTATCTGTGTAGCGAAAACAAAGGCGCTAACCAGCTTCCTGGTCTGCGCTTTTGTTTTCGCATATGCAAATTGTTGGTTTTCTGATTCTGTGGCTCATATGTGCTGATGTTAGGGTTATGTTTTTAGCAGCATTGCTTCTTTAAGTCTTGTAGTTGAGCTTGTAGTAGAAAATTGTAGAAAAATGCAATTCAAACTCTGTACATGAGCTCATCTTGACCTATATTTCATGGTTCAGCTATTTTGCTTTATGTCACAAAGACAAAAGGAATGAATAAGTAAGATCAGCGCACACTACAAACGAATCTGCTGAAATAACCATTTCAAAATATCAATGATGATGCCATTTTAAGTTGCAAAATAGTGTTGGAACATTTTAAGTTTAGGTTTAAATGGGGCTAAAACACTGTTAGTGTGTAGTTTGTGTAACATACCAATGTGCTAGTAGAGCAGTGCACATTTATGCACAGGTCATACATCTTGATATAGACATTTCCCATTCTTTATGGCAGATTCAGTCTTATTTGGAAAAAAATGATACCAAATTGTCCACATATGACACATGATTTGCTGGTTGTTTGATAAACTAAACAAAGGTTGTAGTGGTCATTGGGATTTCTTCCTGGACATGTGACTCTAACATGTATGGATGCGAGTGACGTCAGTGACTGGGATTTCTTACCAAGTGGGACACAAACATGGCTGTATAGCTAGAGCCTGAAAGTTTTGGCTTAGGAAGCAGAAGGTCAAGCTCTGCCTGTTTTTGCATTTATAAGCAAATAAACTGGTTTTCTCGTGGCGTTTCAGACGAGTTACATCACTAGAGAACTTGTCTTCCGGGTTTCCTTGAACAAAAACCGGCCTGTAGTCACAGAATGATAGAAGCTTGAAATTTCAGATTTAAGAAGGAGGGATTGTACTATCCGTTAAGAGAAAACAAAGGAGCTTATCTGGTTGGCAGTAACTGCATGGCTGATCTGTGTCTTAGTTTTTGCATATTTAAAAAGCTGGTTTTCACAAGATGCAGCTGTGAATATTTTCAGCAATTTGTTCTATTTACATACATGTAATTATGGTTGTTAAGATTTACAAAGATTTAAGTCATATTTTCTTCTTTTAGTACAGTTTTGTGTTCAATTCTTAATGTTTACATTTTTGGCTTTTACCGACAAAATTTTTATTTGCTGGAACAAATTATACTCTATACTGTTAAATAAATTGTATATTTCAATAAATTAGATAGAACAAGATGGTCGTTCTACTTCATTTTTCAACCATATAGTAAAACATGTTGACCCTGCTGGTTTACTTCTCATGATTAAGTTTTGAAAACAATAGAAAAGGGGTAAAAACACTGCCGTGCCAGTTTATCTCACGTGATCAAGTTTTGTAAACTACAGAGAAGCGGTAACTATTTGTTTTAGATATTTTCCAGTGACATGTGAAGCACGTGGACATGTCTGGCTAACCATAACTAAAGCTTATTGTTGAAAACATACCCATTTAGAGGAGTACGTTCAATGCAAATCTATGTCGAAGGTAAACCGACATGGTCCAAGTAATCGCACTGTACCTACTTGCTTTAGACATTTTAAAGTTTAAACTTTATTTATTTTACTTCAATTACACAGAAAGCTCATTGAACTTATTATATACGCGTTCTTGAAGGCGCGGATGTTGGCGTTATGTGGTCCAACGTGGTGGAGGAAACCGGAGAACCCGGGGAAAACCACCGAACCTGGACGCGCAACCACTACCCTGCCACATGCCTTGGCCCAGATTCGAACCCGGATCGCAGTGGTGACAAGCGAGTGCGTTATTCAATACGCTATCCAGGCCCTTTAGACATTTTTCCAGTGACATGCGAAGCACGTGGGCATGTCTTGTTAACCATAATAGAACCACATTGCTAAAAACATACCCATTTGATGTGGTCCAATCAAAAGCAAATATAAATGTCAAAAGGTTAACCGGTATGGTCAAAGAAATCACACTATACCATGAATACATCAACTTCAATTTACAAACATAGCCCTAAAGAGATCTCAGATTTGCCCATAACATATTTCGAACATGAAACATGCCTGAATGTTGGCATTAAAATGATGTGTTTCGAATATTTAACCATAAAATATACTTAAGGAATTTTAAAAACTACGCAACACATAGAAATTCGACTGTTACATATATATTTGACGTTTTACTAAAATAGTTTTTAGAAATGTCTTGCTGACTGCTTGTGGCATATGATGAAATGAGAAAACATCATTGTATTGATAAAATTAACGTAAAAATGTCAAAAATCATGAAAATTTCAAATTGTGACATAAACGTCGAGGCGAAAGGGAAGATGCCAAATGTTGTGCGTGTTTAGTAATCTGTGGTCGACTTAACGCAATAACGATTGGCGTCTTTGCGTAATCTGGTGCCAGCCCATGTTGCGTTCAAACTGGTATACGGAATGCAAAAGTGCACAGTAATGCATAATGAGCAATTAACGTCGGTTACATTATACGATGTGGGCCTTTTATGTTCATACGATATTAGGAGACGTTATGACATGCATTTCAAGCAACAATGGCGTCACAGGTTCCGTAGAAATGGGGCATGTAGCAGTTGTTTTGGCATTGACGTAGGTGACGTTTAACGTCCCAAATCTTATCCTATCTCTTCCAGCGTTCAATGGTTACCTCTACAATCACTTTAAGCAGTTTTGGAAACAATACAGTTGTTTTTGGTTCAAAGGCCTAGGGGATTTAAGGCCTGATTTCGGCCTCGTGTTGGTAAAAAAAATGAATTTTGGAATTTCAAGGAGAAAAGTATTGCAAATAGCAGGTATAGAACCCTGCTTATAAATTCTAGCACAACTATCACATTCAAATTACACGCTATGGCAACGCTCCGAAAAGCATAGAAATACCACTTTTTGCAATTTTGGGTCTATTTTTCACCATTCAACATTATTTTCAACTACCGGCCCACGCTATGAACAATTTCTTATTATGAAATAAATATGCTGTATCATCCAGAGATATTGTATGCTAAGTATCGTTTTGTTCGTCGTGTGGGCTGGCACTTAAAAATTAAACAAGTAGCCCAAGGGCAACGATTGCTCACCTGAGAGTCAACAAGTACAGTCACTGGACAAATTGTTTTTTTGTGTTTTTTTTTTTTTTTTGTTTTGAAGATCTGATCAAAATTGAGGACGCTTGAGTGGCCACAACACTAAAAATTGATTTTTCAAACATTCAAGGGCAGCTAACTCCGCAGTCCAGGGTCGAATCTGGCTCAAATTCAAACTCATTCAAGATGTTATGGTTATCCTTGCTACTTCCAAGAATGAAGAAGATCCGATCAAAATTGAAGGCGCTAGAGTGGCCACAATAAAAAATATTGATTTCTCAAACGCTAAAGGGCAGCTAACTTCACAGTCAGAGGTCGGATCTGGCCAAAATTAGAACTCATCCGAGATATTGTAGTTATCCTTGTTACCTGCAAGAATGAAGAAGATCCACTGAAAAACAAAGATACTAGAGTGGCCACAACACAAAATATTGATTTTTCAAACACTCAAGGGCAGTCAACTACGCAGTCAGAGGTCCGATCTGGTCGAAATTCGATTTCATCCGAGATATTGTAGTTATCCTTGTTACCTGCAAGAATGAAGATCCACTGAAAAACAAAGATGCTAGAGTGGCCACAACACAAAATATTGATTTTTCAAACACTCAAGGGCAGATAATTCCGCAGTCAGAGGTCGGATCTGGTCGAAATTCGAACTCATCCGAGATATTGTACTTATCCTTGTTACCTGCAAGAATGAAGAAGATCCACTGAAACACAAAGATGCTAGAGTGGCCACAACACAAAATATTGATTTTTCAAACACTCAAGGGGAGCTAACTCCACAGTCCGAGGTCAGATCTGGCTGAATTTCAAACCCATCCGAGATATTATAGTTGTCCTTGTTACCTGCAAGAATGAAGAAGATCCAATGAAAAATAAAGGTGCTAGAGTGGCCACAACATTTTTCCCATTATAAGTCTATGGGGATTTTGTTATTCCCAAGAATGAAGAAGCTCCAATCAAAAATGAAGTTGCTAGAGTGGCCACGACATTTTCCCCATTATAACTTAATGGGAGCTATCTGTTGCCATAGAAACCAGAGTTCTGATCAGACCTGGCCCAAAACCTAATGCAACCTTTCCCCCTCCTCAATGATGCTTCAGATAAAATTTGATTGCGATTGGCCTTGTTGTCATAGAGATATTCAAGATTGAAAGTGTGAACGGACTGACGCACCCACGGACGCCGGCTCGACTACCATACTATAAGCTCACCTTGTGAGCCTTCGGCCCAGGTGAGCTAAAAATGTGTTCAGAAATGGTCAAAAATAGACCAAAAAGTGCAGAATGTGCTCTATCTATGGTTCTTCTGGGCGTTGCCATGGCAACGCTTGTGTAGGATAAAAGTAGTATGTGTTCTTGTTTTTAACTGAGGGGAAATATGGCTGTTTTAAGGAATAGTTTTCTAATAGGCCAAAATCAGGCGTTAAATGCCCTAGTCCTTTGCCTTTAATTGATCATGTTTCCATGGTGTTGGTCTGTGAGGTTATGTGCATGCCATCAAGCATATGTAACTGACATAGTGGTTTTACAGCTGTAATTTTTTGACATTTAAGATCCTGCTTTCATGTAAGATCAGTTACACCACAGGATTGCATTATAGCCAGCCTTCAATAACCCAAAGTGTTTGTTGCGTTTCTTTATTCCTTAAGTATACATTGTGAATAGAAGTCCCCCTGGTGTAGTGGTAGAGCCACGTCTCAAAAACCAGAGAATGTTTCTAGGCATCTCGAATCTTTCGACTTTAAACCGAGGACAAGTCTCAGTATGATGTCAGCTGTTGGTGGGAAGTAAAATCCAACTCCTCTAACAAATATTGTGGGTATCTTATTAAAATTACAACACTGTATAATCCCATTATGTAAACATGTCATGGCACATTGGTTCCTTGTTCTGTTAACAGGTAAACAGGACAAGTAGCCCAAGGGCAACGATCGCTCACCTGAGAGTCAACAAGTACAGTCACTGGATAGTGTTTTTTTTGAAGATCTGATCAAAATTGAAGATGCTGGAGTGGCCACAACACTAAAAATTGATTTTTCAAACATTCAAGGGCAACTAACTCTGCAGTCCAGGGTCGAATCTGGCTCAAATTGGAACTCATCCAAGATGTTATACTTATCCTTGTTTCTTTCAAGAATGAAGAAGATCCGATCAAAATTGAAAAGGCTAGAGTGGCCACAATACAAAATATTTAAATATTTATTTTTCAAACACTAAAGGGCAGCTAACTCCCCAGTCAGAGGTCGGATCTGGCTGAAATTCAAACTCATCCGACATATTGTAGTTATTCTTGTTACCTGCAAGAATGAAGAAGATCCACTGAAAAACAAAGATGCTAGAGTGGCCACAACACAAAATATTGAATTTTCAAACACTCAAGGGCAGAGAACTCCGCAGTCAGAGGTCAGATGTGGTCGAAATTCAAACTCATCCGAGATATTGTAGTTATCCTTGTGACCTGCAAGATTGAAGAAGATCCACTGAAGGAGTGGCCACAACACTAAATATTGATTTTTCACAGTCAAGGGCAGATAACTCTGCAGTCAAGGGTCGGATCTGGCTGAAATTTGAACTCATCCGAGATGTTATAGCTATCCTTTTTACTTCCAAGTATGAAGAAGATCCGATCAAAATTGAAGGCCCTAGAGTGGCCACAACACAAAATATTGATTTTTCAAACACTCAAGGGCAGGTAACTCCGCAGTCCATGGTCGAAACTCGCTGAATTTCGAACTCATCCGAGATCTTATGGCTGTCCTTGTTGCTTGCAAGAATGAAGAAGATCCCATTAGAAATGAAGGCGCTGGAGCGTTCACATCTTTCCCATTGTAAGTCAATGGGGATTTTTTCAAACGCTCAAGGGCAGCTAACTCCGCAGTCCATGGTCGAATCTTGCCGAATTTCGAACTCATCTGAGATCTCATGACTGTCCTTGTTACATGAAAGAATGAAGAAGATCCGATCAAAAATGTTGGTGCTAGAGTATTACAACACTTAACAGCCATTTTCCAACCGCTCAAGGGCAGGCAACTCCGCAGTCCATGGTCGAATTGTGCTGAATTTCGAACTCATACGAGATCTTATGGTTGTCCTTGTTACCTGCAAGAATGAAGAAGATCTGATCAGAAATGAAAGCGCTGGAGTGTTCACAACATCTTTCCCAATGTAAGCTAATGGGGATTTTTTCAAACGCTCAAGGGCAGCTAACTCCGCAGTCCATGGTTGAATCTACCCGAATTTCGAACTCATCCGAGATCTAATGACTGTCCTCATTACCTGCAAGAATGAAGATCCTATCAAAAATGTAGGCGCTAGAGTGTTCACAACATTTTTTCCCATTGCAACCCTATGGGAGCTATCTGTTGCCATGGAAACCAGAGTTCTGATCCGACCTGGCCCAAAACCTTATGCACTCTTTCCCCCACCCAAATGATGCTTCTGATAAAATTTGATTGCAACTGACTGACTAGTTGTGGAGATATTTGTTGTTGAAAGTGTAGACGGACGGACGCACGGACGACGGCTCGACTACCATACTATAAGCTCACCTTGTGAGCCTTTGGCTCAGGTGAGCTAATAAAGGGGGTCACGGTGGTGTGACAATAAACAATGCAAGGATTATACTCCTTGCAATGTTTATTGTTGTGTCAAAAGCTGACTTAGTTTCATGTACCGTTAGAACAGGTAAACTAGTGTCCGCTCCGAGATCGGGAGGTACCGGGTTCGATCCCGGGCCGCGACATACCCAAGTCGTTAACAATGGTACTAGTTGCTCCCCGCTTGGCACTCGGATTTTCGGGGTAGTGCTAGGACTGGTCGCTCCGGAGTCAGTATAATGTGACTGGGGGTGGTATCAGGTAAAAGTGTCTGGGATCTGATACCACAGTGAGGCAGCACTATAAAAGTGAGCAATGAGCTCCCTGTCACAACCAGACACCGTCGTGATATGACAGATAATGTTGAAAGCGACGTTAAACCCGAACAAACAAACAAACAAACAAAACAGGTAAACTGGATAATGCAGTTCAGGTGGAGGTGACGTTTAAACTGGCTATTTACCTTAGCTTGCAATCCAGGTGTCCTGAGTTTGATTCCGCACTCAATCTCCAGTCTTTAAAGCGATGAGACTTTAAACAGAGGCCATGCCTCCATATAACCTTAGCTGTTGTGTGTGATGTTAAAGACCAATAAATAAACCCAATAGTTTCTATTAAAGACAAGAAAGGTTCATGGATAAAAAAACAGCAAAGACCATAGTAAGTTTAAATTTTTTTCTTCATGTTCATATGTACAAGTAATTATATCTGTTCACAGTAACAATGATTCAGGCATGCTATTCAAAATATCCTCGATGAAATTTTACTCATAAACAAGGTCAGTTTCTATGGACCCTAAGACACCTTTATTATGCAGTACCTTAATTAGGCTGCGTATTTGCGTAATTACCCAATTAAAATATGAAAAAACGCAATTAATAACGATCTGGTAGCGTAAGAAAACTCAAAAGAAATCGCCGATACGCAATACCGGAAAAATCAATTACGCACCGGTTTTTATCGGTGTGCGCCGCACAACGGCTTACGCCATCTACATTAAACAAAATTAAAATGTCATTGGACATGCGCAAATCGATCGATTGGAAGCCATTTCTTTTCTGTTTTTTCGTTGGTTGACTGCGATTTTAGTTAATTCTCTCAACCAATCAATGTTTCCCTTTTATTTTATGCTATGCAAAAGCGAAAGTAGAAGAAAAGCGAAAGTAGAAGAAAATAAGGAAAGTACACCTCGAACATCATTTTTACCAAATTGTTTTCCATTTTACCCAATTGATTGAGAATAGAGTGCGTAACAGAATTGAACTTACCCAATTAAAATTCCAGATATGCAATTGAATGAAAAAGGGGTGCGTAAATACCCTATAGGCTAAAAAATTAATTAAGGTACTGATTATGAGACTGACATTGTACAAGAAGTTTTTTTTTACCCTAAATAAGAGACGAGCAGAAAAGGGACTATTGAAAGGGATAATTCAGCATATTTTCCTAAAATACAGGTTAATGAGTCATTAGACTCAAGAATAAACAATAGACATGTTACAGGTATTTCCAAGAGCCTGTGATCAAACAAGCACAAGTTGTAAATAAAACAATATTATTATATTATTATCATATTTCCCCTATATTGTCCTTAAGGTTATAATGATGAAAATGATGTGAAAATGTTATGAATCAAATTATCATTGTGTCTACTCCATATTTTGTTGACTAGATGTAAGAGCACTTCACAATAATCAAAGGAAGATGACTTTCAGGCACAAAATACATATGAGCCGCCTCATGGAAAAACCAACAATCTGCTTAGGCGAAAACAAAGATATACTTGCGCTCTTATAACACATTCAAAGGGTTGCGCGGAAGCCTAGTGGGAGAGTGTTGGGACTCCCAATCCAGGGGTCCTGGACTCGATCCTCACAGGCAGAACCAATTTGTGTCCTTGAGCAAGACATTAACTACCAAGAGTATTGGTTAATACCCAGAAAGTGGTTGCCCTGTCCCAACATGACTGAAAAATTGTTGACAGCGATGTTCAACCTCTATACAAATGAATAAACAAAAACTTGAATTTGAAACATTTGAGTTGAAGCTTGACTTTCCGTGCAAAAGAATTTTAATCATGTTGGACCCCTACCATGTCCTGTATGTTTAACCATATTTGACGAATGGACTTTCCCATCATTATTATTTGGATGAGTCCACTTTTATTTTGAGGGGCTTCAGGTGGGATTTTGACTTTTTGTTCCATTTTTCGGTGAAATTCCTCCAAGCAAACAGAATAGCCCCAGATGGGACGCCGCGTTCTGCGGCGTCCCATCTGGGGCTATTCTGTTTGCCTATGTCCCATAAAAGGGACGCCAGGCTTCAATGAGTTAACCAGTACTTTGGCAAGTAAAGTGTCTTACCCAAGGCTTTTAAACCCCTGACCTATGGCCCCAAAGTCTGACACTGAGCCATCAAACTACCTACACAGTTTAAAGAGTAATGCACCTTAAGTTCAAATGATCTGTCAGAGAAAATTCAAAGACAGAATGATGATAAAAATACATGCAAGGACAAAAGACAGAAAAGAGATAAGAAAATAAGTATTATACATGTACATATTGAAAACTTTCTAGCACACCAACTTCCATACAATATTTAACACTTATTCCACTCTTAACAACACATAAATACCTGTCACCATTTACATTTATACATACATGCATTTATCAATTAGATTTGCACATGATTTATTCAAAAACTGATTTACAAACAACACAGCACATTTGAGCACAGATGAAATTCATTTCCTATTAAAGTTATGGAAACTTAGGCCGCTGGTCTGCATACACTTGGGTACAGTTTTATCAAGCAATTTCTGTCAGAGGTCCATCCTAGATGATCATATAAGCTGCATCATGAGAAAACCAACATTTTGCAGATGCAACAATAAAGGCCTTACTGCAAAGCTGATCAGTGTCACTGTTTTCGCTACAGAAACATTACAATTCCTCTACTTTCTACATCCAAAATATTAAGCTTCTAGCCATTTTCTTTGGCTGTACAGGCTGATTTGTGCCTGACCTGGATGGAAACCACAATTTTAGTTTTCTTGTGATGCGGCTCAATTACCTATGACATTGTAAGCATGGCAAATTCAAGATTTAGATGTCCTAAATTTTTCATGAAACTGGATCAAGGGTGGTTTAGCCCGAGTGATTATTGTCCGACTTAAAACGAGGTGATCCTTTTGACAGATAAAAAGATACAGCCAGTTCAGTTAATAAACCATGAATACGGACAGCACATTTTCAACAGTAACTTATGCATTATGTGGTGGAGAATTTAAGGCTGCTCCAATGATATCATGATGGTATGACAAGCTGTGTAGAGAGATGCACTGCATTCCTGATGTTATATTTTAATTTCGTAAATTTCATAAATATTAAAGAGAACTTAAAATTTGCTAGACAACTATTTCTAGAATGCTAGCAAAAAAGTAAATTCTCACGGCCATTTCCGAATTCATCACGAAAACATGTCCGTGTGATGTATATCTCCTTGAACCCCACTTTTATATAGCAAAACTGGGGTATGCAGGGGATCTCTAATTTTCTTATTTTTGATCCAAAACATGCATTGTGGGTAGAACCAACCCAATTAGAACCAACTCGGCAAGGTGGTTCTAACGAGCACCCACAATAATTTTTTTTTGATCAAACGTGTACCCACATTGTATGTTTTGAGCAAAAATATTAAAGAAATCAATTTTTTCCAATGAAATTTTCAATGTTTTCTTCCGAAAAAATCTATGTATATTGCATGAGCAAGTTTTCGTCATGTTACAGTAACTAACAGCTGCCCATTTAATAGTGGAGATTGAAGTAAGTCTGCTAAAATGATGTCATGATGGTATGGTTCCTTGATGAGCTGTGTAGACTTGTGCTATTCTCGATGTATCAACACAAACAATCCTAGACACGCCAATATTGCATACTAAAAGAGAGAGAGAAAAGTATAAGCTTTTAATAACACAGAGTCTGAGAGTGAAAAGAAGATTTCAAATACAAACAAAAAATCTCTTATAAAAACATCTTGGTCATATGGCTTTATTGTAATTCATTGCTTAGTACATTAAAATTTGCACACATTACATTACTGTTTTAAAACTTGCTATGTACCACGTTGATGTGAAGCTAACAAGGTAATTTCAGTTTGAAATATATTCATTATGTGACTATACCGTCCCATTCCCAAATCTATTGAACAGACAGAAGACTTGTTTGATTTTTTCTAGAAAATGACAACCCATTGAAATTAAAGATACAACATGGTGTAAGGGAAAATCTCCCTACATTCAAAACCAAATGACAAAAAGTTTAAAACCCAGGACAAACAAATGCACATGGTTAATTGTGAATACTTATTACAGTAAATTGGATGTAAAGTGAATGCAGCTTAATCTTTGTTTGACTTGGATTTTAATGAAAGCTGGAGCAATAGTTTGAATCACGTTTGATCAATTCTGACACAAAACTCAAATGTATTCAAGAGTCAAGATCTCAAGTGCTTGAGACAGGCTACAGGGATAGTTTCAGTATTATGTTTATGGCACTCCCTGTCCCTATGATTTTTAACTTACTTATTTTCTACACTTTAGACCAAAAAATTATGCACTGGCATCATTCACATTTTAGTGTATACCTACCTTAAATTTTGGATAATCATTCATTAGAATCGTAACTATTCCTACATATGGCACAAACCTGAAAGTTAAAAAACAAACAATCATTTTTAATAACAGACTTCTGATAATGTTATATAAAATACCTTAAATGACTGCCCTTAATCTTTACAAGACTTTTAACAACACTGGTTACAGCTGTGAAATGACTGAATGAAATGATCGAATGAATAAGAGCTCAAATGAAATCTGACTAAATCTAGCTCAATTGTGATTTGAAATATCAAAATTCAACTGTGTAATTTAAACAGAAAATTTATTTTGTAATAATGACCATACCCTCTAGCTCTGCCGACAACTTCGCTTTTCTCCAGCCATAGTTGACCAGGGGCGTATAATCCTCTATCATCTACTGAATTATTATCTCCCTTGGTGAGGAATTTTACTGTGCCATTTTCTCTGAAAACAGACCACAAAATATGAAAATAGACCACCAAATAAGATGATCAGCTATAACCAGGGGCATCTAATCCTCTATCATCTATTGAATTATTATCTCCCTTTGTAAGGAATTTTACTGTGCCGTTTTCTCTGAAAATAGACAAAGTATTAGATAATCAGCTATAGCTGGCCAGAGGCAAATCATCCTCAAAAATTGTATATTTTTTTCATCGACTTGCCTGAGTCTGAGGGGAGCAAGGAGGTGACAGGTGGTGTAGTGGTAGAGTACAGGATTCCAGAGTGAAAGCTCATGGGTTCAAAACCTACATGTACCTCTGCTATGTAATGTCCAATAGCAAGAGATTTTAAGCTCCCCCTAAGTACTGGTTTTATACAGTAAGCAGCAGCTGTGTCCCAACATGACTGAAAAATTGTTGACTGGGATGTAAATCTGTAAACAGACAAAACCAAACCTTTATCGTGGAATTTACTTTGTCTTTTTCTTCGCAAACACTCTTTTGCTGTTACAAATCAACACGGTAAGTTTTAAGACTATACGATGCACAAAGTTTGTTAGATTTGTGGTTTAATATCCCAGTAAACAATTTTCAAGTCATGCTGAGACAAAAACACTGTTTCATAGGTATTAACAGTGCTACAGAAGGTTCGTATCCTGAACCACTCCATTAAGTGCCTGACGCTCTACCATGAGGCCACAACGCTTCTCTTACACAAAGTTTAAACAAGTAATGGTCATTCTGTTTTTTTCTACATTTGAAAATCTAACTCCAAATTTAAGCCACCAGTGACCTTTTCAAAGAACTTCATGGAAAGGGCAGAGGACCACACAAAAGAAGGTGAACAAAGCAAAAAGAAATTATCTGTGTCACTATTTTTTCTTGCATGAATGAAAATATTAGCACAAACCATCAAGAAAACATGCTCATGAAAAGCATACCCCCTTGAACCCCAATTTTATGTAGTAAAGCTGGGGTGTGAAGGGGTATACAATTTGTCTTATTTTTTATTCAAAACATTGTTTGTGGGTGCTTCTAACGAGTACCCACAATGTATGTTTTGAGCAAAGGTAAGAAAAATCTTTTTTTCTTCAGTTCAAAAATTTAAATTTTTACAGCTTTAAAAAAATCTGTATATTTCATTTTCATGGACAAGTTTTTGTAATGATGTACAGTCGTGTTCTTACTTTTCGTGTACTTTCAACACTCTGTGTACTATTGGGATTTCCCGACCTTCTATTTTAAACACAACTATTTCCCCAACTCTGATTGGCTCCTCTCTGTAGTTGGTTAAAAATAGCAGGTCACCTCTGTAGAATGCTGGTTCCATGCTTCCACTGTTATAAGAAAATATATATCATATGATATGAGCCTTGACGTGAGTAAACCCATCTTCTGGATTTTGAACCAAGTCCAACATAAACCAAGCTGTACAATCACAGAAGCGGGCTAAAGGCTTGAAATTTTGGATTTAAGTAGAAGAGGAAAAGTACTATCTGAGTTGCGAAAACTAAGATGTTGATCAGCTGAGCAGTTACTGCACACTGCACAGCTGATTTGCGTCTTTGCTTTTGCATAGGCACAAACCCAGGACATGACTCAATTATAAGGCTCAACTTAAAGCTCTTTGTTTCTTACTGTTTTTTTTTTTTTTTTGATTCAGTTTTACGTCCCTTTCAAGCTTTTTTACTCATATCGAGACAAATCAATCGGTAGGTGGGGCGAAAACCGGAGTACCCGGGGAAAAACCACCTGACACACCCGCAAGCAGAACTTGGCTTGTCCCACATGTGACTCGTGCCCCGAGCGAGGCGCGAACCCACAGCGGTGAGATGATCGAATGATTAAGAGCACTGAAGTCAGCGACCTTAACCACTCGGCCACGGTCTTACTGTTGTGTATTAATGACATTGTTTTTGTAGTTTGCTTACGTCTGTGTCAATTCCTGGTCATTCCTTTTTTTTACTTTCATAAGTTATTATCAATGATCAAATGATTAAGAAAGTTAATTGAGGGTTAATTCAAACTTACCTTAATACAACCACAATAGGACTTTCACTGCCTGTGACCACCATTAGACCTTTCCATATCATTAACGCCGACGACACTATCATACCGAAGTTCAGCACTTGGTAATATAGCTGGAATTAAAATCATACATGAGCCTGTGCGTGAGAAAACCAACAATTTGGGATTCCGACCAGGTCCCACACAAACCGGGCTGTACAGTCACAGAACATTGTTAGAGGCTGGAAATTTTGTATTTAAGTAGAAGAGGGATTGTACTATCCATGTAGCGAAAACAAAGGCGCTGATCAGCTTCGCGGTTACCGCGAAGCTGATCTGCGGCTTTGTTTTCGCCTATGCAAATTGTTGTTTTTCTCATGCACAGGCTCACATATTAAATCCCTATCCACAATAAATTTTGGGCATAACATTTTTATTTGTTTCAGAAGTCTAAATTTTTGTGGATTTTTTTTTTTTTTTATTGGAGTGTAAATGAATCAAAACATTCTTTCTGTCAGCCGGTCGCTATTTTAAGAGGGTTACCATAGGAGCATGCTTCCCTGAGTTTCATGTTTGTGCTTTGACTCAAAGTTTTCCTGATCAAACTCCAACTTTTCATTTCTGACTCCAACTTTTTTCCTTTTTCTAGTGATGGATTCTTAGAATCTTTTTTTTTTTTCAAAATCCTAGTGAGAACTCATTTTAGCATTTAAATCATTTGATCCGCCAAATTATTTTGGGATTTGCGAGCGAGTAGGATATATTGGGTGAGTAAACTGAAATATTCTCCTGGTGCAAAGCCCAAAACGAACTGCTTTTGGCCGGGCTGGTATATTTTTTGTCGGGCTAATATAAATTCCCTTTGTACTAGCCCAACCGGCTAGTCAATTAAAATTCTGATTTTGATCACTGGCACACCCATAAGCAGAACTTGGCTTGTCTCATATGTGCCCCGTGTGGGGCTAGAACCCACACCAGACACAGCTGTGAGGTGAATGCGGGAATGAAACATCAGCGCCTTAATCATTCAGTAACGAACACCGCCTACACACAATTTAAAATTGCAACTAAAATGCAATAGGTAAGCATAGGTAAGCATTTCAAAAAATCCCTTATTCACGTATCACCGAAAGCCAATACCTATTGGCTATTGGACATGCTATCTGCACAACTGTTTTGCCATAAACAGATCATAAACTGTGCTTTCTGACCATCACCGTCATGCCGATATGTGCCCTTATTGGCATAACCGTAATGGTTGAAATGATATCACTACCTTAGCCTTACAGGCACGTAATGGTAAATCCTAGTGATATAGCCGAGCGGTTAGCGCACTGGCTTCTTGTGCTAGAGGTCCCGGGTTCGATCCCCGCCGGCGGCGAGGAAAATTTGTTGGTCCGAACTTGCTTCCCTTCGTGTCATTTGCAGGAATGACATGATACAGTGCGTCGTCCTTCGGATCGGGACGTTAACTGGAGGCCCCCTGTGCAGGGACAG
Organism: Rugalucina vietnamica; assembly: GCA_964017185.1. Classification (NCBI taxonomy): domain Eukaryota; kingdom Metazoa; phylum Mollusca; class Bivalvia; order Lucinida; family Lucinidae; genus Rugalucina; species Rugalucina vietnamica. The sequence continues at coordinate 19,290,642 of OZ024885.1, forward strand.
TCATCCCCTGTGCAGGTTAAAGATCCCTACACAGGTTCTATCCTCATGCATGTAGGCTCATCCTGCAAACACACCGGAGCGTATAATGTACACCTCCCAAGAATAATCAGAAATTGATTGATGGGAGTAACAGGAAAACAAAAAAAAAACCAATCCAGTCAGACCAACACTCCAGTGTGCTCCCCAAAATAGTGTGGATTTCTCATTGCAGTAATCAAATACAAGAAACATTGCTTTGGATCTCCTGAAGAGTTAATGTTAGAAAAAATACTCCACCCACCCATTTCCTTGTGAAACCGGCCACATATGGAAAATATTTTGGTGTCATTCTGAGAAACTGGTTTGCCTTAACAGCGTCTGGAATTACAAATTATACCTGTCTTTTATTCATCCTTCGGACATCGTCCAGAAAATCGAAGTCTAACATCCCCATTCTCGCTAAAACTTCGATTTTATTGTACCGGTACAATTTATTCACTTCTAAATGATGACGAGACGGGCTGCTTGATTACTGCGTTTATTATCCGGTAAAATCAAGGTGCTATTTCCAGGTCATCTCGGCCAAAAAAATTCTTGGTCCGGGACAACTCGATCCCGTATTTTCAACCATAACAAGTGTGACATCTTCATCTGGAACCATTGTTATGTACAGTTGCTTTTTGTCTAACTGCTCTCCTATCTATCAACATTTTATGGGGGGGGGGGGGAGTGAGGAGGGGGGTCTGGTCACAGATCATAGAGATTTAAAACACAAAATCACAAATCACAGAGTTTTCAAATGATGATTTCACAAATCACAGACAATGAATTTCTGTTATCACAGAAAATTCAGCAATTTGGCCAATGTTGCAGCATATAACTTCTCAGTTACTAACAAATAACTATTCGTATCAAAGGAATGTGTCATTTTAACTCATTATTTCATAGTTACTTGTAAAATAAGAATACCTTAGCCTTACATAATATGTATGGTAGAGGCTCTTGTCTTTTCACGGTGGTGCAGAGGAAAATGGATTCATTTTACTAACTGCCTAAAAAGTATAACGAAAACCTTTTTTTAAACTTTAATATGATATGCATCAATATTTTATTCTGGTGTTGGTCAGCATATTAACAGCTTAAACCTCAAATGAAAATGGTAATTCTATGCATGATAGCTTTATTTCTGTTAGTCACCAGACCTGTCGGCCACAAAATGATAAAGTAATTCATGAGTGCCAAGAAAATTTTATAATTCTTGAGGTCCATGGATGCGATTTTAATGCACTTTTAGACCATTGGTTTTATAATCACAAGGAATAATGATAATCACAATTCACAAACTTGAAAATTTACAAATCACAGATCACAGGGATTAAAATTTGTGTTTAATACATCACAGAAAATACCTCTGTCACAAATCACAGAGTTAAATTTTTTTCACAAATCACAGACTTTAAAAAAGGCCAATCACACGTCACAGAAAAGGGTCCTGCCCCCCCCCCCCCTCTTTTATGTAAACATATAACCATAACAGCGCACACTCTTGGCACAGTTCTTGAATGCCAGGGAGTATGTGAGGCACTACAAGAAAGAAAGAGTAGTAGTATCTGTATGCATTAAACTGCATTATGCATTATGCTGCAGTAGTATCTGTATGCATTAAACCCTGCCTTGAACTACATCAGTATTTAAGGGTCTATTTATTTTATCAGTATTTATGCCTGGCCTAAAATAAAAGAATATGCATGCGCGGATCCAGAAAATTTTCTCAGGGGGGGTCCAAATTCCCAAAAGGGGTCTGACGGAAAATTTCAACATGGCAAAAACTAATAATCTGGCAATTCCAGGGGGGGGGGGGGGGTCTGGACCCCCTGTCCCCCCTCTGGATCCGCCCATGAATTATGTTTGAGCATCATTGATATAGCTGCAAGTGTAAAATCTTTACCTCATAATCTAGCACACACATGCACCTTGGTTCAGTGTTCATTATGATCTATATTTGACTGAAGATTTTGTTCCAGTCAACATTTTTTTTTCTGGACCGAACTGTGCAGCTTCCTGTGAATTAACCAGTACTATGAAGAGTCACTGTATCTTGTTGAAGGACAAAACCCACACGAGTGCTGTTCGAACCCAGGACCTCTCAATATGGCAGCCTCAACATGGAGTCTTGATGCTCTACTTCTAGGCCACCATGCTTCCCTTTGACTGAACTGATACGTACAATCACCAAACATAACCATTGTTTTTGTTACATAGTGCAATCGTCACTTTTAGTTATCAAGACCCTTTTCCCTGGCTGTACAAAGTGGTTTTGCTCAAATACCAAAAATGATGTTATGTGGAGCAAACACTTTGAGCAAACATATAGGAAAAATGTGCCACTCTCAAAGCGGAGAATGAGATTGGGATACAATTCTTCCTGTAATTTTTATTTTTGTAAATGACTGGCCATTCCAAGGTGGTACTCAATTTGTGGTTCTTAATTTTGCTTTGTTGTGGTTTCAGTTTATGATTTTTTTTAAATTCAGTGTTTCAAAGGGACATGGTTTGGGACTTTTTGGGAAAGAGCAGATAACTTGGTTCTCTGTAAGCAGGATTCAAATACACTAAAGCACAATTCGCTTAAAGGGTCTCTGATGAGGCTTGAGTAGCCAAAATCGCGGTATGGCCCATCGGGCCCCATCCCATTTCTCATTAATGTTATCCTTGCTCTTAAAGGAACTCAATATGACTTTTTATTATCAGTGGATGTAAACTTGATTAAATTGTAACAAAATAGATAGAATGAAATAGATGTAAAAAATGAATAGATGTAAGTACATTGAGAACAGATGGCATTTTTGCTCAGCAAACTTTAATGCTAGAATCCCTGCGGGGAAAGAAGTTAATGCACATTATGAAAACTTGCCCATACAAAATACAGAGATTTTTTTCTGCTGTAAAAATTGAAAATTTCATTCCAAAATGTTTTAGACTTTTCTTATTTTGCTGAAAATATTGATTGTGTGTACATGTTAGAACCAAAATATGTAAAAGTGGTGTTTAATGGGGTATTTATTTCATGGACATCTTTTCCTGATGAGATTATGAGATACAAGGTGGAATAAAATAACAGAAAGTCTTCAATTTTACAAAACACTTTATTTTCATGTGTAGCCGTTACCCTTCTCACAGCAATAAATTATAAAATAAAACAAATATAAACTAACAAACTACAAGATAACTGGATATAAAACAAATGTAGAGACAATATTGCTTTTAAAAGATGCTAAGAATGTACTTTTGGTCCTCCTAACATGAGCTTTGTGGTGTCATTACCAGTAAATGAGCATGAAAAGTAAACATATCAAAACTCTTGAAATGATTGTGGAAAATATATCCAATTATCTTTTCAGCAGCAGCATAGATAGAATAAAGTTTACTGCCATAGCATCAGACATGGTTAATGTACCGAACAATAACCAACGCAGACAGGACAGTATATAATAAATATTTCATAAAGTGTAAATATAAACTAACAATTATAGTGAACAAACTGTAAACAAAATGTAAACTGAGTATTGAACTAATACAAACATGTATAACATACAACTAGTACAAATAACTAGAGTAAAGAATTTTCCAGAAAAGCAGCTTTCAATTAAAAATGAATCATACTGCATATTAAATACATCATCATCAAGAAAACATGTCCGTGCAATGAATACCCCCTTAAACCCCACTTTTATACAGAAAAACTGGGGTATGCGGGGGGTATACCTATTTTTCTTATTTTTGCTCCAAAACATAGATTGTGGGTACTCGTTAGAACCGCCTTGGCGAGTCGGTTCTAACGTGTACCCACAATCTATGTTTTGAGCAAAAATAAGAAAAATATTAAATGTTTTCTAATTCATTTTTCACACCTTCAAAAATCTCTGTATATTGCATGGGCATGTTTTCGTAATGTATGAGCCGCATCATGAGAAAACCGGATTTTTGCCTTTGCAAAAAACAAAGACGCAGATCAGCTGTGCAGTAACTGTGAAGCTGATCAGCACCATTGTTTTCGCTACACGGATAGCATAATTCCTTTTTAAACCCGGAATTTCCAGCCGCTAGCTATCTTCTGTGACTGTACAGTCCGGTTTGTGTCAAATCTTGTCGGAAACCCTAAAGATCGGTTTACCCGCGTCGCGGCTCATATGCAACAGATCACACCTGACTTTTGCTTTTAAAACAAAAACAAAAATTAGAGCTTTGATGGGACAAAGGAATCAAAACTGAAGTTCATCTATGAATTGTAAAAGTTTACGGTATTATGCCAAATCTAACAATCCTTATTGCTCCTACTTACATAATACCAGTATGATTCAAAATCAAAATTTAATTCATTTAAATTTGAGTAATCAAACCTACTTACATAATACCACTATGATTCAAAATCAAAATTTAATTCATTTAAATTTGAGTAATCAAACCTACTTACATAATACCACTATGATTCAAAATCAAAATTTAATTCATTTAAATTTGAGTAATCAAACCTACTTACATACATGTAATACCACTATGATTCAAAATCAAAATTTAATTAATTTAAATTTGAGTAATCAAAGACTTATACATGTATAGCTAAAAGATCTCGAAACAATGGTCACTTTGAAATCAGACTTGTGGAACCACTATCTCTTTAAATTTTTTAAATTCTTAATAATCCAAGCATCTAAAAAACAAATACATGTAACAACATATGAGTATAAGCCGATATCTAGCCATAAACATATTTAGACTGAAAGTGTTGTTACATAATAGTTATCTCAGGTAAAAATCTATCACAGATCAGAAAACAATATATGTATATCTGTCAGCAGTAAACTTAACAGCTATGGACAATAATAATTGTTTGCAAAAGAAAATAGAACGATGAAGATCCTAATGTGCATATTTTGACTTTAAAGCAATTATAAATCATGAATCATTCTGGTTAATCTTAATTTTTGTAAAAATGTTATGAATGATGGTTGACAATAGCTAAAGGCTAAAGATTTGCCTTAAATACTTTTTTTTCATGCTTATTGAAGTACATATGCAAACAACTTTCAGTACTAACTTTTAAATCTCTTAGGTTAATATTTCATCATACATGTAGTTAGAAATCAGCACCCATAGACTTGTAAGCCTTACACAAGGCCAGAGTATTATTTACAATTTTTGATGTACTGGGTAAAATTAATACTGGCAGTCAAAATACACACATATATTCTTCAGATTACATGCAACTAAGTGAACAGCTATCTGGCAGCTTTGGGAAGAAATTCAACGAAATAAATATACCCAAAGTTGCACAGCTGTCTTTTTTTCCAAATAAATTATAGCTAGAGGTAATACACATTATTGGTTCAAGTTATCACACATCTTCAAGTCAATTACCATATTTACCAACCTTTAAGTTAAAATATAAAGCAATTGCAAAGAGTTCAAAGGGAACTTCCGTAAATTGGGAGCCCTTCGGGAGTGGGCTGGATTTGACAGTCCCAAATCGGGAGATCTTGAGAAATCGGGAGGTATCACATGTAAGAAGTTAAATGAAATAAACATAATAAATAAATAATACATTGCCATATATATCTGACTTAATGAGGTAAAGAATATCTAAAACGGAATAACAGGAAGCACAAAATACTAACAACAGTGCATATAAATAAGAGATCCAGTATGAACAAAACAGACATTGAAAACAGACAATTAATAATGTCAGCAGATAGAGGTCAATGAAACATGCATGAAACAATATTTTTCTATGTATTGCATGTAAATTGCCAATGGACAATCAGAAATACTGATTTCAATGGTGTTCTTTATCAAAGTTAAAGTAACACGCTCGCAAAATTATTATTACTTTATTGAAAATTTTTTATTTTTCTAATTCAGTTTTATGTCCCTTTCAAGATTATTTCAGCTCATATGAGACGGGCAAAATGAGCTTTCATTCCATAAACGAAAGGTCTACTAACATTTTGCCATCATTTTTATGAAAGTCAGTCTAGCGGTTTAGTAGATATGGCACAACAACCTCTCTGTATATATACGGGCTCCTTTGTTTCAAGCAAGTCACTATGTCTAACAAACGTAAAGACTGCACTCGGTCGGCTTTAAGTACAAGTGCCAAGTCTCCAATTTTCATACTGACCACTCCTCCATTCTCTTACTATTACTTCACACATGTTACTGTATGTGTACCTTTTAAAAACTCTTTAATAATCTTTGTAAAATCTTTATATAGATAGCCACAAAATTTATCGAACCAAAAAAATGAATACAGTCTTATATAGCACAATCCGAAATGGGATTCTTACATTGAAGCCGTGGTACATCCATGGATTATGTAACTAAACAATCTGTTCATAAGTTTTAGCATTTTCTTTCTCAGAAAAAAATATAATTCATTGGCCAGGAGTCAAAACCTTGTAATTAGACTTTTGTTTGGCCAAATGCTTTTTTCACGGTGTTGTAATATAATCCATTCTATCAAATTATCATAGCCCTAGGCTAATCAGGAGTGAGGACCCATACAATTGCTTGAGTTATGAGCATGCGGAACAATATTTCATCCATTACATTTTTTTCTCTCGCCTGCAAAGTTTGAAAATCACAGATACAAGGCTCTGACTGCTGAACAATGAACTGTTTATGACACAGCTTTGATGGCAAGACATACATTTTTGTACTCTGAAGTTAAGACGTAAAGAAGATCCAATTGCAGTACTTGAGTTGAATCTACATCTACTGTAGCATACATGTACTTTTCTCATAAAAATAGCATAGAAAATGTGAAACGACATAAACTACTCTGCAAGTGTAGTAAAAGAATATGGCATATTTTTCTACTAATTTCCTCCATTGAACTATAGTACACATTAAATGAGCCGTCTCGTGAGAAAACAAACAATGTGGTTTCTGAACAGGTCTGATACAAACCAGGCTGTACAGTAACAGAAGCAAGCTAAAAGCTTGAAATTTTGGATTTAAGTAGAAGAGGAAGTGTACTATCCATGTAGCGAAAACAAAGGCGCTGATCAGCTTCGCGGTTACCGCGAAGCTGATCTGCGTCTTTGTTTTCGCATATGCAGATTGTTGGTTTTCTCATGAGATGGCTCAAATGTCAACATCATTTTAAAACAATTTTAAGAAAACAATGCCTATCTACAAATGGAAGCTGCATTTTATTACATATATATAAGATACAATCTTTTTCGTTCATTCGAGCTTCAAACTTTTAAACCATGAGGTAAACATGTCAATAAAAATGATTACCGTATTCATTCTAATTAGCGCACATACTCCAATACCATGGTCATTTCAAGAATCATTTGCGTAACTGCACACTGCTTGACTTGCATATTGGTATTGTACAATTTCATACATTTATACCATACAAGCTGCATTAAAACGTAACTTTAAATGATCAATCGCTATTTTGAAATGACTGAAACACTAAAATGACATTACCATTGATATTATAGACATATTTTTTTCGCTAGTTCATGCAATGTTTTCATTCACAGTGTGCACTTTATAGAAAGATATTCTGTGATCTTAAATTAAAGATATTTTGAAAAGTTAAGAACACAGTGTGCTCATAAGAATGAATACGGTATATTCACCAGTCAACTTATCCCAACTGTATAACTACATTTACATGTAAAACAAGCAACAATGTCACTGGATTTCAATGCTGGAATCAATTATTTAATTTGTTAAATTAACTGAGAGACATGGCAGGGTAGTGGTCACCTGGCTTTTCTCCACCATGCAAGAACATAAAACACCAACATCAGTGCCTTTTATTTTTTTATTTATTTATTTATTTTTTTTTTTGATTCAGTTTTACGTCCCTTTCAAGCTTTTTCACTCATATCGAGATGGATCAATCGGTAGGTGGGGCGAAAACTGGAGTACCCGGGGAAAAAGCACCTGACACACCCACAAGCAGAACTTGGCTTGTCCCACATGTGACTCGTGCCCCGAGCGAGGCGCGAACCCACATCGGTGAGATGATCGAATGATCAAGAGCACTGAAGTCAGCGACCTTAACCACTCGGCCATGGGGTCCGCCGCGCCTTTTATTAAACTACATTGATCTAAAGCTTTAAAAATTAATTGTAAATGGCCATTACAAGCAAACCTTAGTTCAAATGTGATCTACTAGTATTTACCGGTATCAATCTACATTAATCTACCGGTACATGTATCTTATTTGAAAATTAACCATGGGGTTAGCAGTGGTACAAGTGTATTCTGTAGCTCATATATGACAGCAAACAAAGTGCCTTTCTCTAACATGGAATTTTGCTAATTATCACACACCAGCGAAAACCACCAAGCCAATGTCCTTATAAAGTAACATCAATTCCAGTTTAACTGGTACATTCAATTCCTGTATTTCATATGTGGAAACAGAGGTGCAGATAAGCTGTGCAGTAATTACACCATTATTTCCACCTTATGGATAGTACAATTCCTCTACTACTTGAATCCAATATTGCAAGCTTTAATCCTTCTCCTTTTGACTGCACAGGTTGGTTTGTGTCAGACCTGGTCTGAAACCCCAAAATCCAGTTTTTTTTTTGCTTCGCGGCTCTTATTATTTCAGATTCCAGATCATGCCAAGCTTGACACTCATTATTTCTATGAGAATTCAAAGAACATCATTTGAGCCGCATCATGAGAAAACCTGATTCTGCCTATGCGAAAACAAAGATGCAGATCAGCTGTGCTGTAACTACACTGCTGATCATTGCCTTTGTTTTCACTACACGTTTCGTACAATTCCTCTGCTTCTTCAACACCAAATTTAAGTTTCTAGCCTATTTCTGAAACTGTACAGGCTGGTTTGTGTCAGAGCTGGTTGGAAATCCCAAAGCCCAGTTTTCTCACATCATGACTCATTTGTTACATAACGTAGTCTTGTCTCTATAAGAGGCAACTTTACACTAATTTATTCAAGTGTACATTTTCCTCGTCCTTGTGCACATAAGTAATTCTTCCGTAACCATCTACTCAAAACTAACACACACCGTGTCTGTTGAGTACTTGTCAGTGAAACTCCTATAATGCTTGACAAGACCGTGCATACTTCTCCATGTTATGTATTTGAATAACACTATCAAGATATTCATGTAGTACATGTATTTCCAATAGTGACTAATTGAAGACTGTCAAACTATCAGTGAGTATCCTATACTCCGACTGTAACCTTGAGTATTTGTTTGCCACACTTCAAGAAACAACAGAGTCAGTGTAATTCTTCTAAAGCTCGTGTAAATTTGAGTATTTCTATGAGTGACATGTTCAGTCTTTTCTCCAAGCATTGGTAGAAAAACTCAGGAGCCTGTAAGAAAAGAATAAATGTACAACAATATTGTTTGTTAAAGATTTAGAAAATCACAACACAAAAAATTTGTTACTTCGTTTGATTTGTGGCTCAGCACCCCAGTCAACAGCAATGGTCATGTCAGGACGTTGCTTCCATTTCATGGAAATTCTAGAATATATCCACCCAAGTAAACAAACAAGGCTTACATGTGAGAATGGTTTGACTTGAACTTTTCCTGTGCAGGCTCAGACCGTCAGTCAGTAGGTTATAAGCTTTGCCTGGAGGCACAAATAGCACATCTATTTCTCATGGCCCCAATTGGCAGGACCCAAAAACACAGAAAAGACTGCATGGTGAATGTGATTATATCTAAACTGCAACCACAAGAAGAAGGCAGTTCTAACGTGTAACCACAATCAATAGTTTTGAGCATAAATATTAAAAGTATCGAACTTTTTTTCTACAAAATTTTCAATTTTTACAGCTGAAAAAATCTGTATATTGCATGGGCATGTTTTCATAAAGAACTATCTAAGTTGCGTCGTGAGAAAACCGGATTTTTGCCAAGGGGAAGACAAAGGCGCAGATCAGCTTCGCAGTAACTGCGAAGCTAATCAGCGCCTTTGTTTTCGCTACACAGACAGTACAATTCCTATACTTTCTAAAATGAAAATTTCCAGTCTCTAGTCATCTTCTGTGCTTGTACAGCTCGGTTTGTGTCAGACCTGGTCGGAAACCCCGAAGACCGGTTTTCTAGCATCGCTGCTCATCTCATGACATACCTCCTCCCTCATGACTTTTAGCTGCATCAGAAGTTTCCCGTCAAACTCTAGGAATGCTGGGATACACCTGCAAATGTAAAATTAAACCGTTAGTGACGAATGGACTTTCCCATCATGATCATTTGGATGAGTCTACTTTCACTTTAGGGGCATCAGGAATGATTTTAATTTCTTTATTTCATTTTTTGATGAAATTCCTCTAAGCAAACAGAATAGCCCAGATGGGACGCCGCATTCTGCAGCGTCACATCTGGGCTATTCTGTTTGCCTATGTCTGGGATTCCAGGCTTATAATTATGAGTTAACAAACACATAGAATACAATAAAGTCTGAACTTGACTTTACACAGTTTGGGCACTTGTTGGGCACATGGTGTGCACAGCACAGGTAAATGTCAAACAATGTCAAATAACCGGAAATCAAGCATAAATTTGAATGGACAGAGGTTATAATGCCAGCATGCAATGTCTTGCCATGGAATATTTGACTTCAGTCGATATGATGTTACTTCATTTTTATGGTGCCATTTTCGTTTTCAATGTAGGCATTGTCATTTTAACATATTTCTATATTAAAATTCTTTTAAAAGAAGGTTTTAAAGATTTCTAATTTTGTCATATTTGCTTTCTATATCACATAGCAACAAAATGATGTCAGAGCTGCATCATGAGAAAACCAACAATATGGTTTTCGAACTGGTCTGACACAAACTGAGCTGTACAAGTACAGAAGATGGTTAGAGGCTGATAATTTTGGATTAAGAAAGTAGAGGAATTGTACAATCTGTGTAGCGAAAACAAAGGAGCTGATCAGCTTCGAGGTAATCACAAAGCTAATCAGCGCCTTTGTTTTCGCATATGCAGAATGTTGGTTTTCCCATGTGATGGCTCATATTTTTTTCATTCAATAGGGCTGTTCAGAATAGTAAACTGATATTGCATTATCTGCCCTTTATCGCCATAATAAAATCACATTTTAAGTAAATTCACTCACTCTGTAAGTTTGACATTGCGTAGCCACTTGATGAGTTCTTCTTGGCCCATATTTAACACCGGTGAGTTGGAGTGTATCTGATGAGTCGGAGTACCAGTAATACTAGCGTGGGATGATAGTGAGTGAGAATGAGTTATGGTTCCTGTTGTATTTGTCTGATCTGAAAAATGATAAACAAGTTTGAGCTTTACAAAATGGACAAATATTTTCATATATTTTGAATTTGAGTGGGGGTTCCATGGTCATCCAGAGCACTCTGTTTAAAGTAGACGGGGAATTTTCAGTGACTATTCTATTAACCTTAATCAACATTTCAGAAGTAACAGGGGAAAAGTGTCAAGGGGAAGGGTAAATTCCCCACCCCTGCCTATTAATGTCTTCATGGAAACACTGCAGTAACTGCACAGCTGATCAGTGCCTTTGTTTCCGCATCACAGATAGTACAATTACTCTTCTTCTTAAATCCAAACTTTCAATTTGCTAGCCTTCTTCTTTGGCTGTACAGGCTGGTTTGTGTCTAACCTGGTCGGAAACCCAGTTTTCTCACGTGATGGCTCAATTTACTCACCATCTCCAGGGGTGTGCCCAGGGGTCACCTTTCCCCTACCCCTTAATTCCTTCAGCAGCCCTTGAAAGGTTTTATCGAAGGGATATTTTCCGCTAAAATCGAAGTATAATTTTGCCCCGAGTATAATTCCCAGCCAGCCATCCGGGCGGTACTTTTTCTGCATCATAATAGGAATGTAGTCCTTTCGTAACTGGAATGTGTATTCCGCCTCTACAAATATATAAACAAGTAGCCCAAGGGCAACGATCGCTCACCTGAGAGTCAACAAGTACAGTCACTGGACATATTGATTTTTCAAACATTCAAGGGCAGCTAACTCCACTGTCAAGTGTCGAATCCAGTTAAAATTGAACTCATCCAAGATGTTATTGTTATCCTTGTTACTTCCAAGAATGAAGAAGATCCGATCAAAATTGAAGGTGCTAGAGTGGCCACAACACTAAACATTGATTTTTCAGACACTCAAAGGCAGCTAACTCCGCAGTCATAGATCAGATCTGGCTGAAATTCAAACTCATCCGAGATGTTATGAAAGTTCTTGTTACTTCCACGAATGAAGAAGATCCCATCACAATTGAAGGTGCTACAGTGGCCAAAACACTAAATATTAATTTTTCAAACACTCAACTCCACAGTCAAGGGTTGGATCTGGCTGAAATTCAACTCATCCAAGATGTTATAGTTATCCTTGTTACTACCAAGAATGAAGAAGATCTGATCAAAATTGAAGACGCTGGAGTGGCCACAACACTAAAAATTGATTTTTCAAACATTCAAGGGCAGCTAACTCCGCAGCCCAAGGTCAAATCTGGCTCAAATTCGAACTCACCCAAGATGTTATGGTTATCCTTGTTACTTCCAAGAATGAAGAAGATCCGATCAAAATTGAAGGCGCTAGAGTGGCCACAATACAAAATATTGATTTTTCAAACACTAAAGGGCAGCTAACTCCGCAGTCAGGGGTCTGATCTGGCCGAAATTCGAACTCATCTGAGATATTGTAGTTATCCTTGTTACCTGCAAGAATGAAGAAGATCCACTAAAAAACAAAGATGCTAGAGTGGCGACAACACAAAATATTGATTTTTCAAACACTAAAGCGCAGATAACTCCGCAGTCAGAGGTCGGATCTGGTCGAAATTCAAACTCATCCCGAGATGTTATGGATGTCCTTGTTACTTTCAAGACTAAAAAAGAACCGAATAAAAATGAAGGCGCTAGCTAGCGTGGCCACAACACTATATATTGATTTTTCAAACACTCAAGGGCCGCTAACTCCACAGTCAGAGGTCGGATCTAGCTGAAATTCGAATCCATCCGACATATTATAGTTGTCCTTGTTACCTGCAAGAATGAAGAAGATCCACTGAAAAATAATGGCGCTAGAGTGGCCACAACATTTTTCCCATTATAAGTCTATGGGGATTTTTCCAGACGCTCAAGGGCAGCTCCGCAATCTGAGGTCCAACCTAGCCGAAATTCGAACTCATCCGAGATGTTATGGTTGTCCTTGTTATTCCCATGAATGAAGAAGATCCAATCAAAAATGAAGTTGCTAGAGTGGCCACAACATTTCCCCATTATAACACAATGGGAGCTATCTGTTGACATGGAAACCAGAGTTCTGATCCGACCTGGCCCAAAACTTAATGCAACCTTTCCCTCTCCTCAATGATGCTTCAGATAAAATTTGATTGCGATTGGCCTTGTTGTTTTAGAGATATTCAAGATTGAAATTGTGAACTGAAGGGCGCACGCACGCCGGCTCGACTATACTATACTATAAGCTCACCTTGTGAGCCTTCGGCTCAGGTGAGCTAAAAAAGAAATAAATTTCATAAGCTATTAATCAACCATTTCTAAGGTCAGTGAGCCAAATAAGGTTAAAAACTTCTTGCCATTTTAAAGTTTTGCACATGCAAACTGACACTATCACTTATCTAAGGGAATTTAATACCATTTTTATCTTAAAGGTAGTCTGACTTAAACCCTTGTCTTTTTGATGGCAAAGACTTTAGGTTCAACCTTAAAGCATGAAAAACTTACAAAATGAATTACCTTGATGATTTGGAACCAGCGATTTGAAATCTTCCTGTCATTTCAGAGTAAACGTTTGATCCCTATCTTTTTGTTCTATATACTAATAGTGATCTAACCTGTCCTACAGTTTGGACTCTGTTTATATTTTTCCGACATACAGATAAGCACCACTGCCGAGTTCTCTACTGCCCCTGCCATGCCTTCTAAGGTTGATCCTCCCATTTTTTCAACATCAATCCAGATTGCGTAGCCTTCAGCCTAGAAGTGAAGCCAGTAAACCATGAAAATCAACAAAATATTATAAAAAAACATTCTGAAAAAAAAAAAAAAAAAATCAACAAAACAACAAAAAACATCAAATGATTAAGATGAATTAATAATAATATTGATAACACCTATCATCATTATCAAAGTTGATAGAAGTCCCCTTGGTGTAGTGGTCCAGCTACTTGCCTTGGAAGCCAGGCCCTGAGTTTATAAAACTTTTTTCATGCTCAACTCAGCTAAGCATGAAATTTAAACTGCTCATTAATGATGAAATAGCCCAAATACATTGAAATTTCAGGTTTAGATCACTGTAATCTATCCTGCTAATAAATGTTAAAATGCCAACAATGGTTGGCATTTTAACATTTATGAGCTGGATAAATTTTAGTCTCAGCTGAGTTGAGCATGAAAAACGTTCTATAACCTCGGGGCCAGGTGTCATGGGTTAAATCCTGAGCTTCTCCAGTGTGTAGCATGAGACTTTAAGCCAAGGTCTCATGAGAACTTTACCTCACATAAGCTTGGCGTCCTTTTTGTTGGACATTAGCAAACAGTATAGTCCCAGATGCGACGCCGCAAAAAGCGACGTCCCATCTGGGGCTATTCTGTTTGCTAAGAGAATGCAATAAATCACTCCCGATGCCCCTAATAATGGAAGTGGACTTGTCCAAATGGTCACAATGGGAAAGTCCATCAATCATTAATGGGTTAAGCAAGCCTACCCGTAATCTGTCCCGTATCATGAGCACAGTTTCTTTGTCCGACCAAGAATAGCTGAGGAAGACGTGAGATTTTGATTTCGCTGATTTCGGTCCTGAAAATGGAAATACAAAAAATATATGACTGTCACTTACAAGAGTGACCGTGAAAGGTCTGTCTTGACCTTGAAAGATCTGTCTTGACCTTGAAAGGTCTGTCTTACTAGTTGTGAATTCACAGATACACTATTTAGTGGGTCCTGGCTCTAACAGACAAGGAAATATTACAAGGAAGTTCAATGTTTTAACACTGTCATGTCACTTCCGTGCAGTCTAAATATGCCCTGGTTTTTCTCCAACACAAGACAGACAGTGTCTTAGAAGCAGAATTCCATAGTCTGAGGTCTATCTACCGCAAGCTAAAATCAAACTGACCTTCAAACCAGGCTATGACTTTCCCATCACTTTTTAACCGTTTTTTAATACCATAAAATACTGGAAAAAACACATTTTTAGAGCTGAGACACAACTTATATCCAACAATAAGGCTGACAGTATTATGAACAAATATTTGCCCTTGAAACTCAATATGGGAAATATTGTTTGGTGATGTTTGGTTTTTATCATGTATCATCCTTTATTGCACTCAAAATATCATCATCATCATCATCAATTCATCATCATCGTCATCGTCATCATCATCATCATCATCATCATCATCATCATCATCTACGAGGAACTAAAAATTGATTTCTTTGTGTGTTTTTTCGTTTTAAGGTTTAACATTATGTTAGGTGTATCATAATAATAATAAGAGCTGTCGCAGGACAGCGTGCTCGACTGCTTCTGACCTTTGTCAAACATAAGGCCAAACCCGACCTGTAACCCAAAGCATTATGCTCATACATCTCTTTGCCTTGATGCAATAAGGCAAAATCACTAAACCAAGAAAGTTAACTATAACTACCTAAGATTTAAAGGTCTCACTCATATTGTGAAAGAAGTGTGTTCATATACCAACTGAGTGCCAGGATACAAGGCAAAATCACTGAACCGTGAAATTAGGTCACACTGACCTATAAGTACTTCAGGGTCAAAGGTCTAGTCATACTTACTCATAATGTGATAGAAATATGATCATATACCCATTGAGTGTTGAGATATAAATCAAAATCACTGAACCATGAAATTAGGTCATAGTGACCTATAAGTATGTTTGGGTTAAAGGTCTGGTCGTACTCATTCATAATCAGAAAGAAGTATGAAAAAATACTAACTGAGTGTCGAGATATAAGGCAAAGTCACTGAACCATGAAATTAGGTCACAGTGACCCAGGAATACTTTACGGTCAAAGGTCTTGTCATACACAAACATATCATGAAAGAAGTATGTTCATATACCAATTGAGTGCCAAGATATAAGGGAAAATCACTGAACCATGAAATAAGGTCATAATGGCCTAGGACTGCTTTAGGGTCAAAGGTCTTGTCATATGCAAACATAGTGTGAAAGAAGTTTGTTCATAAACCAATTGAGTGCCGAGATATAAGGCAAAATCACTGAACCATGAAATTAGGTCATAGTGACCTATAAGTATGTTTGGGTTAAAGGTCTAGTCATACTCATTCATAATCTGAAAGAAGTAAGAATAAATACCAACTGAGTGTCGAAATATAAGGCAAAATCACTGAGCCATGAAATTAGGTCACAGTGACCTAGAAATACTTTAGGGTCAAAGGTCTTGTCATACGCAAACATATTGTGAAAACATATACCAATTGAGTGCCGAGATATAAGGCAAAATCACTGAACCATGAAATTAGGTCATAATGACCTAGGACTTCATTAGGGTCAAAGGTCTTGTCATACACAAACATAGTGTAAAGGAAGTTTGTTCATAAACCAATTGATTGCCGAGATATAAGGCAAAATCACTGAACCGTGAAATTAGATCACAGTGATTAATTAATATTAATTTATTAATATATTGGGGTCAAAGGTCTGGTCATACTTACTCATAATCTGAAAAAAGTATGAAAATTTACTAATTGAGTGTCAAGATATAAGGCAAAATCACTGAACCGTGAAACTAGGTCACAGTGACCTATAAGTATATTTGGGTCAAAGGCCTGGTCATACTCACTCATAATCTGAAAGAAGTAAGAAAATACATTAATTGAGTGTCAAGATATAAGGCAAAATCACTGAACCATGGAAAGTAGGTCAACTGACCCTTACCGTCATGACACACAAGTCAGTGTAGCAAAATCCAAAACTGAATGACCAACCATTTTCCTAAGTTGTTTCTATTAAGAAATAAAAAGAAAAAAAAATCAGTGAGTTCTAGATTTTGACCTCTACTTCCTCTAGCTCCACCCCCCTGACTGACCCAGAGATCTGATGTCATGGAACCTAAAATGTATGAAATATGAACACTTTATGATAAGTTGTTGTCAAGATATGGACCCCTTGTATAAGTTACACAGCAGTACATCTATTTTTACAGTGTTCTAATTTTTTACCTATAGCCCCATCCCCCAGGCATGGACCCAGAGATCAGATGCCAGGAAATAAAACTCAACCCTACATGGTACCTATGGTCCGAGTATGAAAGCCCGCTGCTAAAAGGTTTTCAAGATATAGACTTCTAGAATACTATATCACAGAAAAGCCATTATCATTATTGGTGTTTTAGATTTAAACCTCTAGCCCCACCCCCTGGCATGCACCCAGGAATCCGATGATGGAAGGGTGTCAATGGCCCAAGTATCAATGTTTTCCGATGAGTGGTTGTCAAGATATAGACTTCTAGAAAACTTTAACGTGTTCTAGATTTTAACCTCCAGCCCCACCCCCTGACCTGGACCCAGGTGCCCGATGCCATGGAATGAAAGCTAACCCTACAGGGTATCTATGGTCCAAGTATGAATCCTTTCTGATGAGTGGTTGTCAAGATATGGACTTCTAGAAAACTTTAATGCAAGTGTGACACGCACGGGAACGGGAATGGGACAGGAACGTGGACGACCGGGGTGACTGCAATAGCTCTATGCACTTCGTGCAGTCGAGCTAATAATGAAGCTTAGCTGTCATGATATTTGCAAAGAGAGTGCTAAATGTGAATTTGTGCTGTTATTTGCCCTGTTGTAACATGTTAAACCAGTCTTGGTTCTTTGCAGATATAATGTTACTAGCTATATGTATTCTCCAAACAGTCATGGAAAAACTATGCATCAATAACATATACAGAAAACAAGAATGTTATCAAAAGTTTTTAGTATTTTAAAGGTGAGAATGAAGGTGTAAGAAATGATAGACTAGGAAAGCCACAACAGTTTGTCCATACTTGGTTTTGCCATTCGTAACCTTGATATCAAAGTTATATACCTTTTAATACATCAAGCCAAATAAATGTACAATATTTCTTTAAAAAAATCTGACAGAGAGAAATGGCTCAGAAAAGAGCAGGTTTTTAGAATTCACAACCATTCTGTGGAGGAAAGATTTGTTTTAAAGTTGCCGACTAAAGCATGTGAAGTGGGCAGAAGCGAAAATGGTGTCTCTAAGTTATAGATGATATGAAAAAATTGGCCACAGAAAAGCAAATTTATTCATCAGATTTGCAACACTGAATCTTTTGAGCCCCCACATGAGAAAACCAACAATCTGCATATGCAAAAACAAAGGTGCAGATCAGCTGTGCAGTAACTGTGTATTTGTTTTGGCTATACAGAAGTACAAGCCCTCCTCTTCTCAAATCCAAATTTCAAGGTTCTGGCCTGCTTTTGTGACTGTACAGGCCGGTTTGTGTCGGACCTGCTCGGAAACCCAAATCGCCGGTTTTCTCATAGGAAGGCTCATTTCTGTTGAAAATATAAAGATTTTGAGGATCAATTTTCTGTATAAATCAAGAAGGCTGAATTATTTTTGCTTTTCTTTGGTCAAAATTGATACTTACTCTCTTTTTCAGCTGTAAAATGATCACGAACATTTTAAAGTCTCTAATATTTACCATTTATACATTGTTTGCATAATACACCTGACCTGATTTGTCTTTGAATACATTTGATGCGGGGGGGGGGGGGGGGGGGGGGGGGGGGGGGGGGGGGGTGGTGTGTATCTAGTGATAAGGTCAGCAAGTGAGTCAATTCGCTCTCGAATATTAACCGACACTATGCTAACAGAAGAATTTCTCATATCTATACAGCTGATTGGTCAAAACCATCATAATTAAAATCCAGTTGATCCAGGGGCATATTCTAAAACCTGGTGTGTATCTAGTGATAAGGTCAGCAAGTGAGTCAATTCGCTCTCGAATATTAACCGACACTATGCTAACAGAAGAATTTCTCATATCTATACAGCTGATTGGTCAAAACCATCATAATTAAAATCCAGTTGATTTTTTTTCACAACAAAACTAACATTGGTAAGTTTATTCTATCGAAACACAATGAAATTTAATGTAACACATTTAGTCTTAAATTGGTGTGAAATGTACGATATTAAGAAAAGTCTTATCAAAGGCCCTTTACAGATTGTTACCTGGAATAGCTTGTCTGGAACCTAAATTGTGTACCCTAACCCGTCCATCACGAAAACATGTCGTATAACCCCACTTTTATATGGCAAAACTGGGGTATGCGGAGGTACACCTATTTCTGCTCCAAAACATAGATTGTGGGTACTCATTAGAACCGCCTCGGCGATACGTACCCACAATCTATGTTTTGAGCAAAAATAATAAAAATATAAAAAATTTTCAGCTGAAAATTTTAAATTTTAAAGCTCAAAAATCTCTGTGTATTGAATGGGCAAGTTTTCGTAATGTCTATCCTATTATGAATTCCTGATATACACCTAAACCTCTTTATAACACACTTCATTATAGCATTTTCTGTTTATAAACCAGATCTCTCGCAGCTGAAACCCAAATGAACATTTTAAACTTATTTTAACCTATCTATACATTTTTCTCTCATGATCATAATTATCACAGAAATATGCTAGGGTCCCATCAATAGTGTTATAAAGAGGTTGTGGTGTATTGTTAATGTTGAATACTTACTAGTTTCTTTGCTGACATCGTTATCTCCCCTGATTACCCATAATGCACCCATAGTGTTCGTCTGCAAACTTTTATTTGTACTTTCTGTTAATTTTCCTAGAGTAGGCACTAATTCGGGAAATTCGTTAATTTTTTGCCGCACATCTTTGTCAAATGATAGTGTCCATATTATTCTTGCTGCCGAACTTTGTTCTCTTACGTCATCGTGTTGTAACATTTTGAGAAATAGAGGTAGTGCTCCTTCTTCGATAATCTGTAAAAAGATTAATGAGAGTATAAATATCTACTGAAAGATTATAGAAAATCTGAGAGCTTCTTTCTGTCTACTGTTCAAAATGTGACCAACAACAACCATACTTTAGGTTTTGTTTATGTGTGTTGTTAAATTCCATTGCTTACAAATGAGCCGCCACATGGGAAAACCAACAATCTGCATAGGCGAAAACAAAGGTGCAGATCAGCTTCGCAGTAAGCAGTTCAGCGCCTTTGTTTTCGCTACACAGATAGTACAATTCCTCTTCTTTCTAAATCCAAAATTTTCAGCCTCTATCCATCTTCTGTGACTGTACAGTCCAGTCTGTGTCGGACCTGGTTGGATCACAAATTGTTCATTTTCTATCAACTGGGACATTGATTAATTACAACAGGAAGTAAGGCTGTCTCTCCAAGACACAAGATCCACCGTCAATCATTACTTTCTTGACACAGAGATCCATTTCAATCTCTTGTATGTTTTGGTATAATGTGATGACAGAACAAACATATACTAACCAGACTCAGATACCAAGAAAGATATTGTGAATAAAGTATTTCTAAATCATACCTTCATTTTGTTGCTGTCATTAACAGCCAATCTATTGAGACCTTCGGTTAATTCCTGAGGTGTGAACCCTTTATATCGCCGCCTTGCGAGGTTCAAAGCTTTCTCCATCCAGCTTACAATACAGTTTATTGTCCCTGAAAATAGAATATGAGCCTGTGCATGAGAAAACCAACAATTTGGGTTTCAGACCAGGTCCGACACAAACCAGGCTGTAGTTACAGAATAAAGCTAGAAGCTTGAAACTTTGGCTATAGGTAGAAGAGGAATTGTACTATCTGTGTGGCGAAAACATGTGCTGATCAGCTGTGCAGTTATTGCACAGCTGATCTGCGTCTTTGTTTTTGCATATGCAAATTGTTGGTTTTCTCATGCAAAGGCTCATATCTGTCTGTCACCAATCAGCTTACATGGCAGAAAAAAAAAAAATTTTTTTACAAAAAATGTGAGTACAGCAAAACGTTGTAAGATTTAAAAGACCCAAAAAAACCCATATATTAATCCAGGCAGAGTTAGAATTCAAGTGAAAACTTAAAGCATAAAAGAATGACAATGTATTATTTAGTAGCATTTGGATAGTGCCACTTGCCTCTATGTTATTAATGATCAAAAGAATTGCTAATCAGGAAATGTCCTGTGAACGTTACAAAGTCTGAGTAGAAGTTTTGTAAAATTTAATTTTTGCTTGTTGCACATAACTTATTCTGTGGAGTATGTTTAATGGTGAGTCATTTACTTACCTGTATCTGTGAAAAATGTTTTCATCAACAATATTAGCTATTGTCAGAGTTGACCATAGAGTCATTTTCTTACCTGTATCTGTGATCAATGTTTTATTTTCTTCTTCATCATCAATATTAGCTATTGTCAGAGTTGACCGGTTGAGTCATTTTCTTACCTGTATCTGTGATTAATGTTTTGTTTTCTTTCTCATCAACAATATTAGCTATTGTCAGAGTTGACCGGTGAGTGGTTTTTCTTACCTGTATCTGTGATTAATGTTTTGTTTTCTTCCTCATCAACAATATTAGCTATTGTCAGAGTTGACCGGTGAGTCATTTTCTTACCTGTATCATTCTGTGATTAATGTTTTGTTTTCTTCCTCATCAACAATATTAGCTATTGTCAGAGTTGACCGGTGAGTCGTTTTCTTACCTGTATCTGTGATTAATGTTTTGTTTTCTTCCTCATCAACAATATTAGCTATTGTCAGAGTTGACCGGTGAGTCGTTTTCTTACCTGTATCTGTGATTAATGTTTTATTTTCTTCCTCATCAACAATATTAGCTATTGTCAGAGTTGACCGGTGAGTCGTTTTCTTACCTGTATCTGTGATTAATGTTTTATTTTCTTCCTCATCAACAATATTAGCTATTGTCAGAGTTGACCGGTGAGTCGTTTTCTTACCTGTATCTGTGATTAATGTTTTATTTTCTTCCTCATCAACAATATTAGCTATTGTCAGAGTGGCAAGGATTTTCAACATTTCATCCTCTGACTCTAGGAATGGCATTATTGTCTGTAAAGAAGAATTTTAGCTATTATTACATAAATCACAGGATATCAACAGGCCTGTTTTAATGAAGAGAGTTACCATATTCATTCAAATTAGTGCACATGCTCCAGTAAGTGCACACCCTGGCCATTTCCAAAAAAAAATGTGCTCAAGGTATGTTACGGTTATCCACGAACTATCACGATTATTAGCACCTTCTATTACGGCCTGTTACGTTCTGATGCGGTCAGTTGCGTTCTGACCAAGGCATAACAAGTTTTTTCATTCTGTCAAGGTCTGTTAGGGATGAAACGTAGACACAGTGCAATTTAAAGTATTTTTTGTGCCTGTTGTGTAAGAATAATCCTTTGAAATAATAACAACTGCTCTCCTCTTATTTCCTCTTCAATGACACATTGTAGTGTATAGTCTCTGTTGTTAATATAGTGACTGCTCCAACATGAAGGAACTTGTCCACATAATATGCCATTTTATATTCTTAAATGTCACACGCCGTGATAACCGTAACATATTTGCCACGGCGTCCACAGTTATCACGCCCTGATATGTTTGCCTATCCCATTCCCCTGCATTGCCTCGCGTTTATCCCGTTTTGATTACAGTGGTCTGAAACGTGGCTGCCGTGACCGCCAGGAACATAGTGTAAACGCTACATAATAGTCATACACTACCTTATCATCAGGAAAACATTTCTGTGAAATGTATATCCCCTGAAACCCCCCTTTTATATAGTAAATCTGGGGTATACAGGGTTATATAAATTTTCTTATTTTTGATCCAGAACATAGACTGTAGGTCCTCTTTAGAATCACCTTGCCTAGGCAGTTCTAACATATACCCACAATCAATGTCTTTAGCAATAAATATTAACAAGTAGCCCAAGGGCAACGATCGCTCACCTTCAACAAGTACAGTCACTTGACAAAAAAGTTAGGGTTTTTACCATATATGGGTATGGTGGCCATCTTAGTCATGTGACCTTGAAACCCTAACTACATCAGCAGAATAGCTCTTATCTTTGTGTATCCTCTTGTCCGCCATTTTGATTCACTTGAAAAAATCATCATACAAGGTCAGGGTCCTATAATTACCCCAGGGGTGGGGCCATATTTGGCACCAGGGATGGCCCCAGGGGCATGATTGGCAGGATTTAAGTAGAGCTCCATGACATTGTTGCATACGAAATAAACAAGCTTTGTGTCATGCGGTTGCAGAGAAGAAGATTTTTTTATGCATTTCCATTATAAGTCTATGATAGATAATGACATGCCTGGGGCAGGGCCATTTTTGACCCCAGGGTATTGGTTGGCAGGATTTATAAAGAGGACCACTACACACTGCTACACACAAAATATGAAAGCTCTGGGCCTTTTTATTTCGCAGATGAATTTTGATGTTTTTCCCTTGACACCTTGGGGGCAGGGCCTGTATGGACCCCAGGGACAAGGTAGGCAGGATTTATAAAGAGGACCATAATACATTGCTACACACAAAATATGAAAGCTCTGGGCCTTGTGGTTTCTGAGAAGAAGATTTTTTTATGTTTTTCCCATTGTAAGTCTATGGGAGCTATCTGTTACCATGGAAACCAGAGTTCTGATCCGACCCGGCCCAAAACCTAATGCAACCGTTTCCCTTCCTCAATGATGCTTTAGATCAAATTTGATCACGATTGGGCTTGTTGTCTTAGAGATATTCAAGTTTGAAAATGTGAACGGACGGACGGACGCCGGCTCGACCACTATACTATAAGCTCCCCATGAGCCTTCGTCTCAGGTGAGCTACCAATGGTGCATACCGAATATCAAAGCTTTGGCTCTTGTGGTTTCAGAGAAGAAGATTTTTTTTTATGTTTTTCCCATGACGCCCCCCGTGGCGGGGCCAGTATGGACCCCAGGGGCACGGTTGGCAGGATTTATAAAGAGGACCACTATTCATTGCTACACACAAAATATGAAAGCTCTGTCCCTTGTGGTTTCTGAGAAGAAGATTTTTTTATGTTTTTCCCATTGTAAGTCCATGGGAGCTAATGACCCCCGGGGCGGGGCCATTTTTGACCCCAGGGGCATGGTTGGCAGGATTTATAAAGAGGACCACTACACATTGCCACATACAAAATATGAAACCTCTGGGCCTTGTGGCTTCGGAGAAGATTTTTTTATGTTTTTCCCATGACGCCCCTGGGGCGGGGCCTGTATGGACCCAAGGGGCACAGTTGGCAGGATTTATAAAGAGGACCACTATACATTGCTACACACAAAATATGAAAGCTCTGGGCCTTGTGGTTTCAGAGAAGATTTTTTTTATGTTTTTCCCATTGTAAGTCTATGGGAGCTATCTGTTGCCATGGAAACCAGAGTTCTGATCCGACCTGGCCCAAAACCTAATGCAACCTTTGCCCCACCCCAATGGTACTTCAGATAAAATTTGATTGCAATTGGCTGACTAGTTGCGGAGATATTTGTATTTGAAAGTGTGGACGCATGGTCGGACGGACGGACGGACGACGGCTAAGGTGAGCTAAAAATATAGATTTTTTCCAATCAAATTTTCATATTTTTTTCAGCTTTAAAAAATCTCTGTATATTACATGGGCGTGTTTTTGTAATGTTCACTTACTTCTGATGTCTTATTTTCATCAAACAAATGTTTCATCCCCGAGTTTCTGGCTATGTTGTGCAGGATACTGAGGGAGGCTTTCATAACATAATACACATTCTGAAAAACATGATAATGATGAAGACAATTTAAGCCACATCATGAGAAAACTTGATTTTCGCCTATGCAATAACAAAGGTGCAGATCAGCTTTGCAGTAACTGCGAAGTTGATCATGACCTTTGTTTTCGCTACACCAATAGTGCAATTCCCCTACTGTAGAAATCCAAAATTTCCAGTCTCTATTCATTTTCTGTGCCTGCACAGCTCGGTTTGTTTCAGACCTGGTCGGAAACCCCAAAGACCGGTTTTCTCGTATCACGACTCATTTGATGATAATGCAACAGGCAAACAAAACCCATTCTTTCTTCCAAAGTATCGATCAAGGGTTCTTTTACATGCTAAGCCAACACTCTACCATGTTGCTTTAAAAGCCAGTTTGTATCACAAGGCATCCAATGAGTGCTATATACCTACATGGTGTGATGATAATAATGATTATCTTAATTAAAAGTTGTCCACTTGTATTTTTAAACAGTATAAGCTTTATGATGCTTTGACTGTGGGTGAATAAGAGCATCTATAAAATAAAACAGGAATTTGGAGAGGTAATCAACTGATGTGGAAAATCTGTTATTTCAAAACAAGAATATGCCAAGGCCAAGGGCCAGTCTTAAGTCTGTTTATGACAAACCGCAATATCAGCTGCGTAAAGAGGAAACTGAATTTTGCCTGTGTGAAAACAATGATGCAGATCAGCTGTGCAATGACACAGATCAGCAGTGCAGTAACTGAACAGCTGATCAGCGCCTTTGTTTTCACTACACGGACAGTTAATCACTCTTCTACTTCAATCCAAAATTTCAATCTTCTAGAATTTTTCTGAGTGTACATACCAGTTTGTGTCAGCCCTGGTCAGAAACCCCCAAACCGGGTTTTCACGCATTGCAGCTCATAATTATACAGTTCAACCTCATTACAATGTGGCTCACTATAGTGCAGTTTTCAACATGACCAGGCCATGTCATGGCTCCCAGATTAATAATATTGGGTATGTCTATTGTAAATATGTCTATTGTAAATAACATTGAAATATGGTTTCACTTTTAACACGGTCTGTGTCTATGGACCCCCAAAAATAGCATTATAATGAGGTCGACCTGTAATGATGAATTACCTTGCTATGTATGGCATTTATATAAGGTTTATGTCCACAGTTAAGCGTCAACAGCCGTACTGCATCATTGTCCGCCAGAGCCTGCGCGAGTTTGTTACTAGCGTCGGTAAAGTTCCACATCGTGTTGTATGTGTAGTAGGTCGGGAACCAGACGTCATCATTCTTGAAGATCCCTATACCATTGAGGGTTTTAAGCATTTTCATGGACACAACTGAAATGTATAACATGCACTCTATTGCGAAAATATGCCCATGGAATATACAACGATTATTACAACTGCAAAAATTGAAACTTTTCGGTTTTTCCTTGTTTTAATTGAAAATTTTAACTTGAAAAAATTTGATATTTTCCTTGTTTTTGCTCAAAACATAATTGACTGTGGGTATGTGTGAGACTGAGGCAGTTCTAATAAGTACCCACAATTTATGTTATGGATCAAAAATAAGAAAGAAATGTTTACTGTACATCTCAGTTTTACTACATAAAAGTGGGGAGTAATGGGGTATACATTACACAAACATTGTATCCTGCATCAGGAAAACAGGTCCGTGCAATGTATACCCCCTTATACCCCACATTTATATAGCAAAATTGGGGTATGCAGGGGTATACCTATTTTTCTTATTTTTGCACTAAAACATAAATTGTGGGTACTCGTTAGAACTGCCTCAGCGAGGCGGTTCTAACGTGTACCCACAATCTATGTTTTGAGCAAAAATAAGAAAAATATCAAAAATTTTCTACAGAAAATTTTCATTTTTTACAACTTTCAAAATGTATATTGCATGGGCAAGTTTTCATAATGTGAAACACTATTAATATACATGTATCAGTTAATTTATTTTCGTCAAACTGAATAACATTTTCTTACTACATGTAATATTTAAAGGAAACATGTTCAAATAAGCTATGGCTAATGCACATAGTCTTTGGGAAGGGTAAATATGTTCACAAGACTTTTATTTTGTGAATTTTTTGTTTCCAAACTGTTAGCAAGTTCTTGAATTCATACAACTGCAATCATGGAGTCTGTAAAGCTTACAGTAATTCTTATATTAGATTTTTAAATTCTTTAGGCAACCAATTCTCGAATATCAGCAAAAACTAAGTTCCGCAAACATATCTGAACTTACAGTACTTGATAAACAAATAGCATAATTCTGTAAAATGATAAATTCGGTGAGTAAACCTTTCAGTACCAGACTGTCTCTAGGGAAAAAGACTAAGCCCACATGCACTACCACTCCAAGAGGTCAAAGGGATGCATAAACGAATGTATCATAAATTATTGAAATGACAATGACAGAGTAGCGTAAAACATTATTTGGATTTCTCTCGAGTACATGATCTGTTTTATTTATCTGTCCAATCCTGTCCAATTTGATGTATTGACATGGCATTACGAAAACCCGCCTATGCAATATACATGTACTGATTTTTCTTAGGCTATAAAATTGAAAACTTTCAGTCAATTTTTTTTTATATTTTTCTTATTCTTGCTCAAAACAAGGATTGTGGGTGGGTTTTAGAATGATCTTGCTGATCCAATTCTAACGAGCACCCACAATCAATGTTTTGGAGCAAAAATAGAAAAAAAATGTGTATCCCATACTTCCAAGTTTATATATATAGAAGTGGGGTGTAAATGAGTATCCGTTACATGTAAATGTTTGCGTGATAATGATATAGCTCTGTAAGGGGATATGATGATATTAGATCTCCTTACCCACACACTGATTATCCAGAGACAACCGATGCGAACGAGAACAACCAACACAGATGAAATCAATAAGCTACAATCTGATGCGTGGTTACCATTCTGAGCTATGATTAGTTGTTACCATATAGCTATTTCTTGCACACCAGATAGAGAAATCCTACATTTTACCCCCCCCCCCCCCCATGTGAGAAATTCTTATCTCACCCTCGTTATCTTACCCCGGTCGTACCCTGCGTTCAAATGTTCTTTTTTAACACTGGTTGTATAGGACGTCATGTAATTTCGTCGCTAAGCGCACGTCACAATGACGTCAAAACGTTTTAATACAAAATGACGGACGCCGCCATTGTAGCATTTTTCTAGGTAAATAGTATAAGAATGAAGCTTCGCCGCATTACGGCGTGAAAGAAAAAGAATCCATCATTCGTGTCAGGTATGGATAGACAAATCTGTCCCTTGGGTCACAGTTTGGCATCACTCGGCGAGCCTCGTGATGCCAAAATGTGACCCTCGGGACAGATTTGTCTATCCATACCTGACACTCATGTAAGATTCTTATATTGTGTCATATGGCCTATAATTAACTTCAGCCACATTGATTGTTCTCAGTTGCAGTGGTTGTCTCTGGATAAACAGTGTGCACACAAGCAATCTTGTTTTTGGGATTGCCAATCATATTTACCATTAACCAGTCTAAGAAGACTGGTAACAGAAACTGATCATTAGCAGAAGCTGCCTGATCAGGTTTTTGACCATTGCTTTTACAAGTTTAAGCAAAATAAGATCATGATGTGCATGTTTTAATAATTAATGTTACATTTTACACTATGTTCCCGGCAGTCACGGCAGCCCCATTAGCTTGAAACACAGCGTGCCGTGGAAATTTTGTCATATAATTATATATTTCTATGTTTTCAAGATCTATTAAGTGTTGTTCAGTTTTCTCAAATGGCGAGCTGTGTTAGAGATAAGCTGGTGTGACACAGAGGCACAAGGATATTCTTTGGTTATCCCGAGACCTATCATGGTTATAAGCACATAACAACACCGTCTGTCACATTCTGATGCGGTCAGTTGTGTTCTGATCAATGCCTAACACGTTTTGATGTTCCGTCAAGGTCTGCTATGGACAAAACATAGACACCATGCAATTTAAAGTACTTTTGTGCCTGTGATATATGACGACAGCCAGTGAAATGATTTGGGATGTTTCCATGGCCAGTATTAAAGCATTAAGTAAACTGTGTGTAAATCCCAGACAAGAGCAGAGACGATGCAATAGACTGATTGGTTATGGCTCTATTTCAAAACTCAGGAGTCTGGACCTGTCTAATGATACAAGAGGTGATGTGCATGACAGTACAGGTTCTCAAACCTGCTAAACTAATATATGCATCCAACATGGTGGCCGCAAACATCTGATGGATTAAAACATAACAAGACTGGAGCAACAAAATATTGCCATCAAGTCTACTCACCAGCATACCCACAGTCGGCCATACAGTCTCCGACCATCTCACGCAGTGGGGTATAATCCCAGTACATGTCGCCGAGCATTTTCTGTACCCGCATCCCATCCCCACGGTGATAGTCCTCCAGTTTCTCTAGGTGACCCACAATCTCCTTGACCTTGCCAAACAGGTCATCCTCCTGGAAGTACATGTAGGTCAAGGTCAGTCAATGATTTTAATACCAAGTACTGTACAATTTTTCAATAAAAAGGCTTCATGGACTTTCATCATATTCTTGTCCATTTAAAAAGTTTCACTTTCTTTTTTTTTTTTATACATATTTTTATTGACATTGTTTCTTCATAAAACAAGAAATGAAGATGTTCAGTTTATGTAACTTCTGTTGAGTTCAGCTCTTATGGTAAAAGGATCAAAATCCTCCACATTTACTCCGCTTTTGTTTTAGCAAAAAACAAGTTTACCAACCTGTAAATTTTTCAACCTTTCAAACTTGATCCCCTCTTCCCTTTGTTCTCCATTTATGTCTGATGTAACTGACTGCTGCCTCACTATGGATGACTGCTTGGATGGTGATTGGCTGATACCACCTTTGATCTGATTGGCTATTGATGAACTACTCTCTGAGAAATGATTGGATGCTGATGAAAATGCCCTGTGTCCTGATTGGCTGGTGTCATTTGGATCCATTCCTGCTCCATAGGAGTCCTGAAGACTCAGAGGACCATCTGGAAAACAGAAGAAAACGATTGGATGTTATTTTAAAGGTCTAGATCTATATCCTTGCTGATTGGTTGTTAGATTTGTGTTTTGATGGGCAATACATTTGACTCCACTCATTCACAGAAAAACGGGAGACTCAGAGGACTGTCTGAAAAATAGAAGAAAATGATTGGTTGATACTTTTGTATCTGCTTGATGATTGGCTGGATATTGAAATCCATAAATTCATCTGCTCCTGAAGACATCGACGGTCAAAAAAAGAACAACTGCAAATATCAACTCAGAAACAGTACATTTTTGACCATAAAATCTGACGACCTAATACAGGTACCCAGCCAATGCATTTCAAATATGTTCCAACTGAGATTTCCTACTCCCAATGCCCTAAATATTTTTAGGAATAATTAGAGACCCCTTTTTTGAGTTTTTCAGCTCTGAAAGCACCTTCTTTTTCAGTTTGATCAGCTCTAAAAGCACCCACTTTTTCTGAATGCATCCATTTTCCCCAGTTCGATCAGCTCTATAGGTACAACTTTCATGGTTCTATCAGCACTAACGGCACAACTTTTACAGTTCTATCAGCTCTGAAAGCACCCACTTTTTAAGTTTGAGCAGCTGCCTCATACTTCAGCTTTAAGCATTTCATGATGGGATTCCGAACATCTTGATTTGCTAGACATCATTTAGTGTCAAATTTGACTGACGGCTAATAACTGAACTGTCTGGAATTTAGCAGCTATTAAGAAACCTTGCCTACGCAATAAACAGAGATTTTCCTAAGCTGTAAAATTGAAAAATTTATTAGAAAAAGTTCAATATTTTTAATATTTTTGCTCAAAACATTGACAGTGAGTACATGTTAGAACCGCCTTGCTGGGGAGGTTTTTCAACCAGTACCCACAATTTATATTAGTAGAAATTAAAACAAAAAAAAATGTACCGGTATACCCCTGCAGACCCCAGTTTCATTCTATAAAAGTGGGAAAAAAGGAGGTTTATATTTTACAGACATTCATTCTTTTGTACAACTTCAAGGCTACTGACTACAATATTATGAATGGATCATGACAAAGAACTTATCATGTCAATAACATAATTTACACACAAGTTTGACTGACTAACTTACCATCAATAACAGTGTGTGCCACTGAATCCCAATGCGACAAGGTTAAGGACACTTGAGTCTGTGGTCGACCTTTTGACCTTCTCGACCTTGACCTTGACCTCCTAGGGGGCGGGGCATCCAGAGGAAAAGTCCTCTGTCTCTGGAGGATTGGTTTAGGTTCAGAGTGAGACATGAGGTCATAGGTCGAAGCGGCAAGAGTCGCCATTGTGATATCGCAGTGGTATTTATTTTCACCAACCCGAGATAGTGTCAATAGTGTTACACTCATTAAGTGTCAGTGATGTTATACCTGAGACAATGTCAATAATGTTACACTCATTAAGTGTCAGTGATGTTACAATTAGCTACTGTCCTTATGGTGTTATAATATATTTATCAAGTTAAAACATGCTTCACTTATATATATATTGTCACTGTTATGTTAAACCCATTTACTGTCAGTAATGTTACACTCAATAAGTGTCAATGATATTACTCTCATTCAAAATTCAGCAATGTTACACTTATTAAATGTCAGGAACATAATTTTATAAATACTTAATTATTTTGCAAACAGTTTTCAAGACTGCCTTTTATGTAATCTTCTGAAAAAAAAAATCTAATGGAGAAATATCCAAAGGTTCCATCTACCCAACACATACATGAGTGTAAGTCAGCCTATTTCATAGGATTCAAAATTATTCATTCATAAGAAAACAGGACAAATTTCTTTAAAGGACAAAAACACCACTCTCAATTAATAAATAAATAACTGTTTGTCCACTTTTAAACAAGATTTATTTCTTTTTAAAACAGTTAAAGGTTTAAATGCTACCTTTAATAATTGAAACAAGTTTTTGACAAAAGAATATTCTGATTTTTAGTTTTTTTCCCTTTTTGTGCCAATAAAAATCACCAAGTTTAGCATTAGTTATGATATTAAAATCCCGAAATTGGCAAGAAATATTTTACTTACAGTACAACGTTACATCAATATCCAGACATGGCGATCATTCAGTAATCAAGAGAAATAAAACAAAGTTCAAACAGCATACAGACAAAACACGCAAAAAACACACAAAAATCAATTTGTTAATAGATTAAATCTACAATTATTGAACAAGTGCATGATGAATGACATGAATATTCAATGAAAATTACAAATATTTGAACAACCGATGGAATCATATCATCCTTTTATTCCAAGACAGAATCTCAATGCAGCAATCCATGCTTAAAATTTGTTTATAAAATTAACAAATTAATTAAAGTCCAATCCACAAGTCACACAAAAACCCAAACCCCAAAGTCAAAAGATATCCCACATCTGAAGCCCTTAAGTCCAAAGGTAATCCAAATGTTTCCACCCAATGCAAAGATAAACCCATAAACACCAAACATATCCAAATTTATTTCCTTTTTTCGATGACATAGGAGGCACAATTGTTTTTCTTCTATAACAATAGAAAATTGAATTAGAATCCAATTTCATTTCAATTACAGCCGCCACTATAACACAACACATAACACCATCGCTGAAGGATTTGATCCGCAAATTTTCTGAATAGAACCAAGAGCTATAAGCAATACCCAGAGGAACGATAGAAAATAAAGCGGAATATGTAATATACATTAATGTCTAAATATTCACAATTGTACCATATTACCCCTTACAGGAAATGTTATAAGAGCTTAGGACCAGCTTAAGCCAGTTTGAGGTGCTGCATATGCAATAAGACACATTCTTTAGACTATAAAGACACACGAAAGAGTTTTGAGACCATGGATATTTCAATAAAAGAAAACAGAAATTTAGTCGTTCACTTGCTAGCTGCTTGGACACCTTAATGACCCCCTCCCTCAGACAGCCAAGTTTTTTAATTTGCTATAATTTGTTTGCAAAAGGATATTTTTACCATATTTTCACACGAAATGGCTTTTATTTGAAGTTTTTATACAAATTGTGCCAATGATTCCAAATGCTAGCCAGCAATATCCTGGATATAATAACATGGCTGCAAAAATAATTTTTATAGGACAACGAATACAGCAAGTCGATAAGTGCATATAAATGCCAACATAGCTTCATATAATTATCGCTGTGAGATCTGGTTCAAATAAATTAACTTCCTTGTGCATTTCTTTGCATAAAAATGCAATTTGTTTATTTGCTGGTTTTGACCTGGTCAACTATGATGCAGGGTTAAGCCATTTGTAAATGATTTTCTAACCATATCAGCACTAGGTGCATAAGTGACAACTTGCTTTTTCAATGTAGAAAGGCACATAGACTTGCCTATAATGCAAGATTGTGCCAGGTTTGATAGCTATGAGGCAAAGAAAGACATTTCGGAATCATATCCACATGCAGTTTTCATAATAATATGGTAAAAATAAGACACTACTGTCATATTGACATACAAAATTATTGGTTTAATAAAAATAATTGCATTATGGGAAACAGAAGCTATTCATGATCACCCAGAGGCTTGTTCCTAATTCAACTAATCAAAATAATTGAATCATCAAGCACCCCTGGGATCAAGAGAGCAAATGACCATTGGATTATTGGCCGGCAAAGTGCCTTAACCTTTAGCGAAATAGTGCTGTTGGCATTTTTCTCTGAAAGTGTGAAGATCAAGTTTTGTCCAATGAACATAGTCATTCTACCAATGATCAGTCCTAAAACCATGTGGCCTCCAAAGTGAATGGCCATCTTTTTGGGAAAGAGCTACTCATCTGAATGACTGTTTCCTCTCTTTGTATCAGGACTTTGGCTCTGTTTGCAGCAGTTCCAGTCTTTGCTTACTTTTTTACTTCCCTAGATTTATGACTATGCCGACCTCAGCCTACTTAAGAAGTTTATCACTATTAGTGCCTACTCTTTTGGCAGTACATGCATTTATAGCAGACAACGTCTGAGACAGCAAAAATAATCAACTGTTGATCTTAACTTCCATTGGCAACAGCTATGGTCAATTTCATGGATGGTATTTATCTGGACTGTTCTTGGGCAAGACTCCCAAATAAAAGGTAGATTATCGGTACTTTGTGAAAATTTCTTCATCCTTACTGACAAACACTCTTCTTCAAGGAACAGAAAGAATGGTTGCAGAAATATTTTCATGACTTTTTCATGTGATTAGCATGGAGATCAATCTCTGTTCCGCTTCATTATAAACTAAAAACATCTCAGGTCAGTCATTCTAATCATCCTGTCCAATGGTCAGTTTACCAATACTTGGTGTGTATTCTTTCACCATTAACTGACAGCCCAGTTGAACAGGAAGAACTTTGTAATGAGGTTCAACACCCAGTCAACAATTTTTCAGTCATCTCGAGATGAAGCCAATGCTTCCTGGGTATTTACCAGTACTGTGGTTAGTTAATGTTTCTTGCTCAATGACACAACACAGTGGAGATCGAACCCATGACCTCTCAGTTCATTAGTAGGGTCCAATGCTCTACCACCAGACCACCATGCTGCACTAGAAATATTTTCATGAAAAAAATCTTCACAAATATGAGCACACCAGACATCAGGTCCCAAGGTTGTATAACTTTTTTCATGCTCAATTCAGCTGAGCATAAAATTTAAACTACTCATAAATACTGAAATAGCGGAAATAAATGGGAATTTCAGATTTAAATCACCAAAGCCAGCTGTAATTAATCCTGCTGATAAAAGTTAAAATGCCAACAACTGCATTTTAACATTTTGTTGGCATTTTAACATTTATAAGCAGGATAATTTTAGTCTCAGCTGAGTTGAGCATGAAATTTTTTTATAACCTTTGGCCTGACCGATCTATTGCCATTTGCTTAGCATTTTAGCAGCCTCACTACTGGCCAAAAGGAAACTCAAGCCTGTCAACGTTTTACAATTTAGATAATAATACATGTACTACCATTGTTGGCTGTTGTTACATTTCTATCTCAGAAAAGCTAGGTTTTAAAAATAATTTGTGGTGAATATCCAGTCTATATACCTGTGATGCAATCAAATTTCTTACAGCATAGATTGATGCAACATCTCACAACATGAAACAAAATGGGGTGCAATGAATGAAAGCCAGATTGATTGGGTGACAACGTACAGCAAAGAGTGCATTGCCTCACTGTAGGTTGTTCCCCAACCAGTCTGGCTTCTAATCACTGCACTCCATTTTGTGCTGTGTCATATGATGTTGCATCAGTCTGCACTGTAAGAAATTTGGTTGCATCATGTGTATATTGGGAGTATCTTACCTGACCAGGATATGTGTCTTGTCTTTTTCACTTTTTCTGTTTCCATGATAAAATCGATATTTCTCAACAAATAGCATATACACAAGTTATACTACTCAAAATTAAAAAGGTTTACTTTCTCTATTTGCATGATAAAACAATTATAGTATACAAAATATACGTTCAAGTTCACAAAATTGTCTATTCTGCTCAAAAGTAAATTGTCATTCTACCATACTGCCTGACATTCTGCACCATTTAGGGGCCAAATATAAGCATTTTTGTTAGCTCCACGCAGAGAAATGTCTCTTGTATGTGAATAAGTTAGAATTCCATGTAAAACACCCAAAGATTATGAGCATATTAGTGCTAATATTACTGAACCATGGAGAATGAACTTAAATCAAAGATCCGTTCAAAATATGGAGCACATGAAAAATCACACAACAAATTTCATTCTAAATATGTCATATTTATGAATATTCTGCTAATCATGAAATAAAATGTATCAATTTTTCATCTTCACAGTTTTTTTATTTATCCATTAATCCAGTCATAGTTTTTTCATTGATTTTTGAGAGATAAAAGTAATCCGCATTTAATGATAGATGCATATCTCCCTAGCGGACTTCATTCATTCATATTGCAGATGCTTCTTTAAAATGTCAATCAATTTTTGATGTTTTCCATAATTAATTTTCACCATATTTCCATTACATTTCTTGCAGGATTGCATCACTTAATTCCCAATGGAATTTAAATTTCTCACTGTTTATGATTTCAAGCTTTTGGTATTGTATTTCTACTTTTTGTTCAGAATTTTTTCTATGTCTTGCATTTTTCTCATAATATAATGTTCCTTAAAGTGTCAGACAATACCCTAAATAAGTGCAAACAGTTTAGGTTTTGAAGCAAGGGAGCTTATATAATTCCCATACTGTCAGTTTTCAGTCACCTATGAATCACTTGAAAATATAGCTAAATTACATTAATTCATTTTGGCTCCATGTTGCCAAATCTGAATTAAGGGTCACTGATTAGGCTTTAGTAGCCGAAACTGCAGTATGGCCCATTCCCTTTCTCATTTATGCTCATTGCTCTTAAAGGATCTCAGTTTTAACTTCTATTCTGAATTTTATGGTATCTACCAATTTTAGTCCATAACTTTTAACATGCACTTAATCATCATTTATCAAACTGCTTTTAGGTAAATAACACATTTCCGAAAACAATTCCATGCTTAATAATGCATTATTTTTTGTCTGATGTCTAAGATAAATCATGAGTTTGTCATTTGACCTTTGTTTCAATTCCAATGTGGTCACAAGTAACATGCCGAAAACTTGCCTATGCAATGTACAGAAATTTCTTTTATAGATGTAAAAAAATTTTTTAACATTTTACTCTAAACATTGATTAAGGGTACACGTTAGAACCGCCTCGGCGAGGCGGTACTAACGAGTACCCGCAATCTATGTTTTGGATCAAAAATAAGAAAAATTGTGTACCCCCGCAGACCCCTGTTTTTCTGTATAAAAGTGGGGTTTAAGGGGGTATTCATTGCATTGACATGTTATCCTGATGAGATATGTGAATGTCACAAAAACAGAGACCTAAATGCACTGAATCCATATTAAATAATACAATTTGCTTCCGAGGGAAAAAATCCAGATTTTTGCACTCATAATAGTATATGCAACATTAATTGAGCCGCGATGCAAGAAAACCTGTCTTCGAGGTTTTCCACCAGGTCTGACATAAACTGGCCTGTACAGTTACAAAAGAAGGCTAGAAGCTTGAAATTTGGGATT
Source organism: Rugalucina vietnamica (assembly GCA_964017185.1). Taxonomy (NCBI): domain Eukaryota; kingdom Metazoa; phylum Mollusca; class Bivalvia; order Lucinida; family Lucinidae; genus Rugalucina; species Rugalucina vietnamica. The sequence goes on from OZ024885.1 coordinate 19,327,628, forward strand.
TAAGTGGAGGAGGAATTGTACTATCCGTGTAGCGAAAACAAAGGTGCTGGTCAGATGTGCATACTGCACAGCTGATCTGCGCCTTTGTTTTTGCATAGGCAAAATCTGTTTTCTCATGACGCAGCTCAATTATAGACATACACAGATACACCAATCTTTAGCTTATAAATCATTCATTGAGGGCAATTATCTTCATTATTTACTTATTATTCAATAATTGTTGATGGAAAAAGTACCGAATATGAGTAGGGATGACAAAATCATTATCCTGACTCATAGGCATACTGCCTACGGTTTTACCTATAAGACTTACAGAATTTTATCAAATATGGGTATGATAGCCATTATGGTCATGTGACCCAGGTACCAGAAAAACTTTTTTTGTACATCCGAGAAGAAAATATCAGTACATCAGGTTTTGGTAAGGGGTAGAAATTCTTTTCTTTCACATACCCCTGTCTAAAAGATAGAATTATCCCGTTATTCATTGGTGGTGCACAAATCTTATCTTACACTGCTGGTTTGGTTGCTCATACAAGACAAGAAAAGCACGCCAATAAATTTGATCATTTCTACGTCTTTTGGCAATTCAACAAAAATGGTGTTCAGCAAAACTAGACAAAATAGGTGTGAATTGACAGTAAATGTTCTTGAATCATGCTCCTTTGAAAATAAAAACTGATCAAAACTACATCTTTATTGACTTTAACAACGATTTATTTACATTTGATCTCATTTCCGTAATATACACAACGTCATCAGAGGTAGGCCTAAAACATGGTACCAGGTGACTTTACCGGTAAAATGAATTTAAACGGAGTATGTAAGAAAAAGAATCCATCATTGGTGTTCAGTGGAGAAAGGAAAATCCCAACACTCAGGTCCACCGTTCAAGTGGGAAACTTGGCGAGCCTCGTTTCCCACTGGAATGGATGGACCCTCGGGTTGGGTTTGGACACCCATGATGGATTCTATTTACCTATCCCTGGCTGTCTGACCCTGAGTTGACGTGTTCCTTTTTAACATTGGTTGTATAGGACAGCACGTAACTTCGTAGTTAAGTGCACACATCACAACAACGTCAGCAATGTTCTGTTTCAAAATGGCTAATGTGATTGCAGTGTTTTTCAATGTAAATGTTATGAAAACCAAGCTTCGCAGCATTAAGGCCTGCAAGAAAAAGAATCTGTCATGTGTGTAAGGTACGGGTAGACAAATCTGTCTCTCGGGTCACAGTTTGGCATCACTCGGCGAGCCTTGTGATGCAAAAGTGACCCTCAGGACAGATTTGTCTATCCATCCCTGACATTCATGAAATATTCTTACAATCATTTTAAATGTCTTGTCTGACAAGTCATTCTATGATGCTAAATTCAAAAACAGTGCATTCATTCCAGGGGCCAAGTTGATGAGTTTATACCAGTCTTCCTTCTACCCATCCAAATTGTATCAGATATGCTTTGAGCCCTTCTAAACAGAGTATAAGAAACTGCGGGTAATTTGAAAATATGCCCATACAGAATTGTCAGAGGATCTGACTATAGCCCCGCTTCTGAGCTTTTTGCCAGGTTGAGAAAAACAATGACGGGCAAATTCCCAAGCTATATCTTGTTAATATTGATGCACATAAAAAGATTGGTCAGATTCTGTCAATTTGTTCTGTCATAAATCAAGGGCTGTAACTCCCTCAATATTTTGCAAAAAATGGCAAGCAACAATCCCAAGCTAGATCTTGTCAATGTTGATGTGCATACAAAATTTGGTTAGATTCTGTCAATTTGTTCTGAAGATATTGAACGGAAACGAAATTCTGACATCAATAAAGGGCAGAAACTCCGTCAAAATTTGGCGAAAAATGACGGGCAACAATCCCAAGCTAGATCTTGTCAATATTGATGTGCATACAAAATTTGGTCAGATTCTGTCTATTTGTTATCAAGATATGGAGCGGAAACGAAATTCTGACGTCAGTCAAGGGCCGTTACTCCATCAGAATTTTGCGAAAAAATTATGGGCAACAATCCCAAGCTAGATCTTGTCAATGTTGATGTGCATACAAAATTTGGTCAGATTCTGTCAATTTGTTCTCATGATATTGAGCGGAAATGAAATTCTTATGTCAATCAAGGGCCGTAACTCCGTCAAAATTTGGCGAAAAATGACAGGCAACAATCCCAAGCTAGATCTTGTCAATGTTAATGCACATACAAAATTTGGTCAGATTCTGTCAATCGGTTCTCAAGATATTGAGCTGAAACAAAATTCTGACAGCAATCAAGGGCTGTAACTCCGTCAAAATATTGCGAAAAATGACGGGCAACAATCCCAAGCTAGATCTTGTCAATGATGATGTGCATACAAAATTTGGTCGAACGGAAACAAAATGTTCACGGAATGACGGAACCACGGAATCACGGAACCACGGAAGGACAGGGTGAATCCAGTATAGCCCCACTTTTCCAAAGCGGGGCTGTAAATACATACTTTCCAAGGCCAAAAAAAATGAAAAAAAAAAAAAAAAAAAAAAAAAAAAAAAAGTAGAAACAATTTGACATTTTTCTTGTGTTTGCTCAAAACATTGATTGTGGTTAGGCATTAAAACTGCCTCGCTGAGGGTATACGTTTCACGGACATGTTTTCCTGATTCCAAAACAGAGTTAAGAACTGTGTTAGACAGTGGTAAAATGTTGTGGTTGAGTTTCTTGTTTAATATCTCACTAACAGCTAAGGTATTGCGGAAACAGGAACTTGATTTAAATTTCATCCGAGAAACTGTAGACCTCTACTAGCATCAAGCCCCTGGCCCATGTTTCACAAGGCAAGTGGCTTAACCATGACATGATAGATTTTCTGAGGGCAGAATTAAAAACAGTTTTCTTACAAAAATCACCATCTGTCTCGTTCCTCAGTTTGTTAATGACTTGTTTTTTCCATATACGACAGACGAGCTAAGCACAAATTCATTAAAAATGTCATTAACAAAAACACTATAGAAAATAATAAATATTACCTTTGCTTCCTTCTCCAGGCATTTATTTCCACTAAAATATTGGTCTCTCCTACACACCTCTAGGGAAATAAGAATATTCCACGTCCCCACTTTATTTGACACGGAGACAATGTAGTCCGAGATTTATTGTTATGTCATCAAAAACAAATAAAGTATAGTTCTAAAAATTCTGATTTTTCAGGGAATAATTAACCTACAATTTAAGGGATGTATTCTACTTCTTACAAGACAGGCAATAAAATTACCTCCCTTGACAATTAGATTACTTCCCTTTAAAGCACTGGTCATTAGATTTAATAAATTATGTTCATTTTCTCTGATTCAGAAGTGAATAATTAGAATATATACGCCATTTTGTATGGAATAAAAGAATCACCACTGCGCCGCCTCCCACTACAAAACATAGGTCCTGTTCTGAGATGTGTCTCGGCACAATTTCTGAAATAGTTACTAATAATCACAAAAAATCTAAATCCAATTGCACAGCAATTAACATCCGATTTTTCACAAGTCAAATATGGCATTCAATCAGCTCATTTATCTTCAACCCGCTGTTAGAAACAAATTCAGATAACTTAAATAAATGATAACTAAGTGGCAAATTTGATCCATCCAAAAATTCGAGATTCCTAAGCTCTGTATATATGCGTGACAAAGCCAGGAATAAAGCTATAATACAAGAGGACCCGCTTTTTGCATCTGAAAACATGAGAGCCCAAATTGGCTGAGGATACTTCTTTGTGGACAGAATTGTCTCTTGTATTTCCCAATTCTAAAATTTTAGCATCTGGCGATGTTCTGTGGTTATATTTTAAGCCCAGTTCAAGTCAGACCTAGTCGGAAATTTGCTCATGTGACAGCTCAATTTATATTTTCATCAACTGCCGGAATAGATTAATCAATACAATTGGCCTTATTCTTTATGATGAGAGGTTTGATCACATGTGCGATATGAGCCGTGGTGCGAGAAAAACAGTTTTCCATGTTTCCGACCAAGTCTTACACAAACCGGGCTGTGCAGTTCGCGGAAGGAGGCTAACAACTTAAAATTTCAGATTTAAGAAGAAGAAGGATTATACTATCCATGTAGCGAAAACAAAGGCGCTGATCAGCTGTGCAGTTACTGCACAGCTGATCTGCGCCTTTGTTTTTGCATAGGCCAAAATCTGGTTCTATTATGAAGTGGCTCATATCAAACCTAACCAATTTGCAGCAATGTCCAATTTTTAGTTGCAGATGAATAATTGGAAAAGAGATCCACTGGAACAGAAGAGTCAAAAGAATATACCAGTAATAATGCCACAGAAATCTGTTTAATGGCATGATGTGAAATCTGTGCATGAGAAATAAATGGCACCAACATCAACATCCCTTAATTGCCTTGCCCTAAGGATGAGCTCAACTCTATTCTCCAAAAAATAAAACTGTGCATTGTGGAGTCATAAAGAACATGAATATGTCTGATTTTGTGTGAGTTAGTGCATTGAGTTTACAATCAATAGCTAAGTTCATGTCGGGGTAGTCAATTATCCAAGCCACACTGTTCCTTGGCTAGCCTCCCAGAGGCAGGTTACCACTACTCAGTGCATATTTCTTTCTCCACTAACTGAGAAATGTTTTTCTTATATCATGCCAGAAAAAGAAAAATTGAAATAATTTCATGACTGAATCCAAATAAAAGAAATGTACTGGTCTTGAGAATCAACAATTTGTGAATCCTCATAAAAGAAATGTAATGTCTTGAGAATCGACAATGAATGAATCCTCATAAAAGAGATGTACTGGTCTTGAAAATCGACCATGGGTGAATCCTCATAAAAGAAATGTACTGGTCTTGAGAATCTACCATGGGTGAATCCTCATAAAAGAAATGTACTGGTCTTGAGAATCTACCATGGGTGAATCCTCATAAAAGAAATGTACTTGTCTTGAGAATCTACCATGTGTGAATCCTCATAAAAGAAATGTACTGGTCTTGAGAATCTACCATGGGTGAATCCTCATACAAGAAATGTACTGGTCTTGAGAATCTACCATGGGTGAATCCTCATAAAAGAAATGTACTGGTCTTGAAAATCGACCATGGGTGAATCCTCATAAAAGAAATGTACTGGCTTGAGAATCTACCATGGGTGAATCCTCATACAAGAAATGTACTGGTCTTGAGAATCTACCATGGGTGAATCCTCATAAAAGAAATGTACTGGTCTTGAAAATCCACCATGGGTGAATCCTCATAAAAGAAATTTACTGGTCTTGAGAATCGACCATGGTGAATCCTCATAAAAGAAATGTACTGGTCTTGAAAATCGACCATGGGTGAATCCTCATAAAAGAAATGTACTGGTCTTGAGAATAGACCACCGCGGGTGAATCCTCATAAAAGAAATGTACTGGTCTTGAGAATCTACGATGGGTGAATCCTCATAAAAGAAATGTACTGGTCTTGAGAATCTACAATGAGTGAATCCTCATAAAAATAATGTACTGGTCTTGAGAAACGACATTGGTAGAATTCTCATAAAAGAAATGTACTGGTCTTGAGAATCTACGATGGGTGAATCCTCATAAAAGAAATGTACTGGTCTTGAGAATCGACCATGGGTTAATCCTCATAAAAGAAATGTACTGGTCTTGAGAATCGACCATGGGTTAATCCTCATAAAAGAAATGTACTGGTCTTGAGAATCGACAATGGGTGAATCCTCATACAAGAAATGTACTGGTCTTGAGAATCGACCATGGGTTAATCCTCATAAAAGAAATGTACTGGTCTTGAGAATCGACCATGGGTTAATCCTCATAAAAGAAATGTACTGGTCTTGAGAATCGACAATGGGTATGCTTTGTAATGAATCGGACAGTCTTAATTTTGCAATGCTAAACAGTAATTACATGTATCAGTGAGTTGGACTCCAAATAGAGAGGTCCTCGGTTTAAACCCTACCTCAGTTAGATCAAATCCGTAAGCTAGGCACATCGATTTATTCCCGACAGACTGATCGCACAACCCCATCCAGACATAACTGAGAAATTGTTGGCAGGGATGTTAAAAATCAATACAGTGGGAGGCTTTATTTTGCACCCACATTAAGGATGATGCAAAACTTGTCTATTTTACTGAAACCAGAGAAGTATACTAGTTTCACCATAGGAAGTGTGCATTTGTCACAATTTATTTTTGCAAATTCTTTTTCTAAACAATAATTGCTTGCAAAAATAAATTGGCTAACAGTATCTTATCTGGCATACTTATGAACCAGCCTGCCTCACCTGTTTTCCCATCTGTTCTTCTGCTGATTCTGACATTCTTTTGTTGTCTGTTAGCTAATGCGTCCTGGGACCTGAGCGGCCTATTAGTGTAATTAAACCTTCCAGCCATGTGAGCATGTGGTTTTTCATTCTGCTTTGTGCCGATGTGCTTGGTTTGTCGGTCATCTCTTACTGTCATTTCTGCTGACTGAGGATGTTTCTGTGTTCTGTAGTTATCCCTATTCTCAATTTGTCTTTTTCCTTGAAATTCTGGCTTAGTTCCATCTCTTCTCACTGACTCATTAGGTATATAATATTTTTCATCAATGCTTCTGTGAGTACCTCTGTCATTAACACTTCTTTGTAGTTCATAGTCATAGCCAAATTTATCAAATCTAGTATCCCTATCAAAACTTAATTGTTTCCCTTGTGTATATCTTGTATTTTCAGCGGTCTTCAGGATGTTCCTTCTTTTTGGCATATTATTATTTATACTTTCAGCCTTTTTTGTTGAGTCACTCTTTCTTTCAACATAATCAGCATCCTGCTCATTTAAACTCATGATTTTCTTCTGTGGCGTGACTATGCTCCTTCCGGAAAAGGTCTCTTCAGTCTTATTTTTTTCAATCTGTGATTGTTGAATGATTTTGCCACTGTCTGCATACCTTTCTTTGTAAGTATCCTTTATTCTGTCTTGCCTGAATTTCTCTCTGTCATCATTCTTCATTTGTCTAAATTCTTCTCTATCATTTCTTATATGTCCAGACTGATCCAAGTACAAATCCTTTTGCTTTTTGCTAGTAACATTATTCCTTTCCCTGCTTATTGATTTCCTCTGACTCACATTGTGTGATAAAACTAAATCTGACTTGTATGTATCATCAGGAGTTGCAGTTATTTTTCTGTCATTGGCATCTTCTGTTGATTCTGAGTGATCATCAGATGCATATTTTGTACTTGCTTCACTGTAACCAGCCTCAGAGGGTCCAGATGTATCATTATCTTCATCTGAAACACTTTTGTTTATTTCGTCATCTCCTTCTTTTACAAGTAACTTTTCACTAAATCCTTCTTTTATTTTTAATTCATCTCTATCACTAAGTATTTCAGCGTCATTCACAACTCTATCTCTATTCAAATCTCTGTGATACAATGTATCTCTTGCATCTTCGCTGACTTCACTATCAAATGATGAAGTACTTCTATCTTGACTGTCTACTTTAGCATTTTCAAATTCTTTCTTTCCAGTCAATTTCTTTTCATCAAAACTTTCTTCAAAACTTCCTCCTTGTTTTTCAGCATAAAGTTCAGTCTCTGGTGTAAAACTGTCCCTAGTTTCAGGAGCATAAACATGGGTATCTGGTTCTAAATTCACATTGTCTTTATCATATATTTCATGTTCTGCTTTTGTTTTCTCTATCATATTACTTGCCATGTCTTGCTTGTGTTGTTGTTCTAAAATGACATAAGGGTTTCCATTTTCAATTTCGTTTTCACCACCAATGTCAAGCTTTTCTGCTTTCCTGATTGTTTCAGTGTTTAAACCTTGGATTGCATCCAGTACATTTTCTTCAGCTTTAACCGCTTCAATAACATCTCTATATGAACCTCTATGCATTTGGTTATTTTCATAGAAATCATCCAAATTTTCACGAAGCAGATCAGTGCCAGTAAAATCATCATCATTATTATCTAAATCTAGACTACCATGCTTGCTGTTTTTATCAACTTTGTCATATTCTTCCAGGTTATCTACATCATTAGCCTCATCCCGTATGTTTTCATCAATATCAGTTCCAACATTAGCATCTAAAATGTCATCATCAGTACTAGCATTAATATCTTTTTCAAGATGACCAACATAATTGTCTATACTTATGTTTTCATCCACGTATGAATGTTTACCGGTATCTAATTCTTCAATATAAATATTATCAGTATACGCAGTCCCAGTATTTTCACCCAAGTCATCAGTATACACAACTTTTTCTATAAGATAATCAGCTCTCAGTTCTTCATCAGTTTGAGTACCAATATCCAGCTTTTCCTTATCCTCTTCAAGAATATCATCAGTAGAAACATCCACTGTGTTTTCATCACTGTCATCATCACTGACGACCTTCTCCAGGAGATTATCAGCAGAGTCACCTCCAAGTTCTTTATCAGTATGAGAACATGAATCCAGAAGATCATCTGTTAGCTTATCTTCTACATTTTCCTCATCAGAATCAAAACTAGGATACTGCATGTATTTAAGAACAGGTCCAATCTCTAGCTCAAGGTAGTCTACCCATGGTTCTATCTCTACTGTACTTTCTTCTACATTTACATCCATTATTTTGTGCTTTAACTGTTATATGTTTTCTTCATCAAGTAGGTTTGAAGGTTTATCATAGTTAAAGTACCGGTATGTCTCAGAATTCTTATATCGTCACTTTGTTAAATCCACAAATTAGTCCTGTAACATGCTACATGTCAACCCCTTCCGCAATGAATCTTACAGGATTGTGATCATTTCTGCCGTAAGTCTTACTACTTTGAAATATCATTTTCTGTTAATGCTTATTGCAACCTTTGCATTGCTGGAACAATTTGTGAATATCTGCTTGTGATCACGGACTTGTAGTCAGAATAGAAGTTAATGCATGTGCTGTAAACACAAGCTATCTTGACAGTTACTCAGCAGTTTTATGCACATGTTCTTTAATTGAAAGTATTGTGTTCCCACTGACAGAAAACCATGTAAAATAAGTATAATGTTCTGGAGTATGTAACACTAAATCCCCATGGTAGCACATTTATGTTTATTGCTATTCACAAATTGATCTCAAGCCAAACTCAATTAGACAATAAGTCATAGGGAGTCAGTATTTAGGAGTCAATATAAATATGAACCCACCATTGGCATGAGAAAACTGGATTTTCGCATAAGCGAAAACAAAGGCACAGATCATCTGTGAAGTCACTGCACAGCTGATCATGCAGTGCCTTTGTTTTTGCTACACTGACAGAACAGTCCTTTTTCTATGTATATCCAAAATTTCAAGCTTCTTAGGCTGCTTCTGTGACTGCACAGCCAGGTTTGTGTCAGTCCTGGTCTGAAACCTGAAGACCAGTTTTCTTGCCTCATACTCAGAGACTTCTAGTCCAGCCCTATTAGTTTCAGAAATTAGATCGAGGCCCCACTTATCGCCCAGTCTACCCATGATGCAACCAAATTTCTTACAGCACAGATTGATCCAACATCACAGGTCACATGACTGGTGTGGTGATTGGAAGCCTGATCAAATGGGCAACAACTTACAGCAAAGCAATATCACATTACGAAAACTTGCCCATGCAATAAACAGAGATTTTTTTCAGCTGTAAAAATTGAGAATTTTCAGCTGAAAAAAATTGATATTTTTCTTATTTTTGCTCAAAACATAGACTGTGGGCACACGATAGAACCGCCTCGCCGAGGCGGTTCTAACGAGTACCCACAATATATGTTTTGGAGCATAAATAAGACAATTAGGTATATCCCTGCAAACCTCTTTTTCTATATAAAATTGGGGTATATGGGGGTATACATTACACGGACATGTTTTCCTGATGATTTGGCAACAACCTACAGCAAGGCAATGAAATTTTTGGTGTATGCTGTTGCTCTATCAACCAGGCTTTCAATCACTGCCTTCCATTTTGTCACTTGTAGTGTGATGTTGCATCAATCTTCACTGTAAGGTATTTGTTGCATCACAAGAATACAGGGTGAATTATAGGCTGTAGGAACTTAATTGCTTGATTACAAATTCAATATCACAACTTAGTCACTAACATGTGCATGATTTTGCATGCTGGGCCTTATTATTAAACACAACATTTTCATGATTGTCCATCAAGTTGTGCCCATTTCCAGCCTTTGAGCCACCGCATGAGAAAAGCAACAATTTGCATAGGCGAAAACAAAGCCGCAGATCAGATCAGCTGTGCAGTAAATGCACAGCTGATCAGCGCTTTTGTTTTCGCTGCACGGATAGTACGATCCTTCTTCTTCTTAAATCCCAAATTTCAAGCTTCTAGCTTGCTTCTGTGAATGTACAGGCCGGTTTGTGTCAGACCCTGTCGGAACCCACATTGTTGGTTTTCTCATGCACAGGCTCATTTATTTTGGTGTAATTCCCATGGCCTAACTGCACATCTCCAAAAGATGCATCATTCTCTTAAATCTGATTTCTGAATTGAATTGGAAATTGATATGATGAAGTGTCGACAAACAATATTAAGCGAGAAACAAATTAATCCATTAATTCCGTCTATCAGTCTGCTGTCAAAGAGACACAGAGAGCGTATTCCGTGAAACTTGCCCATGCATTATATAGAGATTTTTTTCAGCTGTAAAAATTGAAAATTTCAGCAGAATTTTTTTTAATATTTTTCTTATTTTTGCTCAAAACATAGATTGTGAGTACATGTTAAAACCGCCTCGCCGAGGCCATGCGCGGATCCAGAAATTTTCATGAGAGGGGGTTCAACGAAAATGGTAATTTTTTGTCACAGACGAAGGGGGATCAAACCTCCAAAAAATCCCAAACTTACCTTTTTTTAGGTAAATTTTTCAAATTCCAGGGGGGGTCCGGACCCCCGGTCCCCCCCTCTGGATCCGCGCAAGGAGGCGGTTCTAAAGAGTACCCACAATCTATGTTTTGGAGCAAAAATGAGAAAAATAAGTATACCCCTGCATACCCGAGTTTTGCTATATAAAAGTGGGGTATGAGGGGGTATACATTTCATGGACATGTTTTCCTGATGGTGAAATTTTCAACAATAATCATTGGAATTCCTCCTATGAAAATAAATGTTGTCAGTACTTGTTTTAAGCATCTCAGCAAAAGGATTCTTATGAGTACCCACAATATATTTTATGAGGAAATAACAAAAAGTTATAATGTTCTAATTCATCAACCACTTTCCATAACTGTCTGTTATTCCGCATCAAGGAAATAAAAACTTTTCACAACTAGTAATCAATAGGCATAGAGCTACAAACTTTGCCTAAAAGTTCCGGGACAACAAAATTTCCGGGAAAAACGTGCTTACTCTCGTTAATTATCACAAAATTCATCAAGTTTTTCCACAGATATTGTCATCTAGTACATTGCAGTCATGTCATTGATAAATGAGCAACGAGGCGAGAAAATCGGTCTACGTGGGTTCCACCCTGGTCCAACACGAACTGGCCTGTACAGTCAAAGAATATGGCTAGAAGCTCGAAATTTTGGATTTAACAAGAAGAGGGATTGAACTATTTGTGTAGCAAAAACAAAGGCACCAATCAGCTATGTATTTACTGCACAGCTGATCTGCCCCTTTATTTTCGCAGTTATCTCAGCGGCTCAAATGGGACTACATCAAAACATGCGTCAATCAATTATGATGATTGCTGAGCAATTTTCTTGCTTTTTTTGTTTTTCTCCGACAGTCCTGAATATCCATGAAATAAAAGCATAATTAGATAAACTCAATGCAAAAGCCTCTTAAAATCTCACTTTTACAATGTTGCGTAGCCAGTTAATAAAACACATTGAGCAGAAAAATAAAAGAGAATTTCAACCAACATCTTTTCAGGTCTTTTAGTTTTATTAAGATATATCCCTAATGGAACCAACAAAGTTCTGTATAAACAATAAGTGTCCCAAATTACTGATACAGCAAGCACATGAAACTTTGTCAAAAACATCAAACAGTCAGAAAGGTCTGATTTTAAAGTATTTAAAGAATGTACCAGACAGCAAGTTTACAATAATGTCAGGAAGGAGCTATCACTTCCTGGGAATTAACCAGTACTATAAGGAGTCTTGCTCAGGGAAACAACCTGGTAGTGGTAACACTGTTCAAAACAAGTGGGACTGCTAGAATTGAAGTTCTACACTCTACCACAATGTTTGATACAGTTCCAAATGCAGATTCTGAAGTGAGCATCAAAATTTCACATCTGAAATCGAGGCCTTTCATGAAAATAATTCATGTGAAATTGGCAGCAAGGAGCATGATGACACATGTCTGATGTTTCTCCGATCTATTGTTCATCAACAGTGCAAGTTACACACGCTTTCTGATGACCGAATTTCAGACAAATACGAAAGATAATAATTTGAGGCATTTCCAGGAAAACTTGATCACAACTTATTGAAATTAATTGATTACCTCAAAATGAATTTATTTTGTCTGTCCCTCATGGGATATGTCGTATAACAATGAATGTTTTTGCTTCTAGAGAATTTCATGCACCATTCATATGCCACTGCATTTCACAGAATTATAAGGGACAGAACATATAAGGATTTTACAATGGAGCTCAATACTGACTCCATTTGCATAGCAGAGCCCAAAAGTGTATTACACCTCAACCTCTTTATAACACTATTGTTGGGTCCAAGCCAATTTCTGTGTTAACTATCCAAACCCTGTTATAACGAGAGTAAAATGTATAGACATATATAGCAAATATAGTCCAATTGGGGTCCAACAGTGATCAGTGTTATATCCAAAACCGTGTTGTAATGAAGCGTGTTATAAAGAGGTCCAGGTGTATAAAAATTTGTGTATAATAGAACTACTGCAGATGAGGGTGAGGTTAGGTGTCTGTAAAAACTGTCTAAGCCCCGTTGTAATTTTATATTACAGATCATTTGAAGGCGATACTTCTGTTGCGGTTGTATTTGTTTTATGTTTGGATTCAAGTTTTTGTGCTGTTTGAACCTCATGTACATTTTCAGATTTTTAGTTAAGTTCGGGTAACTAAGTGGGCACCTTTTGGGAAATAGCTGCTCACTCAGCTTACGATATGCTTTCTAAGTATAAGTACCTAATTGTCAATTTAGTTTTTTCCCACCTCAATTTTTGGAGTGGGAATTTCTTCCTGATTGCACCTTTTCCTGATCATTGCCTACTTGTATCTTTTTTTTGAACCAATTTCTGTTTTTAGGAATTTGTTAGCAGTTTAAATTTTGTGCTCAGCTGAGCTGAGCATAAAAATGTTTTATAACTCAACTGTGAAGAGCTTGTATTTTCTCAAGGCACTAAGGCACTAGCTCAAATTACCAATTCTCTCATGTACCAGAGAGAAATTAAGAAAAATACCAATAACATCATTATTGTTCTAAGCTATTCATTTGATTGTTTTTATGAGGGGGTAGTCCCAAAGAGGTTTTCTGTTTTATGAGCAGAACTTACTTATTTGGGCACTTTGTTGATTAAACTGGATAGGACTGATAAACAGTGGGTATGATTCAGCAATGCAAGCAAAAAAACAAACACACAAAAAATGTTCTAGTATAGTCATATGACAGCAATGAATGTTTGTTTGTTTTGAGGTTAAACATCCAAGTCAACAATATTTCAGTCATGTCGGGACGAAGCCACCACTTGGGTTTTAACCAGTACTTACTGGGGAGTTAATGGGTCTAGCTCAAGTTCACCAGTGGTGCTGCCAATGGGGTTCACTGAGTCACCGTGCTCCCCTTGAATCACCTCAATGTCCAACATATTTGTAAAAGGATATATTGGCCAATATACCTCACCTACTTGATGGAAAACGAAAGTGAAAAGCTTGCCCAGAAACAGTCAGTCAGTTCAGTTCAGTTCAGGCCAGGCCCGGCCATGCCCAGACAGACTGGACTGGACTAGAATGACTCAGGTCTGGTCCGGTCCGGTCCGGTCCGGTCCAATCCAGTTCATTCCAGTCAGTCAGTTTATCAATCAATCAATGTATACAAACATGGTAAACATGTACATGGTATTATCATACATACCTTTCAACAAGCACATCAATGGCGTGAATCCTGCATTAAAACACATTTTGAGCCTCCTTAATCAGAATTTATTTCCGTTGCCATCCTCAGAATGTCCTGAGATTTTGTAATGTTTCATCAGGAAAACATGTCCGTGTATTGAATACCCCCTTAAACCCCACTTTTATATAGTAAAACTGGGGTATGCAGGGGTATACCTGTTTTTCTTATTTTTGCTCCAAAACATAGATTGTGGGTACTCGTTAGAACCGCCTCGCCGAGGCGGTTCTAACGTGTACCCACAATCTATGTTTTGAGCAAAAATAAGAAAAATATCCAATTTTTTCCAATGAAATTTTCACTTTTTTAAGCTGAAAAAATTCTCTGTATGTTGCATGGGCAAGTTTTCGTAATGGTAATGTTTATACTCATCATGCTCAACAATGATAAAAGTGCAAACAATGTATTTACATAGATAGAAGATTTAATATAGGTAAAATAGCAGGAATTTTAGTTAAATTCACAGAAAATGTTTTGTCCAATAAAACTGAAGTCTCCTTTACAATTCAAGATAAAAGAGCGTGTTCGATATTCCAAAAACTCCAGACACAAATTCTATTCCAAAATCTTTGAATTTGCAAGTTCATGAAACTTACTGTCAATCTTTTATTATAAATTGCAAAATTATATGCAGCTATAAATCATACAATTTATCCCAGATATGAAATTCTTCAGGCACTAAAAACAACTAATGGATTCACTTTCACCATAGATATAAGACAACTCATGAATGTCCCCTAATTCATGAGTTTATAGCGTGGTTGTTTTACGGTCTATTACTGTTCAACATAATACAGTCTAAACTGAAAGTTCTTCAAAAACAGTTGCAGTCATAATGTTTACATGGATTTCAGTGCTTTAAGGTTTAATATATCAATCCCTTCTATAGTACACATTCATTGACTTCATACTAATCTGCACTAAACATCTTCCGCCACAAAAACTCTCCCAGAAAGATGAAACGATAACTTATATCATCCAAAAAGCTTGCTTTTATTGACTTATTTGGGTCTTATGGCTTCCGAAAAAATCATTCTCGCCAGTGTTTCAGGCCAATCTTAGATAATTGAGCATTTGGATGAGAAAACCAACAATCTGGGTTTAAGACCAGGTCCAACACAAACCGGTGTGTGCAGCTATAGAAGATGGCTAGAAGCTTGAATTGAACAAGAGGGATTGTACTATGCGTGGTAGCGAAAGCAAAGGCGCTGATCAGCTGTGCAGTTACTGCACAGCTGATCTGCATCTTTGTTTTTGCCTATGCATGTTGTTGTTTTTTTCAGGCTAATCATAGATAATTTCCATGTCAAATTGCAAACATCAATTATCTATTGGAGTTGTCTGGCAGAAAGAAAAAAAAATGAAATATGATATTGAGGATCATATAAATGTATTAGCTCAGAGGCCATTACAAAAACTTGCCGGTGCAATGAACAGAGAAGTTTTTCAGAAGTAAAAATTTAATCTGAAAAAATTGATTTTTTTAACATTTTTGCTCAAAACATACATTGTGGGTACATGTTAAAACCGCCTCGACGAGGCATTTCTAACGAGTACCCACAATGTATGTTTTGGACCAAAAATACGAAAATTAGGTATACCGTGCAAACCCCAATTTTTCTACATAAAAGTGGGGTTTGAAGGGGTATACATTTCACCGACATGTTTTCCTGATGTTCTGCACTAGTCATTTGCAACCTTGGCCCCACTGTTCCAGGGAACAGGGGAGACGCTAAAAGCAGTGCACTGCGGTGACTCCCATTCGGTAAACTCCCTGCTTATTTCCCCCACAGTCTACTATGTTTTCATTGCACTGTTGTTTTTGCAGCCTGGGCAGTTGCCCCACACTGGTGGAGAAATCGAAAGTAAAATCCACACTCATTTCTATGACATTACCCTGCCCTCCGAAAGGACTGTATGGGGTTGTTACAAATGACTATTGCCTTACAGTGATGCACACACCAATCTTGCTCCTCACAATTTGTGACAAAATAGGGAACTGTTTCTTCACATCAGGAAAGCAAGTCCGTGAAATATATACCTACTTAAATCCCACTTTCATAAAGTAAAACTGGGGTTTGCATGGGTCAACCTACTTTTCTTATTTTCGATCCAAAACATAAGATTGTGGGTACTGGTTAGAACCACCTCGCCGACTTTAACTTAAAAAATCTCTGTATATTCCATGGGCATGTTTTCGTAATAAAAACTGTATGTTTCTTCATCAGAAAATATTCAAATAAAAGCTGCACTGTGTTGGTGAAAGTTGTGAATAGATTCTTTCCTTATATTGAAACATACAATAATAATAATAATAATAATAATAATACATGTAATCTTTATTTGCAGAGTTCTTCCATGCGGCCCTCCATTACTTACACTATATACATAATGTGGAAGAAAAAAATCTGTTTCTTTCTTGCCGAAATCAAAATACAAGAATTGAAAACAGGATGTTGCATAGTCACTAGTCACTCACACAAAACCTACACACACACAGTCAAGCACACACATGAACATGTACACATAGTTACACACCAAATGGTAGTCTGTATAACTATACAATCATGCTTTATGTCTGAATATCTCCTTTCATCCATTTCATTCATGATTTTGAAAAAAGTCATAATTGCTATATATTTTTCGAATATGAGTGTTTATATCCTGCAAAACTCAAACTTCTTCAACTTAATTTAATTAATTTATAGCACAACGAAATGTTGAAATCGGCCTGTCCTGACATTTTTTTTTTAAACTGCAGTTTAAATTCAAAGAAAAAGTGACACCTAGACATGAACTTCGAAGCTTTAAATGCATTTAAATGTAACTGTATCATCTTAGTCTGCTCTGAAGTGAAATCATAATAATGCCATCAATTATAATGACACAGTGGTATTGAACAGTTACAGGGGTACATATTCCAATGAGTCCTTTATAATGATACCAAACCCAGGCCCAAAAGAAATAAATAGTTTAAATTATCTGTCTTGAAAGACAGGTGGGGTAAAACCACTGGCATGTTTTCTTGAAATTGTGAACCTAGTATTGTGTCTTTCATGTGTTGTATATTTATAAACTACTGGTCATATTTTTCCTCAAATTTTAAGCAATAAATCTGTTATATTTAGAGAAGCAATCTGACAGAAATGATCATTGGTATCATTATAAAGGAGAAATGTTGCCCTTTCAATGTATAATTCAGCAATCTATCATGTTTATTTATCGTAATATAACACCTATGACAGAACTTCCTGACCCACCCTCGTATCTTTGCAAGTGGCATATAAGCGCATATGCCACTTGATCTTTGATGATCATCTTTTTGCCAACACGTAATGCCTTTTTTAAGGGCCTATCAAGAACTGGTTTTGTAAATCAAATGGGTAGATTGCACTCATGGTCCGACAGAGTGACAGTATACTGAACATCTTCATCAATGTTTTCAGACTGCTAAATGACATTGACAGCTTAATAGCGCTCTTGAAATCAGATAGTTCTGGAGCTGTAAAAGAGCATGTTTTGATTTCCTGAAGCCCAAAAATCATTGGAACTAATTATTGAACTGCCAATTAATCATAATTTCTTGTAAAGTAAAACTAGTAAATTAGTTGCAAGAGAGTTTTGCCTATGTGAAAACAAAGGCACAGATCAGCTGTACAGTAACTGCATAGCTGATCAGTTCCTTTGTTTTCGCTACATGGATAGAATAATCCCTAATCTACAAATATTCAAAATTTCAAAATTCTAGCTTTCCTCTGTGACTGTACAGGCAGGCTTGTTTAGGACTTGATTATAAATCCAGAAGAACTTAGATTTCCCAAGGCAAGAAATTCCAGAGTACATGTATTAGCAAAAATTAAGTTCTTGTGAATATTTCAGGTTAACATGTATATGACATGTATACCCTTTTGAAGCCCACTTTAATATATAGATAAACTGGGGTTTGCAGGGGTATACCTATTTTTCTTATTTTTGCTCCAAAACATGGATTGTGGGTAATTGTTAGAACCGCCTCTGCGAGGCGGTTCTAACGTGTACCCAAAATTTATGTTTTGGGCAAATATATTAAAATATCAACATTTTTCCAATGAAATTTTCATCATTGCAAAAAGTCTCTGTATATACATGTAGCAAGGGAAAGTTTTGTACAGATCTTACCATTCAGGTTAGAAATCCTGGATACACTTCTTTCCTTAGACATTGGTCTAAAATCCTGGAAACTTCCCATCTTATTCCTCGGCATTAAAAAATCATCATCCGGCGTCCTCGATCCCCTAGCATTCCTAAATTCATGTCTTATCTTAATTTTACCAGTTGGCGTGAATGCAGTTATTTCATTTCTAGGTTTATCAAATCCTCGTGAGATATTGTTTGAATTTGATAAATTGTCCTCTGAAACAAGGGATAGCAATGGTTGCCTGTTATTCCTATTCTGCCTCCTTTGTAATTGTGGAGTGTAATATCGTGTATTTGGTTTAGTATCAGGCTTCTGTTTTCCTCTTCTATCAATGCGATCATGCTCCTTCACACCCCTTTCGTCCTCAAAACTACACTTTTTGATCTGAGAAATGTCTTTGTCAGAGTTATTTCCCTTTTTTATGTTAGATAACTCGTAATCATTCCTTCTCACGATTTCAACAGCATCGGATTCATAAGCCTTTGGCTTTTGTTTGAGGTTGTGTTGACTGTTTTGTGGCTCATGTGGCATTATTTTGTTGTTTTTATTATCAGTACTTTGAAACTCATTTGGTGTTCTTCTGCTGTCTTGGCCATGCCTTGCCTCATTTGGTATCTTTCTGTTATTTTCCCTACTTTGTGACTCATTTGGAGCCCTTCTGCTGTTACCCATATTATCACTTTTGTTTATCTTTATTTCATCTCTATTTGAATAAGTGTTATCTCCCTTTCCTTCATTCCTGCCAACAGGATCAATTTGTCTTTGTTTACTTTTTTCTGTCATTGAATTTCTATCACCTTGATTTTCTCTTTTGTCAGGAATAGTCCCTTTTCCCTGATATTCAAAATTACCATCCCTTTCCCACATTTCTTTATCATTTCCGTCAATGCCATCATTTAACTCCTGTGTTTTACCCATATTTCCTCCTGTGCCACATTCATCTTTTACCGCCCTTTCAAAATCTATCATATGCACATGCTTTTCTGCTCTGTTCACCTCATCTTTGCCTTGTTTTATTGCTTTTCTTGGTTCACTTCTTGCTCTACTCCTTTTTAAACTATCAAAAACTTCCTGATCCCCTCTGTTTGGAAGATTTAAATGAGAGTCACTCTTTTCTTTCCTTCTTCTTTGTCGATATTCATCAGTTTCCATTTCTTTCCTCATGTAGGCATTGTTATCCACATGCACATCAACGTCAGTCACAATCACATTTGGATTCTGTCTGTCTTTTCCCATTCCCTTCCTGCTTGGAGATGCATTTCTTCTTGCATGATTTACCTCCATTCTGCTTTCAGGTCTCCTGGCTTTGCTCTCAGCCATGTTCCCAGCATCAACCAGAGGGACTTCCACAGTCAAAGACTCTGCTGAAGCTGACAAATTCTTCCCTTTTTCATTCTCAAGAGAATCCATTGTGCCACTCCAATATTTTTTCCTCGGCTTATGGTTTTCCAAACTATTGTTATTGTCATAACACTCATAACTAGAAATCTGCCTTTCCTTTTCCCATAATTCCCTAGAGTCCTGGTCATGTGACTCTAATGTGTCAACTGGTCCGGAACTATCACTGTCAAAAACTTCTCTCCTATTTCCATGGCGACTGATTTTAATATACTTTTCTTTGTTTACCCGCTGTTCAGTTAATTGAAATTCTTTTTGATCGTCACCGCAGGGAAGAGAGTGATCGCTATCATAGTCATTAGATTGATAACATGCCTCCTCGTCCCACACTAAGTCCTGACTGCCTACATGATGTTGTTGCCTTAATCTACGAATTAGAGATGCATTCCCAGAAATCCCAGACCCCTCATCAGAGTAATTATCCTCGCCGGAATTTGACATTGTTTTTAGAGGAAATATGGAATTATGTCCGCTCCAATTAATCTATTAATGCCTAAATGGTCAGTATGAGAGTCAAGATAACCCATATACGACAAATGTACTTGCCCATCGTTATCATTTTGGGTGTCAGAGTCCACTGTCATTTTTAGGGGTTTTAGAAGTGAATATTTAATTTTTATCTCATTTTTCGATGAAATTCCACTAAGCAAACAGAATATCCCCAGATGGGACGCCGCGTTCCGCAGCGTCACATCTGGGGCTATTCTGTTTGCCTGTGCGGATGCCAGGCTTAACTCATTTAAGACTGGCGACGTTTTTGTGGGACATAGGCAAACAGCATAGCCCTAAATGGGACTATTCTGTTTGCACAGAGAAATTTCATCGAAAAATGAGACTGAGGCTGTCCATATCCGCAGTTTGATCTGTGCATGTCTTGCTTACTTTGGCATCAGACAAGTTTCAGGAGACAGAGCTGTTCCTCTTGAAAAGGATCAAGTAACCAAATCTCCTGACTGTTTCAAAGACTGGAAATCTTTATGAAGCCTTATATGTGCTAAACACATTTTCATCATTAATAAATAGACTTTTAATACAAAAAGCATCAAGTCACAAAATTAAAAATGTTTCTTAACCAATCAATGATCTTTCCAAAAGTCTGAATTGACCAAAAATGCTCTACAGTACCGTATGTTTATCACTAGCACAGCAAAACACTTCAAAAATCTGAATTGTCTTTAGACAATCTACAGTATGTTTTTCACTTGCACATCAAGAAAACATATCCATGTAATGAATAACCCCTTATATCCCAATTTTATGTAGTCTCGGCTCTAACATGTACCAACAATCAATGTTTTGAGCAAAAATATAAAAATATCAAAATTTTTAGTATGAAATTTTCAATTTTCACTGCTGAAAAAAAATCTCTGTATATTGCATGTCAGGTAAGTTTTTGTAATGCAACAAAACACTCAATTCTGAATAAAAGTTCAACAAGTTTGCTCAGTATTCCACTACAAACGAGTCCCAAATGATTCCGTACAAAAACTCTTGCTCCATATTTCAATTCATATCATAAAGCGCCATTGTTGTAATGAAAACATGTGGTAATGAATTATCTTAGTCATTGATAATCAAGGGACACTACTCTGTTGTTTTGAAAAAAAATATCCAAAACTTTGCCATTCTGTTTGTCTGTCACACATGAATGCATACAATCAGCTTTTAATTCAATCAACATGCAAGGCGCAACAGACAAGTACAGTAATTTTCAAAAGCCTAGGCGACCATCAAATTGTATTCAGACCATATCGTAAAATGCAAAGGAATTTTCAATCATTATAAACACTAACAAAGATGCTATCAAATATACAAATAGTGAAGATAACAATAAAACCACATGTCTATACAAACATTCTGATCTTGGTATTAAGACAATTATACCGTTGTTTTGTTTTCTAAAACATCCATATGCAGTAAATCGCATGTCATCATATTTCATTTTATTTAATCAAATTTCGGCATTATTTTCTTCCAAAATTGTTTGTAAACAGCAAAAGCTCTCTCAAAAACTAAGAAATTGTGTGAACATGTAGTAAAGGCTTGTCAGATCCTTTGTTGGCCACCCCCTTGCAGATTAACACCATATTTTCACGAACTGGCATGTTCCAGGTTCTTATTAAGTAATTACATCTCCTGGCTTTGAAAATATTACGACCTCTCGTGACATGTGGCTGGCAAATGTAATAATTTTGCGGTAATTCTCTGTTGGGATGTTACTGAAAAATGAGCCGCCACATGGAAAAACCAACAATGTGGTTTCTGAACAAGTCCCACACAAACCAAGCTGTATAAGCACAGAAGTAGAGGGAGTATACTAGCCGTGTGGCAAAAACAAAGGAGGTGATCAGCTTCGCAGTTACTGCGAAGCTGATCTGCGCCTTTGGTTTCGCATATGCAGATTGTTTATTTTTGTTTATTTTTTTGTCATTAGGCGGATCAAATGTTTTTAATCTAACAAGCATGGCTGAAGGTAATTAGGCTTGAGGCGATCAACAGAAAAAAAACAATAACTTGTGTATTGGAATTACTGAATTAGCGTAATTGAAATGTTGTTTTCTTTACCCATAATAATGGCTGATTTACAAACACTTTGCAAACACATGTAAAGGCAATGATTGCGACTTCTCTGCACAGTGTGTATGTAATTGCTCAGCTGACCCGTGACTTTGATGGGTCACATTCATAGCAAAATCTCTGGATATTTTCAAAATCAGGACGATTCTGTAGTCATTTTCTGTGGCGGAGTGCAGAGGTGTAGTGGTAGCGCATCGGACTTTAATTCCCTTTGGCGCCACTGTGTTTGACACATGCACTCCCCAGAGTACTGGTTAAAACCCAGGAAGTGATGGCACCATCCCTACATGACTTAAAAAGTGTTGACTGGGATGTTAAACGTCATAACAAACAAATTTTCTGTGGCTAGTTTGAGATGAATCTGGTATGAAACCTTTTAAGGCAGATTTTTTCTAAAGGCACTTTGCTCAAATGTTCTGCTACAAATCCATCTATGTTCACTTACCCATTTAATACTTGCAACCGGAAACCAGCAAGCCATCATATTATGGGGGGGTTGTCTATGGTACTAATTCTGCTTGCATCTATAGTACTAATTCTGCTTGAATCCTATACTACTAGTTCTGCTTGCGTCTTATAGCACCAATTCTTCTTGCGTCTAATTGTACCAATACTCCTTAGTCTGAAATGGTAAAATAAATGAGGGTGATCAAATGGCACACCAAAGTTTGAGACTGACCTGGCCCAAGGTTATGAAACTTTTTTCAAGCTCAGCTCAGCTGAGACTTAAATTTATTCTGCTAATAAATGTTAAAATGTCAACAACTGTAAATTACAGGCTTAGGGAATCTGAACCTAAAATTTCAACCAATTTTGGTTATTTCAGTAATTATGAGCAGTTTTAATTTCAAGCTCAGCTGAGTTGAGCATGAAAAAAGTTTTATAACCCCGGGACTAGGCCTTGTGATTATGCTCAACTTAGCATGTAAAGTATAATGTTCACAATTTATGTATTGGATTAAAGGCATTGAGACCACTCACTGGATCAAAGATTTGAGCCTTCACATGAGAAAACCTACAATTAGTGTGTCCGACCAGGTCTGACACACTACGGCCTGTACTATCAAAGAAAATAGCTAGCAGTTTGAAATTTTGGATTCAAGAAGAAGATGGATTGTACTATCTCTGTATTGTTTTTGCCTTTGCATGTTGTTGGTTTCTTTATGTGGAATCTCATTTTGTAATACATGTTATTTGTAGTATCACTGCTATATGATTAGCTTATAATCTTTACCTTTGTTGCTCATTCTATATTACGCTGAGGGAGGCCTTGAATCACCTCCTTGCACTGAAGGTTTTGCTCAGTTTACACTTGACCTTGTATGAGCATGCCTTTGGGATTTCCAACCAGATCAGGTATCAACCAGAATACTAAGTCACAGAGACTTGCAAAATCCGGAAAACATGTCCATGAAACGTTAACCCCCTTCAACCCCACTTTTATATATAGAAAAAAACTAGGGTATACATAGGTAAACAATCCTTCTTATTTTTGATCCAAAACATAAATTGTGGGTACACATTAAAACTGGGTGAGGCAGTTCTAACTTGTACTTATAATCTATGTTTTGAGCAAAAACAAGAAACAAAAATCAAAATTTTTACAACTGAAACAATTTCTGTATATTGCATGAGTATGTTTTCGTAATGTGACTGCTGAAATTGGCAGTGTTATCATTTGATCCACCTCGTGGGAAAACCAACAATGTGGTTTCCGAACAGGTCCGACACAAACCAGCCTGTACAAGCACTGAAAAGAGCTAGAAGCTTGTTTTGGAGTTAAGTAGAGGAGGAATTGTACTATCCGAGTAGCGAAAACAAAGACGCTGATCAGCTTCGCGGTTACCGTGAAGCTGATCTGCGTCTTTGTTTTCGCCTATGCAGATTGTTGGTTTTCCCATGAGGCGGCTCATTTGATCAATAAGTAATTACTGCAATCTTCTACATGAGCTGAGTGACAAAAGAGCCTGCTATTTGGATGACAGAATGATTTCATATTTAATGTCCCACTCAATAGCTAATGTCATATGGAGTAGGGACCCATGGGTGAAAGTTCCAAAAAATCTCAATACTGAAAATCCATTTTTCCAATACTGAAAACTAGGGTTTTCCTATACCAATACATAGTGGGGAAATCTTCCCAATACTGAATTCAGTATTAATACTGAAAACTTTCACCCATGGGGACCTTGGTTTAAAGTTTCATCCGAAGATCGAAAGCATTACCCCTGATTCTAGCCATCTTTGTGCATATATTCGAATCTGACTATGTGTCAGACCTGATCTGAAATATGATGTTTTTGTGATAATGCTTCTCACGCCAGCATGTTTAAGAAATAATGTAAACAACCCAGAGACATGGATTAAAAACAGTTATCATCAGGAAAACATGTCCGTGAAAAGTATATCAATTCCCCCTTATACCCCACTTTTAAATAGTCAAACTGGGGTATGCAGGGGTTTACCTATTTGTCTTATTTTTGCTCCAAAATATAGACTGTGGGTACTCATTAGAATTGCCTCTGGTAGGCGGTTCTAACGTGTACCCACAATGCATGTTTTGAGCGAAAATATTAGAAAAATCCCAATTTTTCCACTGAAATTTTTTGAATTTTTACTTCTTAAAAAAAATCTCTGTGTATTGCATGGGCAAGTTACATGTTGGTGCCCTTCAGGGCCACTGAATACAGGATTTTTCTCTTTGATTTGTATACATGTGCAAAAGTCAGTAATTGTATCCGAAATGTTAACAGGATGCCAGCCCACAAAAACACAACTTAAATGGAATATTAGAATATTTGATTTTTTTTTCTGTTGATAACTTAAGCCTAAGAGATAAGTAGTTTACACTTCTAAAAAGTACTTTCATTAAAAAGTTATCGTTTCTAAAAATGGTTCTTCGTTTATATATCAAGTGTGAAGTCCAATCTTTGGTTTTCTCTTACAGTCTCTGTTTCTAATACTGCGTTTACACTATGTTCCCGATGGCCCAGGCAGCCCCGTTTGCTAGAAATGTAGCGTGCCGTGGAGTTTTGGTAATATATTTCTCTGATTTCAAGATTATTACGTTTTGTTACGTTTTCTTACGTTGTATTATGATATCCGTATCAAGCCGTGGTAGTGATAAGCCGGTGTGTCACGGAGGCGCTAAGGTACATGATTATAAGCGCGTTCTATTACGGCCTGTTACGTTGTGCTGCGGTCAGCTGCGTTTTGACCAAGGCGTTACACGTTTTTTTCGGTCTGTCAAGGTCAGCTACGGACAAAACGTAGACACCATACAATATAAAGAACTTTTTTCCTTTTGTATACGAATAAGTCCTTTGAAATAATAGCAACCGCGCTCCTCAACAACCGACTGCAGAGTTGATTAAGAAAGTTCGGGATTGTAATTCTTCTTCAATTGCATAGTGCAGCGTATGGTCTGTATTGTTCACTATAGTGACTGCTCCAATATGAAGAAACTTGTCCCCATGATATGCCATTTGATATCTATAAACTTCACGCGCTGTGATAACCGTAATATAACGTGACATACGTAGCAGAATGGGGTGAACACCGTCAAAGGAAAAAGCTTATCGGCACGACCGTAGGAAACGGAACGAGACGTGAGACGATCGTGATCAAACACAACAGAAAGTGGAAGATCCGTAGCTTGCCAGGCTATTCACTAGCTTCATGTTGCACTATGGACCGCCTCCAAGTTTCGCTACATACTGTTACGTTCTGTCACGGTGTGTTACGTTCAGCCTGTTTTATCACGGCCCATTAAGTTTATAATTTCCGCTGTGACTGCCGTGGCAGATTTTTAAACTGTCAAAAAATTTGTCACGGTGTTCACGGTTATCCCGGCGGGCTACGTTTGCCTATCCCATTCCCCTGTGTTGCCTCAAGGTTATCCAATTTTGATCTGAAATGTGGCCGCCATGACCGCTGGGAACATAGTGTAAACGCAGTATAAGTGCAGTAAACTGTGTGGTAGAAAAATATACAAACAAATCTTGGAGTGTTTTGAAAGCTATATTAACTTTAGTGACGTTTAGAATCTACAGAAAATGACAAGACAAGAACCTTGGTGTCATATTTCCCCAGATTCAAGGAGTCTGTCGGACTGCCTACAAATAAAAACAAGTAGTCCGGCATAATAATTTGGGAGTCTCGGACTCCCGGACTCCCTTTAGTGTCGAACCCTGGATTGGTAGTAACGTCCTGCAAAATGAGATGCATAATACATTTAGTAAAAAAAATATACTCTTCAGATGCAACCACTATGAAGTGGTCTATTGGGATAACTAATCAGCCAAGTCTTCATCAGCCTATCAACTTATTTTAAATTTCCTATTAAAATAAAGGATTAATTCAACAAAATTATGTCATATTTCATATTTTGCATGCCCTTTAAGAGTATGGCTAGACTTAAGAATCTGTCCACCACTTGTAAAGATACACAATACATTAATACAAAGTAACTTAGTTTATTTTCCTCACTAATGAAGTTATATTATTATATCAGGAATAAAAGCCAAGGCCAAGCCGAGTTTCTATCTATCTTCCTGTACATCTTAACCTCCGAAGAGGACTTCAGATGGTGTTCCGGTATACCAAAAGCTGAAGGGGGTTAGTTGAAATAAAAACAAAGGAAAGTGGGTGATAAGAATTTGTACAGTGCGAACAAAGGTGTTAGTATAGTTAAAAGGTAAAAACAGATATGCTGGTATTTTACAATTTAGCCTCTAAAATTTTAAACTTGACCATATAAACATTAAATGTCTATAATCAATGTTTTTATATTCTTAAATATATGTATATATAAATGTTGCAATTGTTTTTGTTGGGGTTACTATCAAAAATGAACTTTGAAGACATTTTTCTCCTTGTCTGGTACAAAATGTGAGATTTTCTATCAATTTTCATTACTCAAACAAAAAAAAAAAACAAAACAAAACAGGCTTGTAAAAAAACTTTCTGATCAATAAAACAATTTCAAATGTATATTACACTTTTTGATACTATGTATATATAAATAATATTTTATCTGTGAGACTGTGATATATTCTTTGTTTTTGTTTTATGTATCATATCTGTGATTCATAGTTGATCTACTATTGTTTGTCGTAGTAAAAGCCCTACAGGGCTTCATATATACGATGTGAAATAAATATTCTGTATCTGTATCTGTCTAAAGAGATTATAATGAATGTCATTTTAGATCAAGACACCAAAATTCAAGTAATTATAATTCACAAATTTATCCAGCTCGGCATGCAATGCAGCTATGGCTTGGCAAGGGCTTTATAAGGGCATAATATGTAATTTTAAATTATTTTGTAAATTAAATTTAAATACTATAAGTCTAGTAAATTCAGATGGCGGCTGGGTGGGTTTGATGGGAGCAGGCAGACAGATTTGTGAGTTGGTATTTCTAAAAAGCCATAACTTGTAAGCAAGAAGCCGTTAATTGGCTACATAATTAGGGATAAAAAGACTATCAGAAGTAGTGCGGTCATAAAGTAAAATATGCAAATGTCATACATTTAAATATTGTATAATAATCACTTGGTATTTGCAAATTAACCCTGTAAAACAGGAAAATATCCCAAAAACTGTCGTCAATGGTAGCAAAAAAAAATACATTAATTGATCTTGGTGACAGTAGGCGCATAATTTTTTACGGGAAAGCGTTTCATTGATGTGTCGCTTAAGACATCGAACGACGGAACGGGTAAAAACCATGGCTGCTGTTGTTTCGTAGAGCTCCGCCGTTGACTCATGATAATCGGTTAAGTTTTGGTTAAGTTGTTCTGGCGCCGGGTTCTAACGGGTACCCACAATCTATGTTTTGAGCAAAAATAAGAAAAAAACATCAATTTTTTGAATAGAGAATCCCTTTATGGAATAGTCTTCCATCTTCAGTGGTCTCATCAAAGACTGCTGAAGAATTTAAGGCTCTCATTTAGATCAGGGGTTCAGAGGTATACGTTTTAGTATGCCTCTGTTTAGCTTCTTGTAAATAGTTTTAATGGCTCATCCCGAATGTTCTCCCCATCTTGCTAAATTCAAAATTTAGCACCCACCCAACACCAGAGATGATGATCAGAAATTGATCGACTCAGTATATGAAGATAGATAATTTTTACTACCAAAGATTTTCTGTATATTGCATGGACATGTTTTTGTATTTGGCACAATGAATTCGCATGTTTCCTTATATGCACCTGCCTCTGCACGGGAAGGAGTAAAACCCGGGACCAACGCCCGGGACCCGGGACCAAAATCCGGGACCAATTTTTATTGGCACCAAAAAGGCACTAAGCATGCAAATAATTACATGAAATTTACACCATATATAGTTTAAAGGGTCTTCTCAAAGGTCCATATATTTTTCTTCCAAGCATATTCGAAATGTCTGGGAAATTGACCAAAATATAGGACCCCATCGAGGAATTTAGACCCGGGACCAGTTTTTGCGGTATTGACGATGTTAGGGAAGTTGCAATTTTTGTCATTGTAATCATTTGGTAAACAATTATTTTCATGTTTTGCTAACTGTACACATATCAAAGAAAGCTAGAATGAAAAAATCTGCAATAAAATCCCACAGATATTTGAGAAAACCAGCCCGGGACCAACCCGGGACCAAAATTTCCATAATTCATTGTTTGCGCTATTGACGTTGTCAGAACATTAACTATTTTCTATCCCATAATTGTTTGCTTAGTCATATATGCACCTTTAAGCCAACTCTTAAGATGTTACTTAAGAAAAAATATCTTAATTTCCCATATTGATTAAGAAAATAAGTTTCATAGGCCGGGACCAAACTGGGATTATCGCAATAAATCTAAGCATTTTTGTTATTTTGGTCCCGTGTTGGTCCCGGTCTGATTTCCTCCGTAATTTTAATAAATATCAGCGATAATTTTGCATTTTGATCTTCTTTAATAACATACCAGATGACAGCTCATTAAAATAATTGCATGTAAAAGGATTTAAATGGGTAAAATTGAGATTTACTTGACATCGCAAATATGGATCATAAAATTTGGTCCCGGATTGGTCCCGGGCTACCTTTCTCCTATATTTATGAAAATTCTAAAGGGTTTTTTTCATTTTAGTATTCTTTGACATGTTAACAGATGGCAAAACATAAAAATAATTGTATATGAAGCGATTATAATGGCAAAAATCACGAGTTATCGGACATCGTCAATACCGCAAAAATTGGTCCCGGGTCTAAATTCTTGGATGGGGTCCTATATTTTGATCAAAATTTCAAACAGTTCGAGATTTTTGGGAAAACGATGATATACATCATTGAAAAGACCCTATAATCTACACTTAGGCCAATTTTTATTTTATTTGTTGCACGCAAAATGACTTTTTGATGACCGTAAAAATTGGTCCTGGATTTTGGTCCCGGGTCCCGGGCGTTGGTCCCGGGTTTTACTCCTTCCCCCTCTGCACATATAATGCATAAAGTTTATTTGAGCATATGCAATGAAATGGGCGGGGTAAGAAAGGCCCTGCCGAGCCGAGCTGTAAGAAAGACCCTGCCGAGCCAGGTTTTTGACTAATTATTGCTAAAAGCACTATTCCTTATGGAGTGTTAAACGCTTTACCAGAAATAAGAATATTATGACATATTGTACGCATATTTGCATGAAGAACTTAAGTATTTTAGTGCATGTGTGAGCAGCACCCAAGCGCGACTTTTACGTTCATATTAACGACTTTGACGAAACGAGCGCACAGGTACATGTATGCAATTTCTTTTTCATTCTACGACACAACTAGTAACGTCGGTGGTCTGAGAGGTCCTTTGGGTGCAAATTCAGAGTCAGCCTCACACGTGAATGCAGACTGAAATCATTTATCGCAGATGTTTACCTTATCAACAGAGTCCGTTTTTAAGATTCCGTTTTCTCTAAGTGATGTCATCAGAAAAACATGTCATTGCAATGATTACCCCCTTAAACCCCACTTTTATATAGTAAAACTGTGGTATACAGGGGTATACAATTTTTCTTATTTTTGCTCCAAAACATAGATTGTGGGTACTCGTTAGAACCGCCTCGCCGAAAAATATAAAAAAAAAATCCAATGAAATTTTCAATTTTAGAGCTGAAAAAATCTCTGTATATAGCATGGGCAAGTTTTCGTAATGTTATCCCTGTCAGATGCGTCTTTTGAGGGACTTAACAAATGGCCAATTTCCGTCAATTTTTTGAACAGCATATCTGAATCTGAATAGTTTACTGGTGACACGCCAAATGACATAATTTCACCAGGGGGTTCGGGTCCCAGGGGGGGGGGGGGGGTTCTCTGAAATTTTCTGTATACATAGGCGAGGCTGACTTTTTTGGGGTCAAAATTTTGAATTTCCGTATTTTTGGGGGTTTTCAGAAAAACTAGTTATTTTTTAGGGTAGTGAGCTTTTTATGGATATTTTTTTGGGGTCATGCCTTTTCTGAATTATTTTTTGGGGTCATCTATAATTCTAAGTAATTTTTGGGGTTTTGCACATTTCTTGGGAAATCTCTTTATTTCTATAAAGATAAGAGTCGCTTTCACTTATGTCTTACAAGGCCTTAAGATTCAATTTTGTTTGCGACCATGCCTTATGACTGGTCTCGGTGAAATTTTGTGGAAGCTTGGTCATGATGATGTTGTTTGGATTGCAAATCAAATGGAATCAAAACCATCATAAGACTTACACTTTGAGAATAAATAAAATCTTTAAATTTTATCCAACTTGGTATTTACTTCCTAGTTCCTACATATACTAACTGTATTGTAACGTGTTCTGTTGGTTGGTTGATTTGGGATTTAACGTCCCACCAACAGCCTAGGTCATATGGATGTGATAAAATTTCATCAATAGGCATAAAAAAGATGAATACATGTAATTTTTGGGGGTAAGCTAAAAGTTCAAGTATTTTTTTGGGTATGCCTGATAGGACTGGTATTTTTTTGGGGTGGTCAGCAAATCTCTGTAATTTTTTGGGTTTGGGGGTAGAAGCTGGGGCCTCGCCTATGTATCCACAAAAAATGAGAGTACCCCCACCCCTGGGGTTCGGGTGGGGGAGAAATTGGTCCCTTGAACGCACGAGTGAAGCGAACTTGGACACACAGTCATCAGACATTTCAGCAGAGGAGATAAGTGAATCAGGGAGGTCATTCCAGTCCCTGATAGTCTGTGGAAAGAAACTACTTTTGTACGCTTCTTTGCTAGCTGAAGGTATCTGAAAAGCCAAAGAGTGTTGATTTCTACAACGCCTATTCTTTGTGATAAGGTCATCTGTTGTTATTCTTGCTTTACCCTTTAGACATTTGTATAGCAATATAAGTCTACTATCCTTCCTCCTCTTCTTAAGAGATTTCCATTTCAGTTGACCTAAAATGCCAGTCATGCTCCCAGTTTCAAAAACATAATTTCCCGTCACAAACCTTGCCGCACGATTTTGGACCTTTTTCCAGTTCTTCCTGGAGGCCATGAGTGTGAGGGTCCCAAACTGAGCTTCCATGTTCCAAGACCGGCCGCACCAGTCCTTTATAAGCCGCTTCTTTCACATCTGGGGGACAAGAATACAAATTTCTCCTCAAGAATCCGAGAGTTCTGTTAGCCTTTGTACAAAAATTGGAAATATAGTTTTATCTCACATTCCAACAATTATTTTGCCAATATTCTTGCATGCATATCCCTAAATACCCTTTAGATAAAATATTCTCACGTTTTAAAATAATTACATGACTCTTTTTTAATGTCCTCGAATGCTTCTCAAATAAAAATATACCGCATTTTTACAAGTTTAGTATATAAAGACGAGTATATAAATGATAAGTATATGAAGACTTTGTAATTTGTATTTATCAATTCATGTAACTATAAATTTTTAGACAAGACAGATTTTTATCTAAAGTCGGAAAGTATAAACAGTATAACATGGTTAGCTATGTATAGCTATTTACCGACTACAACATACTCGTGTAACGTACGGTCGAGCCGAGCCACAGAAACCCCGTCGGTGGAAAAGCATGCTCATCCACCAAGGGTGGTTTACTGCGGTATATACCTAACACTTACTCTACTCACAAAGTTTCGAGTTTCTAATTTGCATATTACTACCCGCTAATATGCCGCTAATACGTTGCACCAACGTATTCTACAAGGGAGACTATCCCGTTACATTACTTCCCCCTCCGAGAATCTTGGCCTGGGGACTACATGGGTAAGGCAACTCCGTTCTGGCAGTTGTCATCATCCCACCGCTGCCACCAAATGTAACGAGATAGTCTCCCTTGTAGAATACGTTGGTGCAACGTATTAGCGGCATATTAGCGGGTAGTAATATGCAAATTAGAAACTCGAAACTTTGTGATTAGAGTAAGTGTTAGGTATATACCGCAGTAAACCACCCTTGGTGGATGAGCATGCTTTTCCACCGACGGGGTTTCTGTGGCTCGGCTCGACCGTACGTTACACTCGTACAGTATATTCCTTTAAGTTATGGGCCGAGTTGTCCAGTTACCTTCACGAGTATCATGATGGTTCGGGGTTTTACCAATTATCTTTATTGCTCTAAGCGGCAA
This sequence comes from Rugalucina vietnamica, assembly GCA_964017185.1. NCBI lineage: Eukaryota > Metazoa > Mollusca > Bivalvia > Lucinida > Lucinidae > Rugalucina > Rugalucina vietnamica. Next base: position 19,360,467 of record OZ024885.1, read on the forward strand.
GCACCTGTCAAATTTTCCGCAAGATTTAAATGATGAAAAATGTCATCACCGCGATTAAATCTCGTAGTTGCTGCTTGCAATAACAACGGTATCGGTAAAAATGGGAGTCTCCCATGGTCTCTAAGGTACTACACAATTTAAGCAGTTTTTGTTGCGAATTAATTATTGTCATTAGTTTTCGCGGCAGTTTTTGTTTGTGTGTTCGAATTGTTGCTCATGTTTCACTACACAGATAGTACAGCCCCTCTTCGTCTAGATTCTTAAATTTCAAGCATCTTGAAGAGCGGTTTTCTCACATCGGGCCATACACAAACCTGCTGCCTAGCTGCTCAGGTGAACTCGTATGTCTAAACTTATAATATGAAATAAAGGCACACTGCAAACACAAACAGTAGACATTATCAGGGTTTTCCCTGGCGCACAAAAAAGTGCATTTTGACCCCTTTAGTAGCTAGTTCAGATGATTTACCGTGCAAGCATTTCCTATCTGCCACCATGCAAACTTGACCCCAAAAAATTCTAAATTGCCTGCACATAATGCTCGCGAGAGGGTGATGCAGTATATATAGAAAGAAAGAATGAAGAGCTAGCTTAAATATTACAGTCATGTGAAGGAAGAATTCATGCCTTAGAAAAAAAAATTACCAGCTATTATTCAGGTCAACAGGTCCAGAGATATACGTTTTAGTATGCCTCTGTTCAGCGTCTTGTAAATAGTTTTAATGGCCCATCCTGAATGTTTTCCCCCATTTTTCTAAATTCAAAATTTAGCCACCCACCCCACACCTGAGGTGATGATCAGAAATTGATTGACTCAGTATCTGAAGAAAGTAAGAAACTTTGTTAATAAACTTAACATAATTGTTACTGTCGAGTGTATCCAGCCATTTCGAAAACTTGCCAATTGCAATAAACAGATATTTTTTTAGCTTTAAAAACTGAACATTTTCAGCTGAAAAATTTTGATATTTTTCTTATTTTTGCTCAAAACATAGATTGTGGGTACACGTTCTAACAAGTAACCACAATCTATGTTTTGGAGCAAAAATAAGAAAAATAGGTATATCCCTGCACACCCCAGATTTGCTATATAAAAGTGGGGTACAAGGGGGTGTACATGTCATGGACATGTTATCCTGATGACCATATTTTACCATCCACTTGGAATACCTACGTATATAACAGTTCCTATATCATTAAGTAAACATGTGTTTGCTATAACAATGTGCATTATTACTCCTTTTTCAGAAAAGACATGGACTTTTTCAAAAAGATTACATCACAGACAGCTGATCCGGGTATGTATTATAAGTATTATACAAGCCATTTCATGAGAAAACATGTCTTAGCTGGTTACTGTCCAGTGTACAATCACTCAAAGAAGGCTAGAAGCCTGAATTTATGGATTTAACATTCATATGAGCTTGTGCGTGAGAAAACCAACAATTTGGGTTCCGACCAGGTCCGACACAAACCAAGCTGTACAGTCATAGAAGAAAGCTAGATTCTTGGGATTTAAGTAGAAAAGGAATTGTACTATCAAGTTGCAAAAACAAAGGCTGTGATCAGCTTTGCGGTTACCCCAAAGCTGATCTACGCCTTTGTTTTCGCATAGGCAAAAATCTGGTTTTGTCATGATGCGGCTCATATTCTTTTGTACCATCATCTGGTCACTGTTGCTTGTATTTTGCTCTTGTATAGACTTTGTCAGCAAGTCTACATCCATTACGAAAACTTGTCCAAGCAATAAACAGAGATTTTTTGAGCTTTAAAAATTGAAAATTTTCAGCAAAAAATTGTTTGTTTTTTTTTCCTATTTTTGCTCAAAACAAAGATTGTGGGTACATGTTGGAACCGCCGCAGTGACTGTGAGGCGTTTCTAATGAGTACCCACAGTCTATGTTTTGGAGCAAAAATAAGAAAAATAGGTATATCCCTGCATACCCCAGTTTTGCTATATAAAAGCGTGATTCAAGGGGGGTATACATTACACAAACATGTTTTCGTGATGCACAGCATGCTACTCTGGGGCAGTGATGCTGTTAGTTCATTATAAAACACACCCATACAATATGCAGTCATTTTTCCTTATTTTCATTCAAAACATTGATTAGCGGCCCCCGTGGCCGAGCGGTTAAGAGCGCTGTTTCTTAATCACTCGATTATTTCACTGCTGTGTCTGGTGTGGGTTCGAGCCCTGCTCTGGCCACATGTGAGACAAGCCAAGTTCTGCTTGCGGGTGTGTCAGGTGGTTTTTCTCGGGGTTCTCCCGTTTTCGCCCCACCTACTGATTGGCCCGTCTCATATGAGCTGAAATAATCTTGAAAGGGACGTAAAACTGAATTAAAAAAAAAAAAAAAAAAAAAAAAAAAACAAAAAACATTGATTGTGGATACAGATTAAAACCGCCTCGTTGAGTCAGTTATTAAGAGTACCCACAAAATGTTTTGGTTAAATAAAAAACATGAAAAAAATGATATACCCCTGTATTTCCCAGTATGAGAGGGTATACACGTAATCCTGATCATGTTAAGTTTGCATGTTTAATATGTTCATGTTACCTTCAATGATAAGCACAAGGTTTCGAAAGCAACAGTGGGCCAATCTCTAAAACTGCAGTACACCTATTATAACATGGTTCATTATAGCATGATTTTGGATATAACTTTGATCACTTATGGACCCCCAAAAGTTGAAATGATCATTTTAGACAAATGTTGCTATATACCTATACATTATGCTTTCTTCGTAACACATATATTCAACAGCTAAAAGACAGAAATTGGACTGGACCCTAACAATAGTGTAAAGAGGTTGTGGTGTAATTTTTTTTTTCACAGTTTACTTTCCTTTTTTCATTCAAAACTCCATTTCAGACAAGAAGAATGCAGTTATAATGGGAAGGAAGACCTGGTTCTCAATTCCTGAGAAGTTCCGGCCATTAAAAGGAAGAGTAAATGTTGTACTCAGTCGAGAGCTTAAGTAAGTATGACGTACATATATACTTGTAGCCCCTGAAACCCCACATTTATATAGTAAAACAGGAATTTTTCTTATTTTTGCTCAAAACATTGATTGTGGGTACACGTTAGGGCTGCGTCGCGGAGAATTTATTTTTTTTTTTTCAAGATTTGCGAAATTTGTTGGTCCACAAATCCAAAATTCTCCCAAAGCCTCTAGGCTTGTGCTTTAAAAAAAAATGATATATTTTACAACACAAGTCCGGCAATCATTTCCGAATTTACAGTATTCTTATATTGAGAAGGCAATAAATGAAATGAAATTTATGCACATTAAAATTAAGATTTTTTGGCACTATCTGTCATCGCTTCTCCTAGAAAAACATGATCCATGCATAACCATCAGGAAAACATGTCTGTGAAATGCATACCCCTTAAACCCCAGTTTTAGTATAGTAAAACTATAGATAGACAGGCAGCTAGACAGAACAGCCAGACAGACAGACTGGCAGACAAATAGACTGACAGACAGGCAGATTAATTAACAGTAAATTTCCTACTTTCCAAAGAGGAACCAGTTGTATATATATCTAGAAGTTTACCAGATGCTATAAATCTACTGACGACAGACAGACAGACTCAGACAGACAGACAAACAGACAGACACACAGACAGACAGACAGACAGACAGACAGACATATTAATTAACAGTATTTCCAACTTTCCAGAGAGGTACCAGGTGTATATATATCTAGAAGAAGCTGTGAATCTACTGACAACAGACAGACAGACAGACAGACAGACCAGATAGAAAGACAGACTCATTCAGAAAGAGAGACTGTCAGACAGACAGACAGAGGGAATAATGAACAGCAATTTTCCTACTTTCTAGAGAGGTACCAGAAGGTGTATATATATCTAGAAGTTTACCAGATGCTGTCAATCTACTGACAATGAATCCACTTAGACAGACAGACGACAGACAGAGGGATTAATGAACAGCAATTTTCCTACTTTCTAGAGAGGTACCAGAAGGTGTATATTATTTTTATATATCTAGAAGTTTACCAGATGCTGTCAATTTACTGACGACAGATCCACTGAGACAGACAGACAGACAGACAGACAGACAGACAGAGATTGATTAACAGATACTTTTCCTACTTTCTAGAGAGGTACCGGAAGGTGTATATATATCTAGAAGTTTACCAGATACTGTCAATTTACTGACAACGAATCCACTTAGACAGACAGAGACAGACAGACAGACATGACAGACAGACTGACAGACAGACAGACTTGACAGACAGACTTGACAGACAGACAGACAGACAGACATGACAGACAGACAGACAGATAGACAGACAGATTAATGAACAGCAATTTTCCTACTTTCTAGAGAGGTACCATGACAGACAGACATGACAGACAGACAGACAGACAGACAGATTAATGAACAGTAATTTTCCTACTTTCTAGAGAGGTACTGGAAGGTGTATATATATCTAGAAGTTTACCAGATGCTGTCAATTTCCTGACAACGAATCCACTTAGACAGACAGACAGAAACAGACAGACACAGACAGACATGACAGATAGACAGACAGACATGACAGACAGATTGACAAACAGACAGACAGACACAGACAGACAGACAGGCAGATAAATTAATGAACAGCAATTTTCCTACTTTCTAGAGAGGTACCGGAAGGTGTATATATATCTAGAAGTTTACCAGATGCTGTCAATTTACTGACAACAGATCCACTGAGAGACCAGATTGAAAATATCCATGTTATAGGTGGCAGCTCGGTATATCAGGTAAAATGGAGTGAATGAGGCAATATACCATCAACCTCCCCTCTACGGAATAAACTGCATCTGAGTTGTTCCCCTTTACAAGTCCGAGTAATCTGGAGTGTTGGTGGGAATGGTGGGAGCTGGTGGAAATATTGCGAGGTGAATCAGGGGAGGATGACGGGATATTGCTGTGAATGAAATGTAAAGGAAAAAAAGACACTCAGTACATACACTTATGAAAATTCAAAATAAGAGTTTCAATCATGGTTTGATATGTCCAAATAATAAAATGCTTCTAAGAGAAATGCAAATGCATTGAATTAAGCCGCGACGCGAGAAAACTGGTCTTCAGGATTTCCCACCTAGTCTGACACAAACTGGCCTGTACAGTCCCAGAAGAAGGTTGAAAGCTTGAAATTTTGGATATAAGTAGACGAGGAATTACACTATCTGTGCAGCAAAAACCTTTGTTTTTGCATAGTCAAAAATCGGGTTTTCTCATGACGAGGCTCATATATATTATATAATGCCTGACATTATGTATAATAATGCAACATTTATTTATAGGAAGCCATGAACAGCTGTAACTGTCGCCTATACCTCACCAGGATATTAGCTGACTTTGACTGTGATACATATCTACCCGAGATAAACCAGAATGTATTCAAAAAAAATGAAAAGTGAGTAGCAAATTGATAGCAAATTTGAGTCACATCCATCAGTATAACATGTGTAATGTATACCCCCTTATACCCTATGTTTATATTGCAAAACTGTGGTATGCAGGGATATACCTATTTTTCTTTTTTGTTTTGCTCTAAAACATACGGCGAGGCGGTTCTAACGAGTACCTACTATCTATGTTAAGAAAATTGAAAAGTTACCGTAGTAGGGATTACAAAAACATGCCCATGATATATATAGATTTTTCTTAAGTTGTTAAAATTGAAAATTTTCAGTAGATTTTTTTTGATAGTTTTCTTATTTTTGCACAAAACGTAGATTGAGGGTACACAAGTACCCACAATCTATGTTTTAGAGCAAAAATAAGATAAATAGGTATACCTCAGCATACCCCAGTTTTGCTGTATAAAAGTGGTGTTCGAGGGGGTATACATGTCAAGAACATGTTATCCTGATGGGATTTCTAGCAAAATTGAGCTGTATGAAGAAAAACAGCTTTTGCATATGCGAAAACAAAGGTGCAGATCAGCTGTGCAGTAACTTTAATACACTGTGCAGATCAGCTGTGCAGTATCAGCACCTTTGTTTTCGCTGCTCAGATAGTACAGTTTCTCTTCTTCTTAAATCTGAAATTTCAAGCTGCTCGTCTTTTTCTTTGGCTAGCTGGAATCCCTAAAGACCAGTCTTGCACCATTGCTCAATTTTGAGTAATGTATGCCTTATGTTTTTGCTAAAACAAAGATACATTGTCATATGCATGAGAGTCAGCACACACGGTTAAACGTAGTTTCTATGTCGGTCATTGTCGGTGAAGCTCACCATTAGTAAGGGTACGGCCAGTCTTACCTCCTAGTGTTGGCATGCTCTTTATCTTCATTCTTAACTTATCCACTATACATTGTACACTAAGGTCACACTTAACGACAACAACTTCAACAAAATAACCCAAAAATTTCTAAATTTAGAAAAAGAAAGGGACCGTTTCTTTTTAAGCACATTATGATTGTACCCTTTCTAATGGTTCTTATTTACATATCATGATATACATTTTGTTTTCAGCCCACCAAATGTTCCTACAGACTTACAAGAAGAAAAGGACATTAAGTTTCGATTTGAAGTTTACGATAAGGTAGTGACATCATAGACATTGTGTGTAATATCCTGTAATTTGTTGTCTTGTATTAATACACTGTGTAATTTTGGTTTGGTTGTATTATTCTTTTACACCTATAATTTAACCTCCATGGCTTAATGTTTTGGTTTGAAGCATGCTAAGAGTATTAACATCATAATAAGAGCAGCCACTTCATTAAACCAACAATCTGCATATGCGAAAACAAAGGTGCAGATCAGCTGTGCAATGAGTACACAGCTGATCAGTGCCTTTGTTTTAGCTACACAGTAGTATCCCTCTTCTTCTAAAATAAAAAATTTCAAGCCTCTAGCCATCTTCTATGCTGGTTTGTGTCGGATCTAGTCTAAAAACCCTGAAGATGCGTTCTTGCGATGCGGCTCATGGGTAAGGCAACTCCGGTCTGGCAGTAGTTATTATCCCACTGCTGCCACCAAATGAGCCACCTCATGGGAAAACCAACAATCTGCATAGGCAAAAACAAAGACGCAGATCAGCTTCGTGGTAACCGCGAAGCTGATCAGCGCCTTTGTTTTTGCTACTCGGATAGTACAATTCCTCTTCTACTTAAATCCAAAATTTCAAGCTTCTAACTCTTTTCTGTGCTTGTATAGGCCGGTTTGTGTCGGACCTGTTCGGAAACCACATTGTTGGTTTTCCCACGAGGGGCTCAAATGTAACTTGAGGGGAACCAGCAACAGCTAAACCCTGTCAGTGGAAAAGCATGCTCACCCATCAAGGGTGGTTTACTGTGCTATATATGCGACTTGCCAACTTCATCTACCGAGTTGGAAACTTGCATATCTATTTATAGCACACAGTTACAATATTATGAGCCATGTCATGAGAAACCTGTCCTCACGGGTTCTGATCATGCTCTGCATATATCATTCTGTATAACCATCGTGATAACATGTCCATTTAATGTATACCCCCCTTATACCCCCTTTTATAATTTATAGAAAAACTTGGGTGTTCAGGGGTATACCTATTTTTCTTTTCTTTTTTTTTTTTTTTGAAAACATAGATTGTGGGTTCTTGATGAGGCAGTTCAGGCAGTTCTAACGAGTACCCACAATCCATGTTTTTAGCATGAATAAGAAAAATATCAAAATATTTAATTGTAAATTTTCTAATAATCCTTGCATTTTGCATGGGAGTGTCTTGGTAATGCCACAGAAAATTGCCCGAGGCGTCAAATTTTGAGTAAAACAAGCAAATTCAGAGAATTTATGTCCCCCGCCTTAATTGTTTAGTTACACAAATATATCTGACAATAATGTATATCCAAATCACATGCATTTACTTCATGTCACAGTGTCAAACATTAATCTGAGGATTATATTCAAACCACATGCAAATCTTCAAATCATGGTCAGGACATCTGTACAGTTTGAAAAGAATCAGAATAAAACTGAGGGAGGAGTTTGCACACAAGGTACACAATGTCCATTCACTTTCATTGTATAAATGCCTGAAAAACGACGAAGTTAAAATTGCGAAAAAGTGTCAAAAATTAACCTGAGGATTATATCCAAAGCACATGCATTTCTTCAAAGCATCATCAAGACATCTGTAACAGAAGTTTCAAAAGAATCTGAATTAAAAACTGAAGGAGGAGTTGTGCACACAAGGCACCCACTGTCCATTCACTTTCATTGTCAAAATACCGAAAAACGACTAAGTTCAATTTGCAAAAAAAGTGTCAAAAATTAATCTGAGGATTATATCCAAAACCACATGCACATCTTCAAAGTATGATGAAGACATCTGTAAAGTTTCAAAATAATCGGGATAAAACTGTAGGAGGAGTTGCGCACACAAGGTACCCTTTGTCTATTCACTTTCATTATCAAAATGCCCGAAAAATGACTAAGTTCAAATTGCAAAAAAAGGTGTCAAAAATTAATCTGAGGATTATATCCAAACCACATGCACATCTTCAAAGCATGATGAAGACATCTGTAAAGTTTCAAAAGAATTGGAATAAAACTGTAGGAGGAGTTGCGCACACAAGGTACCCACTGTCTATTCACTTTCATTATCAAAATGCCCGAAAAATGACTAAGTTCAAATTGCGAAAAAAGTGTCAAAAATTAATCTGAGGATTATGTCCAAACCACATGCACATCTTCAAAGCATGATGAAGACATCTGTAAAGTTTCAAAAGAATCGGAATAAAACTGTAGGAGGAGTTGCGCACACAAGGTACATACTCCTATAGGGGGACGGAAGGACGGACGGAAGGACGGACGGACGGACGGAAGGACGGAAAGCCAAAACCTATGTCCCTCCGCTTTTCTATGAAAAGGCGGGGGACAAAAAGTAGACATATTGTACTATCTACTGGGTACGTAGCAAAATTGTTCTGATCTGTGACTGTTTTTGCATTGCAGAAATACGATCTGTGACTGTTTTTGCATTGCAAAAATACGACTTTATCATGACATGGCTTGGTTATGGTACAGGTCTTGGCAACCAACATGACATCAGAGATTCACCGTTAGAAACCTGAATGGTATGTCTGTTCCTATTGGTTATATGCATTTATTACAGCGGGGGAACTCTAAGTATGGGCAACATAATACCTAAGTTCTTTCTAGTGTTGCAAACATTCTATATAAATTCACTGATGGACTGATAACTTCTTTGTGAAGTAGTGAAGAGATTACCCTATCAACTTGCCAACATAAAAATAATTTTTCTAACAATCTTCATGTGGTGATTGATTTATAAAGCAAGTTAGATTGGTACACAATTGAAATCAGTAGATCTGGCCACCTATTGTTGGTTCTCATCAGGGTTGACCAGAGCAAAGTGCAATTGATTTGAATTGTGGAAAAGTAGGAAATTTAAGCTTGGCCACCCTAACCAATTTAAAGATTAAGAAGTACAAGAAGAACCATCAGCCACTGTGCCCATATTTTGTCTTCTTTCGCTGTAACGGTAAATATCTGATGCCACTCTCATGTTGATTGCCAATACCTGTAGCAACAGTTTTAACATTGTAAATATAGTGTGATTTGTTGTCTTGTATCGATCTATTGTAAAGTTTTGCTTACTTTGTATCAAATGTGAGCCGCGACGCAAGAAAATCGGTCTTCAGGGTTTCCCACCAGGTCTGACACAAACTGGCCTGTGCAATAACAGATAAAGGCTAGAAGCTTAAAATTTCGGATGGAATTGTACTATCCATGTAGCGAAAACAAAGGCGCTGATCAGCTGTGCAGATACTGCACAGCTAATCTGCACCTTTGTTTTCGTGTAGGCAATAATCCTGTATTCTCACAACACGGCTCATTTGTTTATGGGCTTGTATCATAAAGAACATTGTATAAACATTGTGTTGTCTGTGAAGTCCTGAATACTCATTTTGCTCTTACATGTACATGTATTCAACACCAAACACACAAGTTGTAAAGAATCAACTAGAATGAAATATTATTATTAAGTTTCTGGTAACCTTCACAGTCTGATTTGTGATGTTAGAAACAGGTACGAGCAGTGTTATGAGATAAACCAACAATGTTTGAACAAGTCCAACACAAACCGAGCTGTACATGTACAGAAGATGGTTAGTGGCTTGGAATAGTACTATCGTGTAGCGACTTAAAGTGCTGATCTGCGCTTTTTTTTGCATATGCAAAATGTTGGTTTTTCATGACGCAGCTCATATTATGTGCCTTCTTTATTATAAAGATAAAATATTACATAATATATGAGCCGCCTCATGATAAAACCAACACTTTGCATAGGCAAAAACAAAGACGCAGATCAGCTTCGTGGTAACCGCGAAGCTGATCAGCGCCTTTGTTTTTGCTGCTTGGATAGTACCGGTACAATTCCTCCCCTACTTACATACAAAATTTCAAGATTCTAGCTTTCTTCTGTGACTGTACAGGCCGGCTTGTGTCGGACCTGTTCAGAAACCACATTGTTGGTTTTCCCAAGAGACGGCTCATATGTAGAAAATTTGATAATAATTATTGGTGGTCATGTCAATGATAATTTGAGCAAACAGTGTAGATAATTGTAAATGAGCTGCCTCATTAGAAAACCAACAACATGCATTGGCAAAAACAAAGGCACAGCACCTGTTTTCGCTACACAGATAGTACACTACCTTTTCTTCTTAAATCCAAAATTTCAAGCTTCTAGCCTGCTTCTGTAACTGTATAGGCTGTTTGTGTCAGACCTGGTCAGAAACCCAGATTGTTGGTTTTCTCATGCAAAGGCTCAAATGATTTAGATCTGCCGTGTAGAGAAACCTTCCTTCCCTGCTTCCGTTATCATTACGAAAACACGTCCATGTAATATACAGAAATTTTTGTTGGTTTTAAAAATGAAAATTTTCACAGGAGAAAATTTGATATTTTTCTTATTTTTGCTCAAAACATAGATTGTGGGTACACGTTAGAACCGCCTCGAGGTGGTTCTAATGAGTACCCACAATCTATGTTTTGGAGCAAAAATAAGAAAAATAGGTATACCCCTGCAAACCCCAGTTTTTCTATATAAAAGTGGGGTTTGAGGGGGTATACATTACACAGACATGTTTTCATGATGTCTTCTTTTTTTTGGGGGGGGGGGAGGGGGTAAATGGGGTTGGGCAGGGTCATTGTTAGTTTTTATGATTTACATACATGTATGGAACAAAAAAAATTCTGCACTTAATCATTTTTGATAAATCTTCTTACAATTTTGATAATAGTGAAATTTACAGCTTTTCTACCATGAAAAGAAATAATGTGTGCAGTTTAAATGCAGTTTGCTCAGTTTTATCTCAGTTTTCATTCTGATATAAGTCATTATAAATATGTAATTCAAACTAATAATGATATTAAGAATATGGATTATGCATAATTTAAAGGAATTATAAGATATGGATAAATAAAAGTTTAATGGAATAAAAATTATTAAAATATTAGAAGGATTTCTACAAGAATTATTGAATTCAAATTGGATGAGTCCATTCTAGATCCAAGAACTTGAAATGGAACATTCTCAGCTATCAAAAGAAAGAAATCAACATTGTGGCACCAATACTGAACCTGCATTTAGAATGGAGCATGCAGATGAACAGGTAGAAACACCGGATAAAGCGGCGTCAGTGAATAAGACTGTAACACCAGATAAAGTGGTCTCAATAAATGGAATGGATGTTGTGAATATACCAGCGGAAAATGAGACTGTGATGACTGACAGAGTAGATAAGACCTCTACGCACGGGCCTATTAAATTCTGTATTATGTCAGCTATGTGTCATAACAATAGAGGAATAGCTAAAGACATGAAGCTTCCTTGGCCTCCATTAAGGTAAATATACTAGTCAAAAGTTCAAAACGGCCACCAAGGCTTTTGTTGATTTTCATCGAAGCCATGACTACTAAAAGTAATCTTTTTTGCTTCATTTTGAGCATAATTCTGAGGGAGGCCTGGTCAGACACAAGTACATGTACCACCAATTTCAAGAATGACAAAACTTGCATTAGGTGGTGGGGTAATTTGTCACATTTTGTTCATTGTTCATTTGTGACACAATTTGTAATGCAAGGAATTTCAATGTTTGCATGAACATGTTCAATATAAGGTTAATACCGTTATATCTAAAACTTAATGGGTTTCAAGGCGGAAAATGGGAGTTTCAAAATGTCTGATCTCACAAAATAATGGAATTTGCAAAGGTTAAAATACGGGGTGGGGAGTGGGGATGGGAATTTTGTAATACGATCATTTTCACTGTACTTAGTCGTTGAAATGAATGCCTTTTGAGACGTGTAAACAGGTTTTCGGGGTTTTATTTTAGGAGAAATTCATACAAATAACCAGTTCAAAGGGTCAGAATGACTAATTATGTGAGATTGATTTGTGCAATTTGATTTTCCTTACCCTTGTGAATGATCTTAATTTCAGGAGAGATTATGAATATTACACAACAATGACTTCAAGTCCAAGAAATAAAGAATTGAGTAAGTATCACATGAATATTACACAACGACTAATTATAAATAAATAAAGAATGAAGTAAGTATCGTACATCAGCTTGTTTTTATGCCCCCAACTTTGAAAAAGTTGGAAGGGCATATTGCTTTCGGCTTGTCTGTCTGTCTGTGTGTGCGTGTGTACGTCTGTTAACTTTTGAATGGTGAATGTTGGGGATTTGAAATTTTATGTGAGTATTCCTCATGAAAAAATAGTTGACCCGTATTTTTTTTCTTGTCCAAGTTATGCCCCTTTTCTGAGTTATTTCCCTTGGAAAACAAAATTTGAAAATCTTGTGTGCAAGATATCTCGAAAAGTATTTAAGCTAGAGCCTTCATATTTGGTATACTGGTTGGGGCTGATGAGTAGATGACCTGATTAACTTTTGAGAACTTTCTGTTAAATTTTGACAAAAATACAGAATTTTGAAATTTTGATTGATTTTTCCACTTTTCGGTGAAATTTGAAACTTTTGAACGGTGAATGCTAGGGTTTTGAAATTTCATATAAAGATTCCTCATGAAAAAATAGTTGACCCATATTTTTGTTCATGTCCAAGTTATGCCCCTTTTCTGAGTTATGTCCCTTTGAAAACAAAATGTGAAAATCTTGTGTGCAAGATATCTCAAAAAGTATTTGAGCTCGAGCCTTCATATTTGGTATACTGGTTGGAGCTGATGAGTAGATGACCTGATTAACTTTTGAGAACTTTTTGTCAAATTTTGACAAAAATACGGAATGTTGAAATTTTGATTAATTTTTCCACTTTTCGGTGAAATTTGAAACTTTTGAACGGAGAATGTTAGGGTTTTGAAATTTCATATACAAATTCCTCATGAAAAAATAGTTGACCCGTATTTTTTTTTTCATGTCCAAGTTACGCGCCTTTTTGGAGTTATGTCCCTTTTAAAACAAAATTTGAAAATCTTGTGTGCAAGATATCTCAAAAAGTATTTAAGCTAGAGCCATCATATTTGGTATACTGGTTGGGGTTGAAAAGAAGATCACCTGATTAACTTTTTAGGACTTTCCGTCAAATTTTGATAAAATAACTCCATTTTGAAATTTTTACTCCATTTATAACTTGTCTACAAAAAGCTTTCATTCTGTTTCTGGATCGAGGTCAAAAACAGAGGCAACCGAACAGCTTCTTTAGGAAATTAAATTTCACTTCATTCAAATGAAATAAATGAATCATACAAGCTGCCAGTTTAGGGACAAGTATACAGTTGGGGGCATAGTGTTTTACAAACACGCATTTCTAGTTGCAGGTATTTCATACTTCAATCTATAGTTGTTTTTTGCACACAGGGGCTTTGATGCCAATTGCATCTTAAAATGACATCAGTAAATGTAACATTATTTCATTTAAAAATATAAAAAAAAATACATGCACGCATTTGCAAAACAGTCTTACGTTTGGCAGAATATTTTAGTGCTGTGGCAAAAAATTTGGGAAAAGCTCAAGGCTTTTGATTCATCAGAGGGGTTATCATGATTTATTTGTTTAAGAGAGTAATTTTTTCATGGATATGTTATCTTGATGCAAAATATGAATTCTATTGAATATTAAAATATGGTAGATAATATTTCTTAGAATCTAAAATAAATTTCAGATGGAAAAATAATCCATATACGAGGAAGGCATACATGGGAATGCTGCCAGGAAAAAGAGAGAAGTCTTCCAAATGTCTACCATCTTGTTGTTAGTAGCTCTCTTAGGTAGTGTACCATTGCAGTTCATTACAAAAAATGTCCATGAAATAAACAGAGAATATCTTTAAAGCTGTAAAAGTTGAAAATTCCATTCGAAAAAATGTAGATATAGTATAGCCCAAAACATTTTGTAGGTACGTTAGAACCGAGGCAGTTCTAATGAGTACCCACAATCTGTGTTTTGGAGCAAAAAACAAATGTTTACCCCTGTACCGGTAAACCACATACATGTATTCACTGTATAAATGGTTTAATGTGTTAAACATTTCTAAGACATGCTTTCCTGGTGGTTATCGTTTCAATACTTATAGACTAGAGTTAGGCCATAGCTAAGGTAATAATTCCTGTTTTTTTTTTTTTTGTAACTCTAGTGAACTACATCCCAAAATGTGACAAATGACAAACATGATTTTCTATTCATTAACATTCTGTAGATCCCGAGGGGAGTGTTGCGTAGCCAAGGTTTTCAACACTCCTCGAAGGACCTAGCGAATATTAATGAACGACAAAATCATTTTTGATGGCTATTTTTGCATAAATTCTACAAAAACGAAAGAAATTATGGTGTACTATATTTTACAGCCTCATCACATTTTTATACGCTTAAAAGCTTTCATTTTTATGCTCGTTCAGGGCGGACTTCAGTTTCTCATTATTAACATGTGCTTTGATAATAATGAGCATAAGTAAAAGCCATGTATTAACAGCAGGTGTGCGCGTGAATTGCAATATTAATGCATGCTTTCTCTTCATTAATAAACGGCTGTTCATATCGTCTGACACGGGTATTTATGCAATAATTCTCATTAAACCAACCACAATTTATTTGTGGCTGTACAGCCTGGTTTGTCAGATGTTGTCTAACCCCCATAGGCAGGGTTTTACATGATGCAGCTCATAATTTGAGCCACGATGCGAGAAAACCAGATTTTTGCCAATGCCAAAACAAAGGCACAGATCAGCTGTGCAGTAATGGGTGGGGTATCCTTTCATAAGATCCAACATCATAAGTGGGTTTAAATGTTGGTTTTGTGATTTATGTCGGAAATATTTCACATCCTCGTCTATTAAAGATAGTATTCAGTTTTGAGGAAGTGGTATCACTGTGATGAAATTGACAACATTTGGATGATAGATGGGGCATATGTTGGTTCCAAAATTTGTTTTAATGACATTTCAGAGATGTGTCACATCCTCGTCTATTAAAGATAGTATCCAATTTTGAGGAAGTGGTATCACTGTGATGAAATTGACAACATTTGGATGATAGATGGGGCATATGTTGGTTCCAAAATTTGTTTTAATGACATTTCAGAGATGTGTCACATCCTCGGCTATTGAAGATAGTATCCAATTTTGAGGAAGTGGTATCACTGTGATGAAATTGACAACATTTGGATGATAGATGGGGCATATGTTGGTTCCAAAATTTGTTTTAATGACATTTCAGAGATGTGTCACATCCTCGTCTATTAAAGATAGTATCCAATTTTGAGGAAGTGGTATCACTGTGATGAAATTGACAACATTTGGATGATAGATGGGCCATATGTTGGTTCCAAAATTTGTTTTAATGACATTTCAGAGATGTGTCACATCCTCGTCTATTAAAGATAGTATCCAATTTTGAGGAAGTGGTATCACTGTGATGAAATTGACAACATTTGGATGATAGATGGGGCATATGTTGGTTCCAAAATTTGTTTTAATGACATTTCAGAGATGTGTCACATCCTCGGCTATTGAAGATAGTATCCAATTTTGAGGAAGTGGTATCACTGTGATGAAATTGACAACATTTGGATGATAGATGGGGCATATGTTGGTTCCAAAATTTGTTTAATGACATTTCAGAGATGTGTCACATCCTCGTCTATTAAAGATAGTATCCAATTTTGAGGAAGTGGTATCACTGTGATGAAATTGACAACATTTGGATGATAGATGGGGCATATGTTGGTTCCAAAATTTGTTTTAATGACATTTCAGAGATGTGTCACATCCTCGGCTATTGAAGATAGTATCCAGTTTTGAGGAGGCCGTATCTCTGTGCAATACCAAGCCACTATGTGATGAAATTGACATCATTTATGTCTAATAATAGGATTCAGTGCCTAAACATGGTTTCAAAGTTTCTTCTAATGATATTTCAGAGATGTGTCACATCCTCGGCTATTAAAGATAGTCTCCAGTTTTGA
Source organism: Rugalucina vietnamica (assembly GCA_964017185.1). Taxonomy (NCBI): domain Eukaryota; kingdom Metazoa; phylum Mollusca; class Bivalvia; order Lucinida; family Lucinidae; genus Rugalucina; species Rugalucina vietnamica. The sequence goes on from OZ024885.1 coordinate 19,376,939, forward strand.
GGAGGCGGTATCACTGTGCAATATTAAACCATTATGTGATGAAATTGATAGCATCTGGGTGATGGGCGGGTCTTCTATTTATAAGGTACAATATTTTTATTTTATCTTAACAATCCATACCTTGTCTCATTTGAAATGTCGGTAGCGTACCTGTCTTTTATGATGATTTGATCAGAAAAATGTTTATACTGCTATACATGTACTTTCACTTCTGACCTGTTTTCAGTTTATAGTAGAAAAATGTGCATTTTCCCTGACAATCTGTTTGAGGAAGACTTACTTGGGAACAGGGTGGTTTTAGATATGTGATAACGCTAACATGATCTTTGCTGTTTAAAATTCAGTGAGAACTCCAGCCCATTATAACCCTTTGAATCTATGGCCTACTGTCTGAACACTATCTTTCAGAAACTGCATTTTTCGAAATCTCACGTTTCTGAAACACCACAAGAAAAATATGACCATGCCATCTTTTTGCAACTCATGAGTCCTAAAAAGTGCCACAAAAAGTTTGAAAATTGGTTCACTAATAAAATAATAATGCCCAAAAATCATTTTGAATAGGCATTTTCCATGTGCAAGGGAGGTAATTCAAACACCTTAAAACTGAAAATCAAGCAAATCTGTGGAATAATTTTAAGAGTTTGGCACTCAGTTATGCGTAGAAAACAATTTTGTTTTGGTTTGGAGCATTTTTGATGAAAAATTATCAATTTATATTTTTTTCTGGAAAATAGTTACTTCCCTTACTTGCAATTTTACAATGGAAAAAAAAGCCCTATTCAAGAATATTTTCTTGTATAAAATTTTTATTTGTTAAACGAGTTTCAAAATTTTTGTGGCACTTTTTAAGACTTTTGGAATGCTAAATGGTGACATGCTCATTTTTCTTGAGGTCTTTCAGAAAAGTGAGATTTTGAAAAATGCATTTTCTGGAAGATGGTGTTTAGACAGTAGTGGTTAAGCTTGTTGCCTTGTAAACCAGTGGTCATGGGACTGATAGCGTTATTCCAGACTCTAAACTGATGACCTGTCTCCATATTACCTTAGCTGTTGAGTGGGACATAAAACACAAAAACATTTTCAATGATATTAGTGTTCTTCTGAAAGGATTGTTTTATTTTTCTTTCTTCTCTATTTTCAGCCAGCTTTAAATCACCAACTCTGTGATAAGTTATATTTGACACATATATACCAAGACTTTCCAGCGGATACTTTCTTCCCAGAGTTTGAAGATTATTTCCAGGAAATTAGGTACCAAAATTTTGTCATCAGGAAAACATGTCCGTGCAATGAATACCTCCTTGAACCCCAATTTTATATAGCAAAACTGGGGTATGCAGGGGTATACCTATTTTTCTTATTTTTGCTCCAAAACATAGATTGTGGGTACACGTTAGAACCGCCTCGTCGAGGCGGTTCTAACATGTACCCACAATCTATCTTTTGAGCAAAAGTAAGAAAAGTATCAAAATTTTTCAATTTCTAAAGCTAAAAAAATCTCTGTTTATTGCATGGTCAAGTTTTCGTAATGTAAATAAAAATGACCAAAAAAAAAAAAAAACAAAAAAAAAAAACAATAAAAAAAAAAAAAAAAAAACGAGACATGATCTGTGATATCAAAAGATGGCAGTTAAGAAATAAAGCATTACCTTAAGGCACAAAATTGAATTATTTTAAAGGTGTCTGGTAAAATTGTGTTTAAAAATGGGAAAAGTAGATCCAACATCTAATTAAACTTGAATTGTCAGAGGATCTGACTTTATCCCCGCTTCTGAGCTTTCCAGGGTGAGGAAAACAATGATGGGTAACAATCCCAAGCTAGATCTAGTCATTATTAATGCACATAAAAAGATTGGTCAGATTCTGTCATTTCGTTCTCAAGATATTGAGCAGAAACAAAATTCTGACGTCAATCAAGTGCCATAACTCTGTCTAAATTTTTGGGAAAAATGACGGGCAACAGTACCAAGCTAGATCTTGTCAATGTTGATGTGCATACAAAATTTGGTCAGATTCTGTCAATTTGTGCCCAATATATTGTGCAGAAACGAAATTTTGACGTCAATCAAGGGCCATAACTCCGTCAAAATTCTGCGAAAAATGACGGGCAACAATACCAAGCTAGATCTTGTCAGTGTTGATGTGCATACAAATTTTGGTCAGATTCTGTTAATTTGTTCTCAAAATAATGAGCGGAAATGAATTTCTGACTTTAATCAAGGGCCATTACTCCATCAAAATTTTGCGAAAAATGACAGGTGACTTTAGACTATCCCAAGCTAGATCTTGTCAATGTTGATGTGCATACAAAATTTGGTCAGATTCTGTCAATTCGTTCTCAAGATATTGAGCGGAAACGAAATTCAGACGTCAATCAAGGGCCGTTTCTCTGTCAAAATTTTGCGAAAAATGACGGGCAACAATCCCAAGCTAGATCTTGTCAAAGTTGATGTGCGTACAAAATTTGGTCAGATTCTGTCAATTTGTTCTTAAGATATTGTATGCACATCAACATTGACAAGTTCTAGCTTGAGACTGTTACCCGCCTTTTTTCACAAAATATTGACAGAGTTATGGCCCTTGAAGACGTCAGAATTTAGTTTCGGCTCAATATCTTGAGAATGAATTGGAAGAATTTGAACAAATTTTGTATGCATATCAACATTGACAAGATCTGGCTTGGGATTGTTACCCGTCATTTTTTGCAAAATTTGTTACCCATCGTTTTTATCGCCCTGGAACAAAGCTCAGAAGCAGGGATACAGTCAGATTCTCTGACAATTCTAGTAAAGAATAGTAGGGACAGAAAATATTGAAATCCCAGTCTTTTCACCAGGCAGGAAAGCAAGTATTACTAAAAACATCATGAAAATGTTACACTCATGAATATCAAGATGACTAGCTTTTTCCCAACAAGCTAGCCAAGATATCCTGTCAGGCAAAATACCATTATCAAAGTTATGCAAATGTGACTTTATAGGACATTGTTGCTTTGAGCCACATCATGAGAAAACCAACCATCTGCATATGCGAAAACAGATGCAGATCAGCTTTGTGGTTACAATGAAGCTGATCGGCGCCTTTATTTTTGCTACACAGATAGTACAATTTCTCTTCTAATTATATCCAAAATTTCAAGCTTCTAGCCTTTTTTTGTGACTGTGCAGCCCGCTTTGTGTCGAACCTGTTCGGAAACCACATTGGTTTTCCCATGACAGGGCTCATTAGTGATCTTTTGCAGTGATGGAGATGAAGAGAAAACTATTTTGGAGGACAATGGTATCGAATATGCCTTCCATGTTTACCAGAAAATATGACAAAAAGTGGTACCCGAGTTCAGTAGGCCTCCAATGTGCACCAGAAAATATGACAAAAAGTGGTACCCGAGTTCATTAGGCCTCCAATGTGCACCAGAAAATATGACAAAAAGTGGTACCCGTGCTCAGTAGGCCTCCAATGTGCACCAGAAAATATGACAAAAAGTGGTACCCGAGCTCAGTAGGCCTCCAATGTGCACCAGAAAATATGACAAAAAGGGGTACCCGAGTTCAGTAGGTCTCCAATCAGAAGATATGACAAAAAGCAGTACCCGAGTTCAGTAGGCCTCCGATGTGCACAAGAAGATATGACAAAAAGCGGTACCTGAGATCAGTAGGCCTCCAATGTGCACCAGAAAATATGACAAAAAGCGGTACCCGAGTTTAGTAGGCCTCCAATGTGCACCAGAAAATATGACAAAAATCGGTACGCGAGTTCAGTAGGCTTTCAAAATGTACCAGAAGATATTAATAGCAACAAGTAGCCCAAGGGCTACCATCGCTCACCTGAGAGTCAACAAGTACAGTCACTGGATAAAGTGTTTTTTTTTTTGTTTTTTTTTTTTATTGAAGACACTGGAGTGGCCACAACACTAAAAATTGATATGTCAAACTTTCCATGGCAGCTAACTCCGCAGTCCAGGGTCAAATCTGGCTCAAATTCGAACTCATCCAAGATGTTATGGTTATCCTTGTTACTTCCAAGAATGAAGAAGATCCGATCAAAATTGAAGTGGCTAGAATGGCCACAATACAAACTATTGATTTTTCAAACACTAAAGGGCAGCTAACTCCCCAATCAGAGGTTGGATCTGGCCGAAATTCGAACTCATCCTAGTTATCGTTGTTACCTGCAAGAATGAAGAAGATCCACTGAAAAACAAAGATTCTAGAGTGGCCACAACACAAAATATTGATTTTTCAAACATTTAAGGGCAGATAACTCCGCAGTCACAGGTTGGATCTGGTCGAAATTCGAACTCATCCAAGATATTGTAGTTATCCTTGTTACCTGCAAGAATGAAGAAGATCCACTGAAAAACAAAGATGGTAGAGTAGCCACAAAACAAAATATTGATTTTTCAAACACTCAAGGGCAGATAACTCCGCAGTCAGAGGTAGGATCTGGTCGAAATTTGAACTCATCCGAGATGTTATGGATGTCCTTGTTACTTCTGAGAATAAAGAAGATCCGAATAAAAATGAAGGTGCTAGAGTGGTTACAACACTAAATATTGAAGTTTCACACTGTCAAGGGCAGATAACTCTGCAGTCAAGGGTCGGATCTGGCAGAAATCCGAACTCATCCGAGATGTTATGGCTATCTGTGTTGCTTTTAAGTATGGAGAAGATCCGATCAAAATTGAAGGCGCTAGAGTGGCCACAACACAAAATAATGATTTTTCAAACACTCAAGGGCAGCTAACTCCACAGTAAGAGTTTGGATCTAGCTGAAATTCGAACCCGTTCGAGATATTATAGTCGTCCTTGTTACCTGCAAGAATGAAGAAAATCCACTGAAAAATAATGGCGCTAGAGTGGCCACAACATTTTTCCCATTATAAGTATATGGGGATTTTTCCAGACGCTCAAGGGTAGCTTAGCTGCTAACTCCGCAATCTGAGGTCAAACCTAGCCAAAATTCGAACTCATCCGAGATGTTATGGTTGTCCTTGTTATAAATTCTTAAGAATGAAGAAGATCCAATCAAAAATGAAGTTGCTAGAGTGGCCACATTTTCCCCATTATAACTCCATGGGAGCTATCTGTTGCCATGGAAACCAGAGTTCTGATCTGGCCTAAAACCTAATGTAACCTTTCCCCCTCCTCAATGACCCTTCAGATAAAATTTGATTGGGATTGGCCTTGTTGTCTTAGAGATATTAAAGTTTGAAAGTGTGAATGCATGCACGCACGGACGCACCCACGTACGCTGGCTTGACTACCATACTATAAGCTCACCTTGTGAGCCTTCGCTCAGGTGAGCTAATAATCTGCGGTATAGCTATATAGCGAAAGGAACGTTCCTTTCGCTGTTAAGCTATACCCAATAATCTGCACCTATTGAGATTAACTATTTATCAGCAACAGCTTAAATGTGGTATCTCGTGTGTGTTTGTGTTTTTGGTACCCAAGTTCTATTTTGGAGAAGTGCACTGGAAAATGTGATTCATTACAAAAAAACTTGCCCATGCAATATACAGATTTTTGTTCAGATGTAAAAAATTGAAAATTTTGTTGACAAAAGGAGATATTTGTATTGTTTTATTTCATGCGCGGATCCAGAAATTTTCATGAGAGGGGGTCCAACGAAAATGGTATTTTTTTTTCACAGGCGAGGGGGGTCCAACCACCAAAAAATCCCGAAATTACCTTTTTTTAGGTAAAATTTTCAAATTCCAGGGGGGGGGGTCCGGACCCCCGGTCCCCCCCTCTGGATCCGCGCATGTATTTTGTAGAAAACATTCATTGTGGGTACACTTTAGAACCGGCTCTAATGAGTACCCACAATCTATGTTTTAGAGCCTAAATAAGAAAAAAACAGGTATACCTGTACACCCCGAATTTTACTACATTCATATAAAAGTGGGGTATCTAAGGGGACATACATTTCACAGACATGTTATGATATTATCATGATGATAATAAGGGAGCCATTCTGGCTTACCTATTTACAAAACATTAACGGTAATTAGAGATTGAAGTTAAAGAGGGAGTGTGTACTATCCGTGTAGCGAAAAAGACGCTGTTCAGTTACTGTACAGCTGATCTGCATCTTTGTTTTAGCATATGCATTTTTAGCTCACCTGGGCCGTCATCTGTCGTTGTCTGTCGCCCGTCCGTCCGTCGTCCACAATTTCAAAGATCTTCTATTCTAAAACCACTGGGCCAATCCAAGCCAAACTTCATGTGGTGCATCCTTAGGAATGGGAAACGAAAGTTTGTATAAATGGTCCAGGTCACATGACCAAGATGGCCGCCGTGGCTATAAATAGCAAAAACTTTTAAAAATCTTCTTCTCCAGAACCAGAAGGCTTATGATTTTGTAACTTGGCAGGAAGCATCAGACACTGGAGCTCTACAAAGTTTATATAAATCATGAACCTGGGATGACTTTGACCTATTTTATGGCAAGGTCAAGTTAGGTCGCTAAGTTAAATGCATTTGAATGGGGAAAATAAGTAAAATGTAATTAAATGGGGGGAGGGGGACTTGCTGGGTGTATGCAAATGGACAGAAGATTTTTGTTTATGAAAAAAAATGACCCCAGGGGGTTGTCTGTCCCTACCCCGGGGCTATATAAATGTATATGACCATAGCAATCAAACATCTTTTCTGATTAAAGCCAAACTTTATGTGGAGAATTGTTCGGTAGGGGGAATACAACTTTGTATAAAAGATCAAGGTCACATGACCAAGATGGCCAGCATGGCTATAAATAGCAAAAACCTTTAAGAATCTTCTTCTTCAGAACCGGAAAGCCTGTGACTTTGAAACTTGGCATGAAGCATCAGGGAATGGAGCTCTACAAAGTTTATGTAAATCATGACCCTGGGATGACCTTGACCTATTTTATGGCAAGGTCAACTTAAGTCGCATATCCCTTATCTCAGGTGAGCGTTTATAGGACCATTGGTCCTCTGTTGTTGGTTTTCTTATTATTTTTAGCTCACCTGAAGGTGAGCTTACAGGCTGGCCATGCTCTGGCGTCCGTCCGTTGTTGTCGTCGTCGTCCACAATTTCAAAGATCTCCTCCTCTGAAACCTCTTGGCCAATCAAAGCCAAACTTCATGTGGAGCATTCTCAGGAAGGGGGATTTTTTTTTTATATATATTGCCCAGGTCACATGACCAAGATGGCCGCCATTGCTATAAATAGCAAAAACCTTTTAAAACGTTTCTTCTCCAGAACCAGAAGGTCTGTGATTTTGAAACTTGGCATGAAGCATCAGGAAAAGGAGCTCTACAAATTTTTATATGAATCATGACTCTGGGATGATCTTGACCTATTTTACGACAAGGTCAACATAGGTTGCCCATGGATGCATTTGAATGGGCAAAATTGTCAAAATGCCATTTGAAGGGAAAAAATTGAAGGAAATGAGCCAGTGGACTGAAGATTTATGATTCTGTTAACATTTGGACACCAGGGGCTGGTCTGCATCCACCCCGGGGCAATATACATGTATATTACCACAATATTCAAAGATCTCTGAGATTGCTTTGCCAATCAGCAGAATTTCATGTGGAGCATCCTTAGGAAGGGGGAACAAAAGTTTATATAAATGGTCCAGGTCACATGACCAGGATGGCCGCCATAGCTATAAATAGCAAAAACCTTTAAAAATCTTCTTCTCAAGAACCAGAAAGCCCATGATTTTGAAACTCGGCATAAAGCATCACTTAAAGAAGCTCTTTTAAGTTTATATAAATTATGACTCTGTGATGAGTTTGACCTACTTTAAGGCAAGGTCAACAAAGGTCGCCCATGCATTTGTATGGGGAAAATTGTCAGAATGTCATTTGATGGGAAAGACTTGAAGAAAATGGACAAATAGACTGACGATTTATGATTCTGAAAAAAAATTTGGAAGCCAGGGGCCGGTCTGCCCCCACCCCGGGGTAAAATACATGTATATATAACCATAATATTCAAAGATCTTCTCTCAAAGCCTAATGTTATATGAAGCATCTTTAGGAAGGGGGGGACCAATGTGTACATAAATAAACTAGGTCACGACCAATATGGCCACCATGCTCATATATGGTAAAAACCCTTCTAGAACCGGTGGACCAATTTCAACAAAACTTGGCATGTAGCATTGTGGAGTAGAATACTACAATGTTTACATGACCTTGTGGACCAAGTGATGACCTTGACCTATTTTACAGCACAGTCAGCTTAGGTCGTGTATGCAGTAAACTGTTAAAATGTCATTGGAAAACTGCTAGGAAATGGGCAAATGGACAGAATATTTATTATTCTGAAAATAAAATTGACCCCAGTGGCTCAACTGCCCTGTCGTGGGGCTATACACATGTATATGACCATAATAGTCAAGTTTATTGATATATATCCCAGACCTCAGGTGAGCGTTTACATGACCATTGGTCCTCTGGTTCTTTCAAAGTGATCCCTAGAAAGGTATTCAGGATATCTTAATGAAAACAGACAACGATAATTCAGAAACATTAATTTATCGTTTGTTAGTTCATACACATAGAAAGAGACACTGAATTTATTATACAAATAAACTGACTTAATCAAAAATCTCTTTTTGTTTTGAGCCCCAATGATAAAGCTATGCTCAAAGCTACAAAAGCTGTCACACCCATCGTCCACACCCGGCACAGCAATTGACGCTGAATTTCTGTGCCTTCTTTCTGCAACAATTTCTCCATTTCAGTTTGTTTTTCTTTTTCGAGGTCCTGTTTTTCTGGAATTTGTTTCGAAGCCATTCGCAGCTGCATGCCGTACACGTACATTCAAACGGGAAACATAGGTCTGACGCATATGGGCTGAAAAAGATTAAACCTTGTGTGTATATGAAGTCATAATGCCAATGAGATGTCAAAATAACGCCAATGTGACGTCATTAAAATGTCTGTGGAGCCTTTCTGATGTGACGTCATAATATTTTATGATGTCATCATTGTGACGTCATTACAACTTCCACTAATGTAGTAACAATGACTGTGTGACGTCATAACATCTTTGTGATGTCGCAACATCATAACGTTGTCATACTGACGCCATGTGGCTATGTTCACAGCAGGTATTACAGTAGACGGAATATTTCCATCGGTATTCCGTTAAACCTCTCCATGTCAGGGAAGTGGAACGAGGTACCGAAGCAGGGCGAAGTGACAGTTAGCCAGCTGATCTAGTATTACAGCATAAGTGGACATCCCACTTTCCCAAAAAACATAGGAAAAGTGGGATAAAGTGCGGTCAGTGAGATAAGAGGATGTTCTCAGTATGCCCAGCAGGCACATGACGTCATAATGACGTCAGATCAACGTCGATGCGACGTCATGACGTCGCATCGACGTTGATCTGACGTCATTATGACGTCATGTGCCCGCTGGGATGTCTTCAAGGGTTCTAGCAAGCCTCTTAGCTGTACAAAGGTAAAAGTAAGCAATGACCAGGAAATGGCACAATCAAAAAGAAATTCCAACTATAAAAACTAAAGTGGTAAAACACTAACAATCAGGGGCCAGTTATTCAAAACTTCGTCTGCTTCACGTCATCGCTAAGACCTCAACTCGTTAAGTAAATGCGGACTACACAAGCAATTGCACTTATTTTTTTGTTGATAAAATGTGAGAATCCTTTGCATTGCAAACTAACGATGTCGTTAATTTTGAACAACTGGCCCAGGTACTTATACAAAAAAAATATATCGTAAGCTGAGTGAGCAGCTAGCTACTTCCCACTCAGTTACCCGAACTTAAATAAATATATGAAAGCGTACGTAGGGTGTAAACTGCACAAAAATTCAACACCATAACATAAAACACAAAAGAACCATAACAGAAATTTTGCCTTGGAACCATCCCGGCCGTTTACCTGGTCTGAAAACATATGGAACAACGTTGACATGATGCTGTTATGACATCATAATGAAATAAATAATGAAAATAATATATAAATGTAATAATTAATAAACATATTTACGAAGATTTACGAGTGATCACGGAGATAGTTCCGTAAAGTGATACCTGAAATACACCACCATGTCCTCCATGCTGCACTGCGTCCATTTGTCCGGATAATTATCGTAGTCCATGACACCGTTTATCCCGGTACACGTGTTGTTCTCAGAGTCATACCGGGGCCCGCCATCCGAGTCATTGAAATCATGAAAGGCACCCAAGCTGTAATGAACCCAGCGGGCACATGACGTCAAAATGACGTCATATCAAATGACGTCATATCAACGTCGATGCGACGTCATGACGTCGCATCGTCGTCGATCTGACGTCATTCTGACGGCATGTGCCTGCTGGGGAAAAAGTCACGACATTACGGAAACATGCCCAATGCAATAAAACCGTAAAAATTGAAAAAAGTCAATTGAAAACTTTGATATTTTTTATATTTTGGCTCTAAACATTGATTGTGGGTACACGTCATACCACCTTTTGATTATGACCCTTCTACAGTTGCGTGCCAAATTAATGTCCACAACGTCAGAATCTCCATAGACTTCAATGTATTTTCATGTTTGCAAGAAAAAACCGATTTTCACGATTTAATTTGTTGTCATTTGAAAGGTTAATAAATAAAGCAATAAACAAGATTTTTTCTTTCAATTCTATACATGCGTTTTAAGGCTGCAATTATTTAAAGAAAATGTGTGATTATTTTTACAGTTTTTGGCGACGTCACCATTGACGTCAATGGGAAAATGGATTTTTCAAAACTTCCTACAGTTTTAAATCGTTGTGTATGAAAAATGCAAAGTCAGAAAATTTTATCAAAAGTCTTATTTATTGCTTTATTCATTTACCTTTCAAATGACACCAAAATTATGAAAATATGTTGACCAGGAAAGACAGGATAATTTTTATTGTAAACGTGAAAATACACTGAAGTCTATGGAGTTTGCGACGTTGTGGACATTAATTTGGCACGTCACTGTATTTCTCCCATTGAGAAAATTTGAGCCGCCTCATGGGAAAAACAACAATCTGCATAGGCAAAAACAAAGACGCAGACCAGCTTCGCGATAACCGCGAAGCTGATCAGCGCCTTTGTTTTCGCTACTCGGATAGTACAATTCCTCTCCTACTTAAATCCAAAATTTCAAGCTTCTAGCTCTTTTCTGTGCTTGTACAGGCCAGTTTGTGTTGGACCTGTTCGGAAACCACATTGTTGGTTTTCCCAGGAGGCGGCTCATAATATAAAGCTATGTTCCAATATGCGCTGTATGATAAACAGTCATATATACGAAATGCGGTTTGCCGGGTTGAATAAAAAGTAGAAACGTACCATGTCCGACACAAATCGACCTGTACAGTAACCGATAAAGGCTAGAAGCTTGAAATTTCGGATTTCATTTAAGAAGAAGAGGGCTTGTACTATCCGTGTAGCGAAAACAAAAGGCGCTAATAAGCTGTGCAGTTACTGCACATCTGATCTACGCCTTTGTTTTAGCATGGGCGAAAATCCGATTCTTACCTATGGCCGAGTTCATGGGCAGCAATTTCTCCGGTTAATTCGTCACTATGGTAATATTCTATAATGGATGACCGGAAACCCTTATTTTCAGAACATGTAGTCTGAGCATAAGCTATCCCTGCAGTATAAATATAAGCGGTATTATATTATACATGTTACTACTGTCCTTACAGTTATACTTTAGTAGTAGTGTAAGTATAAGTATAAGCAGTATTATATTAAACATATAAATACTGTCATTTCACTTATATTTTAGTACCAGTATAAGTAGTATTATATTATACATATACATACTGTCCTTTCACTTATATTTTAGCACTAGTATAAGTAGTATTATATTATACATATAAATACTGTCCTTTCACTTATATTTTAGTACCAGTATAAGTAGTATTATATTATACATATAAATACGGTCCTTTTACTTATATTTTAGTACCAGTATAAGTAGTATTATATTATACATGTAACTACTGTCCTTTCACTTATATTTTAGCACTAGTATAAGTAGTATTATATTATACATGTAACTACTTTCCTTTCACTTATATTTTAGCACTAGTATACGTAGTATTGTATTATACATGTAACTACTGTCCTTTCACTTATATTTTAGTACCAGTATAAGTAGTATTATATTATACATACACATACTGTCCTTTCACTTATATTTTAGCACTAGTATAAGTAGTATTATATTATGCATATAAATACGGTCCTTATACTTATATTTTAGTACCAGTATAAGTAGTATTATATTATACATGTAACTACTGTCCTTTCACTTATATTTTAGCACTAGTATAAGTAGTATTATATTATACATGTACATGTTAAACTATAGAATGGCTTCTGTAACCAGTTATCGTTCGTGATCTGCCTAAAAATCAATAAACCGATTGTCTCCCTTACATCATGGTCCAAGGTATTGTAATCGCGTGGCTGAATTGATAATCGATACAGGTTTATCCAGGTAAGTATGTAGCATTGGTTATATTGTCACACAGTATTACCTCTCAGGTAGCTGACACTGAATTTTGCTAGTTCACGGGTCCCCGACAGATTTGTTTTATAAGTTATACAAGTGTATTCGCATTTTGAAATTATTTGAAATTGCATGTATTGTATTTTCTCTTGTTGCTTACATTGTAAGTCTGCTTAAATGAATTTGAAAACTTTGAATTCTAATGCCGGAACTGAAATATATACAAAAAATTTAGATAAAAATTTTAATGTTTACATGAACTTTTAGAATATTTTATGCAATTTTTGATAATTATTTGATCAATTTAGTAACAGGTAATTTCATGTCGCATGAATTGATGTCCAGGCTCAATGACCAAGAGGAATATACGGTATTACTAAATGTTTTCGAATTAAATGTTAACATACACCATGATGCACATTTATTCTGCATTTAATTGAAAAGTAAAGCTACTTAATCTCCACATATCTGTAGGCAGCAAATAAGCACGCTGATTGAAATAACTTCAATGCAAGGCTTCTTTATTATAGGAATGAATTTTATTTTTGTTGATTTTATCGATGTGTAAACTCAGGCGAATCACTCACAAACTAAATAAAGCCCGAAGGGCTTTATGAAAAAGTTTGTGAGTGATTCGCCTGAGTTTACACATCGATAAAATCAACAAAAATAATAATTCATTCCTTATAATTCCAACTTTGTCTCAAAACACTGCATTTGTCTACATTGATTTAAATTTTCATAGCCAGCGGAAGGAAAATAGAGCAAAACGGATTTTCATGAGGCAGCCATCTTGAAAATTTCCAAAGCATAAAACTCACTTCTCGCAATAAATAGAAGCTATAACTGGCTTGCAATAGGCAGGCTGTCAAAGTGAGAGCTTTAAAACATCTCCCCTCCAGTCAAAATTGTGCTTTTGGGAGAAAATATCACCGTCTGAACCGATAGAAAGACATGTCGATTTTGAACTGGGACTCGGAACATTAGAAATTCAAACGTCAAATTTCAACACTCAACAAGAAGATTAAAACTCTTACCGTACAATGTTCTGTTAAAAGAAAAAACGTCCATGTTCATAAAAAATCCAAATATTCATTTCGACTTCTTCAAAACGCGTTCGTCCATTGTTTTCATGACGTTTAGATTTGATGACGTCAACGTTTCTTTGAAGAAACGTCACGTTATCACGTAACGTCGCAACGTTTTTAAGGTGAAAATTGAGTATTCTTACGCATTGCTTTTATCGAAGTATAAAGTCTTCCAAACAACCAATCAGAATGTAGGAAATTAGTTAAGTTGGAATTATTGTGTTTCAAACGTCATTTAACCTTAACCCTATATGAGCCGCGTCATGAGGAAACCGAATTTCAACAAGTGCGAAAGCAAAGACTCAGATCAGCTGTGGGGTAATTGCAAAGCTATAAAACTACAGATAGTTGCAAAGCTATCAAACATGCAGATAGTACAATCCCTTGCTTCTAGCCATCTTCTGTGTTTTCACATGTCGGTTTGAATCGGAGCTGGTCGTAAATTCCGAAGACAGGTTTTCTTTCGCTGTGGCTTATATTACTTATTATCTAGTAAAGTACCCGTGCCGGTCTATAATTTAAAGCAGCAGGAACATTTTGAAAATGATTTGATGAATGATTAGATTTAGAAAACTTGGCAAAACTTACATAAAATCATCTTTTGGCGAATTCGAGCAGAATATTGAAAAAAAAAAAAAAGAAAAACCTGCGTGGTCAAGAATTGAATCCTACTGCACCTCGCGCTCGCATTTTAATGCATGATCATTTCTTATTCTAGAATGCGATTAGCAACATTGGTACGGATTTGATAGCTGATCATAGCTACCAATTTGGTCTGAGATCGACATGCCGACCCGAAAGTAGATTTTCTCACAGTAATGACTATAAATTAGTGTTACGAAAACATGAGCAGGGAATATACCTGACATTGTATTTTGACCAGCGTTTTTACTTCATCGCCAAAGGGTAAAAAGTCATAAAATCATGCCTCTTATAAAAACATTCAACTAGGATTATGGCATTCTCGAGACATTTTGGCAGCGTCGTCAGAAAATCCGTTTTACACAGGTAAATGTTTGTTGAAAAATCATGCAGGCTGGTCGATATCATGGCCTTTGATTACATATAGTTCAAAACATTTTAATTCTAAACACAAAGAGTTAATGGCTGGCCATAAAAAAAAATAAAATAAAAATGACTACTTTCCTTGCACTTATATTTTAGCACTAGTATACGTAGTATTATATTATACATGTAACTACCGTCCTTTCACTTATATTTTAGTACCAGTATAAGTAGTATCATATTATACATGTATCTACTGTCCTTTCACTTATATTTTAGCACTAGTATAAGTAGTATTATATTATAATACGCTAACATATATCGTGTAAATATACATAAGGTGTCTCCAGTAAAAAGTATTTGTTGGGTCTTGGGGGGGGGGGGGGGAACATACTTCAAAACTAAAAATAGTAATGGTCCCCATTTTTTAATTTCTGAGCGGAATCAAAATGATCTTAGAGCAGGTTCAAATGATGCGCATGCGCAATAACAACAAAACCAAAACCAGTTTATGTCGACAACATCCATTTTGCTTCGATTTATAGCAAACAATTGCAGAAAAATATATCAGAAACTATGATTTTGCTCCATGAACTGTAGCAGTGTGAAAAATTGTAAATATTTGGGTAGGTACAAAAATCAAGAATTATCTCCACATATTTGCATTTAGAACTGCTGTTAAATCCATTTTTGTACAATTTACATATATATCTTATAATGCAGTTTAAAAGTTTGCTTTAATTACGTGTTTTAAAAATTGATCCCTCGGTTTTAGGCTTTTAGGGACTTTTCCCATCTAATCCATAGATGTCCTTTTATCTACCTCAGGTCAGTAAAAATCAAGTGTGTCGACATAGTACATGTACTCGTAAATCTATCAATATCGCAGTACACGTCTGCGCTAAACCTAAAGGAGATGAGGAGGGATTGTTTAAATCTCAATAAGTATTTTATTTGATGTGTGTGTGTGTGTGTGTGTGTGTGCGCGCGTGAGTGTCGCCACAATACCACAGTCTTTCATTTGCATTGCAGTTTGAATTGATGCTTAACGTTCTAGTCCATGTGCCGAAAGTTCTCACCGCTGTGCCTGGTGTGGGTTCGAACCCCGCTCTGGCCATGTGAGACAAGCCATGTTCTGCTTGCGAGTGTGTCAGGTGGTTTTGTTTTTCTTGGGGATTCTGCCGTTTTAGTCCCACCTACTGATTGGTGCGTCTCATATCAGCTGAAATGCTGAAATAATCTTGAAAGTGACGTTAAACTAAAAAAAGCCCGAATTTAATAGTTAGTATCTCTCTTTCTCTCTCTCCCTCCGCCCCCCCCCCTCTCTCTCTCTCTCTCTCTCTCTCTCTCTCTCTCTCTCTCTCTCTCTCTCTCTCTCTCTCTCTCTCTAAACTCTTCTATTATTTTGATTCTTCTTGTGACTCAGTAGTCTAAGTGAGTAGCTGTTTCCCTAAAAGTGACCATTCAGTTACCAAAACTTAACTTAATACATGAATGTAAATCTCCTCCACCCCGTTGCCGAGTGGTGAAGAGCGCTTTTTTCATCATTAACGCGTTTCATTCGATCGTCTCACCGCTGTGTTTGTTGTGGGCTCGAGTCCACACACTGTGCATATGTGAGACAAGTTCTGCTTGAAAATGTGCCAGGTGTTTTTTTTTTCGGGATTCTCTCGTTTGCACCACACCTACTGACTGGCTCGTCTCGTATGAGCTAAATGATCTTAAAAGGGACGTAAACTGATTTAAAATAGATAAATAAATAAATTCTTTAAATACAAATAGAATTTACCCTGTCCTAGATATTTTTTCGGCCAAAATAGGATCTTGTTTTTTATTCAATAAATCTTACAGCCCCCCCCCCCCCACCGCTCCCCCCCCATGATAAAAATCAATTGGTCGTTTTCTTACGCAGGTGAGTCTTTGTGCAGTCGATCTGCATCGCGAACAAAACACACTGTCTGAATTTCTAGTCTAGGTGACATACTCCTGTTAGATATACCTGTTTGTGCAACCTTAAAGCTGTGTTTGAAATTCAATGTTAATCAAATATTAGGTGAAAGTTAAACTCATGAAACATCAAAAACAAAACAAACAAACGACCAAACAAAAATGAAAATAACCAATGCATAGCCCATGATAGCCAGCACTTAACTGCAATAATCTGGAATCAGTTACGTGTACAGACGCCATTATCGACTTACAACATGTATTTGTTCTCGATTGACGCCTATTTCCAGAACCTAAGTTATACGTAGTACACATGTACACAGTTTTTGGACACTTTTACTATCTGAAATGGTAAACTGTGTGTAAGTCTTGTTTTATAAAGAACTAATGAAGCTACAAAATCAAAATCATAACGCAATAGCGCCAGGGAGTTTCTTGTTTAAAAATTATCGCAAGTGATTCGGAACTGGATAAATGATTCGGAACTGGATAAATTGGTGGTCTGCTTCAAAGTCATCGTGTGGCACACAGAATATTCACAATGAATCAAATTGAAGTTCATTTTTAGAAGAAGGATTATACTTTCTAATGGTAGGGTCGAAGCCAAATTTGCTCTGAGCAATTATCTGGAAACCACTTCGAAAAAAAAGTGACCCGGAACTGGACAATTTACTGTATTCAACTTGCGTGAGAAGTGTAATGCTGCATGTGGCAGAAACATGGGCCATGACTCGCCTACGGCGCAATGACCGTGCGATGATCCGCTGGATCTGTAATGTCAAGGCGAATGATCAAGTGAGCTCAGACTCCCTTCTCTCAAAGCTTGGACTCCAGGATATAGATGTGGTGCTTCGCTCCAGCAGAATGAGATGGTATGGACACGTAGAGCGCAGCAAAGGCTGGATTGCTCAAGTATGCAAGCTAAACATAGTTGCACAGAAAAGATCTGGCAAGCCAAGGAAATCATGGGATGAAGTGTTGTTAGACGACAGAAAAAAAGCTAGGAATGGATACTGCTGATCCTCAGAATCGCTCAGAGTGGTGAGGTCGTCTAAGAAGGAGACTTATCAAACAAGTCCAACCCTCAGTAGAGGACAACGGACTATAAAACGGATATGATGATGATGATGATGATGATGATGATGATGATGATGATGATTATATCTATAACATATTATAACTTTTTTTCTTCTATTTTTATTCGCTCAGCTACTAAACAGAACCTCAGACAGCATGCAACCTCTTCGACAGCATCCCTGCTTATAATCCATCCCTTCAACACAATTAAATGAAAATCACCAACCTACATGCTATATTAATAATCATTTCTCATTCATATAAACACATTATTTTTCTGTATATTTTCATATTTAAGAATAAGAAATAAAAATAAAACACATTATGATCTATATACACAACTCAAACTTTCTTG
Source organism: Rugalucina vietnamica (assembly GCA_964017185.1). Taxonomy (NCBI): domain Eukaryota; kingdom Metazoa; phylum Mollusca; class Bivalvia; order Lucinida; family Lucinidae; genus Rugalucina; species Rugalucina vietnamica. Next base: position 19,394,903 of record OZ024885.1, read on the forward strand.
ATATACAATGTTTATATCATACTTCATGTGTAAATATTCTATGTATATATGTTTCATTAAATTTGCGCAAGCACGACACGTGAAAAAGATTTGGAGTCCGTAAGGGGAGGAGGAGCGGACAAAAAAAAAAACAAACAAACAAACAAAAAAAAACTCTAGTCCACAATGCTACATGCCAAGTTTTGTTAAAATTAGTTCATCGGTTCCGGAGAAGAAGATTTTTGAAGGTTTTTTACCATATATGGACATGGAGGCCATCTTGGTCATGTGACCTGTATTATTTATGTACATGTAACATTGGTTCTATCTTCCTATAGATGATTCAAAACAAATTTGGCTTTGATTGGCCAGGCGGTTTAAGAGAAGAAGAACTTTGAATATTATGGTGACATTATACAATTATTGACTTCAATGAGGTAGACATAAGGATTTATCTACCCGACAAAAATTATATTCACCGAGGCCGTAAGGCCGAGGTGAATATAATTTTTGAGGGTAGATAAATCCTTATGTCTACCGAAATTGAAGTCAATAAATGTTTTGTTATATGACTTTTTGAGTATTAATGAAAAATTTCTACTTTCAGTTTTGAAGCTAAAATCTCAGAATAAAATCACAGAATAAATGTCTTACTAAAGTCCTTCTCACAAGTTTTAACAACTGTTTCTGAAATAAATTTAAAGGCGGTTTCCCAATAAATGCCTTTTATTTTGTGTTTAAAAGATGTGTCACAGAAAAAGTAAAACATGCTACTCTTTTTAGATATACCAATTCAGCCAAAAGAGAAATGAACACAAATAAAACAAAATTGTTGTTAAAACTCATGAAAAGTCCTTAGTTTACCTGTTGAATGTTGATACATCAAATCATGTCAATTTCACATAGCCCATGTTAATTTCATGCTGATACTATTTTTGGGTATTCAGGAGGGGACTATAGATTTTGGAAGTTAATATAGAAAATCTGTCAAAATAATTAACCTCCAGGAACTGGTTTGATCTGGTTTTCATCAGTTTGGTCTAGTTTCAGAAAAATATAAGTATTTATTAATACTGAATGAGCCAATCAGGAGACAGGATTTTCTTCAGTCATATAACAAACAGGTATATTGCACCGGGGTGGTGGCAGACCAGCCCCTGAGTCCATTTTTTCAGAATCATAAATCTTCAGTCCATTAACCCATTTCCTTAAAGTTTTTTCTCTTCAAAAGTCATTTTGACAATTTTCCCTTTTCAAATGCATGGGCCACCTATGTTGTCATTGCTGTATAATCGGTCAAGGTCATCCCAGGGTCATGATTTACATAAGCTCTGTAGAGCTTTTCTCCCTGATGCTTCATGCCAAGTGTCAAAATTATAGGCCTTCTGGTTCTAGAGAAGAAAATTTTTAAATGTTTTTGCTATTTATAGCCATGGCGGCCATCTTGGTCATGTGACCTACACCATTTATATAAACTTTCATTCCCCTTTCCCACCGATGTTCCACATGAAGTTTGGCTTTGATTGGCCGAGCGGTTTCAGAGAAGAAAATCTTTTAATATTATGGTAAAAAACATGTACCCGTATATTGCCGCGGGGTGGGGGTAGACCAGCCCCTAGGGTCCAAAGTTTTTCATAATCATAAATCTTCAGTCCATTTGCCCTTTCCTTTAAGTTTTTCCCTTCAAATGACATTTTGACAATTTTCCCCATTCAAATGCATAGGCGACCTATGTTGACCTTGCCTTAAGATAGGTCGAGGTCATCCCGGGGTAATGATTTATATAAACTTTGTAGAGTTCCTCTGTGTCGGGCAAAATCACATGTGCTACTCAAGTTAAGAACCTTTTGTATAAGTATGGCTTTGGCTATGTATGGGAGGCAAATACAGTTGGAGATATGAATGTCTTTATTAAAATGTTTAAACAGCGACTTATTGACTGCTGTACCGTAAATATAAACTTGTATTAGAAATCGAAAGCTATTTGACATTTCCTGAACTACCATACTTATATAGGAAAACTCTAGCCAACTTCTGTTGCTCTAGCCATCCTCTTATGATTGAAAAAGGTCAACACCAACATATTGATAGAAATATTAGATTTTGTCCACTGTGCTTAAAAAGAAACGTCTATGTCGTTGAAGACGAATTTCATTTTGTTTGTGTATGTCTTTCGTACAATGATATTAGAAATATTTATTTTAAACTTGAATGGAAAACAAACTTGATAACAGATATGCTTTTTGTACGAATAATGTCCTCAACAGATAAAGAATCTATTGTAGCTATTTCTAAATACCCAGTCAGTGCTCTCTCATATAGGAACACGTGCATATCCAGTCGTAAAGATAATTGATTTGTAATACTTTGGTTGTTATGGCTATATTATACATTAAAATCTTAGAGAGAATTATATGGAATAGGATAAATTGTATGTCACCTGTAATAGATACCACTCTAACTGTATGTACTTATTGATATGTATTTTGGGCCGGTGGCCTTGTATTACAAAATAAAGATATGTTATGTTATGTTATGATGCGCCGCCGCATGGGAAAACCAACAATCTGCATAGGCGAGCTTCGCGTTAACCGCGAAGCTGATCAGCGCCTTTGTTTTCGCTACACGGATAGTACAATTTCTCTTCTACTGAAATCCAAAATTTAATTCCAAGCTTCTAGACTGCTTTTGTGACTGTACAGGCTGGTTTGTGTGGGACGTGTTCAAAAACCACATTCTTGGTTTTCTCATGAGGCGGCTTATAAAGTGATTATTTTTATTACAGTCTGGGAAACACGTCGAACACCGCGATCTTGCCAAGGAGCGGTCTAAGACAAGAGGGGGGGGGACTGTCTTCTAAAGTGGAGGGAGTTGTCTTCCAACGTGGGGAGAGTTGTCTTTTAAAAGTGGGACGAGTTGTCTTGGGGCGAGTTTTCTTTGGGGCGAGTTGTCTTTGGGGAGAGTTGTCTGTAATCCTGGAGATGTATGGCCATTTTAGCTTACAACAACAACTTCGCGGAAAACAGCGATCTTCAACATCCCGGTATTCCGTGAGTTTCCCTGACTGTATTACTGGATTAACCTACCTACGGTCCCCTTCTCATTTTCTTGGCTGAAAATAAAATACAGAACTTTTCTTTAGGCTTAACGTCCCAGTCAACAATCTTTCAGTCAAAAAAAAAAAAAAAAAAAAAAAAAAAAAAAAGTAGCCCAAGGGCAACGATCGCTCACCTGAGAGTCAACAAGTACAGTCACTGGACAAAGTGAATTTTTTTCTTTTCTTTTTTTTACCTTAAATGACGGGTATGACGGCCATCTTGGTAATGTTTCAGGTCTATGGCTGCAATAGTTACCATAGTTTCATTGGTCCTGTAAACGCTTACCTTAGACCTAGTTGTCACTTTTCTCCAAGTTTCCATGTTTGCCAATGTTTCCAAAATTGACCTTGACCTAAATTAATCACATACCTTCATCTACTCTATTAGTTGTTTGCATCTACCACTTTTCAGGTCTCGGGCTGCATTTAGTTTACTAAATATCCATTGTTTTCACTTTTTCCCATGTAAAAGCCTATGTTTCCAAAATTGACCTTGCCGTAAAATAGGTCAAGGTCATCCTAGGGTCATCATTTTATCAAACTATGATGGACTGGAGTCCCAACTGCTACATACCAAGTTTCGTGAAAATCGGCCTGCCGACTCTGGAGAAGAAGATTTTTGAGTGTTTTTTTACCATATATGGGTGTGGCGGGCATCTTGGTCATGTGACCTAGATTTCGGGATCAAACTTTCATTACCCAACCCAGGGATGCTCCACATAAAATTACAGTTTGATTGGTCATGCAGTTTCAGAGAAGAAGATCTTTGAAAAGTGTGTATAGACGACAGATCGGCCAAGGTCAAGAGATGACCTTGACCTAAATTAATCACATACTTTCATCAGTTGTTTTGTATCTACCACTTTTCAGGTCTCAAGCTGCAATAGTTTTCAAAAAAATCCATATTTTTCACTTTTTCCCATGTAAAAGCCTATGTTTCCAAAATTGACCTTGATGTAAAATAGGTCAAGGTCATCCTAGGGTCATTATTTGATCAAACTACAATGGGCTGGTGTCCCAAATGCTACATACCAAGTTTCGTGAAAATCGGCCTGCCCGTTCTGGAGAAGAAGATTTTTGAGTGGTTTTTACCATATATGGCGTGGCGGCCATCTTGGTCATGTGATCCAAATTTCGCGATTAAATTTTCGTCCCCACTACCCAGGGATGCTCGACATAAAATTTCACTTTGATTGGCCAAGCGGTTTCAGAGAAAAAGATCTTTGAAAAGTGTGTATGGATGACAGACCCTACAAGGTCAAGAGATGACCTTGGCCTAAATTAATCATATACCTTCATCTACTGCATTAGTTGTTTGCATCTACCACTTTTCAGGTCTCAGGCTGCAATAGCTTTCAAAAAATTGCAATTTTCCGCTTTTCGTCTTATAAGTCAATGGAAACATAAGTTGCCATAGCAACCAAAGTAGTGGGACAAGGACAATAAAAAACAAACTTTGTAGAGGCCAATATCATAAGCATGTTTGCAAAGTTTCAGCTTCATCCGCCTTACAGCTTCTGAGAAGAAAATTTTTGAATATTTTTTCGAAAATTTAACCTTTACGTTGCTATAGCAACCAAACGAATGAAGCGATTTTGACAAAGTTGCCTAAAACGGGGAGGACTACTCAATAAACATTTATGTAAAAACAAAATTCTAAGTCAATGGAAACTTCAAGTTACCATAGCAACCAAAATGGTTGGACAAAGACAATAAAAAACCCAAACTTTGTGCAGGCTAATGTCATAAGCATGTATGCTAAATTTCAGCTTCATCCCCCATACGGCTTCTGAGAAGAAGATTTTTGAATATTTTTTCGAAAATTTACCGTTAATGTTGCTATAGCAACAAAACGAATAAAGTGATTTTTACAAAAGTTGCCTTAAACGTGATGGACTACTCAATAAACATTTATGTAAAAACAAAATTCAAATATCCCCAGCCTGACAACGGAAAATGCCAATTTCCACTTTTTCTCCATACAAGTCAATGGAAACTTCAAGTTGCCAAAGCAACCAGAGTTCTTATCCGATCGAAATAAAAACACAAATATTCGTTCCCCCCACCTGTAGATGCTATATGTGAAATATGAAAAGATTCGGCCTAGCAGCTTCAGAGGAGAAGTCGTTTGAAAATGTTGACGACGGACGACGACGACGACGACGCACGGACGACGGCTCGACTACCATACTATAAGCTCACCTAGTGAGCCTTCGGCTCAGGTGAGCTAAAAACACGGTGCCGCTTGTAAAACATCTTTTAAGGATATGATAAAAATACTGAAAAAAAAAAGTTTGCCGTTTTTTCTTTTCTTTTTTATTTATTTTACGTCCCTTTCAAGATTATTTCAGCTCATATCAGACGGGCCAATCAGTAGGTGGACGAAAACGGGAGAACTTCGAGAAAAAACACCTGGCACACCCGCAAGCAGAACTTGGCTTGTCTCACATGTGGCCAGTGCGAGGCTCGAACCAACACCAGACACAGCAATGAAATGCTCGAGTGATTAAGAAACAGCAGTCTTAACCGCTCCGCCACGGGAACCGCGGATCTATTTTTGAAAAGGAAGAAATGCTAAAAAGAGATGTCCAAAAGATCATGCAAGAACAGAACGTTGATGTCCTCGATATCAACTTCAATATAGGGATCAAGCATGATTTTCCATTCGGTCCCGAAGAGAGTGTTGAAAACATACCGGGGCGTATCCCGAGGTGATGTATTTAGCGAATGTAAATGAATGACGAAAATATTTTTGATCGCAATTATTACATACATTCTGCACAAACGAAAGTAATAATGATGCACCATATTTTACAGCCTTGTCACATTTTCATATGCGTAAAAGTTTCATCATTGCATAAATAATCGTTTCACACGATATTAACAGCCGTTTATTAATGAAGAGAAAGCCATGCATTAATATTGCAATTCACGCGCGCACGTGCTGTTAATACATGGCTTTTACTTATGCTCGTTACCGGGCGCCACGCAAAGCACGTGCTAGTAATGAGAAACTGAAGACGCCCGGAACGAGCATAAAAACGAAAGCTTTTACGCGTATGAAAATGTGTGATGAGGCTGTAAAATATAGTGCACCATATTTGTTTCGTTTCTGCACGGGCTATGCCCTCGGTTTTCAACACTCCCCCCGGGACCTAGCGAATGTTAATGAATGGAAAATCATGTTTGATCCCTATCTTCTTATGCTCGTTCCGGGCTGACATCAGTTACTCAATATTACATGCAACACATGCTTTGCGTGGCGCCACGTCACGAGCATAAATGAGGGTCTGGATGGGGGGTCCTGGTATTCACTAATCACTAAAAAATTAGCCATTTATTCACTGTCATTAAAATTTTGGCTTATTCATTAAAATTAGCTCAATTATTCATTAAAATATGATAATTACTAGTCACGCCTTCTTCACCCAGCTAATATCCATAAGCAAATAGGTGTTCCCCACCTAAGGCATCCCCTATCTCAAGCCACAAGGACTACTTCTATGATATTAAATTGTCGACTGCTGAGTGCAACCTTGATATTAACATCTTGAGAGAAGCATATATACTCTTATAAAGGTGAGGGTGAGGTTAGGGTCGTGTTAAATCGGTTTAAGCCCGCCGGTAATTTTATATTACTGATCGTTCCAAGGCGATACTTCTGTTGTGGTTCTTATTGTTTTAATTTTTTGTGCTGTTGGCGCATGTATGTTATCATATTTTAGTTAAGTTTAGGTAACTGAGTGGCCACCTATTGGGAAATAGCTGCTCATTCGGCTTACTAAATATATTTATGGTCATAGTACCTTATTTTTAGTTTGTTTTTTTCCCGCCTCGGTTTTTGGAGTGGGAATCTTTTTCCGATTGCGCCTTTTCCTGATCGTTGCCTACTTGTACCTTTTTCTGCTAGACCACAAAGCCTCATATAAACTTTCCGAAATAGTATACCGATTTATTTTAGCAAATCCCCTTCTAAATCTGTTGGGAGTATAATCCCCTCCACCTTAAATACTGAATACTCCCTAAGTTTTACCCTGAATCTTTCTCTTCAATTATGAATACCAAAGGTTACAGAAAAAATGTAATTTCAGGGGTAAAGTTATAATAAAATGCCGTTGTTTTTATTTAGTAAATTATGTGATGTATGTGATGTATGGATTTGTGCTTGTGCCTGATTGTACAATACATTTTATTATTTATTATGTCTTAAATACCAAGCGAGCGAAGCGAGTGAGGAAAAAAATATGTAGCGCCATGTTCGTGTAAAAATTGCCAGATAGATTTGCATTAATTAACGTTCTTAGTGCTGCCTTGTTTCTGATTGCAAAAGACACTATAACTATGTTTTGTCCTATACAAAAGCAAGATGATGTCCATCCACAGAAAAGATTATCATTATAGGATTGGAACATACATAATAAGGACAAAGTGGGGTAATAGAATAAAAAGAAAATGCATATAACATAAGCAAACAAAACAGTGAAATAGTATCTGGCTCAGTAAACATCCAGAATGATTTTAATTATTTTTCTCTGCCTTCAAATGACACATTTCTTTTTCAACTGGTCCTCGAGGTGAGTCCCTACATGGTTGGCTTCCAGACATATGTCTTTCTGAACATTCAAGGATTTTTGAAATATGAATACAACATTTGAGCTAAATCGGGTCTGGGGGCGTCCAGACCCCAGAAAACAAGAACTCCGCGGAGGTCGATATCGCACCTGCATCGGGCAAAGTCAATAGACCGTGAAATATAGGTCAAGGGCACCGGGTCAAGGTGCGTGCTTGAAGGGTATGTCAAGGACAATTACTATGCAAGGTTTCAGACTTGCAGCTATCTCTGATGTCGAGAAAACCAAACTTCGACGTAAAAATTTTCAAAGTCAGTGGACCGTGATATATAGGTCAAGGGCACCGGGTTAAGGTGCGTGCTTGAAGGGTATGTCAAGGACAATTACTATGCAAGGTTTCAGACTTGCAGCTATCTCTGATGTCGAGAAAACCAAACTTCGACGTAAAAATTTTCAAAGTCAAAAGACCGTGAAATATAGGTCAAGGGCACCGGGTTAAGGTGCGTGCTTGAAGGGTATGTCAAGGACAATTACTATGCAAGGTTTCAGACTTGCAGCTATCTCTGATGTCGAGAAAACCAAACTTCAACGTAAAAATTTTCAAAGTCAGTGGACCGTGAAATATAGGTCAAGGGCACCGGGTTAAGGTGCGTGCTTGAAGGGTATGTTAAGGCCAATTACTATGCAAGGTTTCAGACTTGCAGCTACCTCTGATGTCGAGAAAACCAAACTTCGACGTAAATGTTGACAAAACTTCGACATAAAAATTTTCAAAGTCAGTGGACCGTGAAATATAGGTCAAGGGCACCAGGTTAAGGTGCGTGCTTGAAGGGTATGTCAGGGACAATTACTATGCAAGGTTTCAGACTCGCAGCTATCACTGATGTCGAGAAAACTAAACTTCGACGTAAATGTTGACGGACGGACGGACGAACGAACGAACGAACGAACGAACGGACGAACGGACGGACGGACAGAAATTTGAACTCCTATATCGCACCCTGCTATAAGCAGGTGCGATAAAAATGAAATTCTGGAATGTCAGGGAGGCCATCTTATACAATTCCATAGCCAAATTTTAGCATATTCATTATTCTTTAAAATGTTATTATTCACTATTCATTATATTACTCTGCTATTCATTAAAAATTTACATTTATTCATTATTCTTTAGGACCTCATTATTCACTAATCATTAAATTTTTTGCTCTTTATTCACTCTCATTAAAAATTTTAGCCCATTATTCATTAATCATTATACCCCATCCAGACCCTCATAAATAAATGCGGTGTACTAACAGCACGTGCGTACGTGAATTGTTTCATTAATGCATAGCTTTTTTCTTTGTTAATATACACCCGTGAACATCGTGTGACACGAGTATTTATGCAATAATACATTCAGAGTGAGCGGTCGCTTAAGAACGGGAGTGAAGAGATAGAAACATCCGATCATTTCTCACTCATACCCAGCAGGCACATGACGTCAGATCGACGTCGATGCGACGTCTGCATCGACGTCGGTATGACGTCATTTTGACATCATGTGCCCGCTGGGAGGTCCCGGAACGCATTAACTCCCCACACACCGTACAAACGATTTATTCAGGGACCTGGGGGCGCTAGAAAATATCTTAAGTGAGCTTGTTGGGAGAGTAGGGTAGCAAAAACTTCGCCGGGTTTTAGGAGCGGGGAGAAAAACTAGCTCGGGAAAACATTATAGGGAGCTGGGGAGAAAGGTCATTTTTGTTGGTACATAAACAACAAAAATGAGCCCTGTCATGAGAAAACCTGATTTTTGTCTATGCAAAAACAAAGGCGCAGATCAGGGGTTGGTGACTCAAAGCCATCTTAAGCTTAAGATCAACTTACAACTAGCTATCTCTTAGGGACTATGGTGAACTAGAAATTGGCTGCAAGCAAGGCTTTCAGTATACCCCCCGAAAAATTATCTAAGGCCAATAATTTCCTTTAAGTCAAACGTGCAGAAAATTTGTCAAAAATATCTTTTAAGCATTAGAATCCTTCATGAAAATCCTACGTATGTCTGACTCTTGTCTGTAAGGTATTAAATGATATACTGAAAGCTCATGGAGTTGTTGATTTCACTGTACACCATTGATCATTATTTATCATGAGAAATGGTCAAAAACTGGCTAGTATGTTAAAAAAGCTGTAAATCTGTCAAAAATAAATTATTCAGCATAAGAATTCTTCATGCACATCTGAAATATATCTGGAACAAGTGTGCAAAGAATTGAAATGAAACAATGAAAGCCCTAGGAGGAGTTGATTTTACAAAGTATGCACTACCAACCATATTGTATATAAGCGATGGTTGAAAAATAGCGATGGTTGAGAAATGTCTAAGTTGAAAAATGCTGTAAATTTGTCAAAAATAATTTTTTCAGCAATATAATTCTTTATGCACATCTTCAAAATGTCTGTAACATGTTTGCAAGGTATCGAAAAGAATTACTGAAAACCCTAGGAGGAGTTAGATTTCACAAAGTATGCGCTATCAACCATTATTGAATATAAGCAGAAATGGTCAAAATTGGCTAAGTTTAAAAAGCTGTAAATTTGTCAAAAATAAAATTTTCAGCGTAAAGATTTATCTTGCATACCTGCAATATACCTGAAACAAATCTGCAAAGAATTAGAAATAAACAATGAAAGCCCTAGGAGGAGTTGATTTCACAAAGTATGCACTACCAACCATTATTGAATATAAGGAATTATCTAAAATTTGCTAAGTTAAAAATGCCGTAAATTTGTCAAAAATAAATTTTTCAGCATAAAAATTCTTCATGCACATCTGCAATATATCTGAAACAAACCTGCAAAGAATTAAAAATAAACAATGAAAGCCCTAGGAGGAGTTGATTTCACAAAGTATGCACTACTAACCATTATTGAATATACGGAATTATCGAAAATTTGCTAAGTTAAAAATGCTGTAAATTTGTCAAAAATGATTTTTTCAGCATGATAATTCTTCATGCACATCTGCAATACATCTGAAACATATCAGCAAAATATTAAAAGGAAACATTAAAATCTGTAAGAGGAGTTGATTTCACAAAGTATGTACTTGCAGTACTATGGCAAACACATTATATGAAAACTTAAAAAGTCCCATGACTCTAACAATACTGACCCTTTGGCCCCTAAATTCGTATCACTCATGTACCGTCTGATGGTGCAAGTGTGGTGAAAATTTGAAACAAATCCGGCAAAAGCTACTCAAGTTATTCAGCAAAGTTGTCGGAATGACAGACAGGCTGAAAACAGTATACCCCCCCCCCCCCCACTAAAACTTCGTTTTGCGGGGGTATAAAAATGGCTATGTTGAAAAAATGCTGTAAATTTGTCAAAAATTATTTTTTATCATTATAATTCTTCATGCACATCTTCAATGTGTGTGGAACATGTCTGCAAAGTATTGAAAAGAAATACTGAAAGCCCTAGGAAGAGTTGATTTCACAAACTATGCACTACCAACCATTGTTGAATATGGCAATTATCGAAAATTGGCTAAGTTCAAAATGCTGTAATTTTTTTCAAAATTCATTTCTTCAGCATAATACTTCTTCATGCATATCTTCAATATGTCTGGCACATATCTGCAAAGTATCAAAAGAGAATAGTGAAAGCTGTAGGAGGAGTTGATTTCACAAAGTATGCACTATTTGCACCATGGCAAACATTCTATGTATAGGTTTAAAAAGTCCCATAACTCTTGCAAAACTGACCCTTTGGCCCCTAAATTCATATCACACATGTATTGTCTAACGGTGCAGGTGTGTTGAAAATTTGAAGAACATCGGGCAAAAACTACTTAAGTAATTCAACAAAGATGTCAAAATGTTGACGGAATGACGGAATCACGGAATGACGGAATGATGGACAGGCTGAAAACTACGGGGGTATAATAACTGAAATTGACCTGAAGTTATGGTGACAACAGCATCGTACTTTAAGGATGTTCGCTGCTAACATTTGACATTTCGGAACTTCCGGTTTTTCTTTTCTTGAATATCTCGTAAACGGTTGCAGATATTTTCCTAATATTTTATATTTGGATACATATTGATGATATGCATTGAATGAGCCATGAAAATTGTCAATCTAAGAAACTTCATTTTTTCACCCCATTTTCTGCAACTTTTCAGAAAATTTTAGTTGACAGTAAAATTTAGGGCGTAGGGTAGATTAAACTTGAATATTACACATCTTCAAATTAATTGCACTAGTTCGATGTTAATTTTAGCAGCAGTATATGTGTACATGGTATTCTAAGTCATTCGTTGTGTCTTTGGTGTGCTGGTTTTAAAATTTTAGGTGGTTTTATGAAATGGGCTTTTAGAAACAAAACAGCCGAAGAAAGGCTGAAAATGGCGATTTTCAAGTTGCTGGCTCTCTCTTATATGCTCACTACCCTATATATTTCTTTCTTTTATTCGAACAACATTACTATGTACTATGTTGTGTTAAAATACAAGAAAAAGTTTGAATCAACAAATATGGGTTTGGCACATTTCAAAATATTGATTTTTTCTGACTTTTCAAGTATGGGGGTAGGGTTGGAAAAGGAATCGTAAAATTTTGTCATCCACTTCAAAATGCAAATTTTTCTATGCTTTTGGTCCAAAATAGTCTGCGTTACATAAATATTATGACTTTTGAAAGCATTCTAAGTGTATTTTTGTTCAAGACAGTTATGTTTCAAAGAATTAAAAAATTAAATTAATTTTACCAAATTTAAAACATGGTACTCAGAGGTCTCATTCAGAGGCCTGTAGCTTGAAAAAATGCACACTACCCTATATTTATTTTGTTTTCAAATGTCTTGTGTTGTATTTTGGAATCAAAAAAGAGTGGTTAGAAAAAAAGTTTGAATACTTTTTCATTGGCAGCGAACATCCTTAAGGTCAACACACTGAGCCCACCTAGCATCGTCATATCTAACGTAGTGGCACCAGTTTCATTTCAAGAAGTTACGATGGCTTAGAGTAACAAGGACGTAAATTTAGAAGTAGGGGAACTTACGATGCCTCCGAGTAACTAACCCCAGCTGTGCAGTAGCTGTACAGCTGATCAGCGTCTTTGTTTTCGCTACACGAGTAGTGCAATTTGTCTACTTTCTACATCCAAACTTTCCAGTCTCTAGCCATCTTCAGTGATCGTCCAGACCGGTTTGTGTCTGACCTGGTCGGAAACCCCAAATCGTTGGTTTTTTCTCAAGCGAAGGTTAATATAGTACCTGCTAAACAGCATATAGTGGTTTGCGTTTGGTTTGGTCCAGTCAGTCCAGAGATGGAAACTAAAGTCGACCAAAGCATCACCACGCCCTTCAATGTATAACGTCCAGCCCTATAAATTAAAATTATATTGTTAAACGTTATCTCGGATAATTAACGTGGATTGATATATTTACAAAGTCCCTAACCCCCCCTAAACTTTGAACATGTTGTTCTCAGTCCTGGGATACAGATCATTCATGATATTACATCTCCTGAAAGGGCTATGAATGACAAACGTTATCCTAGTAATATAACCAGAATTTGTATTTGCATTTTCGTGCATGTTGGTAGTGAAATGCACTGTTAGTTTGAAAACTGCTTTTATTTTTCTTGCATTGTTTTACGCTAAAATAAGAAATATTGTGGGATGAGTGTTGGCACGGTAGTTAGTAAGTAGAAAAATCTATCAACTGCTATCATTTTTGTTCTGTTTGAAACAATTCTTACCGAAATATCTGCAGACAAAAAGCCCGTTTTTTTAGACTAATCAAGGTCAAATTAATGGGCTTATTTGTTATGTAAAAAGGCTATGGAAATATACTGTATATGTATGTTCTACCTGAATGAACAGACTACCTGTCCTATTTTAACAGGTATACACAGCGTGTACATACTACAATGCATATAAATATACTGTACAAAATAATTTTATCTATGTTTTATTTGAGACATGTCTCAGAGGACTTTAAATCCAACGTTACTTCAACAACACACAACAATTGTTTTTACCCTTATTAGATACATAAAAGATATTGTCAGAAGAACTTCCCTAATGTCTAAAACGTATGAAGACACTGTTCAAAGTAAAAGTTGCTTAATTTATTTGGCATGGTATATTTAAGGTACAGGTATTTGCATAAGTGACGGACAATATTATTTAAAGTAATAAATCTGATAAAGATGATGCACCTGCTATTCATGCAAATCGTTTCTAAGCTAATTTTTCAGCTTGCAAATTAGTTGGAGAACATTATTTAGACCTTCACAAAGGTTTCTATCAATTAAAATAAAAAAATTATTTTAAATGATTATTTATGGAAATTTATTAGAAAAATAGGTAATTTCACTAAAAACTTCTATTACAATGGCTTCCCTTTGGAAAACATTATCATTCATAAGAAAGTTTAAGGTTTAGGGATTATTCTGGTATGTAACATGCCACATTTTTTAAAAAAATCTATGAAATATTTATGAGCAGAAAACACTATTATTATAGTAATAAGGAGCCTTAAGGATTCAGAAATTCAGATTTTAGCTTTCACTGGATGATGAAAAACATTAGGATGTTTTACATGTAATGTCTGTGAAGGCCGAAGGGCTTCTCGGAGACATTAAAACAACTAATGTTTTTCATCATCCAGTGAAAGCTAAAATCTGAATTTCAATACTTATAATTACATTTTATATTAACAATGAAGTATCAGATTTTTAATTGCACATATCATCGCTCAATTTCATGTTATTCGACATTAAATCTAAATTAACGTAATTTTGGAATAGCCAAAACGTCTAATTTTTGCACTCAACGTCATGGCGATATGCGACCGACGTCACGTCAACAAGAGCAAACAAACAGCGAAACTGGCTGGTTTTGACGTCGCCCCGCCCATAGGCGTGGCCTCTAGATCACCTGACTTAATGTTTTTATCGGGAAATGAAGAACATCAAGAAAAATACTTTCATCTAGGGCGATTGCAATAAAAATGTAAATATTGATTTTTGCAACTGCATTTTATCTGTAGTACGGTAATGTTAATAAACATATTCATCGGATCTTAGATTTTATACATACAGGACCTGCAAAATATACTCCTCAAAAGAAGTTTTGCACCACTTAGATTTTTTCATATTTTTAAGTGACATTTTCACTAACAAAAATTAAACCTACCTTTTTGAATTTGCACAGTCTGAAAGGATTGATAATGTGTGTTATGAGACCAAACATTGTTGCAGAAACTTATTTCAGAAAAATACTGAAAATTGGAAAATTGAAAAATTAAAAAAAAAAAAAAAAAAAAAAAAAAAAAAAAAATGAATTTAAGAAATCTTAAAATTTGGGTAAAAATGCATTTTTGGCACCAAAACCTACCGCGATCTCATGTCAAAGTTATTGCATAAGAATTTTTTGATATGCAGCTTTTTAAAAAGTCGGAATTTGGATGGGTTGAAAAGCAGTACCTACAGTTAAACAAAATGGGGCGCTGCATGCTGTGTTTAATGGAAAACCAGCCCATTTTATTGGAGAGATGAGTTACTAAGCCTTATCTGAGAATTTAGATAAAATCTAAAAAATCGTTATTTTTGCTCAAAAATAGTGTTTTTGTCCAAAAATTTCAATTTTTAGTTTTTTGCTTTAAATGGTTGCTTTCAGTGTCTCTAGTGAGGCTGTGAAACGAATTCCAAGTTAGCTTTGAAAGCCCAGATATAAAGATGTGGGCTTTTTGCTGTATCCCAAATTTTGGTGTTTTCAAAAACATGCATTTTTGCACATTTTTACTTAATCTTTTCAAGACAAATTACTGCTTTGTTATTCACGAAGTCCAGCCCTTTAGGATGGTAATTACGTTTTAAAAGTTTATTTAAAAAAATCTTTTATACTGAACAGTATTTTAAAATGAGATAAATATAACCTTGTTATTCACGAAGTCCAGCTTTTTAGGATGGTATTAAGGATGTTCGCTGCTAACATTTGACATTTCGGAACTTCCGGTTTTTCTTTTGTTGAATATCTCGTTTCCCAATATTTTATATTTGGATACATAATGATGATATGCATTGAACGAGCCATGAAAATTGTCAATCTAAGAAACTTCATTTTTTTCACCCCATTTTCTGCAACTTTTTAGAAAAATTTAATTGTCAGTGAAATTTAGGGGATAGGGTAGATTAAACTTGAATATTACACATTTCATCAGGAAAACATGTAATGTATACCCCCTTGAACTCCACTTTTATATAGAAAAACTGGGGTTTGCAGGGGTATACCTATTTTTCTTATTTTTGCTCCAAAACATAGATTGTGGGTACTCATATGAACCGCCTCGCCGAGGCAGTTCTAACGTATACCCACAATCTATGTTTTGAGCAAAAATAAGAAAAATATCCAAATATTTCCACTGAAAATTTTCATTTTTTACAGCTTTAAAAATCTCTGTCTATTGCATGGGCTTTTTTTCGTAATGTTCAAACTAATTGCACTATTTCTTTGTTTGTTTTAGCTGCAGTATATGTGTACATGATCTTCTAAGTCAGTCTCTGTGTCTTTGGTGTGCTGGTTTTAAAATTTTAGGTGGTTTTATGAAATGGGCTT
The DNA here is from genome assembly GCA_964017185.1 of Rugalucina vietnamica. Classification (NCBI taxonomy): domain Eukaryota; kingdom Metazoa; phylum Mollusca; class Bivalvia; order Lucinida; family Lucinidae; genus Rugalucina; species Rugalucina vietnamica. Next base: position 19,411,166 of record OZ024885.1, read on the forward strand.
AAAGAAACAAAACAGCTTAAGAAAGGCTGAAGATGGTGATTTTCAAGTTGTTGGTTCTCTCTTATATGCACACTACCCTATATGTTTCTTTCTTTTATTCAAACAATATTACAAAGTTCTATGTTGTGTGAAAATACAAGAAAAAGTTTGAATAAACAAACATGGGTTTGGCACATTTCAAAATATTGATTTTTTCCTATTCAAGTATGGGGGTAGGGTTGGAAAAATACTCGTAAAAATTTGTCATCCACTTCCAGTTGCAATTTTGTCTATGCGTTTGGTCCAAAATAGTCTGCGTTACATAAATATTATGACTTTTGAAAGCATTCTATGTGTATTTTTGTTCAAGACAGGTTTGTTTCAAAGAATTAAAAAAGAGTGGTTAGAAAAAAAGTTTGAATACTTTTTCATTGGCAGCGAACATCCTTAAGTTTTAAAAGTTTATATGAAAAAAAAATCTTTTATACTAAAAATTATTTTAAAATGAGAAAAATATTAAATGGTGCTAAACTTCTTTTGATGAGTATATTTGGAAATCGGTCGGCAGATTTTTTTTGTTGTGTGTGTGTGTGTGTGTGTGTGTGTGGCAAAAATGAATATTGGGCAGGGAGTTTGCATTGGCAAGGGAAATAATCAATGATCATGAAAATGCATATTATTTTTTTTTCTCGACTTTGAAAATTTGGTCTCGGATAGGTAAGTGTCATTTTTTTAATGATATCGAGCATTCGTAATAAAATGTTAATAGTTAAAAAAATTTGCGGGACAATATTTACATCCTTAGAAAAGGTTGTTGATTTATTTTATTTTTTGGATGGTTCTAGTCGGTGTTCCGTGATACCTCTCCACACCAGTGCATGAAGTGAAACGGAGTGCCGGTTTGCTCTATCTGATCTAACCCAGCAGGCACATGACGTCAAAGTGACGTCAGATCGACGTCGATGCGACGTCATGACGTTGCATCGACGTTGATATGACGTCATTTTGACGTCATGTGCACGCTGGGGGAGTGCCGGTTTGCTCTATCTGATCTAAGAAAATCCCTATTCAAATATGTTTTGGATTAGAACTTTTTGTCAACGGATCTTCAAAACTTACGCTCCACATACTGCGACAAACTAAGTGATCAGTAATAGGCGAATAGTAACGAAGTATTTTCTTCATAATGTTCATGTAATGTAAACTCCCTTAAACCCCACGTTTATATACTTAAACTGGGGTATACGGAGGTATGCTCCTTTCCATATCTTTGTTCCCAAACATGGACTGTGGGTACTCGTTAGAACCGCCCCGGCGAGGCGGTTCTTGCGTGTACCCACAATCTATGTTTTGACTAAATAATAGAAGAATTTTTTTTTTTCAATTGAAAATTTTCAATTTCCACAGCATTGAAAGTTGCTGTATTTTGTTTGGGCTTAATGTCGTGAAAAAAAAAATGAGAAGCCGTATCAGGAAACTAACAATTTGCATATGCAAAAACAAAGCCTCAGATCAGCGCCTTTGGTTTCGCTCCATAGATAACGTGATGTCTCCTTTTTCTAAATCCGAAATTTCAAGCTTCTATCCTGCTTCTAGGGCAAAACATGCCGGTTTGTGTCGGACCTGTCGGAACCCCAATTTGTTGGTTTTCTCATGGCTTACCTCAAGGTACCTTATCTCTAAAACATCCAACTGCGGGCTCTGTATGAGCTCTCCATTCAGAGAGAAAGAAAACGATTCAAAATCCAAAACTCTCTGCATCTGTAAAATAATAGAGACAAATCGCACGATATTGGGGAAATATTCGTAACGTCAAAACGTCAATCGAATTTACTCTGACGTCGGCGCTAAATTTTGCGTCGTGTGACATTTATAGGACAAACTTTTGTCTATATGTTTTGAGGACAAACTTGCCCGTCTTGGGACATTTTGTAAGACTTGCGATTTCGAGTTTTGAATTTGCATTTGAAATGGCAATTGATTATCGTTTAGTGTATTGATATCCTTAGACAATGTGCATTTGCACCATATAAAAATAAACATCCTAGTTGTGTTGATTTTGAAATAATGGCTACAACAAAAAACACATCCCGTGAAATTCGACGTACTTTTACGCAAAGTTAACACATTCTCCTGTTCTTGTGATGGTCCGTAATGCGCTTATTTTAGCTGCGAAAACAAAATAAGTTGCATGGTGTGACACTGTGGCAATTTCTTTTAAACATAAGACGTCTATCGCAATTTTTCGCGTCGAAATGATTGAGATATTGTCATTTTCGTAAGAGCTACTGTGTATTTTTGTAACAAGTTAGCAAGCTATTTTTTTTTTATTTAAAATCGGCATTTTCTTAAAATGTATTGCCTAAAATGCGATCAAAATATGACATTTTTACATCATAACTAATGTTTAAGACTAACCAAAGATACTCCAAAATTCTTGGTTTAAAAACATGCAAACCGGCTTTGTGTTGTAAGCTTTTAGTTGCCATATACAAAAGTTCCCCAACAGCGTGCGCGAAGTCAATATGATCCGCTGCATAAGAAAACCAACAAAATGCTCAAGCGAAAACAAAGGCGCAGATCAGCGCCTTTGTCGCTACATGGATAGTACATTACCTATTGTACTTAAAACCAAAATTTCAAGCTTCTAGCTTGCTTCTGTGACTGTACAGGCCAGTTTGTGTCTGACCTTGTCAGAAACTCAAATTGTTGGTTTTCTCATGCACAGACTCATATTATTGTCATTAAATTATTTCCAGGACACTGTACTAATTTCCAGGTATATAACTTGTGTTAATGACTAACTCGAAGGTCTAGAATGTCCTGTTGATTTACAGAATTACAGACACTTCGGCACCACTACGATTTCGGACAAAATAGGTGCCTCGAAGTATCTAGGGTCCGAAATGACTAGGGTCCGAGATGACTAGGGTCCGAAATGACTGATATTTTTCTAAAGTGGAGCCGATTTTGCACTGGTGCCGATTTGACTGGGGTCCGATTTGTCTAGGTGCCGCATTCGTAGTGGTGCCGATTAGTCGGATTACCGATTTGCATATAAGGTGTGCTTTAAGGGGTGCTCACACCACATCGAATAACGCCAACGTATGCCGACGTATGAGATATTTTGTCCATACTTTGGTGTACGTTGCCGGGATACTTTCGGCATACGTTTTGCATAAGTTACGGTAACGTTACAGTACGCTGGCATACGTTGTCGTACGTCGTGTACGCCTCAGAATTTTGTGCATGCACAAAATTTCCAACGTATGCCGACGTACTGATAATACGTTACTCATAAGTTAAATGGCCCAGGTCACATGACCAAGACGGCCGCCATGCCCAAATATGGTAAAAAACCATAAAATAAATCTTCTCTGGAACCGGTGGACCGATTTCAACGAAACTTGGTATGTAGCATTCAGGGACTCTGCCCCATCATGGCTTATATAAATCATGACCTTTGGTTGACCTTGACCTATTTTATGGAAATGTCAATTTTGGTCACACAGGCTTTTCAATGGAAAAAAGTGAAAACATTGAATTTTTCAGGAAGTTTTGTAGCATGTGACCTAAAAATTGGTAGATACATACAACATGTTGAGCTAATGAAGTGTTGTGAGTATTAAAGGTCAATGTCATTTCTTGACCTTGGCCAAAGGTCATTTACAAATTAAATGTAAAATTCAATTTTCTCAGTAACCACTTGACCAATCAAAGCCAAATTTTATATGTAGTATCCTTGGGGACGGGGAACGAAAATTTAAATTTGTATAAATGGCATAGGTCACATGACCAAGATGGCCGCCAAGGCTATAATTAGCGAGAACCTTTAAAAATCTTCTTCTCCAGAACCAGAAGGCCTACGATTTTGAAACTTAAAATGAAGCATGAGGGAAAGAAGCTCTACAAAGTTTATATACATTATGGCCCTGGGATGACCTTGACCTATTTCACGGCAAGGTCAACATAGGTCGCCCATGCATTTAAATGGGAAAAATTGTTAAAATGTCATTTGAAGGGGAAAACTATGGAAATGGGCAAATGGACAGAAGATTTATGATTCTGAAAAGATGGACCCCAGGGGCAGGTCTGTCCCCACCCCGGGGCAATATACATGTATATTACCATATTCAAAGATCTTCTCCTCTGAAACTGCTTGGCCAATCAAAGCCAAACTTCATGTGGAGCATTCTTAGGAAGGGAGAATGAAAATTTATATAAATGGCCAAGGTCACATGACCAAGATGGCCGCCATGGCTATAAATAGCAAAAAGCTTTAAAAATCTTCTTCTCCAGAACGAGAAGGCCTATGATTTTGAAACTTGGCATGAAGCATCAGGGAGAGGAGCTCTACAAAGTTTATATAAATCATGACCTTGGGATGACCTTGACCTATTCTATTGCAAGGCCAACATAGGTTGCCGATGCAGATGAATGGGGAAAAATAGTAAGATGTAATTAAATGGAGGGGGGGGGGGGGGAACTTGCTGGGAGTATGCAAATGGACATAAGATTTATGTTTATGAAAATAAATGTCCCCAGGGGGTTGTCTGCCCCTGCCCCTGGGCTATATACATGCATATTACCATAATATTCAAAAATCGTCTTCTCGGAAACTGCATAGTCAGTCAAAGCCAAACTTTAAGTGGAGCATCGTTAGGAAAGGGGAATGAAAGTTAATATAAATGTTCCAGGTCACATGACCAAGATGGCCGCCATGGCTATAAATAGCAAAAACCTTTATAATTGTTTTTCTTCAGAACCGGAAGACCTATGATTTAGAAACTTTGCCTGAAGCATCAGTGAGTGTAGCGGAGCTGCTTAGTGAGCAAATTTGAGGGAATACTTCAGTTGATGATACAAGCATGAAATTTACACCATATGTTCTCCAAATAATGCAGATTACAAAATGATTCCTGGCCACTTCGAATTCGGCCATTTTCAAGATGGCCGCCAAAAACCAAAATGGCCGACATATTTAAGAGGGTTGGTGTAGGTGATTGATCATAACTCACATTGTGATGATCACAGAACAACAATTTTGATTCCAAATTACAGCTACGGCATTGTCCTTTTGTATAAAGTTCAAAATGCAAAAACGCTAATTTGCATATTCATGAATATTAATGAATTTCTCCATTTGAGCTAAAATCAGTAGCAAAAATGTTGGAAATTGACAATTTCACATGTTTTGTCAGTTTTAAATGTCATAACGGATGCCTAAGTCAGATTGAGCCTTTTGTTCAACTTTATAATTGTTTTCATTAGGTATCCAGGTGAGCATTAGAATTTTCATTAATATTCATGATTTTTAAGAAAATGATACAGAAAATTCAGTTTCGACTTCTGACAAAATTTTGGACTGTACGTCTACGGGTTTAGTAAAACATTCAGCTATAATAGTACATATATTAATGTCTATCGGTCAGAAGCAATACAATATCACTATCGAGAAGCATACTCTGTGTAAGATATCATTTGTGTACAAGACGGTGACGTCACAGTTAAATTTTACAGTTCGGACTGGACCTAAGTTCGGAAAATATGTGGTGCCCCTCGCTTTTAAGTTATTTTCGAAATATTCTATCATATGCAGCATACATTCTTGATTCTATAACTGCAAAAAAACTTTCAATAACCTTTTTCTCGTCACTGAGAACACTTCGATAACTTTATTGTCGCGAAGTGGTCTAAATATAAACAAAAGAAATAACACACTGCTAATTCTAACACATCTTGCCTATATAAAACCGTTATATTGTGCAACACTTCACTGAAGAATAAGCGTGGCATTACTTTGCGCCATTTCGATATCATTTGTGATGTCATCTATCATATCCCATCAATCACCAATAGATGATGTAATGTCGTTTTAACGCATTACAAGCGTAATGAATGTATGCAAATATCCACATTACAGTCAAATATTTGGTGGGAAATCTGCAATGCAATGGTGGAAAGCTGAGAGTTATCGACAGTTTCAGCAACCTTTGCTCTGTTTATTGTGTGTTAGAAACCAAATAGATCTGCGCTCGTGATTTGATCTTCTTTACAACTGACCTCCAAACAGTGAATTATTTCTCAACAATTCACTGCTAGAGCTGATCTATTTCAAGCAAAAATGCCCACAATACGCTGCATATGATAGAATATATGGAATCCGTTGTTCTTTAATTATTAAACATGAGCAAGCAATATGAGATTTCCAAAGTTATGTGCAGTTCGAACATGCTCTCTATTGCATGGTATCTACACAATGATAGTAAACACAGACTTCCCGACACTCAATATGAAAAGTTTGTGAAGGACATGGCAAGCAACCAGAAGCCCTCGTTTAATGAGCCCGTCATAAAGAACAAACTTCCTCTTTTCAGTAGGAAAGTTTAGCCCGACCAATCATCAGGCAAGTGTAAGCTTGACTATTTGAAAGATGGCTGTAGACTATTTTCGAGGCTATTGATCTCATACCGAATTGTAGGAATTTTTACGATATGAAAATCAAAACTGCCCTCTGTCATTTCACAAAATGGCATGTTGTACTCCTGAACAAAGTCAGTGACAGCTTCTTGACACCCTTGTACAAGGAACAAATACAACTGATGAACAGCCAAATGCAGACACTGATTGATGTGACAGCCCGGAGCAGCAAAACCTTGGATGATTATGCCACTGAGCTGATCGTACCTCACATTGAATCCTATAAACACTCCAGAGTTGATATTGTTTTTATACTTATCGCCAGGATAGTTTGAAGGGCGAGTCCTGACAGAAACTAGGATCATGAGTTCGTGGAAAAATAACTGTTAACAGCAGACCTCCAAACAACTTCCTTAGATGTGATGAAAAAAAAAAACAACAAAAAAAAACTAAAAACATTATACAAGTACGTACTTGCATACTATACAAACCAGTGCACGGATAATAGTGTCAAAAAAGAAACAATTGTTTGCAATATAGAAATCAACAGATAAAAATGAAACTGCGATCCTATAAGAGAAGTGAACATATTAATGAGAAAGGGGATGGACCAAACCATGGTTTCGGCTACTCAAGCCTCGTCAAAAACCCTTTAGATTTTACAAAAATGAAATAATTATTAATAAGTAACTATTGTACTTTTGCACCATTTTACTGAGTAGTAAGTACAAAGACTAGAATTATCCAAATCGGGCCAAATATATTAAATGTAGGTTAGAAAATGTATCTAAACCAATAATAATTTTCTTGATTTCTCAGAATGTCCTCGCTGATCTCAAAAAGACCAAAAGAGAAATATAATCTATACTATAGATGACTTTTAGGGCCGCCATGACACAGCACCAGCTGTAGTAATAGCAAATAACAATTACAACTATGATCCTTCATGAGTAATGAACATATTGATGCGAAAGGGGATGAACATTCAGAGCAGCCATATGATACATTATCAGCTGGAGTAATAGCAAATAACAATTAAACTATGATTCTTCAAGAGTAGTTAACATATTAATGAGAAAGGGGGTGGACAAAAACATGGTTTTGGCTACTTAAGCCTCGTCAGTGACCCTTTAGATTTGACAACATGAAGCCCTATGGAATTATTGTAATTTTGCACTTTTAAACAGTTGCCTGAACAACAGTTGCCATCTCTGAATTTTGGCTGGACAAAGCAGAACAACTTATGGGTTCCTAAATGGACAACACAGTCTGGTATTGCCGAATACTGTCAGGAGTTACAAAAGTGTGGTTGTATAAAATTACAATTTAGGGGAAATGCTACCGTTCAGGCCTTTCATGCGCAAAAATGTGTTCATGTAGCTGTCAAGAAGACCAATAAATCTTACGGTTGTGAACAACTCTCGTAATGACAGCAGCCATGTAAATGTATATGCTGGGCAATTGGCTTTGATATATTTATTGCAAAGCCAGTTCAGTTTAATTTAAATAAGCTATACTGAATGTAATTATTCTTAATGAGTTAATTTGCATAATTCATGCTTATTGGTTAGTAGAATTAAACAAAATTTTATTTTTGTATTTTATTTCTTCAGTCAAAATATCATGGTTATTTGAGATAATTTCTTTTCCTTTATTTCTTGAATTCCCATAGCTTTCTCTTTTAAATTATAGGGACAATATGTCATTAATATTCATGACTTTATTTATAATTAACAACTAAACTCTAAGGGGCATTGGAAGAAAGGACAGTAACAGAGTTTAAATTGTGTATGGTTCATTCTTTGTATAAAATATTGAATGATTTTGTAATGCACAGCTTGATAAACACAAAAATTTGAAGACACATTGAGTAATTTCAAATAAATATTCATAAATATGCAAATAAGCTTTAATTTAATCATGCTCATTAAATGTATGACAAAGTGAAATTTAAGTTATATATTTCATTTGACATTCCAGCAGAGTCCATGGTTGAATAATTTGATTTTTAATATAATTTTTCGCAATTTTCATGATTTTGGAGGCAAAAATATAGAACTCATTAATATTCATAAATATGCAAATGAGGCAACTTGTTGATTTGGATATAAGATAAAAGGGTGATGATTATACTTTAGTTTGATATAAAGGTGTTTGTTCTGTGCCAAATAGAACCAGAGATATGATCAATTTATTACACAGACCCCTTACAGAAGTGTCGGCCATCTTGGATTTTGGCGGCCATCTTGAAAATGACCGAATTTCACGTGGCCAGGAATCGTTTTTGAATGTGTGTCATGTAAAGAACATATGGTGAAAATTTCATGCTTGTATCATCAACTGAAGTATTTTCTCACTTAGCAGCTCCACTAGTGGAGCTCTACAAAGTTTGTATAAATCATGACCCCGGGATGACCTTGGCCTATTTTATGGCAAGATCAGCTGAGGTCGCATATCCCGGATCTCAGGTGAGCGTTTACAGGACCATTGGTCCTCTGGTTGTTTATCTTTGCTCAAAACATAGATTGTGTGTACACGTTAGAACCGCCTCGGCGACTGTAACTGCTAAGCTGATCAGCGCCTTTGTTTTCGCTGCATGGATAGTACAATTCTTCTTGTTTCTAAATCCAAATGTTCCCGTCTCTAGCCAACTTCTGTGCATGTACAGCTCGGTTTGTGTCGGACCGGGTCGGAAACCCAGATAGTAGTTTTTCTCATGTCGCGGCTCAACTGTATACTCACGTGGGTGAGAGCTCCTTCCAATCTTTCAACTGATTCGTTACCAAACCTTAAATTGAAATGATGATCAAGCATTATGAAAACTTACAGAGATGAAAAAATGAAAATTTCATTGGAAAAAAAAAAAAATGATTATTTTTAATATTTTCGCCCAAAACATATTTCGTATATGTGAGTTTACATTAGAACCGCCTCGTTGTGATGCGGTTCTAACGAGTACCCACAATGTATGTTTGGGATAATAAATAAGAAAATTAGGTATACCCCAGTAAACCCCAGTTTTTTCTATATAAAAGTGAGGTTAAAGGGGGTATACATTTCACGAACATGTTTTCCTGATGTATAATTTGAACAGTTAATGACCACATTACGAAAACTTGCCCATGCAATAAACAGATAATGTTTAAGGTTTCAAAATTGAAAAATTTTGGCTGAAAAAATTGATATTTTTCTTATTTTTGCTCAAAACATAGATTGTGGGTACACGTTAGAACCGCCTCGCCGAGGCGGTTCTAACGAGTACCCACAATCTATGTTTTGGAGCAAAAAAACGAAAAATAGGCATACCCCTGCATACCCCTGTTTTACTATATAAAAGTGGGGTTTGAGGGGGTATACATTGCACGGACATGTTTTTCCTGATGAATTACACCCCACCCAAAATCAATAACTCAATACATTCTTTGTATCTACAAACCACATATATCATGTATATACAGGCTTCAAAACTACAAGTTCTGTGCGTGCGGTTTAGCCAAGCCACTACACGGGTGGTAAAGTTTGGAACGATCTCCAAAAAGAGGTAGTGAATTTCTGTTCCAATCGCACATCCGGGAACTCGCGAGGTTGGTCCAAAGGCTAGAAACGGATAAACAAAGGTAGGTGTCGGTGGTTCTTATGATTTTTTTCTCAGTTTCTAGCGAAAAATGGATAATTATGGCAATGCTATGTCCCCAGCAGACATTTGACGTCGGTTGGACGTCAGATAGACGTCAGACTCCGACGTCATAATGACGTTGGATTTAGGTTGATTTTGAAAGTTTGTTTGACGTCAAAAACAGACGTCATTCTGACGTCAAAAACAGACGTCATTCTGACGTCAAAAACAGACGTCAGAAAAACAACGTTGGTTTGATGTCTCAAATGTGACGTCGTTATGACGTTGGGGTTAGGTTGATTTTGAAAGTTTGTTTGACGTCAAAAACAGACGTAAATCTGACGTGCTAAAACCGATATCGTGAATGTAATTATAATTAACATTCTGAAATCCTGAAGCGGATTCAGAAGTGCAGTGATGCACTATTGTTATTCCCTTTCACTCCTTTGATAGAGTTATTCGGGATATACAAAATGTTTAAGATGTTAAATCACTCTAGATCTGATGTTGGTATATCTTATTTATGTCAAATTTTATTGCTATATGGTGCTAAAACAAATAAGACATTAGTGTAAATAATAAGACTATTGTGAACAATCAATAATTTAAAATGGTGAAATAAGTATTAAAATATACAAATTTCATTTTCGTCTTAATAGAAGGTTTAATAATTTAGTGAAAGACTTTACTTTGATTAACAAATAATTATTTTTTCTAAATTAAGCATGGTGGGCGAAATATGTGATTTCCGATACGAGACCTAGATATGACTTTTTTAAAAGTGGCAATGTTGAAATTATTATTTGAATTTGATTTTGTTACATAATGTGCGCAAGAAATTATGTCAGTTCAAGGGCAGCTAACTCTGTCGACATATGACGTTAGACTTACGTTTGAATCCGGCGTCATTTCGACGTCATATCAATACGTCCACTGACGTCAGGACTGGACGTCAGGTGGACGGTGATAATTGGTTTTATTATATACCTACCAAAAATAACCATTGATACTACCCATTTTCCGAGACAAAAATACGGAATCTTGTATCACCACACTGTCCTGATACGATTCCGTATCACCATCCTCCATTTTTTACCCTACAATATAAAATCCAGCACCTAAAGCCGGCATCTAAATCTGAATGACAACCAGAGTAATTTCTATTTTAATTTATAAAACAACAACTGTTTCAGAAGTTAAAGAGGTTCGCTTGCCATCAAAGCAACATAATTAACAAAAAAATTAACGACTTTTCTAGCTTTGACGTAAGAACTGGCACAATGTTACGTCATCAAAGATTTGACGCAACGTCGTATGGTACGTCGTCATAATGTCGCAAATTTACGATTTGAATTCTTGTGGCTGATTACTTTTGTAGGTATAAAATAAACGCGTTATTACTTCAGTAACTTGATCTGATGGGTCGGATCACGTCTCGTAGCTGCGCCTGGAAAGACCGGATCACGCTCGTCTCCGACTAGCGTGATCTGGTCTTTCCTGGCGCAGCTACTCGACGTGATCCGACCCATCAGATCAAGTTACTGAAGTAATAATGAGTATGTATGACGTCGTGACCAAAATACAACCAATATCCGACGTCAAGTTGACGTCAGATGCCTGCTGGGGACGCGTTTTTCGTATATGTCGTCAGAGTTAGTTGCCCTTAAACTGACATAATTTCTTACACATATTATGTAATAATATCAAATTCAAATAATAATTTCAACCTTGCCACTTAAAAGTCATATCTGAGTCTCGTATGGGAAATCCCATATTTCGCCCTCATGCTTAATTAATGTAGAAAAAAATGATTATTTATTAATCAAAATAAAGTCTTTCACTAAATTATCAAACTTTCAATTAAGATGAAAATAAAATTTGTATATTTTAATATTTATTTCACCATTTTAAATAATTGTTTGTTCAGAATAATCTTATTTCTCACACTAATGTCTTATTGGTTTTAGCACCATAAAAGAAATAAAATTTTGCTTAAATAAGATGTATCAACATCAGGCTGAATTAATATCTTGAACATTGTGTATGTCCCGAAAAACTCTATCAAAGGAGTGAAACCTAAAACCTCCTTCCGGTTGAGCCTTCGGGTGCTCCCGGAACAACAAACCCACAAAAAACAACCTCCTATAGTACTGGTCTCGCCCAGGAAAAAAAAAAAGAAAAAAGGAGTGAAAGGGACTATCAAAAGTGCATCACTGCTCTTCTGAATCCACTGTTATTCAAAAATGCGAAAAATATACACCTTAAACTATTTATATGACATTAATTCAAACGTCGGTTTTAGGACGTCAGATTGACGTCAGCTTTCAGACGTTAAACCGACGTTGGCTTTAGCACGTCAGACTGACGTCTAGTTTTGACAACAAACAAACTTTCAAAATCAACCTTACTCCAACGTTATTATGACGTTGGAGTCTGACGTCAAACTGACGTCCAACGGACATCAAATGTCTGCTGGAAGTAACATAGAAAAAAAGAAAAAAGAAAGAAAGAAAGCAAAAGAAACACACGAAACGAATGATCTGATTTTTACCCAAAGTGAAGTTTCATTAATTTGCACACCACACATGGTCAGAAGTATGAAAAACACAAGGTCTAAATCACGTCTTGATTACGACGTCTAACTGACGAACTAGTTGGACGTCAAAACAACGTCCAATCCAGACGTCCAAAAGACGTCAGGAACTGACGTCCAACGGACGTCAAATGTCTGCTGAAAGTAACATAGAAAAAAAAGAAAAAAGAAAGAAAGAAAGCAAAAGAAACACACGAAACGAATGATCTGATTTTTACCCAAAGTGAAGTTTCATTAATTTGCACACCACACATGGTCAGAAGTATGAAAAACACAAGGTCTAAATCACGTCTTGATTACGACGTCTAAGTGACGAACTAGTTGGACGTCAAAACAACGTCCAATCCAGACGTCCAAAAGACGTCAGGAAATGACGTCTGATAGACGTTGGAAATTGGTTATATGACGTCGCGACCAAAATATAACCAATATCTGACGTCGAACAGACGTCAGGTGCCTGCTGGGTCGTGTAAAGATGACTTCTCGATGCATACGGCCCAAAACTGCGATTGAAGCCGAAATAATTTCCGCTGGGTCGTTTTTAAAAGTTCGAACACGATGTAGCTTTTTCACAACAGTTTGTCAACGACTGACACCTTTTTGCAAAATTTGAGATTTTTCACGATGAATACAGCCCCGGTACGCACGCCCCGGGAAATGAGCACTCTGTATTACATATCCTGTTAAAATGGCAACGGGGTGCATTATTTAAACAAATGATTGAGAAAATTCAAGTAGAGGTCGTTCCAATAAGTTGGAGCTTATTCCAATTTGAATGAGATCGTTCCCAGTGCTCTCCTGTTTTATACAATGAAATTAATTTGAAATTAATATCTGTGATATCAGACCAACCAAACTCAGACAAAAATGGGCGGTTGACATTTATTGAATCCGGATAAACATTGTGTCAGCAACATGGCAGGCATATCCCGGATCGGGTAAAGCTGGCAAGCCGCATAGGCTGAAATTCGCGATCCAGAATTTAATAATTCTATTGTATAATTTGCCAATGATGATTCATAAGTAGAAATGTAACATAGAAAAGTATTTGTATTAAACAAGATTGTCAAATTTTGCTTATATTGACTTTTTCTGTGTTTTAATTGTCCATTTTTGCCTTTTTACATTCGTGTTGTGAAAAACACAGCAAAATAGTCAATAACAGCAAATTTTTGATAATTTTGTTAATACTTTTCTGTGTTACAATTGCTCCTTCCCAGTCCTCATTGACAACGTATATAATAGGATACAAAATAATCATCTGCCCTGGGTCCTCAATTTCAGCTAATTTCAGCTCGCTGGCTCGCTAGCTGTGCCAGTCATACCCGACCATATCCCAGCCGGGGATCGAACTCGTAGCCTCTCATAGTCCACTTGTAATGATTGAATATTTGATGCAATATCGTTCCAAATTATATGAAATTGTTTGCAGTGTTTCCTTATATAGAAATGAAATTGTAGACTACAATTCAAGTTTAAATCACAAGCCAGAAACCGCTTACAAACGGTCATTAGCAAGCTATCAGTCGTAGGAGAATCGCTTTCAAATCCCAAAATATTACACTATTTCAAACGCCATCTTTTTTGTCTGAGTTTGGCTGGTCTTCTATCACAGATATTAATTCCATTGTATAAAACAGGAGAGCACTGGGAACGATCTCATTCAAATTGGAACAAGCTCCAACTTACTGGAACGACCTCTACTTGAATTTTCTCAATCATTTGTATAAATAATGCACCCCGTTGCCATTTTTAACAGGATATGTAATACAGAGTGCTCATTTCCCCAGGGCGTGCGTACCGGGGCTGTATTCATCGTGGAAAACCTCAAATTTTGCAAAAAGGTGTCAGTCGTTGACAAACTGTTGTGAAAAAGCTACATCGTGTTCGAACTTTTAAAAACGACCCAGCGGAAATTATTTCGGCTTCAACCGCAGTTTTGGGCTGTATGCATCGAGAAGTCATCTTTACACGACATAGCATTGCCATAATTATCCATTTTTCGCTAGAAACTGAGAAAAAATCATAAGAACCACCGACACCTACCTTTGTTTATCCGTTTCTAGCCTTTGGACCAACCTCGCGAGTTCCCGGATGTGCGATTGGAATAGAAATTCACTACCTCTTTTTGGAGGTCGTTCCAAACTTTACCACCCGTGCACTAGGCGTTAAAATGGACAAGTCTACAAAAATGTAAAATTCTTTAAGGGTCTACCAATTATCAAAATCTAATACTTGTATAATTTTACCTGTATAAAGAAAAATGGCAATTTTCACTAGGGAGATTGGCTCTTAAGAACAATTTTTATGTATGAGCCATTCAAACATTACATACAGATTATTTTATGCCCAAGTACTCAGCTTGAGAGGGCTAAGCAACACGCTTATCAGCAGTGCTCAAGTCACTTCCTGGTTTGATTCCGTTTTCCATCTGGCATGCTGGATAAATTTTAGTAAAAGCTTTTACCATAAACATGATCCCCAACTTCCTGATTACAATCTCTGAAAGTTTGTCTTTTCATTTTTCTTGAGGAAAACATGTTATTTTTCATACCTGCTGAAAACATTTTACATCAAATAAAGTAAAAAGTGTGTTTTCTTCCAAAATATTGACTTATTGAAATATTGAAGTTCGTTCAAAGATTGTAGTTGCGGGTGTGCAAGGGGATTTCCCTCGGCGTCCATCATCCGTCCCATTTCGCCGTCGAAGTAAAAACACCATCAGGAAAACATGTCCGTGAAATGTATACCCTTATGTATACCCTTGTGAAATGTATGCCCTCTCTTTATAGCAAAACTGGGGTCTGCAGGGGTATACCTATTATATACCTCGGCGAGGCGGTTCTAATGTTTACCCACAATCTAGGTTTTGAGCAAAAATAAGAAAAATGTCAAATTTTTCCAAAGAAATGTTCACTTTTTATAATTGAAAAAAATCTCTGTTTATTGCATGGGCAAAGTGCAACCATCAGTGCGGTGACTTATTCTTCATGGTGCATCTTCTGTTTATTCTGTCTGCCCCTCTGCTGAACTCTTTGTCTTTGTTTTTGGGTATGATTAGTCGGTCGGGTTGCTACCTTGTTGGGAAAGAGTCATCTTGCTCTTCAAGTATGTTCTCGAAAAAATATTGTGATGTTATTTTTTTTTCCGCCTGGTGTCAATTTTTAATTGCATCGATTTTGGGCCTCTCTATTCTTGCCATTACGAAAACTTGCCTATGCAATATACAGAGATTTTTTTCATCTGTAAAACTTAAGAATTTCATTAGAAAAAAAATGATAATTTTAATATTGTTTGCTCAAAACATTGATTGTGGTTACACACAATCTATGTTTTAGAGCAAAAATAAGAAAAAAAATAGGTATACTCCTGTATAGCACAATTTTACTATATAAAAGTGGGGTTTAAGGGGGTAAACATTTCACGGACATGTTTTCCTGATGCTTTACCTATATTGTAGAAGGCATCATCAATGTAGACGGCAAGGGAGATAACTGGACGTTTGTTATAGTTGCTCTCTTTCTCCTTCCATTTTCCGCCAACCTCTATTTTTTCTTTCCCACCTGGTGTCTATGTTGGGACTTTAAGTTTAATTGCATCGATTTTTGGGTCCCTCTGTTCAAGATTACAATGTACGTTACCAGTTAGCCGCGTCATAAGAAAGCCGACTTTTTGCCAGGGCGAAAACAAATGCACAGACCAGCTTCGCAGTTACTGCGAAGCTGATCAGCGCCTTTGTTTGCGCTACACGGATAGTACGATTGCTCATCTTCCTAAATTCAAAATTCCAAGCTTCTAATCATTTTCTGTGGCTGTACAGACCGGTTTGTGTCAGACCTGGTCGGAAACCCCGAAAAAAAGTTTTCTCGCGTCGCGCATTACCTATTGTGGAACGCATCATCAATGTAGACGACAAGGGAGAGAACTGGACGCTTGTCACAGTTAATTGCTCTCTTTCTTCTTCCATTCTCCGCCATCTTCTCTATCTCTGAAATTATTAACATTGCAAAAACTTGTCCACGCAATATACAAAGATTTTGTAAAAAATAAAAATGTCTTGTCTTGTCATCTGTCTGTCTGTCTGTCTGTCTGTCTGTCTGTCTGTCTATCTATCTATCTATCTATCTATCTATCTATCTATCTATCTATCTATCTATCTATCTATCTATCTATCTATCTATCTATCTATCTATCTATCTATCTATCTATCTATCTATCTATCTATCTATCTATCTATCTATCTATCTATCTATCTATCTATCTATCTATCTATCTATCTATCTATCTATCTATCTATCTATCTATCTATCTATCTATCTATCTATCTATCTATCTATCTATCTATCTATCTATCTATCTATCTATCTATCTATCTATCTCTATCTATCTATCTATCTATCTATCTATCTATCTATCTATCTATCTATCTAATGAGTTCTAGATTGCCATAAAAAGGCGTTTCGGATTGCCAAAATGACTATGTAGAACGTAAATTGGACGTTTTCAATTGCCAACAATCTAAAACGCCATTTTTTTTTTTGGCAGTCGGGAATGCAGTTTTCTATAAAATCACACGTTACACATTTCCGCTAATACAGTGTGGACTTAACGGAGTATGAAGATTACTGATAATGACACTTTACGTTAAGGTGACTGCCTTAAGAAAACGCGTATATTCACGCTGCATTAGCGGCAATGTGGAACGTATGATTTTATAGATTAGGTGGGATGGGCCGTCACCCCCCAGCGGGCACATGACGTCAGAATGACGTCATATCGACGTCGATCTGACGTCATTCTGACGTCATGTGCCTGCTGGGCCAGTGGGGCCTAAAGAAATAGATAGGCTGCTTGTGCCTCCAGGAAAAGCTTCTACGCTACTGGCTGACCGTCTTCTCCTGGCGACAATAAAACTGACAGTGAAAGGGGGCCGGGTGGGATGGGCCGTCACCCATTGTGGCCTAAAGAAATCGATAGGCTGCTTGTGCCTCCAGGCAAAGCTTCTACGCTACTGACTTACCGTCTTCTTACTGGTTAACCGCTCACTGGGTTTAAGCCTGCCAAGAAAAAGTGGTTCAAACCATCCATACATATATTTAAGCCTAATTGGCTTGGTTGGTTTGGTTGATTGGGGTTTAACGTCCCACCAAAAGCTAAGGTCATATGGAGACGGGACCTCGGTTTATAAACCCATCCGACGGACTGGATAAGCCCGGGATCGAACCTGCGACAAGGCGAGTAGCATAATGCACCAGTCATTTGCATCCCCGGCTCCCCCGGGGCTGGGAAATAGCGGGGATTTTAACTTTTCAATTTTTAAAGCCCGGCTAAAAGCCCGGCACTGCCGGGCAAGAGTTTTGGTAAAACCCCTGCTAAAAGCCCCGGCTCCCCAGGGGCTGATACTACCGTGGAACAACAGCTGGGAGTTGTTCTGATGAAACTGAAACATGGGAGAAGGGCCTCATTTTATGCATGTAAATGTTTAGGTGCATTATGAAATTAAATAAGTACCATAAAGATAATTAAATGTTAAAAATATCATTAAAATCTAATTTGAATTAATGTGACAGTGTATTGGCGGGAAATCATAACCCCGGCAAATCCCCGGCACTGCCGGGACACATCAGAGGTTAAAGCCAGGCACTTTAGCCCCGCTATGTCCCCGCTATCCCCGGCCCTGGGGGAGCCGGGGATACAAATGACTGGTGCATAACCACTGCACCACGGAGGCTTCTTTGGCTTAGTTGGGTGTTTATATTTGAAGCACCCTTTGGATGTCACGGCATCCTAATTTTGGGTAAAAGTCCCATAAAAGGGAGGCAACGTCCCGACATGACTATAGCTGTTGTCCGGGACGTTAAGCATCAACTTAAACAAAATAAAATAATTGAGCCGCCACATGGGAAAACAATTTGCATATTCGAAAACAAAGGCGCAGATCAGCTTCGCAGTTACTGCGAAGCTGATCAGCGCCTTTGTTTTCGCTACACGGGTAGTACAATTCCTCTATTTTCTAAATTCAAAATTTCCAGTCTCTAGCCATTTTCTGTGACTGTACAGCCAGGTTTGTGTCGAACCTGTTCGGAAACCACATTGCTGGATTTCCCACGAGGCGGCTCAATTATTGAACGTGGGATTGATGAAGGTGGAAAAGCCCAGTCGTCATGAATGTGATAGCCCAGTCGTCATGAATGTGATAGCCCAGTCGTCATGAATGTGATAGCCTAGTCGTCATAAATGTCATGAATGCGATAGCCCAGTCGTCATGAATGCGATAGCCCAGTCGTCATGAATGCGATAGCCCAGTCGTCACGAATGTGATAGCCCAGTCGTCATGAATGTGATAGCCCAGTCGTCATGAATGTGATAGCCCAGTCGTCATGAATGTGATAGCCCAGTCGTCATGAATGCGATAGCCCAGTCGTCACGAATGTGATAGCCCAGTCGTCATGAATGTGATAGCCCAGTCGTCATGAATGTGATAGCCCAGTCGTCATGAATGTGATAAAAGAATAACCTACCTAAACTCCTAGCTTTGAAATCGACACCGTCGAAAAAACTCGGCGGCCACTGGTCGACAATTACTTTCGGTCGGTATGTCGAGTTGGTAGAGTCGAGATTAGACCCTTCACGGCTGTGGTTTCGTCTAGTTGTGTCGACCGTAATAACTGAAATTATTATTATTATTATTATTCACCAATCATTCGTTACCACAGCGCCAGCGCCCCCAGCCCCTGGGCTGGGCGGCGACCCTTGTGGTTGGTTGGTTGATTTGGGTTTAACGTCCCACCAACAGCTAAGGTCATATGGAGACGGAACCTCGGTTTATAGTCCCATCCGACGGACTGGAGAAGCCCGGGATCGAACCTGCGACCCCTGGTTTATAAGGCGAGTGACATAACCACTGTGTAACGTGCAGCCGAGCCGAGCCGAGCATCAGCAAACCCCATCGGTGGAAAAGCATGCTCACCCACCAAGGGTGGTTTACTGCGCTATATACCCAACACTTACTCGATTCACAAAGTCTCGAGTTTGAAATTTGCATATTTCCAAGGGAGGCTATCCCGTCACATTACTTCCCCCTCCGAGAAGACTCGTCCCGAGTCTTGGCCTGGGGACTACATGGGTAAGGCAACCCCGGGCTGGCAGTTGCCATTATCCCACCGCTGCCACCAAATGTAACGTGCAGCCGAGCCGAGCCACAGCAAACCCCATCGGTGGAAAAGCATGCTCACTCACCAAGGGTGGTTTACTGCGCTATATACCCAACACTTACTCGATTCACAAAGTCTCGAGTTTGAAATTTGCATATTTCCAAGGGAGGCTATCCCGTCACAACTGCATTACGAAGGATTCTAGACGGCCCTTGTGGGAACCATTTCTCAGTGCGTGGGACATACTCCGGTTTTGTTCTATATAGGCAAAATAGACAGTGTAATGGATAGATGACATAGATGGCGGGGGAGGGCCGATGTGGTTTAGTTTTTTGTCTGGAGCTTTAGCAAATGAAGGGGTTTAATGATCGAATTCAAAGTCTGTTTCGTAGTGTGTGATAATGGTTTAGATAATTTACAACTGTTCAAATGTAAGAAGAAATATTTTCCTTGGCACAATTAAGCATCTAGTTTGTCGCAAAATGTGCAGCAAAAATTTTGAAAATCGGTTGACAAATAAAAATGTGATCAAAACAATTTTGAATAGGGATTTCCTGTACAAAATTTTCCGCAAAAATTTTTAATTCTTACTATTTAATCCTGATTGCTCAAAATTATTATAAATTGACACAAATGACATACCTGAGACAAAATCTTCATGATCAGGTAAAATTTCTCGAAAAATATGCATTTTCACGATCATCGATTATCTCCCTTGCCAATGCAACCCCTATGCAAAATTCATTTTGACCATAAAAACTTTATTTGTTCACCGATTTTCAAAATTTTTGTAGGTCCTATTAGGGTCCGACACAAACCGGGCTGTTCAGTTACAGAAACAGGTTAGAAGCTTGAAATTTTGGATTTAAGTAGAAGATGGTAGCGAAAACGAAGGCGCTGATCAGCTTCGCAGTTACTGCGAAGCTGATCTGCGCCTTTGTTTTCGCCTATGCAGATTGTTGGTTTTCCCATGCGGTGGCTCATATATTGATATTATGGCTCCAATTACTTGGGGCTCAGCGGCGAATACTTATATTAGTCGCGTCATGAGAAAACCAACAATGTGGCTTCCGAACCGGTCTGACACAAATCGAGCTGCTCAAGCAAAGAAGATGGCTGGAGGCGGAAAGTTTGGATTTAGAAAGTAGAGGAATTGAACTCTCCATGTTGCGAAAACAAAGGTGCTGATCTGCTTCGCAGTTACTGCGAAGCTCATCTGCGCTTTTGATTTCGCTTATGCAAAATGTTTGTTTTCTCATGACACAGCTCAACCACAAGAGCGTGCAGCCGCATTACATGCCCATGTACAGATTTGTTTTGTAAGTTGTGAACTGTAGTTGAAAAAAAAAATAATACAAAAAAATAAAAGGTTAGACAGCCTTCTTGGTAAAATTGTCATTTTTCTTTATAAAATTGTCATTTTTCTTTACAAGTGTTAGATTTGACAACTGACATACTCTTAATCGGTTTTGTTTGTTTGTATTGAGGTTTAACGTCCCAGTCAGGTCGGGACCCGAGGTGATGATCAGAAATTGATCGACTCAGTATCAGAAGATAGGAGCCATCGCTTCCTGGGTTTTAACAAGTAATTTAGAGAGTCAATGTGTCTTGCTCAAGGACACAACACGGTGACCCTTGTGGGGATCGAACCCAGGACCTCTGGATTCGGAGTCCGACGCTTTACCACTAGGCCACCGCGCTCCCATAACCTTAATCGGTTTGCGCGATTTGTTGCCGCGCATATCACTCACATAAAATGAGTAAGTCATGTCGGGCCGCTGTCTCAATTTTATTGATCTACATGTACCCAACATTGCGATGCCATGACATGCAAAATGCTTCAAAATATTCACCATTTTTGCATTATCAGCTGGTTTCCAGCTTACAGGAAACCAATATTGGAAATACAGGTAACCAAAGCCACTCTGACCTCAATGTCAGGGTGATTGGTTACCTGTATTTCCAATATTGATTATTTCTAAGACAGGTCGAGTTGAAACGTGAAAATGAGTATATACCTATTTTTAAGTATATACTTAGTTTTAAGTATAGCAGCTCATATTAAGAGATAGGAAAATCAATGCAAAAAACTAACTAATGACTTTATACAATAAAGAGAAAGAGTTGCAAAACCAAACTTGGCCAGTTGTTAAAGGGTCATATACACTTTCAGATTTTAAAATAATTTTTAACATCTACCGATGCATTGTTGTGTTAGCACGCTTTTTGTTTTGTATGTATTTTCCCATTTGAAGATTTATTGATTATTACTAATCATTGTTTACTTTGAGAATATCCCAGTGGGAGGTATCTATACTAAGTGAGAGAAGGGTGTGTATTTGTGTGAAATTCAAGGGGTTGTCTCATACATATCCTAAATGCATGTTTCCTTCAAAATGCAGAAAATGCAACGGTAGAAGTTGAAAATTATTTAAAAATCTGAAAGTGTATATGAACCTTTAACAACTGGCCAAGTATGGTTTTGCAACTCTTTCTCTTTACTGTGTAAAGTCATAATTTAATTTTCTGCATTGATTTTCCTATCTCTAAGTATGAGCTGCTATCCTTAAAACTAAGTATATACTCAAAAATAGGTATATACTCATTTTCACGTTTCAACCCGACCTGTAAGATGGAAACCAGCCGATAATGCAAAAATGGTAAATAACTGATGCTTACATATTCATGTATACGAATGCATTGGCAGATTGACATAACGACAGTTTCCTCGTCAGGCTTAGGTCGGTGACGAGAGGGGACCGACAACGGACGGACGGACGGACGGACGAACAGAGAGAGAGAGAGAGAGAGAGAGAGAGAGAGAGAGAGAGAGAGAGAGAGAGAAAGAGAGAGAACAACATACTTGCATTTCTGTTGATGTGTAGCGCTGCCCCGACATTTACGATGACCAAAATAAGAATTGGCGAAAGAATCTCCATAACAATTCGAAGTTACTTCGTAGTGTTTGTTTCTTGGTGAGTGAAACCGGTTTGATTGGTATACCGTTATCAGTTATATCAAAATCATGAAAATGTATCACTTGATTACAGGGTACTGCAGTACCACGCTTAGGTATGTTCGTTACTATTTTGGGTGGTCTCGGACGACAGTACGCTACAGGTCCTGGACGACAGGTTTTAAAATGCATTTGCTTTTTTGAGATGCGTAGTCTTTTAGAGGATTTTCAACACGCCCACAACTGCAAATACCATATTTTGTCTTTTTAGATTATTCAAAATACTTATTTAAACTTATTGGAGATCCTTCGGATCGGGACGTTAACTGGAGCCCCCCTGTACAGGGTCAGTCATCCCCTGTGCAGGTTTAAGATACCTACACAGGTTCTATCATCATGCATGTAGGCTCATCCTGCAAACACAACGGAGTGTACAATGTACACCTCCCAAGAATAATCAGAAATTGATTGATGGGAGTAACAAGATCTAGACAGTTTTCTTTCAGCTGATACAAGTTTTGTTCACAAAATTGTATTTCGTCACAACAAAGCCCTCATATAAATCTTTATTTTTGCTTTCACTTTCAACTATTTGTTGTTTTTATGACTTGAAACGATTTTACATAGTATTTCATACCATACAGTCGAAGAATGTCTCCGAGTACCAAACGGCTCACTCTAAACCAACTCGTTTCTAAAACGTACATGTAGCTATGGCTTTCAGTTTTCATTGTAACTGGAGACGGACGACGGTAAATATTTCATGACAGGTTAGAGACTACAGAGTAACTAGAGACGGCGACATTTTATGGCCTTACAATGGATAATATTTCAGACGTATCTTATATTTAAGAATCAAAACATAATGTAGACAGGTAATATCATGTCGTAGTAGAAGAAGGGTCATCCGAAGACGTCGTAGGGGCCACTTAAACTGGAGATGCCGGTGGGTCAGGCAGTTTACAGCTATTGGATGAAGGTGCCACCGTGACGTCTCATTCTGAAGCAGCGCTAGCTACCTCGTATTCATTTTACGGTTTATGAGGCGAAAACAAAGGCACTGATCAGCTGTGCAGTTACTGCATAACTGATTTGCATCTTCGTTTTCGCATATACATATTGTTTGTTTTTCGATGCCATGGCTTATTAATGTCCCTGACATACCCTACGAGCCTCCACATTGGCCTTGTGCCCTTGTCATTCATTCTAACTTTAAGCCCCTATCTGACTGAATGCAACAACTGGTGACTAGTGCGCGACTAGTTTACGACAAGTTCGCGACTATCTGGCGACAAAGATTAACGATATAAACGCAACTTTCATGTTGCAGTCTCATTGAATGGAAATTTAGGCGACAATTTCGCGAATTTCGGCACAATTCTTCAAATATATCTCACGATTGTCGCGCGAATGAAGCTTAGTTTCATTTTCACTCGTACGACAGTCGCTAGACATTCGTAAGAATGACGCTTAGTTTTATTTACTCAATTGATAGTTTTCTCAAAACTGTCGCGCGACTTTCTTTCGACATTCGTACGAGTGTCGCGAAATGGTCGCATTGCAAATTCGCCAAAAAATCGCGGCGGCAGGTTCGCGACATGATTAAACCTTTGCGACTAGCTCGCGACTACTTCCCGACACATGAAAATTCTCGTGGCACTCGTGCTACACTCGCACGTGTGCCGTGCGAAAGTTCCGAGACTAATTTGCGAAACAGTCGCGAAGAGCGATACATGTATCGATCTCCGTGGCGAACTACTGTACATACCATGATTTTTTCTTCCGTTAAGATTTATGTTTGTTACCGTAAGAGTTACATGTAGATGTACATGTAACTGTTTTAATACTTATTTAATTAAATGCCCATCTTCCTTAGAGCGGGAAGGGAGAGGGTGTTCAACTCAATTGGTGTCGAGTTCAGTGTGTAATGCACGTAATGGCACACGGTGCATTTGTTTTTCCATGAACATGGGTATTGAATGGATCAGTTACCAGTTTGTAAATTTTGTGTTGAATTCAGTGCATTAAGCTATTCAATAGGTTTACTGAATAAATGAACAATATATTATTTTTCGATCCGGAAGAGAACCCCGAGAAAACCCATCTGACACACCCGCAAGCAGAACTTGGCTTGTCTCACATGTGCAGACTCGAGCCCACACCAGATCAAATGGCTAAGCGAGCGCGGTGATGAAATTTCAGCGCTCTTAACCACTCGACCATTTTACTTTGTATATTTAGTTCGTTTTTCAGATAATTGTATATGATGCATGAGATCCATGTAAACTGTTCTGTTTGGCCATAGCATCGCCGCACGTTCACCCAGATTACTGGCCGCACAGTGCTGGACCATTTCTTCGGGGGTAGAGAACTTTTTAGGGCAATATCTGCAAGTTAAAAATGTCGTCTTTAACCTGTTACAGAAAATATGAAGTCGTCCGTGTCCTGTTTTACTGTCGTGTCTAACCAGAAGCATATGCACGCAGTCCAATCAATAACTGAGCGACGGAACGGAGGGGTTGGTTTAAAGCGTACTTCCGGATAGGTGGGATGAATAAATTGTGTAAACAAACCATGGATAAATGAATCTGCCAGGTAAGATCATTGTTATTTATTTCTCTGTAGATAGTTGTTGTAGTATGTGTATGCGCAGTATAAAGTGCATCTCATAAGCTTTAAACTGATATGAAAATGACCTTGCAACCCTTCGTAGAAACAGCGTGATAGATGCGCCAAAATTTTATTCGAAGCTTTGTGCCTTACCTGTTCTGTCATGCGACATCATGAAATGACAAGTTTCGAGCAATTCCATCTAACCTGTACAAATTTTGATGATGTCTGACCTTCACAGTAGCCGAATAATGATCTATACTATCCTAAATTAGGATGGAATGCCACATGGCTGATTTTTTCAGGTATACGTAGTTTCTTCGTAGGTGGCATTTGTAATAGGTACCTTTCTTCCGGAGGGGATGGATATTGAAATCTTCAGTGAAACTGTTTAAAGCATACAAAATACGTTTAACGTTTGTGCTATTATAATGCACAATGCATATACGAAGGTTACATACGTTGCTGACTAAAATGAAAAATGAAAATTTAAACATGTTTAAAACCTTCGCGACCAGTTCGCGACCAGTTCGAGACTAGATTGCGACACTTGAAAATTTTCACGACACTCGTGCACCACTCGCACGAATGTCGTACGAATGTCCGCGACAAAATTCGCAAAACAATCGCGAGAAATTTACTAGCTTAAGACCCCTACCTCACTGGTATGCGACAACTGGAGACTAGTTCGCGAATAGTTCTCGACTATTTCGCGACAAAGATTAACGATAAGACAAACACAGCTTTTACGTTGCATTCTCATTGACATTTATGCGACAAATTCGCGAATTTCGGTCTAATTTTGAAAATATACCTCGCGACTGTCGCACGACAGTCGCGAGACATTCGGGAGAGTGTCTCACGACTTTCCCGCGAATGTGGCTTATTTTCATTTTCATTATTACGACAGTCGCGCGACAGTCTTGCGAAATATTTTGACGAAAACATTTGCATAATTTTTTTAAATAAAAATTAAAATTGAGATCCTTTAAGAGCAGTGAACACATTAATGAGAAAGGGGATGGGCCATACCGCGGTTTCGACTATTGAAGTCTCGTCAGTGACCCTTTAGATTTGGCAACATAGAGCCAAAGAGAATTACTGAAATTTTGCAACTTTCAGCAGGGTAGTCGATACAAAGACTAGTATTATCTAAATGGGACCAAATATAAAATTAAACATTGGTTAGAAAATGAATCTTAACCGATAATAAATTTTTGAGTTCTCAGAATATCCTCGCTGATCTCAAAGGACCAAAAAGAAAATATAACCTGCACTGTGGATGATGTACGGGGAGACTTTTTAGGGCCGCCACACGGCACAACACCAGCTGCAGTAATAGCAAATAAAAATTAAAATTGAGATCCTTTAAGAGCAGTGAACACATTAATGAGAAAGGGGATGGGCCATACCGCGGTTTCGACTATTGAAGTCTCGTCAGTGACCCTTTAGATTTGGCAACATAGAACCCTAAGCCTGTTTAAAAACTTAGCGACCAGTTCGCGACACATGAACATTTTCAAGACACTTGTGCGACACTCACACGAATGTCGTGCGAAAGCCCGCGACAAAATTGGCAAACAGTCGCTTGAAATTCGCATGCCAGTGAGATTCTAGCTTAATTGAATTTTTATTTCATTTTGTCGATTTCACCTACAGTCAGTGTATATTTCACGGCCCATGCCGAAAATATAAGGGCATATTTTAATGATTTATGGTTATAACTTCAAACGCCTGTGCAAAAACTTGCCCATGCGATACGCAGACATTTTTTGACATGTAAAAATTGAACATTTCACCAGGAAAAATTGATATTTTTAATACTTTCCTCAAAACATAGATCGTCTCTGGGGTTGTTCTAACGAATCCGGGTCGCTTCGCCCGTGGGTCGTTTCGCCGGGTCGTTTCGCCCTGAGTCGTTTCGCCCTGGTTTTATGGGTGGGTCGTTTCGCCCTTATTAGGTGGGTCGTTTCGCCCGTGAGTAGTTTCACCCGTGAGTTGTTTCGCCCATTATTATTATTATTATTATTATTATTATTATTGTAGTTGTTGTTGTTGATATTGCTATTGTTGATGATGCTGATAGGTAGGTAGATAGGTTGGTAGGTTTGGTTAAAATGAGTATCTTGACATATCTTGTTAAAATAACATATATTTAAACATTTTAGCGCTTCCGCTTCTGTGGGTTTTAATGTTGTAGAAAGATCATACGGAAGTAAGGAAGGAAGGAAGGGAATGAAGGAAGGAAGGAAGATAGTGTGGCTTTTTGTGGCTTTTTTGTTGTATAAAGATAACGAAAGGGAAGAAAGAAATAAAGGAGGGAAGGAAGGAAGGAAGGAAGGAAGGAAGGAAGGAAGGAAGGAAAGATAGATAGATAGATAGATAGATAGATAGATAGATAGATAGATAGATAGATAGATAGATAGATAGATAGATAGATAGATAGATAGATAGATAGATAGATAGATAGATAGATGTGTGTATTTCTGGTATTTCGACAGTCAGCTAAAAAGGTACAAGTAGGCAAAGATCAGGAAAAGGCGCAAACTAATCAAATAATTAACTGAAGTGTGATATTTGTCCAAGTCAATTGATTAATGCGATATTCCATTAATATGTTTACGCCTTAAATTACACGTAGGGGACAATAATCGTATTTGTCAATTAAGGCGATGTGTGAATGCTTTATCTTTGGCGGTGACCGATGGCCGAAATTCTTGGAATGTTAAATGTTAAATTTTGTAAAAGAATAAAACATGACTTTGATGATAGCGTGCAATCTTAAGCGTTTTTCGCTGACTTCAAGCGTAAAGTGGTCAAAACACACAGACATTTTTACACAAGTCCGTGCCTATTTTTTTGTGCTTGAAAACTTTTGAATTCGTTTCATTTCACACGCAAAAAAGAAAGTTTTCTTCATAAACGTTCAAGTGACGTAATTACCACAGTTTTAGTGCAGTTGAATGTCAACTAATAGCATTTGCTTGGCTTTTGTGTTTCTTTTCAGAAATCATGTTGGACCTGGTGAAAATTTTTCGTCCTTATAATTCGTTTTTGTTGAACTTTTGGTAACGATTGAAATCATACTGTATGACGTAAATCATTGGCGTTGACGTTCCTGTTTTGGTATGAAATTTAAGCAGACTGATTGTATTTTCTGTTCGAAATTATTTTTGCCGAAATATTATGTATTCTAAAAGAAATAATCATCATCACAACCAATTTATAAAGAGGCGTTTTCAAAAAAAGGTACAAGTAGGCAAAGATCAGGAAAAGGCGCAATCAGAAAAAGATTCCCACTCAAAAAACCGAGGTGGGGAAAAAACCAAACTAACAATCAGGTACTTATACCATGAAACATATCGTAAGCCGAATGAGCAGCTATTTTCCCAATAGGTGGCCACTCAGTTACCTTAACTTAACTAAAAATATGAAAACATACATAAGGCGCCAACAGCACAAAAATTTTAAACACCAAGACATAAAACAAAAAGAACCACTACAGAAGTATCGACTTGGAACGATCAGTAACACAAAGTTACTGGCGGGCTTAAACCGGTTTTACAGGTACCTAACCTCACCCTCAGCTTCTGCAGTGGTTCACAACATTTAGTTAGTTCTTCGGTCCTCGTGGTGAATCTCTAACTAGTCAATTAATCATCAAGAACAAACAAATAAATCATGATAAACATCCTGATGAATCAATAACCAGGACTCACAGATTGAGTAAGCTGCCCGACGATGGAGATCCCTGGGCGCCGAATAACCTACTAACTCCGGAGCAAAAGAAAAACACCAGTTGGACCCCGGTGGGCCAAGCAACAGACAAGAAGCTCCGGCCCCAACCAACTAAAATGAATAGCTTTAAGTCGGGGCCATCATAGAGTCAAAGCCCTTTAGTATATATACCCAAAAGACAGTTGTGAATGATCAGCCCAAGGCGTATCATTAAGTTATAAATAACAAATAATACACCATATTACATATTTGGGCATGGTAGAAAAATAAGGGCGAAACGACTCACCAAAAAGGGGCGAAATGACTCACGGGCGAAACGACCCAGGGCGAAACGACCCAGGGCGAAACGACTCACGGGTGAAACGACTCACGGGCGAAACAACTCACGGGCGAAATGACCCGGGACCGTTCTAACGAGTATCCACAATCTATGTTTTCGACAAAACATTAGAAAAATAGGTTAACCCTTTACTATATACAAGCGAGAAAAATGTGTTATTCATATTACGGACATGTTTTCCCGATGAATTATGTATATTTATGGCACTGGTATAAAAGAACACACATTGCTGAACTTAAAACAGACTAGTACAGCTCAAAATACACATTTACCTATTTTTGCGGTAATTTGTTCCGCACTAGTAATTTGTATCTACCGGGGAAAACGAGGCCTACTTGCCAGGATTTAACTTCTGGTGTGCCGGGGATGTGCCGTGGGCTTACTTTAGTGCACGTACATGCAAATTACTAAGCCTCTCTCGAACATATTGTTTGTCATAAGAACAACTTTCAGATGTTGATTCTCTTTATTGTCATCGTTCAGGTCTACGGATTTTTTCTTCAATTTTTACACCTGAAAAAAAATATCTGTATATTGCATGGGCAAGTTTTGGTAATGATATGCTCTGAGCCTTTGCATGTGAAAACCAACAATTTTGTTTCCGATCATGTCCGATAAAAACCGACCTTTTCAGTCACACAATCAGCCTAGAGGTTTCAATATCGGATTTAACAAAATTGTAGATTTGCCCATTGATTGTAGATTTGTCCCCTCTCCCCACCCGCCCCGGCCAAAAATAATATAATAAAGTTTAAACGAACGAAGATGCCACATTTCTGAAATATGGAAAATTGGTACAAGATCTTCTCATTCATTATTTCCCGTCGCTGTTTCGTAATTACCCGAACCTCACACGGTAGTAGAACGAGATACCGAAGCGGAGCGGAGTGAAATTTACTTTCCTGATCTAAGTTCAAATGATTTTATCAGAACCTTTGTTGATGTTTTTACAATGAGAAAGGATAATCCTTAGTTAGTGTTTATGCGTTTCACATTGAATTTAACATGCATCTGGGGAGTGGGGTGCCTTATATTTAGAGCTCAGGGGTCAGGATCGAGAAATAATGGGTTCGATACCTACCTTCGCAGTGCTGTGCCCATACACAAGACACTTTAATCTCCTCCATGGAACTGTGTAGCATCAAGGAATCAGTGGTTTCGTCCCGACATGACTGAAAAAACTGTTGACTTGGACGAAAACCCATAGCCACATCAAAATTACATTCATGAAACAAGAATGCCCCTCCGTAAAAGTATACGTATACTCAACCCCTCCATTGTAGGAGACGACGTAATTGATTTATATCAACATATTTTCAAAAGTGTGGGGCTTTAAACAAAAATAGTAATTTAAAGTATACAATAATACGTAGTCCAAATAGCACTTACCTCTTCACAAGTGATTGCAAAATACCGGAAAACAATCTGGCCAATATAATGACGTAGTCTGATT
This sequence comes from Rugalucina vietnamica, assembly GCA_964017185.1. Lineage (NCBI taxonomy): Eukaryota > Metazoa > Mollusca > Bivalvia > Lucinida > Lucinidae > Rugalucina > Rugalucina vietnamica. Next base: position 19,442,025 of record OZ024885.1, read on the forward strand.
TCAAACCCACAATTTTCACGGGCTGATTTATACTGGCGCATATTTGCGTGCTGCACGAGACATGACTGCGACATAATTTTAATACCAGAACGTGCAGTGTGATATAATCGTTTGTATGCGCTATATCGTTTGGATCAAAAATAGCAGAGAATGGGTTTAAAAACGACGTTTTTGTCGTAAAAATGCAAGTACCGTCTCTAAAATGGGTGTATTCTTTTCCCACCCGCTCATTATCGAACTATAGATTGGACTGCGTGATATGACAAAATGAAAATCGGCGACATTTCATCATTTTGAGAATGGGGGTATGTTGTAGGGGGCGTTAACTACTGGGGAAAATATTATTTCATAATATTTGCTAAATTTATTCCAGATATAAGCTAAAAATTGAGCACAGATTACATGATTTTGGAGATTTCTAATAAGGCCACTACATTTACAGTATACTCATAAATATCAATAATTCTCGTATTATAATACTGGCACATTGATAGAATTCACTTTAACAATGACAAAAAAAAAAAAAAAAAAAAAAAAAAAAAAAAAAAAAAAAAAAAAAAAAAAAAAAAAAACACCCCCCCCCAAAAAAACAACAACACAAAACAACAACGCTACAATGCCATTTTATGTGACTTTTTCGGGGGGGGGGGGGGGGGGGGGGGGAGGGGGGCAACAAAATGTTATCTAGAACCAGTAACTTGTCGCGTCCAGAGCACGAACACTGTCGACCATAACCTGTAGTGTACTGTCGTCCAAAACCACCCTATGTAGTAACGAACATCCCTAAGCGTGAGTACTTGGTTTAGATATTTTACAATGCCATGTGAAGCACGTGGGCATGATTTGTAAAAATTTATTGCATGTAAGCAAATTGGCGAATCAGATCTTTACATCTTGTTTTAAAAATGATAGCTTGTGAATTTCAAAAAGCCGCCATTACTTTAAAGAATTACCTATATTAGAAAAGAGCCCGCGCAAGCGCGGATTTCTCATTTTAGAAATACAAAGGTGCGAAGATGTATTTGTGATGTTGCATGAGCATTGTGTGTTTCTATAAAACAGTTAAAATATCAATCAAAGCTGCATGTACATCAGGAAAACATGTCCGTGAAATGTAAACCCCTTTTGACCCCACTTTTACATAGAAGAACTGGGGTTTGCAGGGGTTAACATTATTTTCTATTTTTGATCCAAAACATACATTGTGTGTGCACGTTAGAACCGCCTCGACCAGGCGGTTATAACGTGTATCCACAATGTATGTTCTGAGCAAAAATAAGAAAAAAATCAAACATGTTCTGGTGAAATTTTCAATTTTGACTGTTGAAAAAAAATCTCTGTATATTGCATGGGCATGTTTTCCTAATGAGGATATTGGGAATGGAAAGAAAATCGGGATTAGGACATGTATCACTGTTTATCCATTGCTCTTCGATAAAATGCATGACCAAACATTGATTTAAATTACTTGTCAGGACCTACGTGCTACTGAACTATGCTGTTCTGTGTCTTTGTTGTTCGTAGGTTCTGCAAACAGGATGTCAACCGGAAAATGTTGCATTGTCAATCAATAGTTTTGGTCATTGGTATCTGTCATTGTTACTCATAGTTATGTTGTTGTTAATTCAGATTTACGTCCCTTTCAATATTATTTCAGCTCATATGAGACGGACCAATCAGTAGGTGGGGCGAAAACGGGAGAACCCCGAGAAAAAACACCTGACACACCCGCAAGCAGAACTTGGCTTGTCTCACATGTGGCCAGAGCGGGGCTCGAACCCACACCAGACACAGCGGTGAGATGATCGAGTTGTTAACGGATAGACTGTACTTTTATTCCAACATTATGTATTCTCAATCCTGCAGAGTCTCTACTGTCTATGCACCATCTTCCAGAAACTGCATTTTTCAAAATTTGACGTTTCTGAAAGACCCAGTATGAAAACTTGCAATATACAGAGAATTTTTTTAGCTTTAAAAGATTGAAAATTTCATTGGAAAATTTTTATATTTTTCTTATTTTTGCTCAAAACATAGATTGTGGGTACACGTTAGAACCGCCTCGCCGAGGCGGTTCTAACGAGTACCCACAATCTATGTTTTGGAGCAAAAATAAGAAAAATAGGTATACCCCCTCATAGGGGTAGGTAAATAAAAATAGGTATACCACCCCAGTTTTGCTATAAAAGTGGGGTTTAAGGGGGTATACATTACACGGACATGTTTTCGTGATGATGTTATCATTTTGCATTCCAAAAGTCATAAAAAGTACCACAACAGCTTTGAAAATCGGTTGCCATATAAAAAATTTATGTCAGAATATAATTTAGAACAGGGCTTTTCCCACTGTAAAATGTCAGCAATGGAAGTGACTATTTTCCCGCAGAAAATCTAAATTGATAATTTTTCATTTAAAATGCTCCAAACCAAAACAAAATTGTATTGTTTGCATAGCTGAGCGCTAATCTCTTAAAATTGTTCCACAGATTTGCTTGATTTTCAATTTTAAGGTGTATGAATTGCACATGCAAAAGGCCTATTCAAAATAATTTTTGGACATAATTATTTTATTAGTGAAAAATTTTTGCGGCACATTTTACGACTTTTCTTGAGATTTCGAAAACTGCAGTTTCTGAACGATGGTGTACAGTAGTCAATGTAGATCTATATACATGTAATTAAGAAATGAATTTCATTTTTCTGGTGTTCATGGAGCTATGAACCGCAGTGGGTCGCGTGCAAAGTGAATGAACCCCGAAGGGGTTCATGTAAGCTTTGCTAGCGACCCACTGCGGTTCATAGCTCCATGAACAACAGAAAAATTAAACCCATTGCTTATATTTACATTCATTTCTCTCTATCGCTTGTTGAAATATCACCAAGGCGGTGACATTTACCAGCAAACAGAGAATCTACACACAGTGTGTGTTCAAACAGCGGAACGGCGTCGACGTTTACAACGTCCAATCAGTTTGGCGAGATTCATGTTTTTTGACGTCAAGTTTGGATTACGTCACGTCGCGTGACACAATGTTGTTCATGGAAGTATGAACGCAGATGAACATCTAATGGTTCATCTAAGGAGGTTTTAGAAAAATGTAAATATTTATGAAAGAATATATAGAGGATATTCAAGTTTTTGGAGTGAATATGAGTTTTATTTCATTGAGTGAAGTGAAATAATTTTATATTTCATGAGTGCCGAAGGCACGAATGAAATATACAATTTTTCACTTCACGAAATGAAATAAAACTCATATTCACGACAAAAACTTGAATTTTCTTTTTATTATATGGCATGTAGTCATTGTAACGTTGCGCGCTAAAGCATATGACGTCAAAATCTTAAATGACGTCTTACGTCACGTCATTACGTCGCTATTGTGTGTGAACGTTCATTGCGTCAACAATAGCATAGATTATAAAATTTAGTTATGTATAAATTAGAAATAAACGGTGGGATCGTCATTTGCGTATTCCCAAATCTTATATTTTCACATGTGAAAATATAACCTTTTATATTTTCACATGTGAAAATATAACTTTTTCAAATATTGGTTATATTTAATACATATTTCTCTATATTTCATCACTTGCCATATAATAAAATGTAGTAGTAGACCAGGCTTAGCATGCTGTTTATGCTCTACTAATTGATCTACTCTGTGCGTTGTGTTCTGATTATTGAATTGTTTTATGACTTCCCGTCAAACTGCAGACAGACGGACGAATGTTCAGGTAGCTACGGACTGACGGAAAGTGCTAGGTTTGTGTGTGATACCAGGTTCAAATCTCTGGATTTGAGGCCTTTTGGAAACTAGAGTTATAAAATATGAGAAAGATTCTTGGTTTTAAACAAACATGTATTTATGTACAAATGACAATGATATTATATGATAAATTGACTTTGAATAGGTTTTACACCGTATATAGTATACAAATGTATTTGGAATGTACTTAAGTTTTACATCATATGAATTTGACAATTGAGCCGCCTCATGGGAAAAACAACAATCTGCATAGGCGAAAACAAAGACGCAGATCAGCTTCGCGGTAACCGCGAGGCTGATCAGCGCCTTTGTTTTCGCTACTCGGATAGTACAATTCCTCCTCTACTTAAACCCGACATTTCAAGCTTCGAGCTCTTTTCTGTGCTTGTACAGCCCGGTTTGTGTCCGACCTGTTCGGAAACCACATTGTTGGTTTTCCCACGAGGCGGCTCAATTTATTGATTAAGAATGTGGATAAACACATTATTTACACTCATGACACAGAAGAATAGCCTGGTGTTTCGTTGAAACAAAAGCTATTCCTCTCAGAAGAATGCCTTGGTTGTCCCATGGGAACAAAAGCTACTCTTCTTTTTTATATTTGCTGCTCTTCTGGGGCACAACACATTAAGCTTGCTTGAGTCTTACATAATATGGTTGAGCCACTTAAGGCTCCAAACCAATACATGAGTGTACAATAACAAATTAACAAATAGTTTTGTTATATGGTGTATATGTGTTAAATGTTGTTCAATATCTAATTTACTAAATTCTTTAGTTTAAAACATATACATTATGACAATTCTACCTGATGGTCAATAAAATAAGCATTACAAATGCAAATAAAGATAATAAACTCATTTTAATTAAGTTTGCATAATTAAATCTTTAAGGCCTGTTTACACATTCACGATTTTTGGCTACGGTGCCGCTACGATTCGCCACGATTTGTAAAATCGTCGTGTACCATTGTGTACCGTGGTGATTCGTAGTAGAACCGTGGTGAATCTTGATGAATCGTGATGAATCGGGAAACTCCATGGTAGCGCTACGGAAGTTTTAAACTGTTTAAAACATTCGTGGCGTATCGTGGCGAATCGTGGTGGTCATTGGGCGTGGCCTAATTCGTAGCGCAACCGTAGCGGAATCGTGCTTATTCGTACTGACACCGTACCTATATTCGCGGCTATTCGTGAGAGATCGTAGCCAATCGTGGAGCTCCGTAGAGAAACCGTGGAATCTTTGACACCACGAAATCTCACGATTCACCACAAATTGTGTACGGTTGTCCTACGAATCATCCACGGTTTCGCTACGGAGCTCCACGATTGGCCACGATGGCAAACGCCGTGAATCGTACTAGTACCGTATCGAACCGTACAAGCACCGTGAGCATTCGTTGTGCCATCGTGGTTAATCCTCATTTACTGTAGCGTTGCCATCATGAATCGTCATTGATTCGCAGCGATACCTTAGGGACACCGTACTAATGTCGTGGACATTCTTACTGGAATCGTAGTGACACTGAATATTTCCACTTTTCGCCCCGATTCATCCCGATTTTTCTGACCATGAGAAATCGGGGTGAATCGTGGTGAATCGTAGAGAAAATCGTGAATGTGTAACCGGGGCTTAATGCCCCTATCACACTACGATGAATACTGTAGTCTTACAAATTGTCACGAACTGACAATTTTTGACATTTCTTTTAATTCGTAGCTGAAACGCAATCGATTCGTGACGTTTTTAACTAATTCTTACAGTTCGTAGTAAGTTCTTGCCATTCGTGGATCAGTCAGAAATTCGTGGCCAAAATTTTGAACTCGTCTGTTCAAAATTTTGGTCCCGAATTTTCGACCATAAAAAACCGCACTTAATTCGCAACAAAGTCGTTGTGCATTCTTTGACATCGTAACTGGATCTTATTTGATTCGGATGCATTCGTTACTCTTTCGGGAGTTCCGGTGCTTGTCACCCAACTACGAATTGACCAAGAATCTGTTACGAATGTCGCGAATACGTGCCGAAGCAGATAAGAAATAGATAAGAATTATCTACGAATTCAAAGCAGTGTGCGAATCAGCCAAGAGTTTCGCGAATGACTTACGACTAAACTACGAGTTTGTTAGAAACAGGTGATGAATGGGATGTAATACCGAAGTTTATATCACGAATGTTAGTCGATTGTACCGGAACGCGCCACGAAGTCCATTGTTAAAAACAATGTAATCATTTAGGATGCGACAGAAGGCAGTTACGCCAGAGAAGCTACTTCTTTACTTCTAAGAGAATCCAGCCTCAGAGGTGAAAAACGTTGCAGGGACTCAGTAATTGGGTGGTTATGTTGTAATTCATAACCGTTCATAGCACGAAAAAGTGATCATCGTCCTTCATTTATTTTGAAACTAATTCTCAAGCAGAAGTACTCTGAGCAGAAGTATTATAACTTTTATAACTATCTTGAGAAAAATCTCACGAATTGTCAAGAACAGCTACGAATATTTATTATTTGCACATGTTATCGTTTTACTCGTAACTGATTCTCAAACTTTCGCGCAGCATACCCTCAATAGATTATGTTTATCGTTACCAAGTTCGTGCGATTGCAGCCGAATTCAGCCGAGTCCGCCGAATATTCGTAACGCTGTCGTGTCTGTGTCCTTACTGGTTCGTAAGTAGTTTCAAATAAACCAATAAAGTTCGCGAAATTCCACGAATCCTAAAAATTATGAATTCGTGACGATTCGTGAGACTATTTATCGTAGTGTGATAGGGACATAAGGGAAATACTTATCTCTCATGATGAGTACAAGTTTAAGCTTTCAGCAAAACAAGTTTCTACCACAATAACAAAAGCAGCAAGGTACAATTAAACTTGTTGCATTATACGTATAAGCCAAACACTTAAATACTTGTGGCATTATTCAAGCCTCTGCGGTGAGAATTGCCAAGCATTTCGCAAAAATTTTCGGTTCGGTTTTGGGATTCTCTAATCTTGTAGTGTTTAGATGGTATTATAAAATGAGGTTTTGTTTCCGTATGACCTGAAGTGTCGGTTGATCGTCAAACTCAAGTCTCACCCAAATATACATTACGAAAACTTGCCCATGCAATATATAGAGAAATTTTCAAAAGAAAAAAATGAAAATTTCATAGCAAAAATTTTGATATTTTTAATCATTTTGCTTAAAATATTGATTGTGGGTACACGTTAGAACGAGTACCCATAATCTATGTTTTGGATCAAAAATAAGAAATGTAGGTATACCGCTCCATACCCCAGCTTTGCTTTTTAAAAGTGGGGTTCGAGGGGGTATCCTTGTCACGAACATGTTATCCTGATGATAACAAAACTTGCAATTTAGATGAAAACAAGGTGGTACATTGGCATTGACATTGACAAACTATACTATGAAGTTTCTTGCCAAATGCTATGGCATACAATTTACAAAACCCAAACACTGAGATTACAACAACTGAATGATACTTTGACAAATATAATCCCAATCTTGATCAAGTCTCAAGCCTTCTTCCTCAAACCTAAACGTGGCTCGTGTGAAATGTTTGAATGTCTCTTTTATGACACCGTTCATGTCCTCTTCATTTACGACTTCTTTCATTATGATAACAATAGGTTTTCTCATCAGTCGGGCTTGTTCGATCTCGTGTTTACAGTAGTCGCTGTAGCAATAATTCTTAGATAGAACTACCACAAACACAGCGCAATCCTCGAGCATGCGGATTATCTCGGCAAAGATACTACGACCTAACCGGAAGTATCGGTCTCCAGTGGCAACCAGGTCCCTGTCACAGCCCGTCAGATGCATCAGTTGAGCCTGAATCGGAAGATATGTTAATATGTTAATGAACACAAAATGTCAATACAAACACTGACGTAAAACGTTTACGCGCTTATATATATATATATATATATATATATATATATATATATATATATATATATATATATATATACTTTTCATGAGTTTAATAGATTCATTTTAACTTTGAAACATCATAATTTTAAGCAATGAATTGAATCTGATGCAAACAGAATTTATCACTCAAAACCCCAGGTCAAAAAGGCAACTTTGCACGGATACAAAGAGAAAATAACGCATGCTGTGTGGGCGGCTTTGTCCATAAGGTTTTGATGCTTAACGTCCCAGTCAACAGCAATGGTCATGTCGGGACGTTCCCTCCATTGTATACTCAGAATGTGTTTCATAAATATAACCACCCAACAAAGCCAATACGGCTTATATTTATTGATGGTTTGACTGAACCACATTTTCTGGGCAGGCTCAGAAATAAGCGGTTAACCAGAAATCAGATGGTCGGTCATTTGATTAGAAGCTTTGCCTGGAGGCACAATCAGCCCATCTATTTCTCCTAGGCCCCAATGGGCGGGCTTCCATAAGGTGACAACCCAGATACCTGAGCTTAACTAAGTATACAAACGCGCACGTAACAGGTGCAAACAACTCACAAATCGACACCAATACAAGAACAAGTAGAACCATAACGGACGAACCTGTAACTTACCTTGAAAGGTCAGGTCAGATTATCTGCTACTGTAACATGTAATCAGTACTACCTGTTGCCATGCGGTGCAGATGGGGCTCGTAAGCCTTGGACGGCAACCCATCTAGGAGTTTGCTAGTTCTCTACACAAAAACCTAGCTGGGCAGGGGGAACTCATTAGTTTTGGTTGACAGTCCTCCTAGGAGTTTACAGGTCTCTAAACAAAACCTATGAAAGGGTAGATGGAGCCCTTCAGCTGTGGCCAGCAATTCATCTAGGAAAAGGTAATTCCAAAATAAAACCTGTGTGTCTGGATATGCCTGGTCCAGATATGCAAAGACTGTTTCGGTAGACGGAGCGGAAGAAATCATCAGATTCAACGGTTCGGAAAGCGATACAGCAACATGTTGTGGAACATGCAGAGCGTGATAAGGCACTATAGATGTTACGGTCATCCACTGCATCCAAACCTAACTCCAGACGTCTTGACCTGTGTCTTGCCTCTGGGCACAGTTGGGTGAGGACGAGTGAGTGAGGTTGACGCTGCGCACCTCTTCCTCACTATAATCCAATTTCATAGCGCACGTCATCTTATTTCTCAACACACAAGCACTTGCATACACAACAATTTCATCACACATGCACCCACATACCTACAAAAGTCCTGTGGCGATGGGCGAGCGGCGAAGCAGCAGGTGTAGGACACACTGGGAGCTGTAGTTGCAGACCTGCACGCAGGCGGCTCAGTTCTATATGGTCGTTTTCCGTGAGGAGAAGCAGTAAGCGAAATTCGGCAGTCGGCTGAGCGACTGAGCAGACCTATTTAGGACCGCACTGCTCACCCCCGTAGCATGGGGAAGGGGCTAGAAAAGGTGCCCTAAACAATTGCCTGCTTCAAACCCCCTGGCTGGTTAACCGCGATCAGCGGGGATCCCTTTTTAGCGGTCGAAAAAATAAGAAAAAAACAAAGATAATCCCTTTGAGGATTGGCGCATGGAATGTGCGAACATTGATGGACAGTGCTGGGTCAAATAGACCGCAGCGTAGAACGGCCCTTGTGGGCAGAGAACTTGGGAGGTATGGAATTCAGATAGCAGCTCTGAGTGAGACTCGGTTAGCAGATGTTGGGGAGATCAAAGAAGTTGGTGCTGGATACACCTTCTTCTGGAGTGGACGCAAAAGTGAAGAGAGGCGTGAAGCAGGAGTTGGCTTTGCCATTAAAACAGAACTTGTTGGTAAGCTTTCAGGATTGCCAAAAGGCATCAATGACCGCCTAATGACATTGAGACTTCCTCTGTCAGGCAATAAACATGCAACTATTGTCAGTGCCTATGCACCCACGATGACCAATCCAGATGAGGTTAAAGACAAGTTCTATAATGACTTAGATGACATTATTTCTGCTACACCCCGTACAGACAAACTTATCCTTCTTGGAGACTTTAATGCCAGAGTTGGTACAGACCATCAGACCTGGGAAGGAGTTATAGGTCCAGAAGGTGTTGGAAAGTGCAACAGCAATGGTCTCTTGCTTCTAAGGAAGTGTGCTGAACATGATCTTCTAATCACCAACACAGTCTTTCGTCTACCTAACAGAAATAAAACATCCTGGATGCATCCCCGTTCCAAACATTGGCATCTCATAGACTATGTTATAGTGCGGAGAACAGATAGGCAGGATGTCAGAGTGACAAAGACTATGTGTGGTGCAGACTGCTGGACAGACCATAGACTGGTTGTCAGCAAACTCAACCTTAGAATCCAGCCTGCGAGGCGACCTCAAGGCAAGAAAGCTGCTAAAAGACTGGATGTCTCAAAGCTGAATCAAGACAGCATGCGACAAGCTTTCTTAACAGACATTTGCAACCAACTGGATGCAATCAATCTCAGTTCAGAGAACCCCGAAGAAAACTGGACAGTCTTCCATAAAACAGTTCATTCTTCAGCTGCTACTACTTTAGGACATCCATCTCGCAAACATCAAGACTGGTTTGATGAGAATGATGACGAAATTCAGAAGCTTCTTGAAGAAAAACACAGATTGCACAAGGCACATCAAGATGATACTAGCTCAGTATCCAAGAAAGCAGCCTACAGCAACGTTTGTAAGACAGTCCAGACCAAGCTTAGGGACATGCAAGATTCCTGGCTGAGGAAGAAAACAGAAGAAATTCAGTCTTTTGCAGACAGAAAGGACATGAAGAAATTTCATGATGCACTGAAAACCATTTATGGCCCTAAGAGTTCTGGAGCCACCACATTACTCAGTGCAGATGGAAACACTCTTCTCACAGACAAAGAGGCTATCTTGAAAAGGTGGGCAGAACATTTCAATAGTGTGCTAAATCGACCATCAAGCATCAATGAGGATGCAATTGACAGACTGCCACAGATAGAGTGCAATGTTCTGTTAGATGAATTTCCAACCGTCATGGAAACAAGAAAAGCAGTTCAACAACTGTCTTCTGGCAAAGCTCCAGGTGCAGATGCAATTCCTGCAGAGGTTTATAAGGCCGGGGGGCTACCCATGGCAGAGAAACTGACCGAGCTGTTTCACTGTATGTGGAGGAAGGAGGCCATCCCACAAGAGTTTAAGGATGCATCCATAATCCACCTATACAAGCGGAAAGGAAATCCACAAGTCTGTGATAACCACAGAGGCATTTCCCTCCTATCGATTGCTGGGAAGATACTAGCAAAAATTCTGTTGAACCGCCTGAATGTTCATCTTGATCAGAAGGGACTTATCCCAGAAAGTCAATGTGGATTCAGAAAGGACAGGGGGACGATAGACATGATCTTCACAGCAAGACAGCTTCAGGAGAAATGCCAAGAGCAGAATGTAGATCTATACATGACGTTTGTCGACCTCACCAAAGCGTTTGACACAGTAAGTCGTGATGGATTGTGGAAAATCATGGCCAAGTTTGGCTGTCCACCCAGATTCATAGCAATGGTGCGGCAATTTCATGATGGCATGCAGGCACGTGTGCAAAATGATGGAGAGTTCTCTGAACCCTTTGAGGTAACAAATGGGGTCAAACAGGGCTGTGTTATGGCACCAACACTGTTCAGCATGATGTTTTCTGCCATGCTCATGGATGCTTTTCAGGACAGTGACACTGGTTTTCCAATCAGGTACCGTTTTGATGGCAATATATTCAACCTTAGAAGGTTGCAAGCCAAAACTAAGGTGCAGACCGATGTGCTAGATGAGCTCCTCTATGCAGATGATATGGATAAGAATGCCAGCTCAGAGGCAAAAATGCAAAGAGCCATGGATCAAGTCTCACAGTCATGTGATAACTATGATCTCACAATCAGCACAAAAAAGACAGAGGTTGTACACCAGCCAGCACCTGGAAAACCGTACAATGAACCAACCATCACTGTGAATGGAGAAAAACTGAAAGTTGTTGATAAATTCACCTACCTGGGAAGCACTCTTTCCAGAGCAGTGCACATTGATGATGAGGTCACTGCAAGAATTGCAAAAGCCAGTGTGGCATTCGGAAGACTCCGTGCAAATGTCTGGGAGCGAAATGGAATCAAGCTTGACACCAAGCTGAAAGTCTACAAGGCTGTGGTACTTCCAACCCTCTTGTATGCATGTGAGACCTGGACAGTATACCAGCGTCATGCAAAGAGACTTAACCATTTCCACTTAAGCTGTTTGAGAAAGCTGTTAAAAATCAAGTGGCAAGACAAGATCCCAGACACAGAGGTCCTGAAGAAAGCAGGGATGCAAAGCATGCATACTGTCTTAAAGCTAGCACAGCTAAGGTGGACCGGCCATGTTATAAGAATGCCTGATGAGCGACTTCCAAAGAAAGTCTTCTATGGAGAACTACAAGAGGGAAAGCGCTCTCAAGGTGGCCAGAAGAAACGCTACAAAGACACCCTGAAAGCCTCTCTGAAGGATTTTGACATACCAATTGGGTCTTGGGAACAGACTGCACAGGAGCGATCAAAGTGGCGAGGTCTCATCAACAAAGGAGCAGCTCTCCATGAAAAAAAGAGAATCTGTGAAGCTGAAAGAAAGCGCAGAGAACGCAAAGCCAATACCAATGGGCCACCAGCTGATTCAATGACATTGACTTGCTCTACTTGCAACCGACAGTTTAGAGCTAGAATTGGCCTAGTCAGCCATCAAAGAACTCACCAACACACACGAACCTATTCAAGAAATAATGATGGTCTTTCTCATTAGTGAGAGACGAACCACCAACTTACCTTGAGTGGTCTAAGAATATTTGGTTTCACAAACTCGCTGTCATCACTGGTATATGACAGAAAAACTGGAAATCTGTACTCAAATTGGTCTTCACGAATCTGCTCAACGTGTTCCCTTAATCTTCGATATAGTTTGTGTCTTTTGTATCGCTTGAATGCAACGACTGCCAGGGCAACTAAAATCACAGTTGATCCACAGGGTAGGAGTACAATAAGTAGCAGTCTTCTTGTTTCCCGTTTTGGCCTGTCACAGTCATATTTTGCGGCATCTATCGCAGCCTTATTCATCGGTATTTGCTCACTACCAATCTCACAATGATACAAATCTCTTGAACTTTCAAACACTGCTGAATATACAAACCATTCGATAAAATCTATAGCATGACACTTGCAAGAAAATTTGTTATCTCTTAGATCCACAGTAAACACCTTGCCATCCGTCGTGTTCGGTTTATCTTGTTTGTGTTTGTACAACATGTCTATTTGTTGTCTAGAATACTCGTTAAGATATTCTATAGCATTTCCTCTTAAATCAAGTATCTCGAGCTTATGAAGGTGTGAAATATTAAAAGTTATTTGAGTGAGTTCATTGTTTGACAGCACAATAGTCTTCAATTCTGTGTTTAAATCAAACACATATTTTGGCAAATATGTTAGTCCATTATGTGATAGCTTCACATTTTCCAGTTTCAGATTATTTCGAAAAACTTTTGAAAACGTATCGTCAAACGTTGTAGAAGCAGATAATTTATTGTTCGACAAATTTTTAAATGTTCCATGTCTGCCAATATGTCAGGACTTATACGTTCTATTCTATTGTTGGATATATCAAAGTTTGTCACGTGGTTGGGTTCCAAAGTTAATTTCACTTCAAGTACCGGTATGTTATATCCGGTAAAATGCAACTCCTCTAAGGAATTATTATTAATCCGTATGCTCAAAGTTACGTTTTCAATATGGATGTAATGTTCTGTAGCAATCAACTTGTTAAGGTAGACTTTGGAAACACTTCTAAACACGTCGAGATAATCATAGTGAACTGGTGGGCAGCAACCGGGTGGCAAAGATATATTGGTTGTGTAGATGGGTGAATTTGGAAATTTAACACCGCTCAAATCCATCACTTGTAAGGAATCGCACGTAGGAGGGTAATCAAACTTTAAATATGTCAGAAAAGAGTAGGCCAGATTTATTCTCTTTAAGGACTTACATAACTGTTTGATGCTTACTTGTGAGTTTGTAAATCCAACTGTACTGGAACTTATGTCAATACTAGATATATTCCTATGAGCAAGAATATCAACAAAATCCTGAGACAGCTGAATACCATCAAACGCAGTGCCTACATTGCTCAGAACAAGTGTCTGTAGCCTAGGTACATTTGCTGATGATGATAAAGCAGGTGTTAATCCGGGTATTTCAAGTCGAATGCAGTCTGTTAGGTCTAGTGTCTGAACGCTATCCAATCCGTATAATGCATTATGACTGAAATTCGTAAGTTTTTGGAGTCCTAGTTTCAAGTTTTTAATTTTGGACAAGCAATTAAATGTGAAATTTTTGATACAAAAAATATTGTCTCCATTACTGTTTAGTATCGTTATCTTAACAACCTGTGGCCAGAAAACGTCACAGAACATATTGGAAACGAAACGACTTTCATTAAATTGTGAGAGTACAATTTCTTTAACCGTCGAAGTAACATTCCTTGGTATACAATCAATACAATCCATTCGTTGATCTGTAGAATGGCATTGGGCTGCGCAATCTTGATACGGGAAAGTCTCATGATCTACTCTATTTATCAGCATAACATCTGTTGGTATCATAGAGTCTTGGCTGGATGATATTACTACAGCAATCAAGGTATAGAATACAAGATATTGCAAACCTGGATTCATCCTGAAAAAGGAAAATGTCACAGTTTATATTGGCCCGATTTTCACTTTATAAAATTGGGGTATAAGGGGGTATACTTTTCATGGACATGTTGTTTTTCTTTTTGTCTGTAAACGTAAACAATCTAGGAAGAAGGTTGACCATTCATCTTTTAACTTTGTGACTCTGACTTGTATGTCATGACGTTAAGGATGGTTCAGAGATTTTGCCTCATATCTCGGCACTTAATTGGTATATGAATATACTTCTTTCAGAGAATGTTTGCGTATGACAAGACCTTTGACACTTAAGAAGTCGACAGTTAATGTGACCTAATTGCATGGTTCAGTAATTTTGCATTATATCTCGGCATTCAATTGGTATATGGACATACTTTTTCACAGTATGTTTGCAAATGACAAGACCTTTTACCCATTAAGCTGTCCTAGGTCACTGTGACCTAATTGTATGCTTCAGTGATTTTGCCATATATCCAGGCACTCGGTTGTTATATGAACATACTTCGTTCACAATATGAATAAGAATTTTAAGCCTAAGGTCCAGCGAATGCTTGAACACGGAAACAAAACATGGTTGATCGCTATTCTTGCATTTTCGCATAAATTCACTTAAAATGTCTTAAAAATAACATTAACAACGTAAAACCTCACAGAAAACCGCGGAGCTTCTTCAACGTCGACCATTTTGTTTCTACGGAACACAATGACGTCATGTCACATTGATCAATGACGTTGACGGATTTCAGCCAAAATCCATGTTCAAACGGCAATTCTAACACACCTCGCCTATAAAGCCAATGGTAAAAAACGTGTTATTGTGCAGCAGTTTCACTGGGCGAATAAGCGTGACGTTTTTTTGCGGCATTTGTGACGTCAGCTATCCCACAAAGCAGCGTTAGACGGTGAAACGTCGTTTTAGCGCACAACAAACGTAAAAAGTGTGTGTTAATACCAGCATTACAGTCAAATATTTGGCGGGATATCTGCAATGCAATGGTGGAAAGCTGAACGATATCGACTGTTTCAGCAACATTTATTCCGTTTATTGTGTGTTAGAATCGAAATAGATCAGCTCAAGTGCGTGAATTGTTGAGTAATAATTCACTGTTTGTCGGTCAGTTGTAAGAAGATAAATCACTCGCGCTACGCGCTCGTGATTTGATCTTCTTTACAGTGAATTATTACTCAACAATTCACTGATAGAGCTGATCTATTTCTTAAGTGAATTTCATGATTTGAACATGGCATCACGAAAACATACCCCGCTTTTATATAGCAAAACTGGGGTATGCAGGGGTAGGCCTTTTTTTTCTTATTTTTGCTCCAAAACATAGATTGTGGGTACTCGTTAGAACCGCCTCGGTGAGGCGGTTCTAACGTGTACCCACAATTTATGTTTTGAGCAAAAATAAGAAAAATATCAGAATTTTTCTATTGAAAATTTTAATTGTTGACAACTTTAAATGCATGGGCAAGTTTTTGTAATGGGTTTTTCTGCTTGTACAAGGCTTCGGTCTAATTTAAAACTGATTCAAACAACCATGCACTTAGATACATGATATTTTGTTCTACAACACAGATTGTGGGTACTTGTTAGAACAGCTTTCCGAGGCGGTTCTAATGTGTACCAACATTTAATGCTTTGAGCAAATCATTAAAAATATTATTTTTTTTTTCTGAAGAAATTTACAATTTTTATAGCTGTAAAAATGTATATTGCATTGGTATGAGGCAGATGTACTGATCTTTGATTTCAAGTACACATTGCAAGATGAAATCAATAAATAACAGAAATCTTCGAATTGCTCAAAGATATTTAACGTAATCCTATACGTATTTTTTCACACTTCCTTACTGAGTCAGTGATCCATGTCTTTAAGTTTATATTTCATCTGGGTCCGTGCCAGTGTAATGTACGTATACCCTCTTACATCCTACTTGTTTGTTTTTAACGATGTGTATTTTTGTTTTAAGTATATCTACATCACTTTAAAAAATAAACAATGAAACTATTGAATAAATTGTGTATATATATGTCGTCCAATTAAAGTGCTGATTGAGTATTTGAAAAATATGCATGTTTCAAATGCGAATATCTACTTTTTAGTTTTTAACAGTAATTAGCCTTTTTCGCAGTGCTCTAAGCAAATGAACAGTTATCGTTGAAAGTTATATATATATAGAAAAAAACAAATAGTCCGATAAGCCAAAATAACACTATTATTTTAATAACTTCTACCGCGGTTTCACTGTTGTGACAGATTTTCAAGAAGACATTTTACTTAGCCTTAAACGTATATATTTGAATGGACAATATATATATATATATATATATATATATATATATATATATATATATATATATATATATATATATATATATATATATATATATATATATATATATATATATATATATATATATATATATATATATATATATATAGAGAGAGAGAGAGAGAGAGAGAGAGAGAGAGAGAGAGAGAGAGAGAGAAAAAAATAAAATGTTCCGATGTCCGTTATTTGCTATATTTTTATTGTTTTCTACCGGTTTCACAGTATCAATGACTGATTGTCAAGAAGTATAACTAATAGCAACATAACGGACGGAAGTCGCGGCCGCGACGGCAATTGTCCATGGTGGACCGAAATTATTGTTGCTACACAGCAACTTACCTCAATTAAAAGAAATACGTTCAGTATAAAAATATTAATGTGAAGTGGGTGTACATGTATGTTTGCAAAATTAATGTGGAATGCTTAACTTAATGACTAAACTTAGAATAGTTTTAAAAAAGTTTACTTACGTGAACTTGAATTGTTGGCTTGGTATGTGAGTTCTAAAGCACAAACTCAATGCAAAAATGCCTGTTTGATAATGAACATATTTTGCAATAACTTCCGTTTTTGTAAATTGAGTGGGTTTAACATAAAATAAGCGTATTATAAAAACATTTTGTGCGTGTGTGTTTTTTGTAATACAACTATCGAATTTCAAAATGGGTTTACGTATGTTAATTATACGGAAGTAAAACATTTATTTGAAACAAACGAAACACGCATATGATCAACAAATATTGTACAAATGTAATAAAAGGCAATATTCTACAGAGCGCATAATGCTAAATCGTCAATATCTGTTATTTTATACTATGAATAAACTTGGTCTCAGTCACCTCTTTCATCTAATCGTAAGTTATGCAAATTATCTGATTATTGATATAGTAAATAACTACCCCGTGACCAAAAATAAACCGATTAATCACACGAGGATTAGTAAGCAGATGAAAGGGAGAGCTTTCAGCGAGCCCTTTCATCTGCTTACGGTCCGAGCGTGATAAATCGGTTTATATTTGGTCATAGGGTAGTTATTCCTTTATAATGCCACGAAAACCTAAAAATTTCGTGAAAAAAACTCACCCGATGTGAGTAGATTTGCTTTCCGCCATTTTGTTTATTTAGTCAACAGCTCGGCAATCACTCCGCAGAACGACTCCCCAAAAATCGCTACCATAGCAGTACATTTTGTTGATAAATTACAATGGCGGAGATTTGACGTCACTAGCGCGCTCCTTTTTGCTGCGTTAAACAAAATTGCAACGCGGTCTTTATTTGGTCAGTAGAGATGACCTTTATTCGGTCAGTACATGTAGCTAAATAAAGCTTCTATTTATGAACCCACCTTTATTAGGCCGATATGTAGGGCTGTTGCATTATAAATAATGATAATAAGTACGATAAAATCGTTTAAAATTGAAAAGTAGAATAATTAAGACCAACGTCATCATTGTGGCGAGGTTTATTGCTCTGTCAGAAAAAGGTACAAAGACAAAATCAAAGCCTCACTGAAGGACTAACATACTGATAGCATTACGAAAACATGCCTATGCAAAATAATGAAATTTTTAAAGTTGTAAAAGATGAAAATTTTCGGTAGAAATTTTTTGATATTTTTCTTATTTTTGCGCAAAAAAGATTGTGGGTACACTGGTTTTCTGTTTAAAAATGAACTAGCTAAGTTGCATGTGTAGATACGTATCCTTGATTTAAGACAAGCCTGCATATTTGCACATCTGCACATTTGCACATCTGCTCATCTGCACATCTGCACATCTGCTCATCTGCACATTTGCACATCTGCTCATCTGCACATTTGCACATCTGTACATTTGCTCATCTGCACATCTGCACATTTGCTCATCTGCACATCTGCTCATCTGCACATCTGCTCATCTGCACATCTGCTCATCTGCACATCTGCACATCTGCACACCTGCTCATCTGCTCATCTGCACATTTGCACATCTGCTCATCTGCACATCTGCTCATCTGCACATCTGCACAATTACCCACATACGCATCCATACATCTTTGGAGACTATGAGTAACTGACATAGTCAAGTTTTCTGTAAGTAAGCTCCATTACGAAATTAAGAAAGGGCCTTTTTCCTCTTCTCTTCCTGGGTTATTTGATTTTGCATTTGTAGCCACATGTACACAAACATAGAAACTTCAAGTAAAATGCCCCTTTGTTTTATTATTATTCACATATAAGTACAGGTCATTAAAACTTTATATAACTGAAGCTTTCATTCAAAGGTGATTAAAATTTGTGAATGGAAATTTGCATACTGAAATTCATTCTCATATCAAAAGTAAGAAAAGTGTTGCAATTATATTATTGAATGTAATATTATTTACTTAAATATCACATTTTCTAATTAAAAAGAAATAAATAAACACATGTTTTGCTTGAATATTTACAGAAAATTCAAGTTTTATTAATTTCATATTTGATATATTTGTATGTTCAAGGGGAACTATCGATATTGGTTATTTCTGAGAAAAACAAATGCAGGTTAGTATTTTCAGAAAATTCTAAAACTGAAAGTAGATAATTTTCGGATAACTACGCATGAATGGAAATCAACAAAAGGTTTATTTTTGTGTTTAAATAGTTTGTGTTTCACATTGTACATCAAACTGATATATAGTATTTTCAAGAGCTGAATTATTCATTCACTCAAGTAATACTGACACACTCTGTACTTCTTCAAACATGAAAGATTTTTACTGTCGGTGAGGAAGATGAGGACGAAACTGAAGAAAGTGAGGAAGATGAGAATGAAGAAGAAGAGGAAGAAGAAGGTGAAGAAGAAGATGATGATCATAATGATGATGATGATGAAGATGATGATGAGGATGTTGATGATGATGAGGATAAGGAAGAGGAAATAAAACCATGGGATGTTTTGACATAACGACAGATAAGATGCAAGACACTTTCAACGAAACAGTTGAAAAAGCCTTGCATGAAAATCCTGGAAAAGACATACAAGAGGCTGAAGAGATAGCATATGATGAACTAAAGCCAAAGTATCTGTCAGAGTTCGTATCCCGCTACAAGTATCTGACTGACCTCTCAGCTGCATTAAGAAAAGATCCAGTCAACAAGAAAATACAAGAAACAGCTAAACGGCTGAGGGATGAAGAAGATTATGACGAGGACGAATCAAGACTGTATGCCATCAAGAAACGAAAATTCTTGATTGAGATGAAACTGAATGGGTATGACCCACCAAGCTACGAAGTGGCCGAGGAACAGTTGTTTTCGTTGCCACGTAAAACACATATGAACAGTATTAACAATAAACGAAAGAGTAGCTATATTCAGGGGAAACACTTGTAAAGGAGGAACAGAGGGGCGGTCCTAATCCTCTGTTTCATCGTGCATTCACAGTTAGCGGGACAAATAAAATTTTTGAAAATGTTATTTAGTCTTGGGTTTTCATTTCTCCTCTCAGGACGTTTTAGTAAAGGGTTTAAAGTTGGACAATAACTAGCTGAGTTTTTGACGCTTATCAATGTTCTCGAGATACGAGAACATTGTAAAGCCTCAATATATTAGGAAGACGCTATAAAGTTATGCCTTTTGACTAGTTGAGGTCTTGAGATACAAGACCAAGTGACAGTGAAACGCATACCACTTTACAGCCTCTAAGGAAGCTATAGAGTCATGCCTCTAATATAGTTGAAGTCTTGAGATACAAGACTAAGACACTCTTCAGATGCATTCAGCTGTATAGCAACATAATCTACTACATACCCACACAACTGTCCTCATCCAAGACAAGTTCAGCAAGTGTCACAATGTGACAAGTCTACCCAGGAACACAAGAGGAAAAAGGCCCTTTCTTAATTTTGTAATGGAGCTTACCTACAGAAAATTTGACTATGTCAGTTACTCATAGTCTCCAAAGATGTATGGATGCGTAGGTGGGTAGATGTGCAGATGTGTAGATGTGCAGATGAGCAGATGTGCAGATGAGCAAATGTGCAGATGTGCAGATGAGCAGATGTGCAGATGAGCAGATGTGCAGATGAGCAAATGTGCAGATGAGAAAATGTACAGATGTGCAAATGTGCAGATGAGCAGATGTGCAAATGTGCAGATGAGCAGATGAGCAGATGTGCAAATGTGCAGATGTGCAAATGTGCAGGCTTGTCTTAACTCAAGGATACTTACCTACACATGCAACTTAGCCAGCTCATTTTTAAACTGAAAACCAGGGTGCGCACCTATAGACCAATTTTCTGAAAACTTATAGACCAAATTTTATGGACCAATTCTACCGCTACGCTTTCTAGAATTGGTCCATAAAAATTGGTCTGTAAGTTTTCAGAAAATTGGTCTATAGTGTCACCCATAACTACTCTTAGCTATATCTGTGTCTTTCTTGTAAGTTTTCAGTCATCGTCCAATTAAATTCAAGTGCAATGATTAGCGTTCTTTTGCAAAAACTACTTAGCATTAAAATTAAGTTTATATCTACTTTTTATCAAACTATTCATACTGATATGTTTGTGTGACATAATTAACTGTGAGTTTGTGACATTTTAACAGCTGTTTTACATGTTATTTTTATACTTTTATTTGTCGGAAAATAGCCCATGTAGCTAATGCTGTTTGTTGCATGGAAACCGATTCTGAATAAAATTCTTTTACCTTGTAAAGGACCGGAGAAGCTCACAATTTCATTTTATAATACCATCTAAACAGTTAAGGACTGGAGCTTAAAATATCATTTTATACTATCATCTAAACAGTAAATGACAAGAGGAGCTCTAAATCACATTTTATAATACCATCTAAACAGTAAAGGATTAGAGCAGCTTAAAATATTAATTTTTATTATATGGCAAGTGATGAAATATAGAGAATATGTATTAAATATAACCAATATTTGAAAAAGTTATATTTTCACATGTGAAAATATAAAAAAGTTATATTTTCACATGTGAAAATATAAGATTTGGGAATATGCAAATTACGATTCCACCGTTTCATTTCTAATTTATACATAACTAAATTTTATAAGCTATGCTATTGTTGACGCAATGAACGTTCACACACAATAGCGACGTAATGACGTGACGTAATGACGTCATTTAAGATTTTGACGTCATATGCTTTAGCGCGCAACGTTACAATGACTACATGCATTATAATAAAAAGAAAATTCATTTTTTTTTGTCGTGAATATGACTTTTATTTCATCTCGTGAAGTGAAAAATTATATATTTCATTCGTGCCTTCGGCACTCATGAAATATAAATTTTTTTCACTTCACTCAATGAAATAAAACTCATATTCACTCCAAAAACTTGAATATCCTCTTTATACTACCATCTAAACAGTTAATGACTGGGGAAGCTCACGATTTCATTTTATAATACCAACTAAACAGTAAATGCCTGGAGAAGCTCAAACTCTCATTTTATAATACAACCTAAACAGTAAATGACAAGAGAAGCTCAGAATCTCATGTTAAAATCTTACTTTATAATACCATCTTAACAGTAAAGGACTTGAGAAGATCAAACTCTCATTTGAAAAAAAACAAAAAAAAAACAAAAAAAAAAAAAACAACTCAACAGTAAAGGACAAGTGAGCTCAAAAACTCCTTGTGTAATAAAATCTAAACAGTAAAGGACTGGGGAAGCTCAAAATTTCATTTTATTATACCATCTAAACAGTAAAGAACAAGAGAAGCTGCGAATCTCATTTAATGATACCATCTAAACAGTGAAGTGTTGGAGAAGCTCAACATCTCATTTTAGAATAACATCAAAACAGTAAAGGACTAAAGAAGCTTAAAGCTCGTTTTAATATACAATCGAAACAGTAAAGGACTGTAGAAGCTCAAACTCTCGTTTTATAATAAATGACAAGAGAAGCTCAAAATCTCATTTTATCATACCATCTAAACAGTTAAGGACTTGAAAGGCTCAAACTCTCATTTTATTATACCAACTAAACAGTTAAGGACTATCATGCGAATAACGTAAAAAGTATTAATTTATGCGGCTTTGAATTTTTTTTATACATTTTTGAATTCTGTAATTTATACTTATAGATCTCAGCGGGATTGAGGATATATAATGATAGCACAAAAATGTCATATATATTTTGCTATAGCTATCATGTTTATATTTCAATAACTTTGACTATGCTATACATTTATACTTTGCATAATGACCTAAGCAAATCCGATTGTATAATGCATATTGACTGCATTTGTCTACGTAGACCTATATTTATAATTTAGTTAAAGGGGCACCTGGGCTATAAAATGCCGAATTAAATGTCTTATCTCACTGATGTTGACCAACCTGTCGCGTTGTCACACATTGCATTTTACGGTGCACGACGTTATATTCTTGTTTATTTATATCCCTGAAGAAGCCAAGATGGCGAAACGTTGGATTTAATAAATCTGGACAGTTATTCGTGTTGGTGTTGTGTATTAATGAACTGTTTATAAATATATTAAAATGGCAAAACTGTTAAAACAAAATTTATGAATTTTGACTCCACAAGACACAAAATGCTATACACTGAAAAAAAGTTATAAGAGGCCACTTTTCAAACTCACTTTTATTTTATAAATCATGTGCAAAATTGAATGATTTTTTGCCTAAAGACGTGTCTTTCAAGTGAGTAAAGTTACAAAGTGTTCAGAAATAATTTTCTTTCACTAAACGCGTTTTTCGTGTAAAAGTGCAAAAATCAATGTTTTTGAATAAAAATTGGTTATAGCGCAAACTTTATTGAATTAAGGAACGGGTCTCATCAAAGGGGCCATTCCAGGTTGGAAAAACATCAAACATTCGAATTTTCTCAACTTATAAATTTTTTACGCATTTTTTTAAAAAAAATCGCTATTTTCGAGATTTTTTGAAAAATCAACAATGTACCTGTTTAACATGTTAATCCTTATAAATTCACTTTTTGCGGCCTGGAAATGAGAAATATACCTCGAAAGATCTGTATTATACGATTTTCGAGGACAAACAGGTCACGACTGCCGCACACTTCCGGTTTCAATTCCAAATTTTAACGACCAAAATAACAAAATCTGTGGACGATTTTTAAAATGTTCATAATCTATCAGAGTAAAGTATTAAACATAAATAATCGCTGAAAATTTCAATGCCGTGCTGCTGCTAATAATACAGCCAGAGAAGAACACAGTTTGTATGCAAATTGCATACAAAAAGCTGAATTCCTGTTATTCATATTGCTGTCTTCTTGCATTTACAAAACTGAAACGAAAATTCTTATTGCAGCAACACATATTATACAATTATTGACTATTGAGTCATTGAATATGATGTGATATCCAACAGAGACTACCAATATTGACCGAGGCGAAGCCGAGGTCAATATTTGTAGTCTCTGTTGGATATCACATCATATTCAATGACTCAATAGTCAACAATTGTTTTATTGTATAACACTTTCTTTTAATACAAAACTTCTAAAAAAAATGAGCAGAAAAAAATATTTTTCATTTGAAAATGGATTGTTTTCAACAGCTTGCATAAAGTCCCAGCATGACTAAAAAGTTCAGTGGGACATGTAAAGTCTTCATTAATAAACAGTAGTAAATATCATCTGTAGTTCATCAGCAGGACTGCAAGACATCAATCAATGTACATTTCCATGATAGATACAGTGTTCTAAATTTAGCAACATATATTTAATGGGAAAAACCCCAGGTCATAGAATATGACAAAATATGCAATGGGCTGAAAGCATTGTCTGAAATACTGTCTATTTATAGTTATATAATAAAACATGATATTATTATACATTGTAGCAGTCAATAACTCTTTCAAATAAATTAAAATATAAAGCAAAACGTCGTAATATGACATTTGATTTGATGTTAATAAAGTGTAACTTTGAATTGAGGGTAACTGAGGGTACCTTTACTCATGCTTGTCCATGTGAAAAGTATAACACAGATTGGAATGCAGAAACTCACAAAGCCACTATTAGACATTGGTTTATTCATATGACCATGAATTGTAATTGATCGTATTTTACTTTCTGAACTAGAAGGAAAAAAATATAGTGCATAACGTCACAATTATAGGATAGCCATGTCTCTGGCGTGGTCGTCGTCGTCGTTGTTGTTGTTGTCGTCGTATTCCACTATGTTATAACTTCTCAATTGAAACCACTGGGCCAATCAAAACCAATTTTCATGTAGAGCATTCTTCCGTACGGGGAACGAAAGTTTGTATAAATGCTCCAGGTCACATGACCAAGATGGCCAAAAGGGCTATAAGATAATTATTTAAAAAAATCCCTTTCTAGGTGGACCGATTTCATGGTAGCATATGGGACAACAGTCCATCATAAATTGTAAAATAATGACCTTGGGATGACCAAGATCTATTTTATGGAAAGGTTAAAAATTGGTCACATATGCTTTTTAATGGAAAAAGTATAAACACTGATATTTTCCAAAAACAATTTGTAGCTTGTGACGTGAAATTTGGTAGATACAGACGTCTTAATCAAATGATAAAATATGTGAATATTCAAGGTCAAGGTCATTTCTTGACTTTGGCCAAATGCCGTTGACTTGTTATAATCAAAACTTAATTTTATTAGAAAACACTTGTTAAAATCTATGTCTGTTGAAGCAGTGAACCGATTTCAGTAAGACTTTGGTATGTTGCCCTTCGTTTCTCACTAGTAAAATAAAGGGGTCAATGTACCGAAATCATATATCCTAGCTCATAAATATCCGTAATAACATTGACGAATACGAGATATGTAGCAATACAGGCCAAGACCCTATATACTTCTAGATTATTAGGTTGTTTAAGTATGTTGTTGAGTTCTTAATGACTTACTAGGCAAATTTTACCTCAAAACTGTCCGTTGCAAGTAGAACAAGTCAATCAGGTTGAAGAGTCTAGTAGTGGCCGCGCTCTAGTTTCACGGATTTTTTTTTGTCGAAGACATCTCAGATCATTTTTGACCTGCATCCGGGTCTTTTCCATATGGAAGATGAAAAAGGCAACAAACTGCATCTCTAAGATAATGTTTTTTACTATACAAGTCATCATTGATCCTTATTGTTATTCATTTTAATCGCTTTTTGTGTGACGAAAGCTTTTGCAAAGAAAAAATAAAATAAAAAATCTGTGGATTTTGAAATTTTATGATCCATGCAGGCCGTCGTAGATAAGATGCGTTCGGATTTTCTCCATTGAATATAGGCGTGTTCGGATCAAAGGCTCTGCTTCACAGAACGAGTTGTTTCCGCCAGTAAGGGCTCACCGCACAATAACGATATTTTTACTACATTTTTTTTTGCATCAGATTGATATCCAGGAATTTTGGGGTAGGTATATATGCATTAAAACTGTCAACGTTAAAACGAATAGGTACAGTTTGTTTTTTCACTGAGCGCTTAGCTGTCAGGCTAAGGTAGTGATGTCATTTCAACAACAGAGCATACTAGTCTTGTGTCCGTCAAAGATGGATTTCTGTCCCACATCTATAAATCTTGTGCTTAGGTATCACTACTACATCACTGAGCTTCTATGCACTGTCAACAATTTATATTTTAGAGTAAAAAGGTACAAGTAGGCAAAGATCAGGAAAAGGCGCAATCTGAAAAAGATTCCCACTCCAAAAACCGAGGTGGGAAAAAACCAAACTAACAATCAGGTACTTATACCATGAAACATATCGTAAGCCGAATGAGCAGCTATTTTCCCAATAGGTGGCCACTCAGTTACCTTAACTTAACTAAAAATATGAAAACATACATAAGGCGCCAACAGCACAAACAAATTTTTTTAAACACCAAGACATAAAACAAAAAGAACCACCACAGAAGTATCGACTTGGAACGAAATAAAATGTACACCATGCATCCTGTACCCTATTGCAGAACAGATATTAATCTTTGACAATTATCTTTTTAAAGATGTTTCTTGTCTTCATAATGAGCTGCTGCCTCTTTGTTTTTAGACGCCGCCCATTTAATCGATCCTGTGCAGAGTGTGCCCAAGATTCTACTAGTGTGTTGATTCAGTGAGGCTTTGATGGTGTCTTTGTAGCGTTTCTTTTTTTACCGCCGTAGGAGCGTGTCGATCCCCACATGTACTTAATTTTCCGTGGAAAATTTTCTTTAGATGTCGCTTATCAGGCATTCGTACATCTCAGCTGTCACATAGTATAATATTTGTTCACCATACAAAAGTATTTGCTTTGATTCAAATACATGTTTTTACACCCTAAAAACTAAATACAAAGGATGTAAAATCCCAATTTTAAAATATTAGAAGTCTTTGATCTAAATTCAATAGCTATATGACAAAATCCCCTTGTTTTATAATTGCGCAGAATTCATGTAAACGTCACTCTGTTTACATAAACGAAAGTTAAAACAAAATATCTTCATATATAAAATAGGCGTTTTGCCTTGAAAAATTGTGCTTGAGAATTATAATACCAATCCAGCAATTCAAATTCATGTAAGTACATTTTAAAACCATGCTACGTTTTTCATAATGTTTCGTTGTTCGCATTCCACGTTTGGAAACATGCATTCACTTCACATGATACTAAACTTAGGGCGTTCAATCGGGGTTTAACTAAGTTGTTTTTCAGATTTAGCAAAGAAATGTAGACGTTCGCCTTTGAATAATGCATATTTCTCAAACGCACAACCACCATTCAAAATGAACAAAATAGTCAGCAGTTTCATTAGCCAGTCTTAAATGATGTATCGAAGTAAAACAAACTGCATCCTTTAAAAATACAACATAGCCGGGACAAACCGTGATACCACCGGGTGTCGACCGTGATAAACCGAGGTACTCGGCGTAAACTGTGGGCAACAGGGACGACACCGGGAATTTCCGCCACAAACCGCGGTATTCCCGGGCGGTACTCCACCATAGTCAATAGATTGGCTGGCCATGTTGCTCAGATCTGGTTACAGATATGGTCACCAGATGGCGTCCTTGTTCAACCCGATGGCATCCGGGTCACCCTGTTGCTATCAGTTTCAAAGCCTGGAAACCGTGGCATAACTGTGGCGTGACCGGCTCCGTAGACAACCGTGGTAACACCGGGTTTTACCACGTGATAGAACCAGGTAAAAGACCTGGGCTACGCCGCGGTAACACCGTTAGTGTGAGAACACAATCAGTTGTTGTTGGAAAAGGTCCCTCAGGACCTTTTCCACAGTGTTTACTTTGAATATGAAGAAAATTGTACCCATGATCGACTGCTCTCCCTCAATTACGCGTTTTGTCACATAAAGCGCTTACTAAAAACTAGTGAACCCGTCTATAGGGACTAGACAGTTCACCACAATCAATTTAATTTATCAATTGTTGACACTCCCCGTCAAATAGCGGTAAATATCTAGCAAGCAATCTCGATCGTGGTGACAGCTTATCATAGCGCATCAAGGATTACATCGTATATACCCTGACGAGGGGTACAGAAACTACAGAAACTCTATATGACTGACTTTTAGTCCATCAAATCGCACTATGGGTCTGTTTCTGGTAGTGTGGCTGTAGGTCAAAATTCAGAACCCTGTCACAAATTGACTGCACTGCAAAATGGTTTTCTACAAATCGAAATATTGATTGTAATCGTGCTCCCTTTAGTATCGGCTTTGATTCCATAACATCAAAAAATTTTGTCATTGCCTTGAGCAACAGATACACACACTGGTCAAGCTTCATTACAAGAAACGACATTCATGTATAGGAAACGAAACTGAAATGTATGAGAATCGAAATTAATGACGAACCAGAGAATCAACAACACTGAAATTTAGAGCAAATGGGAATATCTCTTATAACAAACGGCTGCTGACCTTTTCATTGGTTTCTTTTTAAAGAAGCCAACTTGTAATAATAATTGGTTTGACTTCACCGCGGAGGCAGCCGGTAAAGTGAAAACGGGGTTTAAGATATGCTTTAGCGTATAGGATAACTTGTTCAGAGGAAGAGGGCTGTTCCAATAATGCATTATGCCGATTGTGAAATTCTGTTTTCAACTTAGTCCATCCGAAAGTACAGATTACTGCTATGAGTTGTTGTTTTTTATATTGTAAAGATCATCAGTAATTAAAACACTTAGAGAGGAAAAACAACGATATGCATGGGAGTAATTGACTTCAGAGATACAAGTTAATATCACTGAAAACATTTTTATACTGTTTCGAGTCAAATAGCTTGTAATCTACGCAGCATCTGGCTATTGCTTTAAGGTAATCTAGTTTTTTTTTTTTTTTTTTTTTTTTTTTTTTTTTTGGGGGGGGGGGGGGGTTGGGGCTTGAAATAAATACATTCAGACATTTATCCAAAATAAAAAAAAGTAACTTTCTCTAGTGTTATCGCCAAAACGATGGCATTAGGTTAAAACGGACCCCTTGTAAAATCACTAATCTGCATGGTAATACCCTTGGCTATGAATGTTTATTTATTCAACGCTCGTGACATCGGTAAAACCTTGAAACCAACAACATGCGAATCGAAACTGCATCGTTTTAGAATAGTGCAGCATAATTTTAGACTTTACGTATCAAACTGAGCGTCATTGATCGACTGAATCTGGAAATATTTTACGGAATGTCTTCGATTTCTTCATGTGTCGACATCAGCCAGAATTAATTGCTAGATAAGCCTATGTCAAGGCGTCTAATTCAAGATACGTGTACACCAGTTCTCGCCAGATCTCGCGAGAATGCCTTAGTTCCAGGGTTGCGAGTAAAAACGTAACATTTTCCTTTTACAGGATGAGGCCAGTTTTTCAGTATCTGGTATTCTATACATTGATTGCTCTGGTTATATCGCTAAGCGAAGACTCTATGACAACAACAGATGCTAAGCTCGTGAGTAGTGTAGACCATGAGACAATCCTTTACAAAGATTGCGCTGACCAATGTCATTCTTCGGGTCAACAAATGGAATGTATTGATTGTATACCAAGGAATGTTAGTTCGACGGTAAATAAAATTGTAATTTCACAGTTTAATGGAAGTCGTTTCGTTTCCAACATGTTTTGTGGTGTTTTCTGGCCACAAGTGGTTAAGATAACGATACTTAATAATGATAATACCGATTTATTTTATATAAAAAACTTCACATTCAGTTGCTTGTCCAAAATTATAAACTTGAAACTAGGACTTCAACAACTTACGAATTTCAGTCATAATGCATTATATGGATTGGACAGCGTTCAGACACTAGACCTAACAGACTGCATTCGACTTGAAATACCTGGATTAACACCTGCTTTATCATCATCAGCAAATGTACCTAGGCTACAGACACTTGTTCTGAGCAATGTAGGCACTGCGTATGATGGTATTCAGCTGTCTCAGGATTTTGTTGATATTCTTGCTCATAGGAATATATCTAGTATTGACATAAGTTCCAGCACGGTTGGATTTACGAACTCGCAAGTAAACGTCAAACAGTTATGTAAGTCCTTAAGGAGAATAAATCTGGCCTACTCTATTCTGACATATTTAAAGTTAGATAACCCTCCGCCGTGCGATTCCTTACAAACGATGAATTTGAGCGGTGTTATATTTCCAAATTCACCCATCTACACAACCAATATATCTGTGCCACCCGGTTGCTGTCCACCATTTCACCGTGATGGGATCGACGTGTTTAGAAGTGTTTCCAAAGTTTACCTTAACAAGTTGATTTCTACAGAACATTACATCTATATTGAAAACGCAACTTTGAACATTCAGGTAAATAATAATTCCATACATGAGCTACATGTTACCGGATATAACATACCGGTACTTGAAGTGAAATTAATTTTGGAACCCAACCACGTGACAAACTTTGATATATCTAACAATAGAATAGAACGTGTTAGTCCTGACTTATTGGCAGACACGGAGCATTTAAAAACTATCGATATGTCGAACAATAAATTATATGCTTCTAAAACGTTTGACGATACGTTTTCAAATGTTTTTCGAAATAATCTGAAACTGGAAAACGTGAAGCTATCACATAATGGACTAAAATATTTGCCAAAATACGTGTTTGATTTAAACACAGAATTGAAGACTATTGTGCTGTCAAACAATGAACTCACTCAACGTTTAAAATTTCACACCTTCATAAGCTCGAGATACTTGATTTAAGAGGAAATGCTATAGAATATCTTAACGAGTATTCTAGACAACAAATAGACATGATGTACAAACACAAATACGATAAACCGAACACGAATGATGGCAAGGTGTTTACTGTGGATCTAAGAGATAACAAATTTTCTTGCAAGTGTCATGCTATAGAGTTTATCGAAT
The DNA here is from genome assembly GCA_964017185.1 of Rugalucina vietnamica. Classification (NCBI taxonomy): domain Eukaryota; kingdom Metazoa; phylum Mollusca; class Bivalvia; order Lucinida; family Lucinidae; genus Rugalucina; species Rugalucina vietnamica. The sequence goes on from OZ024885.1 coordinate 19,473,117, forward strand.
GGTTTGTATATTCAGCAGTGTTTGAAAGTTCAAGAGATTTGTATTATTGTGAGATTGGTAGTGAGCAAATACCAATGAATAAGGCTGCTATAGAGGCCGCAAAATATGACTGTGACAGGCCAAAACGGGAAACAAGAAGACTGCTACTTATTGTACTCCTACCCTGTGGATCAACTGTGATTTTAGTTGCCCTGGCAGTCGTTGCATTCAAGCGATACAAAAGACACAAACTATATCGAAGATTAAGGGAACACGTTGAGCAGATTCGTGAAGACCAATTTGAGTACAGATTTCCAGTTTTTCTGTCATATGCCAGTGATGACAGCGAGTTTGTGGAACCAAATATTCTAAGACCACTCAAAGTAAGTTACTAGCTCGTCCGTTGTGCTTCTACTTGTTCTTGTATTGGTGTCGATTTGTGAGTTGTTTGCACCTGTTACGTGCGCGTTCCTATTTTTAGTTAAGCTCAGGTATCTGGTTTGTCACCTTATGGAAGCCCGCCCATTGGGGCCTAGGAGAAATAGATGGGCTGCTTGTGCCTCCAGGCAAAGCTTCTAATCAACTGACCGACCATCTGATTACTGGTTAACCGCTCATGTCTGAGCCTGCACAGGAAATGTGGTTCAGTCAAACCATTCATAAATATAAGCCGTACTGGCTTTGTTGGGTGTTATATTTATGAAGCACATTTTGAATGTCATGAACAATGGGGGCAACGTCCCGACATGACCATTGCTGTTGACTGGGACGTTAAGCATCAAATCAAACAAACAAGCACAACCTTATGGAAAAAGCCGCCCACACAGCAAGCGGTATCTTCTCTTTGTATCCATGCAAAGTTGCCTTTTTGACCTGGGGTTTTGAGTGATAAATTCTGTTTGCATCAGATTCTAATCATTACTTACAACTATGATGTTTCAAAGTTAAAATGAATCTTTTAAATTTCTCATGAAAAGTTAAGTTCATATACATATGTATAAACGCGCGTAAAAGTTGGTTTAAACAATATTTATTTGTCCATTAATACATATATATGTTACAAGCATATTATATTGATCATTTGGATTGGAAAGCAAGCTGTAATAGCTTATATTCTTTGACAACTCGAAAAAGTTTACTTCGGTTATTGTGCTCATTAACATATCCTTCAATTCAGGCTCAACTGATGCATCTGACGGGCTGTGACAGGGACCTGGTTGCCATTGGAGACCGGTATTTCCGGCTAGGTCGTAGTATCTTTGCCGAGATCATCCGCATGCTCGAGGATTGCGCTGTGTTTGTGGTAGTTCTATCTAAGCATTATTGCTACAGCGATTACTGTAAACACGAGATCGAACAAGCTCGACTGATGAGAAAACCAATTGTTATCATAATGAAAGAAGTCGTAAATGAAGAGGACATGAACGGTGTCCTTAAAGAGACATTCAAACATTTCACACGAGCCACGTTCAGGTTTGAGGAAGAAAGCTTGATACTTGATCAAGATTGGGATTATATTTGTCAAAGTATCATTCAGTTGTTGTAATCTCAATATTTTGGTTTTGTAATTCGTATGCTAGAGGCTTCAGAAAAATGTTAGTACAATGCCATTTTACCAATGTATCACATAGTTATTTGTATCTCTATTGCTTGGTTTGTTATTATAAATTGAATGAGACTGGGTCTTGACGTTCCATCCATAAGGTCAATATAAATCTCACTATATAAGCCGCCTCGTGGGAAAACCAACAATGTGGTTTCCGAACAGGTCCGATACAAACCGACCTGTACAAGCACAGAAAAGAGCTAGAAGCTTGAAATTTTGGAGTTACGTAGAAGAGGAACTGTACTATCCGAGAAGCGAAAACAAAGGCGCTGATCAGCTTTGCGGTTACCGCGAAGCTGATCTGCGTCTTTGTTTCGCCTATGCAGATTGTTGGTTTTCCCATGAGGCGGCTCAATTATAATGCCATCTAATCGGTTAAAGTTTAGAGATGGCCCAAAATCGAACCAGCAATATTTGCGAGATGTTTGGCCATTTACATCGCAGAGGCTTCTATGATATGAATAATGCCAAAAGTATTGAAGTATTTGGCTTATAAAAAGCAGCAATTTTAATTATACCTTGCTGCTATTGTGTTTTTCTTTTTTGGGGTGGGGGTGGGGGGCATTTCGGCAATTAGACAGTTTGACTACATGTCTCAGTCAGCAGGATTTAGAATATATAACAATGTTGGTAAAAAAATCATTTAACTATTACATTTTAACTAGCATGAATGTATTTCAATATTATTTTAATGATGATATACAAGTTTTGCCTAGGCCTTTACTTAAATTTATTTGCATTCAATGATTGCAATTGGTCTAAGTATATCTATCATTCAGTTAATGATGTTTCCATTTAAGAATTAATGTAACGTTAAGATTACCTTGAATTATCGCGGATTAGTAAATAAAAAGCAAATAATTAAATGCTATAAATAAAGTAATGAGTAAATTAATAAATAAATTAGTAAATACATAAATGCTATAAGAGAATTAATAAATATATCAAATAAACAAATAAATAAATAAATAAATATCTTATCAAATGCACGGTCAAAATTGATCATATAGGCTTTTCAATAGGAATGTAAATATTGCAATTTCAGAAGGTTTTGTAGCATGTGACCATAATGTTTTTGAATCAGTGCACTGAGCTTTAGAAGTAAACAGAGTATCTTTGCCAAAATGACCATGGCAAAGGTCATTTTTCAAAGACCAAATCTAAGGTGAGCGTTCTCAGGACCCTTGGTCTAACCGAGGGCCACACAAAGCACATGCTAGATTATGGGTAACTGGACTAGGCCCGAAACGAGCATAAGCATGTAAGCGATTTCACGAATGAAAATGTAACAAAGTTTCAGAATACAGCATAAATAATTATATGAATTCTGTAGTTTCTGTTCAATTTATTAGCTCACCGGAGCCGTGGGCTCACAGGTAAGCTTATACGATAGGCAGGCATCCGGCGTCCGTCCGTCGTCGTCCGTACGTCGTCCATCATTTTCAAATATCTTCTTCTCTGAAACTGCTTAGCCAATCAAAGCCAAATTTTACATAAAGCATATATAGGAAGAGGGAACCAATATATATATAAATAATCCGTTTCACATTACCAATATGGCCGTCATGCTCATATATGGTAAAAACCTTTAAAAATCTTCTTCTCCAGAACCGGTAAATCGATTTCAACGAAACTTGGCATGAAGCATCAATGACTAAAGTACTTCAATGTATATATAAATCATGACCCTGTGATGACCTTAACCTATTTTACGGCAAGGTCAATATAGGTCGACATTGCATTTGAATGGTGAAAACTTTTAAAATGCCATTTAAAGTGAAATTTATCTTGCAGGAAATGGACAGCAGGACTGAATATTAATGATTCTCAAACATCATCCTCTCTGAAAGGTACAAGTAGGCAAAGATCAGGAAAAGGCGCAATCAGAAAAAGATTCCCATTCAAAAACCAAACTAACAATCAGACACTTATACCATGAAACATATCGTAAGCCGAATGAGCAGCTATTTTCCCAATAGGTGGTCACTCAGTTACCTTAACTTAACTAAAACTATGAAAACACACATAAGGCGCCAACAGCACAAAACATTTTTAAACACCAAGACATAAAACAAAAAAAAAACACCACAGAAGTATCGCCTTGGAACGATCAGTAACACAAAGTTACTGGCGGGCTTAAAACGCTTGGCCAATCAAAGCTAAATGTTATGTGAAACATCTATAGGAAGGGGTAACCAATATGTATATAGATAATCCAGGTCACATAACCAAGATGGCCAGCATGTCCATTTATCGTAAAAACCGTTCAAAAATGGACAGAGTATTGAGTATTGAAAATAAAAAGAAAATTGCCCTCGTGTTTCATCTGCCCCTGCACTGATGCAGCAGATCTCAGGTGAGCGTTTACAGGACCATTGGTCCTCTGGTATATTAATATAACGATTAAACATGATTTTATCTTTCATTTACATTCACAGTATCCCTTGGTTTTCAACACTCATCTCGAAACCCAACGTATGTTAATGAATGGAATACCATTTTTGATTCACTAATGTCCTGACCGTCACTCCCTGGATAATTAATTATATAAGAAGTAAAATGCTTTGACCGTGCCGCTTAGCCTATGACATGAATATGCATTTGTTGATCAGACTGCTCAAAGATATGTTTTTAATAATGTGACCCTATGACGGTAAACATACAGGTTCGTTTCATTAATAACATACCCCTGCAATGTCGCAAAATAAATTGACCCCGCACCCTACATTGCATGGCTCATTGCTGGATGGTTATTAGTCTGGCCTGGATGAAACTTCTACAATTTGTGTATACATTTATGTGTTTTAAACTGGTAGTTTGTTTATATTGATCGTGAGCAGTCCGATTGGACAGGAAGCTGTTTTCGGTATGTACCAAAATTCCGACAGAATTAATGTCAAGTTTTCCACTTTCGGCGATTGGTATTATGTAAGTACTGTGAATACTGCCACTTTCTGACCTGAATGTTATTCATTGACATCTATTTGATATACATTAATACTTGTACCGCATTCGCAATACATATAAAGCTCAGAAATAATGATTAAATAGACGCTATTTCCTTCATTACAGACATATTTCAAGGAAGCAAAACTGCTCTTAATGTCTACTTCCATCTTAATGTGCTCTCGCGCATTTAATATTTGATTCGTTGAAGTTTCTCTTGGATGATTACTAATATAAGCCGTCTTGTTAAAATCGCCAGTCACACTATTTCAATCAATTGTTTTCAAAAACCATAAAATGTCCTTAATAAATATATGTTTAAGAATGTCATTACATAAGTTAAAACATTGTCATAGGCAGGTACACATTGCATTAGATACAAGGCTATCGTTACTCTCTGTAAATAATCATGTCAACTGTTAATGATATTCTCAGATGTCTAGTTTTTAAATTTGATAATTTATGTGCTGAAAACATGCATTTGCATGGTAGCATTATACAGGGTAGTAGGTATAGTTAGATATTCCATTTCTACTTCAGTACTTTAGCGAATGTGATGTAAGTTTTAAGGTATCTACAATAGATGCCAATGAACAACATTCATGTCAGAAACTGGCAATATTCACAGTACTTACAAAATACCAATCGCCGAAAGTTGAAAACTTGACATTAAATCTAGCAGAATTTTGGTACACGTCGAAAGCAGCTTCCTGTCCAATCGGACTGCTCACGATCAATATAAACAAACTACCAGTTTAACACACATAAATATATACACAAATTGTAGAAGTTTCATTCAGGCCAGACTAATAACCATCCAGCAATGAGCCATGCAATGTAGGGTGCGGGGTCAATTTATTTTGCGACATTGCAGGGGCATGTTATTAATGAAACGAACCTGTATATACTACCACGTGCTTGACATGGCACTGGAAAAGTGTGTAAAACCGTGTTTACAAAACTTCATCACGTGAGTTCAAGCGGCACGGTGAAAGTATTTACATATAGTACTAAAGCTTCCGGACGATCGTAGTAGACTTTCGTCACAGATTTACTGTTAAAATATGAATAACATGCCTGTTTCTATTGGTCAAAAACATTCATTTCATTCATATGTATAACGGTTAACCTGTGACGTAAGTTTACTCCAATCGTCAGGGAGCTATACAGGCCTACCGCGATATTCTGTCGCAAATAATTCGTCTACTCTATACTTGGTCACAAATAAAAACCAAACACATTATGCATTTTGGCGCACTTTATAGGAAGCATTTCTGTGAACAGAGAGCTTAGTATGTACATGTGTGAACGAAAGTCGAAAACTGGTGTGAATAATTTTGAAGACTGACAATACGATATCGACAAAACTGGCCCTACGTTTTTATTTCACCCCGTAAAAGATATTTGCCGCCCAGCAAAAAACCGCACTTATTTTCTTATCTTTTTAGTGCTTTTTGGACAAAAAAGCTGTAGACTACATGCAAGATACCTCTAGGGGTAGGATGGCAGTCCAACACCCTTTTTTGGGGCACTTTTGTTCACAGACTTAATATTCATGGCGTTATACAAATTTTGGTAAGACGATGTGAGTGCTTCCAAGTCGCCTAGAAAACTGATCCACGTTATCGCTATTTGCCCATGCAAAGTCCGTGCATCTGGTCGCATTCGACCTGACAACTATACTAACAATCGCCTTCGACCGAAACCATAGTTAGTTTGTTAACAAACGTATCGACTAGACAATCATTCCGATCTATTCGCTGAAACGATCGGAATGTTTAGTCTACTCTATACTTGGTCACAAATAAAAAAAACAAACACATTATGCATTTTGGCGCACTTTGTAGGTTGCAAATGATAGTTAAGGAGATTACCAAAATTTGTATAATCTATAAATTCAAAGATTTAGTGACTTTCAACTTTTTGCTCAAAGAATCTTCGACGTACATGTCTTTGCAAGTTTCACTACGCCACCGCCCGTGTCTCATCAGACACCTCTCGTTCACGGAATCCGAGTTGGCGGCTTGGGTCATGCCCCCGGCCCTTAAAGAATGAGTCCCTAAATTAAGATCTGGAGCTACTTGCTTGAGCTTTGACAAAACACATTCCCTAGTACATGTGTAACTTAAACCTTTCTCTTTCGTTATAAGTTTACATTTTCCTTTTGACTTGACCAAAGGTTTAAATAAAAAATCATTTGATAATATGTTAATATTTGCCATACTTATATATCTAGATAGCATTGAGTATGCACATGCAGAAGTTTGACCTTTGGCAACAACAACTGTGTTACCAGACCTAAACTGATCAGTCTTGCTACTTCGAATATTTAGATTAAAATGATCGTCTTCAAAAACAACGTCATTACATCTCAATCTGCTGACCTCGTCGAATCTCAGAAATCCTGTATAGCAAGTTAAAATTATGGCTTAATCTCTTATGTCCACCGTATTGTCACTATTAAGTGTTGATCACTTAAAGAAATAAGCATCTCGGAATTAACAACGTCCTTTCGCTTAATTGGTTGCGACCTTAACCTTTTGGCAGCGTCCAGCATACCTTTCACGAAACCATTTTCTGTCGGATCCACGAAATTATTGATTTTATGCACCCATTTGATAGCATAGAATACAGAGGAAATAATGCTATAGGAACAATTTTGATCCAATAGATTCGAAAAAGAAAATCGTTACGTGTATAGGATCCGCTGGTAAACACTGATATTTCTTGGTCGCACAGAAGTCTTTGTATTTCTTGAAAGCAGCTTTATATTTAATGTTTGTGTTGTCGGCTCTTGATGAAAGTAGATATGTGGAAATGCGCTCTGCTAAACCATCCTCAGATACACTTGCCGTCTGTAGTTTTTCCCGTATGTTTGCAGTTAAACCAATACCTGCAACAATTGTACGTATCATAAAAACTTAACTATACACTATCGTTATGATTACTGGATAGTCGTCACGTGACTGCTTCTCGTGCTACCTGTAAATAAAATTTTACTGAATGTATGTTCCGACTGTACATCTCCTGGGAATTCCTGTAATACAACAGTTTTACAACAGTATTATAATCACAGCTAAGTAAACTCAAGCCTCATGGCTAACATATCAAACGCTAAAGGATTGTGTATGAATATTCCGTTGTTGCCTAAGCCTTTGCTTATTATATCTGATCTTGGCAACTGAACTATTTCTCGCACACTTCTTCTAAACGCACCGTTCATAAGTACCGGATAAAACGGAGCCGACGGCCAGCTCGGTATAATCAAAGTACCCTTTGCTTTGTCTGTTTGCATCTTCTGTAGAGTCAATAATACCAACGTTGGAGGCGGAACTAACCAATTGTTTTCTGGCTCTGACTATCTCTGACTGAATGCATTAATCCCTTCTGTACTGGGCATCCACCATCTTGTATTGAATCGTATACACTTGCTATTGTAAGTACAAGCAAACCTGTCTACCGTATGTGGTCTCCACCTGATGTCTAATTCTTTAAAAACATAATCTGAAATTTCCCAATCATCACTGTCTTTGCACCTAGATAAATGATCTGCTTTCTCATTCAGAGATCGTGGTATCCAACCAACAGATAAACTGATCTGATTTTCAACACAAAAGGAATTTACTTCCGTTGCAATAATTTGCAAATCTTCCTCTGTACTACCGGCCTCTAAAACAGACTGAACATTCTTATTGTCTGAAAAAATCTTCACATTCTTACCTCTTAGCTGATTGACATTACTAAGCAAAACCCTTCTCACGGCCTCTGTTTCTCTCCAGGTGGAAGATTTGACCCTTTCCTGTACATTCCAAACTCCAATGACCTTACCCTTGTGATGACGATTCGTATCGTCAAATGTTACCTCATCCCGGGCACCTGGCTTCACCACATCCGGGGAACAATGATTTGCCGCTTCCGGGGCACGTGACCTTACCACTTCCGCGGTGTCTGATATTGCCACTTCCGGGGCACCTGATTTTGCCGCTTGCCGGCAATCTAAACTTGCACTATCCGGTGCAATCAACCGTGCCACACCCGGGGCACGTGAATGTACTATGTCCGAAGAACATGACCTTGCCACATCCGATGCATCACAACTTGCCACATAGTCGATACAAAGACTATTAAATTCGAAATGGGGCCAAATATATATTAAATGTTGGTTAGAAAATGAATTTAAACCAATAATGATTTTCTGATTTCTCAGAATACCCCCACTGATCTCAAAGGAACAAAAGGAAAATATAATCTGCACTATGGATGATGTACGGGGAGACTTTTTAGGGCCGCCACACGGCACAACACCAGCTGCAGTAATAGCAAATAAAAATAGTAAGAATGTCATTCTTATTCTGGCTAACTGCGGAACTCACGCTGTCTTGGACCAAGTCAGCAACCTCGTCCCTCTCCATGGCTGAGGAAATTCACACAAGCTCTCTGTAAAATAAAGAAAACGTATAAGACGATGTGAGTGCTTCCAAGTCGCCTAGAAAACTGATCCACGTTATCGCTATTTGCCCATGCAAAGTCCGTGCATCTGGTCGCATTCGACCTGACAACTATACTAACAATCACCTCCGACCGAAACCATAGTTCGTTTGTTAACAAACGTATCGACTAGACAATCATTCCGATCTATTCGCTGAAACGAACGGAATGTTTATTCGTTTATTTACAGTTTTACCTTTAGATATGTATATAATTACCGGACGATCGTAGTAGACTAACGTCGAAATGAATGTATTTGACCAATAGGAACAGGGATTTTTTTCATATTTAAAACGGAAAATCTGTGACAAAAGTCAGGGATTTTTATATATAGTGTGATTTTACGCAGTGAGCCGTAAATGTACTTTTAAAGTTAAGTCCATTCCTTACATAGCATGTAAAGTAAATAATCTTCCCGGTGAGAACTTGATAATGTATTACAATAACTGTCCTCCATTAAAAGTCTTTATGGCCGTGATTGTAAAGCTCCTGTTTAGAAACCCGAATGTTACGGGTTCGAATCTCGGCGTTGCAACTTTTTTTTTATACTTTATTTACAAATCATATTTAAATTTTATAAATTATACAACTCATAACAAGACCTGATAATTTCACGCGGCCAGGCAAAACATTCACTTTAGAATTAGACACAATGGACCTGGGGTTAGTAACTCGAAGGCAACGTAAGTTCCACAACTTACGACAAACTTAAAATGATCTTAAAAGTGACAACCTTAAAATCAACGCCCTTGCTATTCCAGTGACTCTAAGCTAGCGTAACTTTTTTGAATGTAAGGTGCAACTCCATAAGATAAGACGACGCTAAGGTGGATTTGAGTTGACCGTAAAGTTACGGTGCTGTTACGTTTTCACCGTAACTTAAGGTCATTTTAAGTTATTCACCAAAATCCCTAAGATATACTTAATAAGTTGATCGTAAGTTGATCTTAAGCTTAAGATGGCTTTGAGTTACCAACCCCTGACCAGCGAAGGCATGCCGTCAATAACAGCAGCCGACTGGGAAAACTGCGTGCGTCACGTTCTTGGTATTGAACGGCGGCAAAGCTACACTGCCGTCGACGTGGTACATGAGCCAGTTGTCTTTTGCCAAGGAAAGACCCGACTCTTGAAAGCATTGTTGGGGCATTTTTGTTCAGGACAGGTATATTAAAGAATTTAAAATTAAATAGAATTTACTAAATTTGAAATATGGTGTTCAGATGTCTCATCCAAAGGCCTGCAGCTTAAAAATGCACAATACCTCGTACTTATTTTGTTTTCAAATGTCTTGTGTTGTTTTTTGGAATCTAAATCTAGGAGTTAGAAAAAAGTTTGAATACTTTTTCATTGGCAGCTAACATCCTTATGAACAGAAAAAGACTAGAAGCTTGAATTATTGTATATCGTACAAATAGTGGAGGAATTGTACTAGCTCTGTAGCGAAAACAAATGCGCTGCACAGCTTATCTGCGCCTTTTTTTACATAGGCATACATCTGTTTTTTTTTTCCATATGACAAAGCTCACCATGAATGCTATAAAAAGGCACAAGTAGGCACAGATCAGGAAAAGGCGAAATCAGAAAAAGATTCCCACTCCAAAAACCGAGGTTGGAAAAAAACAAACAAACAATCAGGTATTTCAATGTCTTTCAGTCTTTCATCGCACCGCACTTGCACTTAGAACTCCAGAGAAAGTAATGTCGACAAAGTTGTAGTCAAGTAAATCATCAATAGGACAGCAATTACCTACAACACCTTCATGTTCTATATGGATTTGTACCGAATCACCACTGTTTTGTCTATTGTTTTTACTTGTTGTGTCGGAAGACACGGTCCAAATACGGGCTCCATTCTTTCTGATGTGACAGGATACGTGGTCACTCAAGGAATTCTGTTTGATAGTTAATGAGACGATATACACTCCGGACTATTCGCATGTGAATTTTCCCGTTTTAATGCTACGAGGGTGATCCAATAATGAATGGGACTTTTCTCCTATTTCATAAACCCTACTGACTGACTCTAGTTTACTACTTCCATTAACTAGATACACATCTGATCTCTCTATAGACCAAATGTTATCAGGTTTGCTCAACAACTGTGGTTGCTATGATTACTTGATATCTACTCGTGTAGTATCTATGGCCACGATCTGTCCTTTCAACTAATTTAACCTTTTAAAATGGAGCTATGCCACACATTTTGAAAATGATAACGAATCATACTTGAGTATTATCTGTGTTAAACATCATCTGTGAAAGATTTTTCTGCAGTCGATTTGGATCTAGCAATAATGATCGAGGGGTGGTTGCCTAGCAACCATTCTACTCTATGAATTCTGACTAAAAGCATTTTTTTTAATTTTGTGGTTGCTAGGCAACATAGATCTAAAAGGTCAGTTGTCTCTTTTGTAATGTATTTGTAATATTTGCACAGTAACTGATAATTTCAAGATTAATAACAATTTATTATGTCATTTATACTCCGGCTATGAAATATATCCCACCCCTACCCCCAATTTCATTGTATTTTTTCGCAAAATAAACTCAGCTTTTCTCGCAAAAATGCTCACCCTGTTTAAAGTTTCAGCTGTATGTATGTGATATTTGCAGCGCGTAAAGCCAGTAATGTGTGGTATAAACTACAGTGAGTCTTTAGTGGAGTTTTTGTCACCAGTTGCCATGACAACCAAATATAGGTACATATTACCCACGTGGCCATGGACTGTTTACTAACATTTTCTCGTTGCTAGGCAACGGCAGGTTGTTGTAAAGGTGTCAAATTTTAGCGGTGAATTGGGGTCGCAATATATTGAGCAACAATAATAACTTACTCCCAACTTGCAAGTTCTATTTACATAAAAAATAATTCAAAAAGTCCCATTCTTTATTGGACCACCCACGTATATTGACGGCCATTGCTGATAATTACATTGGTAAATACGAGGATGTCCTGTGTCAAATCTTCAGGATCTTTAACTGTGAAAACAGGAGTCCCACCTGAAATAAAGGCGCATCTTTTTTTTGTATATGGAATTAAATGTGTATACAAGTATTTTGATACAGTAAATTTTCCGTTTTTAGATGGTGACGTTCCTCGCCGTTCTTCTTATGGTGTATGTATTTCGCAACTTTTTAGGTTTGCTGGAGTCAGCAATCATGTTACGGACTTCAACGTGCGAAGTAGATATTTAACAGCCAAACTTCTCCAGCAGGACTATCGGTATCATCATCTTCGAAAAACATTTTATACATTTCATCACAGACTCTATGAATTTATTTAAAAATGTTGGATTATTTTATGGTGACTTGGTTTACAAGTTTAAGAAACTTATAGGAACGAAGGATTTTTTTCTTTTTAGTTCAGAAAAATCACATATATTGTTATAGTTGCAAACATATAGGATATAACTAAAATAGTAAGCGAAGTGCTGCAAGCTTAGTTTCTAAACCAATCACGGTTGATAACTATGCTGTCTCTTAAAGTTATTTAATTGCACGCCAGTGGGTCGGCCATCAGACTTTATGATGACCCCGATTTAAAGCTATTTATTTTAGTTGGTTTGGGCCGGAGCTTTTTGGCTGTTACTTGGACAACCGGGGCTCAACTTATTTTTTTCTTTTGCTCTGGATTTTCAGTGATGTTTGGCTTTCAGGGCTCTTCGTGGCTAGGCAGCTTGTGATTGTATCTGTGAGCCCTCGTTGATCATTCATAATGGTGGTTATCATGATTTATTTATTTATATTTTTCTACATTTTATGATTCGTTGCATAGTAAGAGATTCACCACGAGAGACTATGAACCACTTCAGAGGCAGTGAATGAGGTAAGGTACCTGTAAAATTAGTTTAAGCCCCCCCCCCCCCCCCTTAGTAATTCAAAGGCGATACTTCTGTTGTGGTTACGGACTTCAACGTGCGAAGTAGATATTTAACAGCCAAACTTCTCCAGCAGGACTTTCGGTATCATCATCTTCGAAAACCATTTTATACATTTCATCACAGACTCTATGAATTGATTTAAAAAATGTTGGATTATTTTATGGTGACTTGGTTTACAAGTTTAAGAAACTTATAAGAACGAAGGATTTTTTTCTTTTTAGTTCAGAAAAATCACATATATTGTTATCGTTGCAAACATATAGGATATAACTAAAATAGTATGCGAAGTGCTGCATGCTTAGTTTCTAAACCAATCACGGTTGATAACTATGCTGTCTCTTAAAGTTATTTAATTGCACGCCAGTGGGTCGGCCATGACTTCATGATGACCCCGATTTAAAGCTATTTATTTTAGTTGGTTTGGGCCGGAGCTTTTTGGCTGTTACTTGGCCCACCGGGGCTCAACTTATGTTTTTCTTTTGCTCTGGATTTTCAGTGATGTTTGGCTTTCAGGGCTCTTCGTGGCCAGGCAGCTTGTGATTGTATCTGTGAGCGCTCGTTGATCATTCATAATGGTGGTTATCATGATTTATTTATTTATATTTTTCTACTTTTTATGATTCGTTGCATAGTTAGAGATTCACCACGAGAGACTATGGACCACTTCAGAGGCAGTGAATGAGGTAAGGTACCTGTAAAATTAGTTTAAGCCCCCCCCCCCCAGTAATTCCAAGGCGATACTTCTGTTGTGGTTCTATTTGTTTAATGTTTTGGCGTTGAGTTTTTGTGCTTGTTGCCCTTTATGTATGTCTTCATGATTTAGTTAAGTTTGGGTGAGTGAGAGTCCGTGTTTTGAGAAACAGCTGCTCACTAAGCTAACGATATGTTTTCTTATTATAAGTACTGATTGTTTATTTAGTTTTTCCTACCTCGGTTTTTGAAGTGAATATCTAAATTACCTGGACTGTCAGAAGCCGTAACAACGCCATATACTGATAGCCAATACACTGCATATGATGACAGAAATTGTATTTTCACTATCTGAAAACAAAATATGAGCCACCTCGTGGGAAAACCAACAATGTGGTTTCCGAAAAGGTCCGACACAAACCGGCCTGTACAAGCACAGAAAAGGGCTAGCAGCTTGAAATATCGGATTTAAGTAGAAGGGGAATTGTACTATCCGAGTAGCGAAAATAAAGGCGCTGATCAGCGGTTACCGCGAAGCTGATCTGCGTCTTTGTTTTCGCCTATGCAGATTGTTGGTTTTCCCATGGGGTGGCTCATATGTTGTGTCACTGACGTATTCACAAGCAATCAATGCCCAAAATCACAACCGTCCTTTAAATTTTAGAAATACCTAAGTCAGAAGACGAATTTCAGCATTCAAAAAGATGCATTTAAAACATACAGGTTCTTTTTATACTAAAATTATACTTATAGGCTATCACATGGTATATAGCAGAGGTGCACCATGCCGGGGATTTTTGTAGACATATATTTTCTGAAAGCCAGTACCCTAAGCTACTAAATGCCGCTTGTTAGCACTCTGACTGTTGGGGCTTTATCGTGCCAGAGCGTGTTACGTACATTACCAATGTATGATTTTTAAATTCAAGCTGCTAAGGGGATCACCAAAATTTATGACAAAAAGCAAATATTTGATAAGAACTTTACCTTTAAATATGTAGCAGAGATGTTAACTAATCTAACAGGACCAAATTCCATCATATTTAGATTTCATGACTTCTGGTACAACCGAAGTAACGTAAATAACCCGTGTAATTTGGCATATCCACCGTGTTTCGTTTCTTATAAAATATAGCTTAGACAAAATACCAAAATACATTTTATATTATAGTTATTTACAGTCCTTGCCCTTTAAAATGACATATAGTAGAGATCTATGTGACCTTCCATCACTCCACAGATGCTGATTGTCTTCCCCTACCCAATTTAAATAATATGCCCATTCATAAACATGTCCCAGCAGAAACAGAACAAAGACACTTCCTTTCCTGAACAACATCCCAGTTTTCGAAATAGAACTTCCATAGGTATTAAAAGCACACGAGAAATCAACTACAGACAATGCTTCATGATAATGGTAACATATTTTACGTAATGTCATGGTAACGTATGTAACAATTTTGTATTTTCACTATAGAATCATATACTTATGATTAATTGCAGATTATCATTTTTCTCTCACAGTGATTTCAATAAGGAGATTAAATTTATTGAATATCTGTCCTGAAAGGTATTAAAAGCACATAAAAATCAACTACAGACCATGCTTCATGATAACGGTAACATACTTTACGTAATGGCATGGTAACGTACATAACGATTTTGTATTTTCTCTATAGAATCAAATACTTACAATTCATAGCAGATTATCATTCTTCTCCCATAATTATTTCAATTTGTAAATTAAATTTACTGAATATCTGTCCTAAAAATGAAAGAAATAAGAGCCAAAAGGGCAACAATCGCTCACCTGATAACAATTAAGTCTGAAAAGGATTAAATCAGTAACAGGAATGGAATAAAATTTATTTAATGCGGTTCTATTCTGCTAAAACGCAAATTTATTAAAGCTTATTTGCTTGTTCACATTATTGTATAATTATATTATGATTGTAGACTCACGTCACAGATTTACGGTTATAAAACTGAATGACTCTCCTGTTGCTATTGGTCAAATGCATTCACTTCCTTCACAATGTTAATGGTAAATCTGTGACGTCAGTCTACTACGATCGATATAATATATCATACATATCAAATGGACCATTAAGTGAAGGCTCTAAAGAACATTATGTTAGCTGAGTGAGCAGCTATTTCACTAAAGGTGGCCATACAACTACCTGATCTTAACTACTTTCGTGTGACTTAAGAAATCGACACCAAAACCTTTAACAAATACATGTAGGGCCACAAAAAATACAACCCTGGGACATTTGTGAAGCAATGAAAGTTGTGTATTCGTGTGGATTTGCTTATTACATGCATCCATTCTTTAAAACTGCCTGCTATATGTTTTCTAAGTATTTGTGCCTAATTGTCAATTTCGTTTTTTCCCACCTCGGTTTTTGAAGTGTGAATTTCTGTCTGATTGCGCCTTTTCCTGACCATTGCCTACTTGTACCTTTTAGGATCACAGGTAACACAACTGAAACTACTGACTGAATGACCATCTGATTACTGGTTAACCGCTCATGTATGAGCCTGTCCAGGAAAAGTGGTTAAGTCAAGCCATTCATACATATGTCTCAATGGTTTAGTTGGGTGGTTATATTTGAACAATTTTTGGATGTCATGACATCCTAATTTTGGGTATAAGTCCCATCAAATGAAGGCAACTTCCCGACATGGCCATAGCTGTTGACTGGGACGCTAAGCATCAATTCAAACAAACAAAGAAACTTTGGAGCAAAAGAAAACTGCCGCATGAACCTCAGTGGACTGAGCAAGACACACGAAGGATCTGGCCCCAGCCCACCCTACATAATCAATATTTCCAGACACGCCAGTAATGGGAATTTTCATTCCTGACTTACATATCAACATGTACTTCTTACAGAAGTTTAAATAAGATATTGAAGGTGCAATAGAATGGCCACACTTACAAATTCACCATCTTAGGTGTAACATGTTTTGTCTTGTTCTCAAGGGCAGCTTATGCCGTATTTAAAAGGAGATGCGATCAAAGATATAATCGCTAGACTGACCATAGAACTTTCGCCCATTAATATTATATATTGTCATGGAAACCGGAGTTCTGTTCTGATCTGGTTCTTCCTTATGCATTTAAACTGCAGAACTGTATCCGTCTAAATACATGTAGCTTGCGGTATCGCAGACACTAAATGCGCAAAAAATGACAAATTTCGTGATGAAGAGAGCAGCTATTGAGTGTTTTCTGTCCCATAACACCACTGTTGCTTGTACTGATTGTTTTAAAGTGATGGTTTGGATTAAATTCTAACTTGATGTTAAATGGAGTAGATATATTATGGTTCCTTTGTTGCCATTTTTGTTTTTGTCCGTATACTTGTAGAAAATTGACGGTAAAGAAAGTTTCGAACAACCAAGTTCTCACTCCTGGGCTCGACACTGTACCACCACCACCACCACCACCACCACTGTGTATCTTGGTTCAGAATTAAGTAGTGACTACATTATATCATTATCATCATTGGCAACCTAAATATGTTGGGTTTTGCAGATTTCATGCAAGTATCCATCTTTCACTAACCATCCAATGCATGTTAGGTGTATAACCAATCAAAAGGAACACAATCTCAAGGAGTCGCGCTTAATGTTGTTCTCAATGGAGAAAATCGCTCACTTAGCACTGCCACTCTCTGTCTTACCAATCGGTTCGTATAATCATAATCATTTATAATTTCACTAACAAAGCACATTGTGCCAACATTTTTGAGCAGTCACATTTAAGAAAACATATGAGAGTTTCTTTTCTGTGTAATACAAAACACATTGTGTTTTAGCATTACAATATCATGCGAAGTTTCCAGCAGAAAATACCAATGTAGAATGCAACAGTTTTGACAAAATAGAAGTAAATAAAGATATCATGCCAACCCTACAAAAATCCACCATTGTTTGTCGATCCCTTGGATTATGGTATGACGTTTGAATTAGTTATAGCACACTCACTCAAAAGCCTTGATGACGCCAATCTTGACGCCAACAGACATATCTGCAAGGCTCATTTTTATGTAGCTTCAACAAGTTTAGCCCTATAGTGCCTTGTTACACACCAGCTTTAAGGCTATGTCACATAACTATGGCTAAAGCTAATCAATCCACCTTCACATTTTGCTTGCATAAATATGACAAAGATTGATTGTTCTGTTGTAATATCTAGTGAATTTCATGATTAATTGATTGAAAGACTGATTAGAATATATAATGATCATAAAAAAAACCCATTTTAGAGCCAAATTCTGAAACCTAAGGTGTGTTTTATTTTTGTTCAGATACATAAGCGTTTAGGAATTTCAGCCATTTTTGTATGAGTGGAAATGACTTTTCGACACTTACCGTTATCTACGTTACCATATAACAAGACACTAGGCGACATGCATTAAGGTTGTATTAGTATTAAGCTTGTAACCATTAAAACAATGACAATTTTAAACTGAAAATGCGTCATTGAATTGAGTTTTCCATCAATGACACTTCAAGAAAGCATATTTTGTATTTTGAAATACGTCTATGTCAAATACATGTATGTAGGCAAGCAACAATGACACAAGTTTCACTCAACGGGAGTCAATTGCAAACAAAGTCCAAACATTTTGGTTAAATAATTTGGACAGCAGACTTACTTGCAAACACTAAATTCATTATTTTGAAGCAAATCCTCACAACTTATTCAACCTCAGCCCTCTGTATGAAGGGAATGTTCTTACGGTATTTTGACGTTATCTACGTTACCAATTACAAAGCATTCGGTAACAATTAATAAGATGTCATTGGTTTATGATAAGTTTACGATTTAGACAATGCCAAGTTTTTAATTAGAATGTTTCGCTGAAATGTACTATTTCCCAGTGTCCCTTTGAGAATGACTAAGTATGCTTTAGTTATAGACAGAAATATATGTATACCAGCAAGTGGGGACGACACAAGTTTCAATATATGACATGCAGCTGCAAACGAAGTACAAGCTTTTGAGTGAAGTAATTCGGATAACAGACTTTATTCAAACATATTTCCACACAATCAGTTTGTTTATTTGCGTTAGAAATTTGATGTACTGTGTTGTTCATATGGAACGTCTACTGCATATTTTGTTACATACGTTACCATACGTGGTACAATGAATTATGTTCATAGAAAAGCATATGTTTTAGCATAGTTTTCCTATTTGCTAATTTGTGTGTTTGTTTTAACACTAAACTTCATAAAAAATATACAAAATGTTGATTTTATGGCGATTCTCATGAAATTTGCAACTTGTCACGTACGTAATGCATTCGAAAGGCCGCTACGTCAAAAAGCCCCAACGGCCAAAATGCTAACAAGTGTCATTTTGAAGGGAATTGGATGGGCTTTCAGAAAATTATACCCTTCAAAAATCCCCGGCATGGTGCACCAGGGTCTATTGGCTCCTCAACGTCTATTATCTTATCGGGTTATTGTATCTGTATCTGTATCTGTATCTTTACGGTGTAGGGCTTGTTCAGCATAACACACCGGGGAGAGAGCGCATTTAGTAATAATGTGGGAGAGCCTGTTTGAAGCTCTCAACCGTCTTTGAGCGCACTGTTGCTGTATCCAGGTGGTTCCACTCCACGACTGTTCTGACGAAGAATGAATGTTTTAACTGCTCAGTTTTACAATGCTCTACTGCGAAGCTTCTGTTGTTTTTTGATGTGTGCCTATCTAGAATGTTTGTTGTTTCACAGTTTTCAAATCTTTTCACTTTCACTTGGCGTTTTTCTCTCACGGGTTTTAGGAATTCACTAGGAGGTATAGCCGGCACTAACCCCTCGACTATCTTGAACATGAATATAAGCCTGTTTGAAGAGCGACGATTTTCCAGGGAAGATAGTTCCAATGACTGAAGCATGCCGGTGACACAGCCCTCTTCTCGCGTTCTATAATCCCCTGTAATAAAGCGGGCTGCTTGCTTTTGTACTTTTTCAAGTTTTTCAACGTCCTGTTTCAGATAAGGGTCCCAAACGATTGATCCGTAATCCAAGATAGAGCGCACCAGGGATATGTATGCTGTTTTTTTACATTCTACAGGAAAGTTTTTGAGATTTCGTCTTAAAAAGTTCAGAGTAGTCGTTGCTTTTTTGGTAATTTTTGTGATGTGGGATGACCATTTCAGATTTTCAGTGAGAGTGAGTCCGAGGTATGGGTTTTCTTCAACTTGTTTTAGGATGTGGTCACAGAGGGTATAGAAGCGTGTTGATTTGCAGTTTATACTCATTACATAACACTTCTTCGCGTTAAACCGCATTCCCCATTTGTTGGCCCAGTTTTCTAGTTCTGTTAAGTCCTTCTGTAGATCAATATGGTCTTGCTGAGATGTTATTGTCCGATATAGCAAACAATCATCCGCGAACAATCTCACCTTGGAGGTTACTGACAAGGGCAAATCATTTATGTGACATAAAAAGAGTAGGGGCCCCAGTACTGTGCCCTGGGGTACCCCTGATTCCACAGGAACTTTACTGGAAGTCTCACCCTCAACAACTACTTGCATGTGTCTTTGAGTTAAAAATGTTCTAAGCCATGTATGAATAGGTCCTGTTATACCATAACTGTCTAATTTAGTTAGAAGTTCCTCATGAGGTACGGTATCGAACGCCTTGGAGAAGTCCAGTATCACTATGTCCGTTTGTTGTCCTTTATCGTTGAAATGTAAAAAGTCATTTAGAGTAATTAGAAGCTGCGTTTCACAGGAATAGCCCGAACGGAATCCATGATTTAGATTTGTCAGTATGTTATTTTGTTCCAAGTGATTTAGTAAGTGTTTACATATAATATGCTCCAAAAGTTTACAACACACTGATGTTAGTGATACTGGACGATAATTCTCCGCAAGGTGAACATCTCCTTTTTTGAATACTGGGGATATATTGGCGTTTACCCAGTCTGACGGCAGTTCCCCACTGTTGACTGAATTCTGGAAGATAGCACTTAGCCCAGGAGCAAGTTGTTTTGCACAGTTTTTCAGTATCATATTTGAAATATTGTCTGGTCCAATAGCCTTTGAGGTATTAATTTTCAGTAAAAGTTTTTCCACTCCTGAGGTAGTAATATTAAGGTGTGATAGTTCATACTTGTAGTTTTTTGAGAGCACTGGAAGCACGCGATTTCCCATGTTGGTGAAAACAGATCGAAATTGTTCAACAAGAATTTGCGCTTTATCTTTACTGTCACTAAATAGGGTACCCTTTCTTTTCAGTGGTGCAGTGCCGATATTGTCCTGTTTTTTAGATTTGATATATCTCCAGAATGGCTTACTATTGTTGTTTTCGAATCCTTCTTGTATTGTTTTGTTGACATAGTCCATTTCAGCATTTTTGAATTCCCTTTTGCATAATTTCTGATAGTTTTTGAACTCAGTCCATTGTTTTGATTTCTTTGCATGCCTATATAGTCGAGCCTTTCTCTTAGTCATTTTTTTCAGCTTCTTATTAAACCACGGCACTGTATTCTTTTTCTTAAAAGTTTTTGAAGGAATGAAATTATCCATTGTGGATTGGATTCCTGTTTTAAATTTCTCCCAGATACTTTCCACTTTCAAGTTTTCACGAGCCATACCAATGATTTCAGTTGAGAGATTTTCACAAGCTTCATATATTTCATTCCAGTTAGCCTTGGAGAATAAATAGACTTTCCTCGGTTTTTGCTTATTATATACAGGTTTTACATCAGAGTCCGTCACCACCATGGCGTGATCACTAATTCCAGGGATGCTTTGTGAGTGTTTAACTAAGGAGGGATTGTCCGTGAACACCAGGTCTAATATATTTTCTTGGCGGGTTGGCTGGTCATGTACTTGTGTAAGTCCATGTTCAACTGAAATGTCGATCAGATACTGTTGTATTTCACGATCTTGGGCATTTTGGCGAACTGTTAGTGTCTCCCAATCGATATCTGGGCAATTAAAATCTCCAGCTAGGAAAATATGTTTACTTTTACTGTGTTCTGATAACTTTTTCAATGAAGAATCTAAGTTTCTCAGGTCGTTCATATTTCTGTGGGGCATGTAAAATGATGACAAATAAAGGTCTCTATTGTTTTTCATCTTTACTTTTGACCATATAATTTCACACTCAGTCACAAGTTGAGTCTGTTCGTCGGCGATGAATTGTTTGTTAATGCCTGTGAAAACACCACCGCCTCTTGACATTCTGTCATTTCTATGTATGATATAACTGTCCGGAAACATTTCACATGTTTTAATAGCACTTTTGGAAGGTTCTTTCCCAGGCTGTATTCCCCTTAGCCAGGATTCTGTTCCACATATCAAATCAGGTTTCACATAGTCCAGTGCTGCAGTGAATTCCGACTTATGCTCTCGAATGCTGCAGCAGTTCACAGTCAGTAGTCTCAGGTTTGATTTGTTTGGCAAGTCCAAGTTACTAGTTTCGGTGGTTTGGTTTTGTTCATTCATGGAATTCGTGTTCACGTTTCGGGAGTTTTGGTCTGATATTGAGGTGGTTTTGGTAAAGTCTTTTTTCCGATGAGGGCTACTAGTGTGTAGTGGGCTAAAAGGGGCTGTTGAATTCAGTGTATCTATCGAGCAATCAGTCCCTGACAGTGGTGAGAAAAAGTTTGTAGTGTATAGTTCATAGCTATTAAAGGTAAAGCTGTCCACATTTACACTGTCGCATTTGCAGCAGTGCCAAACCACACTAGATCTTTCCAAATACTCCATCTCCTTTGTACTTATGTCACCACATGACTTGTGGTGCCAGACTCCACATTCATCACAGCATACACCTTGGTCAGACCAGTTTACTGGGCACTGGCAGTAACCACATGGGAAAACTGAAGCATTCCTTGGTCCCGGATTACATTCAATGTCACCCGATATGATGAGAAGCAGTATTAAGGTACTCTGTTTACATATCCCTTGAGTTCCGACAGGTAATAATATTGACTGGTTTGAGAGTTTTTGTTTTCTGCTTGAAAAATTGTTTAACAGTTTCACATTTTGGGCTTTGACACACAGAACGGTTTTTAATGCTGTGTTTTCATTGATTGGGCCTCTGTCTGCAGACATGATGTTGAAAACAACCACTATCAGAAGGGAAAGCATCACCAAAATGTTAAAGTCATTCATTTTCTGTTTCCTGATGGGGGCCGCCATCTTGGAATTTCAGGTCAATTGTTGATCAAAGTCGAGGGGTATTTGGCCGGCTAGGGAGCGATTAGCGGCACATTTTCATGATCTATATCCGAGCAGTATGAATTTTGAGCATTTAATCAACAAGTTTCAGGGTTTGTGGGGGTTTAGAATATCCAAAGAACAGTATTTCTTTCGCGAATTTGTCTTCTTCGAAAAAACACGTCAACTTCGTTCACGCATGCGCTCTCCATGTGTAAAAGGCATTTGTTTATTTCCATTAAAACGGTTAGAATTGACTTTAACGGTAGAATATCGAGTCAAAAGGAGTAAGTCAAGAAAAGGCGTGATAAGTTTTTATCAAAAACACTGTTTTGTCAGTGAATTTTATACGTGGGTTGGTCATTAAATAATGCAGTGTTAATTATTATAATTTTGTGTTTTTCAAAACAACATATCAAATATTGAACTTTATTTCTTGAAACATAAATTCAATTCGCATTTTGTGAGATAGTTCAGCAGCTAGTCACATGCTCGACTTAGGCCACAAGCTACTTGGCTCAGTCCTTAATCCTGTTGCCATGGTAACAGGAAAGCCAAATAAAACAAAAATAAAAAAAAATCGCTTGGTAGAAAATTTTCATTGGTACTGTGCAGATTTTTTGTATGCTTATTAATGCACCCATACCAAATTCGATTATGTGACTCTGATGCATGGGAGTGTACTTACAAAATCATTCATAACTCAGCTGCTACTGATCCTAGACCACTAGAGCATACATCAAATTACAGCTTATTTGCACATTTCTGAATATTACATTTTAATACATTAAACATTACAGAAACCTCTTTTAACAGTAAATTGCTACAAAATGTTCAAGCCATTGTTGTGTGTTACATTGCTTTTCCATAATTTATACCATTTGCCAAATTGTATCATATCTTTAACCTATACAACAATAATCTGATTTGCATATTCGTAAAAATGAATAAAATATATTGGCAAAATACATGGAAAATTGATTTGGTGGTACATTGTATATATCTATGCATACTGTTTCTTGTCAAAAAGTCCTTCAAATTGCATCAAGAAAATGGTTATGCAATTTTCGATTGTCCTGTAGGCTGATATTGAACAAATCTGATTTCATGAATATTAATGCAAACTTTTGAAATTGGAGTACAGTAATAATATAGGGTTATTGCAATGATATCTGTGAATATTATCCTGAGTTGGGATATCGAAGGACGCGGGCTTGCGAGCGTCCGTATATATCCCAACGAGGGACAATATTCACCGATACATGTATCAGTGAGATAACCCTTTTATTATATAGCTATAAATATCTGCTTCTCATATTTAATGTTTTGTTGAGAGTAAGCCTTACAAAAGTGAAACATCTACATGAAGGCCACGATAATATCCATAAGTGATATCATTTTTGCACTAGTGCAATATCAGATGATATCATTTTTGCACTGTTACTTTTCGGAAGCACATTTTGCTATTAAATTAATATTGCTGACATTTTTTCCCTTTTTTTCGGCTTAAATTGCTTAAATCTGAAATTGACAAACTTCAGATGACGTTTCGGCCCGGTATGGCGTCATTTTCCACGCGACGTCAGATGAAGATGACGTCATTAGAGTGGACGTCCCTATTTTACAATTTTGCACTTTGACCCTCAAGTCAAAAATTTGGCGCTGTTTCATTAAAAGAATTTTTCACTTTTAACAAAGTGTGCAATATCAAGTAAGTGTGCAGATATCGTCTGATATCTGCACACTTGTTACTCGGCTTTTATCCCTAAGTGTTAATCATTTGATATTTATAGCTATATAATAATAGAATTTTGAGGTGAGAGACTTTGAAAATGATCATATGATAAACAGCAAAATGTGCCACAAATGATTGCAAATGAATGCTAAGACAATTAATCACAGCGCTATTGTCTGAAATAAAACTCACCTGACATTTAGTTTCATTTATATTAATGAAAGTGACTAGATTTTACTAAACTGTTGAAAAGTGTGGGATATACATATCAAATTACTTGTGTCTTGGATGCTCATAGCCCTAGAGTGATTATACTTTTAAATCATATAATTGCAAGGACGGCAATCATGTGCTTAGGTATACAAATCATATGACCATATGTTTTATGCATAATAACAAAAACTTCAGAGAATGGAGAAAACCTGCAATAACAAATAAAAGGGCTATACCTACTTATCACCTGCTCCTTTGTCACAAGTAGCTACTAAGTAAAAAATGGTATCAACATGATAACTAGAACAATTCTCTACTATCATGTAGCCTGATATACAAATCATACTTGTTTTAGTTTCATGAATATGGAGAAAGGCTTCAGAAAATGCAGAAACTTATGAATAAAACTTCAGGAGATTTACTAACAAATCACATATCTTGTCTGCCAACTCATATGCTAATTGTATATCTTATCTTATGTGAATAATACAATGCCATGTCCATTTTTATGTTGTAGTTTTCAGTATTCTGGGACTTTAAATAGTCCAGATTGACGTGATTTTCCAGTTTTACTTCCTTGATCGTTCAGCATATTTCCTAAAATTTTCTAAAGTTTTTATTACTACTCGTCAACTTTAGATTTATATTAATATAATAAATTGGAGTCCAATGCAATAAAGCATTGTCTTGGTAGTTATAAGATACAATTTGCTGCAGTTTAGGGCTATTTGCTACTGAGATTCAGTTGTTTTGAAACTATATCCTAAAATCTCACAGTTTTTTCTGTCAAAAGTTCTCATTAATATTCACAAAAATAAAATTCAGATGATTTATCTATTAGACACATAGCTTAAACATAATAATAATAATAATAATAATAATAATAAAAGTAATAATAATAATAATAATAATAATAATAATAATAATAATAATAAAAGTAATAATAATAATAATAATAATAATAATAATAATAATAATCTTAATTTAAAGTCGCTTCATATTTCAACAAACAGCATAAGCTCTGTAGAGCTTTTTATTGCGACTATTTAAACACAACGAACACAATATACACTGAGCTGTTGAATGGGTCTTGCTCAAGGCCACAACAGACCATGACCTGGACGGGGATCGAATTTGGGGACCCATCGGTCCAAAGTCATTTGCGCTACCGGCTGCGTCCTAGCAAGCATATTATGATACCACTTCCCGCAATTAAGTACAATTTACAGGCAAAATGCAAATAATTCTGTAGGTAGACCGCATATTATTGCACAATTTTAGAATTGAAATTAGAAGGTTTCATTAAAATTCATGAAATTCAGACTCCAATAATTTATAAACCACAAATCTACAGAACAATGTCTAAGCAATCATGATACCAACTCTCAGGTTATTTGTCACTAAGATTCAGTTCATATTCTAGGCATACGGGTCGTAATTTGGTTGTCATTTCCCTCAACATCTATAATTTTCATTAATATTATGAAAATAAATTCAAATAAATTTTATAAGAGACTAGATGGTGCTAAACAGCATTTCATTGAAATTAATTTCATACTATTTTCAGCACTCTATGGACATTTTTAGCCAATGCGAAAGTGATTTTATGGGTGAATCCCCGTATTTTTGTACAATTTGCAATAATATTGGAAGGCTTGATTATTATTCATGGGATTAGAAATCCAACCATTTATACCCTTAGGCTTTAATGCACTGACTTAGCAATCAACTTATTCCAAATCCAGTTTTCTTTAGCAATTGCTGCTAAGATAAGGTCATTTTCTAGGAATAACACTCTTATTTTAAATCATTTTCCTATAATGTCTACAATGTTCATTAATATTTATGAAAATTGTTATCAAATAAATAGTTAGTATGTATTTGACTACAAAGCAATATTGCATTGCACTACATTTGTGTCTTATTTGATACTATTTTAGCATTCTGGAAGCTAAAATCCCAGATACAAGTGACTTTGTAGGTATCAAGCCTTACATTTTCAATGTTTTTGTCTCAATACCAACGTTTGCATTGTAAATATTTATAAATGCATGCATATACACATGCGGCAATTAACACGGTGATTCATGATAGGAAGAAAATATGTCAAATTGCATCACAACGATTTTCCACAGTGGTTCAGATATGTTTTTATTTACTTGTTTTGTGATTATTCTGACATTAGTTTTCATTAATATGCATGCATATGCACATTCTATTAATTGTATAAATTTGTCTTCATCAATTTCCTAAGGAAAAGCTCTAAAAAAGACCAAATGCATCAGTCTAAGGTAAGAAGCAACCGAGATATGACAAAATTATGTTGTTAAATTCCAATTTTGGTGAATAACCCATGGAAACAATGCAATTTACGTAATCTGGATTGAGTTTATTTAATGCACAAATTTTAATTGCAATTTAGTGGTCTCAAGATACAAATTCACATCAATTTGAAGAAGTATTGGGTGTTGGGGATGCACAGTAAGCCTTCTTGTCCCCAATAATTAAACATCACTGTATCTTCAGTGGGTGGGGTAACAAAATGGCGTCTGAAAAAACCTGCACCGCTTGTTTCTTGCATCCACCCTAATTCAGCTTCTATATAGATATACTTTTGCCTGGTACAAAAGACATTTTTTTACCAGATGGGTTGAAAAGAATTTTACTCCAGCTGACCAGCCCTCAGACTACAATGAATGTTGAAACATTGACTAGAATTTATCGGTTGAAGGGTGGAAAATGTGGGGGGGGGGGGGTAGAGATACAATGCCTCATACAGTTTGACCTTTAATTTGTTAAATTGTCCATTTCTATGCCTATTTGTTTCCACAAATGATGCTTTGTACAGTATTTGCTACAAAATGCAATTTTCAGATAACATAATACGTTGCCTAGGGAACAAAATCAATGAAAAATGTGTAAAACCGAAACTCCATTTGTTCTTGCATTCAATTTGCTAAGCAACAGGTCATACATGCGGCATTCCTTGAACGTTCCAGTTACATTGACACTTATGGCTCAGGCGACATTACGCGAATTTGTCAATGGATAGCTATTTAAAACACCATCAAATAAATACAAAAGCTTAATGTTTATTTATTTGACTTTTGTGGTTTCGCGACAACGACACGTTCGCTGCCATTCTGTGGCTGCTTACCAATATAGAGTGTATGATCCAATTAAGTTGACATGAATTTCCTGCATGAAGATTGAATCAAACTTTCAGAAAATAAGAATATTACAAATGTAACCTCTGTAAGATAAATATACACAAAAATACGCTACATATTGCAGTACTTTTTATGTCCAACGTAGTTTGAATGTCTTCATTGATTCCCAGAATGTTTTCCTCCAAGAGTGTAAAACGAAAATTCTGCAATTAACCTTAATGGAAATTGGAAAACAAACTATTTTTCAGGTGTCCCCCCCACCCGGGACCAAGAAAATCATTTGGCACACAGTTGTAGTTTTAAAAGAGACCTTAATACTCGAAACCACTGTATGGTCCTTCCCCTTCTCAATAATGTGTTCACTGCTCTTAAAGGATCTCAGTTTTATTTTTTATTACAGACATCATAAGAAAATGTCATGCTTAGTCCCGGAGGCTGTAAAAAAGCTAAAGAATGACTCATATTGCTAGCCTGTCTGCATCACATCAACTTCAATAATTTTGTGTAAGACTGTAGCTTGTTTATATTCATATTTTACTTGGCTAAACATGATCTAGTGTTAATGTCTGCCGCCTACTTTTCAACCAGACACACTTCTGATGAAATTTGATGATCATCACTCGCTATCTGGAGGATATAAATGACATGTTTTTATGCAAAAATGGTATCTTGACAAAGACTAGGACACATTATTTTTGAAGCTGAATTTGGTACTTTTTGTAAATTGAACAGAAAATAAGATAATAATTGCATCAGAAAACCACTATAAAAATTATGTAAAATGTTGTATTTTTTGGTGTGAGTATAATGTCTGGGACCCAGCAGGCACATGACGTCAGCATGACGTCAGATCGACGTCGATGCGACGTCATGATGTCATGTTGACTGATATGACGTCATGTTGACGTCATGTGCCCGCTGGGGATGTTCAATAGCCAATCCACATGGCAAATCTCAGTAAATAATAAAACTACACATTACGAAAACATGCCCATGCAAAATACAGTGATTTTTAAAGTAGTAAAAAATGAAATTTTGCAGTACAAAAGTTTTGATATTTTTTCTTATTTTTGCACATAACAGATTGTGGGTACACGCCGAGGCGGTTCTAACGAGTACCCACAATCTATGTTTTGGAGCAAAAATAAGAAAAATAGGTGAACCCCTGCAAACTCCAGTTTTTCTATATAAAAGTGGGGTTTAAGGGGGTATAGATATACATTTCACGGACATGTTCTTCTGATTAGATTTATGACGCAAAACGTTGAGGGAAGGTACATGTATCATGACGTTGTGAGAGTAAGCCAGGATTGCCTCCTGAGCCCAATGATTAATCATTTTATTCAATATATGCTTTTTCATAGCTCATCTATGTGTAAAATTTAAAGAAAAGCTATACATTGGCACATTAATAAGAATCCTTTATAAGAGTTAAAATAATCTAGAACCATGTATCATTTACCGAGTCAACTAACAGTACGGTATGTTATTCAGATTTTTTTTAGCTCACCTGAGCCGAAGGCTCACAAGGTGAGCTTATAGGATGGCCATGATCCGGCGTCCGTCCGTCCGTCGTCCGTCGTCCGTCCGTCGTCCGTCGTCCGTCGTCCACAATTTCAAAGATCTTCTTCTCTGAAACCGCTTGGCCGATCTAGTTGAAATTTTATGTGGAGCCTCCTTGGGTAGTGGCATTTAAAGTTTGATCGCGAAATCCAGGTCACATGACCAAGATGGCCGCCACGCCCATATATGGTAAAAACCCTTCAAAAATCTTCTTCTCCAGAACCGGTGGGCCTATTTCCACGAAACTTGGTATGTAGCATTGGGGACTTCAGCCCATTGTAGTTTGATAAAATGATGACCCTTGGATGACCTTGACCTATTTTACAGCAAGGTCAAATTTGGAAACATAGGCTTTTACATGGGAAAAAGTGAAAACTATGGATTTTTTGAAAACTATTGCAGCCTGAGGCCTGAAAAGTGGTAGATGCAAACAACTAATGGAGAAGATGAAGGTATGTGATTAATATAGGTCAAGGTCATCTCTTGACCTTGGCCAGTGTGTTGTCCATACACACTTTTCAAAGATCTTCTTCTCTGAAACTGCATGGCCAATCAAAGTGAACTTTTATGTGGAGCATCCATGGGTAGTTGAGACGAAAGTTTGATCGCAAAATCCAGGTCTCATGACCAAGATGGCCGCCACGCCCATATATGGTAAAAACCACTCAAAAATCTTCTTCTCCAGAACCACTAGGCCGATTTCCACGAATCTTGGTATGTAGCATTGAGGTCCTCAGCCCATCATAGTTTGATAAAATGATGACCCTTGGATGACCTTGACCTACTTTACGGCAAGGTCAAATTTGGAAACATAGGCTTTTACATAGGAAAAAGTGAAAACTATGGATTTTTGGAAAACAATTGCAGCCTGAGGCCTGAAAAGTGGTAGATGCAAACAACTAATGGAGTAGATGAAGGTATATGATAATGGTATATGGTAATATAGGTCAAGGTCATCTCTTGACCTTGGCCAGTCTGTTGTCCATACACACTTTTCAAAGATCTTCTTCTCTGAAACTGCGCGGCCAATCAAAGTGAAATTTTATGTGGAGCATCTATGGGTAGAGGAGACAAAAGTTTGATCGCGAAATCCAAGTCACATGACCAAGATGGCCGCCATGCCCATATATGGTAAAAACCACTCAAAAATCTTCTTCTCCAGAACCGGTGGGCCGATTTCCACGAAACTTGGTATGTAGCATCGGAGACCTCAGCCTATCATAGTTTGATAAAATGATGACCCTTGGTTGACCTTGACCTATTTTACGGCAAGGTCAAATTGGAAACATAGGCTTTTACATAGGAAGAAGTGAAAACTATGGATTTTTTGAAAACACAGACCGAGGCCTGAAAAGTGGTAGATGCAAACAACTAATGAAGTAGATGAAGGTATGTGATTAATATAGGTCAAGGTCATCTCTTGACCTTGGCCAGTCTGTTGTCCATACACACTTTTCAAAGATCTTCTTCTCTGAAACTGCTTGGCCAATCAAAGCGAAATTTTATGTGGAACATCCATGGGTAGGGGAGACGAAAGTTTTTTAGCGAAATCCAGGTCACATGACCAAGATGGCCGCCACGCCCATATATGGTAAAAACCACTCAAAAATCTTCTTCTCCAGAACCGGCAGGCCAATTTTCATGAAACTTGGTATGTAGCATTTGGGACTCCAGTCCATCATAGTTTGTTGAAATGATGACCCTATGATGACCTTGACCTATTTTACGGCAAGGTCAATTTTGGAAACATAGGCTTTTACATGGGAAAAGGCGAAAACAAACTGTTGCAGCCTGAGACCTGAAAGTTGCTAGATGCAGACAACTAATGGAGTCATTGAAGGTAAGTAATTACTGAAGGCCAAGGTCATGTCTTGACCTTGGCCCAAGGTCATTTAAATATCAAAATTAAAATTATGGTTTTCTCAGAAATCACTGGGTTTGGAAACTATTGCAGCCTGAGACCTGAAACTTTGCAGATGCAGACAAGTCAATAAAGGTGTGTGAGTATTCAAGGTCAAGGTCATTTCATTATGACTTAATACTCCAAGATCAGGCTTCAGGTGAGCGTTCTCAGGACCAATGGTCCTCTGGTTTCAAAATTCTCTCTCTAACAAGCAGCATAATTTGTATTCAAACACATGGGTGTTTGTTAGTGCAAAACTATTTTATCACTCCGTTGATCATAAAAGGATAATTGCACATTGAAATGCATACACCTGCTTGCATTAGGTATAGAAAAATAGACCATAAATACTGATTGCAGTTAAACATGCAATCATTTGTGACTTTACAAATATTCTAAAATTGGATGTTTAAATAGCATGTAAAGGTTTATCGGGGTACTTTCAGACATGTTAAATGTATTTGATATAAAAATACGAAACAAAGCATGACACTATTTATTTAGACTAAATTTATTTAGACAAGGACATATTTAAGCCCCGCGCTTGCAGCAAATACATGTACATCAGGCAGTAGTATTAAGAAATAAGTAGATAGAAAATAAATTTAAAATGTAATGAAAACTTGATACATGTATATGGTATAATTTATTGTAAAATAGATTTTTAATGACGTATCTGCTGTTGCGCGCTGTTACATGATGGTGATTTGATGAGAAGACGTTTCAATTATATAATCAATTTTGCTTTTATCTGTGTCATAATTATACAGTTATTTATTACTCTTCATTTATAAATGTATTGGCAGTTTTCAAAAGGCTCTTGTAGTAACAGCTGAGATTTCCTTTGTGTAAATGTAGTGCAGTTAATAACATTCCAAGCGCAAACTTGAGAACAAAAAGTAGGACAGGACACAAATATCATGTCACTGTGACATTTCAATCCTTCATTTAGTGAATAAAAACATAAATTGGCAATGGCGATTCGATGCGCTGGTCTCTTAATGATGTATTTTCTCGGAATACAACACACAATGAACCAAGGTAATATGAGCCGCCGCAGAAGAAAACAAACATACCGAATATGCAAAAACAGCGGCGCAGATCCGCTGTGCAGTAACTTTCCGCAATTTCAAGCATCTAGCCTTCTTTTGTGATTGTACATGCTGGTTTGTGTCGGGCATGAGCAGATCCCGAAATTGCTCTTTTTCTCATGCGGCTGCTAATATGATAATCAAACGCAACATGTACATGTATACTTTCTGTCGGTGTTTTCGTAGAATATCATTTTCAGTTCTCCCCTTCCTTTTCAGATGTTGCCTTGTGTAAGCCTAATCCGTGTCCAAATAACGGGTTATGTATCGGCCAAGCGGGCATCGGACAGTTCAGTTGCGTTTGTGAGTATTGTCTTGATTTATCATCGGTTTTTAATTCTGTAATTCAGCGTCTTATAAAAGTCTCCGACTTATGTAACCATAAGCTGCCGCGTTCTGATTTTCATGTTGTATGCAAGGCATACTAGACTTGTCAATCGTAATATTACCAAAAGAACTTTTCGAGTCAATAACGAGACATTTGCATTTTATAAGTGTTGCGAAACTTTTGTGTTAAAGTATATATTTTTTCTTTTCAAATAAAAATAACAAAACAAGCGGTTTCAATTCGTTTTTATTTTTCTCATGAAATATGCAAATTTCTCCTGCCATATTTAAGATCTATACAAACGCCAAATAACGACAACTCGTGTTGTTTAAGCTTATGACGGTTGTGTTTTTATTGATATCGAGGCGCCTTAATGTCACTGTTAGCGATATTGGTTATTTAGCATGCATCCTATTTTTGAACAATAAGACAGGGTCATGCATGCATGCGTTAATAAAGTACATCGATGCATTTCTATTACAAGCTGATGCTAACGTTATCATATTATTTTATAACATTAACTTTCTAACAATATGTAATGATAACGAAATCTTAACCAATCAAATTTCTTTCTGGTTTTACATTTCAGTCAGTATTGGTCAGTTCTTAGATCACGATTTTACTTTAACCCCGATGACGTTAGCATCGTTGAGTAAAACAGGTGAGTGTAACACATAATTTTAACACTGATCCATATTCACAATAATTTAATCAATTCAGCGATTCCGAAATGATCATTTTGACTTGCATATGAAACACACACACACACACACACAAACAAACACACACACACACACACACGCGCGCGCGCGCGCGCGCACGTACGCACGCACGCACGCACAGAAAGAGAAGTAGAGAGAGAGAGAGAGAGAGAGAGAGAGATCGTATATATACTGAACAAAAAAGAAACGCAATAATAGGCCACCAAGGATTTTCGAGTTTAGGAGTAAAATGTTGATAATTTCAGGTTTGTTGCTGTATGATTCCCATTTATGGGATATTAGGGTATATCATGCAAAAAACTGATTTTCATTTCGAAAAAAATTGAATGAGACTTTTGTGTCGTCTTAAATAATGCCAATCGGTAAAGATTTGCTCTGCGCGTGTGCACACTTTTGAACCTCCAGATTATAAAGAAACAATGTCAACTGCTCCCTAATTAAAATTCGTGAAAAAGAAATAAAGTTCCACGACACATGAGCTCGTAATTAAAACCATCAAATCCGTATATGTTTAATTGAAAGGGGGATAATTTCAATTTTATTCATTTTATTTCTTTAACGTGTGAGTTATCTGCTGAGTGGTATATTGTGATTTTGAATGGGGGTTTATAGCGGATTTAAATCGTTACATTATTTAAACGCTTGCGCATGCGCACTGTGTGGTTTACTACTTTCAGCATGCCCATGGTCGGCATCGAATAACTCCGTAAATACTCATCAAAATGAAAATCGGTTTCGTGCATTCGGAAGCCATTCGTGCATTCCAGAAGAAGAAAATGCAATGATTTTTGATTGTATCAAAGTTTGCTCAAAATTTAGTGGAATATAATTGTTGCGTTTCATTTTTTGTTCAGTATATGTCGTTTGTGTTTTATGCAGGACAAGCCGAATGCAACAGAGAGGCAATGAAACGGTGTAAAGAAACATGCAAGCAACAAGAGAAACAAGACCTGAAACTTATGAAGTGTAACATAATATTCCCTGATGATTATCCTAGGGGGTTAGTCTCTTGCACTTGCACGACCAAACAAGGTAAACTATAACGATGTATTTTCTTTACTGTATTTTATTTAACAATAAATCGCTTTGATAATGCAAAAATAGTAATTTGGAAGTATACAAAGTTGTAAACATATCTGACGAAAAGCTTTTCGTTTTGGGTTTGATCTGTAGTGATGTCTCGATCAAACTTATACCAGTCATATAGCGGAATCAAATTCAGCTCAGTACTATGGGAAGCTTAAAGTGTCTGGCGCAAGGGCACAACACGGCAAAGGTGGCTATGATTCTTAGCACAACTCGGTCCGCAGTCTAGCACTGTACCACAAAGCGTGAAAATGAGGCTATAATTACGTCGTATATTTAATGTTTGTTCAATAAGATAAAACAATACAGTGAGCATGAGACCAGGCCATCGCAAAGTACACGTGGGCTTCACTTCTTTCAGTTGGATCATTATGTAGGATGGTAACACAGCCAAACACTTCAGGAGGCGATGAATACTACAAAAGTATTGAAACGTCTCTCGAGGAATGCCAGGAAGAATGTTTTAATGACAACAGTTGCTTTGCTGTAGATTATAAATCTTACAGTGAAGGAGAGAACTGCTTTTTACACACAGAAGATCAGTACCGTGTAACAATGTCTAAGGATATGAAATCTTCCACAAAAGAATGCAAAAATGACGTAATTCAAAATTAGCTGTACTCAGTGGCTTGGCTCAACAGAAAAATGAATGAATGACATAATCATCATGATAGCATGCCCTTGTAATGTATACCCTCTATTCCCCCTTATACCCTTTATATAGTAAACAATGGTATGCAGGGGTATACTTATTTTTGATCCAAAACATAGGTTGTGGGTACTACAAACCCTCTATCTATGTTTTGAGCAAAAATAAGAACAATATCAAAAGTGTTCTGAAAATTTTCAGTTTTTACAGCTTTTAAAATCTCTGTGTATTGCATGGGCAAGTTTTCGTAATGAATTGTTTACCAGAGAAACATATAGAAATTAAATATTTCAAATAAAATGTTGCCAATGGCTCGACAGAAAAGCTTGTATAAATAGCGTAGTTCGAAATTATTGCCAATGGCTCAAAAGAAGACATGAATATATGACGTAATACTAAATTACACGTTGCCAACAGGTCACCTGAAAAGACTGTATAAATAAGATTATCCAAAATGAGGATGTGAATGGCCGACTAATTTTATCAAATTAGGCCAAAGTTATGCTTGATTTTCTTGTAAGGAGATTCTCCTGTTCCATATCTATTCAAATTAAAACAAAAAGGTAACTTTATACATGTTTTGTTATTTTATCAAATCCTTCAGGCTCTCTCTTAAAAGTATTAAAACAAAAGTATAAAAGTCATATAATTATACTATTATTATATATTATGCACAAAAAAAGGAGATCACTTGGCTTTTGGTAGCGAGGTGAACGTGGTATTCTGAGCTGCTCAACATTTTAATATTGGTCAACATTTTAATATTGGTCAAGAAAACATGTCCATGAAAAGTATTCCCCCTTGAACCGCACTCTTATATAGAAAACAAAACTGGGGTTTACAGGGGTGTACATATTTTTTCTTTTGTTGGATCCGAAACATAGATTGTGGGTACTCGAGGCGGTTCTAACGTGTACCCACAATCTATGTTTTGAGCAAAAATAAGAAAAATATCAAAACGTTTCTACTGAAAATTTTCATTTTTTACAACTTTAAAAATCTCTGTATGCATAGACATGTTTCGTATTGTTTTCAATTTTCTGTTGTTTCCTTGACGGAATGGCTTATTCAAACAAGGAGTCTGGCAGATCTTCGTGTTGGCTTTTGGAGCTCAGATAAGTACATTAGATCTGACTATAACTTTCATGCTGTGTTGCGGGATTCTTTGCCCGAGGAAATGGCGATCACCATTGGGCATTCACTTTGAGCGGAGTCGGGCGATGGCTTGTGCGGTAGCAGACATGTATGTCAATAACTTAGTAGGGGGTGTTAATGCTAATCACAGGGTGTTTTATAGGTATATTAATAGTCAGAGGAAAGATACCCCTTTAAAAATGGAAATGGTCAATCAGTTTTCGAAAAAAAAACACAGAAGAATTTGAATGCTCAGTTCACAGATGTATTCACTAAAACGGTACACGACCAAATCCCACTTCTGGATCAGGGACGAAATTGTTGATACAAAGGACGGTGTGACAAAATGGGTTGAACCCATCTAAAGCCTTATTACCTGATGAGGACCATCCAAGAGTCCTAAAATAATTGGCAACAGATTTCGGAGTACGACCAATATTTGCACATCTCTTGCAACAATCTATTTGTACGGGTGAAATTCCCAAGGAATGATCACTTGCTAATATTTGTCCACTTTTCAAGAAAGGTGACATGTCACTTGCTTGTAATTACCGCCCAGTTTCCTTGACTTGTATTCCTTGCAAACTCTTAGAGCATATTCAAATATCATGGGTCATCATCTTTTGTCGGACAAAACAGCATGCATTCAAACAATGGCATAGTTGTAAAGCACAGCTGAATACAGCAATAAATGATTGGGCAAAATCATGGACAAAAAGGGTCAGTTGACACTCTTATTTTGGACTTTGAAAAAGCTTTTGACACCTCTCTGCACGAACTTCTTAAAACAAATTGTGTAGTTATGGAATAAGTGGAAAGACATTGGAATTGATAAATGCTGTTTGTGCTTCTTGCAGCAAAGGGTAGAAGTAAATGTTGTTATATCTGACTGGGCCCGTGTTGTGTCTGGTGTCCTACAGGACACCGTTCTCGGCCCCTTGTTGTTCTCTCTGTACAAAAATGACATATCCGTTGGCATTGACCTTCAAATAAGGCTTTTTGCTGATGACTGTGTTTGTTACCATGCAATTTAAACAGAAGGAGATACATTGAAACATCAGAAGGTCATTGACCTGTTAGGGAGCTGGACCAGAAAATTGGGTATGAGATTTCAACCTTTCAAATGCAACAAGATGCAGCTGACAAATAAACGGATAAATACAATCGAGGTCTATTACACCCTTGAGGGTACTGTACTACTGGAAAACTTACCTAGGCGTACTTATTACAAACGACTTGAAGTGGAATACCCATATCATAAATATTTGTACATAGGCCAACGGAATACTTGTATTCTTGGGGAAAAACTTTTCCCAAGACGTTAAGGAATCAGCTTATAAAGGTTTGAAGCGCCTAGTCCTGGAATATGGAAGTATAGAACAAGCTTGGAAGTCTTACTTAAAAAAAAAAAAAAAACACAAGACTGACTTTTCAAAGAGATTTTATTTAAGAAAGCAACATTAACAGGACATAAGAATAAAAGGTTAGCAATAAACAAATGCATATGGAAATATTTTTTATATAAAATCGACCGGCCATCCATCCACGACCTTATCTATCTCTGTAGCAATGCACTCGAGAATATTTTGTACTGAATGTATGTCATTTGACAAAATTACAACTATTCTTTATTTACAAGACACAGTTCTCTGGATTTATTTTATACTTAGCAGTGAAATTAATGTATATCAAAATGGATAAAAGTGATATTTTTACTGCAGAATTGATATTGATATTTTCACTAGTGATTGATATCAGCCGATATTTTCACTGTAAAGTTTGGATTACTTCTGACGTTTCCATTCACTTGACGTCATTAAATGCCTCACTTCAGAAATTCAAATGCCTATAACTCCGTTATTTACGAACGGAAACATAAAGTGTGGGTATTCATTTTCTTAGTTAAAACGTTAGAACTGAACAATGTGGTACCAAAATTATTTGTGTTTTCAAAAATTTTTGGTTTTTGCATTTTCACCGCCTGCTTTGTGAACAGGAAAATGCCCGTGTATTGTATAAAATAAAGAGAAAATTTACTTTTTATTGGTAAATACCAAATATATTTCATCTCGTGACTTGAAAACATCAACATTTTCACTCGTGCTACGCACTCGTGAAAATTTTGATGTTTTCAACTCACTCGATGAAATATATTTGGTATTCACCTCAAAAAAGTAAATATCTTCTATGTATTCGAGTATTATTTAAGCCGCATCGTGGGAAAACCAACAATGTGGTTTCCGACCAGGTTCGACACAAACCGACCTGTACATTCACAGAAAAGACCTAGAAGCTTGAAAATTCGGATTTAAGTAGAATAGGAACTGTATTATCCGAGTAGCAAAAAAAGACGCTGATCAGCTTTGCAGTCACTGCGCCTTTGTTTTCGCATATGCAGTTTGTACGTTTTCTCATGAGGCGGCTCATTTGTACGAGGGTTGTCCGGAAAGTTTTGAGACTGTGCCTGTATCTCAAAGTCATTTGTATGCTTTACAATAAAATACATACTGATGAACAGATAAATGTTTTGTGTGGATCTGTGGAAAAAATTGAGTAGAAAAATGAATATTGTTGGAGATA
Organism: Rugalucina vietnamica; assembly: GCA_964017185.1. Lineage (NCBI taxonomy): Eukaryota > Metazoa > Mollusca > Bivalvia > Lucinida > Lucinidae > Rugalucina > Rugalucina vietnamica. The sequence goes on from OZ024885.1 coordinate 19,512,074, forward strand.
TTCGTCTCCAAGGCAACCAATGTAGTGCTTCTCGGAGCACTTTGAATTCGACGTTTTCAAAATACTTGAGACAACTAAACAAATGAGCAAGAATTGAAAATATGGCTCTTCAAAGCAGAAGCAACTTGCACGATGTCACTACATCATCTGTAGAAATAGTTCGAGAAATTTCAAGGTGTTCCGATCGAAAAAAATGTTGCTATAGCTTACGGAAGTGTTCATGTCAGTCGAAATGCTGGATAAAAACGCGATGTTAAAGCAATGCAAGGAGCAGCGTCTTACTACCAAACACTGTTTGCATGCCGAAATTAGTCCCCAACATACTCAAAATTTGTTGTTGTTGGCTAAATCAAATTAAGCATATGTTTTGTCATTATTTGTTTGATACGGGCAAGATTTTAGAAAAGATGCAGATAATTTGGGGAAGGGCAACAGACAGTTTAATGTTTGAGGGAAAAAGTAACAAACTTAAAATCGGTGCAAAGTAATTGGGATCTGGCTACATGAGGTCTGGCGTATGGTCTTTAAAATAGAATAAACTGTTGTTTACAGAATAATCAAATATAACATAATCACAATCAGGTGTTAGTGCCGAAAAGACTTGAAGGCACACTAAAAGGTATCAAATCGGAAGGAAAAAAAATAAAATTGTAAGTTGACGTCAAAGTGCTCCGAGAGTAGTGACATGCTGATACTAACATGATTAAATGAATAGGTTCCAGATGAGCTATTCTTCTGAAATTCTCAGCAATACCTCATGATATATTGCCATGTCCCTGGGTAAGATTTAAATAGATTTCTTTCAGCAGTTACTGAGTTATAGACACAGTCTCAAAACTTTCCGGACAGCCTACGTATTTGGTATTCACTGAAAAAAACAAAAAACAAAAACAAAAACAAAACAACTTTTCTTTTTATTTTATACAATACACGGGCATTTTCCAATTCACAAGGCAGGCGGTGACAATGCAAAAACCAAAATTTTGAAAACACAAATAATTTTGGTACCACATTGTTCCTTACGTTCTAACTAAGAAAATGAATACCCACACTTTATGTTTTCGTTCATAGAAAACGGAATTATAGGCGTTTGGATTTCTGAAGTGAGACACATTTAATGACGTCTAGTAAATGGAATCGTCTGAAGTAATCCAAAATCTGCAGTGAAGATATAGGCTGATATCAGTCACTAGTGACTTTTTATATCAGTGAGATTTGATATCAGTGAAATTTCATATCAATGAAAATACCAATTTTATCAAGTTTTGATATACATAGGTTTTCACTGTAAAGTATAAAATAAAAAAAATAACCTACCTAAACTCCTAGCTTTGAAATCGACACCGTCGAAAAAACTCGACGGCCACTGGTCGACAATTACTTTCGGTCGGTATGTCGAGTTGGTAGAGTCGAGATTAGACCCATCACGGCTGTGGTATCGACTAGTTGTGTCAACCGTAATAACTGAACTTATTATCAATATTATTATTATTAGTATTATTATTATTATTATTATTCACCAACCATTCGTTATAATTGGACAGGCGGCAACTTTTAATATTCATATCTGGGCGTGGTCGGCCAGTCCATCTGTTCATGTGGGTAGAAAATAGAAAACTTGAACTCAGTCAGCCTGGACCGCTGTCACATATTTACCGTTGGAAATCAGCTACCTGTATTTTGTCCAATCCAGTGAATCACACAAACACATATTTCTTTCTTATTTCATGTGAGTTGAATCTTTTAACTGCATACAGTTTGCTTTTACCTAAGTCAAAGGTAGACCATACCCAATAACGTATTCATGAGGTAACGCCCATACAGTGACCTATTTGTCGAATCATACCACAGCGCCGGCGCCCCCAACCCCTGGACAGGGCGACGACCCTTGTGGGAACCATTCCTCAGTGCGTGGGGCATACCCAGGTTTTGTTCTATATAGGCAAAATAGACAGTGTAATAGATAGATGACATGGATGGCAGACTTTGGGAAGGGCTGATGTGGTTAAGCTTTGTCTGGAGCTTTAGCAAAGGAAAGGGTTTAATGATCGAATTTAGATCACCTTTGCTTAATCATTTTTTTTCCTAATATATCGCTTCTTACAAGAGCTAACTGAACTGCTGATCTGCGCCTTTGTTCTCGTACAGGCGAAAATCCAGTTTTCTCCTGACGCGGTTCAAAGCAGTTATCCAATTCCACTATGTCCACACAGAGATACAGACGCTTTTTGTTATCAGTCAAGGTTATATTTTTCCATGCATATGAGCCTGTGCGTCAGAAATCCGACAATTTGGGTTCCGACCAGGTCCGACACAGACAAAGGCTGTACAGTCACAGAATCAGGTTAAAAGCTTGAAATTTTGGATTTAAGATAAGAATCTTACAAGAGTGTCAGGTATGGATAGACAAATCTGTCCCGAGGGTCACATTTTGGCATCACGAGGCTCGCCGAGTGATGCCAAATTGTGACCCGAGGGACAGATTTGTCTATCCATACCTTACACGAATGATGGATTCTTTTTCTTGCACGCTTTAATGCGGCAAAGCTGGATTTTCATACTATTTACCGAGAAAAACGCTACAATCGCGGCGTCCGCCATTTTGATTTAAAACGTTTTGACGTCATTGTGACGTGTGCGCTTAACGACGAAATTACGTGACGTCCTATACAACCAATGTTAAAAATGAACACTTGAACGCAGAATGAGCCTGGGGTGAGATAACAAGGGTGAGATAAATAGAATCCATCATGGGTGGTCAGTGGAGATAGGAAAATCTCAACCCGAGGGTCCATTCGGTCCAGTGGGAAACGAGGCTCGCCGAGTTTCCAACTGGAACGATGGACCCGAGGGTTGAGATTTTCCTGTCTCCACTGACACCACTGATGGATTCTTTTTCTTACATACTCCGATTAGGCCTAATTTTTTTTTTTACCAGAAAGGAACCTGGTACCGTGCTTTAACTCTGATGACGTAGTGTTTATTACGGATATGACGTCAAATGTAAATAAATCGTTGTCAAAGTCAAAATTTTGAGATGCAGTTTTGACTCAGAGTTTTGATTTGTTTTTCGTTGAAAACGAGCGTGAATCAAGATTATACCCAATGAATTCACACCAATTTAGTCTAGTTTTGTTGAACATTATTGCTGCAAGCAGCTGCTTTGGGCTAGAAACGATCGAATTTAGTCGCGTGCTTTTCTTATCTTGTATGAGCAACCAAGCAGTGTAAGATCGATTTATCTACCACCACTAAAATACCGGAATTTTTCTATCTCTATGATAGGGGTAGGGATGTAAGAAAAGAATTTCTCACATGGGGTAAAACGTAGGATTTCTCTATCAGGTGTGCAAGAATGTACTATCCGTGTAGCGAAAACAAAGGCGCTGATCAGCTTCGCAGTTACTGCGAAGCTGATCGGCGCCTTTGTTTTCGCCTATGCAGATTGTTGGTTTTCCCATGCGGCAGCTCATATTTTGATATTATGGCTCCATGTACTTGGAATTCAGCGGCGAATACTTTATATGAGTCACGTCATGAGAAAACCAACATTGTGGCCTCCGAACCGGTCCGACGCAAACCAAGCTGTACAAGTACAGAAGATGGCTAGAGGCTGGAAATTTTGGATTTAGAAAGTAGAGGAATTGTATTCTCCGTATAGCGAAAACAAAGACGCTGATCAGCTTCGCAGTTACTGCGAAGCTGATCTGCGCCTTTGTTTTCGCTTACGCAAAATGTTTGTTTTCTCATGACGCAGCTCATATAGATCGCTCGTCGAAACCACAAGAGCGCGCAGCCGCATTACATCAAGAAAACATGCCCATGTACAGATATTTTTGTAGTTGGAAAAAAAAACAACAACAACAACAAAAAAGTTCTACATGCAGCCTTCTTGGTAAAATTGTCATTTTTCTTTATACAGGAAATCATACAAGCGTTAGATTTGACAATTGGCAGGCCCTTAAGAATTTGTCAATATTGACATGAGTAGGTGGGGTATGTTAACCAGACATCTACTGTTTTTTCGAATCTGTCAATCAAATGATGATGTGCAATTTTTGCTAATAGACGTCACAGATACTAGGGATGACTCAATATAGTTATTCGTTTAAAACTTTAAATAGCTTGGTTTAGAATTGGAAATGTAACTGGTTTTCGTGGGACCTATTTGCTGGAAAATGGAATGCACTTGAATAAAAATTACACAAAGCCTACATGTCTAGGATACATAATCTGCAAAACTGAGGATTATTTTGGGGTCATGGAAATGTATTTCTCTGGGAAAAGTTAGTGTAAACATGTTTTTCTGGAAAATTCTCAAAGTAGGTAACTTGGGGCGGCTCGTGTGTGATTATTGTTAGCTGAAAGATGACATGCCTTTTGTTTCAGGTTATATGATTGAAGTCAATGACTACACTGAAAAAAAGTTATAAGAGGCCACCTCATATTTTTCTTCCAGTTCAGAAAGTAAAATACGATCGATTAAAATTCATTATCATATGAATAAACCAATGTCTAACAGTGGCTCTGTGAGTTTCTGCATTCCAAAATGCGTGATACTTCTCACACAGACGAAACATGTGTAAAGGTACCCTCATTTCAAAAATCACACTTTATTAACATCAAATTAAATGCCATATTATGACGTTGTGTTTTAACATTTTAATTTATTTGAAAGCGCTACTGACTGCCATGGTGCAAGATAAAATTAAGTCAAAAGTGTTGCTGCAATGAGAATCTTCGTTTCTGTTTTGTACACGCAAGAAGACAACAACCTGAATAACAGGAATTCAGTTTTTGTATGCAATTTGCATACCAACTTTGTTCTTCTCCAGTTGCGTTATTATCAGCAGCACGGCATTGAAATTTTCAGCGATTATTTAGGTCAAATACTAGACAATGATAAACTTTGAAAATTCAAAAAATCGTCCACAAATTTTGTAATTTTGTTCGTTAAAAATTGGCATTGAAACCGGAAGTGTGCGGCAGCCTTGACCTGTTGGTCCTCGAAAATGGTCTCAAACAGTTCAATCGAGTTATATCTCTCATTTCCAGGCCTCATCAAGTGAATTTAACAGGGGTCAACATGTTTAAAAGGCACATTTATGAATTTTCCAAAAAATCTCAAAATTGGCGATTCTTAAAAATGCATAAAAATCTACCAGTAGAGAAAATTCGAATGTTTGATGTTTTTCCGAGCCGTAACGACCCCTTTGATGACACCCGTTCCTAATTTCAATAAATGGTGTGCTGTATCCAATTTTTTATTTAAAAACATTGATTTTTACATTTTACTCCAAAAACGCTTTTAGTGAAAGAAAATTATTTCTTAACACTTTGGAACTTTACTTACTTGAAAGACACGTCTTTCGGCAAAAAATCGTGCAATTTAGAACATGGCTTAGAAACAAAAAATGAGTTTGAAAAGTGACCTCTTATAACTTTTTTTCAGTGTACATCGAAAATATTGGCTTATGTTTTTCAAAAAGCTAAGAAAAATGGGTCCGACGATTTCAAACCGGAAGTAACTGAAAAATGGCTCACTTGCTCTGAGATGACCACTCATTTCACAATAATGTACACTGAAAAAAAGTTATAAGAGGCCACTTTTCAAACTCATTTTTTGTTTCTAAGCTATGTTCAAAATTGCACGATTTTTTTGCCAAAAGACGTGTCTTTCAAGTAAGTAAAGTTCCAAAGTGTTAAGAAATAATTTTCTTTTACTAAAGGCGTTTTTGGAGTAAAAATGCAAAAATCAATGTTTTTAAATAAAAAAATTGGATACAGCACACCATTTAATGAAATTAGGAACGGGTATCATCAAAGGGGTCGTTACGGCTCGGAAAAACATCAAACATTCGAATTTTCTCTACTGGTAGAATTTTTATGCATTTTTAAAAATCGCCAATTTTGAGATGTTTTGGAAAATTCATAAATGTGCCTCTTAAACATGTTGACCCCTGTTAAATTCACTTGATGAGGCCTGGAAATGAGAGATATAACTCGACTGAACTGTTTTAGACCATTTTCGAGGACCAACAGGTCAAGGCTGCCGCACACTTCCGGTTTCAATGCCAAATTTTAACGAACAAAATAACAAAATTTTTGGACGATTTTTTTAATTTTCAATGTTTATCAGAGTCTAGTATTTGACCTTAATAATCGCTGAAAATTTCAATGCCGTGCTGCTGATAATAACGCAACTAGAGAAGAACAAAGTTGGCATGCAAATTGCATACAAAAGCTGAACTCCTGTTATTCAGGTTGTTCTCTTCTTACATGTACAAAACAGAAACGAAGATTCTTATTGCAGCAACACTTTTGACTTAATTTTATCTTGCATCATGGCAGTCAGTAGCACTTTCAAATAAATTAAAATGTAAAAACACAACGTCATAATATGACATTTAATTTGATGTTAATAAAGTGTGACTTTTTGAAATAGGGTACCTTTACACATGTTTCGTCTGTGTGAGAAGTATCACGCATTTTGGAATGCAGAAACTCACAGAGCCACTGTTAGACATTGGTTTATTCATATGATAATGAATTTTAATCGATCGTATTTTACTTTCTGAACTGGAAAGAAAAAATATGAGGTGGCCTCTTATAACTTTTTTTCAGTGTATACACAAATCCATGTATTTGCAGCATATTCAACAGCCCCATGATAAAGCATGCTAAAGAATGTAGCATTATTGACAAAAATAAACAACGATTTTTATACAGGTAAATCTTCAAACATGTATATACAGTGACCACACAAGTCCTTAATCGGTTTTGTTTGTTTGTATTGAGGTTTAACGTCCCAGTCAACAATTTTTCAGTCATGTCGGGACCTGAAGTGATGCTCAGAAATTGATCGACTCAGTATCAGAAAATAGGAGCCAACGCTTCCTGGGTTTTAACCAGTACTGTAGAGAGTCGATGTGTCTTGCTCAAGGACACAACACCGTGACCCTTGTGGGGATCTGGATTCGGAGTCTGACGCTCTACCACTAGACCACCGCGCTACTATAACCTTAATCGGTTTGCGTGATTTGTTGGCCAGTGAGGAAAGGTACACACCGATCGACAGACCGACAATGGACGGGGAAGGACGAGCGGACGGACAGAGAGAGAGAGAGAGAGAGAGAGAGAGAGAGAAAGAGAGAGAGAGAGAGAGAGAGAGAGAGAGAGCATACATGAATTTCTGTTGATGTGTAGCGCTGTCCCGGCATTTACGATGACCACAATAAGAATTGGCGAAAGAACCCCCATAATCATTCGAAGTTACTTCGTAGTGTTTGTTTCTTGGTGAGTGAAACCGGTTTGATTGGTATACCGTTATCAGTTATATCAAAATCATGAAAATGTATCACTTGATTACAGGGTACTGCAGTACCACGCTTAGGGATGTTCGTTACAATATAAGGTGGTCCCGGACGACAGTACGCTACAGGTCCTGGACGACAGATTTTAAAATGCATTTTGCTTTTTGAGATGCGTAGTCTTTTAGAGGATTTTCAACACACCAACAACTGCAAATACCATGCATTTTGTCTTTTTAGATTTATTCAAAATACTTATTGAATGCGGTAGTAAGATGATCTAGACAGTTTTCATTCAGCTGATACAAGTTTTGTTCACAAAATTGTATTTCGTCACAACAAAGCCCTCATATAAATCTTTACTTTTGCTTTCATTTTCAACTATTTGTTGTTTTTATGATTTGAAACGATTTTACATAGTATTTCATACCATACAGTCGAAGAATGTCTCCGAGTATCAAATGGCTCACTCTAAACCAACCCGTTTCTAAAACGTACATGTAGCTATGGCTTTCAGTTTTCATTGTAACTGGAGACGGACGACGGTAAATATTTCATGACAGGTTAGAGACTACAGGGTAACTGGAGACGGATGACATTTTATGGCCTTACAATGGATAATATTTTAGACGTATCTTAAATTTAAGAATCAAAACATGATGTAGACAGGTCATTTCATGTCGTAGTAGAAGAAGGGTCATCCAAAGACGTAGAGGCTACTTAAACTGGAGATGCCGGTGGGTCAGGCAGTTTACAGCTATTGGATGAAGGTGCCACCGTGACGTCTAAGTATTCTGAAGCAGCGCTACCTACCTCGGTTTATGAGGCGAAAAAAGGCACTGATCAGCTGTGCAGTTACTTCATAACTGATCTGCAGCTTCGTTTTCGCATATACATATTGTTTGTTTTTCGATGCCATGGCGTATTAATGTCCCTGACATACCCTACGAGCCTCCACATTGGCCTTGTGCCCTTGTCATTCATTCTAACTTTAAGCCCCTATCTGAAATGCAACAACTGGTGACTAGTGCGCGACTAGTTCACGACAAGTTCGCGACTATCTGGCGACAAAGATTAACGGTAAAAACGCAACTTTCATGTTGCAGTCTCATTGAATTTCGCGAATTTCGGCACAATTCTTCAAATATATCTCACGACTGTCGCGCGAATGTAGCTTAGTTTCATTTTCACTCGTACGGCAGTCGCGAGACATTCGTAAGAATGATGCTTAGTTTTGTTTTCTCAACAGATAGTCGCGACTGTTGTTCGCATGTTTTCTCAAGACTGTCGCGCGACTGTCTTTCGACATTCGTACGAGTGTCGCGAAATGGTAGCATTGTTAATTCGCCAAAAAATCGCGGCGACAGGTTCGCGACACTCGCACGAACGCCGTATGATTGTCGTACAACAGTCGCGCGAGGGGTTCGCGAATATTTTGACGAAAAAATTCGCATAAATTTTTAAACATGATTAAACCTTCGCGACTAGTTCGCGACTAGTTCCCGACACATGAAAATTCTCGCGACACTCGTGCTACACTCGCACGTGTGTCGTGCGACGTGCGAAAGTTCCGAGACTAATTTCGCGAAACAGTCGCGAAGAGCGATACATGTATCGATCTCCGTGGCGAACTACATAATCATGATGGATGAACAACTCTTGTAACCATATTTTTCTTCCGTTAAATTTTAAGATTTTTGTTTGTTACTGTAAGAGTTACGTGTAGATGTACATGTAACAGTTTTAATAATCATTTCATTAAATGCCCATCTTCCTTAGAGTCAACCGCTGTCAACGAGAAGCGCTCAGATTACCTAGTTGTAGTGCGTCTCATTCTGTGTCGAAAGATGAGGGGGTGTTCAACTCCATTGGTGTCGAGTTCAGTGTGTCGTAGAAACACGCATTAACACTTTTACTGCCACGCCCCTCAAAATCAACATCTCACTGCCACACTGCATATATTTTAATTTATTAATATATTTATTAAAATTGTATTTTTTAGATATTATGCGTATATCATATATCACTGAAAAGAACTTTTTACGCTGAAAAATCTGATAGACATTTACCTCCCTTTACAACTTTCATCTGTTACCCGTTGCATGTCGGTATACCCCTAAAATAGTGGCAGTGAATGTGTTAACTCAGCACACGCACCAACCCGACATGACTGCGGACAGTTGTTACCTAGGACGTTCATCAATTACACAAAACAAACTGTAAGTAAAATGAGCCTGTGCGTGAGAAAACCAACGATTTGGGGTTCTGACCAGGTCTGACACAAACCGGGCTGTACAACCACAGAAGATGGTTAGAGGCTGGAAATTTTGTATTTAAGTAGAAGAGGGATTGTACTATCCGAGTAGCGAAAACAAAGGCGCTGATCAGCTTCGCGGTTACCGCGAAGCTGATCTGCGCCTTTGTTTTCGCCTATGCAGATTGTTGGTTTTCCCATGCACAGGCTCAAATATGTTTGTATATTCACGTTTTTAGCACCAGATGTATCATTTGAGTCATTAATTTGAGTCATTTAATAGTCATTTTTCATTGTTTTTATTATCATGTTGCTCATGGAGTATTGTTTTAGTTTTAAAGTGAATCCTCGCGTTGCGGGAGGGTTGCTAGTCTGCAACGTTTCGTGTTATTTTGACTTTGAAATGTTGTTTGATACATTGTTGCCAATTCTAACATCACACGCTCCTATTATTGTATGTACAATTTGGTTTGAAGCCTGAATGTTCTAGCCTAGAATGAGCCCACACATACATTCAGTTGCACGTAATGGCAACGGTGCATTTGTTTTTCCATGAATTTCAGAAAATATACATGGGTATTGAATGGATCAGTTACCAGTTTGTAAATTTCGTGTTGAATTCAGTGCATTAAGCTATTCAATATGTTTACTGAATAGATGAACAATATATTATTTTTCGATCCGGGAAAGAACTCCGAGAAAACCCATCTGGCACACCCGCAAGCAGAACTTGGCTTGTCTCACATGTGCAGACTCGAGCCCACACCAGATCAAATGGCTAAGCGAGCGCGGTGATGAAATATCAGCGCTCTTAACCACTCGACCATTTTACTTTGTATATTTAGTTCGTTTGTCAGATAATTGTATATGATGCATGAGATCTATGTAAACTGTTCTGTTTGGCCATAGCATCGCCGCACGTTCACCCAGATTACTGGCCGCACAGTGCTGGACCATTTCTTCGGGGGTAGAGAACTTTTTAGGGCAATATCTGTAAGTTAAAAATGTCGTCTTTAACCTGTTACAGAAAATATGAAGTCGTCCGTCTCCTGTTTTACTGTCGTGTCTAACCAGAAGCATATGACAAAATTAAAATCGGCAATATTTCATCATTTTGAGAATGGGGTATGTTGCAGGGGGCGTTAACTACTGGGGAAAATATTATTTCACAATATTTGCTAAATTTATTTCAGATATAAGCTAAAAATTGAGCACAGATTACATGATTTTGGAGATTTTTAATAAGGCCACTTCATTTACAGTATACTCATAAATATCAATGATTCTCGTACGTATTATAATACTAGCACATTGATAGAATTCACTTTAACAATGACAATAAAAAAAAAACAAAAAAAAAAACAAACAAAAAAAAAAAAAAATAAAATACAAAAAAAAAAAAAAAAAAAAAAACAAAAAAAAAACAAAAAAAAAAAAAAAAAAACACACAAAACAACAACGCTACAATGCCATTTTATGTGACTTTTTCGGGGTGGGGGGGGGGGGTGGGGGAGGGGGGCAACAAAATGTTATCTAGAACCAGTAACTTGTCGTCCAGAGCACGAACACTGTCGACCATAACCTGTAGTGTACTGTCGTCCAAAACCACCCTATGTAGTAACGAACATCCCTAAGCGTGAGTACTTGGTTTAGATATTTTACAATGCCATGTGAAGCACGTGGGCATGATTTGTAAACCAAATGTGTATAAAATTGTGGAATGCGCTAAAAAGAAAGAAATTATATAAATGAAAAATTTATTGCATGTAAGCAAATTGGCGAATCAGATCTTTACATCTTGTTTTAAAAATGATAGCTTGTGAATTTCAAAAAGCCGCCATTACTTTAAAGAATTACCTATATTAGAAAAGATCAAACATGTTCTGGTGAAATTTTCAATTTTGACTGTTGAAAAAAAATCTCTGTATATTGCATGGGCATGTTTTCCTAATGAGGATATTGGGAATGGAAAGAAAATCGGGATTAGGACATGTATTACTGTTTATCCATTGCTCTTCAGTAAAATGCATGACCAAACATTGATTTAAGTTACTTGTCAGGACCTACGTGCTACTGAACTATGCTGTTCTGTGTCTTTGTTGTTCGTAGGTTCTGCAAACAGGATGTCAACCGGAAAATGTTGCATTGTCAATCAATAGTTTTGGTCATTGGTATCTGTCATTGTTACTCATAGTTATGTTGTTGTTAATTCAGATTTACGTCCCTTTCAATATTATTTCAGCTCATATGAGACAGACCAATCAGTAGGTGGGGCGAAAACGGGAGAACCCCGAGAAAAAACACCTGACACACCCGCAAGCAGAACTTGGCTTGTCTCACATGTGGCCAGAGCGGGGCTCGAACCCACACCAGACACACCAGTGAGATGATTGAGTTGTTAACGGATAGACTGTACTTTTATTCCAACATTATGTATTCTCAAGCCTGCAGAGTCTCTACTGTCTATACACCATCTTCCAGAAACTGCATTTTTCAAAATTTGACGTTTCTGAAAGACCCAGTATGAAAACTTGCAATATACAGAGAATTTTTTTAGCTTTAAAAGATTGAAAATTTCATTGGAAAATTTTTATATTTTTCTTATTTTTGCTCAAAACATAGATTGTGGGTACACGTTAGAACCGCCTCGCCGAGGCGGTTCTAACGAGTACCCACAATCTACGTTTTGGAGCAAAAATAAGAAAAATAGGTATACCCCCTCATACCCCAGTTTTGCTATAAAAGTGGGGTTTAAGGGGGTATACATTACACGGACATGTTTTCGTGATGATGTTATCATTTTGCATTCCAAAAGTTATAAAAAGTACCACAACAGCTTTGAAAATCGGTTGCCATATAAAAAAATTATGTCAGAAAATAATTTAGAACAGGGCTTTTCCCTCTGTAAAATGTCAGCAATGGAAGTGACTATTTTACCGCAGAAAATCTAAATTGATAATTTTTCATTTAAAATGCTCCAAACCAAAACAAAATTGTATTGTTTGCATAGCTGAGCGCTAATCTCTTAAAATTGTTCCACAGATTTGCTTGATTTTCAATTTTAAGGTGTATGAATTGCACATGCAAAAGGCCTATTCAAAATAATTTTTGGACATAATTATTTTATTAGTGAAAAATTTTTGCGGCACATTTTACGACTTTTCTTGAGATTTCGAAAACTGCAGTTTCTGAACGATGGTGTACAGTAGTCAATGTAGATCTATATACATGTAATTAAGAAATGAATTTCATTTTTCTGGTGTTCATGGAGCTACGAACCGCAGTGGGTCGCGTGCAAAGTGAATGAACCCCTCATGTAAGCTTTGCTAGCGACCCACTGCGGTTCATAGCTCCATGAACAACAGAAAAATTAAACTCATTGCTTATATTTACATTCATTTCTCTCTATCGCTTGTTGAAAAATCACCAACTTAGGCGGTCACATTTACCAGCAAACAGAGAATCTACACACAGTGTGTGTTCAAACAGCGGAACGGCGTCGACGTTTACAACGTCCAATCAGTTTGGCGAGATTCATGTTTTTGACGTCAAGTTTGGATTACGTCACGTCGCGTGACACAATGTTGTTCATGGAAGTATGAACGCAGATGAACATCTAATGGTTCATCTAAGGAGGTTTTAGAAAAATGTAAATATTTATGAAAGAATATATAGAGGATATTCAAGTTTTTGGAGTGAATATGAGTTTTATTTCATTAAGTGAAGTGAAATAATTTTATATTTCATGAGTGCCGAAGGCACGAATGAAATATACAATTTTTCACTTCACGAGATGAAATAAAACTCATATTCACGACAAAAACTTGAATTTTCTTTTTATTATATGGCATGTAGTCATTGTAACGTTGCGCGCTAAAGCATATGACGTCAAAATCTTAAATGACGTCATTACGTCACGTCATTACGTCGCTATTGTGTGTGAACGTTCATTGCGTCAACAATAGCATAGATTATAAAATTTAGTTATGTATAAATTAGAAATAAACGGTGGGATCGTCATTTGCGTATTCCCAAATCTTATATTTTCACATGTGAAAATATAACCTTTTTATATTTTCACATGTGAAAATATAACTTTTTCAAATATTGGTTATATTTAATACATATTTCTCTATATTTCATCACTTGCCATATAATAAAATGTAGTAGTAGACCAGGCTTAGCATGCTGTTTATGCTCTACTAATTGGTCTACTCTGTGCGTACTTCGCGTTGTGTTCTGATTATTGAATTGTTTCATGACTTCCCGTCAAACTGCAGACAGACGGACGAATGTTGAGTTAGCTACGGACTGTCGGAAAGTGCTAGGTTTGTGTGTGATGAAAGGTTTGAGGCCTTTTGGAAACTAGAGTTATAAAATATGAGAAAGATTCTTAGTTTTAAACAAACATGGATTTATTTACAAATATTGAGCCGCGACTCGAGAAAACCGGTCTTCGGGATTTCCGACCAGGTCTGACACAAACCGACCTGTACAGTCACAGAAGCAAGCTAGAAGCTTGAAATTTCGGATTTAAGAAGAAGAGAAATTATACTATCCGTGTAGCGAAAATAAAGGCGCTGATCAGCTTCGCAATTACTACGAAGCTGATCTGCGCCTTTGTTTTCGCATAGCCAAAAATCCGGGTTTCTCACGATGCGGCTCAATTATGATAAATTGATTACACCGTATATAGTATACAAATGTATTTGGAATATATGAATTTGACAATTGAGCCGCCTCATGGGAAAAACAACAATCTGCATAGGCGAAAACAAAGACGCAGATCAGCTTCGCAGTAACCGCGAAGCTGATCAGCGCCTTTTTTTTTTTCGCTACTCGGATAGTACAATTCCTCTTCTACTTAAACCCAAAATTTCAAGCTTCTAGCTCTTTTCTGTACTTGTACAGCCCGGTTTGTGTCCGACCTGTTCGGAAACCACGTTGTTGGTTTTCCAACGAGGCGGCTCAGTTTATTGAATAAGAATGTGGATAAACTTCACATATTATTTATTTACTCTAATGAGACAGAAGAATAGCCTGGTGTTTCGTGGAAACAAAAGCTATTCCTCTCAGAAGAATGCCTTGGTTGTCCCATGGGAACAAAAGCTACTCTTCTTTTTTATATTTGCTGCCCTTCTGGGGCACAACACATTTAGCTTGCTTGAGTCTTACATATGGGCACCAAACCAATACATGAGTGTATGATAACAAATAGTTTTGTTATATGGTGTATACATGTATGCGCTAAGCCCTGGTCACATGGACAGATTTACTCACGTATGCAAATTTTGCGTATAAGCAAATTTTACTCACGTAAGCAAATCTGTCCATGTGACCGCAATTTTTCCACTTTTGCGTATACGCAAAACTTGCATATACGCAAAATTTGCTCTTGGTCTAGAGCAAGTGCAAATCTCAAAATTTACTTTTACTTACGTGAGCAAAATTTGCATACATGCAAATCTGTCCATGTGACCGGAAAGCAAAATTTGCATATGTGAGTAGTTATTAATTTGTGCCATATAAATGCTAAAAAGGCGTATATTCAAACTGCAATTATTCCCAAAATTACTGAATAAAACAATACGACATATCTGACCTAATTAAAATAACACTACCACCTTAAAACGTTCAGTAGAAAGCTATTGAAGGCCTAGGGGTTAAAGGAATCTCTTAACTGAGAGCAGTGGATTTTGCCACACCAAATAAATTCCCAAATGTTCTGTACTCAGTTGGAGTGGCGAGCCAATAGATCATGAGTGCTACTTGTTTTTGCACATCTAATGCATCCCGTACAGTATTTTCCATTGGAGAAAGATCAGGTTCAAGAACCCTGACACACCTTATTGAAGGTTTGCCACGTGAAACAGAAGTTTTCCACCCATTGCTCATCTGTAAATGTCTGTAGCACTATCCTGTCATACCAATCACTAGATTTTTTTTTCGCCATTTCTGCTTTTCATGTCCTAACCCCATAGCAAACCCTAATCCAAGGCAGTATGGCATCATTCTATGTCGCCTAAACCTGAACAGTCCATTCATTTTAACTACTTTTACTGATATAAATTTTATACGATATAAAAATCTGACAATTTTAACTGAAATGACAAGACCTCAAAAGCTCATGTGACCGCAAAGCAAAATTTACTTTTACTTACGTGAGCAAAATTTGCATATGCATATATGCAAAATTTGCGTATACGCAAATCCTGGCCATGTGACCGGGGCTTTAAATGTTGTTCAATATCTAATTGACTAAATTCTTTAGTTTAAAAGTTAAAACATATACATTATGACAAGTCTACCTGATGGTCAATAAAATAAGCATTACAAATGCAAATAAAGATAATAAACTCATTTTAATTAAGTTTGCAATATTAAATCTTTAAGGCCTGTTTACACATTCACGATTTTTGGCTACGCTGCCGCTACGATTCGCCACGATTTGTAAAATCGTCGTGTACCGTTGTATACCGTGGTGATTCGTAGTAGAACCGTGGTGAATCTTGATGAATCGTGATGAATCGGGAAACTCCACGGTAGCGCTACGGAAGTTTTAAACTGTTTAAAACATTCGTGGCGTATCGTGGCGAATCGTGGTGGTCATTGGGCGTGGCCTAATTCGTAGCGCAACCGTAGCGGAATCGTGCTTATTCGTACTGACACCGTAGCTATATTCGCGGCTATTCGTGAGAGATCGTAGCCAATCGTGGAGCTCCGTAGCGAAACCGTGGAATCTTTGACACCACGAAATCTCACGATTCACCACAAATTGTGTACGGTTGTCCTACGAATCATCCACGGTTTCGCTACGGAGCTCCACGATTGGCTGCGATGGCTACCGCCGTGAATCGTACTAGTACCGTATCGAACCGTACAAGCACCGTGAGCATTCGTTGGGCCATCGTGGTTAATCCACATTGACTGTAGCGTTGCCATCATGAATCTTCATTGATTCGTAGCGATACCTTACAGACACCGTACTAATGTCGTGGACATTCTTGCTGGAATCGTAGTGACACCGAATATTTCCACTTTTCGCCACGATTAATCCCGATCCATCCCGATTTTTCTGACCATGAGAAATCGGGGTGAATCGTGGTGAATCGTAGAGAAAATCGTGAATGTGTAAACGGGGCTTAATGCCCCTATCACACTACGATGAATACTTTAGTCTTACGAATTGTCACGAATTGACAATTTTGACATTTTTTTTAATTCGTAGCTGAAACGTAATCGATTCGTGACGTTCTTAACTAATTCTTACAGTTCGTAGTAAGTTTTTGCCATTCGTGGATCAGTCAGAATTCTAGGCCAAAATTTTGAACTGTTCACCAGTTCGACCATAAAAATCGCAGTTAATTCGCAACAAGGTCGTTGTGCATTCTTTGACATCGTAACTGGATCTTATTTGATTCGGATGCATTCGTTACTCTTTCGGGAGTTCCGGTGCTTGTCACCCAACTACGAATTGACCAAGAATCTGTTACGAATGTCGCGAATACGTGCCAAAGCAGATAAGAAATAAATAAGAACTATCTACGAATTCAAAGCAGTATGCGAATCAGCCAAGAGTTTCGCGAATGACCTACGACTAAACTACGAGTTTGTTAGAAACAGGTGATGAATGGGATGTAATACCGAAGTTTATATCACGAATGTTAGTCGATTGTACCGGAACGCGCCACGAAGTCCATTGTTAAAAACAATGTTATCATTTAGGATGCGACAGAAGGCAGTTACGCCAGAGAAGCTACTTCTTTACTTCTATGAGAATCCAGCCTCAGAGGTGAAAAACGTTGCAGGGACTCAGTAATTGGGTGGTTATGTTGTAATTCATAACCGTTCATAGCACGAAAAAGTGATCATCGTCCTTCATTTATTTTGAAACTAATTCTCAAGCAGAAGTACTCTGAGCAGAAGTATTATAACTTTTATAACTATCTTGAGAAAAATCTCACGAATTGTCAAGAACAGCTACGAATATTTATTATTTGCACATGTTATCGTTTTACTCGTAACTGATTCTCAAACTTTCGCGCAGCATACCCTCAATAGATTATATGTTTATCGTTAAGAATTCTTACCAAGTTCGTGCGATTGCAGCCGAATTCAGCCGAGTCCGCCGAATATTCGTAACGCTGTCGTGTCTGTGTCCTTACTGGTTCGTAAGTAGTTTCAAATAAACCAATAAAGTTCGCGAAATTCCACGAATCCTAAAAAAATATGAATTCGTGACGATTCGTGAGACTATTTATCGTAGTGTGATAGGGACATAAGGGAAATACTTATTTCTCATGATGAGAACAAGTTTAAGCTTTCAGCAAAACAAGTTTCTACCACAATAACAAAAGCAGCAAGGTACAATTAAACTTGTTGCATTATACGTATAAGCCAAACACTTAAATACTTGTGGCATTATTCAAGCCTCTGCGGTGAGAATTGCCAAGCATTTCGCAAAAATTTTCGGTTCGGTTTTGGGATTCTCTAATCTTGTAGTGTTTAGATGGTATTATAAAATGAAGTTTTGTTTCCGTATGACCTGAAGTGTCGGTTGGTCGTCAAACTCCAGTCTTATCCAAATAATACATTACGAAAACTTGCCCATGCAATATATAGAGAAATTTTCAAAAGCAAAAAATGAAAATTTCATAGCAAAAAATTTGATATTTTTAATTATTTTGCTTAAAATATTAATTGTGGGTACACGTTAGAACCGCCTCGGCGAGGCGGTTCTGACGAGTACCCATAATCTATGTTTTGGATCAAAAATAAGAAAAGTAGGTATACCGCTCCATACCCCAGCTTTGCTTTTTAAAAGTGGGGTTCGAGGGGGTATCCTTGTCACGAACATGTTATCCTGATAATAACAAAACTTGTAATTTAGATGAAAACAAGGTGGTACATTGGCATTGACACTGACAAACTATATTATGAAGTTTCTTGCCAAATGCTATGGCATACAATTTACAAAACCCAAACACTGTGATTACAACAACTGAATGATACTTTGACAAATATAATCCCAATCTTGATCAAGTCTCAAACCTTCTTCCTCAAACCTAAACGTGGCTCGTGTGAAATGTTTGAATGTCTCTTTAATGACACCGTTCATGTCCTCTTCATTTACGACTTCTTTCATAATGATAACAATAGGTTTTCTCATCAGTCGCGCTTGTTCGATCTCGTGTTTACAGTAGTCGCTGTAGCAATAATTCTTAGATAGAACTACCACAAACACAGCGCAATCCTCGAGCATGCGGATGATCTCGGCAAAGATACTACGACCTAACCGGAAGTACCGGTCTCCAGTGGCAACCAGGTCCCTGTCACAGCCCGTCAGATGCATCAGTTGAGCCTGAATCGGAAGATATGTTAATATGTTAATGAACACAAAATGTCAATACAAACACTGACGTAAAACGTTTACGCGTTTATATATATACTTTTCATGAGTTTAATAGATTCATTTTAACTTTGAAACATCATAGTTTTAAGCAATGAATTGAATCTGATGCAAACAGAATTTATCACTCAAAACCCCAGGTCAAAAAGGCAACTTTGCACGGATACAAAGAGAAAATACCGCATGCTGTGTGGGCGGCTTTGTCCATAAGGTTTTGATGCTTCCTCAAACGGACGTTCCCTCCATTGTATACTCAGAATGTGTTTCATAAATATAACCACCCAACAAAGCCAATACGGCTTATATTTATTGATGGTTTGACTGAACCACATTTCCTGGGCAGGCTCAGACATAAGCGGTTAACCAGAAATCAGATGGTCGGTCATTTGATTAGAAGCTTTGCCTGGAGGCACAATCAGCCCATCTATTTCTCCTAGGCCCCAATGGGCGGGCTTCCATAAGGTGACAACCCAGATACCTGAGCTTAACTAAATATACAAACGCGCACGTAACAGGTGCAAACAACTCACAAATCGACACCAATACAAGAACAAGTAGAACCATAACGGACGAACCTGTAACTTACCTTGAGTGGTCTAAGAATATTTGGTTTCACAAACTCGCTGTCATCACTGGTATATGACAGAAAAACTGGAAATCTGTACTCAAATTGGTCTTCACGAATCTGCTCAACGTGTTCCCTTAATCTTCGATATAGTTTGTGTCTTTTGTATCGCTTGAATGCAACGACTGCCAGGGCAACTAAAATCACAGTTGATCCACAGGGTAGGAGTACAATAAGTAGCAGTCTTCTTGTTTCCCGTTTTGGCCTGTCACAGTCATATTTTGCGGCATCTATCGCAGCCTTATTCATCGGTATTCGCTCACTACCAATCTCACAATGATACAAATCTCTTGAACTTTCAAACACTGCTGAATATACAAACCATTCGATAAAATCTATAGCATGACACTTGCAAGAAAATTTGTTATCTCTTAGATCCACAGTAAACACCTTGCCATCCGTCGTGTTCGGTTTATCTTGTTTGTGTTTGTACAACATGTCTATTTGTTGTCTAGAATACTCGTTAAGATATTCTATAGCATTTCCTCTTAAATCAAGTATCTCGAGCTTATGAAGGTGTGAAATATTAAAAGTTATTTGAGTGAGTTCATTGTTTGACAGCACAATAGTCTTCAATTCTGTGTTTAAATCAAACACATATTTTGGCAAATATGTTAGTCCATTATGTGATAGCTTCACATTTTCCAGTTTCAGATTATTTCGAAAAACTTTTGAAAACGTATCGTCAAACGTTGTAGAAGCAGATAATTTATTGTTCGACAAATCGATAATTTTTAAATGTTCCATGTCTGCCAATATGTCAGGACTTATACGTTCTATTCTATTGTTGGATATATCAAAGTTTGTCACGTGGTTGGGTTCCAAAGTTAATTTCACTTCAAGTACCGGTATGTTATATCCGGTAAAATGCAACTCCTCTAAGGAATTATTATTAATCCGTATGCTCAAAGTTACTTTTTCAATATGGATGTAATGTTCTGTAGCAATCAACTTGTTAAGGTAGACTTTGGAAACACTTCTAAACACGTCGAGATAATCATAGTGAACTGGTGAACAGCAACTGGGTGGCAAAGATATATTGGTTGTGTAGAAGGGTGAACCTGGAAATTTAACACCGCTCAAATCCATCACTTGTAAGGAATCGCACGTAGAAGGGTAATCTAACTTAAAATATGTCAGAATAGAGTAGGCCAGATTTATTCTCCTTAAGGACTTACATAACTGTTTGACGTTTACTTGCGAGTTTGTAAATCCAACCGTGCTGGAACTTATGTCAATACTAGATATATTCCTATGAGCAAGAATATCAACAAAATCCTGAGACAGCTGAATACCATCAAAAACAGTGCCTACATTGCTCAGAACAAGTGTCTGTAGCCTAGGTACATTTGCTGATGATGATAAAGCAGGTGTTAATCCGGGTATTTCAAGTCGAATGCAGTCTTAGGTCTAGTGTCTGAACGCTATCCAATCCGTATAATGCATTATGACTGAAATTGGTAAGTGATTGGAGTCGTAGTTTCAAGTTTATAATTTTGGACAAACAATTGAATGTGAAGTTTTTTAAATAAAATAAATGACCATTTTTGTTAAGTATCGTTATGTTAACCACCTGTGGCCAGAAAACGTCACAGAACATATTGGAAACGAAACGGCTTTCATTAAACTGTGAGAGTACAATTTCATTGACCGTCGAAGTAACATTCCTTGGTATACAATCAATACAATCCATTCGTTGATCTGTAGAATGACATTGGTCTGCGCAATCTTGATACGGGAAAGTCTCATGATCTACTCTATTTATCAGCATAACATCTGTTGGTATCATAGAGTCTTGGCTGGATGATATTACTACAGCAATCAAGGTATAGAATACAAGATATTGCAAACCTGGATTCATCCTGAAAAAGGAAAATGTCACAGTTTATATTGGCCCGATTTTCACTTTATAAAATTGGGGTATAAGGGGGTATACTTTTCATGGACATGTTGTTTTTCTTTTTGTCTGTAAACGTAAACAATCTAGGAAGAAGGTTGATCATTCATCTTTTAACTTTGTGACTCTGACTTGTATGTCATGACGTTAAGGATGGTTCAGAGATTTTGCCTCATATCTCGGCACTTAATTGGTATATGAATATACTTCTTTCAGAGAATGTTTGCGTATGACAAGACCTTTGACACTTAAGAAGTCGTCAGTTAATGTGACCTAATTGCATGGTTCAGTAATTTTGCATTATATCTCGGCATTCAATTGGTATATGGACATACTTTTTCACAGTATGTTTGCAAATGACAAGACCTTTTACCCATTAAGCTGTCCTAGGTCACTGTGACCTAATTGTATGCTTCAGTGATTTTGCCATATATCCAGGCACTCGGTTGTTATATGAACATACTTCGTTCACAATATGAATAAGACCTTTAAGCCTAAGGTCCAGCGAATGCTTGAACACGGAAACAAAACATGGTTGATCGCTATTCTTGCATTTTCGCATAAATTCACTTAAAATGTCTTAAAAATTACATTAACAACGTAAAACCTCACAGAAAACCACGGAGCTTCTTCAACGTCGACCATTTTGTTTCTACGGAACACAATGACGTCATGTCACATTGATCAATGGCGTTGACGGATTTCAGCCAAAATCCATGTTCAAACGGCAATTCTAACACACCTCGCCTATAAAGCCAATGGTAAAAAACGTGTTATTGTGCAGCAGTTTCACTGGGCGAATAAGCGTGACGTTTTTTTTTGCGGCATTTGTGACGTCAGCTATCCCACAAAGCAGCGTTAGACGGTGAAACGTCGTTTTAGCGCACAACAAACGTAAAAAGTGTGTGTTAATACCAGCATTACAGTCAAATATTTGGCGGGATATCTGCAATGCAATGGTGGAAAGCTGAACGATATCGACTGTTTCAGCAACATTTATTCCGTTTATTGTGTGTTAGAATCGAAATAGATCAGCTCAAGTGCGTGAATTGTTGAGTAATAATTCACTGTTTGTCGGTCAGTTGTAAGAAGATAAATCACTCGCGCTACGCGCTCGTGATTTGATCTTCTTTACCACCCTGTCCAACGTTGACGCCGGTGAAACGGCCCCAACACCGGTTACTACGGTGCTTTCGCTACAAAATTTGATGGAAGCGAATAAATTTCTTGTGTTGTTCAATGTTATATAAATGTTTGCGATGAAGTAAAACGCGTATCTAATGGAGAATTAACTTGACTTTTTATTTCTGCTTGAACAAAAAACTGCTTTTGTATATTTTTTCCAAACATTCGATTCAAGGTTGGTAAAAAAGGTTCGGCCAAGGCCTATTCGGCCGATTTCTACAGAAACTGTTCGTATTTTCCAAAATACGCACAAAATGTGAGCAAACGAGCATTTTGATATGACTTGTAGGCAAGATTGTGGGACGTTTGCGTCGTTCTCGATAGATTTTCCCCCGAAAAATGCACAGGAAGAATTTTATGGCAAAAAGTAAACACAACGCCGGTTACTACGGTACCAGAATTAATTGGATTATTGGATAGATGGGCATTCTAGCTTTACAAGATGCGGATTGTGTTACTAATTCGTGCCCAGCTTCTGCCTACATAACTCTTTTATGTAGTTTAGGGAACTATACGTTCATTGACATGGTTATCAACCCTAGAATGAGGAGATTCTAATGAAACAGTTCCGTATTGCTATGAGATAGAAGTGGTTCCAATAGGAAAACAGGGCTTGTCCATGACTCACCAAATGCACGTAATTATACTTTGAGGTACCTTGGTATTATAAGTTACACCAACCTTTCTGCAACCCTTATAAATTGAAGTACTTTCTTGCTTGTACTTACTTACTTACTGGATTAATGACTCTATGACTGACTCACGCATTCGGAAGTTTCGAGTCGAAACATTATCCAGTATGTTATAATAATAATAATAATAATAATAATAATAATAATAATAAAAATAATAATAATAATAATAATCTTTCATGTAGGTTTCGGGAACTTTACTTTTATTGGCATGGACATCACGTCTATAGTTTTTTTTGTTTTTTCTTTTTAATGAAACGGTTCCGTATAAGATAGATCGTGTCTCATTGTAGAAAAGGTTGCCGTAAGCCATATAAGACACTACTCATTTCTAAGTAAACTTCTTCGTATGTTTTCTTACTTCAGAACTGACTAATTAAGATTAAGATGTTTCTAACAACTCTTAACAAACTAAAATCCCTAAACAATAACAACATATCTTACTGTTCTGGAAAATAAACGTTCCTCTGATCAACCTGATTTTCTCCCATGAATTAGAGTTTTTAAAAGTATTTTAAAAAAATGCATAAGCCATATAGTAAAATAACTTCTTTGTCTGGCTTAATGACAATCAATGATTAAAACAGATCATTTAAGAGCAATGAACATATTAATGAGAAAGGGGTGGGTCATACCGCGGTTTAGGATTCTCAAGTGACCCTTTAGATTTGGCAACAAAGAGAATTACTGTAAATTTGTAACATTCAAGAGGGAAGTCAACACAAAGACTAGTATTATCCAAATGGCAAAGTATCGTATTGTTTCTTGCAGAATAAGACAATATAAGTGGAGAATGCGAAAGGAGTCATCATTGACCTTTAAATAAATCAAAGAAAAAAATTCACAAAGATCCGCATTCGTTTCAAACGCGAACCTTAGAGACTTTCATTGAAGACCGAGCTCCAAGTGAACTAAGAAGTCCAGTATCTGCTGAAAATATAATCTTCTCCCCATTGAAAAGCTCTTGTTTGGTTGGGATTTGAAATCCTTTTTTTGCTCCAACACAGCATACAATACAGCAACGCGAGTGATTTATCTGCATACATCTGACTGACAAATAGTGAATTGTTATTCAACAAATCACGAACTAGAGCTGAACTTTTTTTATTCTAACATGCAATAAACAAAACAAAATCATTTTAAACCTTCAGTTTCTCAATAATTTTTCGACCATTGCACTGATGAAATTCCGCCAAACTTTTGACGTTACCGCAAATGTCTACACATTTTCAATATTCAATACATGTAGTTAAAAATGTTTTCGATGGAAACTTATGTCATATTCAATAGAAACAAGTTCCCGGCGGGACTTTTTTCGATAGTACAGTAGGTCGCCATTGAAAAAATATTTGGCAGCCATTTTCCATTTCCATTTCAACTAAACGAACGACGAAACTAGGAAAAATACAGATGTCCTCGCACAATAAATACATAGGGCCTCGGGGAAATAAATGAATAAATAGGGCCTCGGGGAAGATTGGCTTAGCCAACCGTGTTACCCTCTCTAAATAAAGGAATTACTTACTTACTTTACTTACACAAAACTTCATTTCATGACAAATACCTCAAATTTTGGAAGAACGATGATTCAAAAGTGTTCGTTCTCCGAATTTCTAACTTTGTTCATGAAATTTCCGATCGCAACGACGCCAAAGAGTCACGTCGACGTCATCAATTTTACTGCAACGTCAAAGGTCTCGCGTACACTAAGGCGAAGCCCTGCGTGTGTTGCAATATGGTGATAAGTCGCTAAAACCGATACCATTTTACATGAAATGTGGCCAAATGAAATGTCTATCAGGAATGGAGATGCCAGGAATAAGCATTTACAAACCTTCCATTGTGTACTTTAGGATATATACATATAATGAAAAGGTTACTGAATGAAAATCGTAAACAATTTGGAACTCGTTCATATGACTGAGATTCACTCGCAAGCTCGTGCGTCCTCGCAATATGAACTCGTTCAGAATAGTTTTCGACATTCATTCAATAACCTATTATTATTATTATTATTATTATTATTATTATTATTATAACATATTGTGTAATGTTTTGACTCTAAACTTTCGAATGCTTGAGTCAATCATAATGTCAATGAGCGAGTAATTAAGTACAAGCAAGAATCTACTTCAATTTAAAAGGGTTGCAGAAAGGTTGGTGTAACTTATAATACCAAGGTACATACACCTCAAAGTATAATTACGTGCAATTGGTGAGTCACGGACAAGCCCGGTTTTCCTATTGCAACCACTTCTATCTCATAACAATACGGAACTTCTTCATTCTAGGGTTGATAACCATGCCAATGAACGAATAGTTCCCTAAACGACATAAAAGAGGTATAAAGGCAGAAGCTGGGCACGAATTAGTAACACAATCCGCATCTTGTAAAGCTAGAATGCCCATCTATCCAATAATCCAGGTAATTCTGGTACCGTAGTAACCGGCGTTGTGTTTACTTTTTGCCATAAAATTCTTCCTGTGTATTTTTTGGGGGAAAATCTATCGAGAACGATGCAAACGTCCCACAATCTTGCCTACAAGTCATATCAAAATGCTCGTTTGCTCACATGTTGTGCGTATTTTGGAAAATACGGACAGTTTCTGTAGAAATCGGCCGAATAGGCCTTGGCCGAACCTTGTTTACCAACTTTGAATCGAATGTTTGGAAAAATTATACAAAAACAGTTTTCCGTTCAAGCAGAAATGAAAAGTCAAGTTAATTCTCCATTAGATGCGCGTTTTACTTCATCGCAAACGCTTATATAACATTGAACAAAACAAGAAATTTATTCGCATCCATCAAATTTTGTAGCGAAAGCACCGTAGTAACCGGTGTTGGGTCCGTTTCACCGGCGTCAACGTTGGACAGGGTGTTTACAGTGAATTATTACTCAACAATTCACTGCTAGAGCTGTAGCTCGTTTCACGAAGCTCTCTTATGACATATCTTATCTTATGATCGAGACTACTCTTAGGAGTGACTTGTGATCTAACTTAACGGTAAGACTTGTCTTATGTTTGAGGTTGTGACTTGCTCATAAGATTTATCTCAGTTCAAGGTCAAACACAACAAACAGTTAGTTTCAAGTATGTTAAATAATAGAATTGATTTAGTATTGGTGATAGCTCAGTGTATTTATGCAAGTAATTCAATTAGTATTTTTGCCATAATATGAACCAAGCGATCCGAGATCGAATCCATTTTTCTCTCATTTTTCTTTTTTTCTTTCTATTTCAATATAAATACATGCACTTAGATCTACCAACTATTTCATTGTAATGCTATAGGCTATTTCGTCTGCAAATCGAAACCAAATCTCTTTAACACGACTGTTTGCCTTATACACTGTATGATAAACCTGATGCATCGGGCGGCCGATCTGTTTATCATTTGGGGAAATATAGTCAATTTGCCATATTGAACTTAGGTCTAGTTATACTAGCAATTATGTATACAGTTCATGATGTTTGCAGTTAAAATAAAAAATGGACCCATTGGGGCCCTGAGAAATAATAGATGGGCTGCTTGTACCGCTCCAAGTAAAGCTGATACGCTACTGACTTGCTATCTGATTAGGCTACTGGTAACATTACGAAAACATGCCCATGCAATATACAGGGATATACAGTAGAAAATCTGTGATATTTTTCTTTTTTTGCTCAAAACATAGATTGTGGGTACACGTTAGAACCGCCTCGGCGAGGCGGTTCTAACGAGTACCCACAATCTATGTTTTGGAGCAAAAATAAGAAAAATAGGTATACCCCTGCAAACCCCAGTTTTGCTATATAAAAGTGAGGTTCAAGGGGGTAAACATTACACGGACATGTTTTCCTGATGAACCGTTCAGGTTTGAGCCTGCCTAGAAACCGTGGTTAGGTAAAACCATCCATACACATAAGCCTTACTTTGGTACTTTATACTGAGCCAAACACAACGCATCACGATTATGGCATGTTTTCGCTTTTCAATGAAATGTAATATAGTCTACCATATATATGCTGGTCAGCAATTGCCTATGATTTAATAGGGTACAATTTGGCTTTCAGAGTATGGACCATTGAGCTCGAATGAGATTGGCCAAAGCGGTTATTTTGGTGGCATGCGACTCCTGAGAGATTCTTGAAGTCAGTCTTCCTTTTGGATCTTGAAAAATGATTAATTTCTTGAGACGCATAATACAGAATGTTACAACCGGATGTTGTTAGATGTGTCAATCGCACGGCAATCTAATCCAGTGGAAATAAAGTTTATTTGAATAACATAACAAATAAATCGTTGTTGCGTTATAAGTTTGACTGAGTATATTTGAAGCACGTTTTGGATGTCATTGCACCCTAATTTTGTATGAACGCCTCATGAATAAGAGGCAACGTCTCGGCTTGAACATAGCTGTTGAATGGGGCGTTAAGCATTAACTCAAACAAACAAACTAAAATGAAATGTTGGCCTTTATCAATACTGAACCAATGTATAAAAAATATGACTCGGTGGCTCAATGGTAAACTATGTTGTCTTCTGTCCAGGCGATCCGAGTTCGAATCCGGACTTGGTAATATTTTGTTGTGTTTTTCCTTCACATAAAAACGTCCGCCATTTTTAGTTTACTATAAAATAAGTTCAATCATAAGTTGTGTCCTATTGTTAGGACTAAAGTTAGGACATCTTAAGGATGAGACATATCTTATCCCAAAATTAGTCCTAAGTTCAAACTTAGGATAAAATTTGTCTTAAAACGCTTTGTGAAACGAGCCCCTGATCTATTTCTTAAGTGAATTTCATGATTTGAACATGGCATCACGAAAACATACCCCGCTTTTATATAGCAAAACTGGGGTATACAGGGGTAGGCCTTTTTTTCTTATTTTTGCTCCAAAACATAGATTGTGGGTGCTCGTTAGAATCGCCTCGGTGAGGCGGTTCTAACGTGTACCCACAATTTATGTTTTGAGCAAAAATAAGAAAAATATCAGAATTTTTCTATTGAAAATTTTAATTGTTGACAACTTTAAATGCATGGGCAAGTTTTTGTAATGGGTTTTTCTGCTTGTACAAGGCTTCGGTCTAATTTAAAACTGATTCAAACAACCATGCACTTAGATACATGATATTTTGTTCTACAACACAGATTGTGGGTACTTGTTAGAACAGCTTTCCGAGGCGGTTCTAATGTGTACCAACAATTAATGCTTTGAGCAAATCATTAAAAATATTATCTTTTTTTTCTGAAGAAATTTACAATTTTTATAGCTGTAAAAATGTATATTGGATTGGTATGAGCTCGAGGCAGATGTACTGATCTTTGATTTCAAGTACACATTGCAAGATGAAATCAATAAATAACAGAAATCTTCGAATTGCTCAAAGATATTTAACGTAATCCTATACGTATTTTTTCACACTTCCTTACTGAGTCAGTGATCCATGTCTTTAAGTTTATATTTCATCCGGGTCGCATGCCCGTGTAATAATTATACGTATACCCTCTTACATCCTACCTGTTTGTTTTTAACGATGTGTATTTTTGTTTTAAGTATATCTACATCATTTTAAAGAATGAACAATGAAACTATTGAATAAATTGTGTATATATACTGAAAAACAAAAATCTTGCACCACCCTATTTTTGGAATTTTTTATGACCAATGAACTATTCTTATTTCTAACATTATTTTTGTTTAATTCCAATATCAAAACTTTGACTTTGCAGCAACTTCAATAATGTGGATGATAATGCAAAAATTTTGGGGCAAAAAGTGTAAAATTGGATTTTTTGGAAAAAAAAAATGATTATCAATGAAAATTGATACATTATTGAAACATTATTGAAACATTATTGAAACATTGTTGAAACATTATTGAAACATTATTGAAACATTATTGAAACATTATTGAAACAAATTGAAACATTATTTTTGGTTAATTTCAATAACAAAACTTTAACTTTGCAGCAACTTCGATAATGTGAATGATAATGCAAAAATTTTGGGGCAAAAAGTGTAAAATTGGATTTTTTAGGAAAAAAATGATTATCAATGAAAATTTTTAATGATGTTTCATTGTACATGTGATCTGCATCATGGCAGTAACGGAAAAGCAATAAAACATATTGAATTTTAGGGAAATTAGAGGTTTTACAAAATTTTGAAAATTTGCATTTTCGGAAAACCCCATTTGACTGTTTTGAAAAGTTTCATAAACAGAAGTCATATCCGTTTGCTGTACTTCCGGTCAGAATGCAAGAATTTTTAATTTTGACTTTACAGTTACCATTTTCATATTCTTTTAATTTTTATGTGCCATTGTAATGAGTGAGGACAAAACATTTTGTCCAAAACAATAAATTGATAGGAACAAAGCAAATTGTTGCAGGAAAGCAGCTTAAAGATAATGCTTTATTTAGCGCGCTTTGCCTTTGTTTTAAAACTGTACCAAAATAAAGCACCATCTTTACGCTGCTGTGCTGGGACTGTATGTTTGGTCCCCCAAAAATGATTGTGTAGGGCAAGTTGTTCAATATCAAAACAGTACAATGGCACATAAAAAATCCAAAAATTACTAAATGATAGTTGTAAAATCAAAATTAAAAATTCCTGCATGCAAACCGGAAGTACAGCAAACGGATATGAATCCTGTTTATGAAATTTGTCAAAAGAGTCAAGTGGGGTATGTGCTTACCTGCCATAGCCTAAGAATACATTTTTGATTGTTTTCTTTGCTGTTTCAAGGAAATTTTCAAAACCACCGGTTAATTTTCCGAAAATGTGAATTTTAAAAATTTTGTAAAAACTCCAAATTCCCTAAAATTCATTATGTTTTATTGCTTTTCCGTTACTGCCATGATGCAGATCACATGTACAATGAAACATCATTAAAAATTTTCATTGATAATCATTTTTTTCCTAAAAAATCCAATTTTACACTTTTTGCCCCAAAATTTTTGCATTATCATTCACATTATCGAAGTTGCTGCAAAGTTAAAGTTTTGTTATTGAAATTAAGTTAATTAACCAAAAATAATGTTAGAAATAAAATTAGTTCTACTTGGTCATAAAAGATAACAAAAATAGGGTGGTGCAAGATTTTTGATTTTCAGTATATATGTCGTCCAATTAAAGTGCTGATTGAGTATTTAAAAATATGGATGTTTCAAATGCGAATACAGTATCTACTTTTTAGTTTTCAGTAATTACCCTTTTTCGCAGTGCTCTAAGCAAATGAACAGTAATCGTTGAAAGTTAATTATATATATATATATATATATATATATATATATATATATATATATATATATATATATATATATATATATATATGCGGCCGCGACGGCAATTGTTCATGGTGGACCGAAGTCGTCGATGGACAATTATCGTTGCTACAAAGCAACTAACCTCAATTAAAAGAAATAAGTTCAGTATAAAATGTGAAGTGGGTGTACACGTATGTTTGCAAATGTGGAATGCTTAACTTAATGACTAAACTTAGAATAGTTTTAAAAAATTTACTTACGTGAACTTGAATTGTTAGCTTGGTATGTGACTTCTAAAGCACAAACTCAATGCAAAAATGCCTGTTTGATAATGAACATATTTTACAATAACTTCCGTTTTTGTAAATTGAGTGGGTTCAATATAAAATAAGCGCATAATAAAAACATTGTGTGTGTGTGTTTTGTTTGTGTAATACAACTATTGAATTTCAAAATGGGGATTTTCGTATTCTTATGTATGTTAATTATACGGAAGTAAAACATTTATTTGAATCAAAAGAAACACGCATATGCTCAACAAATATTGTACGAATGTAATAAAAGGCAATATTCTACAGAGCGCATAATGCTAAATCGTCAATATCTGTTAGACAGTTTTCTGACATGCAGCTTCAGTTTGCGATTGCTGACATAGTGACTATATAAAATCTGGTCTGTATCGCCGTCCATGTCTATATACTGTGCCAAAATTCACTTTAATCTTGAATTTTATTTCATTGAATCATAATCTCAACTTACACTTTTAACCAACTCCTTGTTTTAATAAGGACTGAACATATTATCTCATTTTAACTTAATCATGTGTCTAACCCGCCAATTTTGAAAACAACTGTCTAATTATTTAATTCAAGGTGCTTTTAAATGTTTAGACTCACATGTTTTATGTCATAACCTGTACATAATGTTTAATTATTATTCAGTATCTTGTATGCTGTTTATGTTTTATATGTCAATAAGTGTCTCATAAGCCATTCGTGGCTGGGTGTCAAATATGTTAGTTTTAAAATTGTATGTATATTATGTTATTTGATACTTGACACTATAATAAACTAATTATCTCTCTCTCTCTCTCTCTCTCTCTCTCTCTGTTATTTATGAATAGACTTGGTCTCATTCTAATGCTCGGTCACACCTCTTTCATCTAATCGTAAGTTATGCAAATTATCTGATTATTGATATAGTAAATAACTACCCCGTGACCAAAAATAAACCGATTAATCACACGAGGATTAGTAAGCAGATGAAAGGGAGAGCTTTCAGCGAGCCCTTTCATCTGCTTACGGTCCGAGCGTGATAAATCGGTTTATTTTTGGTCATAGGGTAGTTATTCCTTTATAATGCCACGAAAACCTAAACATTTCGCGAAAAAACTCACCCGATGTGAGTAGATTTGCTTTCCGCCATTTTGTT
Organism: Rugalucina vietnamica; assembly: GCA_964017185.1. NCBI lineage: Eukaryota > Metazoa > Mollusca > Bivalvia > Lucinida > Lucinidae > Rugalucina > Rugalucina vietnamica. The sequence continues at coordinate 19,544,133 of OZ024885.1, forward strand.
TATTTAGTCAACAGCTCGGCAATCACTCCACAGAACGACTCCCCAAAATTCGCTACCATAGCAGTACATTTTGTTGATGAATTAATTTTTTCTTGTCCATTGTTTCATTTAGGCAACGTTGCATAACAATGGCGGAGACTGACGTCAGAAAACGTGGCTAAATTTGACGTCACTGGCGCGCTCCTTTTTGCTGCTTTAAACGAAATTGCAACGCGGTCTTTATTTGGTCAGTAGAGATGACCTTTATTCGGTCAGTAGCTAAATAAAGCTTCTACTTATGAACCCACCTTTATTAGGCCGATATGTAGGGCTGTTGCATTATAAATAATGACAATAAGTACGATAAAATCGTTTAAAATTGAAAAGTAGAATAATAAAGACCAACGTCATCTATTGCACTGCCAGAAAAAGGTACATAGACAAAATCAAAGCCTCACTGAAGGACTAACATACTGATAGCATTACGAAAACATGCCCATGCAATATAATGAAATTTTTAAAGTTGTAAAAGATGTAAATTTTTGGTAGATATTTTTGCGATTATTCTTATTTTTGCGCAAAACAAAGATTGTGGGTACACGTTAGAACCGCCTCGCCGAGGTGGTTCTATTGGGCGAGGCGGTTCTATTGAGTACCTACCATCTACGTATGTTTTTGAGATAAGGAAAAAAGGTAGACGCTGCATACCTCAGTTTTGCTGTATATAAAAGTGGAGTTTGAGGGGTTACACATTTCACAGAAATGTTTTCCAGATGGAATCTTGGGAAGATGCTGCACAGGATCGATTGAATTAATGGTGTCTCTTCAAACAACAAAGGAGCAGTGCATTATGAAGAAAAGAGAAAACGTGAAGCAGAAAACGCGAAGAGGACGGTTTTTATAGTGGGAATTTCTTTCTGATTGTCCCATTTCCTGATCATTGCCTACTGGTACCTTTTTTCTGTATGAATATGCAATCTTTATGTATCTATGCTCATATGCTTTGAGTTTATTCGGATTTTCACTTTATACTTCAAATTTACGAAAACTTTGTCCAGCTAGCCCTAAGTTTGCCATTGAACCATTTTGCTTTCGTAACAAGATTGTAAACCTGTCAACCTGTTTAAATGTCTTTTTTTGCTTTTGATTTTTTCGGTTTCAAGGGCATCATATAGGGATTTTTTTCCTAAAACTTTTCATATACATGTATATGTAGATATGTAATATACTAGGTCAGCTTTGTACGTTGTTTAACTGCATGATTTAATTTTTTATTCATTACGAAAACTTGCCCATGCAATATACATAGATTTTTTAAGATTGAAAAATTGAAAAATTTCAGCTGAAATGTTTTGATATTTTTCTTATTTTTGCTCAAAACATAGATTGTGGGTACTCGTTAGAACCGCCTCGACCGAGTACCCACAATCTATGTTTTGGAGCAAATATAAGAAAAATAAGTTTACCCCTACATACCCCAGTTTTACTATAATTATAAAAGTTGGGTCATTGCACGGATATGTTTTCCTGATGGTACGTATAATTCAATTATTTTCACTTAGCTATATCTGTGTCTTTCTTGTAAGTTTTCAGTCATCGTCCAATTAAATTCAAATGCAATAATTAGCGTTCTTTAGCAAAAACTACTTAGCATTAAAATTAAGTTTCTATCGATTTTTTATCAAACTACTAATACTGATATGTTTGTGTGACATAATTAACTGTGAGTTTGTGACAATTTAACAGCTGTTTTACATGTTATTTTTATACTTTTATTTGTCGGAAAATAGCCCATGTAGCTAATGCTGTTTGTTGCATGGAAACCGATTCTGAATAAAATTCTTTTACCTTGTAAAGGACCGGAGAAGCTCACAATTTCATTTTATAATACCATCTAAACAGTAAAGGACTGGAGAAGCTTAAAATATCATTTTATAATACCATCTAAACAGTTAATGACCGGAGAAGCTCACAATTTCATTTTATCATACCATCTAAACAGTTAAGGACTGGAGAAGCTCAAACTCTAATTTTATAATACCATCTAAACAGTAAATGACAAGAGAAGCTCTAAATCACATTTTATAATACCATCTAAACAGTAAAGGACTAGAGCAGCTTAAAATATTAATTTATACTACCATCTAAACAGCTAAAAACTGGGGAAGCTCACAATTTAATTTTATAATACCAACTAAACAGTAAAGGCTTGGAGAAGCTCAAACTCTCATTTTATAATACAATCTAAACAGTAAATGACAAGAGAAGCTCAGAATCTCATGTTAAAATCTTACTTTATAATACCATCTTAACAGTAAAGGACTTGAGAAGATCAAACTCTCATTTGAAAAAAAAAAAAAAAAAAAAAAAAAAAAAAAAAAAAAAAAAAAAAAAACTCAACAGTAAAGGGGACAAGTGAGCTCAAAAACTCCTTGTGTAATAAAATCTAAACAATAAAGGACTGGGGAAGCTCAAAATTTCATTTTATTATACCATCTAAACAGTAAAGAACAAGAGAAGCTGAGAATCTCATTTAATGATACCATCTAAACAGTGAAGTGTTGGAGAAGCTCAACATCTCATTTTAGAATAACATCAAAACAGTAAAGGACTAAAGAAGCTTAAAGCTCGTTTTAATATACAATCGAAACAGTAAAGGACTGTAGAAGCTCAAACTCTCGTTTTATAATAAATGACAAGAGAAGCTCAAAATCTCATTTTATCATACCATCTAAACAGTTAAGGACTTGAAAGGCTCAAACTCTCATTTTATTATACCAACTAAACAGTTAAGGACTATCATGCGAATAACGTAAAAAGTATTAATTTATGCGGCTTTGAATTTTTTTTTATACATTTTTGAATTCTGTAATTTATACTTATAGATCTCAGCGGGATTGAGGATATATAATGATAGCACAAAAATGTCATATATATTTTGCTATAGCTATCATGTTTATATTTCAATAACTTTGACTATGCTATACATTTATACTTTGCATAATGACCTAAGCAAATCCGATTGTATAATGCATATTGACTGCATTTGTCTACGTAGACCTATATTTATAATTTAGTTAAAGGGGCACCTGGGCTATAAAATGCCGAATTAAATGTCTTATCTCACTGATGTTGACCAACCTGTCGCGTTGTCACACATTGCATTTTACGGTGCACGACGTCATATTCTTGTTTATTTATATCCCTGAAGAAGCCAAGATGGCGAAACGTTGGATTTAATAAATCTGGACAGTTATTCGTGTTGGTGTTGTGTATTAATGAACTGTTTATAAATATATCAAAATGGCAAAACTGTTAAAACAAAATTTATGAATTTTGACTCCACAAGACACAAAATGCTATACACTGAAAAAAAGTTATAAGAGGCCACTTTTCAAACTCACTTTTATTTTATAAGTCATGTGCAAAATTGAATGATTTTTTGCCTAAAGACGTGTCTTTCAAGTGAGTAAAGTTACAAAGTGTTCAGAAATAATTTTCTTTCACTAAACGCGTTTTTCGTGTAAAAGTGCAAAATTCAATGTTTTTGAATAAAAATTGGTGATAGCGCAAACTTTATTGAATTAAGGAACGGGTCTCATCAAAGGGGCCATTCCAGGTTGGAAAAACATCAAACATTCGAATTTTCTCAACTTATACATTTTTTACGCCTTTTTTCTTTTAAAAAATCGCTATTTTCGAGATTTTTTGAAAAATCAACAATGTACCTCTTTAACATGTTAATCCTTATAAATTCACTTTTTGCGGCCTGGAAATGAGAAATATACCTCGAAAGAGCTGTATTATACGATTTTCGAGGACAAACAGGTCACGACTGCCGCACACTTCCGGTTTCAATTCCAAATTTTAACGACCAAAATAACAAAATCTGTGGACGATTTTTAAAATGTTCATAATCTATCAGAGTAAAGTATTAAACATAAATAATCGCTGAAAATTTCAATGCCGTGCTGCTGCTAATAATACAGCCAGAGAAGAACAAAGTTTGTATGCAAATTGCATACAAAAAGCTGAATTCCTGTTATTCATGTTGCTGTCTTCTTGCATTTACAAAACTGAAACGAAAATTCTTATTGCAGCAACACATATAACATGATATTATCATACATTGTAGCAGTCAATAACACTTTCAAATAAATTAAAATATAAAGCAAAACGTCGTAATATGACATTTAATTTGATGTTAATAAAGTGTGACTTTGAATTGAGGGTAACTGAGGGTACCTTTACTCATGCTTGTCCATGTGAAAAGTATAACACAGATTGGAATGCAGAAACTCACAGAGCCACTATTAGACATTGGTTTATTCATATGACCATGAATTGTAATTGATCGTATTTTACTTTCTGAACTAGAAGGAAAAAAATATAGTGCATAACGTCACAATTATAGGATAGCCATGTCTCTGGCGTGGTCGTCGTCGTCGTTGTTGTTGTTGTCGTCGTATTCCACTATGTTATAACTTCTCAATTGAAACCACTGGGCCAATCAAAACCAATTTTCATGTAGAGCATTCTTCCGTACGGGGAACGAAAGTTTGTATAAATGCTCCAGGTCACATGACCAAGATGGCCAAAAGGGCTATAAGATAATTATTTAAAAAAATCCCTTTCTAGGTGGACCGACTTCATGGTAGCATATGGGACAACAGTCCATCATAAATTGTAAAATAATGACCTTGGGATGACCAAGATCTATTTTATGGAAAGGTTAAAAATTGGTCACATATGCTTTTTAATGGAAAAAGTATAAACACTGATATTTTCCAAAAACAATTTGTAGCTTGTGACGTGAAATTTGGTAGATACAGACGTCTTAATCAAATGATAAAATATGTGAATATTCAAGGTCAAGGTCATTTCTTGACTTTGGCCAAATGCCGTTGACTTGTTATAATCAAAACTTAATTTTATTAGAAAACACTTGTTAAAATCTATGTCTGTTGAAGCAGTGAACCGATTTCAGTAAGACTTTGGTATGTTGCCCTTCGTTTCTCACTAGTAAAATAAAGGGGTCAATGTACCGAAATCATATATCCTAGCTCATAAATATCCGTAATAACATTGACGAATACGAGATATGTAGCAATACAGGCCAAGACCCTATATACTTCTAGATTATTAGGTTGTTTAAGTATGTTGTTGAGTTCTTAATGACTTACTAGGCAAATTTTACCTCAAAACTGTCCGTTGCAAGTAGAACAAGTCAATCAGGTTGAAGAGTCTAGTAGTGGCCGCGCTCTAGTTTCACGGATTTTTTTTGTCGAAGACATCTCAGATCATTTTTGACCTGCATCCGGGTCTTTTCCATATGGAAGATGAAAAAGGCAACAAACTGCATCTCTTTAAAAAGTTCTTAAAGATAATGTTTTTTACTATACAAGTCATCATTGATCCTTATTGTTATTCATTTTAATCGCTTTTTGTGTGACGAAAGCTTTTGCAAAGAAAAAATAAAATAAAAAATCTGTGGATTTTGAAATTTTATGATCCATGCAGGCCGTCGTAGATAAGATGCGTTCGGATTTTCTCCATTGAATATAGGCGTGTTCGGATCAAAGGCTCTGCTTCACAGAACGAGTTGTTTCCGCCAGTAAGGGCTCACCGCACAATAACGATATTTTTACTACATTTTTTTGCATCAGATTGATATCCAGGAATTTTGGGGTAGGTATATATGCATTAAAACTGTCAACGTTAAAACGAATAGGTACAGTTTGTTTTTTCACTGAGCGCTTAGCTGTCAGGCTAAGGTAGTGATGTCATTTCAACAACAGAGCAAACTAGTCTTGTGTCCGTCAAAGATGGATTTCTGTCCCACATCTATAAATCTTGTGCTTAGGTATCACTACTACATCACTGAGCTTCTATGCACTGTCAACAATTTATATTTTAGAGTAAAAAGGTACAAGTAGGCAAAGATCAGGAAAAGGCGCAATCAGAAAAAGATTCCCACTCCAAAAACCGAGGTGGGAAAAAACCAAACTAACAATCAGGTACTTATACCATGAAACATATCGTAAGCCGAATGAGCAGCTATTTTCCCAATAGGTGGCCACTCAGTTACCTTAACTTAACTAAAAATATGAAAACATACATAAGGCGCCAACAGCACAAAAAAATTTTTAAACACCATGACATAAAACAAAAAGAACCACCACAGAAGTATCGACTTAGAACGAAATAAAATGTACACCATGCATCCTGTACCCTATTGCAGAACAGATATTAATCTTTGACAATTATCTTTTTAAAGATGTTTCTTGTCTTCATAATGAGCTGCTGCCTCTTTGTTTTTAGACGCCGCCCATTTAATCGATCCTGTGCAGAGTGTGCCCAAGATTCTACTAGTGTGTTGATTCAGTGAGGCTTTGATGGTGTCTTTGTAGCGTTTCTTTTTTTACCGCCGTAGGAGCGTGTCGATCCCCACATGTACTTAATTTTATGTGGAAAATTTTCTTTAGATGTCGCTTATCAGGCATTCGTACATCTCAGCTGTCACATAGTATAATATTTGTTCACCATACAAAAGTATTTGCTTTGATTCAAATACATGTTTTTACACCCTAAAAACTAAATACAAAGGATGTAAAAATCCCAATTTTAAAATATTAGAAGTCTTTGATCTAAATTCAATAGCTATATGACAAAATCCCCTTGTTTTATAATTGCGCAGAATTCATGTAAACGTCACTCTGTTTACATAAACGAAAGTTAAAACAAAATATCTTCATATATAAAATAGGCGTTTTGCCTTGAGAAATTGTGCTTGAGAATTATAATACCAATCCAGCAATTCAAATTCATGTAAGTACATTTTAAAACCATGCTACGTTTTTCATAATGTTTCGTTGTTCGCATTCCACGTTTGGAAACATGCATTCACTTCACATGATACTAAACTTAGGGCGTTTAATCGGGGTTAGTTGTTTTTCAGATTTAGCAAAGAAATGTAGACGTTCGCCTTTGAATAATGCATATTTCTAATACGCACAACCACCATTCAAAATGAACAAAATAGTCAGCAGTTTCATTAGCCAGTCTTAAATGATGTATCGAAATAAAACAAACTGCATCCTTTAAAATACAACATAGCCGGGACAAACCGTGATACCAACGGGTGTCGACCGTGATAAACCGAGGTACCCGGCGTAAACTGTGGGCAACAGGGACGACACAGACAATTTCCGCCACAAACCGCGGTATTCCCGGGCGGTACTCCACCATAGTCAATAGATTGGCTGGCCATGTTGCTCAGAACTGGTTACAGATATGGTCACGGTGAACCCTGGTTTCACCAGATGGCGTCCTTGTTCAACCCGATGGCGTCCGGGTCACCCTGTTGCTATCAGTTTCAAAGCCTGGAAACCGGGGCATAACTGTGGCCTGACCGGCATACGTGGTAACACCGGGTAACACCGGGTAACACCGACAACCGTGGTAACACCGGGTTTTACCACGTGATAGAACCAGGTAAAAGACCTGGGCTACGCCGGGGTAACACCGTTAGTGTGAGAACACAATCAGTTGTTGTAATAATATTGGTTTGACTTCACCGCCATGCGCGGATCCAGAGGGGGGACCGGGGTCCGGACCCCCCCCCTGGAATTTGAAAATTTTACCTAAAAAAAGGTAATTTCGGGATTTTTTGGGGGTTGGACCCCCCTCGTGTGTGACCAAAAATTACCATTTTCGTTGGACCCCCTCTCATCAAAATTTCTGGATCCGCGCATGACCGCGGAAGCAGCCGGTACAGTGAAAACGGGGCTTAAGATATGCTTTAGCGTATAGGATAACTTGTTTAGAGGAAGAGGGCTGTTCCAATCATGCATTATACCGATTGTGAAATTCTGTTTTCAACTTAGTCCATCCGAAAGTACAGATTACATGTACTGCTATGAGTTGTTGTTTTTTATATTGTAAAGATCATCAGTAATTAAAACACTTAGAGAGGAAAAACAACGATATGCATGGGAGTAATTGACTTCAGAGATACAAGTTAATATCACTGAAAACATTTTTCTTCTGTTTCGAGTCAAATAGCTTGTAATCTACGCAGCATCTGGCCATTGCTATGAAAGGTCATCTAGAAAATCTTTTTTTTTTCTGGAGGGGGGGGGAGGGGGGGTTGGGGCTTGAAATAAATACATTCAGACATTTATCCAAAATAAAAAAGTAACTTTCTCTAGTGTTATCGCCAAAACGATGGCATTAGGTTAAAACGGACCCCTTGTAAAATCACTAATCTGCATGGTAATACCCTTGGCTATGAATGTTTATTTATTCAACGCTCGTGACATCGGTAAAACCTTGAAACCAACAACATGCGAATCGAAACTGCATCGTTTTAGAATAGTGCAGCATAATTTTAGACTTTACGTATCAAACTGAGCGTCATTGATCGACTGAATCTGGAAATATTTTACGGAATGTCTTCGATTTCTTCATGTGTCGACATCAGCCAGAATTAATTGCTAGATAAGCCTATGTCAAGGCGTCTAATTCAAGATACGTGTACACAAGTTCTCGCCAGATCTCGCGAGAATGCCTTAGTTCCAGGGTTGCGAGTAAAAACGTAACATTTTCCTTTTACAGGATGAGGCCAGTTTTTCAGTATCTGGTATTCTATACATTGATTGCTCTGGTTATATCGCTAAGCGAAGACTCTATGACAACAGATGCTAAGCTCGTGAGTAGTGTAGACCATGAGACAATCATTTACAAAGACTGCGCTGACCAATGTCATTCTTCGGGTCAACAAATGGAATGTATTGATTGTATACCAAGGAATGTTAGTTCGACGGTAAATAAAATTGTAATTTCACAGTTTAATGGAAGTCGTTTCGTTTCCAACATGTTTTGTGGTGTTTTCTGGCCACAAGTGGTTAAGATAACGATACTTAATAATGATAATACCGATTTATTTTATATAAAAAACTTCACATTCAGTTGCTTGTCCAAAATTATAAACTTGAAACTAGGACTTCAACAACTTACGAATTTCAGTCATAATGCATTATACGGATTGGACAGCGTTCAGACACTAGACCTAACAGACTGCATTCGACTTGAAATACCTGGATTAACACCTGCTTTATCATCATCAGCAAATGTACCTAGGCTACAGACACTTGTTCTGAGCAATGTAGGCACTGCGTTTGATGGTATCCAGCTGTCTCAGGATTTTGTTGATATTCTTGCTCATAGAAATATATCTAGTATTGATATAAGCGCCAGCACGGTTGGATTTACAAACTCGCAAGTAAGCATCAAACAGTTATGTAAGTCCTTAAAGAGAATAAATCTGGCCTACTCTATTCTGACATATTTAAAGTTAGATAACCCTCCGCCGTGCGATTCCTTACAAACGATGGATATGAGCGGTGCTATATTTCCAAATTCACCCATCTACACAACCAATATATCTGTGCCACCCGGTTGCTGTCCACCATTTCACCGTGATGGGATCGACGTGTTCAGAAGTGTTTCCAAAGTTTACCTTAACAAGTTGATTTCTACAGAACATTACATCTATATTGAAAACGCAACTTTGAACATTCAGGTAAATAATAATTCCATACATGAGCTACATGTTACCGGATATAACATACCGGTACTTGAAGTGAAATTAATTTTGGAACCCAACCACGTGACAAACTTTGATATATCTAACAATAGAATAGAACGTGTTAGTCCTGACTTATTGGCAGACATGGAGCATTTAAAAACTATCGATTTGTCGAACAATAAATTATATGCTTCTAAAACGTTTGACGATACGTTTTCAAATGTTTTTCGAAATAATCTGAAACTGGAAAACGTGAAGCTATCACATAATGGACTAAAATATTTGCCAAAATACGTGTTTGATTTAAACGCAGAATTGAAGACTATTGTGCTGTCAAACAATGAACTCACTCAAATAACGTTTAAAATTTCACACCTTCATAAGCTCGAGATACTTGATTTAAGAGGAAATGCTATAGAATATCTTAACGAGTATTCTAGACAACAAATAGACATGATGTACAAACACAAACACGATAAACCGAACACGAATGATGACAAGGTGTTTACTGTGGATCTAAGAGATAACACATTTTCTTGCAAGTGTCATGCTATAGAGTTTATCGAATGGTTTGTATATTCAGCAGTGTTTGAAAGTTCAAGAGATTTGTATTATTGTGAGATTGGTAGTGCGCAAATACCAATGAATAAGGCTGCTATAGAGGCCGCAAAATATGACTGTGACAGGCCAAAACGGGAAACAAGAAGACTGCTACTTATTGTACTCCTACCCTGTGGATCAACTGTGATTTTAGTTGCCCTGGCAGTCGTTGCATTCAAGCGATACAAAAGACACAAACTATATCGAAGATTAAGGGAACACGTTGAGCAGATTCGTGAAGACCAATTTGAGTACAGATTTCCAGCTTTTCTGTCATATGCCAGTGATGACAGCGAATTTGTGGAACCAAATATTCTAAGACCACTCAAAGTAAGTTACAAGCTCGTCCGTTGTGCTTCTACTTGTTCTTGTATTGGTGTCGATTTGTGAGTTGTTGCGCGTTCCTATATTTAGTTAAGCTCAGGTAACTGTGTTGTCGCATTATGGAAGCCCGCCTTTGGGGCCTAGGAGAAATAGATGGGCTGCTTGTGCCTCCAGGCAAAGCTTCTAATCAACTGACCGACCATCTGATTACTGGTTAGCCGCTCATGTCTGAGCCTGCACAGGAAATGTGGTTCAGTCAAACCATTCATAAATATAAGCCGTATTGGCTTTGTTGGGTGGTTATATTTATGAAGCACATTTTGAATGTCATGAACAATGGGGGCAACGTCCCGACATGACCATTGCTGTTAACTTGGACGTTAAGCATCAAATCAAACAAACAAGCACAACCTTATGGAAAAAGCCGCCCACACAGCAAGCGGTATCTTCTCTTTGTATCCATGCAAAGTTGCCTTTTTGACCTGGGGTTTTGAGTGATAAATTCTGTTTGCATCAGATTCTAATCATTACTTACAACTATGATGTTTCAAAGTTAAAATGAATCTTTTAAATTTCTCATGAAAAGTTAAGTTTATATACATATGTATAAACGCGCGTAAAACTTGGTTTAAACAATATTTATTTGTCCATTAATACATATATATGTTACAAGCATATTATATTGATCATTTGGATTGGAAAGCAAGCTGTAATAGCTTATATTCTTTGACCACTCGAAAAAGTTTACTTCGGTTATTGTGCTAATTAACTTATCCTTCAATTCAGGCTCAACTGATGCATCTGACGGGCTGTGACAGGGACCTGGTTGCCATTGGAGACCGGTATTTCCGGCTAGGTCGTAGTATCTTTGCCGAGATCATCCGCATGCTCGAGGATTGCGCTGTGTTTGTGGTAGTTCTATCTAAGCATTATTGCTACAGCGATTACTGTAAACACGAGATCGAACAGGCTCGACTGATGAGAAAACCTATTGTTATCATAATGAAAGAAGTCGTAAATGAAGAGGACATGAACGGTGTCATTAAAGAGACATTCAAACATTTCACACGAGCCACGTTCAGGTTTGAGGAAGAAAGCTTGATACTTGATCAAGATTGGGATTATATTTGTCAAAGTATCATTCAGTTGTTGTAATCTCAATATTTTGGTTTTGTAATTCGTATGCTAGAGGCTTCAGAAAATGTTAGTACAATGCCATTTTACCAATGTATCACATAGTTATTTATATCTTTATTGCTTGGTTTGTTATTATGAATTGAATGAGACTGGGTCTTGACGTTCCATCGATAAGGTCAATATAAATCTCACTATATAAGCCGCCTCGTGGGAAAACGAACAATGTGGTTTCCGACCAGGTTCGACACAAACCGACCTGTACAAGCACAGAAAAGAGCTAGAAGCTTGAAATTTTGGAGTTACGTAGAAGAGGAACTGTACTATTCGAGTAGCGAAAACAAAGGCGCTGATCAGCTTCGCGGTTACCGCGAAGCTGATCTGCGTCTTTGTTTTCGCCTATGCAGATTGTTGGTTTTCCCATGAGGCGGCTCAATTATAATACCATATAATCGGTTAAAGTTTAGAGATGGCCCAAAATCGAACCAGCAATATTTGCGAGATGTTTGTCCATTTACATCGCAGAGGCTTCTATGATATGAATAATGCCAAAAGTATTGAAGTATTTGGCTTATAAAATGCAGCAAATTTAATTATACCTTGCTGCTATTGTGTTTTTCTTTTTTGGGGTGGGGGTGGGGGTGATTTCGGCAATTAGGCAGTTTGACTACATGTCTCAGTCAGCAGGATTTAGAATATATAACAATGTTGGTAAAAAAATCATTTAGCTATTACATTTTAACTAGCATGAATGTATTTCAATATTATTTTAATGATGATATACAAGTTTTGCCTAGGCCTTTACTTAAATTTATATGCATTTAATGATTGCAATTGTTCTTAGTATATCTATCATTCAGTTAATGATGTTTCCATTTAAGAATTAATGTAACGTTAAGGTTACCTTGAATTATCGCGGATAAGTAAATAAAAAGCAAATAATTAAATGCTATAAATAAAAAAATGAGTAAATTAATAAATCAATAAGTAAATACATAAATGCTATAAGAGAATTAATAAATAAATTAAATAAATAAATAAATAAATAAATAAATCAATAAATAAATAAATATCTTATCAACTGCACGGTCAAAATTGATCATATAGGCTTTTCAATAGGAATGTAAATATTGGAATTTCAGAAGGTTTTGTAGCATGTGGCCTTAATGTTTTTGAATCAGTGTACTGAGCTTTAGAAGTAAACAGAGTATCTTTGCCAAAATGACCATGGCAAAATGTCATTTTCAAAGACCAAATCTAAGGTGAGCTTTCTCAGGACCGTTGGTCTAACCGAGGGCCACACAAAGCACATGCTAGATTATGGGTAACTGGACTAGGCCCGAAACGAGCATAAACATGTAAGCGATTTCACGAATGAAAATGTAACAAAGTTTCAGAATACAGTATAAATAATTATATGAATTCTGTAGTTTCTGTTCAATTTATTAGCTCACCGGAGCCGTGGGCTCACAGGTAAGCTTATACGATAGGCAGGCATCCGACGTCCGTCCGTCGTCGTCCGTACGTGGTACATCATTTTCAAATATCTTCTTCTCTGAAACTGCTTAGCCAATCAAAGCCAAATTTTACATAAAGCATATATAGGAAGAGGGAACCAATATATATATAAATAATCCGTTTCACATTACCAATATGGCCGTCATGCTCATATATGGTAAAAACCTTTAAAAATCTTCTTCTCCAGAACCGGTAAATCGATTTCAACGAAACTTGGCATGAAGCATCAATGACTAAAGTACTTCAATGTATATATAAATCATGACCCTGTGATGACCTTAACCTATTTTACGGCAAGGTCAACATAGGTCGACATTGCATTTGAATGGTGAAAACTTTTAAAATGTCATTTAAAGTGAAATTTATCTTGAAGGAAATGGGCAGTAGGACTGAATATTAATGATTCTCAAACATCATCTCCTTTGAAAGGTACAAGTAGGCAAAGATCAGGAAAAGGCGCAATCAGAAAAAGATTCCCATTCAAAATCCGAGGTGGGAAAAAACCAAACTAACAATCAGGCACTTATACCATGAAACATATCGTAAGCCGAATGAGCAGCTATTTTCCCAATATGTGGTCACTCAGTTACCTTAACTTAACTAAAACTATGCAAACACACATAAGGCGCCAACAGCACAAAACATTTTTAAACACCAAGACATAAAACAAAAAAAAACACCACAGAAGTATCGCCTTGGAACGATCAGTAACACAAAGTTACTGGCGGGCTTAAAACGCTTGGCCTATCAGAGCTAAATGTTATGTGAAACATCTATAGGAAGGGGTAACCAATATGTATATAGATTATCCAGGTCACATGACCAAGATGGCCAGCATGTCCATTTATCGTTAAAAACGTTAAAAAATGGACAGAGTATTGAGTATTGAAAATAAAAAGAAAATTGCCCACGGGTTTCATCTGCCCCTGCACTGATGCAGCAGATCTCAGGTGAGCGTTTACAGGACCATTGGTCCTCTGGTACATTAATATAGCGATTAAACATGATTTTATCTTTCATTTACATTCACAGTATCCCTCGGTTTTCAACACTCATCTCGAAACCCAACGTATGTTAATGAATGGAATGCCATTTTTGATTCACTAATGTCCTGACCGTCACTCCCTGGATAATTAATTATATAAGAAGTAAAATGCTTTGACCGTGCCGCTTAGCCTATGACATGAATATGCATTTGTTGATCGGACTGCTCAAAGATATGTTTTTAATAATGTAACCCTATGACGGTAAACATATATGCTACCACGTGCTTGACATGGCACTGGAAAAGTGTGTAAAACCGTGTTTACAAAACTTCATCACGTGAGTTCAAGCGGCACGGTGAAAATATTTACATATAGTACTAAAGCTTCCGGACGATCCTAGTAGACTTTCGTCACAGATTTACCGTTAAAATATGAATAACACGCCTGTTTCTACTGGTCAAATACATTCATTTCATTCATATTTATAACGGTAAACCTATGACGTAAGCTTACACAAATCGTCAGGGAGCTATACAGGCCTACTGCAATATTCTGTCGCAATAATTCTTCGTTTATTTACAGTTTTACCTATAGATATGTATATAATTCCCGGACGATCGTAGTAGACTAACGTCAGACATTTACCGTTATTCATATACACCCTGTATACCGTTGATGCAACTGAATATGTTACGGCACAGATTGATGCAACATTTCACGAGGGTAGGGAAAAACGGAGAACGGTAAGTTGACGATTATTTCAATTTAACAGGCATAAATACGAGGGTGTCTGGAACGTGAGTTGTAGGGAGAACAAAGTACGGATGCTTTCAGTTTTTGCCATAAGAAGTTTGTTAGAAAACCTTACTTTGTGAAAGAAATTATACATTTTATTGGAGGAATATGCCCCCAGAGACACGAAAATTGATTACGTTTGCTAATTGCTCGAATCCTTCATCATCGTTTTTCAATGTCAAAGTTTCGATATATACCGGAATCATTCCTTGTTTCATACCACCAAACGACAATCCCGAACTCAAACCGGCTTTTGTACAATACGGTGTTTACACACCTATATTGGAACGTTTGGGAAACAACGTACGCCAATGTGTTCATTGCCTGGATGCAAGCTACGTCTAAGATGTGTTGTTAAAGAATGAGGCTACGTACGGCGGATCTTTGGGCCGAAAATGGTAGAATGGAAATAATGTTCAATTTTAGACATTTTCTGCCGTGAATTGACAGATTCAATATCAATTTGGATAAACATATAATTTTTATATATCGCTTAACATATTTGTTGTACTTATCTACACGCGTTGCAGAATTATTAATATACTTAAGGAATAAAGAAACGCAACAAACACTTTGGGTCACTGTAGTCAGGATGTGTGATGCAAGTCTGTGGTGAAACTGGTCTTACTACATGATCGCAATATCTTTACGTCAAATTACAGCAGTTAAAGCCTTTATGTCGGTTACGTTTGCTTGATGGCGTGCGCATATGAATATAAATATGAATGATAACCTCACTGGCCCACAGTCTGGCACTCTGGAAACATGATCAATATAAGTCAAATTTGAACCAAAACCAATTTTATTGTTTCCAAATCTGCTAAAAGTGATTGCAGAGGTGATCATTGACCGTGGGTAGCATTTGTTGTGATTTGGGACGTTTAACGCCACCTACGTCAATGCCAAAACAAATGTTAGGTATACCATTACTACAGTAATTGTGGCGTCATTGTTGCTTGAAAAGCATGCCGTGTCGTCTTTTGGTTCGATGAATACCGTATAAACACAAAACGTCCACATCGAAAATTGTAAATGACGTTAATTGCTTATCATTCATTATTGTGCACTTTTGCAGTTTTGACGCAACATGGCATGACACCCAAGTATGCAATCACGCCAGTCTCGATGGCATATTTTCTAGTCGATGTCATATTACCAAGCATGTACAGTATTTGGAATATTCACCTTCGCCCCGACGCTTGCGTAACAATTTGCTTTTTTCCATGGTTTTTGACGTTTTGACGTTAATTTTAGCAACAAAATGACGTTTTCTCATTTCATCACATGCCACATACAGTCTGCAAGACATTTCTAAAAACGATGTTAAAAGCATACGTTACAGTTGAACTTTTATGTGTTGCGTATTTTAATTACTTAAGTATGATGAAGAGTACGGAACCTTACACATTGTACCTATCCACCCTAATGCAGCGAGTACCTTACATTTGACGGAAGGATGAATTTCCACAAATATTGCACAAATCGGGCATATAAAGTTTGAAAAAAATAAAATATATAAGTTAGATCCTTTGGAAGCAATGAAAACATTGAAAGGTATGTAATATAATATGGGTCGCGTCGTGAGAAAACCGGATTTTTGCCTATGCGAAAACAAAGGCGCAGATCAGCTTCGCAGTGACTGCGAAGCTGATCAGCGCCTTTGTTTTCGCTACTCGGATATCACATGTTTTCTACTTCCTACATCTGAAATTTCAAGCTTCTAGCCATCTTCTGTGCTTGTACAGCTCGGTTAGTGTCAGACCTGGTTGGAAACCCCGAAGGCCGGTTTTCTCGCGTCCAGGCTAAATTATGACATGTGACGCCGGTAAAGATATTGCGATCATGTAGTAAGACCAGTTTCACCACAGACTTGCATCACACATCCTGACTACAGTGACCCAAAGTGTTTGTTGCGTTTCTTTATTCCTTAAGTATATTGATAATTCTGCAACGCGTGTAGATAAGTACAACAAATATGTTAAGCGATATATATATGTTTATCCAAATTGATATTGAATCTGTCAATTCACGGCAGAAAATGTCTAAAATTGAACATTATTTCCATTCTGCGATTTGTCCGCCGTAAGAAATATCATTTTCGGCCCAAAGATCCGCCGTACGTAGCCTCATTCTTTAACAACACATCTTAGACGTAGCTTGCATCCAGGCAATGAACACCTTGACGTACGTTGTTTCCCAAACGTTCCAATCAAGGTGTGTAAACACCGTATTGTGCAAAACTCGGCTTGAGGTCAAGATTGTCGTTTGGTGGTATGAAACAAGGAATGATTCCGGTATATACCGAAACTTTGACATTGACAAACGATGATGAAGAATTCGAGCAATTAGCAAACGTAATCAATTTTCGTGTCTCTGGTGGCATATTGTTCCAATAAAATGCATATTTTCTGTCACAAGGTAAGGATTTTTAACGAACTACTTATGGCAAAAAATGAAGGCATCCTTACTGTGGTTTCCCTAAAACTCACGACTCGACATCGACACTTTAATTGAAATAATCGTCAACTTACCGTTTTACATTCCTCACTAACCTCGTGAAATGTTGCATCAATCTGTGCCGTAACATATTCAGTTGCATCAACGGTATACAGGGTGATATAAAAGAAATGAATGTATTTGATCAATAGGAACAGGGATGCTTTCATATTTAAAACGGGAAATCTGTGACAAAAGTCAGGGATTTTTATATATATAGTGTGATTTTACGCAGTGAGCCGTAAATGTACTTTTAAAGTTAAGTCCATTCCTTACATAGCATGTAAAGTAAATAATCTTCCCGGTAAGAACTTGATAATATATTACAATAACTGTCTTCCATTAAAAGTCTTTATGGCCGTGATTGTAAGGCTCCTGTTTAGAAACCCGAATATTACGGGTTCGAATCTCGGCGTTGCAACTTTTTTTATACTTTATTTACAAATCATATTTATATTTTATAAATTATACAACTCATAACAAGACCTGATAATTTCACGCGGCCAGGCAAAACCTTCACTTTAGAATTAGACACAATGGACCTGGGGTTAGTAACTCGAAGGCAACGTAAGTTCCACAACTTAAGACAAACTTAAAATGATCTTAAAAATGACAACCTTAAAATCAACGTCCTTGCTATTCCAGTGACTCTAAGTTAGCGTAACTTTTTTGAATGTAAGGTGCAACTCCATAAGATAAGACGACGCTAAGGTGGATTTGAGTTGACCGTAAAGTTACGGTGCTGTTACGTTTTCACCGTAACTTAAGGTCATTTTAAGTTATTCACCATAATCCCTAAGATATACTTAAGTTGATCGTAAGTTGATCTTAAGCTTAAGATGGCTTTGAGTTACCAACCCCTGACTAGCGAAGGCATGCCGTCAATAACAGCAGCCGACTGGGAAAACTGCGTGCGTCAGGTATTGAACGGCGGCAAAGCTACATTGCCGTCGACGTGGTACATGAGCCAGTTGTCCTTTGCCAAGGAAAGACCCGACTCTTGACAGCATTGTTGGGGCATTTTTGTTCAGGACAGGTATATTTAAAAGAATTTAAAATTAAATAGAATTTACTAAATTTGAAATATGGTGTTCAGAGGTCTCATCCAAAGGCCTGCAGCTTAAAAAATGCACACTACCTCGTACTTATTTTGTTTTCAAATGTCTTGTGTTGTATTTTGGAATCTAAATCTAAGGGTTAGAAAAAAGTTTGAATACTTTTTCATTGGCAGCGAACATCCTTAAGAACAGAAAAAGACTAGAAGCTTGAATTATTGTATATCGTACAAATAGTGGAGGAATTGTACTAGCTCTGTAGCGAAAACAAATGCGCTGCACAGCTTATCTGCGCCTTCTTTTACATAGGCATACATCTGTTTTTTTTTCCATATGACAAAGCTCACCATGAATGTTATAAAAAAGCACAAGTAGGCACAGATCAGGAAAAGGCGCAATCAGAAAAAGATTCCCACTCCAAAAACCGAGGTTGGAAAAAAACAAAACAAACTAACAATCAGGTATTTCAATGTCTTTCAGTCTTTCATCGCACCGCACTTGCACTAAGAACTCCAGAGAAAGTAATGTCGACAAAGTTGTAGTCAAGTAAATCATCAATAGGACAGCAATAACCTACAACACCTTCATGTTCTATATGGATTTGTACCGAATCACCACTGTTTTGTCTATTGTTTTTCCTTGTTGGGTCGGAAGACACGGTCAAAATACTGGCTCCATTCTTTCTGAGTGGCAGGATACGTGGTCACTCAAGGAATACTGTTTGATAGTTACCCAGCGGGCACATGACGTCATAATGACGTCAGATCGACGTCGATGCGACGTCATGACGTCGCATCGACGTCGATCTGACGTCATTATGACGCCATGTGCCTGCTGGGTAATGAGACGATATACACTCCGGACTATTCGCATGTGAATTTACCCGTTTTAATGCTATATTGACGGCCATTGCTGATAATTACATTGGTTAATACGAGGATGTCCTGTGTCAAATCTTCAGGATCTTTAAGTGTGAAAACAGGAGTCCCACCTGAAATAAAGGCGCATCTTTTTTGTATATGGAATAAAATGTGTATACAAGTATTTTGATATAGTAAATTTTCCGTTTTTAGATGGTGACGTTCCTCGTCGTTCTTCTTATGGTGTATGTATTTCGCAACTTTTTAGGTTTGCTGGAGTCTGCAATCATGTTACGGACTTCAACGTGCGAAGTAGATATTCAACAGCCAAACTTCTCCAGCAGGACTATCGGTATCATCATCTTCGAAAAACATTTTAAACATTTCATCACAGACTCTATGAATTGATTTAATAAAATGTTGGATTATTTTATGGTGACTTGGTTTACAAGTTTAAGAAACTTATAGGAACGAAGGATTTTTTTCTTTTTAGTTCAGAAAAATCACATATATTGTTATAGTTGCAAACATATAGGATATAACTAAAATAGTAAGCGAAGTGCTGCATGCTTAGTTTCTAAACCAATCACGGTTGATAACTATGCTGTCTCTTAAAGTTATTTAATTTGCACGCCAGTGGGTCGGCCATCAGACTTTATGATGACCCCGATTTAAAGCTATTTATTTTAGTTGGTTTGGGCCGGATCTTTTTTGGCTGTTACTTGGCCCACCGGGGCTCAACTTATGTTTTTCTTTTGCTCTGGATTTTCAGTGATGTTTGGCTTTCAGGGCTCTTCGTGGCTAGGCAGCTTGTGATTGTATCTGTGAGCCCTCGTTGATCATTCATAATGGTGGTTATCATGATTTATTCATTTATATTTTTCTACATTTTATGATTCGTTGCATAGTTAGAGATTCACCACGAGAGACTATGAACCACTTCAGAGGCAGTGAATGAGGTAAGGTACCTGTAAAATTAGTTTAAGCCCCCCACCCTTAGTAATTCCAAGGCGGTACTTCTGTTGTGGTTACGGACTTCAACGTGCGAAGTAGATATTTAACAGCCAAACTTCTCCAGCAGGACTATCGGTATCATCATCATCTTCGAAAAACATTTTATACATTTCACCACAGACTCTATGAATTGATTTAAAAAATGTTGGATTATTTTATGGTGACTTGGTTTACAAGTTTAAGAAACTTATAGGAACGAAGGATTTTTTTCTTTTTAGTTCAGACAAATCACATATATTGTTATCGTTGCAAACATATAGGATATAACTAAAATAGTATGCGAAGTGTTGCATGCTTTGTTTCTAAACCAATCACGGTTGATAACTATGCTGTCTCTTAAAGTTATTTAATTGCACGCCAGTGGGTCGGCCATCAGACTTAATGATGACCCCGATTTAAAGCTATTTATTTTAGTTGGTTTGGGCCGGAGCTTTTTTGCTGTTACTTGGCCCACCAGGGCTCAACTTATGTTTTTCTTTTGCTCTGGATTTTCAGTGATGTTTGGCTTCCAGGGCTCCTCGTGGCCAGGCAGCTTGTGATTGTATCTGTGAGTCCTCGTTGATCATTCATAATGGTGGTTATCATGATTTATTTATTTATATTTTTCTACTTTTTATGATTCGTTGCATAGTTAGAGATTCACCACGAGAGACTATGGACCACTTCAGAGGCAGTGAATGAGGTAAGGTACCTGTAAAATTAGTTTAAGCCCCCCCCCCCCCCCAGTAATTCCAAGGCGATACTTCTGTTGTGGTTCTAATTGTTTAATGTTTTTGCGTTGGGTTTTTGTGCTTGTTGCCCTTTATGTATATCTTCATGATTTAGTTAAGTTTGGGTGAGTGAGAGTCCGTGTTTTGAGAAACAGCTGCTCACTAAGCTAACGATATGTTTTCTTATTATAAGTACTGATTGTTTATTTAGTTTTTCCTACCTCGGTTTTTGAAGTGAATATCTAAATTACCTGGACTGTCAGAAGCCGTAACAACGCCATATACTGATAGCCAATACATTGCATATGATGACAGAAATTGTATTTTCACTACATCAGGAAAACATGTCCATGCAATGAATACCCCTTTATACCCCAGTTTTATATAGTAAAACTGGGGTTTGCAGGGGTATACCTATTTTTCTTATGTTTGCTCCAAAACATAGATTGTGGGTACTCGTTAGAACCGCCTCGACGAGGCGGTTCCAACGTGTATCCACAATCTATGTTTTGAGCAAAAATAAGAAAAATATCAAAATTTTTCAGCTGAAGATTTTCAATTTTTAAAACTAAAAAAAAATCTGTTTATTGCATGGGCAAGTTTTCGTAATGATCTGAAAACAAAATATGTTGTGTCACTGACGTATTCACAAGCAATCAATGCCCAAAATCACAACCCTCCTTTAAAGTTTAGAAATACCTAAGCCAGAAGACGAATTTCAGCATTCAAAAAGATGCATTTAAAACATACAGGTTCTGTTTATACTGAAATTATACTTATCTTAATAGGGTTATTGTGTAAAAGGTATTTGTTTATTTCCATTAAAACGGTTAGAATTGACTAACGGTAGAATATCGAGTCAAAAGGAGTAAGTCCAGAAAAGGCGTGATAAGTTTTTATCAAAAACACTGTTTTGTCAGTGAATTTTATACGTGGGTTGGTCATTAAATAATGCAGTGTTCATTATATAATTTTGTGTTTTTCAAAACAACATATCAAATATTGAACTTTATTTCTTGAAACAAAATTCAATTCGCATTTTGCGAGACAGTTCAGCAGCTAGTCACATGCTCGACTTAGGCCACAAGCTACTTGGCTCAGTCCTTAATCCTGTTGCCATGGTAACAGGAAAGCCAAATAAAACAAAAATAAAAAATCACTTAATTTTTCACAAGGAACTTAAAATTGTTTTGTACATTGTTCAAGATACTTTAATCTGATCGACATTGTTTAAATGACAACCAATAGGCAAAGGGCCAAGTAAAAAAGAGCCCTATTTCAGATTTTTTTTTCAATCCGCTTGGTAGAAGATTTTCATTGGTATTGTGGGTTAGGATAGCCCATTAGAGACACTTAAAGCAGATCTGAAAGTGGTGCAGATTTTTTTTGTATGCTTATTAATGCACCCATACCAAATTCGATTATTTGACTCTGATAGATGGGGGTGTACTTACAAAATCATTCATAACTCAGCTGCTACTGATCCTAGACCACTAGAGCATATATCAAATTGCAGCTTATTTTCATATTTATGAATATTACATTTAAATACATTAAACATTACAGAAACCTCTTTTAACAGTTAATTGCTACAAAATGTCCAAGCCATTGTTGTGTGTTACATTGCTTTTCCATAATTTATACCATTTGCCAAATTGTATCATATCATTAACGTACACAACAATTATCTGATTTGCATATTCGTAAAGATGAATAAAATATATTGGCAAAATACATGGAAAATTGATGGTGGTGGTACATTGTATATAGCTATGCACACTGTTTCTTGTCGAAGAGTCCTTCATATTACATCAAGAAAATGGTTATGCAATTTTCGATTGTCCTGTAGGCTGATATTGAACAAATCTGATTTCATAAATATTAATGCAAACTTTTGAAATTGGAGTAATAATAGAATTTTGAGGTGAGAGACTTTGAAAATGATCATAGGATAAACAGCAAAATGTGCCATAAATGATAGCAAATGAATGCTAAGACAATTTATCATACGGGTCAGCTAAGATCAGATGACAATTTTAAATTTACTAAGTGTTATGCGGTTGGGTAATGAAAACGTCAACACTAATATACTTAAGTTGACTTGCAGGATGTCAAGATCAATTAATTCTAACTGGCCTAAAAAAATCATGTTGATTGGACAAGCCATTTTTTCACAGTATAATTTTATATAGCCAAAAATACCCCCAAAACAGGTGTTATACTGTCTCACTTGAAAATTGCTTCTGTTTATGGGTACGAGGGATTGAAACTGACACTTTATGCGCATATAAAATATTTTGTGGCTAGTAAACGATCATATCCCGTTTATTCTGCCGTTTATTTGAATGGGCTACGACTATTTGTTTTTGAGTTATGCCATGATTACTAAAGCTGATGACGTGTGCCAAACTGAGATATTTTAAAGTGAGAACGGAGTGACATGCCTGATAAGTCAGACTGTTACATCCAATTCTACTTTCAATGGGTTATAAACAATATTTGGACATACCTAATCTGTAAAAATAACCAGTAGTGTGGCTTACTTTTATCGCTGGATATAAATTTATATCCCAAAGTACTGAGGACAATGTAACGAAAAAGTGTCCTGTCCGTAACCCATACATTACATCTATGACGTCTTATACTTCTGGAAGTTCAAAACCACATTGGGGGATGGAGTCTTCAGAACTGATAATTGTCATGAGAGAAATATTATACCAACGCCAATGACAATGTAGAATTTTGGAATTTTTATTTCGGTCAAAAATGTCCTGTCCGTAGAGAAAAAATCAACAACAAAAAGTGTAAAATTTCTTAAACGAATAAACCCAGAGCCATCAAATTTCACATGAAGCATACTTTTATCAGGACAAAACTTTTATTAGAATATAGGGAGGAATGGATTAAAACTCTTGTTACCATGGCAACGGATAGGTCCCATAGGGTTATAATGGCGAAAACAAAGTTTTCTAATTTTCTAGCTAGCTATTAATCTTATTCTGTCCAAACTTATTTGTAACCAGGGTATACACATCAGCTTTAATTATATTATGTTTCGGCCAAATCCGATTCCTAAATAAAAAGTTAGCTCCCCTTTCTTAAATTTTCATGATTTTTGAAGATGAAATAATGTTTTGGATATAACGGAATTCTGTGGCATAGAATGATAAAAAGGTATATATTTTCCGAAACTGTATGACCAACAGATTTTGGAAAAAGTGGAACAAAGCCAAGGGAACAACTTTGACAAAAAACCTCCGAAAACAGGTGAGACAAAAATTTGCCTCTGATCGTAGCTGAGACGATAGCCCTATTGTCTGAAATAAAAGTCACCTGACATTTCGTTTCATTTATATTAATGAAAGTGACTATACTTTACTAAACTGTTGAAAAGTGTGGGATATACATATCAAATTACCTGTGTCTTGAATGCTCATAGCCCTAGAGTGATTATACTTTTAAATCAAATAATTGCAAGGACGGCAATCATGTGCTTAGATATACAAATCATATGACCATATGTTTTATGCATAATAACAAAAACTTCAGAGAATGGAGAAAACCTGCAATAACAAATAAAAGGGCTATACCTACTTATCACCTACTCCTTTGTCACCAGTAGCTACTAAGTAAAAATGGTATCAACATGATAACTAGAACAATTCTCTTCTATCATGTAGCTTGATATACAAATCATACTTGTTTTAGTTTCATGAATATGGAGAAAGGCTTCAGAAAATGCAGAAACTTATGAATTAAACTTCAGGAGATTTACTAACAAATCACAAATCTTGTCTGCCAACTCATATGCTAATTGTATATCTTATGTGAATAATACAATGCCATGTCCATTTTATGTTGTAGTTTTCAGTATTCTGGGACTTTAAATAATCAAGATTGACGTGATTTGCATGTTTAGTTCCTTGATCGTTCAGCATATTTCCTAAAATTTTCTCAAGTTTTTATTACTACTCGTCAACTTTAGACTTATATTAATATAATAAATTGGAGTACAATGCAATAAAGCATTGTCTTGGTAGTTATAAGATACAATTTGCTGCAGTTTAGGGCTATTTGCTACTGAGATACAGTTGTTTTGAAACTATATCCTAAAATCTCACAGTTTTTTTCTGTCAAAAGTTCTCATTAATATTCACAAAAATAAAATTCAGATGATTTATCTATTAGACACATAGCTTAAACATAATAATAATAATAATAATAATAATAATAATAATAATAATAATAATAATAATATTTATAATAATCTTAATTTAAAGTCGCTTCATATTTCAACAACCAACATAAGCTCTGTAGAGCTTTTTATTGCGACTATTTAAACACAACGAACACAATATACACTGAGCTGTTGAATGGGTCTTGCTCAAGGCCACAACAGACCATGACCTGGACGGGGATCGAATTTGGGGACCCATCGGTCCAAAGTCATTTGCGCTACCGGCTGCGTCCTAGCAAGCATATTATGATACCACTTCCCGCAATTAAGTACAATTTACAGGCAAAATGCAAATAATTCTGTAGGTAGACCGCATATTATTGCACAATTTTGGAATTGAAATTAGAAGGTTTCATTAATATTCATGAAATTCAGACTCCAATAATTTATAAACCACAATTCTACAGAACAATGTCTAAGCAATCATGATACCAACTCTCAGGTTATTTGTCACTAAGATTCAGTTCATATTCTAGGCATACGGGTCGTAATTTGGTTGTCATTTCCCTCAACATCTATAATTTTCATTAATATTATGAAAATAAATTCAAATAAATTTTATAAGAGACTACATGGTGCTAAACAGCATTTCATTGAAATTAATTTCATACTATTTTCAGCACTCTATGGACATTTTTAGCCAATGCGAAAGTGATTTTATGGGTGAATCCCCGTATTTTTGTACAATTTGCAATAATATTGGAAGGCTTGATTATTATTCATGGGATTAGAAATCCAACCATTTATACCCTTAGGCTTTAATGCACTGACTTAGCAATCAACTTATTCCAAATCCAGTTTTCTTTAGCAATTGCTGCTAAGATAAGGTCATTTTCTAGGAATAACACTCTTATTTTAAATCATTTTCCTATAATGTCTACAATGTTCATTAATATTTATGAAAATTGTTATCAAATAAATAGTTAGTATGTATTTGACTACAAAGCAATATTGCATTGCATTACATTGGTGTCTTATTTGATACTAGTTTAGCATTCTGGAAGCTAAAATCCCAGATACAAGTGACTTTGTAGGTATCAAGCCTTACATTTTCAATGTTTTTGTCTCAATACCAACGTTTGCATTGTAAATATTTATAAATGCATGCATATACACATGCGGCAATTAACACGGTGATTCATGATAGGAAGAAAATATGTCAAATTGCATCACAACGATTTTCCACAGTGGTTCAGATATGTTTTTATTTACTTGTTTTGTGATTATTCTGACATTAGTTTTCATTAATATGCATGCATATGCACATTCTATTAATTGTATAAATTTGTCTTCATCAATTTCCTAAGGAAAAGCTCTAAAAAAGACCAAATGCATCAGTCTAAGGTAAGAAGCAACCGAGATATGACCAATTCTGTTGTTAAATTCCAATTTTGGTGAATAACATAGTGAGTTCCCATGGAAACAATGCAATTTACGTAATCTGGATTGAGTTTATTTAATGCACAAATTTTAATTGCAATTTAGTGGTCTCAAGATACAAATTCACATCAATTTGAAGAAGTATTGGGTGTTGGGGATGCACAGTAAGCCTTCTTGTCCCCAATAATTAAACATCACTGTATCTTCAGTGGGTGGGGTAACAAAATGGCGTCTGAAAAAAACCTGCACCGCTTGTTTCTTGCATCCACCCTAATTCAACTTCTATATAGATATACTTTTGCCTGGTACAAAAGACATTTTTTTACCAGATGGGTTGAAAAGAATTTTACTCCAGCTGACCAGCCCTCAGACTACAATGAATGTTGAAACATTGACTAGAATTTATCGGTTGAAGGGTGGAAAATGGGGGGGTGGGGTAGAGATACAATGCCTCATACAGTTTGACCTTTAATTTGTTAAATTGTCCATTTCTATGCCTATTGTTTCCACAAATGATGCTTTGTACAGTATTTGCTACAAAATGCAATTTTCAGATAACATAATACGTTGCCTAGGGAACAAAATCAATGAAAAATGTGTAAATCCGAAACTCCATTTGTTCTTGCATTCAATTTGCTAAGCAACAGGTCATACATGCGGCGTTCCTTGAACGTTCCAGTTACATTGACACTTATGGCTCAGGCGACATTACGCGAATTTGTCAATGGATAGCTATTTAAAACACCATCAAAGAAATACAAAAGCTTAATGTTTATTTATTTGACTTTTGTGGTTTCGCGACAACGACACGTTCGCTGCCATTCTGTGGCTGCTTACCAATATAGAGTGTATGATCCAATTAAGTTGACATGAATTTCCTGCATGAAGATTGAATCAGACTTTCAGAAAATAAGAATATTACAAATGTAACCTCTGTAAGATAAATATACACAAAAATACGCTACATATTGCAGTACTTTTTATGTCCAACGTAGTTTGAATATGTCTTCATTGATTCCCAGAATGTTTTCCTCCAAGAGTGTAAAACGAAAATTCTGCAATTAACCTTAATGGAAATTGGAAAACAAACTATTTTTCAGGTGTCCCCCCCACCCGGGACCAAGAAAATCATTTGGCACACAGTTGTAGTTTTAAAAGAGACCTTAATACTCGAAACCACTGTATGGTCCTTCCCCTTCTCAATAATGTGTTCACTGCTCTTAAAGGATCTCAGTTTTATTTTTTATTACAGACATCATAAGAAAATGTCATGCTTAGTCCCGGAGGCTGTAAAAAAGCTAAAGAATGACTCATATTGCTAGCCTGTCTGCATCACATCAACTTCAATAATTTTGTGTAAGACTGTAGCTTGTTTATATTCATATTTTACTTGGCTAAACATGATCTAGTGTTAATGTCTGCCGCCTACTTTTCAACCAGACACACTTCTGGTGAAATTTGATGATCATCACTCGTTATCTGGAGGATATAAATGACATGTTTTTATGCAAAAATGGTAATTTGACAAAGACTAGGACACATTATTTTTGAAGCTGAATTTGGTACTTTTTGTAAATTGAACAGAAAATAAGATAATAATTGCATCAGAAAACCACTATAAAAATTATGTAAAATGTTGTATTTTTTGGTGTGAGTATAATGTCTGGGACCCAGCAGGCACATGACGTCAGCATGACGTCAGATCGACGTCGATGCGACGTCATGACGTCGTATCGACGTTGATATGACGTCATGTTGACTGATATGACGTCATGTTGACGTCATGTGCCCGCTGGGGATGTTCAATAGCCAATCCACATGGCAAATCTCAGTAAATAATAAAACTACACATTACGAAAACATGCCCATGCAAAATACAGTGATTTTTAAAGTAGTAAAAAATGAAATTTTGCAGTACAAAAGTTTTGATATTTTTTCTTATTTTTGCACATAACAGATTGTGGGTACACGCCGAGGCGGTTCTAACGAGTACCCACAATCTATGTTTTGGAGCAAAAATAAGAAAAATAGGTGAACCCCTGCAAACTCCAGTTTTTCTATATAAAAGTGGGGTTTAAGGGGATATAGATATACATTTCACGGACATGTTCTTCTGATTAGATTTATGACGCAAAACGTTGAGGGAAGGTACATGTATCATGACGTTGTGAGAGTAAGCCAGGATTGCCTCCTGAGCCCAATGATTAATCATTTTATTCAATATATGCTTTTTCATAGCTCATCTATGTGTAAAATTTAAAGAAAAGCTATACATTGGCACATTAATAAGAATCCTTTATAAGAGTTAAAATAATCTAGAACCATGTATCATTTACCGAGTCAACTAACAGTACGGTATGTTATTCAGATTTTTTTTTCAAAATTCTCTCTCTAACAAGCAGCATAATTTATATTCAAACACATGGGTGTTTGTTAGTGCAAAACTATTTTATCACTCCGTTGATCATAAAAGGATAATTGCACATTGAAATGCATACACCTGCTTGCATTAGGTATAGAAAAATAGACCATAAATACTGATTGCAGTTAAACATGCAATCATTTGTGACTTTACAAATATTCTAAAATTGGATGTTTAAATAGCATGTAAAGGTTTATCGGGGTACTTTCAGACATGTTAAATGTATTTGATATAAAAATACGAAACAAAGCATGACACTATTTATTTAGACTAAATTTATTTAGACAAGGACATATTTAAGCCCCGCGCTTGCAGCAAATACATGTACATCAGGCAGTAGTATTAAGAAATAAGTAGATAGAAAATAAATTTAAAATGTAATGAAAACTTGATATATGGTATAATTTATTGTAAAATAGATTCTTAATGACGTATCTGCTGTTGCGCGCTGTTACATGATGGTGATTTGATGAGAAGACGTTTCAATTATATAATCAATTTTGCTTTTATCTGTGTCATAATTATACAGTTATTTATTACTCTTCATTTATAAATGTATTGGCAGTTTTCAAAAGGCTCTTGTAGTAACAGCTGAGATTTCCTTTGTGTAAATGTAGTGCAGTTAATAACATTCCAAGCGCAAACTTGAGAACAAAAAGTAGGACAGGACACAAATATCATGTCACTGTGACATTTCAATCCTTCATTCAGTGAATAAAAAACATAAATTGGCAATGGCGATTCGATGCGCTGGTCTCTTAATGATGTATTTTCTCGGAATACAACACACAATGAACCAAGGTAATATGAGCCGCCGCAGAAGAAAACAAACATACCGAATATGCAAAAACAGCGGCGCAGATCCGCTGTGCAGTAACTTTCCGCAATTTCAAGCATCTAGCCTTCTTTTGTGATTGTACATGCTGGTTTGTGTCGGGCATGAGCAGATCCCGAAATTGCTCTTTTTCTCATGCGGCTGCTAATATGATAATCAAACGCAACATGTATACTTTCTGTCGGTGTTTTCGTAGAATATCATTTTCAGTTCTCCCCTTCCTTTTCAGATGTTGCCTTGTGTAAGCCTAATCCGTGTCCAAATAACGGGTTATGTATCGGCCAAGCGGGCATCGGACAGTTCAGTTGCGTTTGTGAGTATTGTCTTGATTTATCATCGGTTTTTAATTCTGTAATTCAGCGTCTTATAAAAGTCTCCGACTTCAGCTGGAAAAGTGTTTTGTTTGTCATGTTAGGGTTTTCTTAAACGCAAAAGAAATACAACAATTTTCATTGTCCTTTTCTTCTTCATTGCCCATGTTATTTTTGAAAGTATATTTTATGTAAAAAAAAAAAAACAATGGTAAATGAATTGCAACAAACAGGATTTGATTGCATGTTTCCATTCTGACGTTAATGTGACGTTTGTATTTTTAACAATTTGCGTCTAAAATATGGATGTTTATTTCGATTTGAAACCAAACAACATCAGTCGATAGCCTGGTGTCCGTACAAGCAGAAAACAACAAAAAATGTTTCCAAAAACTTTTAGTTGGTGTGTTTCTTTGTTGACGTTAGCTTATGTTTTCAAACAGCCACTACATACTCACTATGCTCGGCCAAGACGCGATCATTTTGCCATTTGTGAAATGTACCGAGGGCTACATTATGGCATTAAAAGAATTCGATAATTGATATTCGTTTGCCTATAAACAGTCAAATTGAATTACGCCCAAACTTAAACACGTTATACATGTACACCCGTAATTAACGTCGAACAGGCCATACCATTTCCATTTTTGCGTTTGTTGTCCTTGTTGCTTATGAAAACAAACCAGTAATTATTTGAAAATTCATTTTCGCACACAATGTAAGGTACTGTACCAAAGTGACTTTTAAAAAACGGGTAACCTAGAAGTTTTTTTTACGTTTTCTCTGTAACCATAAGCTGCCGCGTTCTGATTTTCATGTTGTATGCAAGGCATACTAGACTTGTCAATCGTAATATTACCAAAAGAACTTTTCGAGTCAATAACGAGACATTTGCATTTTATAAGTGTTGCGAAACTTTTGTGTTAAAGTATATATATTTTTCTTTTCAAATAAAAATAACAAAACAAGCGGTTTCAATTCGTTTTTATTTTTCTCATGAAATATGCAAATTTCTCCTGCCATATTTAAGATCTATACAAACGCCGCCCGTTCCAAATAACGACAACTCGTGTTGTTTAAGCTTATGACGGTTGTGTTTTTATTGATATCGAGGCGCCTTAATGACACTGTTAGCGATATTGGTTATTTAGCATGCATCCTATTTTTGAATAATAATACAGGGTCATGCATGCATGCGTTACTAAAGTACATCGATGCATTTCTATTACAAGCTGATGCCAACGTTATCATATTATGTTATAACATTAACTTTCTAACAATATGTAATGATAACGAAATCTTAACCAATCAAATTTCTTTCTGGTTTTACATTTCAGTCAGTATTGGTCAGTTCTTAGATCACGATTTTACTTTAACCCCGATGGCGTTAGCATCGTTGAGTAAAACAGGTGAGTGTAACACATAATTTTAACACTGATCCATATTCACAATAATTTAATCAATTCAGCGATTCCGAAATGATCATTTTGACTTGCATATGAAACACACACACACACACACACACACACACACACACACACACACACGCACGCACGCACGCACGCACGCACGCACGCACGCACACAGAAAGAGAAGTAGAGAGAGAGAGAGAGAGAGAGAGAGAGAGAGAGATCGTATATATACTGAACAAAAAAAGAAACGCAATAATAGGCCACCAAGGATTTTCGAGTTTAGGAGTAAAATGTTGATAATTTCAGGTTTGTTGCTGTATGATTCCCATTTATTGGATATTAGGGTATATCATGCAAAAACTGATTTTCATTTCGAAAAAAATTGAATGAGACTTTTGTGTCGTCTTAAATAATGCAAAACGGTAAAGATTTGCTCTGCGCGTGTGCACACTTTTGAACCTCCAGATTATAAAGAAACAATGTCAACTGCTCCCTAATTAAAATTCGTGAAAAAGAAATAAAGTTCCACGACACATGAGCTCGTAATTAAAACCATCAAATCCGTATATGTTTAATTGAAAGGGGGATAATTTCAATTTTATTCATTTTATTTCTTTAACGTGTGAGTTATCTGCTGAGTGGTATATTGTGATTTTGAATGGGGGTTTATAGCGGATTTAAATCGTTACATTATTTAAACGCTTGCGCATGCGCACTGTGTGGTTTACTACTTTCAGCATGCCCATGGTCGGCATCGAATAACTCCGTAAATACTCATCAAAATGAAAATCGGTTTCGTGCATTCGGAAGCCATTCGTGCATTCCAGAAGAAGAAAATGCAATGATTTTTGATTGTATCAAAGTTTGCTCAAAATTTAGTGGAATATAATTGTTGCGTTTCATTTTTTGTTCAGTATATGTCGTTTGTGTTTTATGCAGGACAAGCCGAATGCAACAGAGAGGCAATGAAACGGTGTAAAGAAACATGCAAGCAACAAGAGAAACAAGACCTGAAACTTATGAAGTGTAACATAATATTCCCTGATGATTATCCTAGGGGGTTAGTCTCTTGCACTTGCACGACCAAACAAGGTAAACTATAACGATGTATTTTCTTTACTGTATTTTATTTAACAATAAATCGCTTTGATAATGCAAAAATAGTAATTTGGAAGTATACAAAGTTGTAAACATATCTGACGATAAACTTTTCGTTTTGGGTTTGATCTGTAGTGATGTCTCGATCAAACTTATACCAGTCATATAGCGGAATCAAATTCAGCTCAGTACTATGGGAAGCTTAAAGTGTCTGGCGCAAGGGCACAACACGGCAAAGGTGGCTATGACTCTTAGCACAACTCGGTCCGCAGTCTAGCACTGTACCACAAAGCGTGAAAATGAGGCTATAATTACGTCGTATATTTAATGTTTGTTCAATAAGATAAAACAATACATTGAGCATGAGACCAGGCCATCGCAAAGTACACGTGGGCTTCACTTCTTTCAGTTGGATCATTATGTAGGATGGTAACACAGCCAAACACTTCAGGAGGCGATGAATACTACAAAAGTATTGAAACGTCTCTCGAGGAATGCCAGGAAGAATGTTTTAATGACAACAGTTGCTTTGCTGTAGATTATAAATCTTACACTGAAGGAGAGAACTGCTTTTTACACACAGAAGATCAGTACCGTGTAACAATGTCTAAGGATATGAAATCTTCCAGAAAAGAATGCAAAAATGACATAATTCAAAATTAGCTGTAATCAATGGCTTGGCTCAACAGAAAAAATGAATGAATGACATAATCATCACGATAGCATGCCCGTGTAATGTATACCCTCTATTCCCCCTTATACCCTTTATATAGTAAACAATGGTATGCAGGGGTATACTTATTTTTGATCCAAAACATAGGTTGTGGGTACTACTAACGTGTACCCTCTATCTATGTTTTGAGCAAAAATAAGAACAATATCAATAGTGTTCTTCTGAAAATTTTCAGTTTTTACAGCTTTTAACTTGCATGGGCAAGTTTTCGTAATGAACTGTTTACCAGAGAAACATATAGAAATTATATATTTCAAATAAAATGTTGCCAGTGGCTCGACAGAAAAGCTTGTATAAATAGCGTAGTTCGAAATTATGTATTGCCAATGACTCAAAAGAAGACATGAATATATGACGTAATACTTAATTACACGTTGCCAACAGGTCACCTGAAAAGACTGTATAAATAAGATTATCCAAAATGAGGATGTGAATGGCCGACTAATTTTATCAAAATAAGGCCAAGGTTATGCTTGATTTTCTTGTAAGGAAATTCTCCTGTTCCATATTTATTCAAATTAAAACAAAAAGGTAACTTTATACATGTTTTTCTTATTTTATCAAATCCTTCAGGCTCGCTCTTAAAAGTATTAAAACAAAAGTATAAAAGTCATATAATTATACTATTATTATATACTATGCACAAAAAAAGGAGATCACATGGCTTTTGGTAGCGAGGTGAACGTGGTATTCTGAGCTGCTCAACATTTTAATATTGATCAGGAAAACATGTCCATGAAAAGTATTCCCCCTTGAACCGCACTCTTATATAGAAAACAAAACTGGGGTTTACGGGGGTGTACATATTTTTTCTTTTGTTGGATCCGAAACATAGATTGTGGGTACTCGAGGCGGTTCTAACGTGTACCCACAATCTATGTTTTGAGCAAAAATAAGAAAAATATCAAAACGTTTCTACTGAAAATTTTCATTTTTTACAACTTTAAAAATCTCTGTATGTTGCATAGACATGTTTCGTATTGTTTTCAATTTTCTGTTGTTTCCTTGACGGAATGGCTTATTCAAACAAGGAGTCTGGCAGATCTTCGTGTTGGCTTTTGGAGCTCAGATAAGTACATTAGATCTGACTATAACTTTCATGCTGTGTTGCGGGATTCTTTGCCCGAGGAAATGGCGATCACCATTGGGCATTCACTTTGAGCGGATGGCTTGTGCGGTAGCAGACATGTATGTCAATAACTTAGTAGGGGGTGTTAATGCTAATCACAGGGTGTTTTATAGGTATATTAATAGTCAGAGGAAAGATACCCCTTTAAAAATGGAAATGGTCAATCAGTTTTCGAAAAAAAAAAAACACAGAAGAATTTGAATGCTCAGTTCACAGATGTATTCACTAAAACGGTACACGACCAAATCCCACTTCTGGATCAGGGACGAAATTGTTGATACAAAGGACGGTGTGACAAAATGGGTTGAACCCATCTAAAGCCTTATTACCTGATGAGGACCATCCAAGAGTCCTAAAATAATTGGCAACAGATTTCGGAGTACGACCAATATTTGCACATCTCTTGCAACAATCTATTTGTACGGGTGAAATTCCCAAGGAATGATCACTTGCTAATATTTGTCCACTTTTCAAGAAAGGTGACATGTCACTTGCTTGTAATTACCGCCCAGTTTCCTTGACTTGTATTCCTTGCAAACTCTTAGAGCATATTGTCTGTTCAAATATCATGGGTCATCATCTTTTGTCGGACAAAACAGCATGCATTCAAACAATGGCATAGTTGTAAAGCACAGCTGAATACAGCAATAAATGATTGGGCAAAATCATGGACAAAAAGGGTCAGTTGACACTCTTATTTTGGACTTTGAAAAAGCTTTTGACACCTCTCTGCACGAACTTCTTAAAACAAATTGTGTAGTTATGGAATAAGTGGAAAGACATTGGAATAGATAAATGCTGTTTGTGCTTCTTGCAGCAAAGGGTAGAAGTAAATGTTATATCTGACTGGGCCCGTGTTGTGTCTGGTGTCCTACAGGGCACCGTTCTCGGCCCCTTGTTGTTCTCTCTGTACAAAAATGACATATCCGTTGGCATTGACCTTCAAATAAGGCTTTTTGTTGATGACTGTGTTTGTTACCATGCAATTTAAACAGAAGGAGATACATTGAAACATCAGAAGGTCATTGACCTGTTAGGGAGCTGGACCAGAAAATTGGGTATGAGATTTCAACCTTTCAAATGCAACAAGATGCAGCTGACAAATAAACGGATAAATACAACCGAGGCCTATTACACCCTTGAGGGTACTGTACTACTGGAAAACTTACCTAGGCGTACTTATTACAAACGACTTGAAGTGGAATACCCATATCATAAATATTTGTACATAGGCCAACGGAATACTTGTATTCTTGGTGAAAAACTTTTCCCAAGACGTTAAGGAATCAGCGTATAAAGGTTTGAAGCGCCAAGTCCTGGAATATGGAAGTATATAACAAGCTTGGAAGTCTTACTTAAAAAAAAAACACAAGACTGACTTTTCAAAGAGATTTTATTTAAGAAAGCAACATTAACAGGACATAAGAATAACAGGTTAGCAATAAACAAATGCATATGGAAATATTTTTTACATAAAATCGACCGGCCATCCATCCACGACCTTATCTATCTCTGTAGCAATGCACTCGAGAATATTTTGTACTGAATGTATGTCATTTGACAAAATTACATTTATTCTTTATTTACAAGACACAGTTCCCTGGATTTATTTTATACTTAGCAGTGAAATTAATGTATATCAAAATGGATAAAAGTGATATTTTTACTGCAGAATTGATATTGATATTTTCACTAGTGATTGATATCAGCCGATATTTTCACTGTAAAGTTTGGATTACTTCTGACGTTTCCATTCACTTGACGTCATTAAATGCCTCACTTCAGAAATTCAAAATGCCTATAACTCCGTTATTTACGAACGGAAACATAAAGTGTGGGTATTCATTTTCTTAGTTAAAACGTTAGAACTGAACAATGTGGTACCAAAATTATTTGTGTTTTCAAAAATTTTTGGTTTTTGCATTTTCACCGCCTGCTTTGTGAACAGGAAAATGCCCGTGTATTGTATAAAATAAAGAGAAAATTTACTTTTTATCGGTAAATACCAAATATATTTCATCTCGTGACTTGAAAACATCTATATTTTCACTCGTGCTACGCACTCGTGAAAATTTTGATGTTTTCAACTCACTCGATGAAATATATTTGGTATTCACCTCAAAAAAGTAAATATCTTCTATGTATTCGAGTATTATTTGAGCCGCATCGTGGGAAAACCAACAATGTGGTTTCCGACCAGGTTCGACACAAACCGACCTGTACATTCACAGAAAAGACTTAGAAGCTTGAAAATTCGGATTTAAGTAGAATAGGAACTGTACTATCCGAGTAGCAAAAAAAAAAAAAAGACGCTGGTCAGCTTTGCAGTCACTGCGCCTTTGTTTTCGCATATGCAGTTTGTACGTTTTCTCATGAGGCGGCTCATTTGTACGAGGGTTGTCCGGAAAGTTTTGAGACTGTGCCTGTATCTCAAAGTCATTTGTATGCTTTACAATAAAATACATACTGATGAACAGATAAATGTTTTGTGTGGATCTGTGGAAAAAAATTGAGTAGAAAAATGAATATTGTTGGAGATATTCGTCTCCAAGGCAACCAATGTAGTGCTTCTCGGAGCACTTTGAATTTGACGTTTTCAAAATACTTGAGACAACTAAACAAATGAGCAAGAATTGAAAATATGGCTCTTCAAAGCAGAAGCAACTTGCACGATGTCACTACATCATCTGTAGAAATAGTTCGAGAAATTTCGAGGTGTTCCGATCGAAAAAAATGTTGCTATAGCTTACGGAAGTGTTCATGTCAGTCGAAATGCTGGATAAAAACGCGATGTTAAAGCAATGCAAGGAGCAGCGTCTTACTACCAAACACTGTTTGCATGCCGAAACTAGTCCCAAACATACTCAAAACTGGTCGTTGTTGGCTAAATCAAATTAGGCATATGTTTTATCATTATTTGTTTGCTACGGGCAAGATTCTAGAAAAGATGCAGATAATTTGGGGAAGGGCAACAGACAGTTTAATGTTTGAGGGGAAAAGTATCAAACTTAAAATCGGTAGCTGGCTACATGAGATCTGTCGTATGGTCTTTGAAATAGAACAAACTGTTGTTTTCAGAATAATCAAATATAACATAATTACAATCAAATGTTAGTGCAGAATAGACTTGAAGGCACTCTAAAAGGCATCAGATCGGAAGGAAAAATCTTAAAAATTGTATGGGAAGTGACGTTGTTGACGTCAAAGTGCTCCAAGAGTCCAAGAGTAGTGACATGCTGATACTAAAATGATTAAATGAATAGGTTCCAGATGAGCTATTCTTCTGAAATTCTCAGCAATACCTCATGATATAATGCCATGTTCCTGGGTAAAATTTCAATAGATTCCTTTCAGCAGTTACTGAGTTATAGACACAGTCTCAAGACTTTCCGGACAGCCTTCGTATTTTTCATCCCAGAGTCCTTGTCAGTAACAGATTGGTCAGTGTATCATATCATGACTTCGACTATTCGTCATAGCCATGCATATGAAAAGAAAATATCTTGGTTTACATTTACATAATTATATCTCTGCTACATAGCCATGATATATATGTATGCACATCTTTCTTAACGCTTTAGTTGAAAAAGTGAACGGTTAAAACATATTAGAAACTATATACAGTATTCTAACACGATTTACTTTAATATACAATGACTCAAACGGTGTAACTAACAATAAGAAAATTATTCGCCAAAAGTAACCTTAGCTGTGCATGTTACATACAAAGTGAAGCAGCTGGGAGACAGTCCTGACTGTTAAAGAGCGACTTCGATCAGAGACCATAGTTTAGTTCCAGAAGATACATGCATTATTGTGCATGCTTCAGCTAGAAGCTGATCTAATGCTGATTGGCAGATGTTTGGTAAATATGGGACGTGTAGCGCTCATGGATGCTCTTCTTCTATTTTTGTTTCAAGACTAAGAAGAGAGAGTATTTCAAGATATTGCAAAACATGGGAAAAGTTATTCAAGCATAAAAAACAACACAAGAACTAGTACCAAAATAGCCAAAAAACGAATGCACGTCGACTACTTATTGTACCAACAAATATTTTCAGCAATGCTGACCATACACTGAATTTGTTCTTTCAAAACAATGGTGGAAGGTTGGGTCGAACCAGGGTCTGTGAATGGCGACACTATAACCAGACTAGACTGAATTCGATCAATGTCTAGTTGAACCATAGAGTCTATGATTTCTGATTGAACATGCTTGTAGTAAAACGAAAGCATTCTGCACGAAAGGGAAAGAATATTACTCACTTGAATACAAATGGTACGTCAATTAAAATGTTTAAACTGTTAACAAAAATACAAATAAAATAAAATAAGAGACATGACAGAAACTTAAAGTCGGAAACTATATACAGAAATAAGAGCTGTCGCAGGACAGCGTAGCTCGCCTGACTTGTGTTTTGCCACTAAATCTATTACAATCTATGACCCAAGACATTGATCTCAATGTCGCTCAGGTGGGTCGTGATGGAACAGCATAAAACTTCAGAACATTATTTATCAACATGCAAAGTTCAACTTGATGCATCTACATATTTGATATAAACTTATAACATAACATTTCTAAGTCTGTGACCTTGACCAAAGGTGCATTAAGATGCTACAGCATAAAACTTAACAATAATATCTAACAGCAAAGTATATCAGCTAGATCCATCCAATTGGTCCAGCAATATACAGTTCAAAACACTTTAAGCAGAAGCTTTAACATAAAATTTCAAAGTCTGTGACCTTGAACTCAATGTCGTTCTGGTGGGTCATGATGGTACAGCATAAAACTTAAGACCAATATCTACCAACATGCAAAGTATCAAATTGATCCATCAACAACTTCAAGAGATATAGACTTATAAATACTTTAACCAAAAACTTTAACATAAAATTTCGTGACCTTGACCTCAGTGTCACTCAGGTGGTTCATGATGGTACAGCATAAAACTTCAGACCAATATCTACCAACATGCAAAGTATCAACTTGATCCATCAACAACTTCAACTTAAGATGCTACAGCATAAAACTTAACAATAATATCTAACAGTCAAGTATATCAGCTAGATCCATCCATTTGGTCCAGCAATATACAATTCAAAACACTTTAAGCAGAAGCTTTAACATAGAATTTCTAAGTCCGTGACCTTGACCTCAAGGTCACCCAGGTGGGTAATGATGGTAAAGCATAAAACTTCAGACCAATATCTACCAACAAGTATCAAGTTGATCCATCAACAACTTCAAGAGATATACTCTAGACTCATAAATACTTTAACGAAAAACTTAAACATTTTGAACATCACCGACGCTAACGCCGACGCCGACGCTAACGCCGACGCCGGGTATGGCTGCAATATCTCTTCCTGTACTTTCGTTCAGGCGAGCTAAAAATATCCGTCGACAACATGCAATATCGTCATTAGGTCTTCTACTACTACAAGTTCCATTGAAAACCATCGTATATATCTATATTATTTAAAGGATGGCCAGTTTCTGTTTGTTCCGTCTGAGCCTTCAGATGGGTAATCGCGGAGGGATACGAAGAGGCTACCGGTCCCCGCAAAATCAAATTCAATCCAGTCTTAAAACAGGAAGCACGCATGAAGGTTATATTTCTTTTATGTCAGAGACCTGTAATTATCGTTCCCATAGACTTCAATTGTAATTTGCCCCAACACAAGAGCCATGCATATGTTTCACAGTGGGCACCAGCTCATTCAGCTGACGAGATAACGCTTCAGGCCGTATGCAAGTGCAGCAAAAAGGTGTTAGCTAGCATCCAAGGACGGTATTTTCCGCTGTTTAGGGACACCACAATATCGCTCAACAATGAAAAATGATTATTCAAAAATCACCACATCCGTAATTTGGACATTGTTTGGCAAAACAGCATCTCATTAAATCACACATAAAGCAAAATATTAAAAAATGGTTACACTATCATATGACAAAGACGGTTGATAGATTGGACTCATTAATGTATGACAAATCGTAGGTAGCCTTTTGTCTTAAATTTTCTGCGGTAGATCTGCCAACACTTTGGGTCAGTCGCTTTCAATGTTTCAATTCTATTTACACTTTCTGCGGTAGATCTGCCCACACATCGGGTCAATCGTTTTTAACGTTACAATTAGATGTCTCTGTCCGCTTAGGAATGACTATTTACACTTTTATTTACACTTTCCCCAGTAACATGTGAATGTACCTAGTGAAACAAGCTTGTTTCAGGTAAATAGAGGATCTTACAAGAGTGGTCGTTTATTATGATATTTATTAAACGAGCCTTTGACGAAAATTGCATTTAGATAGATAGGAATCAACATCCTTGAGGTCTAAATGCTATATCAGGCTCAACCTGTTACGTAACAGGTTTAAGCATCAAAATCCCTCAGGTCTAAAGTACTTTACTAGGCCCATCCACATGTGTAAGTTACTTAGGTATCCACTTCTTTGAGGCCAAAGTTGCTATAGATATCAAAGCTCTGTAGATAGCTGATAACTGATTGGTGACAAAACTTGTACTGCTCCTGAAAATCAAACAATGGAGAAGACACATGTACATTGTATCATATGAATGTAAAAATAAGAAACATCATTTTTAAAAAGTTCTCAAGAACTTTGTACAAGTACACATTTTTTTTTCTTAATTAGAATTTATATGGTTGACAAGGTTCTTGTCACATACCTTTATATTGGCCTGTGATCATGGTGAAATAAACAAGTTTTTCATAGAAAAATAAATAACATGATTGTTTTGAAACAACCCCCAAGCCAGTAATTCATAAGGTCTGGGTTGAATTAAGTCGACGATAAATATCATGTCTATGAAAACAAAACTCGTGGTCTGCTGAAAGAGTGTAACAGTTGCATTTTTTGCGTTTTCAACATAAAACTATGCGTACAAGCTTTTGATTTTTCACGAGGTTGACTGTCACATATTTTTGGGATAATATCTGAAGTTATGGGATTTGAAACATGTCGAATATATTTTAATTCAATTCTATGAATATATGTTGTAGGAATGTGATTGTAAATCTGTAGTTTTACCACTGTGGAGATCGCTGACGATCGCCTGGCTTTTATCTGTCTCAGTGTGTTGACAACACTGACTTCGTGCTCTATTTCCATTTTCTCTATCAGAACTGAGACAGCACAGTATAGGCAACTTCTATCTGCACCCGTTCTATGATAAAATATGTAAAAGCATGGCTAGAAAGTGCAAATACTGACTAAAAATGCTTGTACATTTTTCATAAACGTTACATGTACTTTCGAGATGATTATATCTAACCTTTTTATCAGGTTGACATTTCCATGTAATGTAAACCCTATTTGACCCCACATATAAGTAGTTTGACTGATATTTATAGGGGTTTGCATTTTTCCTAATCGTCCCTTTACTCGTGTTTTGAACTAAAAAGTAAACAATGCTTTGGCAGCTAGGTATAATGGCAGCTAGGTATAAGAACAATCAATACTTCAAGCACGTCAATCGTTTAAATTATTACCTGCAGTGGATCAGTATCGGGGCCTCGTACCCGGGAGTCCTATTCATGGCGTCAACTGTTTTCACCAGTTCCAACAGCGAGTCGGAAGTCTTAGGAACTGGCAAATCTTTTGGCCAATTGGTGAAAATAAACAAGTTCACATCTTTGGATTCCTCCCCATCCTGAAACAAAATAATGCAAATTTTGTCACTTATTATGATGGTTATGAGGAGTTTGTCGAGTTAATTTGTAATTGTTTGAAACTGGTAATTAAACGAACATAATTATGTTTTTTTTCTGCTGATAAGATTCTATATTATTATGGTTGTCTTGTTCATTGTGGAGCGGACTGGTGCAGGGGTAGAGTGGTTGACTTCGGTCCCAGAGGTCCCGGGTTCAATCCTTAGCCGGGGCGCATTTCGTTGTGGCCTTGAGCAAGTCACATTTCCACAGCTCCTGGGGTAATGGTCAGAAATTGATCGACTCAGTAAACAGTAAAAAAAATTGTATAACACGCGCATTCAGAAATAGATTTGGGCAATCTCTAAAAGTAAGCATGGTTTATGTCTGGCGATTACTTTAGTTAACATCCCTACATACAGGGTAACGCATTATTTGTCTATGTTTTGTTCAGGAGAAATTTGCTGTAACACTATAAGGCGGTTTTTGTACCTAACAACATAATGTCTAATGTATAGCTTCTTATTCTCATGATGAACTGTTCGAAGACATTGTGCTTTAAGTTATACAGCGTCAAAGGAGATAGTAAACGTGCGAAATACTCACCGGACCGTGATATGTAATTGACAATATCTTAGACATATAATGTGCCGTTGTCTTCGAGTCCTTACAGCTGACACTGAAAACACCATGCTTCACTATCTGATTATCAGCAGGCCAGTATAATTTCACCATCTGAAGATAAACAGGTAGAAGAAATACTTTGATTGATAGAGCTTATAAAAATGTTCTATAAATGTACAGAGTCAACACATTATCTGTCTGTGAAATTTGACTGAATTAAAAGCGCGTCCCGAACACGTGTCTACATTTGTATCGAGGATCTACGTCACGGAATATCGCTTTTAGTATTGTTTGCATGGGATGTGTATATAGATTGCTTATGAAGTTGCATAGAAAACAGCGCGTCATTTCTAATTCAAATTACCCTCGACTGTGCAGATTATTGATAAAACTTTCATGTAAATGGAGAAAATGTATGATAAAAAAGAACTAGAATGAAAACAAAACGAAATCTCGGGTAAAATATTACAAAATGAAAACACACACATACAAATTCCAAACCAGCAGAATGGACTTCATGTAAAAGCTAGTACTTGTTTAATTCAGAAACAACCTTAATGCAACGCATGTAGCAAATCTAAAGAAAGTAGTGTGACCTATCATCTATTCAAGATGGCGTCCAAAACGACAGCTGAACCATTCTCGAGATATATTCAGCTCTGGAAACCATTACATTAAACATACATAGTGAAATTCGTGATGCACGTTTTTCAATGGACGCTCTTAAGCATACATGTACCACACACCCCATACAAAAGCGAAATGCCGAATCCCATGCATAAACACGAGACACAAAAGTGGACACGTATTCGGAATGCGGCTTTCATCCAGTCAAATTTTGCAGCCCGACTTTGTGTTGAAATTCATACAACATTTTGCTATAAATTTACAAAAACTCTATATTTATAGAGAGGTACAAGTAGGCAATAGTCAGGAAAAAGCGCAATCAGAGAGAAATTCCCACTCCAAAAACCGAGGTGGGAAAAAACTAAATTGACAATTAGGTACTTATAATTTGAAAACATATTGTAAGCCGAAACTCTATTTATCAAACTCCCCGGCCACATATGACCTTAGCTGTTAAACTTCAATCAACCAACCATATTAATCAAAATCTTTAGTCTTCCTGATAAATGTAAACATTGTACGTGTATATTTTTGTCGAATTATTATCTAAAAAAATAAACAGCAAAAACTTGCTTTTGTTTTTTTCTGCTGCAAGGGTCAGATTTTATTTCTAATATCTTATAGTCAATGATACCATGCGTGTGCTATGTCTAATAGAAATCAAGGAAGTCAGTATTTCCTGAATATTGTGATTTTGATTCTGTTTTCTGATGACGCAACACGTTACGAGAAATACTAGGTACCAACAAAATTATGCACTCAGTACCTTATCGTTTATATCTGGCTCTTCCATACTGACAATACACGTGCATCGCTCTTGGAGGACAAGACTTAGAAAGTCAACCACAGTAGCTGGTAGTGGGCTTTGAGCACATATGAACTTTCGCTTTCTGCGAAATGACTGAAAAACAAAAATAGAAATAATTCACATTGGTAAATGATAGGTCAAGACTTAGAAAGTCCATCACAGTGGATGCTAGTGAGGATTGTGCACTTATGAACTTCCGCTTCCTGCGAAACGATTGAGAAGCAAACAGTTTTGCCACCTTTAAAAAAGGATTTTGAGGTTAAAGTTAATCAAGAAAATGCTGCTATTTGTTTAACGATCAACGTAGACAGGCTTGTCGTAATGCATATAAATTGACTGTATTGTGGGTAAAAGCTTATTATCAAACGGTACACGTACACTGATTTAGTAATTCTTCACGAAACCTTCAAATGGTATTTATTTTTCTTTTCAAAAATATGTTTATATAAAAAGACTTATGAATCACAAATAGTTATGTGTTATTTCAGTCTGTTCTTGTTCAGAAGGAGACAAAACTTTATTTTCGGATGGATATTGTTTAATTACTATATGCATAATTTGGAAAATAGGTTACTGTATTGGCGTTACTTCATGAATACGTTATTGGATATGGTCTACTTTTGACCTAGGTAAAAGCTAAA
This sequence comes from Rugalucina vietnamica, assembly GCA_964017185.1. Classification (NCBI taxonomy): domain Eukaryota; kingdom Metazoa; phylum Mollusca; class Bivalvia; order Lucinida; family Lucinidae; genus Rugalucina; species Rugalucina vietnamica. The sequence goes on from OZ024885.1 coordinate 19,589,127, forward strand.
GGTATACAATTGAAAGATTCAACTCACATGTTTTCCGTTAGAAAATACGAATGAAATACGTTTTTGTCTCATTCAGTGGATTGGAAAAAAACAGGTAGTTGAAATCTAACGGCAAATGTGTCAGCACTCTTGGCTGCTTGAGTTCGACTTTTATATAATCTCCCTACTTGAACAGGCGGACTAGCCGACCACGCCCAGATATGAATATTAAAGGTGCCGCCCATATAGTGACCTATTTGCACAATTATACTTACATTCACATAGACAGCATTGATATAATCAGAGGCACCTGGTTTTCTGTTCTCGTGAAGTTTCACACGATATTCGTCGGCTATATAGAAATTAAATTATGATGAATTGTGCTAGATTTCCAAATATTTTTGACATTGCCATGGCGAAACAACACGTTAAAATCCAATGACAAGTAATATCGATTTGACTAAAATTTTAAATGTAAGCGCCTACTAATTATTGAGCCACTGACTTGAACAATTTTCAAAACAAATCTTCATTTTTCGCTGTCGTCATTATTTTTAAAAAGACTAAGTTTCTAATTTTTCCCGTGATCTTAGGTAAAGATCATTTTAAGTGTAATCACTTAATAAACTATAATAGGGCAAACCAAAACAACGCTGCATATCATGTTTCTTTGAAGTACGCCCGCTTGATCTAGAGAAGTAGAGAAGTAGAGCGCATTTATTGACAGACATTTGTACGTCCCACATCAACAAATCTAAGCTATATTTAACTTCCCTAATGGATCAGCCAAGCAGTTTCGGAGGAATAGGTCTTTGAAAACTGCATAGGCATGATGCTGCTAACTTCATTAACCATGAAACACACAACCTTTGGTTATCCGCACCTACCCTCTTAAAGTTTCTGTTTATGTTGCAGTATTCAAGGCATTAATAGATACAACCCAGAACAACATTCAATTTCAAATCTTACCAGGTACATCTGCATCCTTCCTGTTTTTGTTCGGCAAAGCCTTGTTTTTCTCTATCTCTTCTCTGTCTTCATCTGTTACCTCTTCTAATATGGATTGCAATTGCTAAACGTAAATTAGAAAATAAATTATTTGTGGAGTCTGTTGAGATAATCCGTTCTGGTATGTATTCAGAACAGACAGTTGCTCTTCTGATGTAACTTGTCACGCATTTTATGTTTTGTATGTGTGTAGTATCTAGTTATTATATAGGTGTGAAGCAAACGTTTTTTTTTTTTTTTTTTTTTTTTTTTTTACATTTTTTTTCTGTGTTTTTCGCACTTACGGGGGTACATATTAGATTTTGTATTAACAACTTTTGTATTAAACTATAAGTATGAGTGAGTTTATGGTATGCTTTTGGTGTCCAAAATTTACATTCATGCATTTGAGAATAGGAAATTTTATGATTCATGTTAATACATGAAACCATTTATCATTATTAAATATATCTTATAAATCCCGATATATCATTGAGATAATGCATTGAATGTTACCTTAAATTGCTTGTCAATGATCCTTTTGCCACTGTTTCTCTCTATAAGTTTATTGTAATTTTGTAGAAACATATCACCGGGTATACTTCGACAGTCAAACGTCAGTGAGTGTAGGACAGCGTGATGTAGGTAAATATACTGTCTCTGTTTACATAACATCAGGAAAACATGTCCGTGAAAAGTATACCCCCTTGAACCCAACTTTCATATAGTTAAACTGGGGTTTGAAGGGGTATACCTATTTTTTCTTATTTTTGCTCCAAAACATAGATTGTGAGTACTCGTTAGAACCGCCTCGGCGAGGCGGTTCTAACGTGTACCCACAATCTATGTTTTGAGCAAAATAAGAAAAATATTTTTAAAAATCCAATGAAATTTTCAATTTTTACAGGTGAAAAAAAACCTCTGTATATTGCATGGGCAAGTATGATGCAATTTTGAAAACAATGCTCTGCCAGATCAGGGCAGCAACGCGGTACTAAATGTTACGGGTATATGCAAGAAAGTTCAATTGTTACATGGCAATTACAATCTAATTATTGTTACGGGTAATATGTTGGTTTCACAACCCTATGAGCAACATTAAAGCAAAACAGTTATAATGAAATTACATATGTAGATGTATCAGTTGCTATTTGAAATTTTAGCCAAACGTTAGACGGTTTAGTAATACGCTCCGAAAGTTAATGAATCATTCGGCATCTGTGTTAATGCTGCAGGAAGAAATATTTAAGTCTAATCAATTGGCATGAAAAACAATAGGAATGTAAAAAAGTGTTATACACCAGATATGATCTGGAAACAAACTTACCGGAGTTTGAACCATATTACAGCGTTGGTTTCTGAGACTCACTACAGAGCCAAATATGTCAACAGAACCTCGGTCTTCTCCTTCGAATGTCAACATGTCTAGAACTATAAAAGTTCCAGTTCGCCCAATCCCAGCGCTACAGTAATAATAATAAACCAGAGGACCAATGGTCCTGTAAACGCTCACCTGAGATCAGCTGCATATACCAATAAACATGTTTGAATATTATGGTATTTAACTCCAGTGCAGGGGCAGATGAAGCCCTTGGGCCATTTTCTTTTTTCAGAATCTTCAATATTCTGTCCATTTGCCAATTTCCTGTTGGCTTTTTCCTTCAAATGACATTTTAACAGTTTTCCCAATTCAGATGCCTAGGCAACCCATGTTGACCTTGCCATAAACTTAGTCAAGGTCATCACAGGGTCATGATTTATATATACATTAGAGTACTTTAGCCATCGATGCCTCACGCCAAGTTTCCTTGAAATCAGTCTATTGGTTTCAGAGAAGATGATTTTTGATGGGTTTTTACCATATATGGGCATGGCGGCCATCTTGGTCATGTGACCTAGATTATTTATATATACATTGATTCCCCCGTTCTATAGATGCTTCACATAAAATTTGGCTTTGTTTGGCCAAGCGGTTTCAGAGGAGAAGACGTTTGAATATTATGGAAATATACATGTATACTGCCGCGGGGTGGGGGCACATGGGCCTCTGGGGTCCAATTTTTTTCAAAATCATTAATATCCAGTCCTACTGCCCATTTCCTGCAAGACTTTTACTTTAAATGACATTTTAAAAGTTTTCCCCATTCAAATGCATTGGTGACCTATGTTGACCTTCCCGTAAAATAGGTCAAGGTCATCAAAGGGTCATGATTTATATACACATTGTAGTGCTTGAGCCATCGATGCTTCGTGCCAAGTTTCGTTGAAATCGGTCAACCGGTTCTGGAGAAGAAGATTTTTGAAGGGTTTTTACCATATATGGGCATGGCGGCCATCTTGGTCATGTGACCTGGATTATTTATATACACATCGGTTCCCCCTTCCGATAGACGCTTCATGTAAAATTTGGCTTTGATTGGCCAAGAGGTTTCAGAGAAGATGTTTGAATATTATGATAATATACATGTATATTGCCCCGGGGTGGGGGCGGATGAGCCCCTGGTGCCCAATTTTTTTCAGAATCATTAATATTCAGTCCTACTGCTCATTGTCTGCAAGATTTTTCCTTTAAAAGACAATTTAACAATTTTTCCCATTCAAATGCAAAGGCGACCTATGTTGACCTTGCCGTAAAATAGGTCAAGGTCACCGCAAGGTCATGATTTATATACACATTGTAGTACTTGAGTCAACGATGCTTCATGCCAAGTTTGGTTGAAATCGGTCCAGTGGTTCCGGAGAAGAAGATTTTTGAAGGGTTTTTACCATATATGGGCATGGCGGCCATCTTGGTCATGTGACCTGGATTATTTATATACACATTGGTTCCCCCTTCCCATAGATGCTTCATGTGAAATTTGGCTTTGATTGGCCAAGCTGTTTCAGAGAAGAAGATCTTTGAAAATGGTGGACGACGGACGACGGACAGACGGACGACGGACGGACGGACGACGGAGCATGGGTATACTATAAGCTCACCTTGTGAGCCTAACAGCTCAGGTGAGCTAAAAAGCTTTTAGTTTAAATCATTTTAAGCATGGACGGTTAGAAGAAATTGTATTTGTCCTTAAACTTTCGCCACAAGTTAACATGTGGCATTAAAGTTTAGATGATCATATCTTCATCAAACCGAATCATTTCAGAAAGTGATTAAGTCATCACGTAAGCATCTTCATATGAGGCGTTTATCCCGTTAAATATTAAGTGCTTATTTTAATATTATAACGAATCAATCTGAAAAGCCATGATTTGATTATCATTTAAATTACACAACGGAACATACCGTGTAAGCATAAAGAATCTGCTGAAAAAATACCTGCAGTGTACTACTATCGGGCTCTTTTTATCTTTATGTAAACTCCGGACTTTTTGCCGTAATTCTATCATAGACGTCACATCATGGGGAATACCTTTGTCTGGCCACGCAGTGAAGTGAACATGGCGAGTACTGATAGTCTCCTTACCCTAGAAAATAAAGTAACGCTGATGATAATGTCCTCTGTTTACAGAGATATGGAAAAACTATCCAAACCATTTTGACAGCTATGAGTTATGCATCATTGTTTAGTTTTAACGTAGTGTCGAGATACAATCAGTTGTATCGTCTTTAACGATGTTTTTCTTTAAGGACTGAAATTCAGATTTTAGCTTTCACTGGATATTTAAAACATTTGGCTGTTATAATGTCGGTGAAGCCCGAAGGGCTTTTAAGAGTTATTTAAACTTTTTTTAACAATCCAGCGAATGCTAAAAATCTGAATTTCAATACTTTATCTTATCAATCAAGTACAGTCTTTTATTACCTGAAAATATTGCTAATTTCAAGATATTTAACATTAAACCAGACTTAACGAGTTTCGGAACAGCCAAAACGTCAAATTTTCGCGCTTAACGTCATGGCAATACGCGACCCACGTCAAGTTAAAGGAGTAAACAAACAACGTCACTGGCTGACATTGACGTCGCTCCGCCCATAGGCGTGACTTACGGACGCGTGATTTTTCAATGTTTTCATCAGGGAATGAAGAGCATCAAGAATGACACTTTTATCTAAGGCCTGAATTGCAATGAAAATGCAAACATTATCGATTATGCATTTGATTTCCGTTTCAACAAAGCTACTTTTTTCTATTTTACTTTTCAACATACATCGCTGGGGCTTTTGGCACAGTTTATTATGAATACTAAGGTTTGTTTTAATTTTACGTGTTACTATGTGGCATATAACATTATTGAAGAGTTCAAACAATTTTCAGTTTATCCTGTTTTTCATATGTATCTAAGAACTTCAATTACCTTTGTGACAGCGAGTATTCTTATAGTGAAGTCAGCATAAACATCCTCTGTCAGGCAAGTGATATTTATTTCTCCATACTGGCAACTCTCGTCAGCATCAGGCCAGTACTTCGTGCATTTGGTTTGCTGATTAGACAATAACAACATTGAATTTCATTAATCAGTATCAAAACAGCAATAGCATAATTCATAAGTATCCATTTTACATTTAATTCATAAATGCTCCAGCCCGACAAGTAGTTACATGTCTGTTTTGAGTTGCTTTTAAAAATGTAAAACAAAATTTTACCTTTCAAGCATTCCAGTGTACTCCAAACCTAGGAATGGTGTTAATAACATATCTTTCTTCAAAAGGAATTTGTTATTTAAGAGTACGGTAGTACGAACAGTATTGTTTCAATGACAATTGTCTTATTTCTGTTTGATAATTATCAAACATCTCTTGCGTTAATGTAAAATGGAAACGGGTCAAACATCTCCGCGAGCCTTGCAAGAGTTAATTTACCTCCGTGCCTCGTTATAGATATATGTAGAATACAATCACATACCCCATCTTCAACAGGCTGTGTCAGCATCACAAGTGTTTCACACCTTTCTTGAAATATCATTCTCCAGAAATCGGAGGTGGTGTCATAACTCCTCTGAAATGGTCCTGTGTACAAATGTTTATGAAACAGTGTATACACATGGGCTCCACAATTGCAAATACAGTGCATATCTCCACTGAACATTATTTAAAGGTTCTAAACACTTGTAACAGTTGTGGTATTTGATTTCTCCGTATAGGACTTTTGTGTATGGTTTCGCCATGATTGTGATTTTAATGCGTCTTTCAAATGATTTAATCAATTTTATGTTGTTGTTTCAATAACGGGATCATGAACTATATACTGTTAGACAACCGGCTGGTCTTCATTTTTATCTAATAACACAGTTATCAGTTATTTTCTTCTTTTATTTATTTATTTATTTATTGATAGTTTTTTTTTGGTTTTCAAGCTCCTACCTGATGAGGCTATATATTCTTTAGATCTGTTGTATCCCTGTTTGTATAGAAAAGAAAAAGAATCAATAAACGAAACAAACGAAACAATAATCTTTATATTGATATGGCAATTGAAGTGTGAGCCGTTGATTGCAAATTGTTTATATATATAATAATTTCACTAGAATTTAGGTAATACATAAATGATTCAAGATTTGGGCTAATTTCCTATTAAAAAACTATCATTCAAGCTATAAGATATTATCAACTTACATCAATATAAGATGCATTCATGTAGCTACTACCACCATCTAATAAGATAACTCTGTTTTCATCATCTGAAGTGAATTAACATGTATTCAATTTAGTCCATTTTCATATACAGGAATAATGTCATATATTTAATGTTTCATTTTAAACAACATTCCATGACACAATACAGATAACACTTAAACAATCTTCTATAAGACGCCGCCTTTTGTTAAACCAAATATTACATTGTTATTTTGATGGTTTGTATTGAATGGACTGGCAACCCTACCATATTTTATGTTGCATGCTTTTTTCTTGAAAGTTATTTTACCCATTATTATATAAATATATCTTGTTCAGGTTGTTAATTACTTGAACGATTCTCTAGAAACCTGGTCCCGCGGTTATACACGTTTTTCATGCTCTGCTCAGCTGAGACTTAAACTTATCCTGCTGATTATTGTTTAATTGTTGGCATTTATACATTTATTATACCCCCGGCATTTATGCCGACGGGTATATAGTTTTCGCTTTTCCGTTCGTCCGTTCGTATGTTCGTTCGTTCGTTTGTTAGTTCGTTTCTTCGTTCGTAATTCCGGAACGTTCGTAGAATTTATGTCAAAGTTTTGGTTAAAGTTTCTCTAAAGGTGTATATCTCATAAACCAATGGTCAGAAACTATTCATATTTGGACCATAGGTACCCTATAGGGTTTGCTTTATTTCCATGAGGTCAAAACCCCAGGGTCCATGCCCGGGGGGTGGGGCTGGAGGTCAAAATCTAGGTCACCTTTAAAATGTGCTATTTACAATGTTACTGTTTCTGCTCTAAGTCCATATCTTAACAAACAATCATAGGAATGTATTCTTATTTTGTTCATAGATGCCATATAGGGTTTTCTTTCAATATCAGTGGTACCATCCCCAGGGGTGGGGCTAAAGGTCAAAATCTAGGACACATTTATAATATGATAGAGACCTTGATAAATTTTCTGTAAGTCTATTTTCTTGACATCAGATAAGTCTTGTCAGAAAGCATTCATGCTTAGACCATTGGTACTGTGTAAGGTTCAGACACTAGGGTCCATGTGTGGGGGGGTGGGGCTAGAGGTCAAAATCTAAAACATCTTTAAAAATTGTATTTTCTGTACTTTTTTTTAACCGTCATGTTTAGAAATCATTCATACTTGCACCATAGGTACTCTATAAGGTTTGCCTTGTTCCTAATGACATAACACTCTAGGTTCCATGCCCAGGGTGGGGCTAGAGGTTAAGATCTAGGACATCTCATATTATTTTTTTATTAATATTATTAAAGAATGACATTCTATTTTCCATCTAGGACCGAGGACCTGACCCTCAATGTCCGCGATCAAGTCCTAGACTGAGTATACAAGTCAGCTCTGTATACTGCTCTATAATAGTCTGTCATTCTACTACACTCCCCAGCCCCCCCCCCCCTCCCTACACACACACACCTGTCAATGCTTTTAGACAGTGCTTTTTGCAAATTCAAATTTTATAGATTTACTAAGTCTTGTTGAGGGTGCTCTTTTTAATTCGGGAATTGAGATTCAATGTGTCAGTGAACATGTCTGGGTCGGGCGCGGTGGGCTTAGGGGTAGGGGTGGGGAGCTACCAGCCGGGGGTATACGTGCCTCTCAAGGCACTTTTTCTAGTAAGAAGAATAAATTACTGTCTTATGGAATCTACGCCAGAATTTTTAACAGATTTGGGCTAAGTATTTAAAAGCTATTGAAAATTCAGCTTCAGCTGAGTTGAGCATGTTAATGTTTTATAACCTAGGGACCTGGATTCAAGTTTTCAATTTTCTGTGATGATGTGTTGGATGAAGAGTGCAAGCATTTTAATTGTTAGCGGTAACTGGGTAGATTTTGAAGGTTGTTATAATTTTTCTAAAATTTGTTTGTTTGTTTGTTTGAATTGATGCTTTACGCTACAGTCAACAGCCATGGTAATGTCGAGACGTTGCCTGCATTTGTTTTTACTTTTACCCTAAATCAGAATGTCACGACGCCCAAGAAGTGCTTTAAATATAACCACCCAACTAAGCCACTAAGGCTTATATGTATGGATGGTTTGACTTTAACCATTGTTCCTGGTGTAAATGTTAAGATACGTACATGGATATATGGCTCTGTATTTGTTCTTCGTTGCATTTATGGATTTCACGGCTTCGTTGTAGCTCTTAAGTAGACCCTTAGGAATTTTCTGGAAAATTACAAACGCATCTCATTTTATATGGTTTAGACATTTGCAACAATTTGATATTCAAATGCACTTTAGGTTAATGTAATTTGCCTTGCACGAAAAGGAATAAGTGACACATGAGGCTACAATATCTATAATGGTGAAACATACTATTAAATGTAAACATCAAGGCATCATAAACCAGTGATCTTTTATGAAAATGTTTTATTTTTCAAGTCCAAACATAGACATCAGGGGGAAAGAAAATACATAAATCACAACAAAACAATCTTCCGACAACACACACGAGGGGCAGAATGATACCTCTTTCCCAATAGGGTAGCCATCCGACAAAGTTTCAACCGGAACGAAAAACAACGAGCACAACAGAGAGACAGACACAATAAACAGTAGTATAATGAAGATAAACCACTTTTCCTGGGACACCGATTATCGTTTTTACTGGGGACAAGTATAATGAAGATAAACCACTTTTCCTGGGACACCGCTTATTGTTTTTACTAGGGACAACACCGAAAACTATTTTTCCTGGGGACATCCTCGATTTAATAAAGATATAAAATTAAATAGAAACAAACATAGTGTTCAACTGGCGAACATATGTAACAAAAACTGCCCAATTACTGTCATACCCTGCTGCTTGCCTTAGATGCCTCCTTTATAAAATGTACAAAGCCATTATGTTTCTTATGTTGAAAAGAAAGTCCACCTGTTGTAAATTTCGACGAGATCACTTTTATAATTACCCGATGATTGATAAAATCGGCGCTTTGATAAACAGCGCTTTCTGATAGAGGTTTGTGCCAGTGACAAAAAAAAAAAAAAAAAAAAAAAAAACACGAAAAAATCTTTTCAAAATTCAGCCACAGTCTCGAGAAATAATAAGACAAATATTCATTGTTTTTAGATTACCTCCCTTTCATTTAAAATAAGAACGAAATTGGTGCATGCAATCTGGCAGAACCACATCTGATATTTCAATCCTTTTCGTTGAAAATGTTAGGTTTTATTCACAATTTTATGACTGGTAATTTAAATCCCAAACTATCTAGGTGTTTTGCAGCTATAGCGATTTAAACAGTCTCAATGGGATTTTACATGTATTTTCAAAGACTAAACGTTTGTCGGTGAGCATATACAGCTGTATGGTTTATCCAAAAATATTAGTAATCGGTAATTTGCTTACTTCAAAATCATTGAATAAATCCTCTTGTGACTTATTCTTCATATACTCAGCAAGTCTCGCCACCGCCACTCTTTGTCCTCCTATATTATAATATGTGTCATCTGCCACACTGCTTGCACCCGCCTCGCCATTGTCCTCCGTGTTACCATCACCCATCTCTAATTCTTTGAGATAATCGACACTGGTAGGTCTTGCTGGTGTAGTATTTACGTTTATGACTTCGTCTTTCTCAGAGACATCTGACATGCGCACTACAGTGTTGGCATAAACAAGATTGGTGGCGCCTGATACAAGTATATTATCATTCTCCTTCTCGATACCTATGATAATTATGTATTGTGAAAAATGAGATCTTACTCTGTTTCAAGTTACTTTAAACATATGTATGCATTTTCTTCAAAAATTGTTAATATTGGGTTTGAAACATAAAATGATTATACACCACCTACATGCATGAGTGTTTGGATATGGGAAAAGGCGTTGAATAATTCTATAGAAGCTTTGTAATTGTAAATTAGGTGCATATTTATTTAACAGATCTGTATCACGTCGGCAACAATGAAACAAATGGAAATTGTAATTAATACATTAGTGGACCAAAAGTCATAAAGCACGTATATACGTGCAACTGGCTTAACGCCCAGTCATATCGACAATGCATGTACACGTCATAGTTGAAAATTAAAGATAACAATGAAATGGTAGAAACATTCTCACGGGCTTCGTTTATATTGATGTAGTCTGGTCCCGCCGGTTCAGTTTGATTAAAACTTTGTTTCTTTCCGACAGACCGACCATTAGCTGTTTCCATTTTCAAAGACCTTTTCCTAGAGATATATAATAATAATTATTGTGGTTTATTTTTCCATCACCTATTCAGACAGAGCCAACATATGCATTTACGTAAAAAACTATTGGCTGAACTTTTGTCACAGGAACGCTTGCAACTGATCATCTGATACGGTGAAGCAAAAATATTATCGGAAAAAGGTAAAATTATGTAGTGATCAGAATATTGGTACAATCAGAACTAAAGTCCCACTTCAAAAATCAAGATGCGAAAGACAAAACTGAGTATAAGGTGTTAATGCAAAGAGAACATTTCGTGCAATTTGTGTCAATTACAGATACTATGATTTATTACTGTAATAGTAATAGTATGATATACTTAAGCCGAGGCATGAGGTATTAATTGAAAAATGTTTGTGGTCCTTTAGAAATGATAAAACAATAATAATACTACATTAAAAAAAAAGTGGAATCAGCATAATACATAAGTGCATAATTGTATTCTGTTCATGTACATGTATTTACCTTCTTCTAAGAACGATAACCACTACAATAACTACCAGAATAACAAGAACGGCAACTCCAGCCCCCGTGCCTCCACCTATTGCTGCTGCACTAGATCCTTGGTCTTCTTTAAGAAGGGCTATTGGAAACAAAGGCATATTTACATCAAGTGTTTCCTTTTTGTGTATAGTTCTGTTCATTAATCTAAAAAGAATATTTTGTACGTCAATACTGGATTGTACCAAAGAAGTCTGAAGCACTCATTTTAAAACAAATGCATTCTTATTTATGTGTTTTAACTTGATGCCTTAGTCGGAAGCAAAGTATTAGACTCGATAGCCTGGTAAAATGTCACCGATTTGAGCATCGTGTTTTCTTTAATTTTGGACCATGATTAATTCGAAAACTAATTGTGGTCGAAAATATTCTTACCTTGTATGCACATTGATCCTGTATATCCTCCAATACAACCGGCAGTACAAGAACCATTGTTTCTGTCGCAGACGCTATTCTTACAGTTACCACCACACGGATCCTCGCAATGTGTTCCAAACCATCCATCTTTGCAATTATTTAGGCAGTATCCGTTGGTTTCGTTACAAGATCGCCCTACTGTATTGTTACAATTTTCGCTGCACAGGTCATCACACATTTGGCCGAAGTGTGTCTCAAAGCACTCACTTAAGCAATGTCCCGTCGATCTATTGCAAACATATTCACTGCAGCCCACACCACATTGCTTATCACATTTAGTGCCCCAGAATGATTCCTTACAGTCAAAATTACATGTAGCATTGTTTTTGTTGCATGTATTGGATTGGTTTCGTTCAGCACACCCTGAATTGCATGGATGCTCACAGCTGTCTCCGTAAAACGGGTTTTTACACAATGAACAGGAATATTTGCTAAACTGTTCACACTCTCTGCAGTTGGATGGGCATGGAGTATCGCACTTTTCTTCTGACCAATTTTCCTTGCAGCCTTCAGTACAAGAACCATTATGCTTATTACATAATGTTCCGTCGCGGCAGTTGCTTGGACAAACGATACAAGAGGAATTTGTATTTCTATAGAATCCATCTTTGCATTCATTGCATATATTTGGATCGTCATCGGAACATGTCTGACAGTTTGTTACATTACAATCAATATCACATCGGTCACCAAACCATCCTGTTTTACACCCATCATTGCAAGAGCCAGTAGAAGGGTCGCATGTTGGATTTGAACCAGCATTGCAATTAGAACTGCAGGTTTTACATTCTTGTCCATCAAGATATCTGCCATTGTAACAACGCGTACATATCATGGTCTCACTACTCAATCCATAACAGGCTGAGCATTTCGATATACTGTTGTGGCAATACGTGCTACATGATGGTCCATAAACGTCTGCATCATTGCATGAAATACAGCTACCATTCCGGTAACAAAGATTGTTTTTACATGTTGAATGACAGTTCAAAACACAGTTGTCACCATGTTTACCATCCACACATTCGACACACAATCCATTAGTGGCGCATACACTGTTTTTACAGTATTCACTGCACGGACAACATCCGTTTGATTCGGGATACCAGGTATTGTCAAGACATTCTTCACACACGTTTACGTTCATCCTAGAGCATTTATTTATGCTACACTCGCATGTATTATTGTTTTGCCTGCTAAAGTACCCTAAAGTACACGAATCACAACTGTACCCATTAACACACGATCTGCAGGTAGATAAGCATTTCGACGAGCAAAGGTAACCAAAATAACCATCAATACACGATGTACACCGGTACGCCGAGATACAACTGGAACAATTCCCGGGACATTTAAAACATCCTTGTCCGGAATAGTCCATCTTGAAGTACTCATCGGAAGCACATATATAGGTGCATTCTCCTGTGGTAGAACTGCAAAGTCCACCATTACATGAAGTACAATTAAATTGACACTTAGATCCAGCAAATTCCGAAGGACATGAAGAACACGAAACACCATCTGAACATGTTTTACAAGCACTGAGACATTTCGTACAAAAAATTTTACCGTCGTTTTCAGTTCTATAGTAGCCATGAATGCATCCATGTGTACATCCTTGAGACTTATTGCATGCTCTGTTCAAACACCCAGAACAACTGTTTTGGCAGCTGCTGCCCCAGTAGCCTGCATCACAAATTGAGCAAGCTAAATAGGATGAACATTCTCTACAATTATCAGGGCATCTTGTTTGACAAGCCGTCCCATAGTATCCTGACATACACGACTGACAATTGTTTTCATCACTACATGATGAACAAGTATAAGGACACTTTTTGCATACACCTCCTCCTATAGAAATGTCGTAATGCAAATAGTGGCCAGTATTACAACGAGAGCAGCCATCGGATTTGTTACAAGTCGCGCAGTTGTCACATGTATGTTGACAACTTGTTCCCCAATAAGTTGTTCTGGTACACGAATAACAATTAGTGTTACTGGTACAGGATGTACATCTAGTAGGACACTGTCGACAGTCATTACCGTCTATGGTTGAGTTATACTGTAGATGATATCCGTAATTGCAAGAAGAACAACCATTGGTTGTGTTACAGCTTACACAATTGGAACACGTATATTGACATTTTAGTCCCCAGTAATTTGCATTTTTGCATGAAGAACATGAACTGGAGCTAGAACACTGAGAACACCTAAGTGGGCACTTGCTACATGTATCATCAGTTTTCTGGTAGTAGCCATCAGTGCACCCATAAGTGCATGATCCCGAATCTTTATCGCAAATATCATCTTTGCAGCCAAAACAAGAAGATTGACATAGATTTCCATAGCGACCGGTATTACATCCGGAACAATCCTCATATCCATCACAGGAAGAACAGGAAGCTGGACAATGATGGCAATAATGTCGCCAGTCATGTGTGGTTGTATCCAAATAGTGATCGTCCTTGCATCTGGTACACCATTTACCATCACATGTATCTGGCCGACAATGGGTAAGGATACACCCAATAACAACTGGAACTGAAATGGATATAATATGAGCCTGTGCGTGAGAAAACCAACAATCTGCCTATGCGAAAACAAAGACGCAGATCAGCTTCGCGGTAACCGCGAAGCTGATCAGCGCCTTTGTTTTCGCTACACGGATAGTACAGCCCCTCTTCTTCTTAAATCCAAAAGTTCAAGCCTCTAGCCTGTTTCTGTGACTGTACAGCCTGGTTTGTGTCGGACCTGGTCGGAAACCCAAATTGTTGGTTTTCTCATGCACAGGCTCATATGAAAATACATCAATGCTGATCGTGCAAAAAGCATGATGGTGTGAGCACATATACACTTGTCATTCATTGAATGCGAAAGTCGACTTTATGGTCAAAATTTAAGGTGTCATCATCATTTTGGTGTACAAACTGTGCGTTAGGTGTATGTATGATATAACACAGGATAGTGACATAAGACAAATAAAATGGCAGTTACATAGGAATTTAGGATAGTTACAAATCTAAAAGTTATATAGGACATTTGCAAAGGGCAGTTAAATGACATCCAATCATTTAATCATATTTTCACAATTTATTTTTTCTTAGTAAATTCAAATTTGTATTATTTGTATGTGTTACAAGCACGATTAATTATAAAGAACTATTTTCTGACACTAAAATGTCTTTATTATCATCATAAAAAATAATAGTTGCATTTTAAGTACATGTATTCTGATTAATATACACCTAACATAATAAGAAACGCAAGGGCACCGTTCACAAATTCGCAAATAATATAATACGTAATGGAATAGTTTCATTTATATCATTTTGAAAACATGTTATTCATTGATGTAATTGCATGTCTTTGGAAACCTGGGATCAAAACTCTGTCCCTGAAATTTTGTCATAAACCAGGTAGGGGTCAAATGTTAAAGTCACATAAAATTTTACTGTTTTTAGTTCTCTTTATAGTGATTGCTGCTGCTGTTTGGAATCTTTTGAATACAGGTACTCAGACATTTATTATTTCCTTATGTTATATACATTTTCTCAACACGTAGGTTCTAAACACTTGGCAGCTATAGTCGTTTGCCACCGTTTTGTAACAAGGATTGCATATCGGAGACTGTGTAAATATTAAGCATAATTTAAAAGAACTGTACGGTCAATATTGATCAAATTTAAACTTTTGAAGACGGACCGCACTGCTTCAGCGCTTCAAAAGCTTTTTAGACAATTCAAGGAACATCAACTTAAGACATATCTGACTTTCATGTTCATGGTAATTTTGAATAATCCCGTCAAAAACATGTCCGCCGGTGGTAATGATGTCTTATTCTATACATTTGTAAGACACAGATTTTTGAGTATTAAAACTTAGCAAGATTCTATGCGAAATGAAATATTTGAGCAAATAATTTCTATACTGAGTTTCTTTTTGTTGGGTACATGTATATTGAAACAAAGTGAAAACGCTACAGATTCTTTCATAAATATTTTGTCTTTTTTTCATTGAGAACTATTTAAAACAAGTGGCACTTTCATTCCATGGCTTTAATTTGCGATTAGGATTGTTACTGTCAAAACAAACAGAACTGTGCTACAATTATTGAATAAAAGTATGCGTGGGTACAAAATGGCCTTGTTATTCAAAATCACGTGGTCGACCACACTGTAATGAGCGTACTCATCGACGGCATTTGAAACCGACCACAGGTGTTTAAACTTATGAAAGTGCAGCGTTTTCACTTTTGATTTGAATGGTATAATTCTAAGATTTAACCTGTATTAAGCAAACATATTGCAATGGCCCAAATCAGACTACTCATCATGTCTTTCTGCTAACCACCGCACTGTAAATTCTGGCGATCCGCTCCTGCAATTCAAATTGCATCAATTAAATCATACTTTAATCTTCATAGGCTAATTACTACACAGGGAACCAGCTGATATATAGAATATAAAAGGTTTTCGTAAAGTTTAGTGCAAGTATCAAAATCAGTATTTCGTTCTCAAAAAAAGCTTCAATTGTCATTTTAATTCATGTGTCATTGTGACATGTACCTATTCCATTTAGTTAAACGCGTACTTAAAGGTTTAAAAGGAAAAGAACGACAATTATTGAGGCCTAATTATAACTGAAACAAAACGTGGGGTGTCGCTTACACTTCTACTAAACTTTATCGAAACGTTTTTTTTTTTTTTTTTTTTTTTTTTTTTTTTTTTTTTGTTTTTTTTTTTCTATCTATATTGACTTTTAATACTTTCTTACAAAGCATAGGACACAGCTGAAAACACTTGTAGCGGAATGGGTGACGCACAATGAAAGGACTAGGGCATTTAACGCCTGATTTTGGCCTCAGATTTTGCTAAAAAATAAATTTTGGAATTTAGGCGAGAAAACTATTCCTTAAAACAGCCATATGTCTCCTCTATTAAAAACAAGAACAAGTACTTCATTTATCTTACAGGCGTTGCCATGGCAACGCCCAGAAGAACCATAGATAGAGCACATTCTGCAATTTTTGGTCTATTTTGGACCATTTCTGAACACAATTTTTAATTTTTAAGTGCCAGCCCACACTCCGAACAAAATTATACTCAGCATACAATATCTCTGGATGACACTTCATAATTATTTCACAATAAGAAATTGTTCGTCGCGTGGGCCGGTAGTTGAAAATGATGTTGAATGGTGAAAAAAATACCCAAAATTGCAAAAAGTGATATTTCTATGGTTTTCGGAGCGTTGCCATGGCAACATGTGTAATTTGAATGTGATAGTTGTGCTAGAGTTTATAAGCAGGGACCTATACCTGCTATTTGCAATATGTTTCTCCTCAAATTTCCAAAATTCAGTTTTTTATCAACACATGAGGCCGAAATCAGGCCTTAAATTCCCTAGGCCTTCTGTCCGAAGTTGAGATGAGAAATTGAAGCTTTCTCCTACAGCGTTTACTTTATTGACTGATAGATAGGTGCAGTCAATGCATAAATTGAACATTTATTCATTGAAAGTAACATAAGTAATCCAGATTTTTTTTGTTTTCACAAACACTTCCGCCCCATGAACATATAGTACTTCCGCCACAACAACATTGAAATAACCGGGATGCTCACTCAATCGATTTACCTGTTAAGATTTATATTTGTGTCAATGAAGGCCAAGACAAACTTCCTACGATGTATTGGTTACCTAAGCTTCACAAAAGACCATACGAATCTAGATTCATTGCAAATTCGAGCTCTTCTACTACTACTGAACTTTCTAAATTATTAACTTCCTGTCTACTGCTATCAGATCTCATGTCATAAGATACTGTGAGACAGTGTATGAAACTTCAAATAAAAATTGGTTTTGATCAGTAAAGAATTCTGGCGAGGTGCTCAGTAAATTGAAGTGTAGAGGGTTTCGCGCGACGAGCTTGCCCACATATGATTTTTCTACTCTGTATACAACATTACCACATAATTCAATTAAAGAAAAACTTGTGGATTTGATAGAGTGGACCTTAAAAAGGGCATTAAAACTATGGTTCACTATTTGGCCTGTACAGGGTGTTGAGAAAGTTCAAAGACATCATTCAAAAGGACACAAAGTGTTTAATAAAGCATTTAGACTTTGTTATTTCAATCTTGAATGAGTGCCGTAATGTACAAGATATAATGGACAAAGCATAGTTTTCTATGAAACTGATCAGAAAATTATGTATGGCAATAAGCGACCCCTCTTCTAAGCTGAGTGTCACAAAATGATAAAGTTTGTCTGAGAAACTGCTTAAATTTCCAATACCAGTGGATTCACGGTTGAATACATTGATTACAAATATTGTGTCAGGAATGTTTTATGCCAATTAAAGTCATCATTTCATGTTGTCTCGTAAACTTTCTGGAATTACTCAGCGAAATCTTAGGGTACACCAATTCTTGAAATAGGCCACAAAAAGTAGGGGGTATAGATAAATATTTTATAAATATTCGAAACTGCGTGGTTATTGTCATTTCGTTTTCCCATACAGCTGTATAATGCTATTATATATTTTGTGGTGTAACCAAAACTCATTTTTGATGACGTCCCTCCGTGATTTGTGAACAAAACTTAATCAATAATATGTTATACCTTAGCCTGTCCCTCACACTCGTCAATATGAAATTTTGCGATAAAACCTCATTTTTTAATATAACATGCACATACAAAATTTTATGCAGTTTTGCGGGGTAATATTTGATACAGGGGTGTACATTGTTGTGATATATGGTGCCAGTCACACTCTATGATGGCCCCGACTTAAAGCTATTCATTTTAGTTGGTTAGGGCCGGAGCTTCTTGTATGTTGCTTGGCCCATCGGGGTCCAACTGGTGTTTTGCTCCGGAGTTAGTAAGTTATTCAGCGCCCAGGGATCTCCATCGTCGGGCAGCTTACTGAATCTGTTGAGTCCTCGTTTTTAATTCATCATGATGTTTATCATGATTTATATGTTTATTCTTGATGATTCAATGACTAGTTAGAGAATCACCACGAGGACCGAAGAACTAACTAAATGTTATGGACCACTGCAGAAGCTGAGGGTGAGGTTAGGTACCTGTAAAATCGATTTAAGCCTGCCAGTAATTTTATATTACTGATCGTTCCAAGACTATACTTCTTCTGTGATGGTTCTTTCGTTGGTGTTTAAAATTTTTTGTGCCGTTGGCGCCTTATGTATGCTTTCATATTTCAGTTAAGTTTAGGTAACTGAAAGGCCACCTACTGGGAAAATAGCTGCCCATTCGGTTTACGATATGTTTTCATGGTATAAGTGCCTGATTGTTAATTTGTTTTTTTTTCCCATCTCGGTTTTTGGAGTGGGGGTCTTTTTCTGATTGCGCCTTTTCCTGATCTTTGCCTACTTGTACCCTTTTCTTATGTTACTTTCTTTCAATAAATTTTCAGTTTGGGCATTGATTGCACCTATCTATCAGTCAGTAGAAGAAACGCTGTAGTAGAAAACTCGAAAATCGAACCTCAATTTCGTTTCCAATTGCAGTGTGTGTCACCGATCATTTATCGGTTTGTATGTATACAATACCACGTGATTCTCAGTAGTGCTAGGAGTCTGTAGTTGCATTCGTATTAGAGTTCTGCATTCTAGATGTACTCTCTTTTTATAGTCTAAGGGATGTTACCAGTAGTAAGTCTTGGCATGTAAAAACAATCTGTTGTTTCGACCAGGTCTAACACAAACCGGTCTGTGCAGTCAAAGAAGAAGACTTGAAGCTTAAAATTTCGGATTTAAGAGGGAGAGTGATTGTGCTATTTATGCCAGATGAACTGGGGTTTGTTCTCACCTAATGCACCAGCCATTCGTAACCAATGCTCCGCCACCTACGGGGAAGTGCGGGGATTATGACTTCAGATTCAGTGCCCTGCTATGAGCCCACCCCCATGGGGCAAACTGGAGTTCTAAACTTTGCTCTTTGCCCCGCCCTTCGCAATAGAAAATATCCATGGGGCAAGGATCGAATGCAAAAAGCCTTTCATTTCCCCTGCACTGCGGGGACACTTGAAAAGTAATTGCCCCACACACTTTAGCCCAGCTGTCCCACACCCTTCCCCGTAAGTAGGGGCGGGGGCGGGCAGAGGTTAAAAATGACTGGTGAATAGCAGATTGTTGTTTTCCGATGCAGTGGCTCATTTTTAAATGTACTCTATTGAAATAATTATGGTACATTTGAATGTATTACTTTCGAAAAATACAGTAACATTTCACAATGGTGTAATCGAGACGAGTTTTTAAGTAGCGCTTATACATTATTTGAGAAACCTCACTGCACTACGTGACACATCCGTAATGCTACTCTACTGTGTATACAAGGAGATATGCTCACCGGCAAAAGATTAGTCAGTGAAAATACATGAAAATCCCATTGGGACTGTTTAAATCGCTATATCTTTAAAATCCCTCGATAGTTTGGGATTTGAATAACCAGTCATTAAACTGTGAATGACACCTAACATTTCCAACAAAAACAATTGAAATATCGCATGTTGTTTTGCCAGAGTGCATACACCAATTTTCGTTTTTATTTTAAACGAAAGGGAGGTAATCGCAAAATAGTGAATATTAGTATTGTAATTTCTCGAGACTGTGGTTGAATTTTGAAATGATTTTTCGTTTTTTTTTTTGTCACTGGCAACAACTTCTATCAGAAAGCGTTATTAATAAAAGCGCCGATTGTATCGATGATCGGGTAATTACAAAATTGACGTTTTACCAAAAAGGCAAATAACTCTATCGAAATGGACAACTGTGGAGTTTTTTTTCAAAATAAGAACGAAACTGACTTTGCAAATTTTATAAATGGGGACATCTAAGACAAGCAGCAGCATATGATAGTATTCGGGCTTGTCAAAGTTACTGACTAAACTTTTTCCTCTTAGTATAGTAAACAATAGCTGAAGGCCTGGATCTACATATACATATATAACATCGCCGCACGCGGTCCGAAAATATGAAATTATGGATATTAACACACACACACACACACACACACACACACACACAATGTCAGATTACAAACAACATATTTTAAGGAGAATGCGTAAAACGTACGACTTACACGTATACTGTTTTCAGCTTCTCAAAACAAACAATACATGCTTGCCGTTTGTCATGTAAATAATGACACTTTCTCAAACATTTCAAAAGCAATAACAAAAGAATAGCCTGACTAGGAAGTAGAAATAGTATGTACAATTGTGTAATTATTGGGTTTTGTTTATTTGCTAAATTATTGCGTTGGCCATTTAGAAATTTTCTAGGTCATTTGATACAGTTCATGTCATTTACGCGCTCGTTTTAGTCATGCGCGCGTTTGTACAATGTAGCCTACACAATTATGTTAACAGTTTATCAAGCAAGTGTTTTACTTTAAGGCTCAACAAAAGCCGGCCTAAGGCAACTTATCCTGGGAGTTAATACTTAACTTATACTACTCAGGATGGGAACTAAGTTTTTCTTTGAGATACCACATATGGCACATGGCACCCTTTATCACAGTCCTATACATGATATGAAGCACAAGTGTCAAAATTTTCATGTATCGTGCACTACAACAAACATGTAATCTTGGTAGACTTTATACGGTTTGTATGCACGACCACTGTGTTCCAGACGACAAAGGGATATCGCTTAAAAGCACGAATATTTTGAGACTTACAAAATATTTTATTTACATAACAAGTAAGAATAGAAGGCAAAGAGATTGTACAATCAAATTTGATATCCAAACCTGACACCAGACGGGAAAGAATGTACATCACAAAATGTTACAACACACATGAAGAGGAAGATTACTAGCACTTTCCCAACAAAGTAATCATCCGACTAACTTCCACCAAATACACATATGACAAATAAAAAGGAAACATGGAGATATATCACAGAAGAACCGCCTTAGCTCGGTCGGTAAAGAAATTACAGGAGGGTTTTATCATGTTTACATACATGTAGTCACACTCTTCACCGTTTGACTGTTGTAATTTAATTAAAGTGTGTTTCCTAGATTCTGATAATGTCTTTTGCAGGTATTTTGCAACTGTTTAATATAGATTAAGTATTTTCTTGACATAATAATTACTGAGCATTTAAAATGTCGCAAAATGTGGAGCAATTATTTTGAAAACAAACAAATAAAAAATTCTGGTCAAAAACATTTGATTGCGGATCTGATAAAAGGGGTCTTCGGGCATTCAAATACATTTTTTGCTTTATAGATTTAAAAAACACCCAAATTTTAGATTTTTGCATGCTCTGATATTTATGTCGAACTGCTTTAATATTGTAACACGATACAAGATACATACATTTCTTATGAAACTACATTAAGTTATTTGTATCATGTATGTTGCCATGGAAACCGTTGCACCGCAAGGACTATCCTCATTTAAATCCAGGTATAACCTTTGCTATGCATGATTTAGCCATCTAGCTAACATCAACCAAATACACAAGTGACCAGTACAATAGCAGAAAGCAAGACGGCAACTCACAACTGTTACAGAATCTGATGAGTCTTTGTTCGTTCAGGAGGGTTTAACTATAGTTTATGTGGCTACAGTCCTCATCCTTTAACTGCTGTGATTTAATAATAATTAATTGTTTGGATCTCGGGCTAATAGTCTGTACTCACATGTTTTTAGTCTGAGAAATTTTACCAGTTGAGCCTTGCATGAGAAAAAAACGATCCGTGTTTTCGACCTGGTCTAACACAAACAGCCTGTGCAGACACAGAAGACTAGAGGCTTAAAAATTACGAATTTAATAGAAAGACCAATTTTGCCATCTGTGTTGCGAAAACATAGTCGCTGATCAGCTGAGCAGTGACTGAGCGGTTGATCTGCAGTTTTGTTCTTGCCTGAGCAGAGTGTTTGTTGTTTAATGCAGTGACTCATTTTTAACTATACTTCGAAACTATTGAATTAATTATGGTCCATTTGAATGGTTTCCATTAGAAAACGACATGAACAATACACCATGGTGTAATCTAAACGAGTACAGTCATTTGGAATGTCTCATGTTTTAGAAGTACCATATCACATCGCACACGGCACGAAATTATAATTCTAAACAAATGTAAGATAATATTTAAAGTATAAACGTATATTTATTAAGTAAACATTAAAACATTAATTGATGAAATTACGCAAAACGTATGACTTACATGTACATGTATACTGTTTTCAGTACCTCACAAAAGCAACACATGCCCGACGTTTGTCAAGTTCACAGTCATGTCTCATGTTTTAGAAGTACCATATCACATCGCACACGGTCCGAAATTATGAACATAAACAAATATAAGAAAAATATTTACAGACAAAAAAGTATAATTACGTCAACATTACAAACAGTATTTGATGAAAATACGCAAATAGCACGACTTACACGTATATTGTTTTCAGCACCTCACAACAAACAACACGTTTGTCAAGTTCACAATGACACTTTTTCTCAAAGTTTTCAAAGGATAGCATTACTAGGAAGTAGAAATATTAGCCGCTTAATGGACATTTTTCACGTTTGAAATTCACTTTCGCTATTGCTGGCGCTTGCGATTTTCCATCAGGAAAACATGTCCGTGAAATGTGTACCCCCTCAAACCCCACTTTTATATAGCAAAACTGGGGTATGCAGGGGTATACCTATTTTTCTTATTTTTGCTCCAAAACATAGATTGCGGGTAGATTGTGTACCAACAATCTATGTTTTGAGCAAAAATCACATCGCACACGGCACGAAATTATAATTCTAAACAAATGTAAGATAATATTTAAAGTATAAACGTATATTTATTAAGTAAACATTAAAACATTAATTGATGAAATTACGCAAAACGTATGACTTACATGTACATGTATACTGTTTTCAGTACCTCACAAAAGCAACACATGCCCGACGTTTGTCAAGTTCACAGTCATGTCTCATGTTTTAGAAGTACCATATCACATCGCACACGGTCCGAAATTATGAACATAAACAAATATAAGAAAATATTTACAGACAAAAAAGTATAATTACGTCAACATTACAAACAGTATTTGATGAAAATACGCAAATAGTACGACTTACACGTATATTGTTTTCAGCACCTCACAACAAACGTTTGTCAAGTTCACAATGACACTTTTTCTCAAAGTTTTCAAAGGATAGCATTACTAGGAAGTAGAAATATTAGCCGCTTAATGGAAATTTTTCACGTTTGAAATTCACTTTCGCTATTGCTGGCGCTTGCGATTTTCCATCAGGAAAACATGTCCGTGAAATGTGTACCCCCTCAAACCCCACTTTTATATAGCAAAACTGGGGTATGCAGGGGTATACCTATTTTTCTTATTTTTGCTCCAAAACATAGATTGCGGGTAGATTGTGTACCAACAATCTATGTTTTGAGCAAAAATAAGAAAAATAGCGAAAATTTTCCAGTGAAGATTTTCATTTTTTACGACTTTTACGAAATCTCTGTATATTACATGGGCAAGTTTTCGTAATGCTATGTGATGGGCGGCTACTCGTGAGGTCATATTTGAGACGAAGACGAGGGGTGATATAATCCCTTACTTAATCAAGAATTATCGATTACAAAACAGCGGCGAATTAACAGGACAGGCACAAAATGAAGTAGTCTGGGACATCTATCGTTGTAGCCGGTAGAATATAACACACTTTTATATAACAAAACTGGGGTTTGCAGGGGTATGCCTAATTTCATTTTCTTTGACCCAAAATATACAGTGTGGATACCCGTTAGAACCGCCTCGGCGAGGCGGTTCTAACATGTACCTACACGGTATGTTTTGAGCGACAATATTGAAAACATAAAAAAATCCAATGAAATTTGCAATTTTTTTCTTCCGAAAAAAATCTGTGTATATTGCATTGGCATGTTTTCGTAATGCACAGCAGTTTGAATGGGGTTTCTGAAGCGTGCAATAGCTATACTAGGCAAATTAAATTTAGCAATTTTCGTAACATTCGCCAGTCCCTGCACATAATGAATAAAAGTCATATTTTGGAATATGGACGTAAGTGGTAACCTTTCGGCAAGAGCTTCCAAGTGAAACATTTCGAAAAAATTAAACCATACGGCGATACTGACGTGACGTTACAATTTAAGACACATGATAAAAACTGGCAGGTCTTCTTAAAGTGGGAAACCAAGATCATGCTTAAGCAGCTCTTTAGGCTCTTTACAAGGCTGGGGGGCTACCCATGGCAGAGAAACTGACAGAGTTGTTTCACTGTATGTGGAGAAAGGAGGCTATCCCACAAGAATTTAAGGATGCATCCATAATCCACCTATACAAGCGGAAAGGAAATCCTCAAGTCTGTGACAATCACAGAGGCATCTCCCTCCTATCAATTGCTGGGAAGATACTTGCAAAAATTCTGTTGAATCGTCTGAATGTTCATCTTGATCAGACGGGACTTATCCCAGAAAGTCAATGTGGATTCAGAAAAGACAGAGGGACAATAGACATGATCTTCACAGCAAGACAGCTTCAGGAGAAATGCCAAGAACAGAATGTGGATCTATACATGACGTTTGTTGACCTCACCAAAGCTTTTGACACTGTTAGTCGTGATGGACTCTGGAAAATCATGGCCAAGTTTGGCTGTCCACCCAGATTCATAGCAATGGTGCGGCAGTTTCATGATGGCATGCAGGCACGTGTGCAAAATGATGGAGAGTTCTCTGAACCATTTGAAGTAACAAATGGGGTCAAACAAGGCTGTGTTCTGGCACCAACACTGTTCAGCATGATGTTTTCTGCCATGCTTATGGATGCTTTTCAGGACAGTGACACTGGTTTTCCAATCAGGTACCGTTTTGATGGCAACATATTCAACCTCAGAAGGTTGCAAGCCAAAACTAAGGTCCAGACTGATGTGCTAGATGAGCTCCTCTATGCAGATTATATGGATAAGAATGCCAGCACAGAGGCAAAAATGCAAAGAGCCATGGATCAAGTCTCACAGTCATGTGATAACTATGATCTCACAATCAGCACAAAAAAGACAGAAGTTGTACACCAACCAGCGCCCGGAAAGCCATAAATGAACCAACCATCACTGTGAATGGGCAAAAAACTGAAAGTTGTTGACAAGTTCACCTACCTGGGAAGCACTCTCTCCAGAGCAGTGCATATTGATGATGAGATCACTGCCTGAACTGCAAAGGCTAGTGTGGCATTCGGACGACTCCGTGCAAATGTCTGGGAGCGAAATGGAATCAAGCTTGACACCAAGCTGAAAGTCTACAATGCTGTGGTACTGCCAACCCTCTTGTATGCATGTGAGACCTGGACAGTATACCAACGCCATGCAAAGAGACTTAACCATTTCCACTTAAGCTGTTTGAGAAAGTTGTTAAAAATCAAGTGGCAGGACAAGATTCCAGACACAGAGGTCCTGACGAAAGCAGGGATGCAAAGCATGCATACAGTCTTAAAGCTAGCACAGCTAAGATGGACTGGCCATGTTATAAGAATGCCTGATGCGCGACTTCCAAAGAAAGTTTTCTATGGAGAACTACAGGAGGAAAAGCGCTCTCAAGGTGGCCAGAAGAAACGCTACAAAGACACCCTCAAAGCCTCTCTGAAGGATTTCGAAATACCAATGGGGTCCTGGGAACAGACTGCACAGGAGCGATCAAAGTGGCGAGGTCTCATCAACAAAGGAGCAGCTCTTTATGAAAAGAAGAGAATCTGTGAAGCTGAAAGAAAGCGAAGAGAGCGCAAAGCCAAAACAAATGTGCCACAATCAGACTCTATGACATTGACTTGCTCTACTTGCAACCGACAGTTTAGAGCCAGAATTGGCCTAGTCAGCCCTCAGAGAACTCACCAACACACATCAGCACTATTCAAGAAATAATGATGGTCTTTCTCATTAGTGAGAGACGAACTATCAGTCATCAAAACAAAGGAAAACATTTAAATTTTTTGGAAACAAAATTTTATCGCCGAGAAATTAAGATCGTAATTTTGAATTCGACGTTTTTTCTTTTGCTCCTACGTTATCGCCTTACAGTTACATTTTTTACTGGAATTTCCCGAAAATCGGCAATCAGTTTAAATGTCTGATGCATACCGATATGTTAAAATAAAGAGAGTTTGCCAAATTGTCTATCTTGGCTTTATAGCGTGAGCTTAAATAAAGAGTTTAACGTCAGCGTTATCTCACTGGCATGACGCGTTATAATTCTGAATCTTTCAAGTGTTACTGACCACGGCATTGGCTGCATTGTGCTTTGTGTGTCTTGTTTTGTTTTTATAAAATCAATGGAAAGCAAGTTACCCGAAATTAAGGCAATTTCGACCTACTGACGGCGCGTCGACGTCGTTTTTTGGCAGGTAAAGTTTGTACCGAAAAAAGCCGAATCTCACTTGTCACAAAATCAACAACGTTCATAAACATGGGTTGAAAAGGAGGGGCCTAATGGACTAAACAAAACTCAGCTGTTTGCATTGTGTTCAATGGTTGAGAATTTTGCATCCACACCCTTTCTGTATTTGTTGGTTGTTCCAGAAGCCTCTTTAAAGGATGGCGTTTTTAAATTCATCGTATCATGTGCCTAAGACACTGTTCTTGTCATTTAAATTAAAGAATTCTCCAAAATTTCTCTGAGATGATCAAAAATATGTGTAACATCAAAAATTGCTAAATTTATTTTGCATAGTATATAATTGTGTATTGTAATTGTCGGTTTAGTTCATTCAATGAATTATAGGTAAATTACTTTGGCCGTGCCACTTGATACGACGCTATATATATTCATTCGAAGATTTCATGGTTTCTTTTGATTTCATTCAATAAACTATAGCTTAAAATACTTTGGCGGTGTCACTTGATACCATAAAATACATATTCATTCAAAGATTTCATGATTTCTTTTGATGATTCCTTTTTTGTGGCTTCCATTTGACGAACAGCAAGCTGTCTAATTCCATCCAAAGATTACCCAAAGACAGTCACTACGATCAGCAGGTGCAAGACAACTGTTTTTTTTCATGATCCTGTTATGACGTGGTCGCGTGATTAAATTTATTTGAAATTATCTAGTCATTATGCGCAAATTTCGTCAAGGAATAGTACGCAAAATGTGAAAGAAAAATCTTTAATGAAACGGAACTTTATTAAATATTTAAAACTGATGCGTTGGCATTTTTGCCAAGTGTACGTTACACTGACCAACCGGATGGTTAGAAGGTCAGCCTACCCAGGAAAAATGCTCTAGTCAAACCTCATTCACAGAAGCCTTAGCTGTTTACTTGGCAGGTAATATTCAAAGGCATGACATTCCAATTATTGGTTAGAAGTCCCAATTTAGGTCCCGACATACATAGCCGTTGACTGACATGTAACTTTAGCATAAATTTTACAAAGAATCAAAACATCAAATAACATTCACATGCATAATCGTTCATTATTATTGGTGGTATCTGTATTCACAGGACAATAATGCGCATATCGATCAAAAAGCGACAAATAGACGCATTTCATGCAATAATTATACATTTTATGGTTTAATAATAAGAATGACCCAAACTATAGCCTCATTTCTTTTTATTTCAGAGTAGGTAACACGCGATCTGTTTGCATAGTTGACTTAACACACGTGACTAAGTTATTAATAGAGTCCGTTGTATTGATTATAGGAGCTGTTGTGTAGGAGTTGTTTTGTCCTACCGGGTTTGCCCATGTATATGTAACGCCAAAAATAGCCAAAATTCCAAGATAATGGAGGCTGATGGAGTTGCCCTGGTTTGTTGATAATTTTGGTTTCAGACAGGATTGGTCATTTTAAAATCATATGCTAAATATGGCAATACAATATCTGATATTAAGCCCGAACAGACTATAACCAGGCAACATAAAGTAAAGAACGCACAAGGATTCAACGTCACATTAGCCCGCTCAACCAAAGTTCTAAACGGTCACCTTTAAATCACTATATAATTACCACAAAAATGGTATTACGGCTTCGTCACCATGTTCAACTGGAACATGGAGAAAAGCCATAAAGTGTTTAAGTTTTAACATCTGCACTGTCACTACACTTTGCCATTCAAATTCCATGATATGGACATTTTCATAAATTCTGCTTACCCTGGGCGCCATTAGCTTCCATATTCTTAAAATGGAAAATAACAACGCAAAATATCTTATTCTCTAAAACTAGTCCAAGAGCTTTCATGTTTTGCGTGTAGCAATGCATCTTCTAAACTTAAAGTTTTGACAACAGCAGTGATTACTTTAAAATTTAGCTCTTACATTATCATTGCGAGCAAGCTTTGATTCTGCACTGCTTACATCTGCCAGAATGCATTCAAGTTAGACTGTTTTCCTAGACAATCTATTTCAAATAGAATTTTCAAGAAACTTCAAGAAATATGTCATAATTTCAGGATTTTTCAAAAAGTGCAAAGACTGTTCCACGCAGTATTGTGATTATTTTGTGTTTTTCTTTTTTTTGTTTCAAATGTCTTGTAGACAGACACTTCAAGACATTATCATAGAAACACGCAAATGCGGTCGACAGTCTTGCCTCTCTGGGATTTTCATTAACCTGGAGTGTTTTGTTATATGCCGTATGGAAAGTAATGCACTGATGCTTGTCAAATTTCGAGTTAATGTAGTATATATTACAGCATTTAATCTTCATGAAAAACTAGGCAGAAATTGTTCACAAGCATAAAGCCACAAATGTACATTTTTTTCAAGTTTTAGAAAGGGGCATATTGAGATTTGCCACACAGTTCAGATGACAAAACGAACCATACGACTATTTCTTCACAATTTTGTTAAACATGAAGAATGACATCTTGTAGCATCTACTACACCTACGGCTTCGAAACCTTCATAAACTTCGAAAAACATTTTCTAAATTTTATCGTAGACACTATGAATTGATTTCCAAATACAATGTTGGGTTAAAGACGCTTTTAAGTGAGGGCCTTTCGGAACCTGAATTTTATGGTGACTTGGTTTACAAATTTAAGAAACTTAAAGGAATTAATGATTTTTCTTTTCAGTTCAGAAAAATCATAACACGTTACAGACGTATAGGTTATAACTTAAATGTTATGCGACAGTCTGCATGCTTAGTTTTTAACCCAATCATGGTTGATAACTATGCTGCCTTCTTTAATTGCACGCCGGTGAGTCGGGCGTCAGACTCTATGATGGCCCCGACATAAAGCTATTCATTTTAGTTGGTTGGGGCCGGAGCTTCTTGTCTGTTGCTTGGCCCACCGGGGTCCAACTGGTGTTTTTCTTTTGCTCCGGAGTTAGTACGTTATTCGGCGCCCAGGGATCTCCATCGTCGGGCAGCTTACTCAGTCTGAGAGTCCTGGTTTTTGATCCATCAGGATGTTTATCATGATTTATTTGTTTGTTCTTGATGATTCATTGACTAGTTAGAGATTCACCACGAGGACCGAATAACTAACTAAATGTTATGAACCACTGCAGAAGCTGAGGGTGAGGTTATGGCCATGTAAAACCGGTTTAAGCCCGCCAGTAACTTTGTGTTACTGATCGTTCCAAGTCGATACTTCTGTGGTGGTTCTTTTTGTTTTATGTCTTGGTGTTTAATTTTTTTTGTGCTGTTGGCGCCTTATGTATGTTTTCATATTTTTAGTTAAGTTAAGGTAACTGAGTGGCCACCTATTGGGAAAATAGCTGCTCATTCGGCTAACGATATGTTTCATGGTATAAGTACCTGATTGTTAGTTTGGTTTTTTCCCACCTCGGTTTTTGGAGTGGGAATCTTTTTCTGATTGCGCCTTTTCCTGATATTTGCCTACTTGTACCTTTAATTGGAAACAATGAATAACACAAGGCGGAGTTTCGAAACGAAATAATTAAAGAAAATAGTATAAAAGACATATAATATAACACGTTTACAATACAAAAATGAAAAACGAAAAAACTTTGTATATAAAATGCCTGCCATTGACTTCTTCCTTCGGCACATATTTGACGACGACCCTTACTGGGCCAAACGACTTAGATGACCGCCATAGACATATTTAGTAATCAAAAATCTACTTTAGTAGTATTCGTTTTAGTAGGGAGTTGAAATAAAAATTTAATATGAAGGATCGGGGATGGGGGCTCCTGCTCATGATTGTTAAGTACATAAAACATGATCAAGGTTCGCCCTTGATCTGTTTTGAGATAAGGCTATATTGACCATATATCGGCCCCGTAGCCAAACGGTTAAGAGCGCTGTTTCTTAATCACTCGATCATCGCACCGTTGTGTCTGGTGTGGGTTCAAGCCCCGCTCTGGCCACATATGAGACACGCCAAGTTCTGCTTGCGGGTGTGCCAGGTGGTTTTTCTCGGGGCTCTCCCGTTTTTCAATAGCTGCTCATTCTGCTTTCCGTTATTCATGTTAAACGTTGGTATCTATGTTTAGTATTTTCTTAATATGATTTCTTATTTCTCGTTTATCACTGAACCACTACAGAAGCTGAGGGTGAGGTTAGGTACCTGTAAAACCGGTTTAAGCCCGCCAGTAACTTTGTGTTACTGATCGTTCCAAGTCGATACTTCTGTAGTGGTTCTTTTTGTTTTATGTCTTGGTGTTTAAAAAATTTTTTGTGCTGTTGGCGCCTTATGTATGTTTTCATATTTTTAGTTAAGTTAAGGTAACTGAGTGGCCACCTATTGGGAAAATAGCTGCTCATTCGGCTTACGATATGTTTCATGGTATAAGTACCTGATTGTTAGTTTGTTTTTTTCCCACCTCGGTTTTTGGAGTGGGAATCTTTTTCTGATTGCGCCTTTTCCTGATCTTTGCCTACTTGTACCTTTTTTGCCCACCTACTGATTGGCCCGTCTCATATGAGCTGAAATAATCTTGAAAGGGACGTAAAACTGAATTAAAAATGGCCATATAGGCTTGTCAAGTAGAAAACAATAATTTCAAAAACGCGATCTTAGTTTAGCGCTTTCAGGACCAATGTTTTGGTCCTTTGTTGTTTTACTGTTAGTTCAATTACTCCTTTAAGATTATCAAATTTGGACGACTAAGACAGAAACCCACATGGCACTACATCACTTAGACAGCAACTTCTCAAACATTAATCGCTTTCTAAACTTTCTCCTTGAATATTTAATAATTTGGTCACAAAGGGGGCGATGTCATGGGAACCACCCTCTAAATCCGCCTCTGTTTTTCCTAGGTATCGAACACATTTCAAAAGGAATTAAGTGTGCGCAGAGTGTAAATAAATGCCGTTGATTTACAATGAGTGTCATCTCAATTATGGAATGATGTGAAGTAAATAAATATACAAAATATAGGAAAGATGTCCACACAATGGAAGGGATACATAGTCCGTAAAAGTTATAGCCAAAATAAGAGCGCAGGGCTATTTTATGTACATAGAGACAATATACATACACTGTTCTACTTGATGTTTTAAGACGCGTTTCGGGCATGGTGTCCACACGTACATATAACACAAAACACGTGGGCAGTTTCAAAAATGGCCCCAAAGTGTGACATTGGATTAAAACACTAAAACTGTTATTTGACAGACAAATCTGGCCATATTTGTATTGTAGTACCTCTAATTTAATATTTTGAAGAGATTTAATAAAATATGAAGGATGGTTCTTAAAAATGATGGCGTTTCATTGAATTTTTAGCTCTAAAATGGAAAAAAATCCTACACTCCTTACTTTAAAAAAACAAAAAAACTTATAAAAAGTGACAGCGCTAAACCAAATGAATGTTGTGTTAACTGATTGGGGGCCTGAACTTAGTATAAATAGTAAGAAAATAAATGACAACCATAGGTATTAAAAATGTGTTGATCAAAAAACCTTAAGATCTTACACTCCTTACATTTTGACCCCCAGTTGATTGCGTGTGGTATTATTAGAATTTGAAAATACCAGAATGGCTGTGTTGTTTAGTATTTGTATCTCTTTATTCATGTGTTTGATATTTTGTCTCTCTTCAATTTTTATTTCCTAATTTGATGCAGTATGACAGCTTTCCAATTTGACTTCAAAGAAAAATGTCAAACAAAAATCTTGCACTCCATACATCAAATATCTGCATAACTGTTTTATTTATAAAGTTACATTGTATATCATAGAATTTTTGTCAGATCAAGCCCTCCTACTTGTTATTGTGGCATATCACTTGATAATTTCCATGCATACAGTACCATCTCGGTGGTGTCTAAAGCCTCAAAATGGACCGGGGCCATTTATTTACTGCCCATGTTTGGACTGCCCATGTTTGGACTGCCTCTGGTATAACCAATATTATATTTTTTAGATTTCAGTACAATTGTAAGTGCTTATATACGCTTTGTTCTTGTGCCCAGTCAATGCAGTGGATTTTTTTTTTATACAAGAATAATTGCCAGTTAATTAGTTACAAATAAAGTCTTTTATTTATGTATCTCCTAATACGTATTTATTGTTGTCATCTCTGACCTACCAACAACTTAATGTTCTCGCGCGACAGTTTCTAATTTTATTTTTTTTTATTTCAGGATATAGCTTTACATGTCCATTGTCCATTGTACGTGTATAATACAGTACAGAATGTCTAGACAAGACTAATTCATGTACATGTATAAATCATGTATAATGCTTATTCAAATATGATATAAATACATCGCACTGGCGAGACTGCAAAATGTTTCGATCTCAAGTTACATTTCTGCTCGTTTTTGGTGACAAGTTAAGCATCTGCTTCTTTGAGGCCAAAGTTGCTATAGATATCAAAGCTCTGTAGATAGCTGATAACTGCCTGATGACAAAACTTGTACTGCTCCTGAAAATCAAACAATGGAGAACAACTAAATGTGTTTGTAACTAAATTTGTTAACATGGTAAAGAATATGATTATGTAGTTTTATATTACTGATGGTTGCAGTGTGATACTTCTGTGGTGCTTCAAATTGTTGTATGTTTTGCAGTTGATTTTTTGTTCTGTTTGCACCTTATGTATGTTTTCATATTTTAGTTCAAGTTTGGGTAACTGAGTGGCCGCCTATTGGGAAAAAGCTACTCACTCGGCTTACGATATGTTTTCTCAGTATTAGTATCTTAGTGCTAATTTAGGTCTTTTCCTACCTCCAGTTTCTTTCTGATTGCGTTGTTTTCTGATAATTGCCTATTTTTACTTTGAGGAATCTTTGTACAAAAACAAAGTTTGTTATTTTCGAAATAAGAAAATAGGGTTGGTTAGGTTATTGTTACTAAAAGAACAAAACAATGAGACACGTAGCTCCTTTATCTAGCTGTTAATATACAAGCTCGTTCTACTTTGAGAATTAGATAATATCACCGTTTAGAACCAACCCCTGGACAATGAGTCATATGTCTTATATGATTACTCCGGCGATACGTATCATGCATTTCGAGTTTTGTTTATTGAAAACGCAACTTGGGGCCTGAAGAATAAGTCAGAGTGCATCAGATATTTCTATTTTGTTACCAACACCGAACAAAATGTATGTGTCTGACTTGCTCATTTTGACATGTTTGACTTCCAGTCAAAAGGCGGTATGTTAAGTCATACAGTAGTTTATGTTTTATTTTACATAAACATGTACGAATACGTTTTAAGGCATTTGTTTGTGATTGCGTACCCTTACCACTGATGAGATGGCTGACAATCGTCTGGCTTTTATCTGTCTCAATGTGTTGACAACGCTGACTTCGTGCTCTATTTCCATTTTCTCAATAAGAACTGAGACAGCGCAGTATAGGCAACTTCTCTCTGCTCCAGTTCTACGAGAACATAAAGATGTAAGTCCTCTTCTTAGTGCATGTGATTATGTTTACATGTTATACAATAATGGTCCTTTCAAGGGCATTAGCCAAGCTTTCCTTGAATAAAGTACATCCAAAATACACTGTACAAAAATGGACATATTTACTACACATAGGTCATTTGAGAATTATAAATGGATATCAAAAAATGTGACTTTGGTCAGTGGTGAACATGATATGTAAGTTGAAATGAAGTGGTTCTGTCTGTTTCTGTCGAGTCGCGGCACAAACCGCAACGGTCAAATTCAAATTTCAAATGTGTTTGTTTCCGAATATGTATGTCATATTTAAGTCACATAAGTTCGAATTCAGACGATCGGGTAGATATGTAGTGAATAAAAATTAAAACTGAGATCCTTTAAGAGCAGTGAACACATTAATAAGAAAAGGGATGGGCCATACCGCGGTTTCGACTATTAAAGTCTCGTCATTGACCCTTTAGATTTGGCAACATGGAGCCAAAGAAAACTACTGAAATTTGGCAACTTTCAACAGGGTAGTCGATACAAGACTAATATTATCTAAATGAGACCAACTATGTTAAACATTGGTAAGAAAAAGAATCTTAACCGATAATAAATTTCTGACTTCTCAGAATATCCTCGCTGATCTCAAAGGACCAGAAAGAAAATATAACCTGCACTATGAATGAGGTACGGGGCCGCCACACGGCACAACACCAGCTGCAGTAATAGCAAATAAAATTAAAACTGAGATCCTTTAAGAGCAGCGAAAAGGGATGGGCCATACCGCGGTTTCGACTATCAAAGTCTCGTCAGTGACCCTTTAGATTTGGCAACATGGAACCATGAACTCTGATTTTATGTTTGTTTTGCATCTAGTGGATGAAGGGCATACAAATAGCCGTTTGCCTGTTGACTTAAAATATGTCCTGATTTACAATTTCTTTTCCGCCAAGCGTCTGGGTTTGAATTAAAAATCTAATTGAATCATTTACTTTTATTACCTGCAGTGTATCAAAATCGGAGCCTCGTATTCAGATCTCCTATTCATGGCTTCAACAGTTTTTACCAGTTCCAACAGCGAGTCCGAAGTCTTTGGTACCAGAGAGTCTTTTGGCCAGTTGGTGAAAATCAGTAAGTTCACATCTCTGGATTCCTCGCCGTTCTAAACAAAACCGTTATTATTCGTTTGAAATGACTTATAGTAGAACATGCAATGTTTCGGAGACTTAAGATGATCATTTAACAGCGCGTTTGATCGTTACAATCATGTTAAATTAAAGTAATTAACTTTTAATTTTCCAGTCGACGCCACCTTTCAAATTTATAAATGTAGGCTCCATTTAATTATTTATGGTATCTGTTAATGTCCATCTCATAAACAATTCTTTACATTCTGCAATGTATGTATTCATCTTTCTTTTTTACATTATATATGGCGTTCGAGACATTCTTTCAACTTATCAATGATATTCGATGAAAGTAATTCATGGATGTGTATGGCTCACTGCATACTCACCGGACCGTGATATGTAATGGATAACTTCTTAGACACATAATGAGCCATTGTCTTTGAGTCTTTACAGCTGACTTTGAAAACACCATGCTCTACTATCTGATTGTCCGCAGGCCAGTATACCTTCACCGTCTACAAAACGTTTAAGCGTGTTTGCTTATACAAACATGTCATATGTTCCAAATAAGATCTTATCTTCTGCTATGCGCAAGGATATGAAGAGATAAATTAGAAAAAAGGAATTTACTTTGAAGTTATGTAGTTTGAAGATATGTGGGAAACGCGACAGTTTATTGCAATCAAAACGGCATCAAACCATTTTCTGAGAGTATCACAGAGGCTTCTAATATTTCCTTCTGCTATGCACAATAATATGAAGAGGGGAATCACAAAAAGGCATTGCACTTTGAAGTTATCTAGTTTGGAGATATGTTGGAAACGCGATAGTTGATAGCAATCAAACGGCATCAAACCATTTCTGAGAGTATCACAGGCGCTTCTCATACAAATTAAGTATGTCGTATGAAAGCGATTTACCCATGTTCCAGTATTTCAACAACTACGGGACAATGTAAGGCACGTAGAGATGGCAGTAAACATTGGGTGATCAAAAAAAAACAAACAAAAAACAAAAAACAAAAAAAAAAAAAAAAAAAAAACAAACAAAAAAAACTCGACCAATGTAGAATTGTGGAGACGACACTATACCTTATCGTTTATGTCTGGCTCTTCCATACTAACGATACACGTACATCTTTCCTGGTTGACAAGACTTAGAAAGTCAACTACT
Source organism: Rugalucina vietnamica (assembly GCA_964017185.1). Lineage (NCBI taxonomy): Eukaryota > Metazoa > Mollusca > Bivalvia > Lucinida > Lucinidae > Rugalucina > Rugalucina vietnamica. The sequence continues at coordinate 19,625,933 of OZ024885.1, forward strand.
GTAGATGGTAGTGGGGTTTGTGCACATATAAATCTTCTCTTTCTGCGAAATGACTGAAAAACAATAATTAATACAATTCACATCATTCTGTAAAAGATAGGTCAAGATTTCCATAAACGTGGCTTATAGAAATAAATAAAATACATTGTATGTTAGACAATATTTATACAGCTGGACGTAAAATATAATACCATTATCTAAATGCTTATGCAGTGAATGCACCGTGGGTAAAATCTAATAAACGATTTGCACATGCCCAGTAGTGTTTTAAAATCCTTCACTAAATGTAACCCTTCAAATGGTGTTTAAATTTCATAAGCAAATAATATTTGTACGTATCAAAATATATTGTTATATTTAATACTTTCTTGTACTACAGTCGACACACATGATTTTTTAATATTTTTTTCTCATGTCTTACTTACATTCACGTAGACAGCGTTGATATAGTCCGAATCACCGGGTTTTCTATTCTCATGAAGCTTCACACGTCCTTCATCGGCTAATTGATAATTAAGGCATTACCCATATTTATCGAAATTGTAATATGTGTGCATCTTTTTCATTCAAACATACTTTAATTTAATTTAGTCAAGAACTGGTGATATCAGAACCGAAGTCCCACTTTTCAATTCAGGGATGCAATAAGCAGACTTTGGTACTGATACAACGAGAACGTAACATGAGCTGATTGGGCAGTTCTTTTCCCTAAATGTGACCGCTAATTTACGTGAAATTCACGCAATACAGAAATGAAGACATAAAATGCACATACAAAACAAAATACATGTAAGTCAACAATACATTATACCAATATAACCACAGAAGAATTAGGGAATCGTGTGTTCATGTTGCTGACTAGAAGGTGAAAATGAAACTTTATAAAACAGAAATCAAGAAATTGACAGTGTGCTAACTTGCTAACTTTCCCATTTTGCAAGTACATACAATGCAACAATGGCTGATAATATGATAACACCTATAAGTCAAGGGCCTGTAGTCGTGTTTACGTACTACTTACAAATCATTCAAATTACCGCACATAAATGATGGTGGTTCAATTTGAACAATGCACTTGAACCACTGCACATCATGCAGATAAGGCCTTACTCTAAAGCGTTTCCGTTAGGAAATCTAGAAAGAAACAAAGACATGTCATGAATATAAAATTCATGATCAGATGTAATAATTTGAAACGTTTAAATTTGACATTCATTATAACCTCACCTGGCACATCGGCATCTTTTCTATTTTTGTTCGGCAAAGCTTTGTTTTTCTGTATTTGTGCTCTGTCTTCATCTGTCACCTCTTCTGTTACTGACTGTAATTGCTTGAAACAAAATGTCCATTGTATCAATAAAACATGTATACCATGTTTTTTTTACAATTATAAACGCAATAAACAATACGTTATACAATGACTCGCGAGTGACGCGCAAGTTTTACATAATACAGTTTGCGAGTGACGCACAAAGTTCTTTTGGTTCGTCGCGCATCGCGCATGGATCTTTGCGCGATGCGTGACGTGATTCATCGCACTATAACATTCAAGTACATGTACTTATAAAAGTATTTGTAAATTACTACTTTTTTGCTCAGTTTCAACGTTGTTGTTTTTATTTGACGCTCAATTTAACAACAACTACATATACGTTTGGCTATTAATCAGTTGTTTTGTCCTTTATGTTTGGGACTATTTCGGACAGTCTTTTATGTTTGGGGCTATTTTGGACATAAAACAAAACAAAAAAATTACCTTGTTCACTGTGAAGTACATCTAGCCAATCAGCCAGTCTACTGTACGACAGTGAGTTGTTGTTAGTCAATCATCAAAATTGTTTGAAGCATAACAAGTCATTTTTATCAAATGAAAAACATGATTGAGGCTCATCTTGGTCATCTTACTTTTACCATCATCTACGTAAATTAAACCACAGCCCACACGTAAAATTGCTTGCGCGCAAACAGTTTAGACTAGTATTCGCATATGAACTTGCTGGAGTTTTATTTATATTTTCTTGCTTTTTATAATTTTGGTTTTCGTGTAACTTAAATTGTTAATCGGGACGTAAAACCACAAATCAAAATAACACATGTTTATGTTGTAACAAGTTGGTTTTACAGCTGCATATAAACATACAAACACGACATACTGTACATGTTTGTGTGTTTAAATTCAATGGCGTTTAGAGATTCACCACGAGGACCGAACAACTACAGTGCACGGTTTTATAGTCATTACGAAAACATGCCCATGTAATATACTGATTTTTCCAAAGTTGGAAAAACTGAAAATTTTCTGTAGATTTTGTTTACTTTTCTTATTGTGCTCAAAACATAGAATGTGGGTTTACGTTAGAACCGCCTCCGCGAGGCGAGGCGGTTCTAACGAATACCCACGATCTATGTTTTTGAGCCAAAATTAGAAAATTAGGTAAACCCCTGTATACCCCAGTTTTCAGTTTTGCTATAAGAAAGGTGGGGTTCAAGTGAGTATACATTACACTGAAATGTTTTCGTGATGTTTAGTTAAGTTCGGGTCACTGAGGGGCCACCTATTGGGACGTAGCTGCTCACTCGGCTAACGATATGTTCTCTAAGTATAAGTACCTAACTGTCATTTTGTTTTTTCCTACCTCGGTCTTTGGAGTAAGACTTTCTTTCTGATTGTGCCTTTTCCTGATCATTGCCTACTTGTATCTGTTTAATTACCAAGACTGAGAAAAGAATGCTTGGTTTAATAAAAAAAAAATATTCTCCATACCTGTATTTGGGATAGCTAAGGTATGTGACGGGGCTCACCGCAGACCTTCTGTTTACACTATTTTCTTCTCATTATTTATATAGAAAATATACAGTGTATCAATTTTCCTTCGGGTCAGACGAATATTCTACATGTACATGTATCTCTAACCTGGTCGCTTTGTACTACCTTTGTATGAAGTATATCTACATGTATCAAGTATGAATACTTGGATGGATCAGACAGTAATCAAATTTGACATACATGTTGACATCAGGCGGGCATGAAATTCAACATGAACATTTTTTTCAACACACCTTACAAGCAAGATTGTTTGAATTGTGTAAATCGCGCATATCTGATTCACGTCGCGAGTGTTTGACAAATGGTTTTGCGCGTTTGCGAGATGATCGCGCAAGATTGCACGTAGTTTGCGAGTGACTCGCGAGTGACTCGCGAGTCACTCGCAAGTGAAGATAATCCCCTACGCGCAACCACGCGCAACGCGCAAATGCGCGTACGCTCAAAGCATCGCGACAACTGTACTGTAACTTTGTTACGATGTATTTACCTTATGTAGACGACATTTTCTTTTTTTGCAATGCACAGCTGTACGTAGTTATTGTCTTTTGCAAAACATTTTCATTCTAATTCCGTGATTTCAGCTAATTTAGGAATATTTGACTTATGTATTTTGATATTTAGTACCAAGCTATTATTTTGATTAAGTTCGTGTTCCAAAGTTTGGATATTTACAAATATATGTTAATGATTTACATAATGTATGTCCATATATCAAACTTATTATTATATGTTATATAATATTGACATTTTTGATACAATACAGTAACTGTGTACAATTGCATAGTACCTTAAATTGTTTATCAATGATCCTCTCTCCACCATTACTTTCTATCATCTTATTGTAGTTCTGGAGGAACATATCACCAGGGATACTGTGACAATCAAACGTCAGGGAATGTAGAACCGAGTGGTGAAGATAAACATACTGTTCCTAATAAATATAAGAAATTAAATGTAAATCAGATATTCTTACTTATATCTATGCTTACTTCTTCTTGTTTCTAAAGTGTACAAATCTGTTGCTATGCTATATTAGAATCAGGACACCTATGCCATACAATGTGTTATGAGCATGGCTTATGAAATGACAAAATATTTATTTCAATGGCGAGTATTTCAATGAATGCTTACCACAATGAACAGAATCTAATCAAATATGTCATGATGGTATATACATGATTTGATACGGGATTTGTTAAATTAAACTATGGTTTGTTCAATGGCTAGTAAGTACCATTTCTCGTGTTTGAGTTAAATCATACAAAAAAAATGTAAAATGATCGTGGCTTATCACTTTGGTTGTTGTAGAAAACATGTAAGCATGCAATATATTAAAGGGAGATTATCAAGTGTAATGGACTATAAAACCATACTTACTGGAGTTTGAACCATATTACATCTCTGGTTTCTGAGACTAACCACAGAGCCAAATATGTCAACAGAACCTCGGTCTTCTCCTTCGAATGTCAACATGTCTAAGGCTATAAAAGTCCCGGTTCGACCAATCCCAGCACTACAAAGATTTACCCATATTTAATTTTCAATATATATAACTGTTGAATCTTGCTTTCGAAGTCAACCTTTTCAGCTCTACAACAGTGAAAATAAAAGTGGTCATTTCATTTGAGCCTGACTTGTTCGCAGAAAACAAAGCCTTTTTCGACACCAAAGAAAAAAAAATCAGTGTAATCAGTGTAATTAGTGTATGTTATCAATGTAATCAGTGTTTCAAAAATGAAATAGAAATATGAAACAATCAACTGGAAAGTAAACCATTTATAAAGGGGTAAAGAACATATCAATGGAAAATCCGCATTAAAACTCTATCATTCAAACATATACTCCTATACTATAAAATAGGCGTTTTATCTTAATGTATCAGGTGATAAAAATCAATAATGTATATAGTTATGTAATTGTAAGTTCAAAAGTCACAAATGCTAAATCAACTGATCAATTTAATAACAGACAAAAATTCGAAATGACTTCTGATCATACACCAAAGTAAAATAACTAATTGTAACATAAATAAAATAAAGGAAACATCTTTTAACCATAGACAAGCTTCCGTATAGATTACCTGCAGTGCACTATTATTGGGGTCTCTTTATCCTTATGTAGACTCCTGACCTTTTGCCGTAATTCTATCATTGACGTTACGTCATGGGGAATACCCTTATCAGGCCACGCAGTGAAGTGAACATGACGAATATGGATAGTATCCATGCCCTAAAATGAAAGAAACATACTTTAGCCTATAGCTGCCAAACTGGAGTTAAGTATATTTTCATATAAATGAAGCAGTTAATATATAAATTATGTGATATTCTTGTGTCGATTTTGTACAATACCATTAATCGGCGTCACTGTTATAATATTGAAGTTTATTTACAAGAACATAACACACTTCCATCTGTAAAATAAGCAACCATTTTTTGTTGCAGTTTATTTTTTTAGATACATGTACCGGCGTCATTTTATAATATATTATATTGTACCTTTGTGACAGCTAGTAATCTAATAGTGAAATCAGCGTAGACATCCTCTGTCAGGCAAATGATCTGTATTTCTCCATATTGACAGCTCTCGTCTGCATCAGGCCAGTACTTCGTGCATTTGGTTTGCTGGAAATAAAAATGAAATCCTTCAGAAGGTTATCGTAACAAATGTTAATAACATTTTAAATGTTATCGCACAACATTTTTCTTAAAACAATTTTATTAATCTTAATCTTAAAAAAAAACAACATATAATCTATATTACAATAATGTTTTAACTCGATGGCACATTTCTAACCATTAACCAATAACTTTTTTAAACTAAAAATGTCGTCATAACTTATCGTTTTGTTCAACAGGTTTCATACATTGGTACCATGATGTTATTATTTACGTGTTCGGTATACAACGTTCAAATATGATTGTTTCTTTATTTCTTTAATTTTAGCAAAGTTTTATGCAATAATAGCGATCAAACATATTTTGACATTTATTAAGGTTGTAGGGTCTCTAAAGTAGACGCTATGTGTTTTCAACACTTCCCTAAGGACCTAGGAAAAGGTAATGAATAGAAAATCATGCCTGATCCCTAAATTATCTTATTGTTCCAAGTTAATATTAAACGACTAAGTGCATGGTATCATTGTAAGATAAAAACAGTTGAGCCAAATGTCTACCTCCATACCCTCTTACAAATAGGAATAAAGACCTGTAATTGCTTACCCCATTTTCCATCGGCTGTGTTAACATTACAAGGGTTTCACACCTTTCTTGAAATATCATTCTCCAAAAATCGGAGGTGGTGTCATAATTCCTCTGAAACGGTCCTGTTCAACACATGCTTATATAAATACTTGGCGTAAAATTAAATAACTATATTACATTAGCCGACCCAAGCAACGATGTCGGTAGAAAAGCAAGCTAAGCAACCAAGGCTGGTTTACAGTGCTATATAACACTTTCTGAAATCACAAACTACAGACTTCGAAAGTTGCATATCTATTAGCGCAATTTACATTATTATTTTAAATGACTTCTATTGACAACATTCAACTACATACTTACGCAAGATGTACTTTCAAAGATCAGTTAACAAAACACATCTATTAGCTAACATTTGTAGCCTTTATTGCATTTTACTTGCCGTTTCAAATACGTTAATGTCATTATATGCCTAAATAATGTACATGAGGTTTCCCTACCTGATGATGCTATATACTCTTTTTGTCTGTTATATCCCTGTTGTAAGATTCATTAATATATTATTAACATGATATTGACAAATCAAATCGTAATCTCAAAAGTTTGTTTAAGACAGGTCGAACAATGCGGAAAAAATAGTTTCTGCAAAGTATATGTTAATATACGAGTTCACACGTAATGCACTGCAAAATGTATATACACCATATACAAGCTGGCACGCGTTCGACCACCAAAATCTGGTTTAGCACTGGCTGGCATTTGCGACAGTTCCAAGTCTAACCATCCAGGGGGAGATGGTTTAGTATTTATATGACAAACAAACTCATATCTGTTTGCTTTAATAGTACTGTTGGCAAAAAACTACAAATCAGTCGAACATTTAGTGGTTCAATGCAATGACCAAAGATGGGGCAGGTTGTGAAAATATTTAGTTACATTATGTAGCTTTCGTTATATCAGCCAAACTTATTTAGACACGAAAGTGTGTATAATTCTTTTTTAATGAATGCTAGATTTAGCACCATCGTCATAACTTGAAAATGTCGCCCTCCCAAAGCTGAGATAAAGGGACTTATCAGTAGAGATTATTTCAGCATTAGGCTTTATCAAACTAAGAAAAGCGCTTCAAATCTTGTTGTAGTTACCAAACAGGCATCACAATTTTATTGTGAACATGATCTAGACAACTTACATCAATATAGGACGCATTCATATAGTCGCTGCCGCCATCCAATAAGATAACTCTATTCTCATCATCTGAAGTTCATTAATGTGTATTAGTTCATTCGCAAATTCAGTGTGATGCCATTTACTGAATGTTAAACTTTATGCAATATATCATGACACAATCTTGACAACCATTCACAATAACCCCATATAACACGTCGATTTCTGTGAACACTAAGTATTGAATTCGATCTAAAACATATTTGGCTTTAATGAGATCGTGGTTAAATAATCTCAGTTGAGGAAATCGTCGTCAAAAACGCCTAATTTTCAGCGAAAACATGACTGATTCTGTATATAGAGTCGTATATTTTGTCGCACAAAAATTAAAATCTTTCATGTCGATATGCTGTTCAAAACGTCGAATGCTAGTATTTTAATCAGTAGCACTAACTCTGTGGATTTTGAAGATTGTGAAGATTTTTTTTCTATCTATACAACAAAGGTGAAATTCTTACATGGGTAAATAGCTCTGTATTTATTCTTTGCTGCATTTTTGGATTTCTTGGCTTCATTGTAACTCTTGACTAGACCCTTCGGGATTTTCTGGAAAAGATCATACACGCAACAGGCTTGTTGTGGTTTGGAAATATTTGCAGCCATATAAATTTGTGTAATACATTTGGCAAATACGATAACATTCAAAGTCTCAACACTGATAACGCATGTTACTTACTCATGTCAATAACATGGTATCATAATTCAGTCATCTGGGTACACGTTTGGATATGCATGGTCAGTTGGAAGTTTTTATCACTGGATAAAGCTAATGTTCAATCAAAATTACTTCACTTTAAATAAAAATTTAATAAAACATTTCTCAAAAATCAAAACATTCGGTCACTATTTGCCCGACAAGATTTGCTGCAAATAAATACACTTACTTCAAAATCATTGAATAAGTCCTCTTGTGACTTATTTTTGATATATCCAGCAAGTCTTGCTACCGCAACTCTCTGTCCTGCTATGTTGTAATAAGTATCATCAGCCACACCGCTAGCATCGCCATCATCCACTTTTCTTTCCTCGCCACCTTCTATTTCTTTGAGATGATCAACCCTGGTAGGTCTTGCTTGAGTCCTATTAATGACGATGATGTCCTTTTTCTCTTTCCCAGACACTTCTGACATAGGCACTGCATTGTTGGCATATAGGCGGCTTGTGACGCCGGAAATTTCGACATTCTGTTTCGCAATACCTGTAACAGTAATGTACATATAATTGATGAATTCAAGATCAGATTTATCAAATGACGTCGCTGTTTTCCGACTGATAACGTCATGGAATGACAAGTGTTATGACCACAAGTGTATTAAAACTTTTGCTGAAATACTTATCGTCAATGACGTCGCCCGTAACAACAATGTAAATTTCCATTGGAAATATGTTCACTTTGAGAGCGATAAAATCTTATTTCAAAAGCGGTATGATAAAACGAATCTTACACTCGTGACACTTGTGACAAGTAAGGCACATTAATCATGTTCAGTTGTGGATTTATTAACACATTCGAGGTAGTTAACTGGCATCTACTTTAATCTTATTATATTTTTTTCAAGACTAGTGTGTAAACGTTGTTTTTTCAAAATACGCATATATTGAAGTATAATACGATATACAAAATACTTAATAAATGTTAGGGAATATAAGCTATAGAAATGTACCATGATTTCTTTCTTTAAGTGATACTATGTGACAATAAAAAAAATAATCATAGGTAGAGATAAAGGCGCGGCCGAAAAACAGGTATAATGAAACAGTGTAGACAATTATTTGTTGAAGCAGAAGAGCGTAAAAAAGAAAACAATGACACAAAGAAACTACTCTCACGAGCTTCATTTATGTTGCTGTATTTTTGTGCTGCTGGTTTATTGTATTTTAAACTTTGTTTCTCCTCAATACGTCTACTTGAATCCATTTTCGAAGTAGTTTTCCTGAAAAGATATCAGTATAGAGTTATTGTTTTCGCTCCGCTATTACGACGTAATCAGCATGTTCAGTTATGTAGTAAGTCATCGATTAAACTTGTGTCATAGGGCATCTTGTATATGATTCTTGGAACATATTGGAGTGAAGGTGTGGCAAAAGAGTCTATACATAGTACATGTACTTTGTTTCTTTATAGAATATTTATCAGGACGCTTGAATTCTAAAATAGAAAATACTTGAGTTCTGAAATTTTAGTTGTAGAAAATGATAAATAAGTGAAAATTTGCATCACTGAGTGGCATCTAACTAAAACATAATATATTTAGTAGTTACCTTCTCCTAAGAACGATAAGCACAACAACTACTACAAGAATAGCAAGAACGGCAACTCCAGCACAGACTATCCCACCTATTGTAGCTGCATTAGATGAGTCATCTTTAAGAAGGGCTGGAAGAACATACACAGGCATGCAGCATGTATTTGTGTCAATAATTACCAATTGTTAATGTCAAAACATAGCTCTTTTCAATGAGCTAAATGGCATAATGTGTAAAACAAAATTGAAGTTTAAGATTTTGGCATGGATATGAATTAAGAATTACAGATACAGAGAACCATATCTTATACATGTGTTTGTGTTTGTGTTTTGCGCGCAGTAAATAAAAGCAGTGCATATTTCTATTAATCTGCAAACAAATCCAGTCATTATTTGACCATTAAACATTAATTTTAGTCCTGGAATGTCACAGACCCAATCAGTATAAAAACACAACATCATATTTGTCCCTACCTTGCATACACGTGGGTCCCGTGTATCCATCAATACATCCAGAAGTACAATATCCGATCTTTATGTCGCAGATCTTCTCCTTGCAATTCTTATTACACGCCTCATTACACTGGCTTCCAAACCATCCAACGTGGCATCCATTCAGACAAAATCCATCAGTTTCGTTACAAGATCGCCCCTCAATAGTGTTACAATATATGCTGCATTGCTTATCACACATTTTTCCGAAGTGTGTCGCTTTACATGGACTTAGGCAGTAACCCGTCGTTCTACTGCAAGCATCTCTACTACAACCCTCCCCGCATCGATTTTCACAATGGTTACCCCAAAATGTATCTTTACAGCCATAATTGCATGTAGCGTTAAGTTTATCGCAGGTATTCAATCCGTTTCTGGTAGCACACCCTGCATTGCATGTATGGTCGCAACTATCACCGTAAAAGTCTTCTTTGCACGATGAACAGGACGCTTTGCTAAACTGGTCGCATTGTCTGCAGTTAGAGGGGCATGGTATATCGCACTGTTTTCCTGACCAATTTTCCTCGCAGCCTCCGCTACAAGAACCATTGCGCTTATCGCATATAGTTCCGACAAGGCAATCGTTTGGGCATGCGGCACATGAGGAAATCCTTTCACTGTAGAAACCATCTTTGCATGCATGGCATATATTTGGGTCCAGATCTGAGCATATCTGACAGTTTGTTACATTACAGTCAATATCACATCTGTCACCGAACCATCCTGTTTTACACCCATTCTTGCAAGAACCAGTTGAAGAATCACACGTTGGGTTTGTACTAGATTTGCAATTATAAGAACAACTTTTGCATTCATTCCCCTCTGGATACCAACCATTTACACAACGTGTGCATGTCAGGGAGTTTCTACTCAGACCATAGCATGAAGAGCATCTTCGGATATAACTAGAGCAAGACAACCCACACGTAGGGCCAAACCGATATTCATAATGACACGAAATACAACTTCCATTCCTGTAACACAGGCCCTTTTTACATCTAGTTTGACAATTTTTGTCACAATTTTCCCCGTGTTTACCATCATTACAGTCAATACAAGTTCCATCGGTGGAACACATATTGTCTTTACATTTTTCACTGCATGGACAGCATCCGTTTGATTCGGGATACCAAGTATTATCATAACATCCTTGACAGACGTTTGCTTCCTTTTTAGAGCATTGGCTAGAGCTGCACTCACATTTCTGATTGTTGTTTCTACTAAAGTAACCAGTCATACATCCCCACGAACAAAGTCCCGAATGTTTGTCGCATTTGTAACAGTTCTCTGGACAGTCGTGTTCACATTTAGTGCCCAATTTACCACTTACACACTCGGTACATTGTAACTCGGAAGAACACTTTGAACATCCAGTGGGGCATCGATCGCATGTGTCATCTGTATTCTGATAGTAGCCGGATATACAGCCATTTGTACATGATCCCGAATCCTTGGCGCATACGTTATCTTTACATTCATCAGGACAATACAATTTACACCGATATCCATAGCGGCCGGTATCGCACTTTGAACAATCCTCATTTCCATCACAGTCAAAACACGCAGGTGGACAGGCAGGACACAAATGACGCCAAGATTCTGTTTTAGTATCTAAATAGTGACCGTCCTTGCATCTTTTACAAAAGTTTTTACTATAACAAGACCCGGGCCTACAGTGGGTTATTATGCACTCAGGCTCAACAGGTCCTGTAACTGGTCCTGTAATTAAATGAGCACAAACCATATTTAATATTCTATTTGTTCTTACTGCAACTGTTGGTGTACAGTGTACGAACCCTAAAACACGGATGGGCATCAGGGGAACTTCTGGGAAATCGCGTAAACGTAAATTTGTTCTCTCGCAAAATCCCGGACCAGTCGCGGAAGTGACGTTGTCAAATACTCATAAACAAAGGTAGGTAATTTTTGTAGAAAAAGAGAAAAAAATAATTTTGGCAATGCCATACTATGTAAATACGATTAACGATGATGTTTGCACGCATCGGAGTAATAGGTAAGGGTTGATGCACCCGGCACATATATCATATGTTCTTGTGTAACGGAGAAAGTGTAAATAAATTATAAAATTCGTTCACCTTATCATAAAACTCAAGCAATTTGCAACTCGGTATTATTTGGTTATGGTCGCTATCTCTAAGCAAAGAGGGGTTCAGAGTTTATGCGTAGGAAGAAAGGCGAGTCATATTTACATAGAAATCCATTGGTTACTTGGTTTTCCCGCTATTCTTTATTTCTTGCTCAAATTCAAAATGCACTTGTCTGGTCGATTTATACATCAGCAAAATGTGCTGTCACATAATGCTCTAATTTTTCTTGTCATCCGGAAACACTGACAATGAATCTCACATTTAAACCAACAGTTGCATTTTTCAGCATGCTTTTATGTAATTTGTGATCTATCATGACTTACACAGTCATACGGGGGAATCATTACAGTATAAACTGCTGTAAGATAATAGAAAATGCAGAGGTAATCGAAAAATGGTATATTTTCACATGTGAAATTTAAAATATGTATATTATTTTCATATGTGAAAATATAACTCTTTCAAATAAATTTTACATTTGATGAGTATTTTTTTCTATATTTCATGACTTAGCATATAAAGAGCCGTGCATTAACAGTACAAACCCGTGTGTACTCACAAATGGATACAAGTCATTTGCCGATATTGTCTATATATCTATATATTGCATTGGCAAGTTTCGTAATGAAATATCATATCTTGTCTACATGATTTACCTATTTCGAGAAGTACTAGAACGTGGAGCACGAGCAATTCTCTCATCGTTGTTTCTTGTGATGCATATCTGCAATAAAATTGTCATCTTGTTATGATAGCAGTAAGAGTATCATGGGCTTAACATTTTTTTTTCAATGACTAAATTCATGTATTTTCGGTGGACGTATATATCTTCATTAGACTCTGCTATATCAAGGGAAAGCTTAATCAAAAGAAATCCATAATTCAACCTCCTGCAAAAGAGCGTTCCTTGATACGGGTCCATGTTTATTAGTAGTTAAAATGCGATCTATCACCCTAATGGATAAACTGGAGTTGCTGGAATTATTTCACTCTTAAAATATATACTAAGCAAAATAAATTTAGCAATTTTTGATGTTACATATATTTTTGATCACCTCAGAGCAATTTAAGACATTTCTTTAATTTAAATGACAAGAACAGTGTCTTAGGGCACTTGTTACGATGAATTTAAAAACGACATCCTTTAAAGAGGCTTCTGGAACAACCAATAAATACAGAATGGGTGTGGATGCAAAATTCTCAACCATTGAACACAATGCAAACAGCTCATTTTTGTTTAGTTTATTAGGCCCATCTTTTTCATCCCTTCTTTATGAACGTAGTTGATTATGTGACAAGTGAGATTGGGCTTTTTCGGTATAAACTTTACCTGCCAAAAAACGACGTCAACGCGCCGTCAATAGGTCGAAATTGCCTCAATTTTGAGTAAATTGGTTTCCATTGATTTTATAAAAACAAAACAAGACAAAGAAAGCATAATACAGCCAATACCGTGGTCAGTAACACTTGATAAATTCAGAGCCATAACGCGTCATGCTAGTGAGATAATGCTGACGTTAAACTCTTCATTTAAGCTCACGTTATAAAGCCAAGATAGGGAATTTGGCAAACTCTCTTTATTTTAACATATCGGTATGCATCAGACATTTAAACTCATTGTCGATTTTCAGGAAATTCCATTTAGAAATGTAAACGTAAGGCGATATCGTAGGAGCAAAAGAAAAAACGTCGAATTGAAAAACTTACGATCTTAATTTCTGGGCGATAAAATTTTGTTTCCAAACGTTTTAAATGTTTTCCTTTGTTTTGATGACTAAAGTGTTGCTTAAGCATGATTTTGGTTTTCCACTTTAAACAGACCTGCAAGTTTTGATAATGTGTCTTAAATTGTAACGTCACGTCAGTATCGCCGTAAGGTTTGATTTTTTCGAAATGTTTCACTTGGAAGTTCTTGCCGAACGGTTACCACTTACGTCCATATTCCAAAATGTGACTTTTATTCATCATGTGCAGAGACTGGCGAATGTTACGAAAATTGCTAAATTTAATTTGCCTAGTATAGGTCTGTATAGGCTATATTAGCCTTTTTTAAGTGACAGATTTTAGGAAAATATGAACCATCGCATAAGAAAATCAACAGCATGCTTATGGTAAAACAAAGCCACAGATCATCAGCTGTGCAGGAACTGCACAGCTGATACAGATCAGCTGTGCAGGAACTGCACAGCTGATCAGCGCCATTCGTTTCGTTACACGGATAGAAAGTACAACCACTCTTCCACTCTGTTTGTTTGCCTCCTAGTAATACTTTATCATACATTTGCTTCATAACAAGGAGTTTTGTCAGTTATATGCGTAGTTGAATATGAAAAGCTGCGCTGATTTGTTTGCAACTTCATCATCAAGATACTCATCCTGTGCAAAAATGAAAAGCGTACACATGGCGTAGACCCATACATACTTCACTCAAACTCATTCAGATAATCTAATGGGCCTCCCAAGGTCCTGAATTTTTTTTCTGTTGGCATTTTGGCATCCATGCTAAATATGAACATCACGTGTAACAATACACGCTAGGGGGGATTCAAATCTAATTGGATTGAACGTTGAACACATGTAAGGTAGATACCCTGCTGGTACACGCCTGTCATAAGGTGACTAATGGTCATCCTACTGTATTATAAGTAAAGGATATTAACCGAGCTTAAAGTGTTCATGCACTGGTAAGACCCGCCGCGTGCGAATCGTGACACCGAGCCGCGTCAGCGGGCGGGTCTTTCCAGTACATGAACACCTCAATCTCGGTTAATGTTCGACTTACACAACGACAACTCAAACCCAGATTACTTTATATCTATTCGGGGCTTCGACAGAATGCAATGTACAAATAGTATGATGAATAATCAACTCGTGTCTCCAATTGAAGTGTCTTTTTTCGCTACATAGCTAATAATAAAATCTGCACGTGCACGCTGAAGTAACCTGACGACTTTCCCGCTCTGTTATTAATAAAACATATCGTCAGAGAGTATGTTCCCTTGTGCGTTTAATAGAAATATTGAAACATTTTTCGTATTGTTTTGCATGTAATGTTTGCTTCCCCTTAATAAAAATAAACATACTGTATAATTGAAATAAATAATTAACAATAACAGAAAATATTTTTGGAACTTGGAAAGCAATCCTATTGATGCGAAGATCTTACCACCATTTGAAAATGAATTTCAGATACAGTGTCTGTGCACAACAGTGGGCCAGGTTTGTTGACATACAGGACCGGCCTCCGTGGTGCAGTGGTTAAGTCACTCGCCTTGTAAACCAGGGGTCGCAGGTTCGATCCCGGGCTTCTCCTAACACCTCCTTCCGGTTGAGCCTTCGGGTGCTCCCGGAACAACAAACCCACAAAAAACAACCTCCTATACCTCCTATAGTACTGGTCTCGGCCAGGAAATAAAAAGACCATACGTCGAAATGCCCAACTGTACTTAAAGGATGTAGTTGGTCGTTTATGTGAAAGGCAAAGCACAAATGTGTGAAAAATGGCCTCTGGTTCATTATTTTGCCAATACAACTAACACAAATAATTAACAGAACCAAAAGCTATTTTCACCACCAGTTAACAGTACTGCCAGGCATGCTTAATAGATATAACGTTTTGGTCTGAGTGTCTGTTTACCCTAAGTTTAAAGCTCTTGCGTACTCGTGACCACTACAGTTCTTTGCAAATATGGGTCATCATTGGACATAGTTTATGGTTGGTCTCACACAAAACAGCAGTTGTAAAATATCGCATTTACTTACGGTAGACAAACCAGGACATATGTGTTGTATGAGCCGGGGTGGTATGGCTACGTTTCACTAGAGGCAGGTTGTTATGAACTATACCAACCTACCGTTGTTATGAACTATACCAACCTACCTCTACCGAAGTGGTATACGATCTCGGCTTTCGACTTTCATGTGGGTTACCAACCTGGCAAATATTATTTATTTTTACTGCAGTCGATGTGTAAAAATAAAGGCAAACCCCCAAAAGGGGGAAGAATATCATTTTCATAATACATGTCTTGGCATATAAAACTATAATAATAGTTGGCGAGTCCATTTAACATATTTAACAAAAATTTTAAGTGTCTAACAAGAATGGTGCCAACTATTCTAATATTTTGATAACTTTGTACTCACACTTTCAGTAATAGTCTTCTCGACAAGATTATATTCCTTGCACTTTTCTATCGCTATCTACATGTATATATATACTCTGAGCACATTAAGGGTAACGATAGTTCACCACAATTGCATACCAGTTTGAATTCTTGTAAACTACAAATTGAAAATGTTTATATCATTTCAAAATTAGATTGAAAGGGAAGGAAAGCAATTATCAGACACTTAACCCAGTGTTGATTAGGGAATCGTTTCACCCATATATGTCGAATGGACTGACCCACTGGTATGATTTGGACGAGTCCATTTTCATTTTAGGGGCAGCAAAGTTTTTTTTATTTATTTTTCGATGATAGTCCAGTCAGAATAACCCAAGATGAGAAGCCGCGACTTGCGGCGTCACATCAGAGGCTATACTGTTTGCCTAGTCCCATGAAACGGACGTCAGGCTCATATGAGTTAACCTCATGTAGACAAGCGAATCTTTTTATGTCCGTCTAAATAAAATGTGCAATGGAAGTGACTGTGACATGCATGTAGTCAAGATGTGTCAAATTTCAAACAAACTTCTTTTCTCGATGTTAGCATGAAACGATTCTATAGCATATTAATTAATACATGACAAGATGAGTAGAACATGTACGCGTACTTCATAAGTCTGTTTATGCGAAACCAAAGGCGCAGATCTACATGTACATATAGAAATCAAAGACACAGTAACTGCGAAACTAATCAGCGCCTTTGTTTTCGCTACACGGATGGTATTCCTATACTTTCTAATTGCAAAAGCTCAAGCCTCTAGCCGTAGTCTGTGCTTGAACAGCACGGTTTGTGTTGGACCTGTTCGGATACCGCATTGTTTGTTTTCTCATGATGCATTTTAAATATACTAATTTAAGAAGCTCCGCAACATGTTCTGAAGTGCACCTGATCTTTTGTTAGATAACCATTAACACGTGTCATCACGCAATCATGTCCATGTATCGAAGACCCCCATGTAACCCTACTTTTATATAGAAATATAAAGGGGTTTTCAGGGGCATATCTTTAACATACATTTGATACAAATCATAGATTGTGGTTACACGCTAGAACCGCATCGTTTGAGCAAATATAGTAAACATATCACATTTTGTCTGATGACATTTAATTTTTTAATTCTAGAAAAAAAAATGCCCCGCTAAATATTATAAAACAATGTATTTTTGCGAGCTATTTATTTTCGTAATTTTCATGTGGAACAGATTGTTCTACCGAAATGCTACCAGAAATCAAGATGAAACAATAACCTCAACCACATGCACCATACTAACAGCTGCAACGATGAGACAGAAGACGAATGGTCCTGATATCACTCACCTGAGATTTCGTCTTTGATAAATGACCTTTGGCTAAGGTTGTCAAGATAAAAAAGTAAATTTGACCTCAAACAAATACTCAGATAATAATTAAAACGTTAAACACTCTGTATCTACCAATTTTCAGGTCAAGGGCTACAAAATGTTCTGGAAAATTCACCGTTTCTAAATGTTCCCATTGAAAAGACTATGAAACAATATTTGAACATGCTGCTGTTTAGGTAAGAATCAACTCAAGGTCATGATTTATATAACATCTGATGGACCAGAGTTTCTTATGCTACATACCAAGTTTCATTGAAATCAGTCCATCGGTGTCAGAGAAAATGATTTTTTAATATATTGGAATGACGGCCATGTGACCTTGACCATTTATATAATTTTTTTGTTCCCAATTCTCAAGGATACTAAGATTAAATTTGGCCTTGATTTGTCAAGCCGTTTCTGAGAAAAAAAAAGTTTAAATTTGAATATGTAAATGACCTTTGACCACTAAATGACCTTGACCTTTAATACACAACTTCATTAGTACAACGTTTCGTCAACCAACTATCTACCAACTTTCATGTCACAAAACTTCCTGAAGAATAAAATGTTTTCACTTATTAATCGTCGAAAAGCTTGTGTAACAAACTGACCTTGCCGTAAATTTGGTCAATGCCAATCTCAGGTCATAATCTATATAATTTTATATATGCCAGAGTCCACGATGATACATGCCAAATTTTGTTGAAATCGGTCCTCCAGTTCCAGAGAAGAAGATTTTTTGATATTTTTAACATATGGACAACCACAATGTTCACTTTTCGCTGGAAAGCCATCTTTTTTGACGCAATTACGCTGCGTCAAAGTTTACAGGGGTGTCATTTGAAAATTCACATTGTTTCTCGGCATCTGAAAAGTTAACCTTTTTAGTCCCCGGACAGTCATTTAACAACTACTTGTGCTCAAAAAGATTACAGTACCATGCTCGTAGAGACTTTGGTTCCAGGTGTATGACGTAACTGACGTCATTTTGTTCCCTGGCATTTCTCCCGAGGAGAGCCCGTGAGTGTTTAATTGCTGAAAAGACGTGTGATTTCGCTTTTACAGAAAATTTCCGCTAAGTAGGCTTATAAGGTTTGATGTGATGTGGTCAAGTCTAGTCTTGAACGTTTATTTTTAACGTTTACAGGACGAAAATCCTATCGGCGATATTCACGGTGTTCACGGTGTTCTCACCACACAGGCTGTTTTCTGTCAGTTATTTCGATACAAAACCATCTTTCCATGTCATAAATTATCAAGCTTGATATTCGTAGGTTGCCTTAAATCAATTACGTCACTATGACGTCAAATTGGCATTGCCCTATATTATGATAGCCTTACGTTGTCTGGCGTCATGATGCCGGTTTTGACGCTATCAGCTGTAGGAGACTGTATCGTACTCTGGCAAGCTTAAAAATTGGGCTCCATATTTTCATGTCTGCACTGAACATATTGATCTTCGTGTTACGCTGGTTTAACCTCAGGCCATAACGGCGTCCCCTCGCGGAATTTTTATAATGTCATTCCGGTTAATTGGTTATGAAGCTTTTACCAATCAAACAAGGCAAAAACTGATAACGTTTGATGCACGTGGAATGCTGAGCAGGTGGTTTGCATGATTTTTTTAAACGTAACGTAGCAACTCATAGACGTGAGAAAAATACACAAACTCGTCTCGTAACATGAATTTGAGCATCACTTGACATATTAAAAGCGTATCGAAAGTTTTCAAACATTTGATTTTGAAAATAATGGTAGATGAAAGAATTTGCTAAACTTAAGCCTTATAGTGTAGTTTTATCTTCAAAGACGAGATATAATAAGTAAAAGGTATTTCCTTTTTGCTAAATAAAGAGAGAAAATCCATGTCAAAAAGTAATAAACTCCTATATATCCTTAAAATTAATCAGACTGGACATAATGAATATACCCTTAACATTCATCAAATTGGACATAATGAATCGAGTCTGTTTTTTTTTTTATCTTTGCAATCAGCTGAAAAGAGGAACATTCGCAGCCCTGAATTAAACGCGTTTACAACTTATGACGCAAACATACATTATATTCTCAAGACCAGCTTTGGCTCCAATGGTCGGCGATTAATCTGAATGAAGAGCTACAAGAATTGCAGTTCGCAAATTCAACTCATACGTCTACCCCAGTTAAACTAATTGCAAGTGGCGTTCGGTGGGGTATACTTTTCATGGAAATGTTTTCCTTTGATGGGAATGTGAGCTGCAGAAATGGACGATTCTACACGCTCAACGACTATTGTCTATTAAGCCTCGGATCCAATAATAACCGGATAAGTAACTTTGGCATTTATATTTTATTTATCGGAAATATATGTCGGCTAGATTGTCAAAGCTGAGAGTCTGTATGCTTATAATTCAATTATTTTAGCAAATATCCAAGATTTGTTTACCTTAAAACAATAACTTAACATATTGACTGCAAGACAGTTACTGTAGCGGTATATTTCCAAACAATTGAACAGTTTCTGCCATTTTGGATCCGATATTTAGCTTGTGGACACTTGTCGTTGCCGTCGCAACAGCTGTTGACAGTTGTCGCTGATGGAAACTTATCGGTGTTAATTGAAAGTGAGATATTGATGCATGGTAATAAAAAATGTGAACATATTGAAAGAATTTCGCATACGATCTAAACATGAAGAGTGCATATTTATTATCAAAACGCGAAAACTCTTGCCTCCATTAATGCATATATTTAATAACTGAGTATTTGCCTGTGTTACACTGCCCCCTTCGGTAACTGTGGCTTTCCTTTATTAAATTTAAATAATTTGAAGTTTTGGTACGAATAAAGCTTGAATCGCATCCGTTTTTTTTTTCATCGATTTGATTTACATTTCTTAAAATTAAGAAACTTTAAATACGAAATGTTAAAGTCCGCATACATTTGTGTGCTCATTTAACATGTATGTGAAATTACATTGTCAATTAGTTTAATTATTGCGTTTCCGCTACATCATCATGCACAGTCAATTAAATTGACTATATATAACTTCCACATGATAAATACAAGCAAGTCCATTTGTGATGAATAGACTTGCCCAATATTGTCAACTGGGTACGTCCACCTTCATTTTAGGAATATCGCGATCACGATTTATATCAATTTTAATAACAAATTTCTTTGAGAATATAAAATCCCCAGATGGAATGCTGAGTTCTGGGGAGTCACATCTGAGGTTGTATGTCAAATGGTAACCTATGGCTGTTAAAGAGGGCAAATAGCTCATGTGTGTTAGTCGCATTATGTAAACCAGCTGTTAGATCCTATACGTATAAATCAGAATGATTAACGCCAAAATATGCGGTTAAAATTAGCTTATAAAGGAGCCTTATTGGTACCACTGTTTATTCGGTAAATGGCCCATAATAGTGCAATATGAACCAGTGATCAACAAACTGTCATAATTAGGTGGTTATCTCATTTTTGCAGGGAGTAATAAAGAGGCCCTTAAAGGATGATACTTTTGATCCACTGCTAATCGTGATCAATGATATCCTGTGCAATAAAACTGCCTTCATCTGCAATCAATATTGATTTTTCCTGTTTGGGTCCTACCTGTATTCAGAGTTACAGAGTTCCTGGTGTCCTGCCCTTATTATTGATCAGCTAATGATCCTTAATAGACAGGGAAACATGCCTTTTAACATATCGGTTTGTTTCAGGATGACCGAAGACCTAGACCCGATTTCATTTTTGCCCTATATTTGACACATTAACATTGTTTGAGATATGATTTACATGTAGGAACTTCCTATGAAATATTCGCTTGATGAAATAGGGCCCTGTTTTATGTGGTTAATTCAGGCATACTTTCTGGCTGAAGATGCGAGATTTGTTCTGAAAACATGCATTCAGGTTGACATGCTCCCTTTAAACCGTGAGACAAACAAAGCTGCTGGGGAGAGATCGTGAGTAGGCCATGTGTGTATTTTCACGCATTGTATCCTTACATGTAATTCACATTTGTTAAATTCGTCCATCTCAAAACTACATACTAAAATGGAAAAGCGCTATGAAAATATAGTCCCAAAGCAATACTGCTTTTGGTATTCAGATTAAAGCCAAACGGGTGGCATATTCCAGTAATGGCCGCCGGAGGGACAAGATGTCTGGCGAAATGCGTTTAATGTCAGACTAGCCTACTTTATAAAGATTGACATTTACAGTAGCATCACACAAACATTTCTATGTTAATGGCTGGTCCCCCTGAAACGCAATATTGCAGAAATGCAATATATTCTATTTAGATTCGGAGGTATATGTTTTAAGACCAACTTTATCAACATGCATGATCTCAAGACCAGTTCTTAGTAAACGAATTAGCCAAATATACGTTATCTCTGGGCTGCAGATGTCAGCGGATAAAGGACAATGTGTTTAAGCTAGTACAACAAATCAAGCAAACAAAACAAAAAGAAAGACAATGATAGCATATTTAGATTTTGTCATATAACATGAAAACGGTATGGCGGCCCCCGTGGCCGAGTGGTTAAGGTCGCTGACTTCAGTGCTCTTGATCATTCGATCATCTCACCGATGTGGGTTCGCGCCTCGCACGGGGCACGAATTCATATGTGAGACAAGCCATGTTCTGCTTGCGGGTGTGTCAGGTGGTTTTTCCCCGGGTACTCCGGTTTTCGCCCCACCTACCGATTGATTCGTCTCGATATGAGTGAAAAAGCTTGAAAGGGACGTAAAACTGAATAAAAAAAAAAAAAGAAAACGGTATGATTCAAATCGTTTGTAACGCACCAATTGAACAAGGAAGTTTCGTGATCCGAGACAAGGGTTTAATCTAATCTTGAATGCATCTTGGTTTGAAATTGCTTAGGCGTGCATAGCACTTATGTTATCAACCACAATGTCAATTATGTCTATTATCTGCCGGTGATAATTATCGCAGCTCATTAATTTTAACTGAGGGGATTATTTAAGTTACACTGAAATCATGTAATAATACACCATCTTTAAAATTCATTTTCTCTACCGGTCGCGTAGTCTAATCGTTAGCGTATTCGCTAATGCAAACCGTCCATAGGGGGGGTGTTCAGAAGCACATGCCACGTTTCAGATTTAATACTCGCATGCTTTAATCATCAAAACTATAACTACATTGTATGTTAACGCGCTATTCAGAATGGCATGTTTTTTCCCTATGCCTGCGTCTTTTAAGGGGCTCATGTTGACATCGTTCGAGAATATTTTGTTTTGACGTACTATTTACTGCACTGCTTACTTGAAAAACAAATGCAAACATCAATTGTTTTATACAAAGTTGGTTTAGGCACAGCATTCATTGTAGCGGGTCTTCCAACTTTAGGATTTCTTTTGAAAACAAATATAGTGTATGTAAATCCATGTTAAATTCACATGATGGTTACAAACCTGGTACAATATATATTGAACTTCAACCTCATTTAGTACTATTTGACTTGACAAGTGTTCTACAAGTCCTAGTGAAATTACTCTAATGTCATGGAACTGAAGACTGCTTGCTTACACAACTATTTTGACACTCTTACTGTAACGCCTCTCACAACAAGCTCAGTTAAGAGATTTGCGAATTATAAGCTTAAAGGCCAGCTGACGATACCCAGGAGCCCTGCCTTTAAGAACTCTAGGGGCATGATTTATAAAGAGGAAAACTATGCATTGCTACACACAAAATATGAATTCTCTAAGGCTCTTTGTTTTAGAGAAGAATATCCATTTTATATAATATATGTTTTTGTTTCATTGCAAAAATATGGACGCTAATGACCCCCGGGATTATTTCTGAACCCGGGGGCAGATTTATTTTAAACTTCAAATAGCATTGTTTTATACTAAGTATAAAATTCTTTGGGTCTTGTGGTTTTAAACACGATGTTTTCACGTAGTTCTAATTATAAGACTAAGGTTGCTAATAGCGTCCTCGAGGCGTGGCTTAAACGTACACAGAGACACGTTTGACAGGATTTATAATAAGGACTACTATACACGTACACTGCTACACACAAACTATAAACGCTCTGGGCCTTTTAAAGCAGATTTTGTTAATGGTTTTTCATTGTAACTCTATGGGAACAAATGACCCCCATTTTACCCCAAGGGCATGAATGACATAATTTATGTAGAGTTCCTCATAACATTACTGCTTACAAAATATAAACAGTTTGGGCCTTGTGGCTTCAAAGTAGATATTTCAAGTATTTCCCATTTTAAGACAATGGCAAAATACTCACATAAAAATGAGTCTGCTCTCCTTCGGTTAAAACTTTCTGCCAGACCATTACATATGGGAGTCCTAGGGGATGAGCGATTCTTTATAATTACAATAGTTTACATAGCTCACGGAAAACATAGCGTACAAAGGCATCCTCTGGTTGGGTAAAATGATAAAGAGGCAGTCATGGCCATAGTTGTGGGAGTTGACATTAATTGTAGGAGGTGACATTTATCTGGCCGAAGTTTAAGACCAGCTTACTTGGTCCGGTCATAACACATCTGAATCTGCCAGATACTCAACATTATCTACTCTGTCCTTGTGTTCGATAGAACGCCGTCTTTGCTATGCCGCTATCACGGATTTTCTCCTGATAAAAGCATGAGGCATACCAAATGTGCTGATATCTAAACAGTCTTATACTAAGTAAAGGTAATGATGGCGAGTATCATACATGTATATTGAAGAAGTCCCTAACATGATACATGCTATACATTTTGTAATTTGGTTTTAGGGTCAATGATAGCCTATGAGGTAAAGGATTCTGTTTCTGACTGTACTATTCATGATCACTGCTTACCTTAAAACTTTTCTTTACTGTAAGTATCGTGTAGCCTAGCTGGTCAGATGATACAAAGACTATGCATTTAAGAATACAAACTTGAAATCTGATAGAAAAGGTACAATTAGTTAATTACCAGGAAAAGCCGCAGTCATGAAAAAGTACCACTCCAAAAACCGAGGTGGGAAAAGTAGAGATAGAGACTATCGTATTTGGTCTTTCAACCCATCTGAAATTTCCAGATGACGCCAGATGTCCACAAACTGTCAAACCTGTGAAATGGTCGGATGGCGTGACAATTTAAGATGATACTTCACACTTACCTTTTTCGACAGTTTGAAAATAATACATGGTGTGGTAA
Organism: Rugalucina vietnamica; assembly: GCA_964017185.1. Lineage (NCBI taxonomy): Eukaryota > Metazoa > Mollusca > Bivalvia > Lucinida > Lucinidae > Rugalucina > Rugalucina vietnamica. The sequence goes on from OZ024885.1 coordinate 19,650,713, forward strand.
ACAGATTTTTCAAAGTTTCTTGACCGTTTTAATGGACATTTAAAGGATTAATCTAAGCGGAGAGCGGAACCTGAAATGGACAATTTATAGAGGGGTCATCTCATGCTTGTCGGATACCAAGATTTTAAGTTATAATATGTATATATGTTATAATATTAATTAATGTTATAATATAGCAACGTTTTGCCATTAGAAATCGTTGCGAGAACTACACTGTTCATATCAAAATGTTGAATCTTGCCTGAACATTTTTTGAAATAGCCCGTAATTTTGCCCCGTTTTCACTGTCTCGACTTAAAAAGGCCGCGGTTCATGCCGTTTGTTCGATCGGGAGTGAATCCTGACGACCTGGAATAAAGCTGTTGAACCGGGATAGACTACGTACCATCCAGGGCGAACCGTGTTTGTCTAACACCTGTTCACTACGTTTTGCCGGCGAACCCCTGTATAGCCTCGGTATCCACCGATGGTGTTAGATATACATCAGAACACTGGATCCATGCCCCAACCACGTTTTGAAATCAAAATTGGATTTAGATATTATGTGATCGTGTCAGATTATATGACTGCTTGCATACTTTTTATCCATGTAAGTTTGGTCCATTCCCCGTCGTCTACATGTATGAAATGTATCTAATTCGACATATTCCTGTGATAGCTCTGAGATCAAGTGCACAGCTGACTCAAGTTTTGTTTTCAAAACACTGACCAGTGCAGACTTGTTGGCTAGCAAACCCATATAACTCTAGGATAAACTGCAAATCCATGCGATATATTTTGAAGCTGTCGTCAAATAAAGATGCGAGTTCAATAATAAACAGTCGGACATCAGTCTTTGTGTGCGAAAACCAACAGCCTAGGCTCCAGACCAGGTCTGTAAAGACAGGATATGGTCAGAAGCTTGAAAGATAGACAGAGCAGGTGTCATTCTATCCTTGTAGCGAAATGATAGCCCTGAACATGTGCTGATAAGCTTCTTTTTACGCATCTGTGGATTCGATGGCTCACATACACAAACGCGTACACATTTGTTTAGACATTTGCTTGAAAACTAGAGAAGCAATTAAAATTTCTAATTTAGAATACATTAGAAGACTGTATTTCGATGGAGCGTGGTTAATGTCAAAGAAAACTGATACGATTATCAAATGAGCCGCCTCGTGGGAAAACCAACAATGTGGTTTCCGAACAGGTCCGACAAAAACCGGCCTGTACAAGCACAGAAAAGAGCTAGAAGCTTGAAATTTCGGGTTTAAGTAGAAGAGGAATTGTACTATCCGAATAGCGAAAACAAAGGCGCTGATCAGCTTCGCGGTTACCGCGAAGCTGATCTGTGCCTTTGTTTTCGCCTAGGCAGATTGTTGGTTTTCCCATGGGGCGGCTCAAATATTACAGTTACAACGAAAGGGGCAAGTGCTGTTTAAAAATCGTGATATATCAACCTTCCAAACATGATAAAGTAGACAATTGTCAATGCACTGCATTTTATTACATTTAAGAAGCATTAATAAAATTAAAAAAAAAAAAAAACAAAAAAAAAAAAACAAAAAAAAAAAAAACAAAAAAAAAAAAAAACATTAGTCGAAAATAAAACTGATGTTCATCGGAAATAGCATGGAAATTGGAAAATCTCTTACGAACACCCCCTACCCTCTCACAAAATAATTTAATCGCATTATACGAATATGACGTAAAAACATCCTCATGGCATAAAAATCCAGTGCGTCATTCGCGTTCTAGCAGTGATACTTAAACATGGAGAAACTTAAAAAAAGTTTTAAGAACTTATCAAACGCCAGCTGTCACCAAAATATTCACTGACCAGTAAACCTAGGACAAACAAATGTAAATGGCTATTTGTGAATACTACGCAATTTTCTGTGTGGACGTGAATTTAAAAGATTGCCTTTCTAAAAGGGTGTAATCTCGATTTCAGAACTTTTAATTGAATGGATATGACGATTTCAGTGGGAAAAAAAAAGCCTCACATTTTCTTAAAATGTATTCAAAATGATAAATGAAATCACTATTTCCGCACTGAAACATGACGCAAACTTCGGTTTTCGTTCAAGTTATGGAAACTGTGTTTTGCATAAAACGCAATATCTTGATCCAAAATTTTCACAGACCGGAGAAATACATGAAGATGGACTGATTGTGTCTCCAGGCAAAATTTTTAAACAAATGCCTTTAGATCTGATTACAGATAAATCGCTCAGAAGGCATGAGAGTGACCAGAAAAAAGTGGTTCAAGTCAAACCTACCACACATATAAGCTGTTTTTGGTTTACTTACTAAAATAGGTGGTAATATTTTATGAAATCCTGGTGTTGGTTAGAAGTCCCACAAAATTTGAGACAATCTCTCGACATGACCATTGACTGGGGCGTAATGCATCAACGCAACCAAACACACTGAAATGCAAAAAAGGTTGGAAATTTAATGTTTTAGGGAAATAGTTTCTGTATGTGTTGGAGGTTTCGTTAAGCATAGGTATCACTGACCGACATATATTACATGTATTGGCGGACCTTTCCCAGATCGGACAGTTAGATTTTGCAGGACAGTGCGATGGTCATTAACTTCCCATAGTATTGGTTTATACCCAGAAGGGTTCTGCCCTATATGACATAAAGTTGTTGACTGGGACGCTAAACCGCAATACAAACAAACAAAAACGTTCGATATTGCACTGATAGCAGACGCAAAACGCTCGTATGTGATATAAAATGCACTCTTGGTACAAAAAAAAAAAAAAAAAAAAAAATAATAATAATAAAAAAATAAAAATAAAAATAAAAAAAGTATCAGGTATGCACCGGCTGAGAATCGTTCTCCCATTCTTCTGATTGCAAAGCGAATACGCTAACCATTAGACCACCGAGGAACATAATGGCCAATATTTATCATATATGTATATGTGTTTTATACGTAGCAGCTACATGTAAAGCCGCTAACACAAGTCTAATTAATTTCACTTGAGATGATCCCTCAGGTAAACCTAAATTTCCAATTCCTATTCAGTCTAGACTAAATCTTTAAATGTCCGATAACATGAGGAAGAATAAGCAACTGATAAAAAGTTGTGAAAATTTTAACTGTCAATTTGCACGCTAGAATATACACCATTAAGATGTTTCAAAAGAGTTTGAAACAACAGTTTTAAAGTTTATCTCGACGATCACAGTCCATCCGCCTTTGTATACACATCTTGGGTTGCAACACTAGCATATTTTAGTAGTTGCGTCTGATGTTTAAGACATATTTTACTCATCACTTCAACATCTGAGGACACCAAACGTTGGATTTTAAAACTGAGGTACATAAATCTCATATTCCCATGTATTCATGGATACCAATTGTAAATAGAAAACGGAAAATTAGAAGCTTTAAAAATACCAAAACGAGCATCATTAAAATTCTCAAAATGAGAATCAACGCAATGTTTTCAAACATGATTCTGCTATACGGTAAGCACAAAATATGCAAGGTACAGCAAGACTTGTTAATAACTTGAGAAGTTTAACTCTAGTTTTGGGGGCCATTCAAGACATTCAAGGAAGAATTCTTGATAATATTTAAAATATAAACGCGGAGCGATTTGAGATTTGCACCTACATGTATCAGAGCTCTAATAAGAGTGTATGGTCTCTGTACAACAACTCTGTAGGTCTTAACAATAATTACCTCTGACATGATTTATATCACATGTATGCATGCTTTGTAAGTTAGAATTAGAATATATTAAACAACCAAACCGTCAAGACGTGTTTTCGAACCAAACAACATAATGACACGTATAATGTAATTAAGATATCCTGATATTCTTGAAATGAAAAGGACCCTCCCAAATGACTATGATGGGCAAGTCCATTCTCACAAATGGGTTTGATTGTATTTATTACGGGGAAGTATATTTCGGCAACACTTTGAATGAAAAGAAATAGTTTGGTTATTATTAGTAAAGATCGGAAACGAGTATGTACTATTGTAGTCAATTGTCTGTATATTATGTTATAGTGGGAATGCAATAATTAAATAAATCATTGACAATATAATGTCACATATTGCTAACTAAATGTTATATTACGTAGTAATTACCCGCTGAGCGACAGGTGGGTATGATATTTTCCTGACCTGTCCAACCAAAAGCATGCACCGAGAGCCCGAAGGACAGGTCAGGAAAATATCATGCCCACCTGTCGCGAAGCGGGTAATTAACTTACCTTATGACCCTACTGAGTGAAATTTTAGTTTCCGCCCGACCTACACATCGACAAATCAAATACTGGTTACTTTAGATCTGCTCGGAGCTTTTACGAAATATTGCATAAACGAACGACCGAAAAATTTTGTACATTAAAATTTCTTTTCTCGCGACGTAACTGTTCACCGAACACTGCACGTGCAAAACGAGGACTCTTGTCAACAGTCTGTCTTCGCTATTGTAAAAATTGAACAGAATGGAGTATTTTCCCTTGTACGTTTTATAGGTTTTGAAACATAGTTTTATTTTGTGATATTCAGCATTTCTTTCTCAAATTTTCTAATCAACAATAAGAATTATCTTCTATCAAAACAGTTAACAGACTGGGCGAGCAAATAAAAATTATCTCTTCTTTTATATGTAAACCGTAGCACCATTTCGTTTTGAGTTTCAAATAAGTATATATATAGCGTGTGTAGGATTGTAATGCAGGGTTTGAAACCTACGGACCTAACTTTCTAAAATCCCCATAGTAAGTTGGGGCCTGGTTATTAAAACCTCAACCTTTCTTACATTGTAAGAATACGACTCTAACATTTGTGTTAGTCTTTTTCAGAATGGTATCTTCCCGGATTATTCAGTTCTCTGGCGATGAGTCAAAATACATTGACGAGGAACAGCTGAAACGTACAGTCAAGTTGTCACCATTGAGTCACAGCGCTACGGGTTATGAAGATGTCTTCCGGGCCCTTGAACAGGTGGGAGTACAGCCAGAAGACATCAAAGGCTTGTACAAAGTGAGTGTCACTGACTTGTCGTATTTGTTATATTTATCCAACGACACAATCCAAAGGCAACTTAGAGCTTTGAAGATCATAGGCACCGGCAAATGTCAGTTTAGTGTAGTTGCCATGAATGAGCAAACCGTGCGCTGCAAAATACATTGGCTCCCGCTTTACTACAGTGACAGGCTATTAAAGGCTATTTTCTGTGACTATGGTGAGGTACTAGAAATCCAGATGTGCAAGTCGTCATTCGCACACGTTTGCGCTTACAATGGCAAACGTGAAGTTTTATTACGTACTGATGAGTTTCATAAGCAGCAAATACCACACTTGGTTAAGTTGGCTAGTGGTCACTCGATCCTGATAACGCTACAGGGGAGACCTCCCCTCTGTCTAAATGTGGAGAGCTAGGTCACACCAGGAAAGACTGCCCAAGCAACGAAAAAGATTATTCAGGGGCCGCTAGGTCTGGGAGCTCATCTGCTAATACTGGGTCCGTGTCTGCACCTGCAGGGGCTCATGTTTCCTCGGCTGTTCCTGGGCCGGCTGTGCCTCCGCCGGGAGCGGATTCCGCGCCAGCACCTGCGCCTGAAGGCGCACCTGCTGGTGCGGGGGAAGCTCCCTCGCCCCAAGATTTGGGGCCCGGAGGTTCTGACGGCTCGGGGGATACGCCTGGGACTCAGGAGCCCATGGAGGCTAATGATCAGTTGAAACGAAAAAATGACGGTGATGATGACGACGACTTCTTAACTCAAAATAGGACAGCCAAGCAGAGGCCTGGGCCATATCCAAACCCCCCTCTGCACCTGCCTTTGTCTCAGGGATATAAAGCCCTGTTAGGTGATTTGACCCCCCCTACACCGACACCTAAATAAATTCAGGATGGACATCGACACGGAATGTTTAACGGACGCGACCGATAGAATTTACGGACAGGACCCCGATATATGTAAACGAACCCGGACCGTAATACCGACAACGAGACAGAATAACGATTTTAATCATAGGGCAGTTGGCATTCTATCAATTGCCAGTATCTTTTGTTCATTTTTTGTATATGTTTTTGAATATGTTACATATCGTTTAAGAAATACATTTTCATTCCGCATGTACATATGTCTACATTTTTTACAAAACATCGTTTTTCATTTCAACACGCGTTCATTCGTGTATAACATTTCGTTCACTCATGTTAACTTTTACCTAGGTCGTGCATTTGAAATATTTGATATACCTGTCATTGTAAACGGTTTTTACACTCAACTTGAAATCGATAACCGTTTGGTCGTATACTGCTCTGTAATTTATTGGCTATTCAATATCTACCTACCTGTGACAATTTTTTGGTTTACCTGCGTTGATAAAATACCTAGGTTTATTTCGATTGAATTTACACCTCAATATTATACTGTATTGGACAATTGGCAACTCTGCAATAGTGTACTAGTATTTGACCTCTTACATGTATATACTTCAATTATCGAAAGACTGGTGTTTGTGAAGTTGAAATTGACATGTTCGGTTTTAGAGTTATTGTGTCTTGTATTTTCGGTTATATGCATACTTATCTTTTATTTAGTATGTCTTTTTCCTTACTTGGAAAACTTAGAACTTCGACGTATTAATATACTTTCGTACTCACTTAAAGTTTCGCGCACAGTGGTTTCGACCATATGCATACGACTTCTGTGTACTTGTGACAACTTAGATTTTCAACAACTATCTTTGTCTACTATAAATCTTAATTGTTTGAAACTTACCTATTCGAAATTTCTGCTTGTGTACATAATGGTTTTGTCATACGTATACTGATTTGACTTACAACTTTATTATTATTTAAAAAAATGGAATTCCAACGACAAGCTTTGATTTTTTTTAAAACTTAGTTGTTTTGAGATTGTACATTTGTACTTGCTAGTTTCGTTAAGTAACCTTTCGGCCTCAGTATCGTAAACACATACACATCATAATGAATCTTAAGATAGCATCTTTGAATGTAAATGGATTTAGATCCACGTTGAAACAACATTTGGTTAAGGATTTTGCAACTAAGAATCATATTGATATTATGCTTTTGCAAGAAACTTACATTGATAATATTTCATCGGCGAAATCTATTGAACATGACTTCAACTTGAATAATAGATGCATTTGGAACTTTAGTAAAGATGACTCATGTGGTGTTGCTATTCTCCTTTTTAATGATAACATTTGCATTGACAAATTCCATACTGACATATTTGGTCGACTAATTAGGTTGGATTTTTCTGTAGCTGGCTTTTCCAATTTTAGGCTTGTAAACGTTTACTTTCCGACAAATTCAACTGAACGATTGGAATTTATTCAGAACTTGTCACAACATTTATGTGGAGCGAAGAACTTGATACTTGGTGGTGATTTTAATTTCATTTTTGATTCTAGCTTAGATAAACTTGGTGGAAATTTAGAAAAAGGGACTGTTGGTTCTAAAGCTTTTAAATCTGTGATGGACAAATTTAGTTTAATTGATTGTTTTCGGCATTTACATCCCCGTAAACGTGCTGTAACTTGGATGAGAAAGAATGTTAATAACTTTGAAATGATTGGCACTAGACTCGATAGATTTTATGCTTCATCGCTTTTGAAAGAGAACTTAATTGATTTTGATACAATACCTTGCTCTTGTTCTGATCATGATTACATTGTTATGAATCTTGGTGGTAATACTGAAACTGGTACATCTTTTGGAAATTCATATTGAAAGTTTAACGATTCGTTACTTGATGATTCAGACTTTGTGTCAGCTTTCGAACTTCTTTGGAAATTTACATCGTACACTGATTCGATTTCTTTACCTTGGTGGGACTGTATGAAAGAGAATTTTAAAACATTTTGCACTGATTATTCAAAATCTAAGAACAAACACATTTTTGGTGAATTGAAATCTCTTAGAAAACAATACAATACATTGGATCTCAAGCATGACAGGGACTTGAAACTTTTGGACGAAATCAAGGCTCGTGTAAAAGAAATTGAGAAATCTCTTTGGAAAGGTTCAATTATTCGTAGTAAAGCTCATATTATTGAAAACAATGAAAATCCAACTAGCTATTTTTTTTTCAAAAGGAAGCCCATTCAGCCAAATCTAAAGTTATAAGAAACATTACTCATAATAATCAATCATATACATCACCTGCTGATATACTTACCTGTTTTAAATCCTTTTATGAAAACTTGTACTCTGAAGAACCTGTTGACTCATCCTTAAATTCTCTCTTTCTTTCTGACCTTCCTCAAGTTGATTATTCTGACAACGAATACCTGAAAAAGAAAATAACAAAAGACGAAATTTTAACTGCACTTAAAGATATGAAGCCTCATAAATCTCCCGGTAGCGATGGACTTTCGTGTTCTTTTTATTTGAAATTCTTTCATATACTCGGTGATGCGTTGTGCAATGTTATTAACTTGGCTTTTGATAAAGGTGAATTGTCTGATAGTCAGAAACTGTCTTATATCACACTCATTTGCAAAGACGAAACTCGATCAGATGAGATGAAATGTTATAGACCAATATCGCTTCTCAACATTGATTATAAAATTATTTCGAAAGTTATCTCACAACGTCTTGGTAAGGTTTTGCCGAATATAATTCATTTGGATCAAACTTGCGCAGTCAAAGGACGTACCATTTTTGATAACGTGCATCTTCTCCGTAATATATCAGATTACATTGAACAGAAAACTTATCGGCTTGTTTTATATCTCTTGATCAAGAAAAAGCATTTTATCGTGTATCTTGGTCCTATTTATATGACACTTTGAAGGCCTTTGGGTTTGACGATGACTTCTTGAAATGGATTAAATTTCTTTATACCGATATTTCATCTTCAGTAATTGTTAATAACTTTATATCAGAACCATTCTCTTTGAAACGCGGTGTTCGACAAGGTTGTTCGTTATCTCCGCTTTTATATGTAATATGTTTAGAACCATTTGCAAATAAAATCAGAAACTTAGATGAAATTAAAGGACTGAAATTGCCTGGATCAAACTTGGAGGCGAAAGTTTCTGCGTATGCGGATGATAGTTTGGCTATTTTGACGACAGACACTTCTATCAAAAATTATTTTCATTGGGTGAAACTTTTTAATAGAGTATCTGGGTCAAAGGTTAATTATGACAAATCCAAAGGGTTATTTCTTGGTAAGTGGAAAACTCGGTCAGACCATCCCTTTGGACTCAGTTGGGTAAAATCTCTCAAAGTACTTGGTTATTATTTCGGGAATACAGATTATGATGAAATTTGGAATAAAACTTTTCACAAATTTGACAAAACATTAAATCTTTGGAGGACTCGTAACCTTTCCCTCAAAGGTAAATCTACTGTTTTGAACTCCCTTGCTTTATCGAAAATTTTGTATTGTTCAACCGCAACTTTGATTCCTAAACATTATCTGACACTTTTCAAAAGAGCGAGCTTTAGATTTATTTGGAATTCTAAATATGAACCTGTTGCTCGCAATACTTTGTATCTAAGCTTTGTTGATGGGGGACTGAATGTTCCAAACTTTGAGTTCAAATGTGAAGCTTTGTATTTATCTCATTTACAAAAATTGGTTAATAACTATGATGCTAAGTGGACCTATTTTGCAAAATATTGGCTTGGAATACAACTAAGACGTTTTAACCCTTCATTGGCTAGTAACTCGTTTCCACACAGTGATAGTATTCCACCTTTCTATCAGGTTTGCATATCTACGTTTAGAAAAATTTTAGATCTATATCCTGACGTTTCTTTTTCAAGTATTAAAACACGTGACTTTTATCAACGCTTATTGAGTAAAAATAAAATTCAGCCTAAATGTATCTCTGTTTTCCCTCGACTAAATTTTAAAAATATTTGGCATAACATGTATCTAAATTGTATTGATCCCCATGCTCGCGATGTTTATTGGAAAGTCATTCATGAAGTTATCTACATAAATTATTATTTATTCAGTAAGCGTTTAAGGAAAGAAAACCAATGTACTTTATGTAAAACTCAAATCGAAACTATTAACCATTTATTCTTGGAATGTAAGTTTGTTAATCCCTTAAATAAAGTAGTTCTCTCTTTGATTCGCCAAATTACAAACAACCAGATAACTTTTTCGGAACTTGTTTTTAGGTTTCACATTTTACCTAAATTGCCAAAACGTATTACAGAAATCTGTCTTATTTTGTTAACTGAATCGCGGTATGTTATCTGGTTAAACAGAAATTTAGTTAAATATGAAAGTAAAACCATATGTTGGTATTCTTTGCTGTCACAATTTTTAGCTCGAATTAAATTAAGAATATTAGCTGATAGGCACTTAATGGATTTTTATACTTTTATTGATAACTGGTGTATCGGTGACGGCATATTCTGTGTTATAGATTTATTTACTGAAAATATTACGTTTCATAGACAGTTAGATCCCAAATTTTATATTAAAAGAACATGATTTATTTCAAAAACTTCTTATTCCTGTACATATACTGTAAATTCATTTTGTCGTGTTAAAAATGTCATCCCGTACCAGAGGTTACTTTGTGTGAGACCCGTGAGACAGGCCGTGAGCTTGACTTGCTGGTTTTACGTGGAGTGGCCTCTGGTGCGGATCATGTTTGTCCTGTACATATTCTAAACTAGTTTTCTATTTCAGACTGGCCTGGCCGTCTGAAAGCAGCAGATGTACATTTATTATTTTGAAATTGTATCTGTAAGTACTAACCAAAAAATGTAGAGAAAGACTTTCCTGCAAACATTTCTAATGTAATAATCTTTTTCTCATTGATAAGGCCTGCCTTTATATCATCTTGCACTCTCTCGCCCTGATGCGCGAGTGCAGTTTCATGTCCTTCAGGTCTCTTACGTCATGAGCGTTTTTGTTTTACCCTGGTCCGAATGGAAAAAAGAGATAAGTTATAATATTTGCTTAGTCCCACCCCGGCTATATACGGTGTATTTTACCCGATAATATCAATTATTGTTTACGTATGTATTCTTATAAATGTCTTATGTATAAGCACCGTATACCATTCCATTTTATAAGTATGCTTCATTTCATTTATGTCCACTTTTTGACCTTATTTTAAAATCTACGAGTTCTGCGTTCGTCGTACAGGCTGTCCCTTCAAGTGAACACTGGCTCCTTTGTCACTTCTAGTGGTGCGGCAAACGAGACAGCGTTCACTCTTCCCGTTGATATATATGTACTTGGCGTCTTATTTAATTGATAAAAGTTGCATTGGTTTTGGGTGTCCTCGCCATTGCCTCGTGCCTCGGACAACACGGTTGTACGATGCTCGTGGCTTTGGCCAGGTCGCCTATGAAGGACAGAAACCCCCCGCCCAATATACCAGTTTTCTAAATTTGTAAGGTTAAAGATTTTACATGTACGTTCTTTATTTAAATATTTTGCAGTAAGTCTTCTCTTTACTAACCTGCAATTACGGCACCTTTTAAGGGCTAAGTTTGTAAAAACGCATTTTCAATTTCATATTGTTAAATGATGTATCGACATTGTATACATCTAAGGGTTCAATTCAATTTAAAGGTCATTATCTATCCATTTCTGTTTTCTCTTTCCTTTAATCAATGTAAGCAAGTTAATTCTATCTAGGTCTTTAGCATTTCCTTCTTAATTTTTTCGATCTCGGTGTATATCTTATAGGTCTTTGTAAGGCGCAAAAAATGTATTTTTTTTTTTCTCAAAGGTGTCGGCCGTGTGGGGCTGTTTACACTCCACCGGTTTTTAATGTAAATAGGAATTTATTAAATTTATGAAAAATAAAAATAGTAAGTTAGGGGACCAGTGTACAAATGCCTAACTGTATTTAAGGGATATAGTTGGTCGTTTATGATATACGCTATTCAAAAATGTGTGAAATTGGTTTCTCATTCATTGTTCTTGCACTTTTACAACAATAACACACTAACAATAACACACTAACAATAATACGAGAATCAGAAACCAACTTCCAACTCGAGACGACATTCATCTCAATGCAACTGCCCAGTCCGATCAGTGCACTGCAATCGATATTCATGCGCACTGGGCAAATCCTTAATTCAGAACTACTCAAACAAGGATTTAAAAGCAGTTACATTGGGATGAAAGTCCGAGTCGAAATCGCATGGAGCTTTTATCAACTGTCGGAAAGTAGAAACGTCACTTTCACCACTTGTCTAGGGGGTAAGGAAAGTCACTTTTCTTACCTCCAGACAGGTGTGAAAGTACTTTCCTTACCTCCAGACAGGTGTGAAAGTATTTTCTATACTGCCCTAGACACTGCACGTGCAGTAAGGTATGAAAAATAACTCCCCATGATTAACATTACAGTTGTGGAGAATATAGAATTTTGACATCATTTTGGAACTCATTTTTTTATGTGTGTGTTTGTTTGTTTTCTTATCATTAGATATTAGTACCTATTGTAGTGTTTAGTATATTAGTGGAAGTTGTAAATTTGAACATCTTTCTCTTTTTTTCTGGTGTACTTCAGAAGTTCCATAAAAACAAACATTAGCTTATGATTGTGTCACTCCCTGAACATTTTGTTTAAAAGAGAGCAAATTGTGAGAAAAATATGTAGGTCAGTCAAAAAAGCTAGATATTATCAGATATGAATGGGTGTTAACAATTTAGAAAGTTGATGCATAGGGAAATCTAATGTTGAAATGTTAGAATATAAGCTTATTGAAAAAGGAAATTACTTCATGAACATGCTTGAAAATTAGTTTTATTGAAGTTTTTTATGTTGCTTTTACATGGTTTTGGGTTATGATTGAATGTTTATAAAGACTGCAGAGTCTGCAATGTATCAAAAACAATGTAATAAGGAACCTTTATGATTACATGATGTGGTAATGAATCTTAGATAAACCTCCAGTCAGTGCAAAATAAACGAAATCTTATGGTGCGTGTATGGAACAATAACTTTTGCTTACAATGCATATTGTATGTATAATTTGGTTTCTTTAATTAATGTGCATCATGAAACTGAAAAATTATGCGAACTATGAGTGCTGCTCTTTTACCGGTTTTATCTTTATTGTGTACTATTTTCTAGCGCTACTTTTAAGATACCTTTACTAAGGCATAACCAAATAATAATAATTATTGGTGAGAAAACACAGAATTTGTACTTGAGCTATTGCATATCAAAAAGTCAGTTTAGACTGACCAAAACTTTTGTGCATGATGAGGCATGGTATATAAAGGTTGTCAGAGTCAATATTTACCTGGAACAGTATGTTTTGGTTTATCAAATCACAAGTTTATATGATTTAGCTTTTAATAAATGGATAGGAATAGTCATTTAACAGTTTACAGATTTGGTAGTAAGGCACCTTCAGTTCAAGACACATTTTTGTTTTCCAACTTTCTTGTTTTCGTGGGAAATGATACAAACATTTATTCTGAAAAAAGATGCTTAAAGCTTTTAAAAATTCGTTGATTGTTTTCGAATTGCATTTCCTAAGTGCATGTACATGAAATTATAGGCTGTAGTATGTTTCAAGCTTAAGTTAGTTTTAATATGGATTCCTCAGAATGCTTCTGAGTAAAATTTAAGATGCATTTTTCAACAAATGTAATATTTGCCTATTGTAGCCAAACATTTGTTTGTTCATGTCAGGATCTATTCTTTTGCTGTAGTTTTTATTTTTCATTTCGGAAGAGTCTATGTTTTCGTATTTGAAATTGTCAATAACCTGAAATTGCAATTGAATTTTCATGACATTGTCAAGGTATCAATATGTAAATGATGTATAGAATAGATATTTGATGCCGGCCAACAGGGATGTCATTTGGTTTAAATCGTTATATTTCAAAGCCAGTTACCCTCTTTAAAAGTGGACGCTTCTATCTTCCTGAGTATTAAGTAGGTGGTTACTTGGATTGAATCTCATTCTGCTCCATGATCTCTTACTGAAAACATCAGTAAGATCTCGGACTGGTCGATGGCCGCCATTTATATTGTTGGTCTACTAGAAATGCTTTGAAGTCAATGTAAATATATTTTATTCTTTGTAGTATAACTTTGGGAATAAATTTATATTGAATTATTATAATAAATGAAATAGTTTAAAAAGTAAGAGAAATCTAAATCATGTATTTTAACTTAGATATTTTCTATGATAAGTTCATAAGAGGTGTTTCTGTTTTATATAAGGCTGTCGGTGCTTTATATATGTGCCGGATTGTTGGTATCTGGTGGCAGAGATGGCTCTGTGAATGTTTGTAAAATTTATTAGTGTAAGTGTCTGGCATTCTTACTTAGTCAGTTTATATTTTATTCACTTGTCTCTCGTCGGGGCTATGAAAGGCTTGTTGGTAGCCTTGATATTCATGTTGGTTGAATCCGATGTTAGAGGCAGCTGAGTAAAACTAAAAGATTAAATCCTTGGTTTGGAAAGGAATTATTTGGCATCAAAATTCTTATATTATATCTTAAGTGTGTCTGTCTGTACAATGAGATCACCATTCAGCACTGTTGGGGATTCGAGGATGTTGGTTCCTCGGGGCTTGTGGTAGCTCGGACAGCCTGAAAGTTGATTTCATTGTTAGCATTTTGTCCGATTATATGGTCAGAGCTCAGTTTCATTTGTCATCTAAAATTATATGAGTCATTGAGACAGAAAAAGGAAGTTTTTCAGCAGATGTACTATGAGAAAATAACTGTTGGTTATTTTCAGAGAACATGTGGTTGTTCACATCTGTTGAGGAATGTTAATGATTATTTACATGCTTCAAAGTCATTCAAACAAAAAGGAATCAAAGACTCCATTCTATCATAAAGTTTCTATTCTTTTGTCTTATATCCATATCAATTAATTTTAAAAAAGTTAGATCATTACCTTTACATGAACATTGGTCCAAAAGTTTCAAAATAGTTTCAGTTTCAGACCTTTCCCTTGTCCGTTATCCCTAGTGACTGGCATTAGTTAAGTTCACATTTTAATGTATTTCATATGGTTTGAAAATTCTCTGTTATTAAATTGTTGAGAAAAAAGAGAAAGTATATAAATTTTGGAATTGCACTTATTGTTGTGTCGTCATAAAATCCCTTAATAGAAGCATTTGGTCAATGCTAAAGAAACTGCTTATCAGATTGAGCAGTTAATACCAATTAAAATCAATCTGTGGTGTCATCCTGACTGTTGTATTTATGAACTTGAATCTGTTGGTCTGTCTATTAAAACCCTATCAAAAAAGAAATTCCGAACAAAACGAAATTCACCATACATTTGGTGGCAGCGGTGGGATAATGACAACTGCCAGACCGGAGTTGCCTTACCCGCGTAGTTCCCAGGCCAAGACTCGGGGCGAGTCTTCTCGGAGGGGGAAGTAATGTGACGGGATAGCCTCCCTTGGAAATATGCAAATTTCAAACTCGAGACTTTGTGAATCGAGTAAGTGTTGGGTATATAGCGCAGTAAACCACCCTTGGTGGGTGAGCATGCTTTTCCACCGACGTGGTTTGCTGTGGCTTGGCTCGGCTGTTCGTTACATGTGGTGAATTTTGTTTTGTTCGGATATTTTTTTTTTGATAGGGTTTTAACAGACAAACCAACAGATTCAAGTTCATAAATGCAACAGTCAGGATGACACCACAGATTGATTTAAAATCGGTATTAACTGCTCAATCTGATAAGCAGTTTCTTTAGCATTGACCACATGCTTCTACTAAGGGATTTTATGACAACACAACAATAAGTGCAATTCCAAAATTTATATACTTTCCCTTTTGTCTCAACAATCTAATTCAAAACATTTGGAAAACACTAAAATATGAATTTAACTAATGCCAGTCACTAGGGAATAAAGGTCAAGGGAAAGGTCTAAAACTGAAACTATTTTGAAACTTTTGGACCAAAATTCATGTAATGGTAATGATCTAACTTTTTGAATGAATTGATATGGATATAAGACAAAAGAACAGAAACTTAAAGATAGAATGGTGTTTTTGATTCTTTTTGTTTGAATGACTTTGAAGCATATAAATAATCATTAACATTCCTCAACAGATGTGAACAACCACATGTTCTCTGAAAATAACCAACAGTTATTTTCTCATAGTACATCTGCTGAAAAAACTTCGTTCTATTGTCTCAATGACTGTTATAATTTTCAAATGACAAATGAAATTAAGCTCTGGCCATAATCGGAAAAGATGCTAACAATGAAATCAACTTTCAGGCTGTCCGAGCTACCACAAGCCCCGAGGAACCAACATCCTCTTATCCCCAACAGTGCTGAATGATGATCTCATTGTTAGCATCTTTTCCGATTATGGCCAGAGCTTAATTTCATTTGTCATTTGAAAATTATAACAGTCATTGAGACAATAGAACGAAGTTTTTTCAGCAGATGTACTATGAGAAAATAACTGTTGGTTATTTTCAGAGAACATGTGGTTGTTCACATCTGTTGAGGAATGTTAATGATTATTTATATGCTTCAAAGTCATTCAAACAAAAAGAATCAAAAACACCATTCTATCTTTAAGTTTCTGTTCTTTTGTCTTATATCCATATCAATTCATTCAAAAAGTTAGATCATTACCATTACATGAATTTTGGTCCAAAAGTTTCAAAATAGAACATTTCTCCCAAAGGCTTGTTTCTGACTCCTATGCGGTCGGGTTCAAGAGTACCTACAGATCCAGGCCAAATTCAAAGAAGGGTGTCGTCTGTTGTAGTTCGATCAGATACCGCGTAGGGTCCGCTTTTTGTAAAAGCTAATACTTGTCCTCTTATATGATATGATTATCGCCGCCATCTTGGCTTATTGTAATTATTTGAGAATGAGCACTAAATCGTGCTCTTCACATCATTATCTGATTATTTCAAACACGTGATATTTGGTATTAACAGCACAGTAATGGTATTTTAATCAGAGAACATGTTCTTTTAAATTGTAATTACGGCGGCCATCTTGGTCATCATCTTTTTTGTTGATACGATGTGGGGTCGCAACTCAAGCCAAAACATTTAACTATCATATGTAAAACAAGAAATAGACATTTCAAACTCAAGACACTGTTTATATTCAATACTTGAATGCCGCTTTAAACGAAGAATGCCTCTTTTATGATGATTACGGCGGCCATCTTGGACACCATCTTGCATTTATATTACCACGTGCGTGTCAAAACTTAGAACAATCTTTATTACGATGATTACAAAATAAAATGAGCATTTAAACAGAGATCGATGGATATATGCAACTCTGGGGTTCTCTTTTCTTGTTAATGGCGACCATCTTGGACGCCATCTTGAATTTTCCAAAACGCTCAATGATGCCAGGTTG
Organism: Rugalucina vietnamica; assembly: GCA_964017185.1. Classification (NCBI taxonomy): domain Eukaryota; kingdom Metazoa; phylum Mollusca; class Bivalvia; order Lucinida; family Lucinidae; genus Rugalucina; species Rugalucina vietnamica. The sequence goes on from OZ024885.1 coordinate 19,668,028, forward strand.
GCATCATGCAGTTTCTGAACAAGCATGGTCTAGTGAACTGGAAACCACAATAAAATTCCATGCGGCACCATCTTCCAGGTTATGCTGATGGCAGCTGGACTATATTGTATTGTCGTGAAAAATGGACAATTAAAATTTGCGTCTCTTTCTGTACGGATAATGTCTGTATATACACTAACTTGTCGACACGAGAATAAGCCTATAGATGGTTTAAGCACATCAGCTTCTCACGATTTCCAAGTCTACATGCCGTCATATTTTCTAAAACAAATTTCGCATCATCAGATAATATGCATACATTCACCACACAAGTTGTTTTATTGGTTTTCGACAATCTGAAACGAACCGAGATGGTCATGGCACACTTTGGCATTAATTGTTTGCGTTGTAGATATGGGTTAGTAACTCAAAGCCATCTTAAGCTGAAGATCATCTTACAACCAACTCAAGGATGTTCGCTGCTAACATTTGACATTTCGGAACTTCCGTTTTTTTTCTTTTGTTGAATATCTCATAAATGGCTGCAGATATTTTCCTAATATTTCACATTTGGATACATATTGATGATATGCATTGAACGAGCCATGAAAATTCCCAACCTAAGGAACTTCATTTTTTCACCCCATCTTCTGCAACTTTTCAGAAAATTTTAGTTGTCAGTAAAATTTAGGGGGTAGGGTAAATTAAACTTATATCACATTGTCAATTTAATTGCACTAGCTCGATGTTTAGTTTAGCAGCAGTTTATGTGTACAGGGTCTTCTAAGTCAGTCTTTCTGCTTTTGGTGTGCTAGTTTTAAATTTTGGGTGGTTTTACAAAACAGCCGAAAAATGGCTTAAAATTGCGATTTTCAAGTTGTTGGTTCTCTTTTAAATGCTCACTACCCTATATATTTATTTCTTTTATTCGAACAATGTTACAAAGTTCGTTGTTGTATAAAAATACAAGGAAAAGTTTGAATCAACAAATATTGGTTTGGCCCATTTCAAAATATTGATTTTTTCCTAGTTTTCAAGTATGGGGGTAGGGTTGTATAATGAGTCAGAAAATTTTGTCATCCACTTCTAGTCTACATTACGTAAATATGAAGGCTTTTGAAAGCATTCTAGGTGTAGTTTTGTTCAAGACAGGTATATTTAAAAAAAAAATAAAACTTATATTAATTTTATTAGAATTAAAGAATGGTGTTCAGAGGTCTCATTCAGAGGCCTCTAGCTTGAAAAAATGCACTAATACTAATTTTGAACTAATTTTGTTTTCAAGTTTATCATATGACGTCGCTGTTTTCCAGTGGATAACGTCATGTCATAAAAATCGTATGACCACACGTGTAATAACACTTTTGCGGGAATACGTAACGTCATTGACGACGTCCGTAACAACAATGTAAATTTTCATTAAAAATATGTCCACTTTGGAGGCGATAAAATACTATTTTTAAAGTCATATGATAAAACGAATCTTACACTCGTGGTCATTTCATATGAAATTTATTAAACTCGCCGAAGGCTCGTTTAATAAATTTCATATGAAATGACCACTCGTGTAAGATCCTCTATATGTGTTGTATTTTGGAATAAAAAAGAGTGGTAAGAAAAAAAGTTTGAATACTTTTTCATTGGCAGCGAACATCCTTAAGTACATGTATCTCTTAGGGATTATGGTGAATAACTGAAAAGGAATTACTGTGAAAACTTAACAGCATCGTAAAGTTACGGTCAACGCAAGCCATCTAAACATCATGTTATCTTACAAAGTGACTCCTTTCATTTTGAAAAAAATACGATAGTTTAGAGTTATAGCTGGAATAGCAAGGGCGTTAATTCTAAAGCGGTCATCTTTAGATCATCGTAAGTATGTCGTTAGAAGAGGAACTTACGATGCCCTAGGGTTACTAACCCCTGAATCTAACAGTCGTTTCTAATTCGATTAACTTACATGGGCTAGTTGCCTTCTTTATGGGTTACATTAAATCATTTTAGATACAGCCTCAGAGGCGACGCCTCAGGACCAGACATCCCATCTGGGGAGTTTATGTTTTTAAATAACTATGTTTAAATATTTAAATTACATACATGTAATTAAGATATGCTGATATCCTTGAAATGAAAATGACCCACCCAAATGACTATGATGGGCTAGACCATTCTCACAAATGGGTTTGCTTGTACTTATTACGGGGAAGTATATTTTGGCAACACATTGAATGAAAAGAAATAATTTTGTTATTATAAGTTAAGATCGGAAACGAGTCAGTACTATTGTAGTCAATTGTATTGTCTGTATATTATGTTATAGTTGGAATGCAATAATTTAATTAATTAATGACAATATAATGCCACGTATTACTAACTAAATGTTATATTAAGAAAAGATATATGCGTACGTATACTAGGGCTGTCACATTATTGCGTATCTACTCGCGTATCTACGGCGTATCAAGATACGAAAGGTACGTCACACATACGTCGTACATACGCGAGCATACGTAGTTAATGCTCCTCGATACGTCGCTCATACTCCTGATACGCCCAGGTGCTGCGTTTTAATAAGTACGCACTTAAAATACATAGCGGGTACGTAGCAGCTCCGATACGCCGTACATACGTAACACATACGCCATACATACGGCAGCAACGTAGCACGTACGTCGTAGATATGTAGCTCGTGCTCCTGATACGCAACACGTACGTAGCGATTTACCTGTCACGTAACCGTTGCGTATGTACAGCTTATCTTTCGTATCTATGGCGTATCATGTAGTTCATGTAGTTCACTATCCAGGTTAATCGCTGACCGCTGAAGCTGGTCTTTTGAATATAGGCCTATAATATGTTGGCCCCATATGTTGAAAACATGTGCAGTTGAACAAAGTGCCTACATTGCACAAAGAGGAAATACCGCTTTATTTACAATATCTTGTCTTTAAAGATAAAACTTATTGATCTTGCAATTTATCATCCCCTAAATTGCTTTATTGAGAATAAATGAATATTGCCACCGTTCTGTTCACAAAAACAGAAGCGGTAGTGAAACGTATATGAATTCAATGGTCAATTTGAATCTTTTTTATTGTTGCAGATACTAGCATAGTCGTCGAGATCAATTTTCATTTCATTTTCGTTAATTGATTTTTGGTAGCATTTCGGTCGAACAGTCTGATTCTCACGAAAATTGCGAAAATAAATTGCTCATATTAAAATATATTAGATAACAGTATAACAGCGGGGAAGCCGCATTGAGACTTGCATGTACGACAGTATACAACTATTTCATACCTTCCTGTGTAACAGTCAAAACTATCACCCCGAGGTGCTGTGGATGACCCGATGAACTGTTGCCCGAGGCCGAAGGCCGAGGGCAACAGTTCATCGGTTCATCCACAGCTCCGAGGGGTGATAGTTATGACTGTCACACAGGAAGGTTTGAAATAGTTGTTTTATTACCCAACTCAAACATTCATTATAAACTTCATAACAGACACATACTATATTATGACAAGGCTGGTTGTAACATTAAATGTTAAAACTGAAAATATGGCTGAAACATGCTTATATCCTGGTTTTGTTGTACAGATCATGTTTGCTTGTTTGATTCTGATTTGCTTGTTTGTTTACTTTATTGTGTTTTTTTTGTTTGTTTGTTTTTTTTTTGTTTTTTTTGTTTGTTTTTTTTTTTTTTTTTTTTTTTTTTTTTGTTTTTTTTGTTGTTTTTTTGGGGGGTTTTTTTTGTAAGTTCTTCTTGTTTGTTTGGCACTTAAGTTGATTTACTTGTTTGCTTATTTTACTGTTTTTGTTTTGTTTACTCTGTTTGTATGCTTGGTTCATTTTTTGTTTGTATGTTTGTTTTTTATGTTTTATTCTGTTTTGTTTGTTTTGCTTGTTTTTTGTTTTGTTTTAAGTTATTGTTAGTTTTTTTCTGTTTTCTTATTATTTCATGCGCATATTTGTGATTAATGCTTGGTTGGATTTGTTTGTTTTATGTTTGTTTGTTTGCTTGTTTTTGTTTGTTTGGTCATATGTTTTGTTTGTTTGATTCATTTGTTTGGTTGTTTGCTTTTGATTACTTTTTGTTTGACAATATTTTCAGGTAGGGTGAGGCAGTATAAAAGCATGCAAAGCATGTCACATGACTGGGAAACAGTAAAAACTGTTGCACATGAAACAGTTCGTCACATGACATGAAACAATTCATTGAAACTAGTTTAAACTGGCTTTAACTGAAATTGTTTAAAAAAACAGCATGAAATGTTTTATTTCTCTTTATATAGTAGGTTGGGTAATAATCTAAAATATTCACAATGAAAGCCAGCCAATGGATCAACATGTTAATCCTCTCATGACGAATGGACTTTCCGATTACTTTCACTTGGGAGTGTCTACTAAGTCTGTCTTTTTTTTCAGGGACATCAGGGGTGATATTTTAATTTTATTCAATTTTTGGATGAAAATTCTCTGAGCGAACAAAAACGCCCTAGATGGGACAACGCGTTCCCTAGCCACATCTGGGGCTCAGGTGCGGATCCAGGATTTCTGAGGAGGGGTTTGAGTGTAGTAAAAGGGATTTTATTTTTAAATTTCCCCATATTTTTCTCAAATATTCCCATAAAAATGAAATAAATTGGTCTCAGATGGAGGTTCGAGCCGAGCAAACCCCCGGAACCCCCACTAAATCCACCTGGGCTAAACTGACAAAAACGACACCAGGGGCCAGTTGTTCAAAATTAACAATGCCATTAGTTAACGATTTGTTAAAATTTCAAACATGAGTATTACAAATACACTGTTATTTTTTGTTGTTAAAATGTGAGATTCCTTCGCATTACAAATGATTCTCACATTTCATCAACAAAAACTAGTGTATTTGCTTATGTACTCGGCATTTACTAAACAAGTTGAGGTCTTAACGATGATGTTAAGCTAACGACGTTTTGAACAATTGGGCCCTGGCTTATATGGGTTAACATATAAAATGAGTGAATATGTTTGAACTGAAATAATGACAGATACCCTGGGGTACATGTTGCACAGCTGCTTCAGTATTCCGCTATAAACCCATACATGCTATGCCAAAATGTATAATATATGGCGATTTTATATAAAAATGCACGAGAACGTTTGTTTATTTGTTTGTATTGAAGTTTAACGTTCCAACAATCTTTCAGTTATGTCGGGACGAACTCATCGCTTTCTGGGTTTAACTAATACCCTGGAAGGGGGTGGAGGGAAGGGTAATGCGCCTCTCGATTCAGAGACCGATGGTCTACCACTAAGTCAACGCGATTTCCTGCACAAATACGCGTACTATATTATTTACTCTAATGATATAGTCACTTGACTCTAGAGGTTTGTTCTGACACCAAAGTGAGTATCCTTGCCATGTCGACTAGATCTAGTTAAAACATTGTGCTGTCAACGAAAGAAATTGTAAATGCATAAAGAACTGCAAAAGTTACAGCCAAGATATTAGCTCCTGGTATTATAGCTTCTATAATATAATGGGAGAACAAAGTTAAAATGAAAGAAAATAATGTGGTATTTTTACAGAAATCAATTTGTTAGAAAATGATATCTGAATATGAGAAATTACATTATACGTGTACGAGTACGTACATGTATATAAAATATCAGTTAAGATCAATCTGACACAATGAATAAACACATCTTTATGATGAGATATTGCAGTTTAATACATTTCATGTATTTGTTCTGGCGGTGCCACTACGTCCTCCAAAAGGCCTAGTCAATATGACAATTAACAATTAATCAATAATTTGATTTAATTGTTTTGATACCTGGAAGAGCTTAAATATCCATAAATATTTGATTCTCTAAAACTGGCAAATTGAGAGGTAGCTAAATGGCAAAATTTGGACAGATTTCAATGGCCTCTGGCCACATACATGACATAAATGCGCTTGCCGAATAGAGTGCCATTTACGTGTAAAATCAGTTAAGACAGGTACTTGCTAAAAACAGGTGTTGCTTAAGACAGGTCGGACTGTATTCTCGAAGTGTGTCACAGTGACTTGTACAAGTCACTGACTAAGGAAGATTCCCTAGTCAACAATGGGTTAAGTGTCTCATAATTGTGTTCCTTCCCTTTTCAATTTAAATACTGAACATAATCTTAATTTGTAGTTTTCAAATAACAAGAAGAATTCAAACTGGTTTGCATAAGAGCATAAGACAGCATAAGACTTGTGCAAGGAAGTTGATATACAAAATTACAGCAAAACAGAAAGAGTGAGTACAAAGTAATCTCAATATGTATAATATGACGCCATCTTGTTAAACTGTTAGAAAGTCAATAACCTTTACATATGCGAAATGGATGCGACTGAAATACATGTAAATGTAGATTTATATAGATTTATATGCCAAGAAATGCCAACCGGTTTTATTGGTGGCTCCTTTATTTGCTTTTTTTAATGCTTTAACGTCCCTGCCAACAATATTTAGTCAAAGACATCAATCCTCAGGTCGTGAATATAATAGTACCATGGGGAGCTGTTCAAGTGCATACACCGGTGTCGGTCGGGTTTGAACGTCCCGACGTCTCAGTCATGAGTCGAACGCAGTACGCCCCATGCCCTTTGGGCCGTCACATCAGGAAAACATGTCAATGCAATATATACCCCTAATACCCCACTTTCATATAGCAAAACTGGGGTATGCAGGGGTATACCTATTTTTCTTATTTTTGCTCCAAAACATAGATTGTGTGTACTCGTAAGAACCGCCTGGGCGAGGAGGTTCTAACGTGTACCCACGATCTATGTTTTGAGCAAAAATAAGAAAAATATTTAAAAAAACTATTGGAAATTTTCACTGTTTTACAGCTTAGGAAAAATCTGTCTTTAACATCATAGAGGGTGTGTTTTCGTAATAAAAAGTAGATATACCGCTTGTGCCTCTTACTGACAGACCCGCTGATTACGGGGTTGACCGCTTAGACGGTCTGAGTCTGCTAAGGAAAAACTGGTTGAGTAAAAAGCATTCATTCGTATAAGTCTTAGTAGGTAATTAAGGTGGTTAAAGTCATGACATCTCTATGTTAGATAAAATTCCCATAAAACGTGAGTAAACGGGCCGGCACGACAATGACAATGACAATGACAATGACTATAGTTTATTGAGTAATTTAGGCCACCGGCCCACAATACAAACAAAAAAGCAATACATAAATATATTCTAATCGAGTACATGATATAACGCTCATACTCTGTTTCAGCAATAGATGCATTTCATAAATTCTTAACCACTAACAATACATATAAAATGTAACTGAATTCATACATAATTCTTATAGCTCAAACCCTATTTCTGAGATTAAAAGCATGAAATATAAACATAGCAAGGTATAATGTATTTTGATAATTATCATTAAACAAAGTATAAAAGGTTTCAGTGTTTCGTTCTCTATTTTCCAGTGATGGTATATATGTAATTCTGAGATTTTCGTAAACCGGACAAATCATGACAAAGTGGAATTCATCTTCCACCTGGTTATAATCACATAAAGTACACAATCGATTTTCGTATGCTATATCGTCATGCCGACCTGTTTCTACTTTTAGTTTATGAACAGAGCATCTAAGTTTCGAAAAAGCTATTTGGTATTTTATTGGAAGATTAAATTTAAGATAATTTGCAGTTTGTAATGTTGGCATAATAAATCGATAGTGTCTGGCTTTATCCGACTCTAAAAGTTTTGCATGCCAGTCTTGCTTACTACAATCAACGATTCTTTGCTTGAAAGCCCTAATAAAAATATTTATATCACCTACTTCTTCATTCATCCATACATACCCATAGCCATAAGAAAATAATAAATTTTTTACATTCGTTGCCCATGTATTTCTACCTACTTCGTCCAACCGCCTTAGCATTTTATAACATTTGTATGGAATCCTATCTCTATTCATTCTTGTAAGTCTGAGCCAATATTTAATACATTTACAAAAATAATCTACATATAATGGGTATCGACCACATTCGCCACAGGCAAAGGCATTTGTTGTACATACCGGCAATTTTAAGTATTTCTTACAAAAATTATTCTGAACGTTTTCAATAAAACTAGATTCTTGAAATCCCCAAATTTCTGCACCATATGTAAGAATCGGCTTGATCATAGAATCAAATAATTTAAAGTATTCGTGATATTCAAAATATCCAATTGCATTTTGTAGTTTTGACATTGTAATTATACCACGCTTAGCTTGAGTAGATAAACCCTCCTTTGCAGATGACCAGATTATCTTGGGTGTAACAAATATTCCCATGTATTTATACTTTGATACAGTTTCAATCCGATGTCCATTAAAGTACCATTTTTCATTTTCTCTAAGGTAACCCCCATTACAAAAAACTATTATTTTTGTTTTTGACATATTAATTTTCATTCCCGTTCTGTTACAAAAACCTGCTATAACATCAAGCTGTGCTTGTAATGACCTCACATTATCGCTAACATTTGCCATATCATCTGCATATAAGATGGCTAAAATATCGGAACCATCAGCTGATATTTGTATACCCTGAATACCAGATAATTTAATCCTTCGATTAGTTCATTTATAAAGAGGTTAAATAGTATTGGGCTAAGCTTACACCCTTGTCTTGTTCCAATATTACATTTGAAATTGTCCGTGCATTTACCATTTCCTAACTTAACACAACAGCAAAGATTTCCATACATTTTTATTAATAGTTTTAGATACTTTCCATGTACACCTTTTCTTATTAAACAATTCATTAACTCAACATGATCAATATTATCGAACGCCTTGGAAAAATCAACAAACAAACAGTAAAATCTCCCTCCCTTTTTGCTTAGATATTTTTGTCCCATTGACATCAAGGTAAACAAATTATCTACCGTAGAATATCCTCTTCTAAAACCTGCCTGAGATTCATCTATTTTTGAATACTGATTTGACCAGTTACTTAATCTTGTATACAACATTCCAGTTAAAATCTTGTTAAAAACATCTATCAATGATATGCCCCTGAAATTATTTGGATCTAAAAGAGAGCCAGATTTAAATATCGGACATAAAATACTTTCAGCCCAATTTTCCGGAAACCAGCTTAATTCAAAAATTTTATTAAACAATATAAGAAGTATGGTAGAAATTTTCTCCGATGTGCATTTTATCATCTCTGCAATTATACCATCAGGTCCACTTGATTTACCAAGTTTAAGATTTTTGATACTTAGCAGCAGTTCTGTCATTGTAAAAGGAGCATTGAAATATTCATTGTAAGGACCGTCATCATTAAAATCGTGTAAATGTTCACTAAAATGCTCTGCCTGCTCACTGTATAACAGAGTTTTAAAATGACTTACCCATGTACTACTATCTATTTCATTTGGTTGCTTAGGTTTATATCTAAATTTTTTAACATTTTTCCAAAACTTGTTATTGTCTGTTCTTGAATCAATCAATGCCTGTCTGTTCATTTTTTGATGTGCAATTCGCTTTGTTTTACAAACTTCTTTGAAGATTTTGCGTTTATTTTTATAATTTTGTAAAGTGGTATTATTACCTTCCATTCTAAATGTGCGCAGCGCTTTATTTTTCTCTGCTTTTAATGTTTTACACAGATTATCCCACCAAGGTTTATTCCGTTGACTTCTATCTTTTTTAGATTTAACTTTCATTCCTTCAGAAGCTTTATGATATATCTTAACTAACTCCTTTATACCAGTATCAATATTTTCTTCAATCAAACCTAGGACATTTTCCCTCTCATTTTCAAATTGCTCATTAAAATCGTTTATAAATTTATCTTTTTGGTCATCATTCCATTTATATTTATCAAAGATCCTCCCAGCTTCTGCCATATCATCATTTACTTTTTCATATGTTTAACATTGAAAACAAAGGAACATTTTAATGGAAAATGTACTGACTCTGTTCGGTTTCCGACTTCAAAGTGGTTAACATAATCAAACAATTTACTTGATACAATAATATAATCTACGATACTTGAACCTTCGTTAGCTGTACATGTTATCTCACCTTCTTTATCCCCATTTACCCTACCATTTAAGAAATGTACACCATATGACTGACACAAATCTATCAATGACCACCCAAATGTATTGCATATTTTATCTTTAGACTTCCTGTCTTGCAAAAAATTATCGGACTCATAAACTACATTTTCATCAAAAATAAAATCCACAGTATCATCAATCGTAATATCTTTAACCTCGCCACATCTTGCGTTAAAATCTCCGGCCAATACTATCCCAGCATCAGGATAATGACTTACAATTTCAAACAGTTTGTTTTCAAATTTCTCTATACCATTATTGCCAGTTGTGTCATCATAAATCGGCGAGCCTTCTGGTGATATGTAGGTAAAACAAAATATGATATCATTTTCTAAGTTCAAAAGTTTTCCATTCAGTAATAAAACGATACAATCATCAAAATTACTAAACACTCGTTTAATCAAATCATTACTTATTAATGTATGTTTTACAAAAACTGTAACACCACCAGAGTTCCTACCCTTTTTGTAACGCTTTTTGTGAACTGTAGAATAAGCCTTATAACCACTAAAAAAGTTGTCAAATTGTGATATAGAATTTCCCCATGTTTCACAAAAACTAATGATATCAAATGACTTAACATTTTTGTATATATTTTCATCATTTTCATATTTACCAAGCCCTTCAATATTCCATGTACCTATTTTTAGGGTAAAGTTTGAAAGATTCTGCCCAAGATCATTGTTAATTTTATTTTCTAGGCGTCGGCCATGCCCCTATCTTTCAGTTCGTACTTGTACAATGTCCTCGCTTGTTTCATCATACTCAAATGTTTCACCATCTATAATTAATTTATCATATTTCAGATAGCTCTTGACGAAGACACTGAGGAACAAATCAAATACTACTACTACTATTACTACTACTACTACTACTACTACTACTACTAATAATAATAATAATAATAATAATAATAATAACACTTATACTAATAATAGCAGATCCATGCATGTTTTGTAAAGCATACACTCACTGCTTTTGTTACTCTTTCGACATAGAATGACTATGTTTTGATCTATGGAGTGCTACGTTAAGTACCCAGCTATACAACAGCGAGGTTCTCAATATGATAAAATCATATACTTAACAGAACTACATGTACCAACGCACCTAGTATTATTTTGTTAGATATTTAAAAAAAAACGAAACGGTTGTAAGTCTTCGAATTCATAACCATTTTCGAACAGAATGCTGAGATTTTATCGCAATCGGTGATTTCTGTAGAAAATAATCGAACTTTTGGAAATCGTACCTTCATTTGAAAATTCGAAATCTGCTGAAATAAAAACAACAGAATCGATACTCGATACGCCATTAAATCCAAAATCACGATATGTTGAATAATGTTATTGAATTTGAGTAGAAAGTACAACGCCCACTGACATGAATGCCAGTTTTGTATCCAAAACATGCGTCTCAAAAAGACTTGTATTTAACAATTTGACTTCTTAAGGATCCAGATCGTTCTATCTTACACAGCCAGTACCTGGTGGGTACTCGAACCCCATAGCACTAAAACCGATTTCGCATTAATATAATGTAGCGCGGTCACAATTTTAATACTGTTAGCCCACTGAGCAACGCAGATTTGAAACCAAACGTTTACCACTTGCATTTGGGACGACAAACGTTTACAACTTGAATTTGGGACGACAAACGTTTACAACTTGAATTTGGGACGACAAACGTTTACAACTTGAATTTGGGACGACAAACGTTTACAACTTGAATTTGGGACGACCGACAGAGGTAAAGGTGACTGTAAATGTCAACAAGCAGACACGGCCGAGATACCATGATATCATGCGACTTGTTAGAGTAAAAAGGCGAAAATCAAACGCCATTGTTCCAATTACAGGATGAAAAAGAAAAAAAAAAAAAAAAAGAAAAAAAGAAAAATGAATAAAAATAAACGTTTCTACACTAAACGAGCTACCCTCTCTACTAAGCCGGCTGCTCTAGCGAATTTTTCGACAGAGAGGCGAATTCTTTATGTGACTTCCATTTGACGAACATCAAGCTGTCTAATTATATTCAGAGATCGCCACAAGACAGCCACCACGATCAGCAGGTGCAGTAAAACTGTTTTTGCATGATCCTCTTATGACGTGGTAACGTGGTTAAATTTGAAATTATCTAGTCATTATGCACAAATGTTCGTCAAAGAATAGTATGCAAAATTTATAAGCAAAATCTTTAACGAAACGAAAAATTTTCAATTTTTAAAACAAATGCGTTGGTATTTTTGCCAAGTGTATATGTGGGAGATAGGCTTAACTGCATTTGTTTTGATAAACAGGTACGATAGAGACACGCCTCATATGTCCCGTCAATCATTTTGTATTCTAGACACCAACGTTTAATTGTCTTTCCATAGAGCTGTTTACGTGATACACATCTAAATCGTACGTCAACGCCAAGATCTAGCTTACTAGAATGAAAATATAGATACCATAAATCCACTGAAACCCATTTATGAATAAAAGGCATGGAGCTCAGTAAAGAACTTAAGGTTAACTTTATTAAAATTGCAACATCTTAATTGTAGTTTGAAACAACAATTCATTCAATGAATGAAAGCAGTAAATCGACTAAAGACGACAACTACTTAATAGTAATATGAGCCACGACTCGAGAAAACCCATCTTCGATGTTACACGGTCCGACACAAACCGGCTGAACTGCCACAGGCGAAGGCTAGACGCTTGAAATTTCTGACTGATAAAGAAGAGTATCTATACATGTACTATCAATGCATCGAAAACAAAGGCGCTGATAAGCTGTGTAATTACTGCACAGCTGATCTGCGTCCGTTCGTTTTCGCATAGGCCAAATCCGGTTTTTCTAATGATGTGGCTCTTTTTTTAAGTATTTTAACGATTTTAGGAAATACACACTGACTACTGCACGCTTCAGAAACCCCATTCACACTCCAATGTTTAGTTTACTAACCTGCTATTTCTACTTCCTCGTCAGGCTGAAATACATGTATGAATAAGATATACACGCGAATGTTTTGGACTATTTATACGTAATTTTCCAAACATTCTTGGAATTTCGATATGCGTACATTGTAGGTATGTGTTGATCGTATGTTTACGCGTATTAAGAACTAGGAAACGCTGAAGTCATACTGGGAACGGATATGTGCCAAGCATGGCCGTCGTGAATATACATTGAGGAATTGCGGTACATTTGTGTCCGCTTTAATTTTTTTTCGTCATTAAATTTTGTTTTTATGTGTCAGGATTCTTCATTAATTGCTGCATCATAATGCTTTTGTATCATAAATCTAGTATTGTATACGCGCTAAAAATAAACGTGATTTAAAACAAAACGTGATTGTGGTTTTACATTTCAGGTTGGATCGTCAAAACATTATGACAAGGCTAATTTTGACACTCGTCCTAGTAGTTGTCCAAGCAGGTATAGTAAATAATTCCAAAATTTAAATAGGGTAATACACTGAATTGATATGAAGCGTTAAGCGTGTGCATGAAAAATGTTTGTCCTATACAGTTTGAATAATTGGCTACATGTAAGAATACACTGGATCAAATGAATAATTGGCTACATGTAAGAATACACTAGATCAAACACACGACTCAGTTTTGCTAGGCAAGTAGCTTTGACATTAATACCCTATCAGAAAGCATATCAGTTAGCATGAGGATTGTAAAATTTCAAAATATCTGAAACTATTTTTGGCTTCATAATTTTGTCCCGCAAATACATACCACATCATTATAGAACTTAAACCACAAAGATCTATGATAATTCAAGTACGTGAAACAATTATCTAGCTACACCATGGTCATTGTAATGTGTTTTGACCGGACTTTGATCAGTCGCATATGGCGATCAAGCAATATGCCAAGAGTAAATTATTATCTGCCGCTTCGAGATCTAGGTAGGGAAGCAGAAAACGGCGACTTGAACGTTTTGAACTGAAATTGGTGTTCAACAGTAGCGCTGCTATCAGTCCAATAAGACATTTACGAATTAAGACGGTGACGGATACGGTGATCGAACTTCGATTGAAATCAAGCTAAAACTAAATAGTGAAATGACATTTTCTGTGTGCATGTTTGTGTACATGTATCAATTGAATTCACATTGTGCATGTTTGTGTACATGTATCAATTGAATTCACATCATTAAACAAGTCTTCGCGTTATTAAACCATCCTGTTTCTTCCTGCATACACGAACGGCACGCAATGTCACAACGAGGGCTTTTACATATGCGACACAAATGCGGGAAAGCTGAATAGGCTGTTCAACCTACGGTACTGTCTTCGTTGGTGCACTGTAGCACCGATAACTGTCCATCAACGATAACTGTCCACCATGGACACTTATCGTTGCAGCCGCAACGATAACTGTCCACTGGACAACTATCGTTGATTTTTCAACGATAACTGTCCACCATGGACACTTATCGTTACTGTAGTTGATATGACCTGCAGTGTCAACGATAACTGTCCATTTTTGAAAAGAAACAAAAACACACAAGGAGTCTATATCTTGACAACCAGTTAGCAGACAAGATTTAAACTTGGATCATATGCCCTCTGTACGGTTGGTTTTCAGCTCGACTGCTCGAAGTGCAAAGGGCTGTTGTAGTAACCTCGGTCGTACGCGTTCCCGTTCTTGTTCGTGTCCGTGTCCGCGTCACACTGCAGTATATATTTTAGAAGTCCAGATCTTGGCAACTATTCATCAGAGAAATTTCAAACTTGGCCCATAGGTACCCTGTAGGGTTGGCTTACATTCCATGACATCGGGTCCCTGGGTCCATGCTTGGGAGTGGGGCTAGAGGTTAAAATCTAGGAAACCTTTATAAATTGGTTGTATTGCGGTATAGTTTTCTAGAAGTCCAGATCTTGACAACTAGTTATCAGAGAGGATTCAAACTTGAACCATAGGAATCCTATAGAGGTGGCTTTCATTCCATGACATCCGTCTTATGGGTCCATGCCCAAGGTTAAAATCAAGAACACCTTCAAAGATTGTGGCTGTACTGTGGCATAGTTTTCTAAAAGTCCAGATCTTGGCAATTATTTATCAGACAGGATTCAAACTTGGAGCTGTAGGGTTGGCTTTCATTCCATGACATCCGGCCCCTGGGCCCATGGGTGGGGCCAGAGGCTAAAATCTAGAACACCTTCAAAAATTGGCTGTACTACGATATAGTTTTCTAGAAGTCCATATCTTGACAACCGCTTTCCAGAAAGCATTCATACTTGGGCCACATATACCCTGTCGTGTTGGTTTCCATGCTCTAGCATCAGACTCCTGGGTTCATGCTTGGTGATGGGGATAGAGGTTAAAATCTAGAACACTTTCATAAATTAGCCAAAGTTTACACTTTAGTCTATATCTTGACAGCTGTTGATCAGAGAGCATTCATACTTGGGCCAATGGTG
The DNA here is from genome assembly GCA_964017185.1 of Rugalucina vietnamica. Taxonomy (NCBI): domain Eukaryota; kingdom Metazoa; phylum Mollusca; class Bivalvia; order Lucinida; family Lucinidae; genus Rugalucina; species Rugalucina vietnamica. The sequence goes on from OZ024885.1 coordinate 19,683,525, forward strand.
CACTGTCAACTTAGCTTTTATTGCATGACATTCGATACTCAAGGTCCATGCCTGGGGTGGGGCTAGAGGTTGAAAACTAGAACATCTAAAATGTTTTTCTTTTATACCTTGAAACTCAGTTGATATAAAAACATACTTCTTTCAGATAATGATTGAGTATGACCAGACCTTTGACCCAAAAGTAGCCATAGGTCAAAATGACCTAATTTTATGGTCCAGTGATTTTGCCTTTTATCTTGGCACTCAGTTGGTATATGAACTTGCTTCTTACAGATAATGAGCGAGTATGACTAGACCTTTGACCTGAAAGTAGTTTTAGGTCAGTGTGACCTAATTTTACGGTCCAGTGATTTTGCCTCGTATCTTGACACTCAGTTGGAATAGGAACATGCTTCTTTCAGATAATGAGTGAGTATGGCCAGACCTTTGACCCGAAAGAAGTCATAGGTCACAATGACCTAATTTCATGGTCCAGTGATTTTGCATTATATCCTGACACTCATTTGGTATATGAAGATGCTTCTTTCAGATGATGAGTCAATATGACCAAACCTTTGATCGGAAAGAAGTCATAGGTCACAGAGACCTAATTTCATGGTCTATTGATTTTGTATTATAGCTTGATATTCAGATGGTAAAGGAACATGCTTCTTTCAGATAATGAGTAAGTATGACCAGATATTTAACCCAAAATAGTCATTGCTCACAGTGACCTTATTTACTGCAATTGAGACGCTCAACTATTTGAAAAGTGACTGTCTAATTCAGTCATTAAACATTCAAAGATTATTGTACCTGATGGACAGAATCGGTTGGCTTTGCAACGATAAGTGTTCATTACAGACAGAAGCGGTTGCACTGTCAACGATAACTGTTCACCAAAGATGAAAACATTCAAAAAGGTGAAAATGTTTAAACAATATCTCTTCCTGATACACTTATCTATCTGAAAAGCCTTGTCCTGGATGTGTGAATCAGTAAATGCAATTTTCAAATATTATTGTACATGATAGACAGAACCGGTTGAGTATGCAACGATAACTGTTCATTACAGACAGATATGGTTGCATTGTCAACGATAATTGTTCACGACGGGTAAAATGATTCAAAACAGCCAAACTTCAAACAATTACTGCACATGAAACGCTCAACTATTTGAAAAGAGGCTGTCTAATTCAGTCATTAAACATTCAAAGATTTTTGTACATGATGGACAGAATCGGTTGGCTTTGCAACGATAAGTGTTCATTAAAGACAAAAGCAGTTGCACTGTCAACGATAACTGTTCACCAAAGATGAAATCATTCAAAAAGGTGAAAATGTTTAAACAATATCTGTTCATGATACACTTATCTATCTGAAAAGCCTTGTCCTGGATGTGTGAATCAGTAAATGCAATTTTCAAAAATTATTGTACATGATAGACAGAACCGGTTGAGTTTGCAACGATTACTGTTCATTACAGACAGATATGGTTGCATTGTCAACGATAACTGTTCACGACGGGTAAAATGATTCAAAACAGCCAAACTTTAAACAATTACTGCACCTGAGACGCTCAATTATTTGAAAAGTGGCTGTCTACTTCAGTCATTAAACATTCAAAGATTATTGTACATGATGGACAGAATCGGTTGGCTTTGCAACGATAAGTGTTCATTACAGACAGAAGCGGTTGCACTGTCAACGATAACTGTTCACCAAAGATGAAATATTTCAAAAAGGTGAAAATGTTTAAACAATATCTCTTCCTGATACACTTATCTATCTGAAAAGCCTTGTCCTGGATGTGTGAATCAGTAAATGCAATTTTCAAATATTATTGTACATGATAGACAGAACCGGTTGCGTTTGCAACGATAACTGTTCATTACAGACAGATATGGTTGCATTGTCAACGATAATTGTTCACGACGGTTAAAATGATTCAAAACAGCCAAACATCAAACAATTTCTGCACCTGAGACGCCCAACTATTTGAAAAGAGGCTGTCTAATTCAGTCATTAAACATTCAAAGATTATTGTACATGATGGACAGAATCGGTTGGCTTTGCAACGATAAGTGTTCATTACAGACAGAAGCGGTTGCACTGTCAACGATAACTGTTCACCATAGATGAAATCATTCAAATCGGTGAAAAACGTTTAAACAATATCCGTTCGTGATACACTAAACTATCTGGATGTGTGAATCAGTAAATGTGAAAATTGTTTAAACAATATCTGTTCGTGATACACGAGACGCTAAACTATTTGAAAAAGAGGCTGTCTAATTCAGTCATTAAACATTCAAAGATTATTGTACATGATTGTCAGAATCAGTTGGCTTTGCAACGATAAATGTTCATTACAGACAGAAGCGGCTGCACAGTCAACGATAATTGTTCACCACAGATGAAATCATTCAAATCAGTGAAAAACGTTTAAACAATATCTGTTCGTGATACACTAAACTATCTGGATGTGTGAATCAGTAAATGAAATATTCAAACATTACATGATAGACACACCCGGTTGAGTTTGCAACAATAACTGTTCATTACAGACACTTATAGTTGCATTGTCAACGATTACTGTTTACGACAGGTAAAAGTACCCATGATCAGGACGAAAACTTGATCACACTAAACTTATATGAAGTGCATGCAATCAGATATAAAATGTCCTGCTGTGGAGAAGATAGGATAGGTTGTATCGTATCGTATGCTATTGAAATAAACGTTAGAAATAAGCAAAAAACTCGATATGCCTTTTACAGATTGAGACAATGGTAGGTATTATATCAACAAAATATGTTAATCAAATTTTATTTCTTCCTTTATGAAACTGTAAACACTCGGGTTCTCTGTTTTAAAAGTTTAAAAGTAGTCGATGTCTGTTTACAGCTGTGAGATGCTTTAAAGTGCACATAGTAAAACTGTCGTCCTCAGACATCGACGATAACACCTTAAAGCAGGTCCTCCGATAGCTATGCCACCTACCTCCGGACACTGCAACCACAGTAAATATGACCCTTCCGTCAAGAACTACAAAAGGGTACTTCATGCCTTAGCAAGGTTTTCAGGATGTCTGCACAAGATATGATAAAACAGGTTAAAGATTGCATCAGTTCTAATAAAATATACAAAAGATGAATATAACCATGCATGTAAACAAATGAATTAAAAATATCTGTTGAAAATTCTGTATTTCCCGATTCAAACGTCATTTAGGGTCAAACGAATACAGTCCAAACCCATTTTATGCAGTGTGTCCGTTGGTTCGTATACGGAAAATGATATGTATGTTTTTCAGATCTCTAAACGCAATCCTATCAAAAATAATAAGAGCTGTCGCATGACAGCGTAGCTCGACTGCATTTGGTTCTGTCAAACTGAAGCCAACTCTAACTCACCACACAGACATCCCAAGGCCATGATGATATAAGGCAAATTCACTATGAAATATAGCTATAACTATTTTGAAGTCAAAAATTCGGTGCTATCGACCCATAACCATGTAAAATCTTGATCACACATCTCTTGCTGTAGAAGATACAAGGCAAAATCACTTACTTTCTGGTCAAAAGGCTGGTCATACTCACAAATTATATAAGAAAAGCCTGTTCATATACCAACTGAGCATCAAGATATAAGGCAAAATCAATGGACCATGAAATTAGGTCACAAAGTCCCTTGACTGCTTTTGGGTCAAATGTCTGGTCGTACTCACTCATCTGAAAGAAGCATGCTTACATACCAACTAAGTGTCAAGCTATAAAGCAAAATTACTGGACCATGAAGTTAGGTCACCGTGACCTATGACTATTTTAAGGTGAAAGGCCTGGTCATACTCGTTCATTATCTGAAGGAAGCATTTTCATATACCAACTGGGTTTTAAGATATAAGACAAAATCACTGGGCCATGAAATTATGTTATTGTGACCTATGACTACTTTTGGGTCAAAGGTCTGGTTATACTTACTTATTATCTAAAAGAAGCATGTTCCTTTACCAACTGAGAGTCAAGATATAAGACACAATCACTGGACCATGAAATTAGGTCACTGTGACCTATGACTACTTTTAGGTCAAATGTCTAGTCATACTCACTCATTATCTGAAGGAAGCATGTTCAAAAACCAACTAAGTGTCAAGATATAAGACAAAATCAGTGGACCATGAGATTTGGTCACTGTGACCTATGACAACTTTTGTGTCAAAGGTCTGGACCTCTACTTACTCATTTTCTGAAAGAAGCATGTTCCTGTACCAACAGAGTGTCAAGATATATTACAAAATCACTGGACCATGAAATTAGGTCGCAGTGACCTATGACAACTTTCAGGTCAAATATCTGGTCATACTCACTCATTCTCTATGAGAAGCATGTTCCTATACCAACCGAGTGTCAAAAGATAAGGAAAAATCACTGGACCATGAAATAAGGTCACTGTGGCCTATGGCTACTTTTGGGTCAAAGGTCTGGTCATACTCACTCATTATCTGAAGGAGGCATGTTCAAATACCAACTAAGTGTCAAGATATAAGACAATTAGGTCGCAGTGACCTATGACAACTTTCAGGTCAAATATCTGGTCATACTCACTCATAATCTATGAGAAGCATGTTCCTATACCAACCGAGTGTCAAAAAATAAGGCAAAATCACTGGACCATGAAATTAGGTCACTGTGACCTATGACTACTTTTAGGTCAAAGGTCTGGTCATACTCACTCATTATCTGAAGGAAGCATGTTCAAATACCAACTAAGTGTCAAGATATAAGACAAAATCAGTGGACCATGAGATTTGGTCACTGTGACCTATGACTACTTTCAGGTCAAAATTCTATTCATACTTACTCATTATCTGAACGAAGCATGTTCCTATACCAACTGAGTGTCAAGATATAAGACAAAATCACTGGACCATGAAATTAGGTCATTGTGACCTATGACTACTTTTGGGTTAAGGGTCTGGTCATACATACTTATTATCCGAAAGAAGTATGTTCTTATACCAACTGGGTGTCAAGGTGTAAAAGAAAAAAACAAACATTTCAAGCTGTTCTAGTTTTCAACCTCTAGCCCCACCCCAGGCATGGACCCTGGTGTCGGATGTCACGTAATAAAAGCTAAGTTGACAGTGCACCAATGGCTCAAGTATGAATGCTTTCTGATCTACAGCTATTAAGATATGAATTAAAATGTAAATTTTGGCTAATTTATGAAAGTGATTTAGATTTAACCTCTAACTCCACCCCTAGCATGAACACAGGAGCCCAATGCACCAACCCTACAGGATAGATGTGGTAAAAGTATGAATGCTTTCTGGTAAGCGGTTGTCAAGAAAATGACTTCTAGAAAATTATATCGCAAAACAGCCAAATTTTGAAAATGTTCTAGATTTTAACCTCTTGCCCCACCCCCCGCCATGGACCTAGGAGCCTCGAATGAAAGGCAACCAACCCTACGGGTTATCTATGGTCCAAGTTTAAATCCTCTCTTTTAAGTTATTGCCAAGATCTAGACTTCTAGAAAACTATACCACAGAACAGAAGGTGTTCTAGATTTTAACCTCTAGTCCCACCCCCGGGCATAGACATATGGGTGTGATGTCATAGAATGAAAGCCAGCCTAACAGAGTACCTATGGTCCAAGTTTAAATCTTCTCTGATAAGTAGTTGCCAAGATCTGGACTTCTAGAAGGGTAGGTATGATATGATCAAAGTATTTATGCTGTCAAGACATAGACACCTGCAAAATTAGACCTCAGAAAAGCCATTTTATGGTGGTCTGTATATTAACCTCAAGCCCCATCCTGGGACTCATTGCCTTGGAATGAAAGCCTGGCATACAGGGTGCCTATGGCCCAAGTATGAATGATTTTCGGTAAGTGGTTGTCAAGGTATGCACTAACCGAAACGGTTTAACATCATTAAGCAAATATCGTGGTGTTCTACGAAAATGGACAGATATCGTTGAAAGTAAATTATAAACCTACATGCTCAACGATAACTGTCCATTTAGCTTGTGGACAGTTATCGTTGCGGCTGCAACGATAAGTGTCCATGGTGGACAGTTATCGTTGATGGACAGTTATCGGTGCTACAGTGCACATTCCTTTGTCGAATCTGGGCAGCAGAATTTGGTGTCACAACTGAGCTCGGTCAAGTAAGCAGAAAATAGCTGCAGCAAAAAACGGTCAAGTTAGCAGAAAATTAATAATTATTACTGACAGAGCGAAAAACGGTCCAGTTAGCAGAAAAATTGCTGCAGCGAAGAATAGTCAAGTTAGCATAAGATTTGCTGCAAGTAAGCAGAAAAATTCCTTCAACGAAACACTGTCAAATTAGTAGAATAGTTGTTGAAGCGAAAATCGGCTAAGTTAGCAGAAGATTTATGCAGAAATAAAAACAGTTAAGTTAGCAGATAAGTTGCTGTGCAAAGCGAAAAAATGTCAAGTTAGCAGAAAAACTAGTCAAGTTAGCAGAAAATTTGCTGCAGCAAAAAAAAAAAAAAAAAAAAAAAGGTCAAGTTAGCAGAAAATTACTACAGCGAAAAAAGGTCAAGTTAGCATAACATTTGCTGCAGCATAGAACGGTCAAGTTAGCAGAAAAATTCCTTCAAAGAAACACCGTCAAATTAGTAGAATAGTTGTTGAAGCGAAAATCGGCTGAGTTAGCAGAAGATTTATGCAAAAATAAAAACAGTTAAGTTAGCTGATAAGTTGCTGTGCAAAGCGAAAAACTGTTAAGTTAGCAGAAAAACTAGTCAAGTTGGCAAAAAATTTGTTGCAGCGAAAAACGGCCAATTTAGAAGAGTATTTGTTGGAGCGAAAACCAGTCATGTGAGCAGAAAATGTGTTGCAGCGAAATGTTTATCGCCCATTGTTTCCGTTTTAGTCTGGCTGTGAGGGTAATTTAGCTCATTGAAAATGATCAATTTAAATGCCTTTATAAAATCACGAAAACAACTTGAATAACTTAGGCGAATTCTAACAAGTGATTGTAAATGAAAGAATTCATAAAAGAATATGTAGATTTAGACAAAATGGTGACATACAATACAGAATATGTGAAGTAAAAACATACATTAATCAGAAAGATGCACTTACAGCATTTATTGTCATTGGGAGGGCATTTGGAATTTGGGTCCATAACGGGTCCCAAGGTGGGATAGAAAAGTTCTCTTTTCGGTAATCATAATCGAAACAAAAACTATTGGCGACAAACAATTTGCTGCAGCAAATTTCCTGCTAACGACCGATTTTCGCTGCCGCAAATTTCCTGCTAACTTGACCATTTTTTGCTGCAGCACATTTTCTGTTAACTTGGCCATTCTTGGCTGCAGAAATTTTCTGCTAACTTTGTGACGAATGACTCAGGCCATACGTTGGAAGTAGTAATGGCAAGCGCTATGGACCCATTTTTTGAAAACTTATAGCTCCATTTTTATGGCTCCATTTCGAATAAGCGATATCGCCATAAATGGAGCCATAAAAATGGAGCTATAAGTTTTTAAAAAAATGGGTCCATAGGTGCTTGCCCTGGGTCTCAGTTTTAAAAATGAACTAGCTAAGTTGCATGTAGGTAAGTATCCTTGAGTTAAGACAAGCCTGCTCTTCTGCACATCTGCTCATCTGCACATCTGCACATTTGCTCATCTGCACATCTGCTCATCTGCACATCTGCTCATCTGCACATCTGCACATCTGCTCATCTGCACATTTGCACATCTGCTCATCTGCACATCTGCACTTCTGCACATCTACACATCTACACGCCTACACATCTTTAGAGACTATGAGATAACTGACATAGTCAAGTTTTTCTGTAGGTAAGTTCCATTACGAAATTAAGAAAGGGCCTTTTTCCCCTCTTGTGTTCCTGGGTAGACTTCTCACGTTGTGACACTTGCTGGACTTGTCTGGGACAGTTGTGTGGGTATGTAGAAGCTTATGTTGCTATACAGCTGAATGCGTCTGAAGAGTGTATTAGTCTTGTATCTCAAGACTTCAACTCTGTTAGAGGCATGACTCTATAGCTTGCTTAGAGGCTGTAAAGTGGTATGCGTTTCACTGTCTCTTGGTCTTGTATCTCAAGACCTCAACTTGTCAAAAGGCATAACTTTATAGCGTCTTCCTAATATATTGAGGCTTTTCAATGTTCTCGTATCTCGAGAACATTGATAAGCGTCAAAAACTCAGCTAGTTATTGTCAAACTTTAAACCCTTTACTACTACCTCCTGAGAGGAGAAATGAAAACCCAAGACTAAATAACATTTTCAACATTTTTATTTGTCCCGCTAACTATGAATGCACGATGAAACAGAGGATTAGGACCGTCCCTCTGTTCTCGTTTACAAGTGTTTCCCCTGAATATAGCTACTCTTTGGTTTATTGTTAATACTGTTCATATGTGTTTTATGTGGCAACAATGATGTCTGCTCCTCGGCCACTTCGTAGCTTGGTGGGTCATAGTCATTCAGTTTCTTCTCAATCAAGAATTTTCGTTTCTTGATGGCATACAGTCTTGATTCGTCCTCTTCATAATCTTCTTCATCCCTCAATCGTTTAGCTGTTTCCTGTATTTTCTTGTTAACTGGATCTTTTCTAAGTGCAGCTGAGAGATCAGTTAGATACTTGAAGCGGGATACGAACTCTGACAGATACTTTGGCTTTAGTTCATCATATGCTATCTCTTCAGCCTCTTGTACGTCTTTGCCAGGATTTTCATGCAGGGCCTTTTCAACCGTTTCATTGAAAATGTCTTGCATCTTATCTGTCGTTATGTTCATCAAAACATCCCATGGTTTTATTTTCTGAGGTTCCTCGTCCTCCTCCTCATCATCATCAATATCATCCTCATCCTCGTCATTATCTTCTTCTTCATCATCATCATCATCTTCTTCTTCATCTTCTTCCTCATCTTCCTCACTTTCTTCAGTTTCATCCTCTTCTTCCTCATCGACTTCTTCTACATCTTCAAGATCAGGTTTTCTGAAGATGTCTTTTCCATCGTCCAGTGATCTTCTTTCAGACATAACACTTTCTTCATCACTGTCTAACATGTTAACCTCAGCACATCTGCAGATACCACTGTCCTTGTGTCTTCTCAAATTGAATGATCTGGCAAATACTCGATCGCACTGATGGCACTGATATCGACCCATAGCTGGTTAGTCGAAGAATACTGAGATTCATCCTGAGTCTGTCTCTTTTATACCATCGCTGGAGTTGGTTTTGTTCTAGTTCTTCTCAGATTTGGTTTCTTTGTAATCCTCTGACGTTTAGCTGTTGATTTCTTCTTTCTCTCTGACAGTTCTTTTAACAGTTCAGCCCGACACACTCTGCAATACTTCGATGGTCTGCCCTCTCTAAGCCTTTTACTCAAAGCTGTATTCAACCTTTTCATAAGGTTTCTGATCTGTGCATAACTTGCATGAGATCCACTCGGTTTCTGTGTCACAGGTGTTTTGTTAGATTCTTCCATAGCCTTGCAGGATTGTTTTGTCTGTTTTTCTAAAGAAGTCATCTCTTAAGCGTGTTGTACAAAACTGATAATTTTACAAACTCTTAGATTGTATTTATACTAGTTTTTCTTTCTACGAAAGTGTAATTTTAAAATCGTTTTGCCTGTTACAAAAGGAACAATCATACCATTTTCTGTTTTTAATGTAATGTGCACTTGGTCTACAATAGATTTTGAAACAGAAACATAGTGCAGAGTTTTAAATTCTTTATAGAAGAAATATGAATCTGATTTACTTTGAAATGGAACAACTCGTAAAATAGGTGCTACAGTATCACCAATAAAAGTGAAACTTGCAATGTCAGAATAAACATAGAAGTTGCTAAAATTGTGATTCAACTTTGCATTGAACTTAAACACATTTTGCTCATTACCTATAGGCTTTTCGACAAATGATGAATCTAATCCTAAGATTTGAGCAAATGGTTTTGGGAATAAAAGCCTAACCAGCCTTTCGTTTTGGGCTGATATTTTGAAACGTTGACTCAAATGATCATATGTTATAGTAATGTGAGCATTGAATTTTTTCAGTATGCCTTTTTCAAAGTTGTCAATGGAGTTCTGCATTTCTTCAGCTAGATATTCATGTGACTCATAATTTCCAGTTGGAATTGTTAGTTTGAAGTTATAGCAGCCGTTTTCACTGCTACATATCTCTGTGATGTTTTGATTTCCAACTCTGCGTAAACTGGATTGGTCTAGGAAAGTCAAAAAGAAATAGTTGTTTTCTTCTGTTATGTTGAGAACTTCAGATGGTGTTGCAATTTCAACCAAGGCAACCTCCCAGCTTTCCACGTCAATTTTAATAGGACGATCCAATCTTACAGTAAATTCAGACTGTTTATTTGATGGGAACATTTTCATAGAACTGTCACTTAGTAATGTCATGTAAAAATCCTTCATCTTTGAAGAACTACAGAATGTGTCAGTACTACATGAGTGAATGGATAACTTCAGAATTGCAAATGCTTTATATCAGTTTGATTTAAATGCAAAACTGTATATAACATCATCTTTTGTCGATTTTCATTCAGGTGTCATTTTCCGAAAATCATCTACTTTCAGTTTAATAATTTTCTGAAAATGCTAACCTACTTTTGTTTTTCTCAGAAAAAACCAATATCGACAGTTCCCCTTGAACGTAAAAATATATCAACTATAAAATTAATAAAACTTTTCTGTGCATATTCAAGCAAAATGTGTTTATTTATTTTCTTTTTAATTAGAAAATGTGATATTTAAGTAAATTGTATTACAATCAATAAAATAATTGCAACACTTTTCTTACTTTGGATATGAGAATGGATTTTAATATGCAAATTTCCATTCACAAATTTTTATAATCTTTGAAAACTTCACTTATATAAAGTTTTAATGGCCTATATTAATCTGCGATTAATAATAAAACAAAGAGGCATTTTACTTTAAGTTTCTATGTTTGTGTAGATGTGGATACTTATGCAAAATCAAATAAGTCTACCCAGGAACACTAGAGGGGAAAAAGGCCCTTTCTTAATTTCGTAATGGAACTTACCTACAGAAAAACTTGACTATGTCAGTTATCTCATAGTCTCTAAAGATGTGTAGGCGTGTAGATGTGTAGATGTGCAAATGTGCAGATGTGCAAATGTGCAGATGAGCAGATGTGCAGATGAGCAGATGTGCAGATGAGCAGATGTGCAGATGTGCAGATGAGCAGATGAGATGTGCAGATGTGCAGATGAGCAGATGTGCAGATGAGCAGATGTGCAGATGAGCAAATGTGCAGATGTGCAAATGTGCAGATGAGCAGATGTGCAGATGAGCAGGCTTGTCTTAACTCAAGGATACTTACCTACATGCAACTTAGCTAGTTCATTTTTAAAACTGAGACCCAGGGCAAGCACCTATGGACCCATTTTTTGAAAACTTATAGCTCCATTTTTATGGCTCCATTTATGGCGCTATCGCTTATTCGAAATGGAGCCATAAAAATGGAGCTATAAGTTTTCAAAAAATGGGTCCATAGCGCTTGCCATTACTACTGTTCACGGTGGGTAGCCTTAACGGAATCTACGGGATCAAATCGCCGTTTTCCGGCGCCTACGGGATCAGCAACGGAGCCTACGGGAATATTGATGATTTTCACAGATGGATGCTTTCTTTTAAAGGTAGTTTCACTCAAAAATAATCAGGAAACGCACAGAGTAAGTAGTGCACGGGACTTTTTAAAAATCACAGAAAACTTTGATCAGCATTGTGATTTAGTGCAACATGATGCTTTTGCGTGCGTGACAATTTATTTGCAGCGATCTTGATGTAAAATGACGGACCATGCATAAAATGCATTATGCTGGGCTTTTATATTCACGCTTCCAAGAAAGTTCGCTTTTATTTTGAAAAGAATGATTTCTAGTTCGATTTGTTTATGTTTTGACAAAATAGTCTGCGGTCAAAATAAAAGAATTCGACAAAAAATGTAATAAAAGAAGGAACGGCATCTAGGGGAATCTGGCACCGCAGCCTAGGGGATTTTTCCCATTATAAGTATATGGGAATTTTTACCCAAAAACTCAAGGGCAGCTGTCTCCGCACTACATTTCCTGCTCTTCTCACAGGTGTTTTTCCCCTTTTTCGGTGCGTGTCGAAGTTCCCTGTCGGTCGGAGGACAAACGGGCATTGTTGGATCTTGGTGTTCTCGTTGAGACGTGAAGCTCAACAAAGCAAACAGCTTCTTTTGCAGGTCCTGAACGACTAGGCCTATATTATAACTGAAATGGTTGTATATGGGCACCATAACAGCCAGGCTAACAAGCCTATAATAAGTACCCTAGTAAACACCACTTTATCGGGAATCGAGGGGTTTACAGAGGTATACTTTTGCTTAAAAGCCTAGGTTGTTGAAATACGTTGTTGCGGTTCTAAGAAGTCCACGTAATGTTTATTATAAAGAAAAACAAAACAAAATAAAAATACTTAACCGTTTTGTCGCCATATACCAACGCAAGGTAATAATGGTAATTTTCATCTTGTACGCAATTCCCTTAGGATCCGTTGTCATATGATCCCGTTATAGCCGGTGCCATAAAAACACATGTTTCGCCTGGATCCCGTAGGATCCGTTCCACCACGAACCCTGTTGAGCGGTCATTAATTTGCGCTACATGCGTCAAATAAAGGACAAAAATGTAGTATCTACCAAACTTTAAAGAGAATATATAATAACAGTCTACGTTCTGATCAATTTTCCCGTCTTCGATTGGTAAAGCAATAAAATTGATGTTTGAAAGGTTCTTTCTTTTAGCCCGTAGACATGCAGGGTGAGGAAAGTAACGTTTTTAAATAGGTTCAATGTCTTAAACTGCAGTTTTCTGTACATTAGTGATATGTCCGATATGTTCCGTGTACCGTGAACTTGGATATACAATAAATTTGCTTATTTTCTCAAAACAATCTTTCGCTGACGTAGCCTTCATGGCCAACTTCATCAACAGAATTCCCGTAGGCTCCGTTGCTGATCCCGTAGGCGCCGGAAAAAGCGATATGATCCCGTAGATTCCGTTAAGGCTACCCACCGTGCTGTTGGACAGAAATTTTATGTTCGCGGCATTCATCACCTTTTTGTCTAGCGCCCACAGCCAGACAAAAATGAATGAACGTCGACATTTTTGTTTCCACTTTTACTGTTGACAGGGAATGTTGGTATATAACTCGGGTCACAGGTATGTTAGAAAAGTTCTATTTGCGATATTTATTATCGTTTCTATAGCGCTCACAGACAGCTTAAAACCAACAAACCGTCGAAAACAAAATTCTCTGCAGCAATTTCGACGTTTTTCGCAGCGCAAATTTGCTGCTAACTTGATCGTTTTTCGCTGCAGCAATATTGCTGTTGTTTTTTTCCGCAGCAAATTTGCTGCTTAGTTGATCGAGCTGATGATACACTACTACTCTATAAAAGATAGAAAAATCAACAAAGAAAAAATAAGGGATTGCCAATTATTTCGGTAGATGGGAGATTTACTCAACGTTAATTGTTTATCAAAATTAATAAGTTTATTGCTTGGCCTATATAAATTGATTTTACATAGCTACCTTTGAGACGATCTGGTATTTTAACCGAAGTCCGAGCTCTTTCATCGTCACCGTCTTAGTCCGTAAATCTCTACTAATAATGACAAAACAATAATTGTAGTAGTACGTCATTGCTCGGTAACACGTTCTCTGATTATCGAGATTTGTTTTTATTTTAGGTTCGACTGAATCTGCAAATTGTAATCTTTGGCATTGTCGGCCAAGCGAATGCGATGGTAACTGGTGTACCAGATGCAAGGATGGTTACTATTTGGATACATCTAAAGTAGCTGTTGACCAGCGACATTATTGCCATAAATGTCCAGCATCCTGTTCATCCTGTGATGGATATGATGATTGTTCTGGGTGCAATACCGGCCGATATGGATATCGATGTCAGTCCTATTGTTCTGACTGCAAATATAATACTTGCAATAGAAATTCCTGCACTTATGGCTGCAAAAATGGCTACTACCAGAAAACTGACGGCACATGTAGCCAGTGTCCACAAAAATGTTCATTATGTTCGAGCACGGCGTCATGCTCCCAGTGCACGGATGCCAATTACTGGGGAGCAACGTGTCAATATGCATGTAATAACTGTAAAAACTGTGACAAAGCCTATGGATGTTTATCCGGTTGTACTGATGGTTACTATCGAGAATACAACACCAACAAACAAGGTTATGAATGTAAGCAGTGTCGATCGACCTGTACATCTTGCAACGCGGACGAAACTTGTCAATCTTGTAGCTCTGGGTACTGGGGAACTGTTTGTCAGAATTCATGTGGTGAGTGTTCAGCCTGTAACAAATATGATGGTTGTTCATCTGGCTGTAATGATAGATATTACATGCAATACAGCAGCACAAAAGGGGGTTATGAGTGTGAATGGTGTAATTATGGGACAACTTGTACGGCTGTCTGTAAATCGGGATATTTCGGAACCACGTGTCAGACTCAGTGTCCAAGAAATTGTTATGAATGTACATCAGATACAGCGTGCTCGAGTTGTGTAGGTGGGTACTGGGGTACCTACTGTCAACACAGCTGCTCTGCATGTTTACACAGTGTCTGCAGTAAGGATCAAGGGTGTACTTGGGGCTGCAAAGATGGATACTTTTTGAAGAAATCTGGAAATGAAAATCATTGTAAACAGTGTCTCAGTGCTTGTAAAACATGTTCAGCTGGCACTTCATGTTCTTCTTGTCATTCGGGATTTGCTGGTTTACAATGCCAACATGACTGCACTTCGTGTAATGGTGAAATTTGCGATTCTGAATCAGGTGAATGCACATATAAATGCACCTCAAACGAGTTTTTCAGAAACGATGGAACGTACATGGGATGTGTTAAATGTCCAGGTAATTGTTCCAGTTGCTCATCGGCTTCCCAGTGTATAGCGTGTAATGATGGCTTTTTTGGCAACCTTTGCTCGTTGGAGTGCTTATCTACCTGTGAATCATGCACTGATGGGAATAGTTGCGATTCGTGCACCTCGGGATTCTTCAACAGTCGAAACAGTAATAAATGCGCGTGTAACAAAAGCAAATGTTCCAGGAAAGACGGAAACATTTGTAAAGAATGCACTGATAACACTTGGTATCCCACCTTAGATGGTTGTTGCCCATGCAGTGCAAATTGCAAAGATAATATATGTTCCGCTGACAGCACATGCGTCGATTGTATTGATACGAAGTTTGGATCACATTGTGAATGGACTTGTATTTCCTATTGCAAAGATTCTCTCTGTTACCGGAATGGCAGTTGCATTTCATGCAAAAATGAGTACTTTTTTGGTCCTACATGTGGATGGCGTTGTCGAGACACTATCCAAAGATGTGATACATGTTATGGACTGAGTAGTGATACGCTTACCTGTACAAGTTGCTGGAATGGATGGTATGCTGATAATGATAAATGCTCTGCTTGTAGTAGTCATTGTATCTCTACAACTAATCCAACATGTGATCCATCTACTGGCAAATGTAAGGGAACCTGTCAAATAGGATGGTTTGGTGATAGATGTGATATTGACTGCAATGTAACTAACTGTCAAACATGTTCAAATGAGGATCAAAATATATGCAATGAATGCAAGAATGGATACTATGGTGTAGGTAATTACTCATGTGTCGCTTGCCCAGACAATTGCATTGTCGACACAATATGTGATAAGCGCAATGGTTCTTGTATCGAAGGCTGTGAAGAAAAGTGGTCTGGAGAACAGTGCGAAATATCATGCCCATATAACTGTAGAGCCTGTGACCAGTTTAATAAGTCATCTTGTTCCTTGTGCAAAGAAGACTTTTACGGTGACAGCTGTGAACATACATGCAATGAAGGCTGCGTTACTAGAAACGGATCGAGTATCTGCAATAAAATCAACGGTACATGTAATTTTGACTGCAAAGCCACGTTTTGGAACACGAAGTGCGAAAGACAATGCGGTTCTGGCTGTAGTGGAAATATTTGCAACAGAACTAACGGTCATTGCCTTAGTCAGTGCATAGAAACACATTTCGGACTAATGTGTGATAAACATTGCAGCGAAAATTGTAACACTACAGCGGGACGATCTTGTAACGAAACTAACGGATATTGTCTGAAAGGATGCAACGTTGGATGGTTCGGAAGCCACTGCAATGACGCGTGTAGTAAGAACTGCAAGGAGAAGATATGCGACAGAAACAACGGATCTTGTATCTCTGGGTGTATTGATGGGTACACGGGATCCAAGTGTATAACAGGTAGGGTTATTTTCGACAGTACAAAATATTTTAATATTCACACCTTTGGGCTTGTTTCAGATTATTGAGTGTCATCCATTACCTTACAATTGAGCGCGTTAAGTACAAACACGACTATAAAAACGCTGCTTTTGTTTGTTGTAAGTCAAAATATGAAAACTAATGTCCATGACTACTGAAACTTTCTCATAGCTATTAAATCAAAAATTGTCATACACATTATGCAAATTAGATCATTAAAAACTATGCTTTCAAACTGAGCAATTTATAATTGTTGATGGAAAAATACTTTGTGCATTTGTTTGTTGAAACAGCCCTTCTTAAAGAAGACCCTGGATCTAATGCAGCGGCAATCGGGGGAGGTGCGGGAGCTGGAGTTGCCCTTCTTGTTATTCTGGTAGTTATTGTGGTAGTTATCGTTCTCAGGAGAAGGTAAAGACATGTAAAGAATACAATTATGCAATAATGTTGATTCCACTTAATGATTTCCACTATTGATTTATCATTTCTAAAGGACCACAAACGTTTTGCGATTCAGACATCAAGCTCATTATAAGTACATGTATATCATACTATTACTATTACAGTAATGAATCATAGTATATTTCATAAAAACAACTTGCACTAAATGTTTTCTTTGCATCAATATCTTATATTCAGTCTTGTCTTTCCCACCTCGATTTTTGTAGTGATTGCGCCAATTGTCTGATCACAACAGACTTTTTACCCTTTCCGATATTATTGTTGCCTTATCTTTTCTTCCGAATATCAGATGCAAGATTTCCTGCGACACAAGTTCAGCAGTTTACCTTTTACATAAATGAACATGTTGATTATGTCGGAATAGGAGATGTAAAAGTAACCCGCAATAATACTTTCTAGGAAATCTTCTTCGGAAATGGAAACAGCTAATGGTCGGTCTGTTGAGAAGAAACAAAGTTTTAATCAAAATGAACCAGAGGGACCAGTATATAGCAATATAAACGAAGGCCGTGAGAATCTGTTTTCTTTTTATTCCTTTTCCGTTTAATGGAGTATTTCAAAGTATGTAAACTTCAGATATGTTCAACCTGTACTATCGATATGATTAGGTGGTGAGTGAGTTATTTACATAAATTATTTATTTAATATAGAAATGCCTACTTTATGACTTTTGGTCCACTAAATTTGTTTTAATTACAACCTACAGTTATTCCGTGATGTAAGTGTTGTGTTGCCTACAATATGCATCTAATTTATTGATATTCATATTAGCTATTGAAAGAACTATTACATGAGAACGTAGTTTTCTCTAATCTAAGAACTCAAATATGCTGTATAATCTTATTCAATTTAAATTTTCAAAGTCAATAATAACACATTTTGCAGAAATGCATATTATATATTTTATAAGCAACTTGTAACAGAATATGATCTCAAATTATTTGAATATATTATTGCCATAGGTATCGAGAAGGAGAATACTGAGATTGCCGGTGTAACAAATATAGTTTATGCCAACACTGCAGTTCGCATGTCAGATGTCTCTGAAAAAGACGAAGTCATAAACGTAAATACTACGTCAGCAAGACCTACCAGTGTCGATTATCTCGAAGAAGTAGAGATCGATGATGATAACCAGGAGGACAGTAACGCGGCGGATGTTAGCGGTATGACAGATGATACGTATTACAACATAGGAGGGCAAAGAGTGGCGGTGGTCAGACTTGCTGAGTATATCAAGAACAAGTCACAAGAGGATTTATTGAATGATTTTGAAGTAAGTGCATTCGTTGCAGATAATTATGTGCGGTAATTAGTGATCAACTGTTTTGTGTTAAAAGGGAAAAATGAATGGAAAGTGGCCTTATTTATTGTTAAAAAATCCAACTGACCATACTTTCCAAACAAGCATCAGATCACTGAATTGCGATGCCTTTTCATTTGCATGAGTAGGTAACGGTTGTTATCAAACATACATGTATTAACATATAAAACGTCAATAATTGCGATATCTCAACCCATATCAAGCCTCTTGCGTTTATGAACTTTTCCAGAAAATTCCGAAGGGTCTGCTAAAGAGTTACAACGAAGCCAAGAAATCCAAAAATGCAACAAAGAACAAATACAGAGCCATATATCCATGTAAGAATCTTACCATTTTATAGAAAAAAAATCCCGCGAAGTTTCCAACTCTTCATACAGCTGTACTTGTAGCTACAGCTACCAATTAAAATGACTGTTTACGTTATTCAACCAGCATATCATCACATAAGATGTCATGCAAAAAGACTCCATATGTCTAGAGAACCTTTAAAGTATCCAATGATTGTCTCGGCATTTGAATACTTGCATTAAATATATGATAAGGTTTAAACTAAATGTCGAGGAATGGTCAGTATAATATAGTAGGCTAGTCAATTCTTTTAATACAAACAACAAAACTACAATGTACTATTTGGTCAAACAAAAGGCGGCGTCTTAATGTTACATAATTTAGATTTTGTCATGAAATATTGCATAAAATGAAACAAATATTTATAGGCACCTCCATAAGTTTGTAAATGGGATAATGTAAGTTTATTCGCTTCAGATGACGAGAACAGGGTCATATTATTGGATGGCGGCAGCGACTACATGAATGCGTCCTATATTGATGTAAGTTGTCTTAATTTTGTTTGTCGATTAAAGCAGTAAATAAATTCAAATGTAAAATCATTCATGTATTTCCTAGATTATATTGAGTTCCTCTAGAATAATTTAGCGACTCCTCATACATAAGTTGTCATCTTGAAACT
Organism: Rugalucina vietnamica; assembly: GCA_964017185.1. Classification (NCBI taxonomy): domain Eukaryota; kingdom Metazoa; phylum Mollusca; class Bivalvia; order Lucinida; family Lucinidae; genus Rugalucina; species Rugalucina vietnamica. The sequence continues at coordinate 19,702,621 of OZ024885.1, forward strand.
GAGATCTCAAACGACAATAACCAGAGTGTAAACTATCACCAAAACTAGCCGGCAACTATACATACGCACCGGCTCATCTGATTGGTTTAAATTGGTTGTATATTTATACCAAAATTTCTCGTCACCTAATGCTTTGCCTTAGATATTTCTCCTTTATATTGTCTATGCATAGGGCTTGGAGCAAAAAGTTGTTCTACATCTGCAAGAATTACCTAAGATTTACATCGTTTTGTCAGTGTCATGTAATTTAACATTAAAACGTTTCTTTCCAACAGGGATATAACAGACAAAAGGAGTATATAGCATCATCAGGTAGGTCCCTGTCATATGCAACATATGTGTGTATATCCCATATAAATTATTGTACAGTGTTATTATATTCAAGGTAGTACAATGAATGCTACAGAAATTAAATGAGTGTGCAGTAAGCCGCGCCTACAAAACGCGCTGATGCTAAACCGATGGTCAAATTAAAACTAAACTGCTTAACAAAATTCAAATATGTCATGCAAAAGTTGTATAGATTCCTACATGTGTGGTATAAATGTCATAGCAAAAAGTTCTCCAATTTTGTCAAAACTTTTACTTTAATTGGGATGTATCTTCAAAGTCCGACATGGGTATGCTCATTACTCGGAAACTAAATCTGACGAAAAAAACCAACAATTTCGGACCTGATATTAAAACCGAAAACGTATACGTTTCATATAAACTATTGCACGGCATTCCCCGATTTTCGATTCTCTTAGAAAAGCTTTTTTCCATATTTATCCTTCGTTTTAGGATTATTCTATGTACAAGAAAAACAAACAAACAAACAAACACAAACTATCTAATCGCTACAGTTTGCCATCTTAATTAAATGTGAACTAATAATGAATTAGAATATTTTACATGAATACTGTGCATGTGCAAGTGTCTCTACTAATATTTGTCACGTATTCAACAGGGCCGTTTCAGAAGAGTTATGACACAACGTCAGATTTTTGGAGAATGATATTTCAGGAAAGGTGTGAAACACTTGTGATGCTGACACAGCCTGTTGAAAATGGGGTAGGTGATTGCATTTTACTTATATCTGGAATGAGGAATGGAAGTGAATTAACTCTTGCAATGTTCGCTGGAGGTGTTTGTCTCGTTTCTTTATTGCAATGACACCAGAACTGCCCAATATTTTACAAAAGCAGCCAGTAAGACAATTGCCATTGAAGCAATACTATTCATACTACCCTTACCTGTACTCATACAAAACAAAAACCTTTGGGAGAAAGATATGTTATTCCTAAGTTTGAGGGTAAATGAAATAAGTGAATAGTGAAACTTTTGTTTTTCACTTTTAAAAAATATCTAAAATTGACATGCTTAGTATAGTTCTATATGATTTGATACTACTTGTTGACCTAGACAAAATCAGAATTTAACGATTTTCAAAATGCATAATGTGATACGTTGGCAGTATGCTATTGCTGTTGTTGTAATACTTTGATAATGATAATTTGAATGTTATAATGTAACCAGCAAACCAAATGCACGAAGTACTGGCCAGATGCGGACGAGAGTTGCCAATACGGAGAAATACAGATCACTTGCGTGACAGAGGATGTATATGCTGACTTTACTATTAGAATACTATCTGTCACGAAGGTATTATGTGTGTTAATGATTTGGAGTATGTAAAAAGATGAATGTCGACAATCATTTGATGTTATAGAATGTTTCATTTTTACATATAGAAAAACAAACAAAAAATCAATCCTCATTTAAAGTTTCCCATAGCGCCAGAAATATACATAAAACTAAAGTATAGTTGGAAACGGGAATAAAAGGCACTCAGTTGTTTTCAGTCATGTCAGAATTGAGCCGCCGTTTCCTTTGCGTTAACATGTACTCGCCAGTGGGGGTCGAACCAAGGACATCTCGATTTGGAGTCCGATGCTCTATCAATACGCCATCGCGCTCCCCTTCTCATAATATGTGTGTTGTTAAGAAAACGTAGCTGTATGTTCACCAGCTATTTCTATGCCATTATTAGAGCTCACACTTTTATTCGTTTAGGGCACAGAAACAATCAATATTCGCCATGTTCACTTTACTGCGTGGCCGGACAAGGGTATTCCCCACGATGTGACATCGATGATAGAATTACGACAGAAAGTTCGGAGTCTACATAAGGATAAAGAGAGCCCGATAATAGTGCACTGCAGGTAGTTTTTTTTTTTTTTTTTTTTTTTTTTTTTTTTTTTTGTTAAGAAGATTTTCTATGCTTACACGGTATATTCCGTAAAGTAATCTGAATTAATTATAATCATATCATTGTTTATCAGATTGATTCGTTTGTAATATTAAGATAAGCAATGAACATTTTGTTAAGATAAATGCCTCAAATAGAGATGTTTCCAAGATGTTACCACCAAGATGGTTTGATAGCATTCTTACTCTTTCGAAGATATTATGTTCATCGAAACTTTGATGTCATATGAAAAATTAATTGTCAGGAATGTTTTAGACACAAATATCTTCTAATCATCCATGCTTAAAATAATTCAAACTAAAAGCTTTTATATTACCATTATAGTGCTGGGATCGGGCGTACAGGAACCTTTATAGTTCTAGACATGCTAACATTCGAGGGAGAAGATCGAGGTTCTGTTGACATATCTGGCTCTGTAATGAGTCTCAGAAACCAACGCTGTAATATGGTTCAAACGCCGGTTAGTTTGTTTCAAGAGCATTTTTGTTTATAACATATTTTTACATTCCTATTGTTTTACATGACACCCGATTAGACATTAAACCTTGTTCTTGCACCATCAAACATGATGCAACATGGTTCTTAATTTTTCGGAGCTTAATCTTAAACCGGCGAAAGTTTAGCTAAAATCGCACATGCTTTTATTTAATGTTGTTTATAGTGTTGTGAAACCAGGTGTTACCCATTGTAATAATTAGATTGTAATTGTCATTTAAAATGGACATTTCTTATATACTTGTACCATTTAGTACCGCGTTGCTGTCCTGGTCTGGTACGACATTGTTGTCAAAATTGCATCATACTTAATAAGGCTCAGCGTAAATTGAAAAACAAATGCGATATCTTATTCACCATTAATTTCTTATGTTAATAGGAACAGTATGTTTACCTACACCACGCTGTCCTACACTCCCTGACGTTTGACTGTCGAAGTATACCCGGTGATATGTTTCTCCAGAACTACAATAAACTCATAGAAAGAAATGGTGGAGACAGAATCATTGACAAGCAATTTAAGGTAACATCCAATGCATTATATCAGTGATATATGGGGATTTATTAAAGGAATGAATTTTATTTTTGTTGATTTTATCGATGTGTAAACTCAGGCGAATCGCTCACAATCTAAATAAAGCCCGAAGGGCTTTATGAAAAAGTTTGAGAGTGATTCGCCTGAGTTTACACATCGATAAAATCAACAAAAATAATAATTCATTCTTTATAATTCCAACTTTGTCTCATTGCACTGCATTTGTCTACATTCATTTAAATTTTTATAGCCAGTGGAAGGAAAATAAAGCAAAACGGATCTTCATGAGGCAGCCATCTTGGAAATTTCCAAAGCATAGAACTCACTTTTCGCAATTTATAGAAGCTATAACTGGCTTGCTATAGGCAGGCTGTAAAAGCGAGAGCTTTACAACATCTCCACTTCATTCAGAATTGTTCTTTTGGGAGAAAATATCGCCGTCTGGACCGACAGAAAGACATGTCGATTTTGAACTGGGGCTTGGAACATTAAAAATTCAAACATCACAAGAAGAAGATTAAAATGCTTACCGTACGATGTTCTGTTAGAAGAAAAAGCGCCCATGATAATAAAAATTCCAAATATTCATTTCAATGCCTTCAAAACGCGTTCATCCATTGTTTTTATGACGTTTATATTTGGCGACGTCAACGTTTCTTCGAAGAAGCGTCACGTAATCACGTAACGTCGCCGTTTTTAAAGAGAAATCAGAGTATCCTTACGCATTGCTTTTATCGAAGTATAAAGTCTTCCCAACAACCAATCAGAAAGTAGGAAATTAGTGAAGTTGGAATTATAATATAGTATCATGATAAATGGTTTCAATGTTTAACATGCGTTGTTAAATTCCATATTTCAAATGCATGAATGTAAATTTGGGACTCATTCGAAAAAACATACCACCAACCAAATCATACTTATATTTTAATATAAAAAATTGTTATACAAAAGCTGTATATAATGCAGAAATCACAGAATGAAATGAAAAAAAAAATAGATTCAAAAAAATCTAAAATTGATATTTTTTTTCTTCACACGTAATATATCATAAATAAATACTACGCACATACAAAAACATAAAATGTGTGACAAGTTACATTAGCAGAGCCATTATCTGTTCTGAAAACATACCAGAATAGATCATCTCAACGTACTCTACAAATAAATAATCATTACTTTTTTTTTTAATTTACGTTTAGCAATTACAGTCCATACCAGAAGAGCTGACAGATGAAGACAGAGAACAGATAGAGAGAAACAAAGCTTTACCGAACAAAAATAGGAAGGGTGCAGATGTACCTGGTAAGGTTTGATCTTTTGTCAGGCTTTTGAATGACTTCAATACTGCAATGAAGATGGTAGATGCGGACAACTGAATGTGTCATTAAGGGGAATTAGTGTTTCATGGTAAAGGTCGTATTAGCAGCACCATGACCATGCAGTTTTCAAAACCTTTTTTTCCGAAACTCCATGGCTGATGAAAAAGAAATCATGAATAAAGCCATTTGGTCGGTGTGTGACGAATAGATGTTCGTAAAGCCAGGATAAACTACCAAAGACTGCCGCAATACCTTACTTTTCTTTAGAACTGGCGGATACACTTCAATGAAACATAATAAACTAAAATTGTTGTGGTTTGTCCCATTTGTTTGTTATGTGATAACTAAAAAATGATCTTGACTTGAGATAACGGTTAAATTTAGAAACGTAGTCTTTAACTGAAATAAGGAAGAAAATGGAGAATAAAGATTTGTTTTGAAAATTGTTCCACTCTGATACTCGAAATTTAGTATACATTTCTATACGTTTTAAACAGTTTATGAAGCTATGCAAATTTTCGCCAAATCTACATGTATATGTTTGTCCATTGTATCATTATGAAAGTTTTCAAGACCAAGCGTTTGATGAGCGCTTATATGATCGTATGTCAACAGATCATCTAGTCATTGCGATCATTACGATTTTTTTTGTCCGCTAGTTCTGGACCCTAGTAGTAAGTTCGAAGCTCCACCATTTCAAGCATACGCTAAAACTTATAAATACTGGAAATTCAAAACAAAACGTTTTAGCATATTTTTGAAAATCTTAAAAAATACGTCATAATTAAATTTATAGCCGATGAATGTCGTGTGAAGCTTCACGAGAACAGAAAGCCCGGTGCCTCTGACTACATCAATGCTGTCTACGTTAATGTAAGTACATGTAATAATGAATTATAATATCCATGCAACTATAAAATTTTATCTTGATTTGAAAAGTCCTGTGCGCCCTGTGCATCCTGCGCAAAAACAGATTGAAATAGCATATTTTGTATTTCATTAGTCGTTTTGTATGTTTTTTCTTTCACAATAAAAGTCAAATTGAAGGGTTCGTGAAGAAATACTACATGTATAAGAAATTGGCATGTGCATTTTGATTATTAGCTGGACACACGATACAGTCAATATACATGCATTAACCCTATCTACATAGATAGTTAAACAGACTCCATCAGTGTATTAAAATATTTAAACGCCAATATACTTTTTCAAGGGTGACAAAACTATTTATTTTCAGTCATTTCGCAGGAAGCGAAAGTTCATTTGTGCTCAAACCCCACTACCATCTACTGTGGTTGACTTTCTAAGTCTGATCAAACAAGAAAGATGCATGTGTATCGTCAGCATGGAAGAGCCAGACATAAACGATAAGGTACTGAGTGCATAATTTTATTGTTGTCTCGTATTTCTCGTAAAAATATTTAGCTACCAGAAAACACAATCGAAATTACCGTTTACAGGAAATGTTGACTTTCTTGATTTCTATTAGAAATACACATAAGACGCATAATATTGACTGTAACAGTCTGATATTCATAATTAGAAAAATTGTGACCATATGTTCAAAGCAACAGTTTTTGTTTTTTGTTTGTTTGTTTTTGTCCTCTCTCTTTCTCTCTCTCCATCTCTCTCTTTCTGTTTTCAGATAATAATTGGTTTGAAAAATACATTTATATCACATTTACATTTATCTTCAGACGGTGAGAATATACTGGCCTGCGGACAACCAGATAGTGAAGCATGGTGTCTTCAAAGTGAGCTGTAAGGACGCCAAGACAACAGCACATTATGTGTCTAAGATATTGTCTATTACATATCATGGTCCGGTGAGTATTTCTCACGTTTACTATCTCTTATGACGGTGTATAGTTTATAGCACAATGTTTTTGAGTAGTTCATCATGTGAATAAGACGCTATACATTGTTGCCAGGAATGAACAATTACCTTAAAGTGTTACACATAATAACAGAGGATCTAACAAGTATTTTTATTTTTATTACACATAGGCATTTTCCTGAACAAAAAAAAATAGATAAAAACAATCCGTTGATGTGATAGTAAAGATCTTAACCAGGCATAGTCAAATCATATTTACTTTTAGAGATTGTCCAAATGTATTAAATTCAGAATATTTTATAAAGTCAGCAAGACATTCATATCTATACAGAACCTTATCTGCTAGAAAAAACATGGTTATGTTCGTTTAATTATTTGTACTGTTTCAATTTATTACAAATTTACCCATCAAGCTCCTTATAAAGAAAATAAACAGCCCTACACCATTTTGTTTCAGAATGGGGAGGAAACCAGAGATATGAACTTGTTTATTTTAACAAATTGGCCAAAAGATTCGCCAGTTCCAAGGTCTTCTGATGCGCTCTTGGAACTGGTGAAAACAGTTAACGTCATGAATAGTACTCCTGGGTACGAGGTCCCGATTTTAATACATTGCAGGTAATAAAAACGATTTAATATTCATTTATTTTAAAAAAAAAAAAAAAAAAAAACAAGAAGGCTTCCTCCGTTAATATTTAAATAATATTATATGATAATAAAATATTTATAGAAAAAGTTACATACGAAGACTCTTTTTTCGAATCTAGATTAGAGTTAAATAAATGACTTCAAATGTCGTGCACATGTGCGTGTAGAACATTGAATGACCGTTACAAAAACATGACTATGTAAAATAACACAAAAACACCCCCTGTGACATATAGTTTTTTTTTTGTTTTTTTTTTTCGTTTAATTGAAAATTTGCAGTTCATAATATAAGCTGAAACCAGAAAAAAAAGACAAAATTCATTCCCCTGTACATCCAAGTTTTGTTCCTATACAAACTTGTGTTGTAAGGAGAAACGAGTTACTCAAACAAGTCATCCCGCTTGACAATAATGTCGATAGTACCATGACATTGTATGAAGGCAGTATCTCAGGCTGGTACATATTCTAATATTTTCGCCATAGAACGGGTGCAGAGAGAAGCTGCCTATATTGCGCTGTCTCAGTTCTGATTGAGAAAATGGAAATAGAGCACGAAGTCAGTGTTGTCAACACACTGAGACAAATTAAAGCTAGGCGATTGTCAGCCATCTCCACAGTGGTAAGTCTACAGACCTTATGAGTTACTGGCTTGGAGTTGTTTCGAAACAATAATTATTATGCCAACTATTATTCTATGAGGAACTTGTTTATATCAGACAACAGGAAAAAAGTTACGCGACAATGATCTTCTTATAAAATTCTAATTTCAAAAAAGTGTACAACTACAAAGGTTCCAATTAGGAATATTGAGAACAATTTGAATATAATAGATCTATCTATTTTTCTACATTCATATGATACATGTATCTTCTTAATTGTTTGATTTTCAGGAGCAGTACAAGTTTTGTCACCAGGCAGTTATCAGCTATCTACAGAGCTTTGATATCTATAGCAACTTTGGCCTCAAAGATGTGGATGCATAAGCAACTTACACATATGGATTAGCATAATAAAATACTTTAGGTCTGAGGGATGGAGTTAGTTGCTTAAACATGTATGTTACACAACAGGTTGAGCCTAATATAGGCTTTAGGCATGAAAGATGTCGATGTTTATCTATCCAAACGAGATTTCCGTCACAAAGACAAATTTTGATGTTATCAGTTCGTACGTGAACAAATAGACAACTTTGGTTTGAACCTCCATTTGACATTTTGTCAACTCGCAAGGGTGTACAATATATAACCTATTAACTGATACATTCCTGAAACTTTCTTGTTTAAGTTACTGGAGAAAGTTTATATAAAAGTGTAAATAATCATTCCTAAGCATAAAATGTAATCGGAACATAAAAGGCCCGAATTCTGTTGACACGAGAACACCATTCTATGATAAAGCTAGGGTAACGGGACAGCAATTAACACTTTTTAACATCACATGATCAATATACTATTTTGCAGCGATTGGAACACTTAAATGCCATCAGTAAATGACATTACAGCAGTCGCTTTGTTATTTCCAATTGTAACGTGCGCTTATAAGGGTGGTATGTTTACATGTTAAGGGCAGTGTGCGCAGACAACATGGATACGGTAAATATAAATTGCTGGCAATATCAAATTTACACTGACGGTTTGTCAGTAGAGGGTATTTGTAACTTAATTCATTTACTAGACACAAAGGCTATAGGGTATATGAATGAAGGGTACGTACATTTGTGTAATTGTGACATTTTACTAGAGAAACACCTGTAATTAGTGTGGGCGCGGTGGCGTAGTGGTAGAGCGTCGGACTCCGAATCGAGAGGTCCTGGGTTCCATCCCCACAAGCGGCACCGTGTTGTGTCCTTCAGCAAGACACATAAACTCCCTATGTACAGCACTGGTTAAACCCAGGAAGCGTTGGCTTTGTGCCGACATGACTTCAAAAATTGTTGACTTGGACGGTAAGCCTCAGTACAAACAATAATTATATTAAAAACGCTTAAAAACAATCTCAAATTATATATTCAAAGTTGTTTCCTGAGAACTGTTTACGTTACGTCTTCACATTTTCTTAAAGGGACGAGAACCTGAATCATCCGTGAATATGTTAATATATACCCGACAAAAAAAAAACACGTAAGAGATTTCCTCGTTTAGTTCGTTCTTCATTAATTGGTCAAAATATCTTGCTTCTGGTTGAGTCTTGCTAAAAGTCATGTTTTGCTCGAGTACCTGTTCGTTAACATTTATAGAAACACAGAAATCAGTGCAACCGGTGTACATCTTCTGACGTGATGATTCGAGGATACAATAAACAAGAGATTCGAGTATGTTAATGATGATTCAAAGGTACAATAAACACAAAATTCTCGTATGTTTATCATATTAAAGCTGCAATTACGATCTTTACATTAGTTTAGAAGCGTGTGAAGTTGAACCAATGCTGTTCGTCCTTAAAATCTGAAATGATCGGTCATGATAGTTACATTTTATTAATTAAAAAAATTGTGCTTAATTAGTTTCACAGTTTGTGAGATTCATCTCTGTTACATGTATATAATCGTTGCTCAAACGATTGTCAAACGCTTAGAGCTCCAAGCCTTTAGAAATCGTGTTTGAACAAAATGGAAAGAATAAGTGTCTGAGTTTCTACACGGGTATTCATAAGATTCCACCAGCAGTACTCCTTATAGAGAATTAAAAACAGTGCAATCGTATGCGACTTTTACATTTGACCCCAATCTGGTTTATGGCAAATTCTGGAGCAGTGGTTTGAAACCAGGGTGTGAAGTATATGCAGTGCATCACTGATTTACTTCTCTATAAGTTATATAACACTATATAAAATGCAACTGTGTCATTTCTTATAAAAGTTATGAAAAAGGAAGAACGGCATCCTTGCGTTTCTTATTTCGTCGGGTATACGATGGTTTGACGTGTGGAACACCTTAGTGACAATACTGTTCAAATGCATACTGTTGAAGGATAGTTTTTGTATATAGTTTCCTACTTTGAATGTCTGTCATGCCTTATTTTACAATTGTTTTTTAAACAAACAAAGCATGTTTGATTGACTTACCATTTGTATTAAATATACTAAATAATATTCGGCCCCTATCTTGGGCCATGCTTTCGTTTAACTACGAGCGACTTCGATCAGAAACCAAAGGCTGTATGGTTCCACTAACCACTGATCGAATCAGTCTAGTTTGACTATAGCGACGTCATTCACAGACAATGTTTTGATATAGTTTCGCAAGAACACGTATGACCAACATTGTTGAAAATATTTCTTGGTATGCTTATTAATCGACATACCATCAATGTGTTTGGCTATTAAGGTACTTGATCTTATTGCTCGAAAATAATTTGTTTTTGTTGAGTTCTTGTTTACATAATTGGTAATGTTTTTCAACCTATTGAAACACTCTGTCCTCTTAGTCTTGAAACTCAAAAGTAGAAGAGCAGTATCCATGGGCGTCGCCATATTTACTAGAACTAACATTTGCAAATCACCGTTCGTTCAATTTTAAGCTGAAGCATGTACAATAATACATGCACCTTCTGGAACATAACCATGGTCTCTGATCGAAGTCACTATTTAACAGTTATGGCCGTCTTTCGGCTTCATTTTGTAGTGCATATCAGATGCACAGTTAAGGTTACTTTTGGCGGAGTACTTTCTTTTTGTTAGTAACATTGTTTGAATCAGTGTATATTAAAAGTAAAAATGTTACAGGAATCGTGTTAGAATCTTTATTTTCCTATATGTTCTAACCGTTCACTTTTTCAACCACAGCATTAAGAAAGATATGCATACATATACCGACTATATAGTACTACTACATGTAAACATGTAGACCTAGATATAATGGATATTCTACTTGATATGCATGACCATGGCAAACAGTCGATATCATGGTAGGACTCAGATACACTGACCAGTCTGTTCCTGACAAGGGCTCCCGGATTATAAATGCACACAATACATACCCAGAGAACCTTGTCATGCAAATAATTTAAAAGAACAGTTGCAGTTTTGTAAAAAAAACAAACATGCATTTAGTACAAAATGTTCTCAAAGACATCGTTACCGAGATGGACAAAGTCGTGATAGCTGGTTGATTTTTATGTTAAATAGATAATTTTCATATGCATGATTTGGATGTCAAATAGATTATTTTCATACGCATTTGTTTATTGTTAACAAGTTACACGTGTATTCTTATGTCCTCTCTACACTGAAAAAAAGTTATAAGAGGCCACCTCATATTTTGTCTTCTAGTTCAGAAAGTAAAATACGATCAATTAAAATTCATGATCATATGAATAAACCAATGTCTAACAGTGGCTCTGTGAGTTTCTGCATTCCAAAATGCGTGATACTTCTCACACAGACGAAGCATGTGTAAAGGTACCCTATTTCAAAAAGTCACACTTTATTAACATCAAATTAAATGTCATATTATGACGTTATGTTTTTACATTTTAATTTATTTGAAAGTGCTACTGACTGCCATGATGCAAGATAAAATTAAGTCAAAAGTGTTGCTGCAATAAGAATCTTCGTTTCTGTTTTGCACATGCAAGAAGACAACAACCTGAATAACAGGAATTCAGCTTTTGTATGCAATTTGCATACCAACTTTGTTCTTCTCCAGTTGCGTTATTATCAGCAGCACGGCATTGAAATTTTCAGCGATTATTTAGGTCAAATACTAGACTCTGATAAACTTTGAAAATTAAAAAAAATCGTCCACAAATTTTGTTATTTTGTTCGTTAAAAATTGGCATTGAAACCGGAAGTGTGCGGCAGCCTTGACATGTTGGTCCTCGAAAATGGTCAAAAACAGTTCAGTCGAATTATATCTCTCATTTCCAGGCCTCATCAAGTGAATTTAACAGGGGTCAACATGTTTAAGAGGCACATTTATGAATTTTTCAAAAAATCTCAAAATTGGCGATTTTTAAAAATGCATAAAAATTCTACCAGTAGAGAAAATTCGAATGTTTGATGTTTTTCCGAGCCGTAACGACCCCTTTGATGACACCCGTTCCTAATTTCAATAAATGGTGTGCTGTATCCAATTTTTTATTTAAAAACATTGATTTTTGCATTTTTACTCCAAAAACGCCTTTAGTAAAAGAAAATTATTTCTTAACACTTTGGAACTTTACTTACTTGAAAGACACGTCTTTTGGCAAAAAATTGTGCAATTTTGAACTTGGCTTAGAAACAAAAAATGAGTTTGAAAAGTGGCCTCTTTATAACTTTGTTTCAGTGTATATTGCTTTCTTAAATTAAATCTCTTTGAAAAGTCAGTCTTGTGCTTGCGTTGCTTCCTCTTCCTTTTACTTACATAAGACCTTTGAGCTTATTATAAACATGTTCATCTTAAGTTTAATGCATTTGTATTTTTCATTATCAACACTACAAATTGTTTCAAAAATTTAAAAATGGTTGAAGGTTCAAGCCATTTCCTGATTATTGTCTTCTTTTATTTTTCAATATTGTTCTGCCGTGCGCGTGTGCGTGCAGAATCTTAAATTTGGCGTGTTCGTAAATGATGAATAAACCAAGTTCAGTTTTCAGTTCCTTTATGGAAATCCACAAAATTTAAAACAAGTAACAACAAATAGTTTCTTTCCGTTGGCTATCCAACTTCAACAAATCACCAACTGGCAATCCAGTATCAACATTAACCAAGTTCTTAAGTTTATTTTGTCTCGGAAATCCGATTTATTTCGTTCCGTGGTATTCCACAAGTGTCTAAAATCTAACTAACCCTTTTTCTCGCGGGGCCATCCACTCTACCCCATTACCCATTTGACCAATCAAAATGGTTTTAAGAATTTAATAGAATTAAACCAATGAAATAAAGCCTTACTTACTTATCGTGGCTTACCACGTGACAAAACGAGATTTGGGCAAGAGGACCGTGATTGTGCGAGACTTTGGTGACTGCATTCTTTCCGGCGTTTTCCATGCCAAACAAGATTAAGTTGATTGCGCGTTGCGCAACTGAGCTCATAAAACTTGCTAAATATGACCGACAGACAAGCGAATTTAGATTGTACAAAAGATATGTTAAATACTTGTCAAAACTGTGACAAGCCGAGTGATAAAAACTACTTAAGAAATTTGACTTTTTGTTCTCTAAAACAGCCCAAAGTAAACTTATTCTTCCTTTTCCATCTTTCTATTTTTTCTTAACCACTTTTATTTATTCATAAATTTGTCATTTGTATTCCAGTTTTTATTTAATATTCAAATTTAATTTTATACAATTTTCTCTGCACAACAATATATCTAAATAGAACAGCGTTTCTCATTATATTCAATATCGTGTATGACTCCTTAAAATATTTAAACATCAAGGAGAATTTTGTGTGAAAAATGTTGAGAGTAAGTCTAGGTATTTCATTAAAATAATACGATTGCATTCAAAATCCAGAAACAGACACCAGGCGGACCAAAGAGTAAAACAAGACATCACTGAAGATAAGCAGCACGCATGAAGATCAGTATAACTTCAAAGACAAAAAAATGGCGAGCACAAAAGGAAAACGTTGAAGAATGGAGTAACATACTCGTAAAACGTAAAGCAACTTTTGGTTGAAACTGGCATGAAGCAGGTACGGGGTCTCAAGAGGAATGTGCGTTAAATAACTCTGCGAGTTAATGAAAAAAAAGACAACTTGTTGCGTTAATATTGTCCCCTTTTTGTCAGATAGTACATTGTTACCGTACATGTTTCGCATTTCTTTAAACGGAACGAAAACTGTATTTAGTTAACTTTAAATGGCAGATATAATTTTCCCCAAAGTGTCATCTTCTATTGAATTTAAAAAAATGTAAGGGAAGTATCCCTTTGATAACTTTATTCCACATTTCTAATTTCCATAATCCGGTTTGTATAGAAGACCGCAGTTAATTAAATTTTGTCAAAACACCATTATAAGTTATGCAAAAAGACAGCCATTCAATTTAATTCAATTTCGCATCGCTTTCAAACTCCTATTCATCATCATCAACAACTTACACTCATATTTTGATCCATAAATTCTTCCTGGTTCAACATACTGAATATCTAAATCTGAGATAGAATCGTTCAGTAGCCGTACATGTACATAAGCAGCTAAAACAATCTTCAAAACCTTCAGGTGCTTTGGGCTTGGTGGTAAGTTCATTTTAATTTAAATTTTGAATTTATTCACTTAAATTTTCATATTTAAATTTGAATCTTAATTTACGAGCAATCTCCATTTAGATTTAAGTTAGGGGACCGACCTGCAGTGGATTACACAAAACAGAAACTAATATAACACTCTCAAATGATTTGTTAAACTCTATATAAGACACATACTGCTCATCGTCAAAACTTGATATACATTTGTAAATACACATACGTATACGTGTATACAAACAGAGAGGGAGAGAGAGATGAAATGAGATTTGGCAAATAGCTTAAGCCATATTTGATAGGTCAAATTAAACATAAAAAAATCGTCATGTGCTTGTTTCTATTTTGTAGGTAAGCTTTATCGTCGGAAGATGAATCAGCTTGTTGCTGTGACAGTTATAGTAATCCTCACTCAGATAGGTATATAAATAAGCATTAAACATTTGCTATAATACAGGGCTTACTTGTAAACGTTGTCATACATGTAATGCTTAGTTTCGAGAGCTTGCGATTTGCGACTAAGCTATATCGTTGGTTTTATTGTATTGACTGGCATTCATCATTATATGAACCAATCATTTGAAACCGCGCCGTATACCGGGGACTTTGAGCTTTTATCCCTGCTATAAGCTAAAACGAACCCCTTGTAATTCCCTGCAGTAATTAAGTTTTCCTTACACAGTCGTTTTTGCATCTGTATGTTTTATAGTGACAACAATACAAATTTAAGGTAACCACCCCTCTCAGACAAGACAGACAAATTCTGATACATAACCTTACACATGTGATCATTCAGCCACCTCAACTAAACATAAGTAACGTAAAAACTTACTTATTTTTGCAGGAAGCATATCAACGTGCATTCACGGCTGTCAGTCATGCTACGTCGATGGTGTCGTTGAAAAATGCACCAAATGTCACTCTGGAAACATTCTGGAATCCTCCTTTTCATGTTTATCGTGTCCGTCTACCTGTTCTCATTGTGATGGTTCCTCTGATTGTTTTAGCTGTATAAACGGACGTTATGGATATCGTTGTTCATCATCGTGTCATGGATGCATCAATAACGAATGTGTCAAGTCCTCTGGCGCTTGTAGCAACGGCTGCCAAGATGGATTTTACCAGTATACGTCTGGACTATGTTATTCCTGTTTTGAAAATTGTCTAAGCTGTTCTCATGAATCTAATTGTACTGTCTGTCGAGACGGTTTCTATGGATTACAGTGTCGAGATTCATGTCCTGGGTGCATGGACGGAAAATGTGATAAAGATACTGGAGTTTGTAATTTAGGATGCAAAGATAAACACTACATAGATTCGACCGGTCACTGCCTGCCATGCAATGAAAACTGTACCTCGTGTACCGCTCTTGACACATGCACAGGTTGTGTTCAAGGATTTTATCTTACGGCAGAATCTAAATGTACTTCTTGTTCAGAACACTGCAGAAATGGTTATGTTTGCAATCGTACAAACGGTCATTGTGAAGAAGGGTGTGAAAACACATGGTCTGGAGAACGGTGTTTTGGCAGGTGCGCTCAAGGATGCACCCAGTGCAGTCAGGCTTATTCTCATTCCTGTACTGTTTGTCAAATTGGGAAATATGGTGCTAGTTGCGAACATAATTGCAGCTCAGGATGTATATCTGGAGGTTCAGATACAGAACAAATATGCAACAAAACGACTGGCTTTTGTGAGTTTTGGTGTATAGGCGGAGCATGGGGTGAAACGTGTGAAAATAACTGTAGTAGTGGTTGTAACGGAGGACTTTGCAATCGATCTACTGGGCATTGCGTAGGATCCTGTAAATTGGATTTCTTTGGAGACATGTGTAATGAGCAATGCAGTGGCAATTGTTTTAGACCAGACAATGACTCATCGACGAGATATTGTTTGGAAGAAAACGGACACTGCATAAATGGTTGCAAGTCTGGATGGTTCAGTGATAGGTGTACAAAAGGATGCAGCAAAAATTGTAAAGATGAGGAGTGTTTTAGAAACAATGGTTCGTGTGTCTATGGCTGTGTGGATGATTATTCTGGATTCAGATGTGATCGACATGATCAAGGTAAGGTTTGTTCATTAATGCTTAAAGCTAGATTGGTCGACATTGACATACTGACCTTTTTTTTTTTTTCATTTTATTATGTAAGCAATTTCATTTCGACCACCTCAGGTATTATAAATTAACAAGTGTCTATATACAGCTGTACATAAGTCTCTTATGGTGGTGTCTTGTGTCCTATGTATGTCTGGTCAACTTACATGTACAAGCTGGTGCTCCGTGTGCTGCAATTTTACCATACTGAGCTTCAACGTGATGTCAAATTTATAGAAATATTATTTATAATCTGACTAAAACATTCTATTTCAGCCCTGCGTTCAGATGAACCAGGACCGAACGTAGCAGCGATTGGGGGTGGCGTTGGTGGGGCAGTTGCAATTTTGATTATCATCGGAATAGTGATCTGCATTTTATTGTACCGAAGAAGGTAATGAAATGCTCAGAATTGCAAATACCCTGAAACATATTAAACGGACTTGCTCATCATCATCATTTGAGTGAGTCCACTTTCAATTTTTATTCCATTTTACGATGAAACTTATCTAAGCGAATATGTATTCATTAACAGGGCCAATACTGGGCGCTTCTTATCACATGACAATGATTGATGAGTTAATGCTTTGTTTAATTACTGCAATTTATGTCAAATTTGAAAGTGCTTGAATTTTCTGTGCACTATGTGCCCATGGTGAGACTAACATGTACAATTGACCATTGCCTGTCGTGTTCATGTACGTTAAGAAAAATAAAAATCAAGCTGACTATGCATGTTGTTTCATGTAATATTATGCTCGAAAAACTGCGCAATTTTGCTCAAATGACATTCCATATGCTTTTAGAAGTGCGTTGTCGAATGTGAAGAACCGTGAGATTGCAGACAAGAAAACTAAACAATCTAACCAAAGACAAGCATTTTACAATTTGAATGTTATCGGTAAGGAATGCGTTCTCTTATGCAGTTGTATTCCTTTATTCACCCTTTATAATTGTTATCCTTAATTGTTACAAGCATGGTATAACAAAATAATGGTGTAATATATGTCGATCAGATGCTTACTCCCTTACCCAACACTCATAACGACCTGCCGAGGTTATACAAACTTTAAAAAATGATCAGAATTTTTACATAATATACGTATATTAAGCGTAAAGTACTCAGTGATAACTGTAGCTGCCGGACATATCTATCCCAAATACCGGTTTATACATCATATTCACTGTTCTGATTTCGATCACAACATCAAGAGCATGGTTTAGACACTGATTCAGTCCGTGATCCTCAATATATTAGCAAACGTAAGGTAAGTCAACGATCATTTCTGAAATCAGAAGAAGGAACAATGGCCACAAAAATAAACAGCCTTTAATATCAGACCTTTAAATCAAATAATATCCAGCATTGTCTATAACTTACAATGTTATGCTTAGAGAGGAGAGATGGACTTAACGACATTGAAATGCAACCGAGAGCTATCAATAGCTACTATATCAACGAGGTTGAAATTGACGAAAATGATGCTACTCAACATGATGGACTTGACGTTAACAGGGCGGTGGATAATACGTACGGCAATGTAGGAGGGAAGAGGGTGGCTGTGGAGAATCTGGCTGACTATGTCAAACATAAGTCGCTAGAAGAGATGTTGAACGAATATGGAGTAAGTGTATTTTGTACTTGTTATCACATTATAAGTGAAAAACTACAGTGAGCGAATGGTTGTGTTATTTTAATAAAGACTATGTTAATTTAGTCATGTAAAAAAAAACACCTGACAATCTTTTTCAAATTAGAGTCTGTTCATTTACCCACAATTTGCCAAGCGGATCAATTTGATAACGAAGCTTGAAAGTGCATTCCTAAAGCCTGTCAATCTTTCAAGTTTAAATGCATGATATTCATGCTCAATTGCATTGCTACAGAGACTTCCAGAAGGACTCCTGAAACCCTTCGGTGAAGCGAGACGGCCACAAAATGCTCTGAAGAACAAATACAGAGCCATTTATCCATGTAAGTTCCTTTACTGTTTTTAATTTGGATTGTAATTACACTGCATAGTATTCGAAATCATACGGTAGTCCTTGTGACAAACAAAATATCACACGATGTGTGTATTGCAGAAAACGTAAATACACAATCAATTGAATTTGTTTGCCTTATGAAAATAAATGACTTCCAGTTGAATACTAAACAAACTCCAGACGCTGTGAGCTTCATTTCTTGCAAAATCTTTTACAGACACATTTTCATAATTTTAAATACATGTAACTCACTATATAGCGAGCAAGCCTTCTAAACAAATTTAACTTGCCGACTTAAGAAGCAATTTTATACATACCTTTTGATCATCAAACACATTCAATTTGCTGATATTGGAAAAAGTACCATCACAATCAAATAATGAAATATATTACATTTGGAGAATAAAGCTTTTTCCGGTCATAATTTATCTTAATTCTGGCGATTTACGCTTATGATGTTTACTTTTGTCGTCTTGCTGATGGCATAAGAACTAGATAATTGCATTTTCCTAGGATAATCATAGATACATGTCATGTTTAGATGAT
The DNA here is from genome assembly GCA_964017185.1 of Rugalucina vietnamica. Classification (NCBI taxonomy): domain Eukaryota; kingdom Metazoa; phylum Mollusca; class Bivalvia; order Lucinida; family Lucinidae; genus Rugalucina; species Rugalucina vietnamica. The sequence goes on from OZ024885.1 coordinate 19,721,504, forward strand.
GATATCCGAGTTCTATTCTTAATCTGAAGCGATTTCTTTTGTATCCTCGTTTTTTTCCCTAAAATACTAATTGATACTTTGTTTGAAGATGACGAGAACCGAGTTGTATTATTTGGTGATGATGGCAATGACTACATGAATGCATCTTACATTGACGTACGTATCATTACATCGTTACATGTTTGTAATTCATAGTGCTTTTTTCATCCATTAAATCATGCTTACTTTCAAACGAAAAAAATAGATGTTTACTTCTGCTTTTGCTCCCAACATAATTCATGGTAGAACAGCACTTGCGAGATGGATCAGACGAATCCCCAAATATTTTATTCTATGTTTGTAACAACAATAAGAAGGTTATATATACCCCTTGCAGTAGAGTTTTGCTATATAAAAAGTGGTTTAGTGGGGTCTTAATTACATGTACGTGTTTGCATGCTTATTACGATGTTCATTTTCAGTTCAAGATTGCTTGGGTAGTGTCGAAATGTCAATTTACACTCATACACGCTAAGATCAATTTACTGTTAAATGTGGTGCATACATCATTTACGATGCATTAAAGTGAGAAACATGTTTTAAATTGCATTATGCCGTAAAACCTGAAAAACTATTTGACAGGGATATAACAGGTCCAGAGAGTACATTGCATCGTCAGGTGAGCTACTTTTGAGCTACTTTTTTATACATGAAACTATTATATTAAATAATATAATATGGTAATATTTTATTCAGGAAACAATAATAGTAAATTACATGTAACGAATAAAGCGTAAAACCTTTAAAGCTACATTAAAAAAAAAAAAAAAAAAAGCTGAGTTACACTGATTGACACTATTTTTCTATGACAAAGTAGCTTTGTGCCAGAATATGATGCTCATGTGAACTCAGTTCTGGGGCAAATTTTCATTGTCAATTATCTGTGACAAAGTATAGGCAATCTTTGTAGTGTTTGAACGCTAACTGATCGCCATAGTTTCTATGACCAATAATGTTCGTCAAAGAAAATTGTCTATGGAAACTAGGCCTAAGTTAATTTTCAGTGATGGTCTCACTGTTCCATTTAAGTGCTCTCTATAATTTGAACCCCTATTGTTGTTACAGGTCCGTTCCAGAGAAGTTATGATACAACATCTGACTTCTGGAGAATGATAGTGCAAGAAAAGTGTGAAACCATTGTCATGTTGACAAATCTCTATGAAGAAGGGGTGAGTTATTTACACCAAACATTAATTCTGGGGCATACATTGGATATTAAATGGAGTTTACATCGATACATTATTCTGCACATTATTTTACAAGATTTTCAATTATAAGGCATTACAGTTGCATTTTGATTTGGACAGTCAATACAGATAAGCTGACTGTTGACGATAATGATATCATTTTGCCTATATCTATGACGTAATTGATTTTTTGTGCTAATATCCAACAAAACATTATTTAAACGCGCACATCTTGGATTCTGCAAATCACGATTTAAGATTTTATATCACGTATGTTTCAAACATGATTATTGTTCACGCAGATTTTTTTATCAAAGCATGCTCCTTGATATATCATTTCGACTTGATATCCTGAACTGTACGTCGTGAACGTTTTAGTGTCAGTCTTTATTTTAAGCATGAGTTGAACATAATATAAACAAATGGTTATTGTTCATGGATATTTATATTAGCAACCCAAGTGTGTGAAGTACTGGCCAGATGCGGACGAGAGCTGTCAATACGGGGAGATCAATATCACATGCCTGACAGAGGATGTCTATGCCGACTTTACTATTAGAGTACTAGCTGTCACGAAGGTGTCCTAATTAATTTGATAGATTGGCATAAGTCCTAGTTTGTAGAGATTATGAAGCATTGTATGATTGTATCCATTATAATAGTATATTTTTGTTCTAAAATCATTTATTTCTTTGCAATTATTTCGATTTAACAATTTGTACTTACATTGTGTAGCGTAATGAAAATTCCTAATTGGAATGCGATGTTTGTTGAACCATGTTTGTGTCTGTATCAGATGTTATATACTTTCGGCATATCATTATTCCTATTTAGGGAGATGACAGTAACAATATTCACCACATTCACTTTACCGCGTGGCCAGACAAGGGGATTCCCCATGACGTCACGTCAATGATAGAATTCCGACAGAAGATTAGAAGCTTGCATAAAGATAAAGAATCTCCTATATTGGTCCATTGCAGGTATAATAGTATTGGCCAACATTTGTAAATTACGAATAGAAGGTCCAATGATATTTATTTACATTGAAGTCACAACACAGCGAAAGAAATCACTTCATAAAACTTTACTAAATATGTGTTTCCATTCGATGCAATAGAAATAAAACGAGGTTTTCAACGTAAAGTTACGACTACACGGACATAAGCAACTCGATAACTTTCAAATGCGTCAATAGAAGCAGAGGACACACCAATAAATGGTCTTTAATAAATTTATTGTACTTCCAGTGCCGGAATCGGTCGAACGGGAACATTCATTGCCTTAGACATGTTGACGTACGAGGGTGAAGAGCGAGGTTCCGTTGACATTTACGACGCTGTGACGAATCTCAGATACGAGCGCTGTAATATGGTTCAAACAGCTGTAGGCATCACCAGATGCCAGCGTCTTTAAATAATATAAATGTTAATGCAAATATAACTCTATAACTGTGTTATAGAGATTTGTTAACAGAAATCTCTCACTTTCTTGTGGCATGTCTAATATCCCTATTCAAAAAAGTAGATGCCCAAGCAAAGCTTATGGCTTGGTTCAAACAGCTGCAGGCATCACCAGATGCCAGCGTCTTTAAATAATATAAATGTTAATGCAAATGTTACTCTATAACTGTGTTATAGAGATTTGTTAACAGAAATCTCTCTCACTTTCTTGTGGCATGTCTAATATCCCTATTCAAAAAAGTAGATGCCCAAGCAAAGCTTATGGCTTGAGCAATGTTCTTATAAATGTTGAGTTATCATTTTCCCTATTCGAACTTGAAAATTTTCTATCCATTTCAAATGTTAAAGTTTGAATATTGGGCTTCTTTCTACAATTTTGATACTCCACAGGGGCAGTATGTGTACCTACACCACGCTGTCTTACACTCCTTGACGTTTGATTGTCGCAGTGTACCTGGTGATATGTTTCTGCAGAACTATAACAAAGTGATAGAGAAGAACGGCGGAGAGCGAATCATTGATAAACAGTTCCAGGTGAGAATCAACTGTCGTTGCCATGGTCTTGGCGTCAGCCTAGTTTTCATTTTATTCTTGATTTTGGTAGAAACAGAAATATTTTGTCATTATTTCTGGTTGCTCTCGACCCAAAATTCCACTTCATCACTAATTTGTTACAATTCCTTGTACTCTTGGTTGGTCAAATGTCTGTTGTAGGGGCTGTTTTGCGTTGCAGATATCGCACTTGCTTGTCACATCCGCGATCCGAGTCAAGAAATGTGACAGAGTAGTAGTCACCCGTCAAAAGTCGGCGAGTTTACGCCGAGTTACCCGGTTTCCCCCACCACGTTTGATCACATAGCGCCAATACCCGTGCCTTTAAGAACACGTTTATTCAAGTCATGAGCTTTCAGTATAATTGAAGTGAAATAAATTGTTTCAACCGAATGGTTGTTTTAAACACCCTTTAATAATTGTTTCCAGCAACTACAGACCATATCAGATGAAATTACTGAAGAAGCTAGTGAGCAGATAGAGAAAAACAGATCATTGTCCAAAAGCAATAGAAGTGGTGCAGATATACCGGGTATGGTTGGGCCAACCTTTGTTGATATGTCTAAGTAATGAGGGTAATAGTGATCAGAATACTAGATAAGCAGAGTTAACGTAGTTGTTGGTGATCGTGAGGATAAACTGTTTATTTGCTTCTTAAACGAATACACTTGAGAATGTAACATGACGTTTGACCCCTAGGTGTAAGTATTTGCCCAATTAATTTCAAGATACCTGTGAAATTCCATCAAAGGGACTTCCAGATATTAAAGAAATAAAATATAACGCACGGACGGATTCAGGGACGGAAGGACGACATGAAAACAGTGCACCTTCGTAAAACTTCGTTTTGGCGGGGGTATAATCCATACGATTATAACTATGTCTTTGAACTGTGTGTAATTTACTTACAGCTGATGAATACCGTGTAAAACTGCACGAAAACAGAACGTCTGGAGATCCCGACTACATTAATGCAGTTTTCGTAAATGTAAGCTTTCGTGTTGACTATAATATGTAGATCTAATCTTGGGAAATAATCAAACCTATGGCAGTGAGTCGCTTGAATAATTCTAGTAAAAACTAATAATATGTCTTAAATGATATGTCGTCTGGTATCAAGCTGTTACTTCAACAACTCTTATGATAAGTACAGTTATACACTAACCCAGTATTAGATACTTAAAAAATTTTTTGTGCTGTTGGCGCCTTATGTATGTTTTCATATTTTTAATTAAGTTAAGGTAACCGAGTGGCCACCTATTTGGAAATTAGCTGCTCATTCGGCTTACGATATGTTTCATGGTATAAGTGCCTGATTGTTAGTTTGGTTTTTTCCCACCTCGGTTTTTGGAGTGGGAATCTCTTTCTGATTGCGCCTTTTCCTGATCTTTGCCTACTTGTACCTTTTTAATGGTGGAACGATTTCGTAGATTTCTTCTTCGTAGTTGTATTTTATTTTATTATAGTTGTTTTTTATCATGTAATATGTAGTAGGTAAAAGAACTAATTTCAAACGCATTTTACTTTTGTTTCAGTCGTACCGAAAACGCTGCAAGTTTATATGCGCCCAGACCCCACTACCGACCACAGTGATTGACTTTCTTGGCCTTATTTATCAGGAACGATGCACATGTATCGTCAGTATGGAGGAACCGCAAATCCATGATAAGGTAACTAAAATGTTTCCACATACATCATCCATAGTGCAGGTTATATTTTCTTTTTGGTCCTTTGAGATCAGCGAGGATATTCTGAGAAATCAGAAATTTATTATCGGTTAAGATTCATTTTCTTACCAATGTTTTACATATTTGGTCCCATTTAGATAAAACTAGTCTTTGTATCGACTACACTGTTGAAAGTTGTCTTTTTTGGTTCCATGTGGCCAACTCTTTAGGGTCACTGACGAGACTTTAATAGTCGAAACTGCGTAATAGCCTATCCCCTTTCTTATTAATGTGTTCACTGCTCTTGGAGGATCTTTTTAATTTTTAAATGACATTATTAGTATGCAAACTATGTGTTGGATTTGAGCTGAACTTGATTTTTAAGTTGTTCGAAGTATTTTGTAAGTATGCATATATTTTAAGTTAAAGTCTGGTTACTCAGTGACACCCTAATGTGTATTTTGAGATAAGTTACGATATGTTCTCGTATTAGTACTCAAATTGTGCCCGATATGTTCTAATATTAAACTCTGAACCCGATATGTTCTAATATTAAACTCTGAACGAAATTATGATGCCAACGGAAATTGGACTTTTTTCAAAATTATTTTCATATTTTTTATACTGAACCAAAACTTTAGATATGCATCTAGAAAATACTACATAATTTCTGCATAATTTTCCAAATGTTTGAAAAGTTTCATTTTGTCTGCGATCTTATGGAAACTCGATAGCATTACACTGCTTTTCAACAGAAAAAAGTGCTACTTGTACCTTTTTAAAGCAACAACAATAAAAATCTTAAGCACTGTTTACAGCTGACAAATCTGTGTTTGTTGCATAGGCATGTTTTCGTTATGACTTGTTAACGGTTTTAGGCGGTAAAAGTGTACTGGCCTGCTGATAACCAAGTCGTCAAACATGGCGTGTTTGAAGTCAGGTGCAAGGAATCTACAACTACGGACCATTACATGACAAAGAAGTTATGCATAACATTCCATGGCCCGGTATGTATATGACCTTAAGTAATTAGTTCTAATTTCGATAGCCCGACAAATGTATAATTCAGAAACTAAGCCATGTTGTGTTTAGGTTTACTTGTTCCAATAACTTTGATCATAAACTTTAAGTCCTTTTGAGACTGTATGTCTCTTCCACAAAACAAAGAGTACTTGTTTTATATATTTATGAAAATAACATTCGTAGCGTTTAAACATTATAGTTTGGTCATCATTTAGCTTTCACAACTAAACAGCATGCTTCTCCTGCCAACTTATATTATAATTACAAGAAGGTACACGACGCGTTATTTTTTGTAATTAGAAAGGGAAAGAATCCAGAGATGTGAATCTGTATATCTTAACAAACAGGCCTAAAAACTCTTCCGTACCTAAGACGCCGGATTCAATACTAGAACTGGTAAAGACAGTTGACGCTGCAAACAGGAAAATCGAGGACGAGCCTGCAATTCTGATCCATTGCAGGTAACGTATACGAGAATACCATTCATTGGTATAAAATACGTAAAGGATAGAAAGGAACAATGGTAGCGTTATCAAAGTATACAAAAGGACGCAATTAGCAACGGTCAGGGATTGTCGTGATCAAAACCAAACAGCATTCGACTTCAGCCAAAATTAGAAATAACAACTAGCAATTTGAATTGTCTGACATATACTTGTATTATGATTATTCCTTCGTGTATCTTTATTTTTGTTTCATTTTCCCTTTGTGAAGGGACGGGATTGGTTTTCTAATTCCGTTGCTTACTTTCAACTTGAAAATGGTTATTCTTCTTCTGGGTTGTGCTAAGTCTGTCTTTCACCACACTGACTCTTTTAGATGTGCCCTATTTATATTGTGCCAAGTCTGTATATACAGTGTGTTTTAATCGTGTGTGCTGATCTAATATTCACAGAACTGGTGCAGAGAGAAGCTGTCTTTACTGTGCTGTCTCAGTTCTTATTGAGAAAATGGAAATAGAGCACGAAGTTAGTGTTTTCAACACACTGAGGCAGATCAAGGCCAGGCGGCTTGTCGCATTTTCCTCGGCGGTTGGTATCTAACGATTACATTTATTTTGAAGTAATTTCCTTGACTTTGTCGGGGCTAACTTGGTTTAAGTATATCAAACTTTCTTCTCTATCTGAAATGTAAACGGAAGCAAAATGAATCTTAATCCTAAATCACACCTACTTTTCGCAGACCACTCTGATTCCAATGGTCGTGAACAAAGTGAATATCTAATTACCTTTTTAAAACTGATTTAGATGCCAATGCAGGAGGTTCGTGCACTAAAACGTTCAGTAAGACAGTCTCACAGAGTCTTGCATCAATAACACACACAAGTCGTTCTTGCTCCTATTTTGCAGCATTTCGTTTGTTTTGTTTGTTTGAAATGCCATTGTGTTTTTCAGGAACAATTCGAATTCTGCTACCAAGCTGTGATAAGATATCTGCAAAGTTTTGACATCTACAGTAACTTCAGTCTAAGAGAAAACTGTAATGACGTTTAAATATTGTTACGGAACTAGCCTCAACTAGGCTACTGTCTGTTACTTTCTTAGTTTTTCGACACGAAAATAGGTTCATGTCGGACGATCGTATTTGGAATATGCTGTGCCAACTTTGACGGCTAAATTTACCATCTTATACGAGTCACTAAGCGTTCTCCGGGTGTGATGTGTTAGAATTACCTGTAAACATGATAATCTGACCCTATTTTAGTGGTTTGATGCCGTCGTTTCGCTGTATTTTGTTCATTTTATTGCAATTCGTCCGTTGTTTATTCACCTTTGATCATTCGGTATCACTCGGTATCACTCGGGTTTTTCCGGCAATGGTGAAAGTCGTTTCGCGCCACACCATTGCTGCACGCGCTATCGCTCCGCGACTATATAAGTAGCGTCACACCAGCGGAACGTCATTAGTGTGTCTCGGCACTAATCAGAACACATCTTGTTTAAGAGCTTGAAATAGCTCTAGGCACCTGTCACCATGCCGGACAGGCGCTGCTATAGACCTTTCTAGGTCATTTGCTCACCATCTGCACCATCAATGGTGACATGCACCATTGATGGTGATCTGCACCATTGATGGTGATCTGCACCATTGATGCTTACATTACTTGCACCATCATTGGTGATGTCTACTTTATAATATTCTGAGACTTAGGTCAAGTTGGTACCATCCTGTTAGTTATATTATAAGGTATTCTTGTTCATTTCTGGAGATGGCCATTTACTGCATCCTTTTGGTGTACTAATAGACATATCTGCTTGGAGTTGCTACTACACCATTGGCCTACCTTGCCAATGGTGCATTCCCAAACCATATAGATTGCCACCATTTATTACATACACCATAATTGGTGCACTTGAGCCCTCTGAGGACTCATTCATATTTGTTGGTGCGCACCATCATTGGTGCACTTAAGTATACAATTAACTACTCTCACCCATCCTTGATGGTGCACACCATTGTCGGTGCGCATTAGTTATTGAGTACACCATCATTGGTGATCCACACCATTAACATTATCTTATATTTAGCTTTGTCCCATTGACTCACCATTAACACACTAACATACCACACCATTGGTCGATCTTACCAATGGTGCACCTATCGCACCATTGCATCTAGTTATCATATAGGTGCTTTTATCACCATTGGTGTATAGCACCATTGTTGCATATCATCTTGCATATACTTGCCCCACCATTGGTGCACTGTGTTAATGCCTATTGGTGCACACTAATAACATAAGCATATCATCATAGGGGCAGTTTGAGGTCATCTCTCATATTTCTTAGTCTTTAATCTATAACTTTGACAGTATCAATGTAAGGGCTAGCACATCTACAATAGTTTGTATGTTTTAGTATTCTCTTACTAGATTATAGTAGATTATCTTAATAGAGGCTAGGTAGAAACAAAACCAGTTTTCCTTATTCTTTACACCCCTTATTACAAGCATTGATGCCAGTCCAGGTCGAATCCACAAACTTGTAACGCCACCTTAAATTCTGACTATAATTTGCCTCGGCGAGGTGGTCCCGTTACATTTGGTGTCCAGAAGCGGGGATAGTTTTGGCAAGATTTTGACCGAAGATTGTATGCTGAAAAGGTTGAAGAAGAATAACACGGGTTGTTTAAATAATATTTTGATTTATTCAACTTAAGAAGAATTAATGAAGTATTAAAGAAGAATCAGAATTCTGAAGCAGTGATCCACTCTTGTTTGTGATGTCCATGCTCTTGCGGTCAACCTGAAACGAGACAGAAGAACAGTGTCAGATTGTACAAAAATCCTGGTTCTTGGCCATTGCTTGTGATAAATATTTAATTTACATTTTTTTTAAAAAGTAACATTAAGGATTTATATATATATATAAGATTAAATTTTCTCTTCTTCTTTAATTTATCATACAAACTCTTACTCTATCTTTACCCTTGAACTAAATAGATTGAATAGTGAATACATAAAAATATGGCTGAAAATAATCTGAACAGAATTGATGATGGTGAGCTAGACAGTTTGTCAGAGGCTAGCTCTGCTATTGGGCTACAGATATCAATGCTTGAAAATAGCTTTAAGACGGAGATGAGTAAATTGGCTACAATGGTGAAAGATACTGTAGGGAGCCTGCAGTGCACCATTATTTCATTGAGAGAGCAATTTGAGAAGAGACTGGCAGAAGTTGAGCAGAGATTTGATGGCCAGATTTCTGTCCAAGATGTTTTAACAACTCAGAATGGTGCCAGAAAGATGTCAGGATGCAACAGGCCAAACCAAAAGCATCCTAACATAGAAGCTGCTAAACAATGTATTGATTCTTATCAATGCAGGGGAGATAAGCCACCTTCTCTAACCACACCATCTGATCAGATGAATCTTGCAAATGTGCAAGACTATGTCCCTCAATGCAAGGGAGGTAATACCTCAGGGAATGGTGCTAAAACAAGTCAGAGTTGTCCAAACTTAGGTATGGACAAATCTATTGAAGTGATCTCACAGTCAAAGGGAAGTAATCACCACCCCAAAATAAAGCCTAAAAATTTTGATGGTGAAACAGATTTTGATGAATTTTTGTGTCAGTTCGAAATTACTTGTGAGATCAATACTTGGAACTACAAGGAAAAATCACTATATCTTGCCAATTGTTTGACTGGGAAAGCCAGATGTCTACTTAATGGTTTAGACCATGATGGTAGAAGAGACTATGATACATTGGTAGTAAAACTGAGGAATAGGTTTGGATCAGTTAACCAATCAGAAATATACAGATCCCAACTAAAGTCTAGGACTAGAAATAGAGGGGAGACAATTCAAGAATTAGCCCAAGCAATCAAAACGCTTGTCCGTCAAGCTTATCCAGGGGTAAATAAGGAAGTTGTAGAAACCCTATCGCTTGACAATTTCATTGAAGCACTTACTGATACTGACATGCGGACGAGGGTGCGAGAACTTAATCCAAAATCATTAGAAGAGGCAGAGCAAGCATGTGTTCGATTGGAAGCTTACAAAATTGCAGACAAACAACAATCAAGGTCAGTTTGTCGAATTATCTCAGAAGCTGAGCTGAGTAAGGAAGACCAGAGTAATTCCTCTAGTCAGTTTGAATTACTTTCAGAAGCTATTTCTTCATTGAATGATGAGGTGAAACAGCTTGGCCAGAGAAATGTTAAGAAGTCAAATGCAGGTTCCTGCAATTACCAAAGATTTCAAAGAAACCACCTGAATTATAATAGGTATAACAACAGGAATCAGAGATACCATAGAAATGCGACAAATGGGTATAGAAATAACAGGTACCACTGGAATAGGAAGAATGATTATGGAAACCAGAGGTATAATAATGGGAAACCTAGGTTTCATAACCAGAATCAGAGGTTTGGCAAGACTTACAGGAATGAATGGTATTCATCAGCTGCCAATGATGCACAGAACTATGGTTATCAATATAAGGGAAGTAACTCTGATGAGACTATGCAGAAAGGTAACTTTCTCCAAAATAGTCACTACACTGGAAGTTGTGGACTACAAAATGCCACACATTCAAGTAGTAATGACCCGGGTGAGTCTAAAAGTAAATCTTCGCGACACTCGAATTGGTCGGGCTGGAGGGCTACAACCCAGCAACATTAGATTGGCCCAAGAATGCTCTCAGAAGTATGGAGGAAGGTTATGTTGTACCTGCCATAATTGCCTCTCACTTTTCTTGTTTCTATCTTATGTAAAGATCTGTTGGATGTATAGATACAGGAGCCCCTTCCAGTCTTGAGACCTGTAAATATACAATTGTTCTTAGCTGACATTCTATGGTAAAATACGAATTTATTTTACAACAGGAATTTGAATGCTAAATACATGAAGTTTTGTTTGCTGTCATTAAAAATGATATAATACTTTGTATAACTTTCTTCTTGATAGCCAACTTAGTACTGTGGTGTTTTGTTTGGATGTATTACCTGGTTTTACCTTGTGAAAGGTAACTTACTACTTCAGCACCGAGAAGAAATATTCAAGCTGTTTTTCATATTGCATTGAAGAAAAGCATAACATGCCACAAATTGGTGGTTCATGCTGACTAACAACCGCCTCTGACAGTTAAATTCTCGAATCACCTGAAATCTATAGCAGTTATTACCCTTGAACTGGAGGATTCTCTGAAGAATTGAAATACCTTGTAGATGTCTCGAGTCTCTTATAACAGTTAGATCTCTTGAAACTGAAGAATCGCTCCCAGTTACCTCCCCTTGTACAGAGAATACTTCTGAAATAGAGTCATATTCTATCATTGAACAGCTTATCTAGGAAAGTTGAATGGTTGTTTAAAAGTAACAAAAAGTTTGCTGTAATTATTGTGAATGTAGCTAGCAATTTTTGTCCTGGTGGACCATTTGAAGTAAAACATGATGTTATGAGACCATTATCATGGTCAGAAGTTTGAAATTAGAAGACATCATGGTCTCTCTTGCAGTGATTTGGATGTTTGATAAGGTTGAAGAATAATTGGCTAAATTCTATTGAAAAGACGCAGCATAATTATACGATTGTGTATCGACAGAAGGGTTCAGAACAATTTTTAATGCTATATCAAGGCATTCATGTTATGACAATAATTGTCAGCGTTGTAACGGTGAGATCCAATACAGTGTTTGCTTGGTCGAATCATTTTAAATTGGATGATGATATGTTGGAATAAATAAAGATGAACATGTTTGAAGTGCCACTACAAACCAAAATGGCGAACAGCACATGAAAGTGCTACTAATTCACAGGACAGTGATCCTGTTATATTTTCAGGGCCCTGGTGTATGGACAACAGTTTCAGTGGTAGTCAAGCGCGCCCTACCACTGGTTTAGGCCAACGAGTTACATCGGTGCTCTCTGATGAGATGTTAATATGGGATATCACAGACCGTGGTCCCTCACCCGTAGCGTACGCATGTACCAATGTGGTGGATGAGAAAACTCCCAAAATTAGATATGTTTACTGTCGGTCCCTTATTTGTTCCTGCCAAATGAGCAGACGGTGATATTAATTGGTTAGAACTGTTTGAAGATGAGCCTCTGTTCGAGAATTTGTTTGAAACTGAGTGAGGCAAGGATATCCGTGAAGATTCCTACAAAATCTTCTCTGAGCCTTGAAGAGAGATGGTTCAGGATTGTTGGAACGTTGATCGTGCTGGCATGATTCAACAAAGGAAACTACTCATGGGGACAAATGGATCCAAGTCCTGGTGAGAGTTACCTGTATGACTGACATTTCAAACATAGACTCCTTAAGTTCTCTTCAATCTAGTATCTGTGGCAATGGTGATTGCATAGCTAGCTGTAGCTGTAATAAAAGAATAGAGAATTACAAGTTAGGACAATAGTTTGTCCAAGATATGCTCTCATAAATGAGATGGTCGACCATAATGATACACTATAGAAATTCCTGTATGGAATATTTTGAGCAAGCAAATGGTGAAACACTGTACATTCTTGTATAGCTGAAGAGAGTTGGAATCAGAACTGACAGGAATAAAGCTGATATAGCAAGTAACCAACCTAGCTTGCCTCTACTGAATAAAGTAACCTTCAAAGGAGATTACTTGCCATTATTTGAAAATGATTGCCATTGAAATTTGAAGAAGCAACAAAACAAAAAGATGAATTTGTTTTGATTGAAAAACCCATAGCCTGTGTTTATTGACTATATGAATAGGATGCCAACATACAAATATTCATGTTTATGACATTCATTGGCATATCCGTTGTTAACATAATATTAACTTTATTTCACTCAGGTCATATACAATGACATGTGAGGTTTATACCAAGATGTTTTGGGTAATTTACTGATGATATTGTTTGCGAATGTTTGTGATCTTTCCGGTACTTCCCCGAGAGCGAATAGAACAAAGTTGCCTATAAAAGTATAAGAAAAGAAGAAGAAGGAATGAGAAAGGAAAAAAAAAAAGACTGAGAGATATAAAGTATCATTACTGTTATTGTTCTATATTCAATGATGATGTTGAAGATGTTATCTGTCAGAACGACAACTTTTGAGATTAAGCAGACTGAAGAACTACAACTTTAACTCTTATCTGAGGTTGTGGTAATGAAGATGACAAATTATACTTAACCGGTTGAATGAGCCTGGCTCTGAGCTGATGACTGGTCTGGCTCATCCCAATGAATTGTGGGTGTAGGCACATACTTCACATCTAACTTCAACGAGAACCCTGAAACGAAATGTTCAACTTGAGAAAGGTTATTTCATGTAACCATTACTGAGACTACAGTTATATGCATGTTCAGTAGGCCGTTAGGTATTTTTGAGGCCAGACGAAACTATATATCTCAACTGTATAGAAGCTTAGCTTTGTTGCTGTGATTTCTATGTATGGTTTTGTAATCTGAAAATCTCCATGAATTGAAAACAAAAGTTATGGTGCAGCTTATGTACAATGATTGTGTGTTTACCCTATAGCTCACACTGAAGTATCTGCCTGCATGGTGTCCTATGAGATTGATCACTTTGCCAACATCTGAAGCCTTGTATCTTCTGTTAACCTTTAACTTACTTACGATGTTTATAATGCACATCTCTGTCTGGATGGCGACAACTCTGAGCCTTCTGGACTGTTTATGCATAACACCTGGATAGAAGTATCTATTAAACAAAGAAGCTGGAGGTTAGGTGATGGGAGGAGCCCGGTTTGCCCCATCCTGGGCTGTAAAAGCGTCCGGAAGCCCTTGTGATAACCTTTTGAGGCCCGGTTTGCCCCAATCCTGGGCTGTAAAAGCATCCGGAAGCCCCATGTGCTATTAGGTCTTCATAGCTACTAAGCCATTCATCAGGATGAAGAAGAATTCACTATATTTGAGACTGGTATGGGATTCCTATTTATTTTTGAAGATTACTCTCTAAGATGAAAACCAGTACTATCCGTGGAATGATGCCAGTTGTACAGACAAGATTCGCGTTTGAAATTTATTCGCGCTTAATCAAAATACTGAAATTTCTATCAAATAATTTAATCGCATACAAATAATCTGATGGAGACAGGAACTATGGACAATCTACACTATCTACAGAGATGACAATACTGGAATTTAGTTTACGTTAGACAGTTTAAGATAATTTAAATGTTAAGTGTATGCAGAATAATTTGTATTTCAAATTTTGATTAGGAAACCTGATGTACATTTGTTTTTCACCATTAACATTAAATAATTTTGTACCTTTTTGAACATGTTTTTAGCTTAAAAGTTACAGTTACTAATAACCATGTTACCTGTTTATTACCTACCAAAATTACTAAGTAGGAATTCACATATGCATAGTCTGTCTGGATTGGTTGTCTCAAATTCTTGGAACCTGTAAAATATTTAAAGTAAAAGTCTTAGAGAAAAACTTAAAATTCAACTTTTAATTCTTAAAAGTATCATGGAAATGTCTATATTTTTGTAATATGTTGAGTCAAATGAATTTCATATCATTACACTAAACTATGTCATTGTACATGTCTGTAACAGAAACCTGTTTTGGATCTTAAAGAGCAGATAAGACACAAAACCATGATGTAGATTGATAAAACATCAGTTACAGATAAAACAAATGTTGTTTAGGAAGGAACAATTTTAATCTGTACTTAAATTGTTCCAATTGGCCTGAAGTAGATTTTATTGTGATGTGACTGTGTCAGTTTTTAAGTGTAATATGTCAACTTTCTGTTTTGCTGAAGTAGTGACTATATTAAGTCATTGTATGGTATATATCTAGTAGATTAAAATTTTAAGTCAACGCCTTTTTAACATGTAAAATCATTTTGACCATTGTGTGCTGTCAGGGGCAGTAACTTTTGATTTTGTGTTACTGTCATAGAAGATCTGTATCTTCATTTCTTCTTTAAGAATGTGTTAGCACTAATGTAAAGAAATGGTTAATGCTCATATATAGCCAAGTGCTATTTGCTCTGATAATTAATTTTGTTGTGTGTTTTTCATTTATTGATTGTCAAATGACTTAATGTGAAGCATTTGGAATCTTTTGCTTCTTTTATCCTCATTCAAACTGGTAGTAAACTGTTTGAGTCACAATAATAATTTTCATGACAGTTAAATTGTGGGAATGAGTAGATGATATGAAAAATTAAATTTGTCTTAAGATATTTAAACGCATGACTTGGGGACTGAGTGCTATAGTTTGTTTTTGTATGGTATGTATATTGATGATTTTTATTATGCATGCTGAGTAAATGATCGCAATTTATTGTTTCATTATAGTCTGATTAAATTTAACATACACGTACCTTCTGGTGAAACTTACCTGTTCTGAACCTCTGTGTCCATGCAGTGAGGTGTCATCTGAGTAGGTATATAGAGCTGGCAGATGTCGATGTACAAATTGCAATCATATGCGCTCATCATGCCTCCTGGATCTGTAAAAATGATTTATGTAAAAATGAATAATCATATGTATTAGAGCAATTTCTTGTACAAGTATTAAACAAAAATAACAAGTTCAATTTAATGATGAGCTTTTGAAGTTACTGTACCGTTGTATGGAAAATCAGTCTGTATGCAAAAAACATTTATGTAATGCTTCAAAAATTTATTTGTCAGATTTGTGAGATATTATAGTATATAAGTGTAGAAAATTTTGAAAATGTTGTAGATTGTTGCTATATGTTCATTGTTGGTGTGCTGGCTACTAATCTCACTTGGAACCAATGTCTTAGTATTTTCGACACAAATGGCATGAGTGTTTGTATGGGTCTATTATTTGGTTGGTCAACCATGCATTCTAACTTCTGTCTTGTTGTTTCGGAATGATATTATCATGCCATGTTATTAGTTGTAGACTAACTAGAGTTTTGTTGTGCCATGGCAAGATTGATAAAGCCTTAGAGAAATGACTTTCGGACATAGGTCATCTTCTGTGAGATTTATCTAGACTTTACATATTCCAGGTGGGATGAGAGATGAACCAATCATATTTCTAATTGGTGATGAATGTATGCTTTGTATTAATGATTCTGAATGTAATAATGATTCATTATTGAATTCTATTATAAATAAAGGTTGTCCTTGCTAGTATTTAAATAATACTGTCGTTGTAAAATGCAAAATACGTACAATGCCTTCAAATGAATCTAGTCAATACATGCTTTAATTTAATCTTATAAATTTATATTGTCTCATTCCAAAGTTGTATAATATTGTTGTGTCTGTTGTTGTAATTACTTTAAGGGCTTAATCGACAATCTACAGTTTTGATTTTAAGATCATTTTTGTGACAGAACTTATCATAAGTAATTATATAACAATAGATATGTCACTGAGACTTTTCACAAGTTTAATGAGAATTAGTTTTGAACATTGGTATGTGTATTAAGTTACTGTGAATGATTGAATGTAAAAGTAACAGCCATTGGCCTATTGCCACATCTGAATCTTCAAAATTTCATTAGAAATGTAAATTTTTCGATTATGTACTTACGTGTCGCTCTTCATGGGGACCATGTCCTGTGGGAGAGGGGGCTAATGTTACGGAACTAGCCTCAGCTAGGCTACTGTCTGTTACTTTCTTAGTTTTTCGACACGAAAATAGGTTCATGTCGGACGATCGTATTTGGAATATGCTGTGCCAACTTTGACGGCTAAATTTACCATCTTATACGAGTCACTAAGCGTTCTCCGGGTGTGATGTGTTAGAATTACCTGTAAACATGATAATCTGACCCTATTTTAGTGGTTTGATGCCGTCGTTTCGCTGTATTTTGTTCATTTTATTGCAATTCGTCCGTTGTTTATTCACCTTTGATCATTCGGTATCACTCGGTATCACTCCGGTGCGTTCCTTTACCGGAATGGACCGGAATGGGCCTGATTACCGGAATGGACTACCGGAATGGACATTTATATGTGTCCTGAAGTACTTTTCATTCGTAGATTTCTTCTTCGTAGTTGTATTTTATTTTATTATAGTTGTTTTTTATCATGTAATACGTAGTAGGTAAAAGAACTAATTTCAAACGCATTTTACTTTTGTTTCAGTCGTACCGAAAACGCTGCAAGTTTATATGCGCCCAGACCCCACTACCGACCACA
Source organism: Rugalucina vietnamica (assembly GCA_964017185.1). Lineage (NCBI taxonomy): Eukaryota > Metazoa > Mollusca > Bivalvia > Lucinida > Lucinidae > Rugalucina > Rugalucina vietnamica. The sequence goes on from OZ024885.1 coordinate 19,739,022, forward strand.
GTGATTGACTTTCTTGGCCTTATTTATCAGGAACGATGCACATGTATCGTCAGTATGGAGGAACCGCAAATCCATGATAAGGTAACTAAAATGTTTCCACATACATCATCCATAGTGCAGGTTATATTTTCTTTTTGGTCCTTTGAGATCAGCGAGGATATTCTGAGAAATCAGAAATTTATTATCGGTTAAGATTCATTTTCTTACCAATGTTTTACATATTTGGTCCCATTTAGATAAAACTAGTCTTTGTATCGACTACACTGTTGAAAGTTGTCTTTTTTGGTTCCATGTGGCCAACTCTTTAGGGTCACTGACGAGACTTTAATAGTCGAAACTGCGTAATAGCCTATCCCCTTTCTTATTAATGTGTTCACTGCTCTTGGAGGATCTTTTTAATTTTTAAATGACATTATTAGTATGCAAACTATGTGTTGGATTTGAGCTGAACTTGATTTTTAAGTTGTTCGAAGTATTTTGTAAGTATGCATATATTTTAAGTTAAAGTCTGGTTACTCAGTGACACCCTAATGTGTATTTTGAGATAAGTTACGATATGTTCTCGTATTATTACTCAAATTGTGCCCGATATGTTCTAATATTAAACTCTGAACCCGATATGTTCTAATATTAAACTCTGAACGAAATTATGATGCCAACGGAAATTGGACTTTTTTCAAAATTATTTTCATATTTTTTATACTGAACCAAAACTTTAGATATGCATCTAGAAAATACTACATAATTTCTGCATAATTTTCCAAATGTTTGAAAAGTTTCATTTTGTCTGCGATCTTATGGAAACTCGATAGCATTACACTGCTTTTCAACAGAAAAAAGTGCTACTTGTACCTTTTTAAAGCAACAACAATAAAAATCTTAAGCACTGTTTACAGCTGACAAATCTGTGTTTGTTGCATAGGCATGTTTTCGTTATGACTTGTTAACGGTTTTAGGCGGTAAAAGTGTACTGGCCTGCTGATAACCAAGTCGTCAAACATGGCGTGTTTGAAGTCAGGTGCAAGGAATCTACAACTACGGACCATTACATGACAAAGAAGTTATGCATAACATTCCATGGCCCGGTATGTATATGACCTTAAGTAATTAGTTCTAATTTCGATAGCCCGACAAATGTATAATTCAGAAACTAAGCCATGTTGTGTTTAGGTTTACTTGTTCCAATAACTTTGATCATAAACTTTAAGTCCTTTTGAGACTGTATGTCTCTTCCACAAAACAAAGAGTACTTGTTTTATATATTTATGAAAATAACATTCGTAGCGTTTAAACATTATAGTTTGGTCATCATTTAGCTTTCACAACTAAACAGCATGCTTCTCCTGCCAACTTATATTATAATTACAAGAAGGTACACGACGCGTTATTTTTTGTAATTAGAAAGGGAAAGAATCCAGAGATGTGAATCTGTATATCTTAACAAACAGGCCTAAAAACTCTTCCGTACCTAAGACGCCGGATTCAATACTAGAACTGGTAAAGACAGTTGACGCTGCAAACAGGAAAATCGAGGACGAGCCTGCAATTCTGATCCATTGCAGGTAACGTATACGAGAATACCATTCATTGGTATAAAATACGTAAAGGATAGAAAGGAACAATGGTAGCGTTATCAAAGTATACAAAAGGACGCAATTAGCAACGGTCAGGGATTGTCGTGATCAAAACCAAACAGCATTCGACTTCAGCCAAAATTAGAAATAACAACTAGCAATTTGAATTGTCTGACATATACTTGTATTATGATTATTCCTTCGTGTATCTTTATTTTTGTTTCATTTTCCCTTTGTGAAGGGACGGGATTGGTTTTCTAATTCCGTTGCTTACTTTCAACTTGAAAATGGTTATTCTTCTTCTGGGTTGTGCTAAGTCTGTCTTTCACCACACTGACTCTTTTAGATGTGCCCTATTTATATTGTGCCAAGTCTGTATATACAGTGTGTTTTAATCGTGTGTGCTGATCTAATATTCACAGAACTGGTGCAGAGAGAAGCTGTCTTTACTGTGCTGTCTCAGTTCTTATTGAGAAAATGGAAATAGAGCACGAAGTTAGTGTTTTCAACACACTGAGGCAGATCAAGGCCAGGCGGCTTGTCGCATTTTCCTCGGCGGTTGGTATCTAACGATTACATTAATTTTGAAGTAATTTCCTTGACTTTGTCGGGGCTAACTTGGTTTAAGTATATCAAACTTTCTTCTCTATCTGAAATGTAAACGGAAGCAAAATGAATCTTAATCCTAAATCACACCTACTTTTCGCAGACCACTCTGATTCCAATGGTCGTGAACAAAGTGAATATCTAATTACCTTTTTAAAACTGATTTAGATGCCAATGCAGGAGGTTCGTGCACTAAAACGTTCAGTAAGACAGTCTCACAGAGTCTTGCATCAATAACACACACAAGTCGTTCTTGCTCCTATTTTGCAGCATTTCGTTTGTTTTGTTTGTTTGAAATGCCATTGTGTTTTTCAGGAACAATTCGAATTCTGCTACCAAGCTGTGATAAGATATCTGCAAAGTTTTGACATCTACAGTAACTTCAGTCTAAGAGAAAACTGTAATGACGTTTAAATATTGTTACGGAACTAGCCTCAACTAGGCTACTGTCTGTTACTTTCTTAGTTTTTCGACACGAAAATAGGTTCATGTCGGACGATCGTATTTGGAATATGCTGTGCCAACTTTGACGGCTAAATTTACCATCTTATACGAGTCACTAAGCGTTCTCCGGGTGTGATGTGTTAGAATTACCTGTAAACATGATAATCTGACCCTATTTTAGTGGTTTGATGCCGTCGTTTCGCTGTATTTTGTTCATTTTATTGCAATTCGTCCGTTGTTTATTCACCTTTGATCATTCGGTATCACTCGGTATCACTCCGGTGCGTTCCTTTACCGGAATGGACCGGAATGGGCCTGATTACCGGAATGGACTACCGGAATGGACATTTATATGTGTCCTGAAGTACTTTTCATTTGGTTTTTGAGGACAGATTGGCACAGAATATACATATACATTGATTAGTTCGAGAATCGTGTGGTTTAAGTACAGTTAAATTGTGTTTCGCACCAAGGGGTAGCCTAGGTCAGGGGCTCATATTATGCGTATAGGTCAGTGTCACAGTGCCAGCACATTTTAGTAATTTCTACTTCTGTTTACCTCTGTTTTTTGCTGCAGAAAACCCACTGCTGATCTCTATATGTATCAATCGAAGAAACCTCTGCACAGTGGCCCAAACCCCAGACCCCACTACTGAGCTACCCTAACCACCCTGTGAAGTCAATTTGGCTATACTTGGATGAATTTAATCTAATGCAAAACATTTATATGACTAAAGAAGTACGTTTTATGCAGATAGAATATATATAAAACACCCAAATCCACAGCATAATGTCCATTCCGGTAGTCCATTCCGGTAATTATGTCCGTTCCGGTCCATTCCGGTAAAGGAACGCACCCGTATCACTCGGGTTTTTCCGGCAATGGTGAAAGTCGTTTCGCGCCACACCATTGCTGCACGCGCTATCGCTCCGCGACTATATAAGTAGCGTCACACCAGCGGAACGTCATTAGTGTGTCTCGGCACTAATCAGAACACATCTTGTTTAAGAGCTTGAAATAGCTCTAGGCACCTGTCACCATGCCGGACAGGCGCTGCTATAGACCTTTCTAGGTCATTTGCTCACCATCTGCACCATCAATGGTGACATGCACCATTGATGGTGATCTGCACCATTGATGGTGATCTGCACCATTGATGCTTACATTACTTGCACCATCATTGGTGATGTCTACTTTATAATATTCTGAGACTTAGGTCAAGTTGGTACCATCCTGTTAGTTATATTATAAGGTATTCTTGTTCATTTCTGGAGATGGCCATTTACTGCATCCTTTTGGTGTACTAATAGACATATCTGCTTGGAGTTGCTACTACACCATTGGCCTACCTTGCCAATGGTGCATTCCCAAACCATATAGATTGCCACCATTTATTACATACACCATAATTGGTGCACTTGAGCCCTCTGAGGACTCATTCATATTTGTTGGTGCGCACCATCATTGGTGCACTTAAGTATACAATTAACTACTCTCACCCATCCTTGATGGTGCACACCATTGTCGGTGCGCATTAGTTATTGAGTACACCATCATTGGTGATCCACACCATTAACATTATCTTATATTTAGCTTTGTCCCATTGACTCACCATTAACACACTAACATACCACACCATTGGTCGATCTTACCAATGGTGCACCTGTCGCACCATTGCATCTAGTTATCATATAGGTGCTTTTATCACCATTGGTGTATAGCACCATTGTTGCATATCATCTTGCATATAGTTGCCCCACCATTGGTGCACTGTGTTAATGCCTATTGGTGCACACTAATAACATAAGCATATCATCATAGGGGCAGTTTGAGGTCATCTCTCATATTTCTTAGTCTTTAATCTATAACTTTGACAGTATCAATGTAAGGGCCAGCACATCTACAATAGTTTGTATGTTTTAGTATTCTCTTACTAGATTATAGTAGATTATCTTAATAGAGGCTAGGTAGAAACAAAACCAGTTTTCCTTATTCTTTACACCCCTTATTACAAGCATTGATGCCAGTCCAGGTCGAATCCACAAACTTGTAACGCCACCTTAAATTCTGACTATAATTTGCCTCGGCGAGGTGGTCCCGTTACAATATTCATTCAGCTAGAATTCGTTTCCGGTTTATTCAGAAAGAAGAAGCCTTACGTCACAGTTGTTTTGGAGAACTGTGAAGTTGTTCATAAAAAATAATGTAGACCCTGTTAGTCAACATACGGTGCTTCTGACAGTTCCATTATTTGTTTGATTTCATGTTTGTTTGAATTTTAGTTATATACACGTATATGTATCTTTATGATAATATGCACAAATGTACATATTGTATAGTAAAACATGACATAAGAATGATTACAGAGGGGTTAGATGGTCGTTCGTCTCTCACTTCACTATTGTTTGAATAGGTTCGTGTTTTGGTGAGTTCTTTGATAGATGAATAGGCCAATTCTAGCTCTAAATTGTCAGTTGCAAGTAGAGCAAGTCATTGTCATGGAATGAGCTGGTGGTCCATTGGTATTGGCTTTGCGTTCTCTGCGCTTTCTTTCAGCTTCACAGATTTTCTTTGTTTTGTTTTTTTTTCATAGAGAGCTGCTCCTTCGTTGATGAGACCTCGGGAGGGGGTGGGGGCGTAGATAACAGGAAAGTCAATATGCGATGTTTTTAAAACCGATTTTGGAAATTCGATATACTTCTACATTTATGAATTTGTAAGGTTTTCTTGAATATCAACTGAAGGTTTTTTATGTATTTTTTCTGAGGCGGGTCAACAATAGATCACTATTAACTGACTGATGATTTTACAGTCTATAAACGCATATAATCCTCTTATCACAACACCATTGTCAACGCAGACTTACATATGTATAATCCTTGCACTGTTGATTGTCACTTTCTCGTGACACACCGCATCTCGTTTACCTGTTAAGTTAACGAACACGGAACCAAAGTGACCTTTGCAACGACAGGTTTACAAAATGGGATTATACATGCATAACCGTTTGCATTTTTTAACTTCTATAAATACGGACCTCTGTATAGACTGTATTTATGAAAGAATTCTTTTCCTCACAACACATCGCACAGTCCAGCAGTACAATATATAAGTTCATAGAACTTGAGTTTAAAAGAAAGCCGTTTCATATTTATGTTATATAGATGTATATGTGGATATCCACGTATACAAACATTTACAAACCTATACTCAGGGACTTTAAAACGCAACACTTGCATCATCGATTCTTCCTCTCAGAATACAGGATTTTTTTGAAAAACGTTTGTTGTAATGAAAAGTATAATAAGTCGGCTTTACTTCAATACCAAAAACGAAATGCCGGTGTCCGTGATAAACGTCATACAGTATGATTTCAAGCGTTATCCAAAATTCAACAAAAACACATTGCATATTAGGTCAGTGTGGACGTAAAAAAAATCTTCAGTTCTTACATGATTTCTCGAAAGAAACACCAAAACCCAAACGAATGTTGTTGATTGGCTTTCATTTGCATCAAATCACGATAATTACGCCAGTTTAACGTTTATAAAGAATAATTCATTTCTGCGTGTAAAATTGAAACAAATTCACATCTTTTGAACAAAATATATAGGCAAGGGACTGTGTATTGAGCACTTAAGAAGGTGCAAGAAGTCAAAGATCAGGAAAAGGCGCAATCAGAAAAAGATTCCTACTCAAAAAACCAGGTGGGAAAAAAATAACAATCATGTAAGCCGAATGAGCAGCTATTTTCCCAAAGTTTGACGTCAGCGAAAATTACTGGCGACTTAAACCACGTTGAAAGAAAGCGCCCCATCGGTTATTTTACTTCATCAGGATAGCATCTCTGTATGAAAGCTACCCCAGGTTTGCACCTTACATATAGTAAAAATTGGGAAAATCAAAGGTAGGTATTAAATTATCGGTTTTTAATTTTTATCCATAATTTCATTCACTGTGGGTATCTGTTATCATCGAATCAATGAGGTTATCAAAACAGATACTCAAAATGCAAGATTTATGGACAACAAGTTTAATTAATGCAATGATACAATCAAAATCAGCTGTATTATGAAACACTTTCTACAAAAGGAGTTGTTTCCGTAATGGATTCTTGTGATTTAGCTATCACCTGGAGATGGTTTGCTTTCACAAAATCCCTTTCTTGTAGCCACTGTTAGATTTTCTTCAGAAAAGTTAGGTCTCAATGACGTTGAAGATAGCAGCTTTAGCAAAGTTAAATCAGCGAACAAATTTTCTATGGATAAATATTATGTATGGCGTTAAGATTCACGATATTAATTTCATCTTATGCTTTAAATCAGTTTTAAGCAAATGATAACCGATGTAAAGTGTTGCGTTATTTAAGTCCGTCAGTATTATATGTTCATTTAAGATTGTTTGTCTTATAGATTTTAGACAATGTTTTATGTCTTCACTGTAAACTTAATGTTAGTAGAATTATTCATTATGCTCGTACATTATTTTGCTTCGAATAAAATATGTACTTTCTCTGTGTTATGTATATATTTTCTAAATGACCGAAGTCCACGGGCCTTTATTTACTTTGTTTATTATTTATTGTACATTCATTATGTGTTTTATCCGTCCTCACAAATGACTGAGGTAGTAAATGTCTTTATTTAAAGTTAAAATCCTGCATTGATTGCCTGTTGCAGTTACAACTAAGGCCAAACAAACGTGTTAGGTCATATTCTATCCCACTATCAGTTGGGGACGGTCACTCAAATTTATCCACCTGAACTACAGTTGAATAAGTTCAACATCACAGATACCGAAGCTCCCGAAACATCCAACTAAATACTGTGAACCATTGCAGAAGATGAGAGTGAGATTTGGGCCCAGTAAAACCGGTTTAAGCCCCCAGTTGTTTTAGTTTATATTAGTGATACTTCTGTTGTGGTTCTATTTGATCGTGTTTTGGGGTCGAATTTTTGCGCTGTTTGAACCTTATGTATGTTTTCTTATTTTAAGTAAAGTTCGGGTAACTGAGTGGTCGCCAATTGGGACATAGCTGCTCACACGGCTTACGATATTTTTTTTGTTAGTATAAGAACCTATTTGTCAATTTAGTTTTTTTTCCACTTCGGTTTTTGGAGTGGGAATTTCTTTCTGATTGCGCCTTTTCCTGACTATTGCCTACCTGTGCCTTTTTTTTCTTTCGACTGTTGATATCTATCACTTAGACTCCGAAGGCTTCCACTTTAACCGTACGGATATATTAACGAGCAAACTCCCGAAAGACGCCTTTTGTCCACATATGATTTTTCTACTCTATATACAACATTTCTACATAATCTTATTAAAGGAAAACTTCTGGATTTGATAGAGTGGACCTTCAAAAGGGCATTGAAAACTATGGTTGACTTTATTTTGCATGTTATGACAGAAAAGGCCTTTTTCACTTCCTCTGGCCAAAGTCGGTATACACTTTGATCATGTCAGAATGTGTGCGACGCCTTATCCTATCTCCTGGATAATATTTGTATTAGATTTTGGACCAAGTTATACAGACAACTTGTTGGAATTCCGATGGGTACAAATTGCGCACCTCTCATAGATGATTTATTTTTATACAGCTACGAAAGGGATCTCATGGATTCTCTTAACCATGATTATCAAGCTGATGTTATCGTGGCTTTTAATTCGACTCCCAGGTACCTCATTTTGAACACTGACAACACATATTTTGAAGGTTTGGTCAATCAAATTTATCCACCTGAACTAAAGTTGAACAAAGCCAATATATCAGATAGCGAAGCCCCCTTTTTAGATTTACATCTTTCTATTGCAAATGGATTTGTTTCTTCTAAACTTTTTTTTATAAGCGCGATGACTTTGATTTTGATATTGATATAGTATATAGTTTTATGATGACTTGGTTTGCAAATTTAAGAAACTAATAAAAAGGAATGATTTTTCTTTTCAGTTCAGAAAAACATTACAACTTACAGACGTATATGTTATAACTTGTTATGCGACAGTATGCATGCTTAGTTTTTAACCCAATCATGGTTGATAACGATGCTACCTTCTTTAATTGCACTCCGACGGGTCGGGCGTCAGACTCTATGATGGCCCCGATTTAAAGCTATTCATTTTAGTGGGTTGCGGTCGGAACTTCTTGTCTGTTACGTGGCCCACCGGGGTTCAACTGGTGTTCTTCTTTTGCTCCGGGTTTCAGTAAGTTACTTGGCGCCCAGGGATCTCCATCGTCGGGCAGCTTACTGAGTCTGTCGAGTCCTTGTTTTTGATTCATCAGGATGTATATCATGCTTTATTTGTTTGTCCTTGATGATTCATTGACTAGTTAGAGATTCACCTCGAGGACCAAAGAACTAACTAAATGTTATGAACCACTGCAGAAGCTGAGGGTGGGGTTATGGCCATGTAAAATCGATTTAATCCGCCAGTCATTTTATATTACTGATCGTTCCAAGGCGATACTTTTATGGTGGTTCTTATTGTTTTATGTTTTGGTGTTGCATTTTTGTACTGTTTCCATATTTTTAGTTAAGTTTGGGTGGCTGAGTGTTCACCAATTGGAAAAATGGCTGCCCATCCGGCTAACAATATGTTTTCTTAGTATAAGTACCTGATTGTTAATTTATTTTTTCCCACCTCGGTTGTTGGGGTGGGAATTTCTTTCTGGTTGCGCCATTTCCTGATCGTTGCCTACTTTTACTTTTATAGGCTGCATTGAACACTGAAAATGTAAACACGATTTAAGCCCGCCAGTAATTCTATATTACTGATCCTTCCAAGGCGATACTTCTGTGGTGGTTCTTATTGTTTTATGTCTTGATATTGAATTTTTGTGCTGTTAGCACCTTATGTGCGTTTTCATATTTTAGTTAAGTTTTGGTGGCTGAGTGGCCACCAATTGGGAAAATGGCTGCCCATTCGGCTTACAATATGTTTTCTTAGTATAAGTACTTGATTATTAATTTAGTTTTTCCAACATCGGTTTTTGGAATGGGAATTTCTTTCTGATTGCGCCATTTCCTGATCGTTGCCTACTTTTACCTTTTTAGGCTGCAATGGACACTGAAACTGTTGTGGTGAACTGATCGAGGAAGATATTGTAAACATACTTGTATCAATTTTTCAATGTTGTGAAGAAAAACATCAGACTGAAAATGAAATAGTCGTTGTTACGAAGTACAAGGACCTCGTAATGTCGCCCGGTTTTCTAGATATAGCACAATACATGCTTTAACCGACTAAACCTAAGACTAGCTAACCCCTTAGAACTTCGGGAATGATACGATGTTGCTATTATCAATAAGCCCCGAAGAACTTAAGGCGTAAGAAGGACACATTGTTAACACACCGCAAGAGCCCCAAGGTTAATCTTAAAATGTGGAATTATGGGCCGCGTTTGCTACGAGACTTCTTTAAACGACAAGAATTGCAAATAGATTTTATTACGAAAATGCCCAATACTACTTTGGAACATAGGGACCGCTGAATTCCTATTGTCTGGGAGTTTCTCGAGCTTCGAGAATAACAAAAGCTTTTTATGACAAAGATGTCCCAAACTACCTTGGAACATATGGCTGGGGTTAGGGTTAAGGCTAGGGCTAGGTCGAGGGTTAGGGTTAGGGATTGGGTTAGGCTAGGCTAGGCTAGGCTAGGGTTACGGGTAGGGTTAGAGTAAGTGTTATGGCTAGGACTAGGGCTAGAGTTAGGTTAAGGGTACGTGTTTAGTTTAGGGTTAGGGTTAGGGTAAGGGTTAGGTCTAATAGCTTTGTAGACGAAGTGGTTGGCTTGGATGATACATTTGATGTTTGAGGAGATGGTATATCAAGCGGGATTGTTTGGTCACTTGTGTACATATTCGAAACCGTTTTCCTTGGCAGGCACAGGCATAAGCGATTAACCAATCATCAGCTGGTTAGTCAGTTGTGTATAAGCTTTGCCTGTAGGCATAAACAGCTCGTCTATTTCTTTAGACCCAATGGGCGGGCACCCATATTCCCACCCGATTAAATATAGTTGAGCGTTTGCTAAAGTAAAACTGGAAAACACTTGTTTTGGTTATGCCTATATAGGGTTATGCCTATATATGATGGCGTAATAGTTGCGTTGTCCGTACACTTGTGGAAAAAAAATTTAAATAGAAAGCTGAAATATCAGCGTTGTTAAAGGCGAATGGAGGATAATAACAAAGGGCCACAAAAATGTTATACGTATGGCTGGTTTGACTTGAACCCCATTTCCTGGACAGGCTCAGACCAGAGCGGTTGACCAGTAATCAGATGACCAGTCAGTAGTGTATACGCTTTGCCTGGAGGCACAAGCAGTCCATCTAGTTTTCGTTAGGCCCCAATGGGCGGTGGTCAAGCGAAGAAAGTCAGAGACTGAAAATAAAATAATAGTTGTTACCAAGTAAAATGATCTCTTAAAGTCGCCAAGTTTTTTTAGATATACCACAATATTTTAATGTAGCAGGATATTGGAGTGTATACAGAATTAATAACTTAAGATATTTTTATCGAGTGTATATATAAAGCAAAACTTCGTCAAGTGTTTATATTTTATACCATCCAAATAGTAAAATAAAACTGAGAATTTGTTTTCATTTTTAATTTGACTCTGGATTTTACTTTGACAGATTGTATGCATAACGTTTTCCTAACCGCAATTCATTTCACTTTTTATTGTCGGGTCTTTCCGTGAGTAAGACAATTTCAATATTAACATCTGGTATGCCCAAAAGCGCTCACTCCGCCCCTACTTTACTGACATATAACTTACTGTGACGTTCAGTAATAACACAAAGAAACTTGTTTTACATTAACATAATTGCACATTTGGACAAGTATAAAAAGTTACTTAAGTTGATTAGACTTTTATAGCAGTAGCCAAGGGTACCATAATGATATAATCTATTCGTTCTATTTAGCCCACATAAAGTCAAAGTCAAAGTCAAAATTTATTTTAAGTCGGGTAGTTTAACATATATAATATGCTCCATTAAGCGTTCACCTTGGGCGTTTCCGAAAAACATGTGCCTATTGCCATAAGCTCACATTGTTCGACTAAACTATTGGTATTTTAAACGAATTTCACACATATATACCATATTAACCGCATATAAATTTAACCTTAAATGATCCATGCATTATCTTGCAACGATCGGAACACTACAAATGGCAGCATTATTGATAATTTTGGCATGGTTTTTCAGCAATTTATGCACTGTTTTCATAAGTAGTGTAGTATTTTGCTGCATTAACTTCAAACTATTTTGAAAGGTTAACCACACTGTGCGTTAATTATAAGGAATACGGTAATATGATCTTTTCCTCAGCAACAAGGCAAAAATATAAAAGAAAACAACAACTAGGATTTGGATAATTCAGAACCAAGTCCCCTTAAACCCGAGGTGGGGAAAACACATAGACACAATCAGACACCGACACAAGGAGAACATATTGCTAGCCGAATGAGCAGCTATTTCCCTACTGATGATCATTCCTGTACCTGAAACTGCTTTAAAGAGTTATAACAAAAATACGGATATGCAGTGGGCAGCAAACATGTTTTGTCTCCGAACTGGACCATCAATACACCAGATCATATTCATTAAAGCAACCAGGGTCTCTATAGAAGGGGTCAAGAAACTATGCATTGATTTTTCCAATAATCAAAAACTCAGGTATGTCAAGTACCATATATACGGACAGTGTAAGAAGTTGTTAAAACACTTACTCAAAAGTGAATTTATCTCAGTAAAAATCGTGAAAAACCAATTAAAGATATGAAATACAATATAATAAGCAATGCATCATGTCAGCTTCACATTCATACAATTTTCAACAAAATAAATTGTTAAATGTTCAAGAAAATTGTGAAAATGCATGAAAAAATGTGAAAATGGACACTGTGGTACATATTAAGTCAAAACAGATATAAATTCCAAACTATAGTACTGTTGTTAATGTAGACTGGATAATTTAGCATGTTCTGATATAGAAAAAATGAAAGAATTAATAACATGATGATGGTAAATTGACATTAATTATAAATTTTGAATGTATGTTTTATAGGTGAGTAAATATGAAACTGACATACAAGAATTTTGAACATAGGACAAAGATTCTTGACCCCTTCTATAGAGACCCTGAAGCAATCAACAAAATATGTTATACACCGGTAAATGTTTCCACACTCGATCATATGACGTATGAACTCGTGACGAATATTTTACGAACTATATTCAGTGGCGTCTCATTATTTCATTATTAAATTATAACAGACTATCTGTGGTGTGGGTCAACGCTTTCAGCACTTTATGCATACATACGTAGCCTTTAATAAGACGTTCGACAAAAACTACTTATTTTGCTTCAAGGAGCATTTTTGTTTCTCTCATTGAGTAGCTTGCAGGCAGATTTGATATAATTTGATATACTGATCCAGAAAATACCAGCAAACTTGTATTACAAGTAGCCCAAAAACAACGATCGCTCACCTGAGAGTCAACAAGTACAGTCACTGGACAAAGTGGTTGTTTTTTTTTTTACCATATATGGGTATGTTTTCAAAAAATCCATAGTTTTCATTTTTCCCATGTAAAAACCTATGTTTCTACAATTAACCTTGCCTTAAAATAGGTCAAGGCCAAAATAGGGTCATCGTTTGAACAAACTATGATGGGCTGGAGTTCCAAATGCTACATAATAAGTTTCGTGAATTAACTAAATTAATCACATTACCTTCATCTACACCATTAGTTGTTTTCATCTACCACCTTTCGGGTCTCGGGCTGCAATAGTTTTCAAAAACTGCATAGGTTTCACTTTTTCCCATGTAAAAGCCTATGTTTCCAAAATTGACCTTGCCGTAAGATAGGTCAAGGTCATCCTAGGGTCATCATTTGAATAAACTAAAATAGACTGGAGCCCCAAATGCTACATACCAAGTTTCGTGAAAATCGGCCTGCTTGTTCTGGGGAAGAAGATTGTTGAGTGGTTTTACCATATATGGGCGTGGCGGCCATCTTGGTCATGTGACCCGGATTTTGCGATCAAACTTTCGTTCCCCCTACCCATGGATACACCACATAGAATTTCATTTTGATTGGCCAATCGCTTTCAGAGAAGATCTTTGAAAATGGTGTATGAACGACAGACCGACCAATGTCAACAGATGACCTTGATCTAAATTAATCACATACCTTCGTCTTTCATTAGTTGCTTGCATCTACCACTTTTCAGGTCTCAGGCTGCAATAGTTTTCAAACAACCCATAGTTTTCACTTTTTTCCCATGTAAAAGGCTATGTTTCCAAAATTGACCTTGTCGTAAAATAGGTCAAGGTCATCCTATGGTCATCATTTGATTAAAATATGATGGGCTGGAGTCCCAAATGCTACAAACCAAGTTTCCTGAAAATCGGCCTGCCGGTTCTGGAGAAGATTTTGAGTGGTTTCATCATATATGAGTGTGGCGGCCATCTTGGTCATGTGATCCGGATTTCGCGATCAAGCATTCGTTCCCCCAACCCATGGATGTTCCACATAAAATTTCACTTTGATTGACCAAGCGGTTTCAGAGAAGATCTTTGAAATTGTGGACGACGGACGGACGCACGGACGGACGACGGCCTTCGGCTCAGGTGAGCTAAAAACTGAATCATTTGACCAAAATTTATTTTTTCTCAATCTCTGAGGCAGCGATAAATTACAGCTCCCATTACCACTGTCATGAACTTTTACTACAGTCTGCGACGTCAATTTAACGTTTTTTGCTATTTGCGTCTCCCATAAACAGAATTTTATACGTTCTCAAAGTTTTGTTAATTTTGGCTTCAGAGTAAGTTGCATTACATTTATGGACAGCATACATCTGTGTTTAAGAAAGCAACTTTCTTTTCAAAGACGTTGTGGTAAACATCGTTTGCAGCCAGGTCGAATTTTAACTTATGCTACAAATTCTCTAGTGTGCCAGATCGACCATCGTTGTGGACTAATACAGCGTCAGTTAGTCCGAACGTGTAAAAACTAAATTTTGTACCACGTAAAGCAATAGGGAAATAATCAAATAGTGTTTTCAGTAAAACAGTGGAACACTATGTTGACCAGGAAAAGCAGCACATTGAAGTCTGTGGAGTTTTCCAAAAGAAACTAACAATTATGTCTATTGATCGTCGTACCAGACAATAGAAAATGCTATTGCTTTGCTAGTTGTCACTACAATGTCATTAGGTAATAAAATGTATTTCAAGTTTAACCAGATAATAGTGCAAAACATTTTCACCGTCGGTGCAAGAGCATGCCAAGTCGGTAACTGTACCTCAGGGGAAATATTTTGTACCATTGCCTGTTGAAGCATGAAATAACTGTATATTTTCCTTTCTATGCTCTGTAACCTTTACATTTTATATCTAAATGGCTTTGCGGCCACCCCAAATCACTTAGCCATCTGTATTTTATTTGTTCTGTCCAAGCTGGCAGTGTGACCACCTTACCTTCTATAGCTGCTCACCCTGCTTTCCGTTATACGTGTTTCATGTTTGTACCTATGTTTAATTTTTTTCTAACATGCTTTCCTTAGTTCCTGTAACTGAACCACTGCAGAAGCTGATGGCGAGGTTAGAGTCCTGTAAAACCCGTTTAAGACCCCAGTAATTTTATATTACTGATCGTTCCAATGCGATACTCCTGGTAATTATCTAATTGTGATTCTAATTGTTTTATGTTTTGGGGTCGAATTTTTGTGCTGTTTGAACCTATGTATGTTTTCATATTTTTACTTATGTTGGGTAACTGAGTGGCCGCCTATTGGGAAATAGCTGCTCACTCGGCTTAGTATAAGAACCTAATTATCATTTTCCCACCTCGGGTTTTGTAGTGGGAATTTCTTTCTGATTGTTCCATATCCTGTTAATTGCCTACTTGTACCTTTCGATATGTCAGATTGCCAACAAGATCAAAATTGAGAAAATGGTGTTCAAACTTTACAATATAATGGATATATAGAGGATCTTACACGAGTGGTCATTTCATATGAAATTTATTAAACGAGCCTTCGGCGAGTTTAATAAATTTCATATGAAATGACCACGAGTGTAAGATTCGTTTTATCATATGACTTTTAAAATAGGATTTCATCGCCTTGGAAGTGGACATATTTTTAATGAAAATTTACATTGTTGTTACGGACGTCGTCAATGACGTTACGTATTCCCGCAAAAGTGTTATTACACGTGTGGTCATACGATTTTTATGACATGACGTTATCCACTGGAAAACAGCGACGTCATATGATAAATCGTTGGTTTCTGTTTAATCCTCGTTAGTACACGTGTACTTTAAAACCTTTCGAATATTATTATTCGTGTTTTTCTTTAAACTTAGCTTTTAACATCATTGTTCATTGCTTTCGATAGTCTGCAAACTATTTAATTTTTGTGCATGATTATGGTATCATTATAAATGAGACATGTGGCCCTTTCATGCAATGCATAATACAACAGCCTACTGTGGCTATTAACAGCATTGTTGCTATTAACAGCATTGTTGCACCTATGACAGCCCTTTTTGACCAATCCTCGAACATGTAAGTAAAAGTCGCAAGAGTTTAAAAACACTTTCTTATTAATTTATGAAATACTTAACGTGAAAAAACGTGTTCGTTGATATGATTTGAACTAGCGTCTTGTGCACTTTTGTGATTGCCCAATGCACATTTTTCGGATAGTGGCCAGGGTCGGGTCCAGGGGTTCTGTAAACGACGGAGTCGATGAACTTACTTTTTTTCTTGAAAGCGAGCCGTGCTAGCAACGAAATCTTTGTGAATACTGAAACAGGTTTCTTGCTCGAAAAGGCGATTCTGTAGAGAATTTGTCAAAATAAAACCTGCATATTTTCATAGATTTTTTTATTATTTATCTTATTGGGTGAAAAGAGAAGATTGGTGTTGGCAAGCCGTATGAGCGAGGAGTTTTCTGTGAAAATGAAATAAATTTCATGCTTCTATATGCCGTTTTAAACAGAACTTTCTAAGAGAGAGAAATTTACATTAAACTATGATAAAACCTACTAATTTTCCTAGTACCCTGCAGTTTTATTTGGCTTATAAGAGAACAGATTTATCCGTTTTGAGTTCTTTCAACGAACGTGAATTAAGTACGAAGGAGAAAACGTTTGCGAATATGAAGTAGGTTTTCTACTGGCCATTCCAGAGAGAAGTTTACAAAATAAAATCACACTCATTATCACATACGTGTATACCATCTTCTGACACAGGTACAAGTAATAAAACACAGCAAAATACAAATCTGTATGATTCAGTATCATGTGACACGTGCCCTTAACCCACTAGGAAATCTCTACCCCACCCCCGCCACTGGTGGGTGTGATTGTTGAAGCAGAATATGTTGTTGTAGATACCGTCGAGGTCTGGGTACTTCCTATATATCTTGTAGTTGTTTCCCTGGTGACCGTTGTTTGTGTTTGGGTTGACGCCGGGATACCAGATGATGATGTTCCGCTAAGAGTTACCTGTGTTTGATCAACACAGTTGGAACCGTTGGGTTGGATCTTAAACAAAAACGCATGCATTATATGTAGCGGCACAATTTACTCTCTCTCTCTCTCTCTCTCTGTGTGTGTGTGTGTGTGATTGCATAGTGCCTGGGTTTGGATTTTGATTTTATTGTATTATTTGATCCATTTCCTGGAGCTTATATTCTTATTCATAAAAGTACATATATTCAGAAACGTGTACCTTATGGCATTTTGGATGACTTAAAACTAACATAGATTCCGTGAAACAATCCGGTTTTAATACAAGTTCTTTAATTAAATGTTATTTTTGTTATTTTCAAAAGCTGAAATGGGTTCTTTCCAGAGAAATTGGTCATAGCATTTTGTCTCTACAAATTAATCATCAAAAATGTCTATATTCACCTTTTCATTTGCCAAATATCCAAGCGCGCCTATCAAAGTTAACACCAAAATCCCCAGAACGATTATCGCGAGTGATTTCAGTCGACGCCTAGCTACTGACGGTTCCGATCGTCGAGTCGACTTCGGATTCGTTGTCGCTGGCGGTCGAGATGACTCCATTTTGTTGCTGTATTCCTTCGTTTTTTTTAAAACTCAAAGTTCACCATGGTTCACTGACGACTACGATAGCAACGTTCTTATTTTGTTTTGCTACTTATAAAACATGTAATTAGATATTGGATGTTTATTCAATTTAAGCTCGCCTTTTTGCTCTTAAATGAGTTTAACCTAGTCGCTTATTCCAAAATAAATACTTGGGGAATCGGTAAATACAAAATCGCAAAACGCATGCAACATGCTGCGCGTGGACGATTGGGTGATATATGGTCATTTACGTGAAACTATACTCATTTGAGCGATACAGTGCCAACAGCCCTTGTGTGCATCAAAATGCACACAATTCATTTCAATTTTCAAATAAGTATGAACATCGCACCATCATTATTATAAAGCCACAACATGAAAGCCAAACAGTATAATTGCTGGCCACACTGTGTTTCAATCTGATAAGCATCCTGCAACGTGAATGTACAATGTAGTTGAAACGTGTGTAGCTAAAATGGCTTAATGCTAGATATAGTATACTGTACGTGTGGACTGGTGGATAACTGACAATTTGTTAACATAATACTTTGTTATAAAGCCTAACCAGATCAGTGCAGCGTTTGCTTTAAAACGATGATTGTTAAGATGTTTAAACTGATGGACCAAGTGTATCATTATCGGGAATCGATGTTATTTATTAAGTCCAATACATAGTATAATGCCTGGAGTATTAATTTTATTTACACTACTCAATAAACTTATGACAAACGGTCTTTAGAAGACTTCATTTAATTCATACAGGACATTGTATGCATCAAAATGAATTACATTTATCCCTGGTCCACTGATATCTGTGCCCACCGGGTTTTAACTGGTGTTTTTTCTTTTGCTCCAGATTCCAATAAGTTGTCTGGTGCCCAGTGATCTCCTTATTGTGTCTGTGAGTCTTCGTTTTCGATTCATCTTGATGGTTATCATATTTTTTTCCAAGATGATTCATTGACTAGTTAGAGATTCACCAAGGAACAACTAAATGTTTTGAACCACTGAAGAAACTGAGGGTGAGGTTATGCGCATGTAAAAATTAGCCTAACCACACCCCCCCCCACACACACACACCACCACCACCACCACCACCACCACCTCCACCACCAGTAATTTTGCATATTGCTTTGGGCTTGTCTATGGGTCTGTCTGTCTTAGATGCATGCTACAGTTTTGAAATTTCATATACATATTTCTCATGAAAAAAATAGTTGATCCGTATTTTTCTCATGTCAGAGTTATATGCCCCTTTTTAATGATGCCCCTTTGAAAGCGAAATTTGAAAAATTTGTGTGCAACCAATCTCAAAATGTATTTGAACTAGTGCTTTCATATTTGGTATACTGATTGGGGCTGAGGAGTAGATCACCATATTACATGTAACTTTTGAGAACTTTACCCCAACGTTTGATAAAATTACGCAATTTTAAAATTTTGATTGATGATTCCACTTTTAGGCAAAATTTGTAAATTTTAAACATTGGATGCTAGGGTTTTGAAATTTCATGTACAGATTCCTCATGAAAAAAGTCTATTCGTATTTTTGTCATTTCAGAGTTATGCCCCTTTTCAAATTTAAAAATCTTGTGTGCAAGATATCTCAAAAGGTATGTGAGCTAGACACTTGATATTTAGTATATTGATTTGGTCTGGGAAGTAGATCACCTGATTAACTTTTGAGAACTTTAACCAAAATTTTGACAAAATTACTTAATTTTGAAATTTCGATTGATAATTGCACTTTTAGGTGAAATGTCCCATTTTAGTTATGTCCCTTTGAAAACAAAATTTGAAAATCTTGTGAGCAAGACATCTCAGAACGTATTTGAGCTAGAGACTTCGTATTTGGTATACTGATTTGGGCTGAGGAGTACACCTGATTAACTTTTGAGGACTTTCGGTCAAATTTTGAAAGCATTACCAGATTACGGAATTTTGAAGCTTTTACTCCATTTTAATAAGCTAAACCTAACCATAACCGTTATCCGAACCCTAACCGTTATCCTTACCCTAACCATAACTGTTATCCTAACGCTAAACCTAATCAGAACCGTTATCCTACCCCTCACCCTAACCGTTATTCTAACAGTTATCATAAACCTAACCGTTATCCTCTACCAAATAAAAATTAAAACTGAGATCCTTAAGAGCAGTGAAGACATTAATGAGTAAGGGGATGGGCCATACCGCGGTTTCAACTAAAGTCTCGTCAGTGACCCTTTAGATTTGGCAACATGGAGCCAAAGAGAATTACTGAAATTTTGCAACTTTCAACAGGGAAGTCGATACAAAGACTAGTATTATCTAAATGGGACCAAATATTTTAACATTGGTAAGAAAATGAAACTTGACCGATAATAAATGAGATTTCTTAGAATATCCTCGCTGATCTCAACGGACCAAAAAGAAAATATAACCTGCAAAACCGTTATCCTAATTCTTACCATAACCGTTATCCTATACCTAAACCTAACCCTAACCGTTATCCTATCCCTAACCCTGACGGTTATCCTAACCCTAAAACTAACCGTTATCCTATCCCTAACCCTTACTTAACCTATCCCTATCCCTGAACGATATCCATAGCCTAACCCTAAACTTCATTATAACCCTAAACCTAACTGTTATCCTAACCCTAACCCAACACTAACACTAGCCTATGAATCTAGCCTTAACTCTAACCCTAATTCTAACCATAAGTCTCGCCCTAACCCTAACATAACCTTCACCCTAACTCTAATCCTAACCCTCTGACCATAGCCCCCAAAATAACCATAATTCTAATCCTGACTCTAATTCTAACCCTTACCCTAGCCCTAACCGTTATCCCAACCCTAACCCTTCCCGTTGTCCTAACCCTAACACAAACCCTTACCATTACCATGATACTAACGCTTACCGACTAACGCTTACCGTTATCCCAACCCTGACCGTTATCCTAGCCCTAAACATGACTGTTATCCTAACCATAATCGTTATCATAACGCTAGCCCTAACACAAACCCCTACCGTTATCATAACACTAACGCTTACCGTTATCCTGACCCTAATCCTAACCGTTATCCTAACCCTAACACTAACCCTAACAGTTATCCTAACCCTAAACATAAGCGTTATCATAACCTTAGCCCTAACACAAACCCTTACCGTTATCACAACACTAACGCTTACCGTTATCCTAACCCTAACCCTAACCGTTATCCTAACCCTAACAACCGTTATCCTAACCCTAGTCGTTATCATAACCCTAGCCCTTACTGTCATCCTAACCCTAACACAAACCGTTATCGTTATCATAACACTATCGCCTATCGTTATCCTTACCCTAACCTTAATCCTAACCGTTTTCCTAACCCTAACACTAACCCTGACCCTAACAATAAAGCATAACCCTGACGCTAACCGTTATCCTAACCCTAACCATAACCGTTATCATTACCCTAACCCTAACCGTAACCCTAACCCTAACGATAACCGTTATCCTATCCCTAACCCTGAACGTTATCCATAGCCTAACCCTTAACGTCATTATAAACCTAAACCTAAATTTTATCCTAACTCTGACCTTATCCAACCCTAACACTAACCCTAACTCTAACCCTAACCCTAACTCCTAACCCTAAACCCTAACCCTAACCCTAACCCTACCCTAACCCTAACCCTAACCCTAACCCTACCCTAACCCTAACCCTAACCCTACCCTAACCCTAACCCTAACCCTAAGCCCTAAACCCTAACCCTAACCCTAAACCAGGTTATATGCCAAAGAAGATGGCTAGAGGCTCGGAATTTTGGATTTAGAAAGTAGTGAAACTGTACTAGTTTTGTGTAAGAAAACCAATGGCGATGGTCAGCTAAAACTGCGCAGTTGATCAGCGCCTTGTTTTTTCTCATGCCGCGGCTCGTATAATGTCAGAATGATTCTGACAATTTCTGACAGCACTCTATGATGTCATAGAACGTGCATTATACGTTTAATATATGTATTATGAATACTGTTGTTGGTATTGCCTAACTCATACTTCTGTGCATATTTACTGACTTTTATACATTGAAATTGCCAACGTTTGAAATTAAATCAGTCACAGAGGGTCGTCGAGATATGCCTAAGCACATTTAATATAGATATTATACAGGTTTTCAGACGTCCTTGCCTGCTGTCAGAACTTTCGTGGAAACATTCTAATATTTTCTGACATCTTAAGACATGTGCATCTGAAAAAGTTCATGAAGGTTTAAGGTACGGTAAGTGTGAGGGTTAGGGTTAGGTCAATCCCTTTTCCTCACAAAATGCCTGTAGTTGTTAACTTTTCTCGATTCCTGTCTTAACTACAATATACAACAAATACGTTGCAACTACAAGGTCCTATCCGTACCAGTTAACGAGATTAAGACATTTTTACTACGTTTAATCAAAACTTGTATTATTTCGATAGGTGATTTGTCTCCCCTGATAAAATCAGTTCGGTAATAGCTTCCAAAAAAGTAACAATTACCTACGCGAGGGTTAGCAAAGAGGCAACATAACTCTAACCCGAACCCTAACCCTAACCCCACAAATATACAACACATACATTGCAGCCACAAGGTCCTAGCCCTACCTCATTCATAAACGTTTTTACTACTTTACCCTTTAAACTGGTTGAACCTTTTCAGATGTATATAAATTTATAGATGTCAGAAAATGTCAGAATGCTTCTGACAATTTTCTGACAGCGTGATAAAAGAGGTTCGGTATACTTGGATTTTTTTCAATGTGCAGGGCAGTGCTTAGCTAAGCCCAGCCTTGGATGATTTCATTGTTGAGATAGGGTCCCAGAGCTGACAATGTATAATTGAGGTAAAGATGACTATGCTTGTTGTCTTTGTGCTATACCTGTGTTTCACCTGAATGATTTCAAAATAGGTGAAGTGTATGGTAGACACACAAGAACATAAACATTTTGTTTCTAAAATATAACCATACTGCTACACTCAAATACATGTATTTCTATCAAGTTAGCCAATGTCTCTATTTTTGTAAACAACTCTTTGCTTTACTGATGGCACATGACCGCAGTAGAAGGTCAATAAAGTACCATTCGAAAAAATGAAACGATTCATAGAACCAGCTGATTTGACTTATTTTTCCTACAAGGTCAGCTCGGTCAAATTAGCAGCAAATTTGCTGCATCAAAAACGGTCAAGTTAGCAGCAATTTTACTGCAGCAAAATCGGCCATGTTACACGTAGCAGCAATTTTGCTACAGCAAAAGCAGTCAAGTTAACAGCAATTTTGCTTGCAGCATTAGAATTAAATTTGCAGCAGCAAAATACAGTCAAGTTAGCGGAAATTTTGCTGCAGTGAAATTGGTCAAGTAAGCAGCTATTTTGCTACAGCGAAAAACAGTCAAGTAAGCAGCAATTTCGCTTGCAGCAAACATTTTTGTCGCAGAATGTTTTGGCTTTAATCTAGGTGATAACACGTAAGAAAATGACATTTTTTTGCCACAATCATATCTTTTCGACGTCACCTACGAAAAAAGTTCCATGTAAGTTGAAATGTTTGTCACCATTTTTTTATTATTTTATTCTTATTATTTTTTTTTCTTTTTCGTCTGGCTGTGATCGCTATGTAGAAAATGATGATGAATGCTGCAACATAACTTTTCTATTCCTCATATTACCAGCTTTACGGAAAATGTTGCTGATTTTTTACAGTTTCGTCTGGCTGTGAGTGCTATAGGACGCGAATACTTATGCTGCAAACAAGAATTTTCTATCCCACCCATAACATAGCTTAAGGACAAAAGTTTCCTGCCAACAGTAAAATTGTCCATAGACTGGGTAATAGGTGGGATAAAAAACGTCTGTTTGTGATGACATTCATCATCTTATGGTGCTCATAGACAGACTTAAATAAAAACGAGAGACCGAATTGTGCCGTAGCTCACCTTAGTCATTTGCTCATCAGTGTAAGCTTCAAGATAGATGATGCTACTCTGCAGCCTTGTCTGTATGAACCATATTCAGTAGGTGGCAAAAAGTTTCGCTACAGCTAACTTGACCGTTTTTTTTTTTGTTTTTTTTTTTTTCATTATTACTATTATTATTATTATTTTTTTTTTTTTTTTTTTTTTTTTTTTTTTTTTTTTTTTTTTGCTGCTGCTGCTGCAACAGATTCACTGCTAACTTTACTGAGCTGTCAGTAGCACTTTACAGATCCGTACTGTAGTTATTGCACTTTTTTCTGCCGCCTTCATTAGTAAATTAGTAATTTAAAGTAAGCCTGCATCATTTGATATTTAATTGTATCAGAATTAAAGTTTTAAACTTGAAACGAAAAACAGAGAGTCATACAACAAGAATGTTTACCAGGCATTTACTGAGGGAATTTTCAATATGGTCATACATAAATACAGTCATGTAGTATAGAATATTTTTTTCTATGACAGTATGTGTTTACCCATCACTTTCAGTGCATGAGGTTTAATTTTGACACTGATTGGTTCAACAATAACAAGTGGGTCAAAGTAACAGTCCAAAAGTGAGAACTACCTATTTTTAAATGTAATGATCAACTTTGTCATTGTCAATCAAAAATTGACAGGCTCCGCCCTGCACATTGAAAAAAAAATCAGACTATAACATCTACTAAAAATAGTAACAATTTCCTACGCGAGGGTTAGTAAAGAGGCAACATAACCTTAACCCTTACCTAACCCTAACCGAATTACAAACAAATATTCTTCCGAGGACTTGGACTCATCGGAAAATACCTATTCCCTAACCCTAACCCTGACCCTGACCCTAACCCTAACCCTCCCCATGTATAGACGTCGTAAGTTTGTAAAAGTCGCTATTTTTTGCTGTCGGCAGCTGTCGGATACGTATTTTAAACGTATAAAATTGCATAGTCTCCCTTGTAGCTCAATACTTTCCCCTGAATAAAAGAAGTTCGAATTACTTACTAAATATAGTAACCCTGTCCTACGCTAGGATCGGTAAACCTAACCCTACCAACCCTATACATCCGTCAGGGTTGGAGCTGTCGCCCTCACCTGAAATCACCTATAGCCTAACCCTAATCCTAACCCTAACCCTAAATTGTTACTATTTTAGTAGATGTTACCGAACTTCTTTTATGCTGTCAGAAAATTGTCAGAAGCATTCTGACATTTTCTGACATTTATAAATTTATACACATCTGAAAAAGTTCAACCAATGGGAAGTATTGGACAAAACAACATTAATATACTAGTATACCGGGGTTTTGGAAAGCCAGCTAAAGAAAGTTTGGTTAGCTGAGTTCCTGTTTTATGCCCCACTCAACAGCTAGTCATATGGAGACGTTGCCTAGCTTTAAATTCTCAGCCGAAAGACCGAATAAGCCAAAACCCGGAACCCTTGGTTTACAAGGCCAGTAGCTTAATCGCGAGGCCACAAATGTTTCTAGCTATAAAACATAGGCTGGCAAACGTTCTTGATACAGGGACGCCTTTGTGACAGGCGCCATTAGCTTCAGTTCCTCCATTATGGAATGACTTGCATGTACTTAAAGATCCATAATATAAAGCTTAATTAGGGCAAGTTCTGTAAGTATTGTGAAAAAGGCTGCCAATGTCAGCATTTACATGAACCTCCCCGGGTTGGATGGGGATATACAGTTCTCTCTGTCTGTCTGTCTGTCTGTCTGTCTGTCTGTCAATCTCTCTCTCTCTCTCTCTCTCTCTCTCTCTCTCTCTCTCTCTCTCTCTCTCTCTCATTCTCACACACGCACGCGACATAATTGCAATGCTTTCGGACCGCTGGCCTTTGGACTGGCGGGCCTTTGACCTAGCGGGCTTTTGGACCAACGGGCCTTCGGACTGGCGGGCATTTGGACTAGTGGGCCTTCGGACCGGCGGGCCTTCGGACAAGAGGACTGTATTTGACTCTCTCTTTTGTTTGTTTGGCTCCAGCTGATTGCCGGTGCCTAATTAAGGGAATCAAAGTGGCCAACAAAATCACACGGCCCAATTAATTATAACAACGAAATAACAAAGAAAGAACTTGGTTATCTACAGATTTAAGCTGAAGAAACATCTGAGTTGGTAGGTGATGGCTATGGCGGACAAGGAATAATTGGTTGAGCTATTCTATAAAGGGAACATGCTAAACCGAGATGCTCTAACAGAGACAAACAGTCCAGTATGTCATTTTCTTCAAAATAGCCCAGACCGAAAGATCCACTGACCTCCACAGACACCACCTCCATCTCATTCCTTGCAGCAAAATCCTCTAAGACTTCCAAGTCTTCAGTGTGTTGCATAAGGATGAGACCTATTGGCATCTCCATGTTAACCTTACTAATGAAGTGTTACATTGATATGTAACTATTTTATTTCGGAGCCGCGTTGTGGGAAGACCTGTCTTCGGGATTTCTAACTAGGTCTAGTATAAACCAGGTTATATGCCAACGAAGATGGCTAGAGGCTCGGAATTTTGGATTTAGAAAGTAGTGAAACTGTACTAGTTTTGTGTAAGAAAACCAATGGCGATGGTCAGCTAAAACTGCGCAGTTGATCAGCGCCTTGGTTTTTCTCATGCCGCGGCTCGTATAATGTCAGAATGATTCTGACAATTTCTGACAGCACTCTATGATGTCATAGAACGTGCATTATACGTTTAATATATGTATTATGAACACTGTTGTTGGCATTGCCTAACTCATACTTCTGTGCATATTTACTGACTTTTATACATTGAAATTGCCAACGTTTGAAATTAAATCAGTCACAGAGGGTCGTCGATGGGTTGGAATATTCAAACTCAACATCCGAGATATGCCTAAGCACATTTAATATAGATATTATACAGGTTTTCAGACGTCCTTGCCTGCTGTCAGAACTTTCGTGGAAACATTCTAATATTTTCTGACATCTTAAGACATGTGCATCTGAAAAAGTTCAAGAAGGTTTAAGGTACGGTAAGTGTGAGGGTTAGGGTTAGGTCAATCCCTTTTCCTCACAAAATGCCTGTAGTTGTTAACTTTTCTCGATTCCTGTCTTAACTACAATATACAACAAATACGTTGCAACTACAAGGTCCTATCCGTACCAGTTAACGAGATTAAGACATTTTTACTACGTTTAATCAAAACTTGTATTATTTCGATAGGTGATTTGTCTCCCCTGATAAAATCAGTTCGGTAATAGCTTCCAAAAAAGTAACAATTACCTACGCGAGGGTTAGAAAAGAGGCAACATAACTCTAACCCGAACCCTAACCCTAACCCCACCAGTATACAACACATACATTGCAGCCACAAGGTCCTAGCCCTACCTCATTCATAAACGTTTTTACTACTTTACCCTTTAAACTGGTTGAACCTTTTCAGATGTATATAAATTTATAGATGTCAGAAAATATCAGAATGCTTCTGACAATTTTCTGACAGCGTGATAAAAGAAGTTCGGTAACATCTACTAAAAATAGTAACAATTTCCTACGCGAGGGTTAGTAAAGAGGCAACATAACCTTAACCCTTACCTAACCCTAACCGAATTACAAACAAATATTCTTCCGAGGACATGGACTCATCGGAAAATACCTATTCCCTAACCCTAACCCTAACCTAACCCTAACCCTAACCCTTACCCTAACCCTAACCCTAACCGTTATCCTAACCCTTGCCCTAACCGTTATCCTAACCCTTGCCCTAACCCTTACCCTAACCGTTGTCCTAACCCTAACCCTAACCGTTATCCTAACCCTAACCCTAACCGTTATCCTAACCCTAACCCTAACCGTTATCCTAACCCTTACCCTAACCGTTATCCTTACCCTAACCCTAACCCTAATCCTAACCCTAACCCTAACCGTTATCCTAACCCTAACCCTAACCGTTATCCTAACCCTAACCCTAACCGTTATCCTAACCCTAACCCTAACCGTTATCCTTACCCTAACCCTAACCGTTATCCTAACCCTTACCCTAACACTTACCCTAACCCTTATCCTAACCCTAACCGTTATCCTAACCCTTACCCTAACACTTACCCTAACCGTTATCCTAACCCTAACCCTAACCGTTATCCTAACCCTAATCGTTATCATAACCCTAGCCCTTACTGTCATCCTAACCCTAACACAAACCGTTATCGTTATCATAACACTATCGCCAATCGTTATCCTTACCCTAACCTTAATCCTAACCGTTTTCCTAACCTTAACACTAACCCTGACCCTAACAATTAGCATAACCCTGACGCTAACCGTTATCCTAACCCTAACCCTAACACTAACCCTAACCCTAACAATTCGCATAACCCTAACGCTAACCGTTATCCTAACCCTAACCATAACCGTAACCCTAACCCTAACGATAACCGTTATCCTATCCCTAACCCTGAACGTTATCCATAGCCTAACCCTTAACGTCATTATAAACCTAAACCTAAACTTTATCCTAACTCTGACCTTATCCAACCCTAACACTAACCCTAACTCTAACCCTTACCCTAATTCTAAACTTAACTCTAACCCTAACCCTAACCCTAACCCTGAGGGTTCATTACCCGAAATTGCGTAATATGGTCCATACTATCTCCCTTTGAATGATTTTACTGCTTCCAAAGGATCCAACCTTTATATTTTACTTACTTCTCTTGGAAGCAGACACCAGTTAAGCATTGTCTTAAGCGTAGGCACATCTATACTGAAAAATCGTGGATGGCCACTCGCTGTCAGCCGCGCAAAGTATGCTCAAATACAATGCTTGCTCAAATTCTGAATGACAAGCGAGATTGACGTCATAAGGGCTACATGTTGCCAGTAGAATGAAAGTGCGCATAATCAAAACAAGGTGTGTTTCAAGCGCCTAACCGTAACCCTAACCCTACGTTACATACGAATTCGTGTTATTTAATATTAAAGATTAGCATCTCTGAATGGACCCCAACTGAGACAAGTTTTATCATTAATAATATAAAGGAGAACAAAAAAGGGGAAACAATGTAGAATGAAAAAAATCAGATCATAACCAAGATGGGCAAGTTGCCCATCTTCGCACATCAGCTTATACCCTAACCCTAACCCTAACTATGCACCTTGAACCTTCTTGCACCTTTTCGTAAAAACACCCCAACCCTAAACCCTAACCCTAACCCTAAACCCTAACCCTAAACCCTAACCCTAACCCTAACTCTAACCCTAACCTTAACCCTTACCCTAGCTCTTACCCTAACCATCATCCTAACCCTTACCCTAACCATCATCCTAACCCTACCCTAGCCGTTACCCTAACCCTTACTGTAATCCTAATCCTAAACTTGACTGTTATCCTAACCCTAACTATAACCGTTATCCTAAGGCCAAAAAAAAAAGAATGTTTCCGGTAACATGCCAGAAAAAAATGGGTCGATAGGTCGGGATTTTTTTTTTTTTTTTTTTTTATAGGGAAGCCTTACCATGTAAAATACCTGAACATGTTTTCTCCTCCAGTGCACATGCACAGCTTCTTATTTAAACCTTCAATTCAACATTTTTTATTCTTTTGCCGGTCCGATACTTGAAAAACACGATCTTTTTTCGATTTTCGAGTTTTTATTTTCGGAAAACAGGAGAAAAATATTAGAGTCGGGGAGTTTTTGACTGGGTCGGTCGGGTTACCGGAAACATTTTTTTTTTGGCCTAACCCTTAAACTAACCATAATCTTTATCCTAACCCTAACCCTAACCGTTATCCTAACCCTAACTCTAAGTGTAATCCGTAACTTAACGATAGCCATTATCCTAATTATCATCCTAACCCTACCCGTTATCTTATCCCTAAACCTAACCGTTATCCTTACCCTAACCCTAAACGTTATTATAACCCTAATCCTAACCCTTATGCAAACCATAACCGCTACCCTAACTGTGACCATATACACTGCCCTAACCCTTACGCTAAACATAGCTGTTATCCTAACCCTTGCCTTAACCATTATCCTAACCCTAACCCTAACCCTAACCCAATCCCTACCCTAACCCTTAACGTTATCCTAACCCTAACCATTGTCCTTAACCCTAACCCTAGACTCGTACACTCAGCTGATGAGTACAATCTCCATGGAGCGAAACGTCTCTTCATTCCGAATGTACTTTCAAGAAGAGATATGGAACATATGTGTAATATAGCGGAGTGAGATCTCGCAACTACCCTAACCCTATCCTAACCGTAACCCTAACCGTTATCCTAACGCTTACTGTAACCGTTACCCTAGGCCTAACCCTACCATAACCCTGAACGTTACCCAAACCCAAACCATTGTCCTTCCTCTTCCCCTAAATGTTATTCTAACCCCAACCCTAAACGTTATTCTCAACTTAACCCTAACACCTACCTTTATCCTAACCCTAACCGTTATCATAACCCTAACAGTTACCCTTACCCTAACCCTAACCGTTATCCTAACCCCAAACCTAACCATAACAGTTATCCTTACCCTAACCCTAACCGTTAGCCTAACCCTTACCGTAACATTTATTCTATCCTCAACCTGTCCCTTAACCTAACCGTTATCCTAAAGTTTACTATTTAAAGGTTTTCATAAGCCTAAATTTAACCATAACCGTTGTTCTAACACTTACCCTACAGTTATCCTAACCCTTACCCGTATCTTAACCCTAAGACCCTAACCGTTATCTAACCTTAACCCTAACCATTATCATAACCCTAACCCTAACCGTTATCTTATCTCTATGCCTAACCGTTATTCTAATTCTGACCCTAATCCTGAACTTAGCCGTTATCTTAACTCTAATCCTTACCGTTATCCTAAACCTAAACGTTATCCTAACCCTAACCGTTATCCTAACCCTAACCATTATTTTAACCCTAACCCTAATCGTTATCGTAACCTTATCCTAACTGTTATCCTAACTCTTATAGAGGAGACGGTGGGTAGGGAAATTTTTCGTTTCGCACAACACCCTCCACATACTAGGTTTGATACTATGGGTGGCTTCTTTGATCAATATAAAGAGCTTCTAGGTACGTTGTCGCCCTGTGATATGGTGCATTTGTCCTCCAGAAGCCGTTACGTATGTTACCCATTCAAACCAGAAATGTGCTCTAAGTTTGTAAAATACACTATGAATCTCTAATCTAAATTCCAAACCTAAATGTATCAATATCATCTGATGTAAGAATGTTACGGGCACATATATTGATATATTTAATCATTTTCATGCATCGATGGTGTTACGTATGTTACATTCTCAAAACAGCCTGTGTAAATGTTAATTACAGAACAGTAAGCTATTTCAATATACTTCTCTTTGCGAATTTCACTTTAAATACACTACGGGTGGCTTCTTTGATCAATATAAAGATTTTCTATGCACGTTTTCGCCCAATGGTATGGTGCATTTGCCCTCCAGAAGCCGTTACACACATCGTATGTTACCCATTCAAAATAGTAATATACTCTAAGTTTGAAAAATGCACTATGAATCTCTAAAATAAATTCCAAACCTAAATATATTAATGTCATCTGATGAAAGAATGTTACTGGCACATGTGTTGACATTTTAATCACATATTCGCATCGATGGTGTTACGTAGGTTACATTTTCAAAACAGACTGTTCAGGGTTTAATTACAGAACAGTAAGCTATTTTAATATACTTTTCTTTGCACATTTGTATTTTAGATACACTGGTCTAAAAGACACCTATTCCTTTTCTTTTACAAACCTGAAAAAAATCATCATGTCATTCCTTAATCGAAAGTAATTGCATATAGTCTACAGTAACACACTTCAGATTATGAAAGAATAAAGTGTTCAAAGTCAACTATGAACAGACAAGTTTGAAGAAAAGAAGAAAAAAAATATACAATCATCTTGTTGTAGATCAATAACATATATGCCTTTTTTAAGTTGAATGCTCACTGCTTTGCCAGAAATGTGTACTTTTGATTGGTAAATATGGTAACGTATGTAACACATAATTATTTAATATTAAAAATCAGTTTTAATGATTTTACTGCCGATAAAATGCTCATCGCTGTATGTAATCATGATTTAGCATTAATTTAGAAATCATATAAGATATAGCAAATATTCAAGAGTGTAATCTGGTTGTCAGTGAACTTAAAGCGCGCACACCCAAACCACTAAATCCCAAAGCATGTTTTACACCATTGTTAGTATCCAGTGTTACCTTTCACAAAGCTTGCCAATATTAGTAAGCAAATATCAATGCGGGTGACGGGCGATTTAATGGTAACGTATGCAACACATTTTTCACTTAGAATTTTAGGTGTTGAAACCTAAGTAAAACAAATAGTAATAAGATATAATAATCGTCCCTTAAGATTGTTTTCCGATTTCCGGATTATGAAATGACTCGCCAGCCATACAAAAGCACAACTCTGCGCATGCTAGTTCATTTTGTCTGGGTTCGGTGCACATGTGAGACAAGCCAAGTCCTGCTTGCGCGTGTGCCAGGTGGTATTTTTTCTCGGGTTCCTCCCGGTTGGCCCGTCTCATATGAGCTGAAATAATATTGAAAGGGACGTTAAACGGAACAAAAATTGTTCAGTCCTTGGTCATGAGAACTGCTTCAATATAAGTACCATTTATGTTCCAGACATTGCCTGATGCGGTTGTTTTGTTTGATTTTGAGTTGATGCTTAACAGCCTAGTCAGCAGCTATTGTCATATTGAGACGTTGACTCCATTTTATGGGACTTTTGCCCGAAAATCGGATGCCATTACATCCAAACAATGCTTTAAATATAACCACCCAAGTAAGCCACTACGGCTTATACGTATGGATGGTTTGATTTTAAAACACTTTTCCTGGTCAGGCTCAGACCTGAGCGGTTAACCAGTAATAAGATGGTCAGTAAGTAGCGCATAAGCTATGCCTGGAGGCAAAAGAAGCCCATCTATTTCTTAAGGACCCGATGAGCGGGGCCCATATTCCCACCCAATCAACCTTCTGAGGGATTCTGCTTAGGCTGATACGGTTGAGCATTTCTGCTAGGGCTGAAAACTTCACGTTATACGATCATGCTTTGGTGGTACATTTTCATTTGTGTAGCGCTTATGGCAACAGAACAAGTGACGGGCAATATTTACACTTGAACCAGATTGCCCAGCAGATGAACAGAAGCGGCAAATGGTTTTTCGTACACCTTATGTGCTGTGGGGCCGAGTGTTATCGTCTATTTGCACAAGGTAGTTTGTGATTGCTCGCTTTTCTCAGCAACATTCCAAGCTTTCGTTTTACCAATGCCATTGTGTGGAGTCTTACCTAAACTGCCTTATTGTGTAGTCATAACTTCTATTTTCTTGAAGATATGGAATGGTCGAGAGTCTCTGTGGTTATGAAATTCGCGTATCTGTGTCTTCATTGTCTAAAGTGCAGATACGTCATCCCTGGCAAGAAAGCATTTTCGTTATCTGTAAAAACGCATACACGTTGTTTGCACATCCTGTTCTATGTTCGGATTCACATTTTGTGTTATTACTGCTTTACATTGGATTTTGCCACTCCCGGAGAACTGGTGTCACAGGGCTAGATAATGCCCTTCTTTCTCGTTCATCCGATCTGATGGCTTTACTCTACAGGTATATATCAAACACTGCGTCAAATCAATAGTTTCGAAAGTATAGTATAAAATAAATGGGTCCAGGAGTTTGAGGATAATATCCGCATCTAGTTGGATGCGACTGTCAGTGTGATATTTGCGAAGTCTTTGTCCTCCTAATAGACTATAAGTCATTAAGTTCGCACATGTGAAAGATTCATCGTGGATCTTGTTCAAGGACACAACATGGCACCGAAGAGGTCGAACAACACAAACTCGCAATCTGGAGCGGACGCTTTAACGATGGGTCACCAACTCATAATATATACCTTACAGTGCCCTATATGAAAAAGGTGTTACATACGTTACCATGAGCATACTGACAAGTCACCAGTGGGTCAACATATTCCAAACACCTTACTGTGTTCTATGCCGAAAACCTTTGCAGATAATTATGTGAGACCACTTTCACGTGAGCCGCAGCGCGCGAAAACCCCTCTTCCGACATTATTCCTTCTACACAGTCACATAATTTAGACGCTTGAAATTACGGATTTAAGAAGAAGTTTGAATTATCTGTGTATAGTAAACAAGTGTGCTGATCAGCTGTGCAGTAACTGCATCTTTGTTTTCATATAGGAAGAATCTGGTTTTCGCATGAAGCGGCTCACTATATATACATTTATAATCACTAAAATGAAATCTACCCGTGTTTGAACATTAAGGTGTTACATACGTTACCATGAGCACAGGCTGTATAAAAGTGGCGTTTAAGGAGATATTCATTACACGGACATGTTTTCCATGAGCACAGGCTGTATAAAAGTGGCGTTTAAGGAGATATTCATTACACGGACATGTTTTCCATGAGCACAGGCTGTATAAAAGTGGCGTTTAAGGAGATATTCATTACACGGACATGTTTTCCATGAGCACAGGCTTTATAAAAGTGGCGTTTAAGGAGATATTCATTACACGGACATGTTTTCCATGAGCACAGGCTTTATAAAAGTGGCGTTTAAGGAGATATTCATTACACGGACATGTTTTCCATGAGCACAGGCTTTATAAAAGTAACGTTTAAGGAGATATTCATTACACGGACATGTTTTCCATGAGCACAGGCTTTATAAAAGTGGCGTTTAAGGAGATATTCATTACACGGACATGTTTTCCATGAGCACAGGCTGTATAAAAGTGGCGTTTAAGGAGATATTCATTACACGGACATGTTTTCCATGAGCACAGGCTTTATAAAAGTGGCGTTTAAGGAGATATTCATTACACGGACATGTTTTCCTGATGCGGTCTGTCTATCCTTGCTTTATAATGGGGTAAATGCCGTGTGTGCATTGCAGGTAACCAAAACAGGCCGCACAAGAGCATGGATGAGAGCCAAATTCTGCCAGATCCAAATTTAGCGCCCTTGTTACATAAAGTAACTTACTCACTTACTTACCTTGAGCGTCGAAATATTTAACCGTTTTAATGTGGTACTTCTGTTGTGGTTCTAATTGTTTTATGTTTGGTGTTGAATATTTGTATTGCTTGCAGCCAAACACGTCATATGTACATTTTCATATATTTAGTTAAGTCTGGTGACCACCTGCAGGGAAAAGTCTGCTCACTCAGCAAATGTCCTCATTCTATATATTAACTCATTTAAGCTTTTCGCTTAAGCCATCCTTTTCATGGGACATAGGCAAATAGAATAGCCCCAGATGTGATGCCGCAGAACATGGCGTCCCATCTGGGGCTATTCTGTTTGCTTAAAGGAATTTCGTCAAAAATGGAATAAAAACTTAAAATCACACCTGAAGCCCCTAAATATTAGAGTGGACTCACCCCAGTAACGATGGGTGAATCCTTTCGTCATATGTGATTAGTTAACATCTGACTGTCAAATAAAGTTTGTTTATTTTTTGCACCTCGGTCTACAGAGTCGGACTTTCGTTCTGGTTGCACCATTTTCTGGGCATTGTTTATTTGACATCTGATTATTCTAAAAATGTCATATATACGATTGCCTGCTTTCTATATATTTAAGTCGCATCGTGGGAAACCGGATTTTTGCCTATATATGCGAAATCTGCTTCGCAGTAACTGGATAGTACAATTTCTCTTCTTCCTGAATACAATGATCGACAACCAACTCATACTGGTAATGAACCGCCGCACCATTAAAAATAGCCCATGCAATATACAGATTTTTTTTTACAGCTGTAAAAATTGAAATTTTTAATGGAAAAATGTTGATGCTTGATGCTTTTAATATTTTTGGTCAAAACATTGATTGTGGATAAATGTTAGGACCGCCTCGCCGAGGCGGAAAAATCTATGTTTTGTGCAAAAATATTAAAGAATAACTTACATAAACAAATCTACTGAAAAATTCATTTTTATAACTTGAAAAAATCTCTGTTTAATGGGCAAGTTGCCGTAATGGAAACACTTTGGTACCAAAGCACGTCGAAAACGATAGAAATAAGCAAGTGTAAGGAAATGTACAATCAGAAGCTAAGTCCCAAACTAAAAACTCAGGTGGGGAGAAAATAAAAAAAAATCAATTAGGTACTTATATAAAAAGAACGTATCGAAAGCTGAGTGAGCAACTATTTCCCATTAGGTGACCACTTAAGTTGTCTGAACTTAGCTAAATATATGAATACGCACATAGATTGTACAAACAGCGTGACAACCGACACCAAAACATGATAAAACAAATAGAACTTTGGTAGAAGTATCGCCTTGGAATGGTCAGCAATATAAAATGAGCCGTTGTCCCAGAAAACCAACGATTTGCATATGCGAAAACAAAGACGCAAGTAACTGCACAGTTGATCAGCGGCTTTGTTTTCGCTATATATGTAGATAATACAATCTCTCTTTTCTTGATTCTTTAGCCTGCTTCTGTAACCGTACGTGCCGGTTTGTGTCAGACCTGGTCGGAAACACTGCAAATTGCTGGTTTTCTCATGCACGAGCTCAAATCCCTACATTCACAGCTCTTAAACAGGCGCCTTACCTCTCGCAGTCAGCTTCTGCAGTGGTTCACAACATTGTACAGTCATTTCGTTAGTAGTATTCGTGTTAATGATAAACCCCACTCAACAGCCTATGTCACATAGAGACGGCACATCGGGTTGAAAGTCTCACCCGAACTGTTATCGAACCCACGACCCCAGGTTTACAAGCGTTTATTTAGTCTGACTAAAAACCAAATTTCGTTACGACCTGTTTGCGTGACGTAAAAGCTCTACCCGGAACCAAGCGCCATCGCAGTATGTATAGCTGGTCATTCGTCTCTCACTTATGAGTGGGATCATCTTTATTTCTTGATTATAATAAGATTGTTCGTGTGTGTTGGTGAGTTCTTGGATGGCTGACTAGACCAATTCAATGTAGCTCTGAACTGTCGGTTGTGAATAAAGCAAGTCAATGTTGAAAAACAAACTTGTGATGGCCCATCAGCTCTGGCTAAAAATGCGCTCTATGCGCGCCGGCACAAAGATGAACCTGCGCCGCTTTGATCGGTTCCCCAAACTCTATTGGCATGTTAAAGAGTCCTTCAGTAGCGAGACTTTGGGACGTCTTTGAAGCGTTTTTTTTTTTTTTTTTTTTTTTTTTTTTTTTTTTTTTTTTTTTAATTCTCCGTAAAAATATTTCTTTGGGTCAGCCAGTGATCTCTAATGATACAATCTATTGTCCCTGGGTCAGCACATGCTTATGAGGGTTGGTAGACTTGTATAAGTCTCCCACTTGGTGTATTATTTTTAGTCTAACATCTACTATTATTATTTTGCTAATTCTAATGAAATTTTCTCTCGTTTAGTCTGAAGCCATCAGAGAAGCATACATAGATCCTGTAGGGTATTGTGAAGATATATACATGATCAGTCTATAGGGTTGGCAGTACAACAGCCTTGTAGACATTTCAGCTTGGTGTCAAGCTTGATTTCCATTCTACGGAGTCTTTCAAAGGGTCCAAGGCACCTGTTATTGGATCCGAGTTCGAGGCTGTAACTTTTCCGTGCGTGACCGTAGATTATCAAAGTTCATTATTGGTCTGACCAGGGTCTCTATAGAGAGGCATTTTAGGCGCGTGCCGATAATTGACTTGATTTGGTGTTGATTGCAATCTGTCTAGACAAACTATTGGTCAACAGTAATCAAAGTGTCTACCGCTAATGAAAATTGATCGAACCTGTGAAAAATTAACTCAAACCGATTGAGTCAATACAATTACCGTATTACTCACGAAAGGGGATTTTCGGTCTGTATCACGGTTTGTAGCCAAACTTGGTGATTGAATCATTGCAATTAAATCAAACATTTATACAAACGAGAAAGAAATAGAAATAAAATTTAAATAATAATAATAAAATAGATAAGTAAATGCGTTTGTCTATCTTATCTTTCGAAAGACATAAATTCTCGCCCTTAGATTTATGTCATTTATTAATTCTTAATTTAATTTTATCTTATAACATTATAAAATGCCAATTAAGGCAATTAAGACCAATTAACACCGAATTATTGCGGGTTTTCAGCATAGGCGTCACAGGATAATTTAGTTTGACAATATCTTAACTAGGAACACAAATAATGTATCTTGTAAACCATCCTCTCGTCACGGTTATTTTCTTTTGTTTATTGTTTTCTATAAATTAAATACGAAGATATTTGTAACACAACATACTCGCATTTCTGACGACTTGGTACGCGCCAGTATGTCTAGACCGGTCACGTGGAAGTGATTTAGCCAATCAACGGCCGTGTATTATGTAGGATTGAAGACCTGGTGGGACTAGCCCATTTCTTTGGAGGAAAACAGCTTGTTTGACATTTTATTTCATCTCTTGTTTTTTGCAAGAAATTGCACGAAGTTCAATGAAAATAAGTGGATATCAATCTGTTTAACTCAATTTATTAGAGAAACAAACTCAAAACCGAGTTTGTACAACAATATTGATTGTTTGTCGCAGCTATTTGAGTTGTTCACCCTTGTCAATAGTGAGCCAGGTCTGTGTAGACAGCAAAAAGTTCACCGTGTAAACTCATCGATGAGAAACTCTCTACAAAGATTTTGTCAAAGTTTTGCTATTGGAATACTTGTTGGATTTGTGTTTTAGATGACATTTTCATATTCTCGGATACTTTGTCGTTTATTAGCGTTTTATTTCTGTGTTTATCAATGCAACTTTGGATTAATTACAGCTCGTAAGGTCAACACACACATTCAGATCAAACTACATGACAACAATTCTACTTCTAGTTTACCTGTTTGAATTTAGGTCAAAGTCGTTTTTGATGAGTTAATGAAATACTGAGGAATAATTTGCTATTCTTTTGCTCTCATTTTGCCGCGTTCTACGGATTAAAAGTGTATTTGTCAAGATATAAATGAGCCTTTACATGGAATGTCAGATGCAATCTGTGATTGCTAATTTGTTCACTAATTGGTTTGCTAATTGGATCTATTTTCAGTTCCATAAAGAGCTGTCATTTGTTTTAATGTCTTAAAGTCGGTGTTGACAATAGGCGCAAAGATAGAAATCGAAACCCGATGTTGTATGTTCCGGTCTAGGCGATCAGTACTCGTGAAGCGCCTTTGGAAATACCGTGTACATAATGAAACCTCGAGTCCGAATGAAACTGCCGAAGAGTTGGAATTAAAGTCTGTGACACATTCTATGCTGAAACGATTAAAAGAGAAACAACTTGATGCTTTAGTGCAGAGCGTTGAGTCTCAGGGAGGGGAATTGACTGACTGCGTGTTGCTGCCAAAGGGAGAGCAGCGACTAGGGCGGAAAACGATCATGCCACAGGTTTTGTGTTGTAAGTTGTGGCGGTGGAATGACATCACAAACTCTACCCAGCTGAAACGTCTACCTTGCTGTTCCAGTGGTTCGGACCCTTTATATCAGTGCTGTAATCCGTATCATTGGAGCTTGGTGACAAGGCCTGGTTAGTATCAATATTATTGAGGGCTTCAAAGGAGATATGTCTTGCACTACCACGTTGACCTCTCTTTGGGATTTTCGATGAGGTCCATTGCAAATCGGCCTGTACAGTCAGGAGTCATTCAAGAAGCACACAGATTCCACATTACTGTCTTATTGAATGGACATTTATGCGTCAATTTCATGAATTTTGATCTGATTTTGCATATATGTCTCACGAGTGTTGCGTCTCACGAGACACTCCTACGATTGTCATGAGACATTCTTGAAAGTGTCTCACAATGTTCTCAGGAATATCACATAGTTTTGTTTTCTTGCCAGATAATTGAAAGTTGTATACATTTTTTCTCAAGACTGTTTCCTGACAGTCGTATGTGATTCATGCTAGTGTTGCGAATTGGTTGCATTGGAAATTGCTAAAATTTCACAGCGACAGGTTCCAGACACTCACACGAAAGTAGTATGACCATCACATGACAGGTTCACATTGACTTTCTGACTGAATATTTGCGAATATTTTGTTGCATAAATTCACATAAAAACTTGTACACTAAATACTGATATAAGCTTTCATCAGTTCTGGTAGGTTTGCCCAGAAGCAGTGTAGCTACCCAGCAGGCACATGACGTCAGAATGACGTCATATCAACGTCGATGCCACGTCATGACGTCGCATCGAAGTCGATCTGACATCATTATGACGTCATGTGCCTGCTGGGTAGGATAGGTGTATTTGACCTTCATGACATGATCTTAGCTGTTGACAGTGAACAATAAACTCCAAGATGATGGCATAATTTCCCAGAAATGAGTTGCGGCATGAGAATACCAGCATTGTGGTTTCCCACCAGGTCCAACTCAACCCAAGCTGTAAAGCTTCTGCTGATGGCTATTTTGGATTTAGGAAGTAGTGGAATTGTACTATCCCTGTAGCAAAAACAAAGTCGCTGATCAGCTTCGCGGTTACCGCAAAGCTGATGTGTCTTTGTTGACACGTATGAATGCAAAATGTTTGTTTTCTCATGACGCAGCTCAAGTAATGATTTGGGACAGAGGGATTTATGAGCCGCCCCTAGATGGCTGGATTCCTTACAATAAAAATAAAATCTTCTTTCATTGTTTAATGTAGAGACATACTTCTTGAAGATAATTGGTATCTATTACAATAATTGCAACATAATGACCCTTAAATTTGACAGTGAAAATTTATTTCATATTTTTG
Organism: Rugalucina vietnamica; assembly: GCA_964017185.1. Taxonomy (NCBI): domain Eukaryota; kingdom Metazoa; phylum Mollusca; class Bivalvia; order Lucinida; family Lucinidae; genus Rugalucina; species Rugalucina vietnamica. The sequence continues at coordinate 19,779,505 of OZ024885.1, forward strand.
TCTGCTAGCCTAGAGCCTGTCTGGGCGGACGCATGAGAAAATATGTTGGTTTGTTTGATTCTCAATTTTTGTTTCTCCGGGCTGTTTCTCCGGGCCCTGAGAAATAGATGTGCTGCTTGTGCCTTCGGGCAAAGCTTTTTCAGCTTCTGAATGACCATCTGGTTAACTGTTCATTAGGTCTTAGCCTGCCCAGGAAAAGAGGTTAATTCATACCATCCATATAAGCAGTTTAGGTTTACATGTTGTTTTTTTTTTTTTTTTTTTTTTTTTTCAATCACATTTTGGATGTCATGACATTAGGAATCACATTTTGGATGTCATGTTGGGTAAAAGTCCCATAATTTGGAGGCAACGTCCCAACATGACCATAGCTGCTGACTCAACTTGACTGAGATGCTTAGTCATAACTCAAACAAACAAATCAAATTCTTGTTTCCCAAGTCTTCAGAAGCAAGCAGTTTTGGCCATTCATGAAAGAATATGCACAACCTACTGATAATCTGCTTTTGGGGATACACAGCATCAGGAAAGCATGTCTGCACAAACAATACCCCCCCTAAACCCCACTTGTATAGTAAAACTGGGGTTTGCAGGGGTATCCCTTATTTTCTTGTTTTTGATCCAAAACATGCATTGTGGGTACACGTTAGAATCGCCTCGTTCTAACGTGTACCCAAAATGCATGTTTTGAGCGAAAATATTAAAAAAAGTATTTTTTTCCTATGAAATCTTCTGAAAAAAATCTGTATTGCATGGGCAAGTTTCCGTAAGGTTGGGCTGTGGGTTTGATCTGGGGCTCCACCCAGTATTTTGGATGTGACCAGGCCAAGGTTCGGTCTCGATAATGACTGTAACTGTTGAGTGAAATGTAAAGCACAAAATAAATGAGCCACATCATGAGAAAACCGGATTTTTGCATATGTGAAAGGCATGCCTATGTGAAAACAAAGGCGCAGATCAGCTGTGCAGTAACTGGGTTGTGGTAGTACCCGAGTTCTAGAGGGAGTGAAAGTTCAAAGTAAGGTCTTGTTTGTTTGTATGGAGTTTGAACGCCACAGTCAACAATTTTTCAGCCATATTGGGAACGAGCGACCGCTTCCTGGGTTTTAACCAGTACTCTAGGGAGTTAATGTTTCTTTATCAAGGACACAACACAGTGGCGCTAGTGTGGATTGAACCCAGGACCTCTCGATTCAAAGTCTGATGCTCCACCACTACGCTTATGCAATCCCATTGAAGTAAGGTTTGAACCCTTTCCTTTTGATTCAGATTAAAAATTTTCTGTACTAGGATCATGCTTTCTCTTTAACATGAAAACAGAGGCACAGTAACCACAGTCACTGTTCAGATTTGCACTTACACATGTACAAAAAAGTAGATCCCCTTTTTTCTTGACGAGACCCATATATTTCTTAAGAAAATTAACGATAGACCTTTTAGTCAGCAAGTCAAAGGTGCAGTGTTTTTAACACAATACGAAGGAATGTCAAATTCATAGTGGGTCGAAGTTAAGAAAAACTTGGATTTGCATTCGCGAAAAAAGGTTTAATTCAGCAGAGCCTACTGTAAGCCTGATGGGACCTTTTTGTCACTTAAGAATAGTAAAATCTCATTAGAGCTGTAGGGTCTTCTTCAGTTTCAAAGCTACATACATGTGGGCAGGTCAATTTCATTGGTCTCCTGTCGGGAAATTCGAATGACAGTTTTTTCGTTGACGAGATTTTGAAATGGTTCAAGATTTTCGTCTCAGTCTGACTGCGGATATAGATTTTAAACTTAGATAGTCATTAAATCAGCCGTGTCTTTAGAAATTCTGTTCAAGGGTTTTCTGACCTGTTGTATGGTACAGGCAAAGAAAGAAAAGCTCGACTAGACTCTTAGTTTTAGAAAAAAGAGAGATTGCATTATCGTTGTAGCGAAAACAAAAGTACTGATCGGTTATTCGGTTTAATACTGTATAGCTGATCTGCATGATAGATTGAAATCTTATTTGTGATGGGAATCATAATGGCAAAAAGCTTTTTTTCTCTTAATGAGCACTTGACTCAATTGGCTTTGGGAGGTGGCCAGCAGGACACAGTGGGCACAAAAAGCATGTCATCACGTATTGTTCTGTCTAATGCTAAGTAAGACTGCTTTAAGATGGTGTAATGTACGGGTCATTTACAACTACGCCCCCTCCCCACCTATGGGGAAGGGTGGGGGATAGCCAGGCTAAAGTGTGGGGCAATGCAAGGGAAATGACAGGGTTTGGACCCAAGGGAGATTTTCTATTAATCTATTGTGAAGGGCACTGCAAAGAGCAAAGTTTGGACCTCCAGTATGTCCCCTTGGGGTGGGGCTTATAGCAGGGCACTGAATGTTACAAATGACTGCCGCATACATCCCACACATTTCTTCGAGTGGCTCCTTTGGCAGAGTGGTTAAGGTCGCTGATTTCATTATCACTCTTGATCAGTTGAGCCGCGTCACAAGAAAACCAGATTTTTGACTATGCGAAAACAAAGGCGCAGATCAGCTTCGCAGTAACTGCGAAGCTGATCAGCGCCTTTGTTTTCGCTACACGGATAGTACACTTTCTCTTCTTCTTAAATCCAAAATTTCAAGCTTCTATGCTGCTTCTGGGACTGTACATGTCGGTTTGTGTCAGACCTGGTCGGACACCCCGAAGACCGGTTTTCTCGCGTTGCGGCTCAGTTGATCATTATTGCTGTGTACAATGCGGGTTTGAGCCCCACACAAGCCACATGCTAAACATGACAGGTTCTGCTTGCAGGTTGTCTCAGGTGTTTTTTGGACACTCCTGTTTTCGTCCCACCTGCTTGTTAGCCTATCTCATATGAATGAAATAATCTTAAAATGGGTGTAAAACTGAATGAAAAAATAAAAATGATAAAAAATGCATACAGTATACATATTGCAGTGTAATTATGGTAATTTTGTTGTGTATTTCAACAAATGAGCCACAGAGTGAAAAAACAAAAATATCACCATAACCTAAACAACAAAGACTCAGAGCAGCTGTATAAAGCAAGCAACCGGTAATCATTGCTTGTATTTTGGGTAGACTTAGCACTACCTCTCTTCTGCTTAAATCTGAAATTTCAAGCTCCAAGCTTTCATGTGTAGCTGTACAGGACTGTTTGATTGAGACCTGGTCAGAAATCCGAAAGAGAGGTTTTATCATGATTTGGCTAATATTATACCTGGCGCCAGTGCGAATTGGGACAGGTCATGAGAAAATTGAAATTGTCATGTATCAGATATGTATGAATAGAAAAAACTTAGTGAGTTTTAATTTTTTGAATAAAAATCATATATTGTCAAAATTCAAATAAGGGAGTGTAGGTGCATATCATCAAAATATTAGGCTGCAAATTTTTTTGCATTATCGTTGTTTACTATTGGGTAAAAAGCTGTTTTCACTTGACCCAGCAATTTACCTTATATACCTCAAGTACAAAAATAAGCCTTTTTCACAAAACAACCTGTCTTTGTGTTTTGAACAAGATGAGATGCAAACCAGCCCGCTGAGCCTCAGAGGCTGCTCACTTTGGTGGAAATGTGATTGAGAAAGAAATCAGGGATACGCTATTTACTCTGCTTGTCTCCATACCGGGACGGACTGACATAAGTGTTGTTGACTTTAGATTTTGTTGTTAGTGTAGGCAAAATCCAAATGAGCCACAATGTGAGAAAACCAGTCTTCTTGGGTTCCAAACAGGTCCGACACAAACTGGTCTGTACAGTCACAAAAGAAGGATAGAAACTTGAAATTTCATATTTATGAAGAAGAGGGATTATACTGAGTTGCGAAAACAAAGGCGCTGATCAGCTGTGTAGTTACTGCACAGCTGATCTGCGTCTTTGTTTTCGCAAATGTGAAAAGTAGCTGTTCTCACGTTGCAGCTCAAATAATTCCCAAAACCAGAACTAATTTACTCTAAATAATCTAGAAACCATAACTAAATGAGCCGCGTCGTGAGAAAACCGGATTTTTGCCTATGCAAAAACAAAGGCGCAGATTAGCTTCGCAGTAACTGCGAAGCTGATCAGCGCCTTGTTTTCGCTACACGGATAGTACAATTTCTCTTCTTAAATCCGAAATTTCAAGCTTCTAGCTTGCTTCTGTGACTGTACAGGTCAGTTAGTGTCATACCTGGTCGGAAACCCCGAAGACCGGTTTTCTCGCGTCGCGGCTCAAATTGTGTCAAAACATTGGTCAAATTGATTCATTTTAAGGTCACCGTTTTTTTCCATGTTTTTTTTTTTTTGTTTGTTGTTGTTTATTTTGTCAGTAGGGGGTAAGGTGCGGGACAGTGGTGGGTGTATGGGATGTCATTTAAGCTGATCAGAAATAAAAGGATTTGGTTTGCTGTTATACTTTTTAAACCCCCCTCACATATTTAATTTTCAAGTGTGTTTTTTTTCTTTGCCAATAAGTATTAATGCTGAAATTTGGTCAAGTAAACAAAATTTAAGGTGCAAAACCTGGCATGGGATCAAAGATATCTCAAAGTTATTTTAGCAGTTCATGTTGCAAAATGCATAGCAATCAGCTCCGAATGACCAACATGACCAATGGGGCCCTAGATTTTCAGGTGGCACTCGACCTGATAGAAATCAATGTTTTCATCAAAAATATCAAGTTTTTTCCAATGAAATTTCCAGTTTTTATATGGCTGACAAAATCTTAGTACATATATGTTGTATGGGCAGTTTTTCGTAATGACTTTTGTTTCTAATTCCAGATGTACAGATATCTACCTTCGACTGGGCAGAGCTCGAGAAAGTGCGGGATCTTGGTATGTATACACCTAACACTGTATTTGGTTTGTTTGTTTTGAGGGTTAACGTCCCAATCAACAATTTTTCAGTCGTGTCATGTCGGGAAGGAACCATCACTTCCTGGGTTTTAAATTTAAACAGTACTCTGCGGAGTCAATCCCAGCGGGCACATGACGTCAAAATGATGTCGATCTGACGTCATGTGCCTGCTGGGATGTGTCTTTCTTAAGCCAGTCAAGGACACAACACAGTGCTGCCAGTGCGGATTGAATCCAAGACCTGTCAATTTTGAGTCCAATGCTCTACCACTTGTAAGTAACTGCGCTCCCCATGTAAACAAGGAGTCTTATCCATTGACAGATATAAAACAGTGACCATTATAAAGATACACATATGTATCGAGATTGTATTAGGCTGACCTTAAAAAATTCTCTGTTTGCCGTCACCGGACCGACCCACCAAAATTGTCCCTACCTTAAAAATTTTATTGACATTCTCAAAGAATTTTTTTTATTTGAATGTCTTCAGTTTCAGTCTCTGAATTATTTTTTCCAATATATACACGGGGACCCAACTGTTAATCGTGATTATTGATGCGACGTGGAATGTTAATGCATGCCATTATGAAGTTTCGTATGCGTCGGCGAGTTCGTTACGAATGCGACGTTCCACATCCTCTGACCTTGGACGGTAAGTACCACATGTTTTGCTCTCATGAAAATAAACAAAGCCGAGTTTACAAAATCGGCGTCCACTATGATCTTCAAAATTCTTCTATATTCCCACTTGCAGTCAATTGGAATACTTACGGCACTTGTGTTTTTCAGCTAATGGTTTATAAAGTTGACAGGTAGATACAAGATTGCCACGAAAACTCATTACATTCTTAAAGTCCTTTTGTTTTTCTAATTCTTGACCGTAAACTAAGAAGTATAACACAGTCTTGTGGTGTCTTTATTGAAATCTGTATCAAAATGGCTTTGTAAATGCACATTTATCACCTGAGTGTGAAAAACAGTAAGATAGGCATCTTTTGTATGCATCGAAGATGAAGGTACGTACTACTAGAATGAGTCATGGAAGAATTAGCATTTTGTTGTGCTCTTACAAAAGTTATTTACGTCAATGCAAAAGCATAATTTGAGTTTTTATCAAGCGCAATATTGCATGGTGTATTGTTTCCTTGTAAGTTACATGTACTTCGTTGAGCGAGCTTCAAAGCATGTGCCACTTTTATTTTGAATGAGGTCACAGAGTGGTTTTCTGATATAGCTTTGTCAACATTCGAGTGACTTCTTGCCTCGAAACAGCAAATCATTTTCGGGCATATCAGTGACATAGGTAATATGTTTTCTAACATTAAATGACCACTAAGGCTTAACCAAATAATATTTGATCATTTAATATCGGTGGCTCCATGCATTTTTGATAAGCGGCGGGGTGGGGGCGGGGAGAGAAAACAAAAGAATTAAAGGGATGTGAGGTTTTTAGGTGCGGTTGTCAATCAGTTTTCCATGGGAATGGTGTGTTGTACAAGAACAGCGATCAACTATCATAATGGTTATTTTATTGCAATTAGAAGAGTCTTTTGGGAGCCCTTTGTACCCTCGGCCTCAGGCTAAAACAACTTTCTCCAGCCTCTGCAAATGTTAATACAGTATAAATACGTGGTTGACCCCTTTAACATGTATCTACAAAATATTAATTGAAGAAAATGCATCACTGTCTCCATATTTTCTATTTTATTTTACTGATTCATGGGTCTCAATCTTCCATGATGCATTTCTGTGTCGCATATTAAATTTTAACAAAATCTACGATGCATACAAGAGATGCTTAGCTTACTGTTTTTCACGCTCAGTAAATAAGTGTGCATTTACAAAGCCATTTGGATACATATTTCAATAAAGACACCACAAGACTGTGTTATACTTCTTAGTTTACGGTCAAGAATTAGAAAAACAAAAAGACTTTAAGAATGTAATGAGTTTTCGTGGCAATCTTGTATCTACCTGTCAACTTTATAAACCATTAACTGAAAAACACAAGTGCCGTAAGTATTCCAATTGACTTCAGGTGGGAACATAGAAGATTTTTGCAGATCATAGTGGATGCCGATTTTGTAAACTCGGCTTTGTTTATTTTCACGAGAGCAAAACATGTGGTACTTACCGTCCAAGGACAGAGGATGTGGAACGTCGCATTCGTAACGAACTCGCCGACGCATACGAAACTTCATAATAGCATGCATTAACATTCCACGTCGCATCAATAATCACGATTAACAGTTGGGTCCCCGTGATATATATCTGTCTGAATGCAATATTGTGCAGTCCTACAGTATGAAGAGTAGCTTCTGAACAGAAATTTAAACCTATCTTGAGTATCCTCTGTAAAAGTCAAACAGAAAATATTATCTTTTAGTTCTGTAAAAAAAAAAAAAAAAAAAAAAAAAAAAACCTTCCGACCGACCTAATCCTAAAACTATTGGTCAGGTGACAGCAAACAAAATATTTATTATGGATGGCCTTAAGTATAAGCTATTAGAAGCCAGTAGCTCAAGTCCCTGAATCAAGAGGTCCCGGGTTTAAATCCTGCTAGGGTTATGTTATATTTTTCAAACAAGACTCGGTATAAAGTACTCCCAAGGTACTGGTTAATGCTAGGAAATGGTGTCTTTATCCTGATATGACTGAAAAATTGTTGACCGGGACTTAAGTCCACAAAACCAGGATTCTTGACTTGTATCATATCATATGACTGCATATATATAGATGTGTCCTCAGCAAGCCCTTGTATGTTGAAACGTCATACTCGTAACACATTCCTCCGGCTCTAAGGATAGAGACGGCCTGTTGTCGTCGTATGTTGACACAGGCTAGGTTAAGTGAGTTTAGTCATCTTAATCGTTTGTAAAGGGTAAAATAATTTTTGGGCCATGATAATGTGCCAGGACACAAGATAAACAGGCTTTATAGCACTGTTAGAGTCTTAAGAGCTATGCAGGCTGTACAGTCGCAGAATATAGCTTTGATTGCTTTTATTGTTTGCTGGGCCTCTATTCAGACCAGGCTAGACTTTTAACCTAGGACTATTAAAATTATTCTAAAATCCACAGAAAGAGGCTAAAATAGCATGAAAAATCTATCAACCCTGAGTACTAAAATTTGAGGTGAAAATGGACAGCAGTAAATGTACAATGTATTTCAAGTGCGTATATTCAAAAATAAATAAATAAATAAATAAATAAATAAGAAAAAAAAAAAAAGAGGAAGAAAAGACAAGCTTGGTCAGTGTTCTGAATCACAGCATCCCCCCCCCCCACCACACACACACACCTTTTTTGTTAGTTTGGATTTAGGATAAAGTACTCTACAATTGAAATCTGTTTTCAGAGCTGGGCAGTCGTCATGGCGATGACCCTGTTGACCCAGTATCCATGGAAACCGGTATGACCCCAACTGCACGACAAGACTGTCTAAATGGTGAGTACACCATGAACATACCTGTGTGTCTTCATGAGTTTCAGTGCCAACTCAAACCCTGCTCATGCTGTGTCGAGAGCGTAGTGGCACAGTGGTACGAGATGGAACCCCACTAACACCAAGCTGGGGTAGACATAACATAACATACGATAATTTTATCTACGGTCATGCGCGGATCCAGAGGGGTCCGGACCCCCCCTGGAATTTGAAAATTTTACCTAAAAAAAGGTAATTTCGGGATTTTTTGGGTGTTGGACCCCCCACGTCTGTGACCAAAAATTACCATTTTCGTTGGACCCCCTCTCATGAAAGTTTCTGGATCCGCGCATGTACGGTATACACTAATAACGCTGGTTGAGGTGTCATATCTCAGTTTTGAAAAGCATGGTGACCAGTAGTGGAAGATTAACGGTGGAACATCTGACTCTAAAGGGAAAAGGCATCGGTGAGGCGGTTCCAGCAAGTACCCACAATCTATGTTTTGGATCAGAAATAAGAAAAAAATGATTACCCCTGTATACCCCAGTTTTACTAAATAAAATGGGGTATAAGGGGGTATACAATAAAGGGATATGTTATCTTGATGATATGGTATCATCATTCTAGAATCAGTGTCTGACTTTAACAAAATTGTAAGGAATTTTTTTTTAAACCGCAAAATTATAGGTTTTGTCTATTTTTTGGCCATTTTACCCAATTGTTAGCAGTTTATGGGATGATTTTAACTCCGAGTCTAGCCTCAGGTGAACATTACCTGGGTCATATTGCAGATTTCGTCATGGTATGGGAGCATGTGAGTGGCGACGCGAGAAATGGGTCTTCAGGGTGTCCGACCACTTAGTCTCACACAAACTTGCCTGTGCAACCACAGAAGAAGGATAGAAGCTTTAAATTTTGGATGATAGTGGAAGAGGAATTGCACAATCTGTGTAGTGTAGCGAAAACAAAGGCACTGGTCAGCTTTGCAGTTACTGTGGTGCTGATCTGCATCTTTGTTTTTCGGCATACATGTAAGCGGTTGTGTATTATGTTGAACCACAACATGATAAAACTAACAACAATGTTGGGAGTTTGGCTATATACTTTTACTATGTCACTTTTCAAAACATTGATTTCAAAATTGAGAAATATCCATGGAGTAAATTACTTAACATCTGGAGTAACTCTTGAGCATCGGGATTGGTCACAGTTGTCTGCCCATGCAGTCTGCTCAATCACCATGATGTAGTTGCTTGTTTGTATCTAGACTATATATGAGCCACGATGCGAGAAAACCGGTCTGCGGGGTTTCTGACCAGGTCTGACACAAACCGGTCTGTGCAGTAAAAGAAAACAGCTAGAAGATTGAAATTTCGGTTTTAAGAAGAAGAGAAATTGTACTATCCGTGTAGCGAAAACAAAGGCGCTGATCAGCCTCGCAGTTAGTGCGAAGCTGATCTGCGCCTTTGTTTTCGCATAGGCAAAAATCCGGTTTTCTCACGATGCGGCTCATATTTAACAGAGGTTTGATATCCCATTCATTGATCCTGTCAACAATTTGTCAGTCATGTTGGAACAGAGTCACCACTTCCTGTGTTGAGAAGCCTCTGTGGCGCCGCAGTGGTTATGTCACTCACATTGTAAACCAGGGGCAGCAGGTTCGATCCCAGGCTTCTCCAGTCTGTCGGATGAGACTATAAACCGAGGTCCCGTCTCCATGACCTTAGCTGTTGGTGGGACCTTAACAACGAACCAACCAAATTCCTGGGTTTTATTACTGTCGGGAACATCATGGATTTCATTGTTTTGACAAGTTCAGCTTTGATTGTGTTTTAAAAGTGCTGTATGGTTTTAAGATAAAATTTGTGTAGTTCAAATATGAGCCGCTTCATATGAGAACCGGATTTTCGCCTATGCGAAAACAAAGAAGCTGATCAGCGCCTTTGTTTCGCTACACGTATAGTACAATTTCTCTTCTTAAATCCGAAATTTCAAGCTTCTAGCCATATTCTTTAGCTTTACATGCCGATCTGTGTCAGACCAGGTATGAAACCCCGAAGACTGGTTTTCTCACTTCGTTGCTCAATGACTCAAAGGTTAAAAATTAAATTTTTATGCTCATGGTTTTTGCCAAACTTAATATTCACTCAAGTAAATAAAATAGAAGTACCATTACAAACTCGGCAAAACATACTTTTAGAGTACTAGACAAACCAAGATTGAATGCCCAGGGTGATGAGCTCCCCAAGGGTATCAGGGCCCACAGTGTGCAACTAGGGGGCAGAAAAATCTTGAGTTCAACATTGAATCTTATTATTGATGCAATCAACGGCATTTGGATGAGTGAGGTTGATTTCTTTAGGTGTGTTTTTCTTTGGCCTGTCATCAGTGTGTAAAAACCTTTTCAAGCCCTGTGGTGACAAAACCTGTCTTGTTGGTTTCTAACCCACGGTTGACACAAACTGGGCTTAACCACCACCACGGCTGGCTAGAATTGCGAAAAGCTGAGCTTTTGTACTGACTCCATGTGATCTAGAAAGCAGTTGTGCAGTTCTGTCAGTTTGCCCTTGGATTTCCCATACGAGCCACGATGTGAGAAAACTGGTCTTCGGGGTTTCCGACCAGGTCTGACACAAACTGGCCTGTGCAGCTACACAAGATGGATAAAACCTTGAAATTTTGGATTGAAGAAGAAGACTAATTTTACTATCAGCGTAGTGAATACAAAGGCGATGATCAGCTTCGCAGTTACTGTGCTCAAGGCTGATCTGCGCCTTAGTTTTCGCCTATGCAAAAATCAGGTTTTCTCATGATGCGGCTCATTTTAAGGTGACATTTTACCTCTGTTGTGATTTCAATGTTTTATATGACCTTTTAGGCTTGAGAGACAAAATTGGACTGATTACAAGTTAACTGGTTTCTCATAGGTACAACCGAAGCTGAGCCGCGTCAAATGTGAGAAAAAACAGATATTTGCCTATGTGGAAACAAAGGCGCCGATCAGCTGTGCCTTATTATACCTTAAACAGCAATCCCATATCGTTGGCTCGTTGACAAGACCTCGTAACTGCACTTTTTTAAAAAAATCGTTTTTTCACATGGCGCGATTCAAAACATTCAAATTCAGCTTGTGACAAAGCCTTGTAGGTTATGTCCAATGGGAAGTTAGTTTTTCGATGACCTTACAAAACGTCGTAACTACAAATGGTAAACGGACTTGAAAAAAGGTGACAAAACCTTGTATATGCAATTTCAAAAAATTTAAATACAAGAAAATCTTTTATCTTTTAGATATGCAAAAGTTGCATATGTATGATTTCTCATAAATGCATTCTTTAATTCATCATAAGAATCTGCTTCTGGCTTTCATTTATCAAGTTTTGTATATACGACAATTTGTAAACATGCATATTTATATATTATTTATATACAAGTTTTAGTTTTTTGCTTCTCCTGAAAAATTTGTTATTTTTGCAGTTACGAGGTTTTGTCAACCAGCCAACGATATGATCTTAGCTGTTGAGTAGGAACCACCTCATTTTTCACCTGAACAATATTTTAGAAATCCACTTGAAGGCTTAATGTATAGAAGGATAAGATTTGAGCCGCGTCATGAGAAAAGGTCTGACACAAACCGAGCTGTACAAGTGCAGAAGATGGCTAGATGGCTTGAAATTTTGGATTTAGAAAGTAGAGAGTTGTACTATCCGTGTAGCGAAAACAAAGGCGCTGATCAGCTTCACAGTTCGCAGTTACTGCGAAGCTGATCTGCGCCTTTGTTGTCGCATATGCAGATTGTTGATTTTCTCATGTGGCGGCACATTTGATTTGATTTATTAAGTAAACTTTAGGGCACTCTGCCTTTATGTGATTAAAGCATATTTTCTAAATGCCTTTTATGATTCATTTGTTAATTTTTAGTGGCAATATTTAATGTTTGATTGTTGATATTTTAAAGATAAACTCAGCTTTTGTGTTAATTTAATTTAGGCCTTTTTATTATGATATTAAAGCATTTGAACAAAATGGAAGAAACTGACCAACTGAGCCACATCATGAGAAAACTAGATTTTTGCATATGCGAAAACAAAGCCGCAGATCAGCTGTGCAGTAAGTGCACAGCTGATCAGCACCTTTGTTTTTGCTAAACGGATAGTACAATTTGTCTTCTTAAATCCGAAATTTCAATCTTTTGTGGCTGCACAGACCGGATTGTGTCTGACCTGGTTGGATCCCCTGACCCTGAAGACCGGTTTTCTCATGTCGTGGCTCAACTGACTTGTAAACATTAGTCCTGCAGATTTATCTTGTTTATAGGGTTTGGTGGGGGGGGGGGGAGGGGGAGGGGGGCAGAGCTGTTGCACAAGCATTAAAGTAGAACAGCTACAGTAACTGTAGCTCCAAATACATGTACCTATAAAAAAACAACAAACAAAGCAAAATTTATTCATACTGGATATTAAAGACATTATCTCGTTAAGCGAAAATGTAATTTGCCTAATTGTCTAATTATTGAAAAAATCCAGTGGGATTGTCTTGGCTTGGTGACATTGTGGCTGCCCCATGTTTGAACTTATACCACCAGTAGTCCAGATAAGACGATAATTTTGTCAATAATTGAAGGATAATTTTTGTTATTTCTCAACGAAAACATATGTTGTGGGTACTCATTAGAACCGCCTCGTCAAGGCGGTTCTAATGAGTACCCACAATATATTATTTGAATGAGAAATAAGAAAGATTATCTCAAATTTTCACTGATTTATTTTCTTATCTGGATTACTGTACATTTCGTGTCATTGGTGTTACTAGTTTACAGACAGACACTGTACATTTATGGCCGACTGGAGCCCGACGATACGACACTATAAAACCTACCTATGGACACTCTTTTTGAAAATGATTCGAAGGCGCAGCTCGATTTCATATGTTAACATGCATCTGTTTGCGGGTAACAGAGGTCTTTCGTATGTCAGAGTTGAAAATTTCTGTTACTTGAAATGGCACTTCCATGCACAATGGTATCGCAGGTTCTGTGTAGGCTGATTCAGATCTATGTTTTGAAGTAATTTGAAAGTTTGTTGGTTTTGCTTTGCAACTAAAGGGCGGTTTCTCGAGATATTGGTGTATAACATTCAACTCTACAAAAGCAACGGTATGGTTGTTTGACACTCTCTTGTAACATTAACTATACTTTTATATTAATATAATGCAACAGTCATTTGTAACCACGGCTCCCCCACCTATGGGGAAGGGTGGGGATTATGACTTTTCAGTTTTCAGTGCCCTGCTATAGACACCACCCCCAGGGGTCAAACTGGAGGTCAAAACTATGCTCTTTGCCCTGCTCTTCTCAATAGAAAATCTCCTTGGGGTAAGGATCTTAATATCGAAACCCTGTCAGATCCCCTGCACTCCCAGGACTATAAAAAAGTAATTGCCCCGCACTTAAGCGTGGCTATCCCCCACCCCTCTCCGTAGGTGGGGGCCGTGGGTGCAGATGACTGGTGTATAATGTTAGCCTAGTGGTAGAGCATCCAACCCCATAAGAGGTCCTGGGTTTCAATCCCTCTTGTGCTTGATCGTCTCCTTTAGCAAGACACACTATCAGACACACCTTTAGCAAGACACCCTCCCTGGAAGCAGTGGCTCTGTCCCTACATGACTGAAATATTGTTTACTTGGACATTGACGGCAAAACAAACAAATAATTATAGTATCCTGGGTGTTGATGTACAGTGGTATTAATTTGTTGAACCTGGTGGGAACAGATGTTCCTGTGGAGACATAAAACTTGTGACACTGTATGAGCTGCATCGTGAGAAAATGGGATTATTGCCTGTGCGAAAACAAAGCCGCAGATCAGCTTCGCAGTAACTGCGAAGCTGATCAGCGCCTTTGTTTTCGCTACTCAGAAAGTACAATTCCTCTTCTACTTATAGCCAAAATTTCAAGCATCCAGCGTGCTTCTGTGATTGTACAGGCCGGTTTGTGTCTTACCTAGTCGGAACTCCCGAAGACCGGTTTTCTCGCGTCACGGCTCCTATGTCCCCGACTGGAGCCACACTGTCCTGTTACAACATTGTAGAATGTGTTAATGGGTGTCCTTTGATCTGCGGTGATTAAAATCAGGTTGTCTACATAAAACAATTTATTATCATTGGCAAAATGAGCCGCAACACGAGGAAACCAGTCTTAGGGATTTCCGACCAGGTCTGACACAAACCGTTCTCTACAGTCACAGGAGCAGGCTAGAGGCTTGAAATTTTTGGTATAAGTAGGGGGGGGGGAATTGTACTATCCGTGTAGCAAAAACAGAGGCGCAGATCAGCTTCGCAGTAACTGCAAAGCTGATCTGCGCCTTTGTTTTTGTATAGGCAATTATTCAGTTTTTCATGACGCGGCTCAAATAATAATGGCTAGATACAAAAATGGGGAAAGAAGGCAAAAAATGTTGAGAAAAGTAAGGCAAATGTTCTCGGAGCCTTGGCAGAGGAAAACTTGTTAATGGGTGTCCTTTGATCTTTGGTGATTTTGTCTATATGTAAAACAATTTATTATCGAATCACAAACGGCTACATATAATGTTCAAAAAAAAAAAAAATATCAAACATAGAAGAAGTTATTGAACTCTCAAATTAGGCTGTCACAAGAACCCTTTCTGGGGGCCCTGAGTAATAAATGGGCTGCTTCTGCCTCTAGTTAGAGCTTATGTGCTACTGACTGACCATCTGAGTACTGGTTAACCACTCGATCAGGTCTGAACCTGCCCAGGAAAAGTGGCCCTAGCTAGTCAACCAATCCATACATGTATAAGCCTTTTTTAATTTTTTTCCAAGCACATTTTGGATGTTTTGACATTCTACTGTTGGGTTAAATAAAGTCCCATAAAGTGGAGACTAGGTTCCAGGCCATCCTTAAATGATTCTTTGTTTGCTGTGCTCCTACCCATCAATTTTAGTGTGGGTAGGTAGGTAGGTCATTTTTTTTTTTGAACCAGAAAAATATCTTTATAATTTGCTATATTAGTAGATGTATATGGTTCAAAATAGGATATATTGAAGTTAAAACAGTATAATAAAACATTGTCAGAACATAAAAAAGGTTTTGGAAAGAATAATTTTGTGAAAATGAATCAAAAAAAAATATTTTCCTCAAAATGGCCATAAAATTTTTTGGGTAGTGCCAATTTTGGCGGGTAGGTAGGAGCACAGCAAACCAACAATTTTTTATGGTCGGCCCCAGCATGACCATAGCTGTTGACTGGGATGCTAAGCCACACAACTCAGAGACAAAAAAACAAGGACCCTTTCCCAGTCCTAAATATCTTCGAAGTCACACAGAATTCCCAAACATGGCTTTTCACTCTTGGAATTCTCATTCTTGCGCATGAAAATGACTTAATTATTCTTCTCAATTTTAGGAAAAATCATATAAGTGATCAGGACTGCATTATACTGAATTATTGGGGGCGGTTTTGGTATTTAGCGGGGGCGATCTCAGACTCACTAATAAAAAGTCAATATAAACATCACACAGGGGCTGGGAAGGTGATCGGCCTAGTTCAGCCGCATCATGAGAAAACCAACATTACGCATAAGCGAAGCTGATCAATGCCTTTGTTTTCGCTACAGAGATAGTACAATTCTTCTACTTTCTAAATCCGGAAATTCCAGCCTCTAACTACCTTCCGTGGCTGTACAGCCCGATTTGTGTCGGACCTGGTCAGAAACCACAATGTTGGTTTTCTTGTGATGGGGCTTAGTTTATTTTTTTTGTTGCCATCTGACTTTAATAGCGCTACATTAAATGTCCGAGGTCATACTATGACATTCCATGTTATGTCTACATTGAAATAGTTGAGGTCAAAATGGAATGTCACATTCGATGAAATAGCCATATTGCCAGTGTCTTTGTAAGGCAAGCCTAAAATTAGAGATTAACAGGTACTTCATGCACATTCTTTTATATAAATATGAAATTGACATTGCTGTTTGTAATAATTCTGCATCAGTCATTTTTACCCCACTCACACACACACTAACCACCTATGGGATAGAGTTGGGGGTTGTCCCGACATTTCCGGGAACAGTGTTTTGGCATTAGGATCCTTTGTTTGCTTGAATTGAGGTTTAAAGTACCAGTCAACAATTTTTCAGTCATGTTTGGACACAGGCCACTGCTTTCTGGGTTTAACCAGTACTATGGGGAGTTAATGTGTCTTGCTCAAGGACATGCCGCCAGTGGGGATGGAAATTTAGTGTGACCATGAAAATATGTCCATGCAATGAATACCCCCTTAAACCCCACTTTTATATATAGTAAAACTGGGGTATGCAAGGGTATATTTTTGCTCCAAAACACAGATTGTGGGTACCCGTTAGAACTGCCTCGTCGAGGAGGTTCTAACGTGTACCCACAATCTATGTTTTGAGCAAAAATAAGAAAAATATCACAAATTTTCTACTGCAGATTTTCGATTTTTACAACTTAAAAAATCTCTGTACATTGCATGGGCAAGTTTTGGTAATGGTACAAAATCCGCGTCTAGATAGAATCTTAACTTCAAGATTTTAATCCCACTTATGGCCAACTGACTTCTGGAGAGCAATCATAAAATGAGCCTATGCATGAGAAAACCAACAATTTGGGTTCCGACCAGGTCCGACACAAACCTTGTCTGTACAGTCACACAAGCAGGATTGAAGCTGGAAATTTTAGGCTAAAGTAGAAGAGAGATTGTACTATCTTTGTAGTGAAAACAAAGGCGCTGATCAGCTTAGCAGTTACTGCGAAGCTGATCTGCACCTTTGTTTTTGCCTATGCAGATTGTTGGTTTTCCCATGCGATGGCTCAAAAGATTTAAAATGTCAATCTTTTGAGTTTTATATCCTGTAATATTTAAAAGAAAAATATGCAAATTAACCATTATTCAAAAATAAACCTGGTGCCCTGTACTGTTTTTAGGGCACTGGCAAAGAGTAAGAGACTATAGCTAGTTGCTTTGTTTGTTTGTATTGAGGCTTAACATCCCAGTCAACAATTCTTCAGTCATGCCACCGCTTCCTGGTTATTAACCAGTACTCTTGGGAGTGTCGTGCTCAAGGACACAACATGGTGCTGCCACTGTGGGTGTTGAACCCAGGACCTCTTGATTTGGAGTCTGACACACTACCACTAAGCCTCCGCACCTGCTCTCCGTAGTTGTTAAGGTGAAATAAATGTCTCTGGGTGAACGGTGTGTACTCCAACTTCATGAATATTCATAAGCTCTTGAGCCTGTCTCCATAGTTTCAAGAACCTCAAAGGCTGAGACATCTGTCTTATTTAAACTGAAAAATGTTTTTTGTAAGCACACTCAGTGTGATATGGATGAGCCGCGACGCGAGAAAACTGGTCTTCGGGGTTTCCGAACAGGTCTGACACAAACCGACCTGTACAGTTACAGAAGCAGGCTAGAAGCTTGAAATTTCTGATTTAAGTAGAAGAGAAATTATACTATCCGTGTACTGCGTGTAGCGAAAACAAATGCGCTGATCAGCTTCGCAGTTACTGCGAAAGCTGATCTGCGCCTTTGTTTTCGCATAGGCAAAAATCCAGTTTTCTCACAATGCGGCTCATATATCCATCTCTTAAAGGAGCCTATTTTCAGGAAAGCTAAGAAGCTTAGATGGTGCCATGCCTACAGTGCTACCATCTCATATCAGAAAGTAGCTTTACTGAGGTGCGCTGAATTTTTCAGTATTTGGTATAAGACGTTCAATGCATTTAGAGCCCTTGAAGTTGATGTTGACTGGTGTGCAAACTAATAAATTTCGAAATGAGCCGCCTCATGGGAAAACCAACAATCTGCCTAGGCGAAAACAAAGGCGCAGATCAGCTTCACAGTAACTGCGAAGCTGATCAGCGCCTTTGTTTTCGCTACTCGGATAGTACAATTCCTCTTCTACTTAAATCCGAAATTTCAAGATTCTAGCTCTTTTCTGTGCATGTACAGGTCGGTTTGTGTCGAACCTGTTCGGAAACCACATTGTTGGTTTTCCCACGAGGCGGCTCAAATCTTATTGACCCCCAACTACATGATTAAAATTGAATATCGGCAAATACAACCAAATCAACAGTTTCACACCATTCAGTTTCACACCATTCAGTTACCCTACTTGAAGAAGTGCTGTAAAGCCAAATTTTGGATCATTCCATTGTGCTGATTGGCTCTGCTTTTAAATTAGTAGACGGAAACTCTAATCGTGATCAGCCTATATAAGGAAGAGCAGATAACTAGCACCATGTCTTGCACCATGTCTTGCAGAATGCTGATTTTCTTATACAATTGAGCGGCCTCGTGGGAAAACCAACAATGTGGTTTCCGAACAGGTCCGACAAAAACCGTCCTGTACAAGCACTGAAAAGAGCTAGAAGCTTGAAATATCGGATTTAAGTAGGAGAGGAATTGTACTATCTGAGTAGCGAAAACAAAGGCGCTGATCAGCTTCGCGGTTACCCGGCCCTCATGAACTTAATTTTCTGAATAGTTTATTAACTTGGCTGAAGTTATCTTATTTAGTACTGAAGTTTGGCTTAACACTACATTATTGTCTGACTCCATCTGAACACTAAATCCTTTTGTCTTATTGTTTCTGAACCATGACTGGACATGCTCTGATAGATATTCAGAAATATTCAGAATCTGACATCAGGCTGAAATATTCTGAATTGTCTGAATCTTTATGAATCTATTGTATGGTCTTAATCTTTCTGAACCTCATAATGAGCTGAATCTTTCTGAACCAAATTAGTATGAGTTCTTATATGAAATAAAATCTGAATCTTTCTGAATGGTCTGAATATGTCTGAATCATATCCTTTTGAATATTTCTGTCTGCATTTGTCTGAATCTTTCTGAATAATTCAGCAGGAAGTCATGTGACTTCTATGCATGCTGGGAATTTCCTTTTTCAAAGTTGTCTGCAGAACAAAAAGGTCAAACTCAACAGAAATCTCTATGAAGTAAGTTTTACTTAATTTAAAGAAACTGAATGATGAGGAAAGATGACTGAAACATGCAAGAAAATATTAAGAACTAAATGGATGCTTGTATAAGACTATTATTCATGTGTTGCCCTGAAATTCACCTTTTAATTTAAATATCATTACCCCACCCACTACAAAATACATGTTACACACTCATCTTGTTGGCTTGAGAGACATGATCAACCAGGATCAATCTGAAAAATTATGGGAATACTTTGAAAAGACTACTTCCTGAAGTTGATTATGACTGATGAAATATAATGGGTATATAAAGAAAAGTTTGAGTTAAATTGGGGGGAGGGGGGATTCAGCCATCAGACAAGTTCAGATTAACATTTCAGAAATATTCAGTGTTGGTTCAAGAATCTGAACCAGTTCTGCAAAATGTCTGAATCTTTCTTTAATTGTCCCAAATTCAGCAGATATTAAGAAAAGCAGTATTCAGAAATATTAAGATTAAATTCAGAATGATTAAGCTGGCTGAACCTTTCTGAATTACGCACTGATTTTGTTCTGAAAATATCTGATTGTTTCTACATTAGTTCTGACAATGACTGAATAGTGCTTATTATTTATGTATCAAATATCTGAACCAGTTCTTCAATTGTCTGAATCTTTTCTGGATAGTCCCAATTTCAGCAGATATTAAGAAAAGCAATTATAACTAATTCAGACCGATTCAGATTTTTTTTCAGCAGATTTCCAGAAAAAAAATAGACAAATTCAGACAGGATTCAGACACCAAATTTCATGAGGGCGTGAAGCTGATCCGCGTCTTTGTTTTCGCCCATGCAAATTGTTGGTCTCCATGAGGCGGCTCAATTTCTAGTGGTGGCTCTTAATTTTACTATTGAACCATAAAACAGTCTCAAAGTTTCAGAAAAGGTGATAAGTAGGTGAATTTATTGCCCCTTGTATTGAAAATTGAGCCGTGATGTGAGTAAACCGGTCTTCGGGGTTTCCTACCAGGTCTGACACAAGCCGACCTGTACAGTAACTGTTACAGAAGCAGGTCAGAAGCTTAAGAAGAAAAACATTGCACTATCCACCTAGCGAAAACATAGGCGCTGATCAGCTTCGCAGTTACTGCGAAGCTGATCTGCGCCTTTGTTTACGCATAGGCAAAAAGTCTGGTTTTCTCACAATGTGGCTCAATTGTGAATATTCAAGTCTTTCTCTAACACCTTGAAGTGTCCCCATTTTAGGGTCACACGGTTTGAGCTTGTTTACTGAAAGTTGAAGGGGCCTCAATACCCTCAAATAATGATCCCTGTAAACCAGATGTAGATCACCTTGACCTGTTTTCTTATAAATGTACTGTAAAAATTCAAATTTTTTATTATTATAATTTTGATAGTTCCCATGTTTTTGCTCAAAACATTTCATGAGCAAGTTGCCTTATTCCTGCACTCCTGCAGGCCTATCGGTTGGATGGTTGGTTGATTGGGGTTTAACGTCCCACCAACAGCTAAGGTCATATGGAGACGGGACCTCGGTTTATTATAAGTCCCATCCGACGGACTGGAGAAGCCCTGGATCGAACCTGCGACCCCTGGTTTACAAGGCGAGTGACAAAACCACTGCACCACGGAGGCTTCTCAGGCCTATCCAGGGACTGAACTTTAAGTGACTGGGACATTAAGCATTATTTAATTCATACAAAAAAAAAAACCACAAAAAAACCCCCTAAGTTTGATATGCACTTGTCATGAATTTGAAAGAGGACTTTCATGATAGGGCTCATATTCCATAATGAACAAATAGGAGCACTCTGCTTTCTACCTGTGTTTTTTGTTTTAAGGCCAGAATAATTTTTCTTTTGGTTCTTGGTTTTTGTTTGTCTTGTGTTTTTTTGTGTGTTTTTTTTCACAAAACAATCATGGCAGCAATGTAAGTTATTCATTTGTAACAACTGACACTACCCCATTGAGGAACAACATGAAACGTTTTCCGAAAACTGTATTTTCATTTTGCTAGCAACCATGGGGTCACATAAGTTTAATGTTTCCATTTCTGTTGACGTATTAAACTATGATGGCGAAGATCGTTATACACCTCTCATGCCACTCTGTCTTGGTATGTCAGGCATAAACAAATTTGCACAAAAAATTGTGTTTCTCGTAGCCGAAATGGGCTATATATGCCCAATTGGGCTAAAAAGCCCAAAATCGACTTTTCCAGGATCTGTTAAAATCTGAAATGCCATATCCTTATCATGCTGTTGGTGGAGTGGGACATCATTGCAGTTTGAAATGATATCACAACCTTAGCCTTACATTGCAATTGACTGGGGCGTAAACATGAAACAGATCAGAAAATCAGTCTGGCCTTTAACATAATAAATTTAAAAGAGTCATACATAAATACATGTTTTATGTATTCACGGAACATTAATTTCGAATTAGTAAGCCAGTAAGGTTATGTTTTGTGTGTGTAATATAAAATACCTTGAAGGCAAATTTCAATGAAACCTGGTAGTTAGTTAAAGGGGGTTAACAATGACAGGTTTAAAGCTTGATTCAGCTTCTTTTGAATGTAATCCAAAGAATTAGTTCTTCACCAGTACCATATGAGCCGTGCCGTGAGAAAACCGGTCGTCCGGGTTTCCGACAAGCTCCGACACAAACCGGCCTGTACAGTCACAGAAAAATGCTAGATGCTTGAAATTTTGAATATAGGTAGAACAGGGATTGTACTATCCGTGTAGCGAAAACAAAGGCGCTGATCAGCTTTGCAGTTACTGTGAAGCTGATTTGCGCCTTTGTTTTCGCCTAGGCAAATATCTGGTTTTCTCATGTCACGGCTCATATATAAAACAATGCAGACAGGTTTTTGACATCTTTTTATCTTGTATGAATGCTTTCTGGTAAAGGGTTTGTCAAGGCCTGGATTTCTAGAATGTCAAGGCCTGGATTTCTAGAAAAAAAAGTGCTAGGAATTTAGCACATGAGAAAGCAGATATGTTTGCTGCATGATTTAAAATTTTCCCCTAAAGTATACAATGTTTCTTACCAGTAAAGCACATCGATGCCATATTCATTCAAGTAGTCAATCAGAATTGCCTCTATGATACAGAGAAAATTATCTTCTCAATTCCATATTTCTAGACAATTTTTATATCTTGGAGACTTATATAAATGAATGTAAATCGGAAGATCATTTCTAAGTCTTGACCAATCCATTTTCTGGCGACTTTTGCTTCCTCTTCTGTCTAGGATAATATAACTCAACACCAGTCAGTAATTATTTCTATGGCTCTGAACCAGTCTACCGGGGCTTGACCAATCATCTTGTGCCAATCTGTCACCTGACCAATCATCTCTGGGCAGACTGTCTCTCAATCTTTTATTCCCTGTACACTTGATAGTGTTCAATTTGGCAGGCAGAGAACCATTCTGTCCCCAGGGACTACTTATACCAGTCTTTGGTTCCCAGCTTCAGAACAATAGATTTACAGTGCCGAAACTTTACAGGGAACCAGAAAAAGACGAGAATCGTAATGACCTACCATTCATCGGTCAAAGAATGACCACAGTGTCGCCAGAGGTTTTTATTTTGTGTTTCTGGAGACATTTCGGCTCGCGAAGCTGGCACGAGAGAGAAACACAGAATACGAATTAGATTAATGGCTCTCTGATTGAAGAGGCAGTCTCTACAATATGTTATTTCCTGAAACGAGACATGACATGAGGAAACATGTTTTATGTTGTATGTAAAACAAAGATGTAGATAATCTGCATGGTTACAACGTAGCTGATCTGCGCCTCTTAATTTTGCTGCTAAGACATTTGCTGCTGTTTAGTTAGCACAAGCCCTTTTCTGTCTTAATTTTGAAGCCCATAGCCATCTTCTAGAGTTAAACAAGTCCGTTTGTGTCAGACCTGTTGGTAAAACGAGAAGACATGTTTTGTCATGAATGCGGCTTATGATATTTCCTGAAGTAGTCTTCTTTACTCATAAAAATGACCACAGTCAGAAAAAACAGATTGAAATTTTCATAAGCATTTTTCTTGTCTTTTATACAAAATTCTTAACATTGTACTACATTAAAAATGTCTTGGTCAGCGGAATAAAATGATGAAAGTTTACACATGATTTGGGTACAAAATAAAAGAAATAATTCATGATTAATCCATCAGAACTGGAGCCCATCTTTAATCCCGTAGTGTCTCAGGCATTGGAGTCAGGAATATTGTGCTATGAGCCGCGTCATGAGAAAGCCAACAATGTGGTTTTTCATACAGGTCCGACACAAACTGAGCTGTACAAGCGCAGAAGATGGCTAGAGGCTGGAAGTTTTAGATTTAGAAAGAAGAGGAATTGTACTATCTGTGTAGTGAAAACAAAGGCGCTGATCAGCTTCGCAGTTACTGCGAAGCTGATCTGCGCCTTTGTTTTCACATATGCTTAACGTTGGTTTTCTCATGATGTGGCTCCTATAGTAATCCATAGGGACGGTGTGGGACATACAAACTCTGTTTTATGTCTGTTTATTTAAGAAAAACTGAATCACTACGTCTGTAACCAAGTACATTAATGGAATGGCAGACTGTCTAAAATTTCTGAGAATTATTTTCTGAAAAAATTAAAGCATCCTTTCGGCTGTTTAGCTTCGTTAAGTGATCACTGCAAAGCTGATCTGCGCCTTTGTTTTCACATATGCAAAATGTTGGTTTCTTCATGACACGGTTCAAGCGTCTTGGTCAAGGGCACTCTATGGCAGAGGTGCACTCTAGAAGTACCGTGATAGTTATGATTTAATTTTATTGTGATGTGGGTTCGCGCCTCGCACGGGGCACGAATTCATATGTGAGACAAGCCATGTTCTGCTTGCGGGTGTGTCAGGTGGTTTTTCCCCGGGTACTCCAGTTTTTGCCCCACCTACCGATTGATTCGTCTCGATAGGAGTGAAAAAGCTTGAAAGGGACGTAAAACTGAATCCAAAAAAAAAAAAAAAAAAAAAATTATTGCGAAAATACAATCCTGATGATAAACTTGTCTGAAATTAGTCAAATTATGTTTAATTTTTCCTGTTTATGAAATGCGCAATTTTTCTTTCATTTGATCATGCAGTCCTAAGTGCGTCTCTTTCTTATCATAACTTCATCTGTCATCGCAAGTTTGAGACCAATTATTGTAATTTTGGCGTTTGATCATCACTTAAATCCAGACAGTGGTTAAGAGAGAAATGAGCCACTGCATAAGAAAACGAACAATCTGCATATGCGAAAACAAAGCCGCAGATCAGCCGTGCAGTAACTGCACTGCTGATCAGCGCCTTTGTTTTTGCACCATATATAAAACCTTAAATCGGAAATTTCATGGTTCTAGCCTGCTTCTGTGACTGTACAGGCTGATTTGTGTCAGACCTGGTCGGAAACCCAAATTGTTGGTTTTCTTATGCACAGGCTCAAATAAGACAGTTTTCCTGTTATTTTACGATTTATATCATCACTGTCACTGCTCAAGCTTCTGTTGGAGACTGATTTTCATGGGTCTAGACGATCAAGAACGAATGACGAATATTGCTTTAGGAAATATTGTGTCTAAATATGAGCGAGGTAGATGAAATTAGGAGGGTACTAGATTTTGATGATTAAAAAGTGAGCCACCTTGTGGGAAAATGCAACAATGTGGTTTCCGAACAGGTCTGACACAAACCGACCTGTACAAGCACGGAAAAGAGCTAGAAGCTTGAAATTTCGGATTAAAGTAGAAGAGGAATTGTACTATCCGAGTAGCGAAAACAAAGGCGCTGATCAGCTTCGCGGTTACCGCAAAGCTGATCTGCGCCATTGTTTTCACATATGCAGATTGTTGGTTTTCCCATGAGGTGGCTCAAGTGTTCAAATAATTATACAAGTTTCTTGTGGAGTTCTTTGTTAATTGTCTGTTTTGTATTCCTAGTGTCCCATTCAACAATTTTTCAGTAATGTAGAGACACAGCCGCTGCTTCCTGGGTACCTATCCACAAAATTATGTTAGGTTTTAACCCAACCTTCCCTTACGAAACAGGTTTCTGGCAATACACTGGTAATAAACTGGCAATACACTGGCAATAGTCTGGTAATACACTGGAGTGACTGGCAACACAATGGCAATACACTGGTGATAGGTTGTTAATAAAAATATGACATATGGTAATATACTGGCAACAATTACCAGCTATTACCAGCTACCTGACAGACTGGTATTAGGCTGTTTACAGACTGGTAATACAATGGCAACACACTGGCAATATTGCCAGTCTATTGCCAGTTGCTGGTAGTAAATGCAGTTTCTTCAATCTTGTTTGCAGCTGGATACACAAGGTATTAAAAAATGAAAAACACCTGGTAATACACTGGCAAGAAAAATCTTTTATGTTTTGACAAGATAAGCATCTGGCAACACACTGGTAACACACTGGCAAGAAATAACTTAAACTTTTGAGGATAAATTTGAGCCTGGTAACACACTGGCAAGAAATGTCTTTAACTTTTCAAGAGACTGTGTCTGGCAACACACTGGCAAGAAATGTCTTAACATATGGCAAAGGTCAATAAAGGTTGGGGTTCCTGTGGGAATTACTGGTCCCTCTCACAACACTGTCAGGAAGTCCCTCCACATTCACAATGGATTCATGACCAATTTCTGAAAAAAAAAAAAAAAAAAAAAAAAAAAAAAAAAAAAACATGTAATAATAATATGAAATGAAATATACTTACTCTGTTACTCTGAATAACAAAGCTAATTTGGTTCATTTGATCATAATTAAGATTATAAAACTTTCTTCATGCTCCACACAGCTGAGCATAAAATTTGGCTTGAATTTTCACTGACACTGTAAGCCTCTGCAATGACTGATTAATTTAGTCCAAAGCCTATAACTAAGGTTATGTTGGGAACTTGGGGCGGACAGCTATTACCCTTGTAAAATCATTTCTAGGGCAAGCCCCACAGAGGCAGATTACCAGTATTTTATGCTCATTTTTTCACCACTAGCTGTTCTTGAATCAGTAGAAGAAGAATGGCAATATAAATGCCACCCAATGAGTCATTGTGCACTTAACTAAATATTTCTGAGCAAAAATACCTGACAGATAAGAAATACCTTCTAGAGCTACATGCCATGGCCCCGTGTTGTCGCACGCTCTTGTTTCTGCAGAGGTCGCCGTCTTTTAGTTGAAGGCAATTGTGACTTCTTTTCGGTTGGCGCATTTATCTGCATACTTCATAGTATGCCAGCTTTTGCATTTATCTGGAAATGAACAAATTAAATCATACTGATGACTGCTAAAGCACGAATACAGCAAAACAAGCTTGTACGATGAATGTGAATCGAGGGATTCATGTGAGGATAGCCGGATGGCTACCTTTTTGGGATACAGCTAGTCATCTTGCTTTTTCTTGCATGTTGTAACATTTTTGTGATTTTTTTAATTGTTTAGTTTTACTGCCTGGTGTCTGTGTTGGGATTTTAAATTTAATTTACCCTATTCACACGAGTGTAACATGCAGTTTTTTTGCTCAGAATGTGGTGTACAAAATTTGGTGCACATTTTGTATAAGAACACCAAATTTCAGACTTTTTCCATAGATGTACAGTCATCGGACCCTGTGCAGGTTAAAGATCCCTCGGAGGACTGCCGGGACCCATTGGATCTGAACAGTTTACTGATGAATGATCCAAAATGATGATTAAATCCTGGCACTTTAAGCCAGGCTATGGTGCCAGTTTTCTCCGGCCACACAGGTGTTACAAATGTTGAATTATTAATATATATATTTTTTTGTGGGGGGAGGGTACAATTTCAGTTATATACTGGGAAACACACTTTATACGGGCATGGCACGAAGTGCGCGAAGCGCACTGAGGCTGGGCCGAAGGCACAGCTGCGTGCCCGCCTATAGGTAACGCGTACACACGGGTAAATGAACTCTGATGTTGTTTACCTAACTAACTTTGTTCACCTGAACGTCCGGTCCCAGTCTCGGGGGATATCGTTAATCTCCCTCTCTCGCGAGAATCCCATTGATCTCGTTTGAAATTGTACACAAATAATTCTTCCTTTTCTATTCATGACAATATAGTTTTGCTTCTTTGTGAACAATACATTTTTTCGTTCCATCTGAGATCAACTTTCTTTCAAAAGTTACAAAAAATAAATAAAAACTACGTCACAGTCACGCGCGAAATTTTTCTAAATATCCGGTGTTACTATTTACCGGAACCAGAACGGGTCGGAAAGATGCGTCTAAACAGCGAAATCAGGTCGTTTCGGCCGCGAATCGCCGATACACCCTTAAATCGGACATCTAAATGCAAGTAACTGGTCGTTTCGGCTCCGTGAGTCGTTAGTTCTTCAGTCAGCTGCCCGAGGGTTTTACCTGGCGCACAAAATGAACGTTTTGCCCCAAAAATGACCCCCAAAACACGCAGTTCTGTCCAGAGAGTGGACCATGATATCCCCCAAAATTAACAAATATTTCTTGTTCCTGATATTTTTTTTCTTGTTACTCCCATCAGTCAATTTCTGATTATTCTTGGGAGGTGTACATTGAACACTCCGGTGTGTTTGCAGGATGAGCCTACATGCATGAGGATAGAACCTGTGTAGGGATCTTGAACCTGCACAGGGGATGACTGCCCCTGCACAGGGGGCCTCCAGTTAACGTCCAGATCCGAAGGACGGCGCACTGTATCATGTCATTCCTGCAAATGACACGATGGGAAGCATGTTCGGACCAACAAATTTTCCTCGATGCCGGCGGGGATCAAACCCGGGACCTCTAGCACAAGAAGCCAGTGTGCTAACCACTCGGCTACCTCACTTCCTGATTACCTCGCCTCCTATTTTGTCAGAATGTTGTTACGGAGTTGTCAGTAGTGGGACATTGGCCCCCTAAATTAATACTTTGAGGTCGAGGGGAACACCCTAGTACTAGGTAAGGTAAGGATAATGAAGAGAGAGGTAGGAGAAAGGGTAGGGTAGAGTAATGAGTAATGGTAGGGTAGAGTAGGGTAAGTAATAGGAGTAAGGATGGGGTTTGATAGGGTAGGGTTAGGTGGGGTAGGGCACGGCAAGGCAGAGTATGGCAAGATAGAAGAAGGGCAGAGTATGGTAGGAGTAAGAGTAAGGGGATGGTTGGGTAAGGAGTAGGTGTAATGGTAACTCGTAAGGTAGGGTAAGAATATGAATACTGGTAGGGTAGAAGTAGGAGTAAGGGTATGGTAGGTTAAGGAGTAGCAGCAATGGTAGTAAGGGTAGCCTGGTAGGGGTAAGAGTGTGGGTAGGTTACAGGGATATTGCTGGAAAATTTCGGGTCCAGGGGCGAAGCCCCGGTGGGGGGTCCCAGGGGGGCGAAGCCCCCCCCCCCGGGCCGAAAACGATTTTAGCATTACTGGAAGCCTCTATCTCTTTTCTCCTGGGTATGTTTTTAGGTATATTTTTATAGAGAGTTTGTTTCTTCATTGACAATTCAAAGGCTATTTATCTTCATGTTTACTTTTTGCTATGTAACTGCACAGCTGATCAGTGCCTTCATTTTCGCTACAGATAGTACTCTACAATTCCTCTTCTACTTTAACCCAAAATTTCAAGCTTCTAGCCTGCTTCTGTGACTGTACGTGCGCACCCCAAATTGATCCCTGTTTATGGTTAGGAGTAGAAGTTAGGGTATGGTATTGGTAGGGTAAGGAGAAAGGGTTAGGGCAAAGAGTATGAGTAAGGGTAGAGTATGGGTATGAGTAGGGTAGGGTAGGACTAGGAGTGTAACGAACAGCCGAGCTAAGTCACAGCAAACCCCGTCGGTGGAAAAACATGCTCATCCACTAAGGGTGGTTTACTGCGCTACATACCCAACACTTATTGATTCCAAAGTCTCGAGTTTGAAATTTGCATATTTCAAAGGGAGGCTATGCCGTCACATTACTTCCCCCTCCGAGAAGACTTGTCCCGAGTCTTGGCCTGGGAACTACATGGGTAAGGCAACTCCGTTCTGGCAGCTGTCATTATCCCACCGCTGCCACCAAATGTAGCAACAGCTGAGCCAAGCCACAGCAAACCCCGTCGGTGGAAAAGCATGCCCATCCACTAAGGGTGGTTTACTGCGCTACATACCCAACACTTACTCGATTCACAAAGTCTCGAGTTTGACATTTGCATATTTCCAAGGGAGGCTATCCCGTCACAGGAGGTTATGTGTAGGGTAGGA
Organism: Rugalucina vietnamica; assembly: GCA_964017185.1. Classification (NCBI taxonomy): domain Eukaryota; kingdom Metazoa; phylum Mollusca; class Bivalvia; order Lucinida; family Lucinidae; genus Rugalucina; species Rugalucina vietnamica. The sequence goes on from OZ024885.1 coordinate 19,808,985, forward strand.
GGTTATGTGTAGGGGTAGGAGTAAGGGTATGGTAGGGGAATGAATTAGGAGTAGGGGGAGGGTAGGGGTAGTCATAAGGATAGGGTAGGAGGTAAGGTGTTGGGTAGGTGGTTAGGTGTAATGGTAGGAGTAAAGTTAGGGTAGGAGTAAGGGTAGGGTAGGGTATTGGATAGGGGAGGACAGGACAATGGCACAACATATACTTTTACAGTAAGTGCTGTTCAGGACAGAAAAAAACTAGCAGTTGTTTAATCAATAATAATTTCAAAATCATGATGGCATGCCCGTTCTAGGCAGTGCCTAAGTTCATATTATTATTATTTGTGCGGGTAGGCATTTTTTTGGGGGGAGGGGATACAGAGGCTGGGACAACATTTGGCAAAATTTCAGAGAGACCCCACCACACACACAAACCAGCCCTACTGTACAATGTCACCAAGCTGGTGGTTTCCCCTCATAGTAAGTTCGTAAAATTCAAGTTGCCCCACCCACTAATCAAAACTTTTTGGACGGGAGCAGGCCAAAACCCTTTCACTGTTTCGGGTCGGCTCATTTTAAGCTCAACTGTCTTCATTTCATCAGACTCTTACCAGTTTGTTTAGCAAAGTACTTGTCTAGTTTCTGTTGTGACATTCTGGAAATTTCTAAATTGTCGCGCGTACAAAAACTTTTTCATTTTATAGACCGGAAATAATCAATAGGCGAACTCGTTTAATTAAGAATGTAATACGTCGTTATCGGCGCAGCGTAGGCCATAGTCTGTAAACGGCGACGCTATCGAGTTGAGTCGATCAGTCTCAGGCTAAATTTAGAACTTTGTCACGGGGGAAAAACATTTTGGGTTGAAATACATCGAGCAAAAATGTAGAAAAAGTAGAAAAAAAGTAGATGGCGCAAATCGGCAGACTAGACGGCGATATCGCCGGCCGTGCGATATCGCCGCCAGCTGCTTTTGAGAGCACTGAACTGTTACAAGCTTTAATTAATAATAGGGCCGATTTTTGAGCCTGCAAATGATTTTCTCTTCGATTTTGGGTCTCAATTCTAACTTGGGTTGGCAGGCAGATAGATAGATAGATAGATAGATAGATAGATAGATAGATAGATAGATAGATAGATAGATAGATAGATAGATCGTGTGCTTAATGATTCATTACTGCTTCGATTAATGAACCGTAACTGCTCAATTAACTTCTTTATCTGGCACGTGCCGGGTGACTAAGATATAAAGTTATTTGAGTATAACTCATGACAATAGCTAAAATGGTTGATGATGAACTTCGAAATGCATACAAAGGCCAAACGAAGTGAGAAAACGTAGAAACCATTTTGTTTCCAAGCTTTTCCCTGTTTGTTACTCATTAGAATCACGGTGTTTGTATATTTTGTACGTGCCAAGATGTTTTCTGGTTAAATTGGCCTCCATTTTGTAAGAAAGGTAACTGTTCTGTTCTGTTCGTAAATCCCACCTGTAGGAGCACCTCCTTGCGGAGTAAAAGTTAAGTCATATAAAATAAATAAGATACAAGAAGTCACACTTCACTGTCACACAAACCTTCAGAAAAAAATCACAAATGAAGTTTACACAGTAAAATCCACTGTATATATACACTTAAAAAAAGTTATATTGACAATCACCGAGTAGCTAAGTCTTGGTTGAAGCCCTTTTGGCAACAGCAGAGCAGGCAAATTTGTAAAAGCCCCAGTCCTTCCTTTGACAGTCTGTGCTGCAAAATCTAGTGATGTGACAGCGGGCACAGCGCTTGAGTTCAGTTCCCTCTACAGTTAGCACACACTCCTGTATCACCGAAATCGTCGTCACTGTCAATGTTGCTATTAGAAGCTAGGAAGTCCTTTAGGATGGCCTGTTCCTCATGTAAAGTAGCCGGAAGGGCAACACTCGACACCTGGCTATCAGAATGTGTGGAGCTGCTTGTCGGGCTAGGTTCAGATTCCACCAGCACATATTGATCGGTTCTCTTTTGATATCTGATCTCCGATGAAAGGTCCAGTTCTTTGGGAACGGATTCCGGTTCCTTGGGAACGGCTTCAGAAGTAGCACGTTTCGGTGAGGTAGCTTTTTCAGCAGCCTTCTTCTCCAGGAAACGTTGCTGTCTCTTTCGAGCACGTCGTTTGGTAACTCAGCGTTTTGTTGTTTCGTAGAGCTCCTCCTTTGACTTTTCGGCGCACCCGGACTTGAACCACTTACTGTATTTACAGTGCGCCGTTCGTTATTGCGAACGTAGAAGTACATTATCTGAACGGTAGAATAATACAAGATTTAGGTGTCCCAATTTTTTGACTTCAGTAATCACCTACTCAAAACATGGAGCAACGTTGCGTAATACATGTCATTAATAGCCTTCAGCAATCTTTGTTTACGGTCACGTTATGGTTTATGGATAATCCCCTAGCGGGATATTGTGCATTGTTTGACTTATTTTCACAACTTTTATGGTTCACGCTTCGCGAGCAGTGAACTGTGTTGTCAAAAATGACGATTATCACTTGTGAATACATAAGCTGTTTAGGCAGCCGATACGGTTCATACACACATTATGCTTTCTGTAAGGAAACATGATCATTCAGTTTTTAATATGCAAAAGGTAATTAAAATTACTTCATCTCCTAGTAGCATAAAGACAAACTGCAAGGAAACGGCACCTTGGCGAATGCCTATAGGCAAACATTTTTTTCACAAAGTACCACAAAGAGAAACTGTAAGAAAACGGCACCTTGGCGAAAGCCTGGCTTTTTTCTCATTCACCATTTTTGCATTATCGGCTGGTTTCCTGCTGACAAAAATTAATATTGGAAAAACAGGTAACCAGAACCCCCCTCAGGGCGGTTTGTGGTTACCTGCATTTCCAATATTGATTTTTTAAAGCTGGGAACCAGCGAATAATGCAAAAAATGGTAAGAAAACTACACATTGGCATACAATCTCTCCTTTTTTCTTTCTTTTTCTTCTTTTCTCATAGTGCCATAAACGGAAACGGTAAGAACACTTCGCCTTGACAAACGATCTTTTTTCTTCTTCTTTTATTCTTGTACCATAAAGAGAAACTGTCAGAAAACTGCACCATGGGGGTTTCAAATCTGAGAGGAATGATAATTTGAACTGAAAATGTAGTTTTAGTACAGCCACGATTTGTGGTGCTAATCTGCCGCGTGTTATGTATAGAAATTGATCGAATCAGTATACGAAGATAGGATAGAACCTGTGTAGGATCGATCTTTAACCTGCACAGGGACTGTCCCTGCAAAGGGGTCCTCCAGGTAACGTCCCGATCCGAAGGACGGTGCACTGAGTCATGTCATCCCTGCAAACAACACGAAGAAAAGCGTGTGCGTACACCGATTTTTCCTCCCCGCAGACTATGATCGAACCTGGGAGCTCTAGCACCCGAGGCCATCGCCCTAACCACTAAGCTACCCCGTTTAATAATGAAAAAATCAGTCACCTGTACTATGTACAAAGCGTGGCATGGTGTAGAATCCTGTTTGTGTGTCTCCCCAGTCTACTGTCAGCAAGCTCATGCGCGGATCCAGAGGGGGGGACCGGGGGTCCGGACCCCCCCTGAAATTTGAAAATTTTACCTACAAAAAGGTAATTTCTGGATTTTTTTTTTGGGGGGGGGGGGGGGTTGGACCCCCCCTCGTCTGTGACTAAAAATTACCATTTTCGTTGGACCCCCTCTCATGAAAATTTCTGGATCCGCGCATGAAGCTGGTTCTAGTTTGTTTATAATATGAGCTGATTACTGCTAGCAAAAATAGAAACACGCAATTCAGCTCTTTCAAAAAGTCGTTACTTGTCATATATTTTTTGTCGAAAAAAATCGTCCTGCAACTAACGCGATATATCACGCCCTCTATCGACAGGCAGAGGCTCCAGGGAGGACAGACATGATCGACGTAATAAGACGACTGGATCAGCCGGGTTATCCTGCAACGCTGTGCGTGCTGTTGCTAGCATTTCTTATTAGCATTAATTCCAAAACAGCAACTTTGCTGATTGAATCGTCTCCTCTTAAATAGCGATTTTTTAAGCCAATTTATATTGCGACCTCGCAACAGTAAAATGTTACCGGCCGTATGCTATGTTTCGTAGTGTTCCGCCGTTGACTTATCGACGCACCTCGTTTCAACCCCTATCTATCTATCTTCTGATTTTTTCTTCGGTCCTTTGAGACTGGGCCGAGTTGTCTTTTATGAATTGGGCCGAGTTGTCTTAATCCGAGATTTTACTGGGCAGAGTTGTCCAGGGTCGAGTTGTCTTTGGGCCGAGTTGTCCTAAACCCTACTAGATAGTAACATGACACACGTTTCATGCCTATTTTTAACATAAACAGACAATTGTTTTTGAATTTATTGATTTTATAAATTATGCTACCATGCAGTGGCCCATAATTGTTATTAAATTTTCATTCTGTTCTATTCTATTCTGTCGGAATATGATCGTGCATTTCCGTATAGAGTAAATACACTTTTTCAATATTGAAATTTGCCACTTTCGATAACTTTAAATGTTTTCTTTCAAAACTATTTTGTCCTATCTTTTGTTAATTCAATCAAAAATGAGCAGTATCACAGTAGTTAGAATAATTAAGCTAAATATTTCGTGTCCGTAATAGTTCGGTAGATTCCGATGGCTTCGTACCATGTGGCCGCGCGGCGGATGTGACGTCACAGTTCGTAGGCGCCAAAATTTGACCTGCGAGCGAGGCGTCTCCAATATGCGGTAATGAAATGGACAAATAACGGTAACAAACTCTCACCACAGTGTGACACCATCTTAAACACGTGAAAGAACCGAAAAAAAAAAACATCCTGCAATGAATATGAGATTGGAGACGCAGGCCAGGCGACAGAGACCTGGAGACAGAACTTTCGAAATTTTCCAGCTTGGTGGTAACTGGTAAGATGATTTTACGTACAAAGTAAAGGTAGATATAATGCACCAGGATGGCGGGATCATGCGCGGATCCAGAAAATTTTCTCAGGCTGGGGAGGGGGGGGGGGGGTCCAAATTCCCAGAAGGGGTCTGACGGAAAATTTCTCAACATGGCAAAAATTATCCAAGGATAAATCTATGGCAATTCCAGAGGGGGTCCGAACCCCCTGTCGGACTGTCCCCCAATCTGGATTTGCCCATGGGGATACCCAGGGGGAATTTAATAGGCAAATTTGACAATTCGGCTAGATTGCACTTTCTAGTCTAGATTACATTTGGCCGATTCTGGTGAAGTAATCTAATTCCCCATCCCTAGGTCATGATGTTCTGTCTAACGCACTAGTCATTGGTAATCCCGCCCCACCCCACCCCCGGGGGAATAGTGAATCCCCGGGGACAGCAAATTGGTAAAACCATGGCTAATTTCCCCCGCTGTCCACTATCTTTTCATTTCACTGCCCTCTTTGACTATAATGCAAAAACCGGATAGTTCCCCGGCACTGCCAGGGCTAAGCTTTGGTAAAAAACCCGCTCATTTCCATGGCTATACCCCGCCCTGTCTGGGGGGGGAGGGGGTGCTGCCGGGGTTACAAATGACTACAGTAGTGCTTAATTCTCAGGGGTTGGGATTTATAAATTGAAAACATTGACAGTAGTGCTTAATTCTCAGGGGTTGGGATTTATAAATTGAAAACATTGATAGGTGCATAAGCAATGATCAGGAACTGGCGTGATTAGAACCAAGTCCCAGCCTACAACCTATGTGGGAAAAACCAAATCCTGGGCTCTATGTTCTTACTTTAAAAGCCAAAATGCACTTCTCGCTATTGCCTATTCTACCACAAGCCTGGGACAAGGTAAAAATAAAATGGTTGCTCCCGTATGTATGACCCGGGATGTATGAATACCATTTTCTTGCACCTGTCCTCAGATCGAGTTTTCTGCTCACTACTTTGAATGTTCTTTTAACTTAATTTCTGAACATCTGAAATCTGAGCATAAAGTGACATTCAATTGTTTATTTAGTGGTGAAAGAACTTCTGATTTGAAACAAGCTAATTAAGGACTTATGGGTGGTCACTGTATATACATAATTGAAGATTTACCTGTATAAAAAGCATTGTTTATTGAGTCAACAATGCTACATTCTTTAGCATGCTTTATCATGGGACTATTGAATATGTTGCAAATACATGGATTTGTGTATACATGATTGTGGAATGAGTGGTCAGCTCAGAGCAAGTGAGTCATTTTTCAGTTACTTCCGGGTTGAAATCGTCGGACCCTTTTTTCGTAGCTTTTTGAAAACAATAAGACAGATTTTTCGATGTAGTCATTGACTTCAATCATATAAGAACCTGAAACAAAAGGCATGTCATCTTTCAGCAAACAATAAGTGCACACGATCCGCCCCAAGTTACCCACTTTTAGAATTTTCCAGAAAAACATGTTTACACTAACTTTTCTCAGAGAAATACATTTCCATGACCCCAAATAACTTTTAATTTGTCAGATTATGTATCCTAGACATTTAGGCTTTGCGTAATTTTTATTCAAATGCATTCCATTTTCCAGGAAATGGGTCCCACGAAAACCAATTACATTTCCAATTTTACACCAAGCTATTTAAAATTTTAAAATAATAACCATATTGACTCATTCCTAGTATCAGTGACGTCTATTAGCAATAAATACACATCATCATTTGATTGACAGATTCAAGAAAACAGTATATTTCTGTTTTACATACCCCACCCACTCATGTCAATATTGATAAATCCTTAAAGAGTTACTGATTTGAAACATTTTATTCATAATTCTATAGCCGAGCAGTGATTGTCAGAATGACCCATCCCATACCCAGCGTTGGAACAGTCTGGAGATAGTGAATGGATCGTACGGACAGGATGACTCACTGTGTTAATGATATAGCGGAGATCAAGTTTGAACATCCTATACCTATTAGGGTGAGTCTTGTGACAAAAATTTAAGTCTCAAAATGATGTTTAAGTCTATTCTCCTTGAAAATAAATCTTAAAATGCATCGCCATCCTCTGACAATAAACTGTACGGGGTGGCCCCCGTGGCCGAGTGGTTAAGGTCGCTGACTTCAGTGCACTTGATCATTCGATCATCTCACCTAGAGCTGTGGGTTAAATTCGCATCTCCCTCGGGGCACGAGTCACATGTGGGACAAACCAAGTTCTGCTTGCGAGTGTGTCAGGTGGTTTTTCACCGGGTACTCCGGTTTTCGACCCACCTACCGATTGATTTGTCTCGATATGAGTGAAAAAGCTTGAAAGGGACGTAAAACTGAATCCAAAAAAAAAAAATAAATAAATAAACTGTAGTCAGTAATTATTTTTTTCTATCCAAAAGAATGACAACAAATGAAATCAAATTTATTATCAAAAATACATAAAACAAATTTATGCATTCAAAACAATGTTCAGTTAAGAATTTGAAAGTCGAATCATAATGAACATGATGAAAAAATAGCAAATTATTGAAGGAAAACTAATATTATTGTTGCGAGGGGAAAAAAGTTTTTGATTTTGAAGATCATTAATAAATTTTTTGGGTAGGGCCATTTTTCTAGGGTCGGTCGAGTATGGGGAAACAAATAAAAATTTTAATTTTGGCCTAATCATAGTATCGATTATCACTTTGGGCATCGATTAACCAGCTCTACATATGAATGTTTTCCAAGACATTGGAAATTGATACGTAATTTATGATGTGGCTGTAAGACATTGAAAATTGATACATATGATGCGGCTGTATGTTTTGCAAACACTGGCCATTGATGATTCTCTTTTCTCAGGGCAACCAAACAAAGTAACAGCAACCGAAGTCACCCCTTTCAAGTCTTCCACAAAACTGGGTAAGTTATTCTTATTTTTTAAGGAGATACAATCAGGTTCCAAGCTTCATACACAACATTACATCTTTAAGGGAAAGTACAACTTACAAAAAATCTCACAATTAAGCAAACTGAGTCAGCAATCCTTTCCCAAATAAGTAGTGACTCAGAATATAACAATTTACCAACCTAACAAAATTAAAGCAATATACATAAGAGTTGATCTCAGGTCCACTTCATTACAACTTGGTCATGCTACTGATTAGCTATCGCACCTGGTAAAGCAAGAATTCACTTAGAAAATAGTCCGACCAAGGGAATGCAGGAAAAAAAAAAATATATTTTAAAATGGGCTAACAGTCCATGCCGTCCACACTTGCATAAATTAATTTTGTTTCTGTCTCAATTTTGTTTCAGTCTCAGAGTCAGAAGAAAACAAACAGTACTTGCAACAGGAAACTCCAAGGTAATAGCATTTTTAAACACTTGTGTGAGGGATATTATGGTGTCACTATGATTAACCCACGGATTCCCATCTAATGAACTCTTCCATCCTTAAATATTGGTAGAGTCCATTCCTGATTTTAGGGGTGCTAGGTGTAATTCATCAGGAAAACAAGTCTGTGCAATATATACCCCCTTAAACCCCACTTTCATATAGTAAAACTGGGGTTTGCAGGGGTATACCTATTTTTTAGCTCACCTGAGCCGTTAGGCTCACAAGGTGAGCTTATAGGATGGCCATGATCCGGCGTCCGTCGTCCATCCGTCCACAATGTCAAAGATCTTCTCCTCTGAAACCGCTTGGCCAATCAAAGCCAAATTCTATATGAAGCATCAATAGGAAGGGGGAACCAATGTGTATATAAGAAATCCAGGTCACATGACCAAGATGGCCGCCATGCCCATATGTGCATAATTCAAACATGTTTATTGGTATATGCAGCAGATCTCAGGTGAGCGTTTACAGGACCATTGGTCCTCTGGTCTTATTTTTGCTTCAAAACATAGATTGTGGGTACTCGTTAGAACCACCTCGCCGAGGCGGTTCTAACGGGCGAGGTGGTTCTAACGTGTACCCACAATCTATGTTTTGAGCAAAAATAAAAAAAAATATCAAGATTTTTCTGATGAAATTTTCATTTTTTACAACTAATAAAAATCTCTGTTTATTACATGGGCAAATTTTCATAATGTTTAGTTTAATTTGATTTTGAAAACACAGTAAAATTTTCTTTTTAATTTGCACAGTAAAAGGCAACAGTGGGGACCCTGATCTGGGTCTGAAGAGTTCTCCAACAGCAATAGTTAAAGGCTGTTGAACAATTTCACCCATCCTCAACAAGTGGTTATAATCTATGAGCAGAAGAAATATTTTAAATAAGTGTAAAATTGTTCTGACATTTTCACATAGATCTTAATTTCAGATCTTAAAATGCTGTTAAGTTAAATGAATTAATTATTCATAGATCTGTTTATAATTAGGGGATAACTGTATTCAAATTTTTCATTTGGGGTGGTATATCGTCGGATATACGGTCGGAAATTTTGTTTTACGGCGACGCGTCAGCGGAGCCGTAAAACATGATTTCCGACCGTATATCCGACGATATACCACCCCAAATGAAAAATTTGAATATTGTTATCCCCATTCTAATGTACTTTTTAACTATAAACATCGAAAAAATACATTGTTTTTCGCAAAACGTGAGCGTCACCAGCGACGAAAAACACGACGTTAACCAATCACAAGCTACGTTGCTCATGACGTTGGGTTTCCGACGGTATATCGCAGAATATACCGTCGCAATGTTTTGACGTTATCCAATCAGACGTCGCGTTACATTCTCAAGTGCATTAGAATACACGATATATACGAGACCAGAGTCATTCTACAGAAATTCTTCCAATATATGCTCCTTGATGAGACGCATCATGAGAAAACAATGTTTTACATATGCGAAAATTAAGGTGCAGATCAGCTTCGTGATTACTGCGAAGCTGATCAGCCCCTATTTTTTCCCTACATGGATAGTACAATTCTACTTTCTATGTCCAAAACTTCCAGCCTCTAGCCATCTTTTGTGGCTGTACAGCCCATGGCTTCTATCAGACCTGGGCAGAAACCACAACATTGGTTTTCTGTTGACGCGGCTCAACTGTGTTTCATAATTCAGTTCTCAGAAAACGAATCCGGAAACTCGAAGAGGACGTAAAGACCCTTAAGGATGATTTAAGGAGGATGACCAAGAAGTGTAGGAGGCTGGAAGAAAAGTTCGATGAAAAGACAGCAAAAACAGAGGCCCCATGCACGAGCGCTCAATGAACCCAAAACCACACTGTCACAATCAATCAAAGAAATAAAAGGGGAAATACCTTTGGAAGGATTTGGTGAAACGGAAACAGAATGTTTGGCTGAAAAAGACATTAATGCAATCGTCAATGACAAGACAGATCCTGTAAAGAGATTTCAAGGCCTTTGCAAGGCAATATTTACTGAAGAGGAACTTAAGTTCTGCAGCCCAACGGGAAAAACAACTACCAAGTGTGGGGAAGGCCCCCTCTAGATAGGGGCAAACTGAAACAGTTGTTTGCCATTGCTGAACAGCATTTACAATTTATGACAAGGGAATGTCCCATAAAAATTTGAGAATTTGCAAAAGGTTCTTAGACGAAAGTGAACAACTGTTTTAGTTTGCCTTTATTAGCACTTGGTGAGTATTAGTATATAGGTAAGGATCCGGCGTCTGTCGTCCATCCATCTGTTCACTTATTGATTATTGTTGTTTCAAAAGTTTAGTTCTTTGAAGTTTTCATATAAAGGTAAATGCACCTATAAAGCTTGTAGTTATTTATATTGTATTACCAGTGTTAACGAAAACCAAATTATGAAACTGAACTGTACTGTTAACGCCTTAACGGTCAGAGATCTCCACAAAAACAAAAATTACATTCAAATGTTCAGTCATGTTCATCCAGATTAGTTATGTTCTCTATGAATATGTCATGAAAATCATAAGTTACAGTAAATTTTCATGAACGGCTTTCAAATGACAATGTTTTTAGCTCACCTGAGCCGTTAGGCTCACAAGGTGAGCTTATAGGATGGCCATGATCTGTCGTCGTCCACCATTTTCAAAGATCTTCTCTGAAACCCCTTGGCCGATCAAAGCCAAATTTTATATGAAGCATCTATGGGAAGGGGGAACCAATGTGTTTATAAATAATCCAGGTCACATGACCAAGATGGCCACCACGCCGATATATGGTAAAAACCCTTCAAAATTCTTCTCCAGAACCGCTGGACCGATTTCAAAGAAACTTGGCATGAAGCATCGGGAACTGGAGTACTACAATGTGTTTATAAATTATGACCTTTGGATGACCTTGACCTATTTTATGGGAAGGTCAACATAGGTCACGCATGCATTTGAATGGGGAAAATTGTTAAAATGTCATCTGAAAGGAAAAAAATTGCAGGAAATGGGCAAATGGACTGAAGATTTGTGATTCTGAAAAAATCTGTAATTTGGTAGAAATTTCAATGATCAAATTGATCATACCAATGCATTTTTTTTCTGAAATTTTGCTGAAATACCAGTGCTATTTCACTGAAATTTCAGTGTGATTTTTGGTGAAATTTCACCGAAATTACAGTGATAAATTAGTCAATATTTTAGCAGAATTTCGGTGAAATTCTGCTGGAATTACACTGTAATTACAGTAATAATTTGGATGATATTTTAGCAGAATTTCAGTGAAATTATTTCAGTGAAATTCTACTGAAATTACAGCACCTTTTTCACCTGGGTGGAAACAAACTGGTAATACACAAAAGATAACTGGTAATACACTGGGAGTATACTGGAAACAAACTGGTAATACACTGGGAGACAACTGGTAACACACTGACAATAGACTGGTGTCAAATACTACATTCTGGTGACACTTGCAATAGACTAGAAGCAAACTGGTAATACACTGGAAGCCAGCTGGAAACATGATGGCAATACACTGGCAATAAACCTTTATGGATTTTTATTGCCAGTGTATTGCCAGACCCCTTTAATACCAGTCTATTACCGGATATCTACCAGCCCCAAAAAAAGCTGGCAATACTATGGTAATAGGCTGGAAAATACCAAATACAGTCTATTACCATAGTACTACCAGCCTATTGCCAGTTATCCAGCCTATTGCCAGACTGTTGCCAGACTATTGCCAGATTTTCCGCCTATTGCCAGCCTGTTGACAGTCTGTTACCAGCTAGTTATAACTAAAATATATTTTTTGGAAAGATAAAAAACCTCAAGTTTTATCAACGACACTCTATTACCAGTGTATTGCCAGCATATAACCAGCATCATCCAACCCTGGCAATAAACTGGTACATAACTGGCAACACTCTGGTAACAAGCTGGCAATCTGGTAATCATCTGACAATAATGTGGTAATACACTGGCAACAGATTGGCAATAAACTGGTAATAGACTGGTAATGGACTTGCAATGGACTGGTAATACACCTAATTTTCATAAGGGTGACATTGGACTCAAGAGTCCAAAGCACTGTCACTGGCCAGCAGATGCAGAGTCTGCACTGCGCCCCCTGTCTTGCTATTAATTAAATGGGATCAGATGCAACTAAAGCATAGACTTATTGTTGTGTTGAACATTATTTGAGCCGCCTCGTGGGAAAACCAACAATGTGGTTTCCGAACAGGTCCGACACAAACCGGCCTGTACAAGCACAGAAAAGAGCTAGAAGCTTGAAATTTTGGATTTAAGTAGAAGAGGAACTGTACTATCCGAGTAGCGAAAACAAAGGCGCTGATCAGCTTCGCCTTTGTTTTCGCATATGCAGATTGTTTGTTTTCCCACGAAGCGGCTCATTTATTAAGACCAGTCAAAATGTCAAAACCAGTGTTGTACATGTTCCGATGTCAAAAATCAGTTTGGCGTGACTTGTTTCAATGTTTTATAGCTTAAGGTTGTAATGTCATTCCGTGCTTGCAGTCTTAGGTTTAAAATGCTGATTGACACACCGATTATCAAGGGACAACTAACGCCACTGTGAAGGTCGTAATGTCATTCCGTGCTTGCAGTCTTAGGTTTAAGATGCTGATTGACACACCGATTATCAAGGGACAACTAACGCCACTAACAAGGTCGTAATGTCAGTCCGTGCTTGTGTCTCACCTTGAAATGCATATTATCACACCAGTTATCCAGGGACAACTAATGAGACTGGGAAGGTTGTAATGTCATTCCGTGCTTGTGTCTCATCTTGAAATGCAAACTATCACACCAATTATCCAGGGACAACTAACGCGACTGGGAACCACCAACACAGATAAAATGAGACGCCTCATGGGAAAACCAACAATCTGCATATGCGATAAACAAAGACGCAGATCAGCTTCGCGGTAACCGCGAAGCTGATCAGCGCCTTTGTTTTCGCTACACAGATAGTACAATTCCTCTTCTTCTTAAATCCGATATTTCAAGCTTCTAGCCTGCTTCTGTGCTTGTACAGGTCGGTTTGTGTCAGACCTGTTCGGAAACCACATTGTTGGTTTTCCCATGAGGCGGCTCAAATACTAGATAAATCAATAAGCAACAATAGGGAGTAAATATAAATTGAGCCACATCGTGAGAAAACCAGACTTTTGCCTATGCGAAAACAAAGGTGCAGATCAGCTTCCCAGTAACTGCGAAGCTGATCAGCGCCTTTGTTTTCACTCCTCTTATAGTAAAATTCCTCCTCTACATCTACCCAAAATTTCAAGATTCTAACTTTCTTCTGAGACTGTACAGGTTGGTTTGTGTCAGACCTGGTGGGAAACCCCAAAGACTGGTTTTCTCGCATCGCGGCTCAATTTGGAAGCAACTCACCATGGATCAGAATGATACTCAGCAAGTTGTTCCCAGACAGGGTTTTGCATATTCTACAGTCTTATATTAATATGGTTTCATCTGTGTTTGTTGTTCTCAGGTGCATTGTTTGTCTCGGGATGAATGGTGTGATTGAACCACATTGAGATACACGTTTTCCATTACGATTTTTATGCCCCCAACTTTGAAAAAGTTGGAAGGGCATATTGCTTTCGGCTAGTCAGTCTGTCTGTAAGTCTGTGCGTGTGTGAGTGGGTGCGTCTGTTAGTCACTTTTTTTTAAACTTCTGAATGGTGCATGATAGGGATTTGAAATTTCGTGTGTGTATTCCTCATGAAAAAATAGTTGACCCGTGTTTTTTTTCTTGTCCGAGTTATGCCCCTTTTCTGAGTTATTTCCCTTTGAAAACAAAATTTGAAAATCTTGTGTGCAAGATATCTCGAAAAGTATTTAAGCTAGAACCTTCATATTTGGTATACTGGTTGGGTCTGATGACTAGATGACCTGATTAACTTTTGAGAACTTTCCATCAAATTTTGACAAAAATACAGAATTTTTAAATTTTGATTAATTTTTGCACTTTTCGGTGAAATTTGAAACTTTTGAACGGTGAATGCTAGGGATTTTAAATTTCATATACAGATTCCTCATGAAAAAATAGTTGACCCATATTTTTTTTCATGTCCAAGTTATGCCCCTTTTCTGAGTTATGTCCCTTTGAAAACAAAATTTGAAAATCATGTGTGCAAGATATCTCAAAAAGTATTTGAGCTAGAGCCTTCATATTTTGTATACTGGTTGGGGCAGAGAAGAAGATCTCCTGATTACATTTTGAAGACTTTAATACGTCAAATTTTGACAAAATTACTCCATTTTGAAATTTTTACTCCATTTCTAATTTATCTGCAAAAAGCTTACATTCTGTTTCTGGATCAAGGTCAAAACAGAGGCTTCAGGAAATAAAATTTCACTTCATTCAAATGAAATAAATGAATCATACAAGCTGCCAGTTTAGGGACAAGCATACAGTTGGGGGCATAGTGTTTTACAAACACGCATTTCTAGTTACAGTATTATCTTGTATCCAAAATCATTTATTTAAGAAGATGAGAAATTGTACTATCCGTATAGCGAAAACAAAGGCGCTGATCAGCTTCGCAGTTACTAATCAGGGCCTTTGTTTTCGCTGCTCGGATAGTAAAATGCCTCCTCTACCCAAAATTTCAAGATTCTAACTTTTTTCTGAGACTGTACAGGCTGGTTTGTGTCGGACCTGGACCAGTTTTCTCGTGTTATGGCTCAATTTGGAAACAACTTGCTTTAGATCAGAATGATCCTTAACAAGTTGTTCCCAGACAGGTATTTGCATTCTACAGTCTAATATTAATATGATTTCATCTGTGTTTGTTGTTCTCAGGCGCATCGCTTGTCTCAGGATGAATTGTGTGATTGAACTGCATTGAGACAGACCTTGCTTTGTGGTTTTCCATTACGATTTTTAAAGTATATCTTGTATCCAAAATCATTTATCTAAGAAGAAGAGAAATTGTACTATCCGTATAGCGAAAACAAAGGCGCTGATCAGCTTCGCAGTTATTGCGAAGCTGATCTGCGCCTTTGTTTTCACCTAGGCAAATTTTAGCTTATTTATTTTAAGCATCTTAAGTCATCATCTATTGCTTTAGGGTGCTTTTTCAGAAAATTTGAGACAGGAATTTTATTGCATTTCTTACACAGCTACTTTGAATGGTGGAACTGGTAGCGGCATGGCCTTGGATTTTGTAGCGGAGATAATATTGTGTTCTTGAGCAAGATAATTGCAACTTCTGGTTGGTTCACTACATATACAGTTCAACCTCATTATAACGTTATAATGCAGTTTTCAATATAACATGGCCATGTCATGGCTCCCAAATGGGTTATTTTACTATATGTCTATAGAAATTAACCTCATTATAACACTTATAACAGGATCTATATCTCTGGACCCCAAAGATAGCGTTATAATGAGGTTGGCCTGTAGTAAGTTGTAACACCTATCTCAACATGACCGACATACTGTCTACTAGGATGTAACATGTTTGATGTCTGAAGACTAATATGTACAATGTAATATTATATAATTTAACTCATCATTCCTTGTCTAATTTCAGACCACCAACATCAACCAATGGACGGCGGGGATACATCACAGAGCTTGTCTTATCAGGGTCCACACTGGTGTTCTCTGGCGTACTGGGAAAAACGAGATCGTGTCGGTCGGCTGCTGAAAGTTTACGACCCATTCATAAACATATTTCAACATTTACCTCATGGCGATGGACTCTGTTTGCGCGTCTTGCAAGAAAATTGTGAACGGAACCTTGACGTGCATGTGCAAGAGAATTCACACCGGAAAACTGATCCGCACGAAAATATACTGGATCCTTGTGTGAAAAGGACGCGAGAGAAAATTGGTTTCGGAATTGTGATGAGCAAAGAATCAGACGGAGTATGGATCTATAATCGATCAGAATTTCCCGTATTTGTGAATTCGCCAACATTGGATGTTCCGAACACGCGGACATTGTTTGTGATCAAATGTCCGCCCGGGCATTCACTGAAAATATTTGATTATGACAGGGCGCACTTAATGGAGGAAATTCGTGATCCTAAATACCTAGACGGCCCGTATGACCCGAATTCAATACGGATTAGCTTTGCCAAGGGCTGGGGCCCGAATTATTCCCGGCAGTTTATGACTAGTTGTCCTTGCTGGTTAGAGGTGTTGTTAAATTTGACTGGTAACCATGACGACAGATGATATCCGCTTAAAATGGCAAATAATTTTTGTGGCATTCAGTTTTTTTAAACAATCAACATTGCTCTCTCTGGGTTTATCATATTTTGAGCCATCTCATGAGAAAACCAACAATTTTTTTTTTGAACAGGTTCGACACAACAAACCGAGCTGTTCGAGCATAGATGGTTAGAGGTTGGATATTTTGTATTTAGAAAGAAGAGGAATTTTACTATCTTTATAGTGAAAACAAAGGTGCTGATCAGCTTCGCAGTTACTGCAAAGCTGATCTGTGCCTTTGTTTTAGCAAATGCAAAATGTTGGTTTTCTTATGACGCAGCTCATTTTGTCTTTACTAATCAAATCAAATCTGCTGAAATAAAGGACACATACTGCTTAACAAAGTGACTATTTTGTACACGATGGCATAGTGGTAGAGAATCAGATTTAGTATGGAGAGATCTAGAGTTTGATCCAGCCCCCCCCCCCCCCCCCCCCCCCTCTCCTATGACTGAAAAAAAAGAGTTGACTTGGATGTTAAAGCGCATAACTAAATGGAGACTATTTTTACAACTAAAAGCATTGTTAGAAGCCACAGTGGCTTGGTGTTTAAGCCCCTGCCTAGTAAAGCAGAAAATTAAACAACCAATATTGCAGCCATTTTGGACTGCTGAGGAGGGACAAGTGTTTTCTCTAGTATGCATCAATTTTGATTCTGATTGACTACATACCCTCTTTGAATGAAGTCCTCATACAGAAGTTTTATCAAAATTTTGTAAATCATAAATAACAACAGTTTTAGGCTGAAACTGTTTCTTATCTCATGGATGGTACACATGTACCATTCCGAAAACATGTCCATGCAATAAACAGAGATATTTAAAATTGTAAAAATTGCAAATTTTCAGTAGAAAATTTTTTATATTTTTTTTAGTTTTGCTCAAAACATAGATTGTGGGTACACGTTAGAACCGCCTCGGTGAGGCGGTTCTAATGAGTACCCACAACCTATGTTTTAGAGCAAAAATAAGAAAAATAGGTACCGTATACCCCTGCGTACCCCAGTTTTGCTATATAAAAGTGGGGTATAAGGGGGTATACATTACACGGACATGTTTTCCTGATGATTGTCTATTTGTTCTTAATGGAAATTCAGCAGTTACTTACATTTTGGGGACAGACATGTTTTTGTTTACAAATTGGGCATATAATGATATCGGGTTATGTTAAAACATAAAAAAATGTCTTCAAATTCTCATCAATATGTACATGTAGTTATTTCAAAGATGAATTACATTATCATCGTGATTTGTTTTACTGGAAAAATATACATGTAAAGTCTGTTTCGTAGTGTGTGATAATGTTTTTTTGCAAATATTTTACAACTGTCCAAATGTAGAAGAAATATTTTCTTGGCACAATTAAGCATCTAGTTTGTCGCAAAATGTGCAGCAAAAATTTTAAAAATTGGTTGACAAATAAAAAAGTTCTGGTCAAAAACATTTTTGAATAGGGTTTTCCTGTACAAAAATCTCATGGAAGGGAGGTAAATATTTTCCCGCAAAAATTTTAAATTCTAACTATTTAATTACGATTGCTCAAAATTCTTATAAATTGACATAAATGACATACCTTAGACAAAATCTTCATGATCAGGTAAAAATTCTCAAAAAATATGCATATTCACGATCATCGATTATCTCCCTTGCCAATGCAAAATCCCTATGCAAAATTCATTTTGGTCGTAAAAACTTTAGTTGTTCACCGATTTTCACAATTTTTGCAGGTCCTATTAGGACAAACTAAAATCAAGGTTTTGACATGAAAATAATTTTTCTGTTGTCCTCCATACAAAAATTCTCTGCGAAAAACCATTATCAGAGGCAAGTTTTTAGACAGTAGTTTGTTTTTCTCCATTTTTTATGGTTTTCATTTTGTCATTCATGGACACTTCTTTGCTTTGTGCCTGCTGATAGGAGCAAAGATTTTGCCATAATTACTCAGTTAAAAACTCAGGTGAAATATGTAAATACAAAATGCAATTTTGATTCTTTTAAAAAATTAACACTTGCTGTCTCATGTTCTCTTTACACTTGAGCTGCGTCGCGGGAAAACCAGTCTTCGGGGTTTCCGGCCAGGTCTGACACAAACCAACCTGTGCATCTTCAGAAGCTTGAAATATCGGATTTAAGAAGAAGTGGGATTGTACTATCCTTGTAAAGAAACCAAAGGTGCTGATCAGCTTCGCAGTTACTGGGAAGCTGATCTGCGCATTTGTTTTCGCATATTCAAAAATCCAGTTTTCTCACGATGCGGCTCACTTTGTATCAACAAATATCCTCACAAAATTAAAATTTCAAAAATATTGTTACACATAAAAACACAGGCATGAGATTGAGCTCTTAATGAAAAAAAAAAAAAAAAAATGAAAAGACAAAAAATAAAAATAAATATTACATTAATAGCTTCAAAAAGTCTGAACCCCACTAAAACTTTCAGATAAAATTCAACAACTTGAAACAATATTTGCCTTAAAAATATAAAAATTGCCAATAATTTGAAAAACATTTCATGGTTTTTAAGAAGTTAAGAATTAAATTTTAGATTTTGTTGTTTATTCAGTTAAGTTTTTGTCATGCATAATTTTAGGGTTTTAAGTTTTAAAATACATGTTTTTTAAAAATTTAAATCATGTAGCATATACATGCACACAGCAGTTTTAACATTTCGTGTGAGAGTTGATTCATTGCAAAGTACCGGTACCCGTCATACCAAAAGGGGCTGGTGTGGTATTGTCCCCTGATATGGTATTGTCAGTTTGGCGTGTCACCAGTTAACTATTCTGATCTGGTCCCAAGTTTATAAAACTTTTTTTCATGCTCAACTCAGCTGAGCATAAAATTTATGTTGCTCATAATTGACAAAATAGCCGAAAATATATTGAAATTTCAGGTTTAGATCGCCAAAGCCTGCAATTTATCCTGCTTATAAATGTTAAAATGCCAACGTTGTTGGCATTTAATGTTGGCATTTTAACATTTATGAGAAGGATAAATTTTAGTCTCTGCTGAGCTGAGCATGAAAAAAAGTTTTATAACCTTGGGGCCTGGACCAGGCCACCTGGTTCCCCTGTCTGATAGTTTTGCAATATTCGGGGACATTGCATACCACATGGCAATTGGCAATACTCTGACGGCATTTCTGCGGTTTACCATATTTTATGATTTTTTTTCTGTATGAAATTTTAACTGATCAAATATTGCCTTGGTCAGAAGTTTAACATATTATTCAGCAAATAGGCTAGTGTATGGGTGGCACATCATGAATACTTTATTAGATTTATACTACTTTTGATATGGGAAAAAGCTAAAGGTATACAGTTAAAAGATTCAACTCACAGGTTTTTCATTAGAAAGAAAAAAAAAAGAAATATGAGTTTGCCTAAATCACTGGATTGGACAAATTACAGGTAGCTGATTTCTAACGGTAAATATGTGACAGCAGTCTACGCTGATTGAGTTTGCCTTTTCTATAATCTCCCCATTTGAACAGATGGACTAGCCGACCACGCCCAGATATGAGTATTAAAGTTGCCGCCTATACAGTAACCTATTTGCCAAATTATACACATAATTTGTTTCCATGAAGAGCGTCCCCAGTGCTGTTTTGTTGTTAAAGTGCCATTAAGTTTATTATTCATTCTGTACATACCGTTCACATGTGATCACATATGTATCAAATTGATACACGTTCGAGCCGCCTCATGAGAAAACCAACAATTTGCATGGGCGAAAACAAAGACGCAGATCAGCTTCGCGGTAACCGCGAAGCTGATCAGCGCCTTTGTTTTCGCTACTGGAAAGTACAATCCATCATCTTCATAAATCTGAAATTTCAAGCTTCCAGCTGTCTTCTGTGGCTGTACAGCCGGGTTTATGTCGGACCTGTTCAAAAACCACATTGTTGGTTTTTCAAAAACCACATTGTTGGTTTTCCCATGAGGCGGCTCAATTGTCCTCAAATACATGTATCTTCATCATGCTGAGAATGACAACACACAATCAGTGAGTTAACGGAGTTAAAACCTATTTGGGAACAACTCGCACTAATTTTTTTATCAGTGAGTTAACGGAGTTAAAACCTATTTGGGAACAACTCGCACTAATCATTCTTATGTATGCTAAGTTGTTCCCCGAAAGGTATTCATCAGGAAAACATATCCGTGAAATAAATACCCCCTTAAACCCCACTTTTATCCTGTAAAATTGGGGTTTGCAGGGGTATACAATTTTTATTATTTTTGCTCTAAAATATAGATTGTGGGTACTCGTTAGAACTGCCTCGACAAGGCGGTTCTAACGTGTACCCACAATCTATGTTGTGAGTAAAAACAAGAAAAATATCAAACTTTTTCAGCTGAAATGTTTCATTTTTTTTCAGCTTTACAAAATTTTATATATTTCATCTGTGTTGTCTATTCGCAGTCTGGTTGGTGAATGTCAAGACATAGTACAGAAAAATAGATACTTTATAAAATTTGATAATTTGAAGATTTTTATGTCTCCATAGAAACCTATGTTATGGGCACCTACGAGGGCTGAGCCAAAAATTTGTGGAGTTTCTCTATAACTTTTTATTTAATGTTTTCATCTGTGTTAAAATATTGTCGATATTCATGTACAATGTCATTTGTCAATTTTATTTTTGATTGGGCAAGCATGTGCCGTTTTTTACCCCAGAGCACGCCATAAGATCACAGTTAAAATGTTAATGAAAATATTTTAAAATTACCAAAACCAAATCTCATGACATTAAAACAATAATGATATTGATATCATAAGATATGAACTGTGAAGTTTAACAGACAATGTTAGAGTGACGATTTTTGTAGGACAAGCCAAAGCAAAAATTAAGTAAAAATTACCGTATTTGTTCTAATTAGTGCACATGCTCCAATAAGTGCACACCCTGGTCGTTTCCGAAAAGCATAACCTATTGGTATTTTATACCAATTTTACACATAAATACGGTATTAACCACATTAAAACTTAACACACTATTTTGAAATGATTGGAATACTTACATAATATCATCATCATTGGTATTTTTGACATTGTAATTTCAACAGTTTATGTGTTGTTTTCGTTCCTGGGGTGCACTAATTAGAACAATACCTTTAAGTTATTTTGAAAAGTTAAGCACTCTGTGTGCTTAGTAGAAAGAATACGGTAGATTATGGATAAATGGTAGATTCTTGCAACGATACAAAATTGAGAGAATTCGGAATAAATATATTCAGAAAGTCTGGTATCAAATGACGTTAATACCGTAGCGCTTACAGTCACTGAACAATTATCATTGCAACTAGGTCTTTCAAGCGATTTGAACCGTTGCACATATGGAAATTTGAGGGACATCACATCAGTATGTTTTATTTGATTGTTAAAGTCCACAAACTTTTTGCTCAGCCCACATTTAATGTTTTTGAGTGTTGTCATGTATTATATCCACAATCAACAGCTAAGGTCTTGTTGGGAAGAGCAGTTATCCTAAACACATCGTTTCTGGGCATGCCTTCCAGAGGCAGATTATCAGAATGGCCATACTAATATGAAAGAAATCAGCCGTGCTGTGATAAAACCCGGTCTTTGGGGTTTCCGAAAAGGTCTGACATGAACCGACCTGTACAGTCACAGAAGCAGGCTGGAAGCTTGAAATTTTGGATTTAAGAAGACGAGAAATTGTACTATCCATGTAGCGAAAACAAAGGCGCTGATCAGCTGTGCAGTTACAGCTGATCTGCGTCTTTGTTTTCGCCTAGGCAAAAATCTGGTTCTCTCATGACGCGGCTCAAATATGCCAGACATGTGCCCAGTTATTTATCAATCAGACAGGTTACCATTGGAGCCGTGTCACTCATTAGAATATGGAGAAATTATGAAAATAAATGTTTTAGTTATGACTGATTTTACACAAAATATCTGTTTTTCTGATATTATCATTATAATCATTATTAAATCGCCTATTTTGATAGGCGAAATAAATAATTAAGAATAAAATAGTTAAGACAGCATTTGCTTTTGTATTCAATCCATCCTTCAACATTGCATCAGGAAAAGGCCTAACCGTTTCAACAATTTGGGGAGCACAGTGCTGGGTCAATTTTATGTCGTCAGAGTCACATAACGAAAACTTGCCGATGCAATATACAGAGTTTTAAAGTTGTAAAAATGAAAATTTTTAGTTGAATTTTTTGTATATTTTTTTCTTATTTTTGCTCATAACAAGGCAAAGCGGTTCTAACGAGTACCCACAATCTATGTTTTGGAGCAATAATAAGAAAAATAGGTATACCCCTGCATACCCCAGTTTGGCTATATAAAAGTGGGGTACGAGAGGGTATACATTTCACGGACATGTTTTCCTGATGAGAGGTCCCCCGAGTTCGAAATACACTCATCCCTGAGCAAGACATACAAGAGTATCAAAGAATTATTGTGGGCTTGCCCAATAACTTGCTAGCAGACACAGGGACTATATATATCATCAAGAAAACATGTCCGTGTAATATATACCCCCTTGAACCCCATTTTTATATAGCAAAACTGGGGTATGCAGGGGTATACATATTTTTCTTATTTTTGCTCCAAAACATAGATTGTGGGTACTCGTTAGAACCGCCTCACCGAGGCGGTTCTAACGTGTAGCCACAATCTATGTTTGGAGCAAAAATAAGAAAAATATCAAAATTTTTCCAGTGAAATTTTCTGTTTCTTGCATGGGCGTTTTCGTAATGTTTAGCTGGCCATAAACTGTCTTAAATCCCATAGATTCTGATAATTTGGCTACATAAAATTGTTCCATAAGCAGTTGGTGGTGGTTTCACTTAACCCGTCATCTATGTCATTGAGAGAGTTATAATTTCCCGTAGTACTAGACTTGTTAAAACCAGAAAGTAGTGTCCGTGTCCCGACACCACTGAAAAATTATTGACTGGGATGTTAAATAAAATACAAAATAAGACATGAATGTATTTATAACTGAAAGCTATTGCTGGCTTATCTTCTGTATGTAGAAGAGACCAAAATTTTTATGACCATGTGCCATTTTTTACAAATGATGTTTATTTAAGAAATGAATTTCATTTTTCTGGTGTTCATGGAGCTATGAACCGCAGTGGGTCGCGTGCAAAGTGAATGGACCCCGAAGGGGTTCATGTAAGCTTTGCTAGCGACCCACTGCGGTTCATAGCTCTATGAACAACAGAAAAATGAAACTCATTGCTTATATTTACATTCATTTCTCTCTATCGCTTGTTGAAAAATCCCCAAGGCGGTCACATTTACCAGCAAACAAAGAATCTACACACAGTTTGTGTTCAAACAGCGGAACGGCGTCGACGTTTACAACGTCCAATCAGATTGGCGAGATTTATGTTTTTTGACGTCAAGTTTGGATTACGTCACGTCGCGTGACACAATGTTGTTCATGGAAGTATGAACACAGATGAACATCTAATGGTTCATCTAAGGAGGTTTTGGAAAAATGTAAATATTACCAGTATGAATTCAATAGTAGCAAATGAGCCGCCTCGTGGGAAAACAAACAATGTGGTTTCCGAACAGGTTCGACACAAACCGAGCTGTTAGAAGCTTGAAATTTTGGATTTAAGAAGAAGAGGAAGTGTACTATCCGTGTAGCGAAAACAAAGGCGCTGATCAGCTTCGCGGTTACCGCGAAGCTGATCTGCGTCTTTGTTTTCGCCTGTGCAGATTGTTAGTTTTCCCATGAGGCGGCCTCAAATGCTGGTTTTAGAATCTCGTTGCACAGCTAAACCTCTTCAACAGAAAAACTGGGCGAGTAGACCACATCCTTGACATTTCCCTAACAGAATTTCAAATTTCCCTGACATCTTGGCACAGAGTCTTTCATACAGCTTCATAAGATAAATTTTATTTATTACTCCAACTTACCAATTAGAAATTCATTAAAATTAAAATACACTTTCATCATTGACACAAGACAAAGGCATGAATTTGGTCTTCAAAACAACATAAGAATTGTTTGAATTTTTTTTTATTTTTATTTTGTCAGTATAGTAATATAGAGCACTTATATCCACGAAGTTAATATATGCACTATTATGCAATATTTTCAAACATGTAACATTTTCAGCAAAAACACCTCTTTAAGCCAGTCACATATGATATTAATAGGATAGAGTGAACGGACCAATTGAATGTGTTACTTTTTGTGTTCCTTCTCTAGCATATAAAGTACATTAGAATGGGGATAACATATTCAAATTTTTCATTTGGGATGGCATACCTTCGTATATACGGTTGGAAATCATGTCTTTAACAAAACTTATGACTGTTTATCATATGACGTCGCTGTTTTCCAGTGGATAACGTCATGTCATAAAAATCATATGACCACACGTGTAATAACACTTTTGCGGGAATACGTAACGTCATTGACGACGTCCGTAACAACAATGTTAATTTTCATTGAAAATATGTCCACTTTGAAGGCGATAAAATCCTATTTAAAAAGTCATATGATAAAACGAATCTTACACTCGTGGTCATTTCATATGAAATTTATTAAACTCGCCGAAGGCTCGTTTAATAAATTTCATATGAAATGACCACGAGTGTAAGATCCTCTATATATCCGATTGTCATATATACCATCAGAAATCATGTTTTACGGCTCCGCTGAAACATCGCTGTAAAACAAAATTTACGACTGTATACCTGGCGAAATACTGCCCCTAATGAAAAATTTGAATACAGTTATCCTCTAAGTCATTGAATAGTAGGCCAATGGTACATATTCATTTCTTTAAAACATTCAGAGATCAATAAAATTCAATAGTGGCCAAATCGTAAAATAAGGAAATATTCTTCCAAACACTTGCACACCCTATACCCATTATTCTTAAATCTATGAACACATACATGCATACACACAAATAAATAAATAAAGCAATTTTATTTAAGCTGCAATTTGAGGAAAACATGCCTTTTGCTTGCATGAAAACTAACGATGGAAACTAGCTGTGCAAAATCCCTTGTCTCATCACAAAAACATGTCTGTGTAATGTATACCCCTTGAGTCCCACTTTTATATATAGAAAAACTGGGGTATGCAAGGGTATACCTATTTTTCTTATTTTTGCTCAAAAACATAATTTGTGGGTACAAACGTTCTAACGTGTACCCACAATCAATGTTTTGAGCAAAAACATAAAAAGAAATAAAATTTTTCAAAAAAAATCTTCAATTATTTACAGCTGAAAAAATCTCTGTATATTGCATGGGCATGTTTTCGTAATGATTTTCATTGGTAGTAACTTGTACAGCACTTTTGTCTATCAGACCATGTCAGCTACCAAACGTCATATTAAGAACAAACTTTTCTTTTATGCAACTCAAATAAATAAAGAACATCTACATGTATTTTACACAATTTTTCAAATTTAAATAAATCTTATCTAGAACTTTAACAATAACATATTTTAAACAATATTTCTAAACATACAATGATAACAAAGAATAACGTTTACAGAATGAGAAAAAAGGAAAATTCTGTATCCATTCTAATTAAAGTCTGTTTCGTCGTGTGTGATTCTGGTTTTTCGCAGATATTTTACAATTGTTCAAATGAGGAAGAAATATTTTCTTGGCACAATTAAGCATATTTTGAAAATCGGTTGACAAATAAAAAAGTTCTTGCCAAAATCATTTTTGAATAGGGATTTCCTGTACAAAAATCTCATGGAAGGGAGGTAAATATTTTCCCGCAAAAATTTTAAATTCTCCTTATTAAATCATGATTGCTCAAAATCATTATAAATTGACACAAATGACATGCCTGAGACAAAATCTTCATGATCAGGTAAAAATTCTCGAAAAATATGCATTTTCACGATCATCGATTATCTCCCTTGCCGCAAAATCACTATTCAAAATTCATTTTGGCCATAAAAACTTTATTTGTTCACAGATTTTCAAAATTTTTGCAGGTCTTATTTAGGACAAAGTAAGATCAAGATTTTGACATTAAAATAAATTTTCTGTCGTCCCCCATACAAAAATTTTCTGCGAAAAACCATTATCAGAGGCAAGTTTTTAGACTTGAGTGCATATGCCCTATCAAACTGCACAAATCTTTTCTAAGCATACTGGCCAACTGGGATAACAGTACTTAGTGCACATTTCTTACCACTAACTGACAAATAATCTTGAATGAGTCGACAAACAGGAATATTTTCATGACGAAATCATCGTGAAAGAAATGTGCCAGGCAAGAGGACCAATGATGGGCCAGCTACATTCCCAATCGACCATACTACTGATCAAGCTTTCGTGCCCCGTGATTGCCACGAGTTAAGTAAATACTACATTGTACAGTACTAGCTGGTAGTTCTATCAAGAAGTTTCCTTTTGCATAGAATTTGTACATTTATTGCTTATGTGAATCATATGAGCCGCATCATGAGAACCGGAATTTTGTCTATGCGAAAACAAAGGCGCAGATCAGCTGTGCAGTTACATCAGCTGTGCAGTAACTGCACAGCTGATCAGCGCCTTTGTTTTCGCTACTTGGATAGTACAATTCCTCTTCTTTCTAAATCCAAAATTTCCAGCCTCTAGCCATCTTCTGTGCTTGTACAGTTCGATTAGTGTCAGACATGGTCGGAAACCCCGAAGACCGGTTTTCTCGCGTCGCGGCTCATATGATTGAGGATTTCTGTTCTGATGGAGAATATGTTTATCCTACACCCCTCCTCACCTACACCCCTCCTCACCTACACCCCTCCTCACCTACACCCCTCCTCACCTACATTTTTTTGCCTGAACCACTTTGAATTAAATCAGTTGTACTCGAAAAATGCTGCCAGAATGTCTGCCATTCTAGTTCTAGTCTTCTTAGAGTTCCCCAGTTAATTTAATAGAGGCACCACCTTTCGGTGTAAAATTTCACAAACAGCTTGTTATTTAACTGGTGGAGTGTTTTATATACAAAGTTTATATCAGGGTTCTCACGGAAAGTATAAAATAACCCAATATATGTGACAATCTCTACGTTTTACACAGGGCCACTAACTTCAAAACACTGTCTTACAATAAATGAGCCTCCTCATGAGAAAACCAACAATCTGCATAGGCGAAAACAAAGGCGCAGATCAGCGCCTTTGTTTTCGCTATTCGGATACTACAGTTCCTCTTCTACTTAAATCCCAAATTTCAAGCTATTAGCTCTTTTCTGTCACTGTACAGGTCGGTTTGTGTCGGACCTGTTCGGAAACCACATTGTTGGTTTTCCCACGAGGCAGCTCAAATATTGATTTGTATTACAAGAACTTTTGGAAAATTCTTCTTCCATAATGTTCAGCAAACCTAAGAGAACATTGCACTATCGCTCAGTGTTAAAATGGTTTGTATGATCAATAATATTTTTTATCAAGTAAAAAATATAAAATGCAAACTGAGGATGTTTTGCCATTTTGGATGTATTTAAGTACTATTTTCAAATTCTGTTCTATAAAAACTCATAAAAAATGTTAAAAAAATAATTTCCAAAATTTGACTCCACAAGCCTCAAAGTGGAGGATACTGCCTTATACAGCGTTCCCATGGAAAGTATAAAATAAAATTTCATGACTTTTCCATGTTAATTCCATGATCGGAGTTAAATTTCCAGGACTAATTTTTCTGTTTATTTATTTATTTTTTTTGTCATATAACATTTTTTAAAAGGCAAGAACAGATAATTATATTGCAAAAGTAACTTACTTCAAGGTATTATCTCATTTTCTGAAGAAGACAAATTTATTTGAATGCCCTTTTGAAAAACAGAACTTTATTTATCAATAAAGTGAGCGAAGCGAGGAAAAAAACGAGTCCCAAAGACATCCAAACTGGCATTTCATAACAAAATTCCATGATTTTTCTATGATATTTCATCATTTTTCAAATTCCATGACTTTTCCATGAATGGATTTTTTTTAGCAATTTTCCATGTTTTCCAGTGCCCGTGGGAACCCTGTTATATATACATCACAACTTGACCATTCATTATTCTGAATACTGGCGATTAAGGTGTGCAATTCTTTTCCTGTGAATCTGTGAAATAAACTCTCTTGAATGTAATTCTAACAGTTCCAGGTTTTCTCGTTCAATGATGTATAGTGAGGCATCTAGGGTGAGCTGAGTAGAGTTCTGGGTTTTGAAATCTGTTCTATTATTAAATTTTGTGCACGTTTAAACAATTATACCAGACATCATACACAACCAATGTGTTAACCCAATATATACTGTAAATCTGGAAATTTTCGCACGAACTTAATTTTTGCTAATATTCGCGAATTCGTTGCGAGAGCTTTATAGAGTGTACAAGTACCTGTTCGCAAATTCAAAAACTCGCTAATAATTCGGAAATCTAAAATTCGGGAAATAAAAGTCACACAAAAATTTCCGAATTTACACAGGGTCACTAACTTCAAAACACTGTCTTACAATAAATGAGCCTCCTCACCAGAAAACCAACAATCTGCATAGGCGAAAACAAATCAGCTTTGCAGTAACTGCGAAACTGATCAGCGCCTTTGTTTTCGCTACTCAGATACTACAGTTCCTCTTCTACTTAAATCCGAAATTTCAAGCTATTAGCTGTTTTCTGTGACTGTACATGTCAGTTTGTGTCGGACCTGTTCGGAAACCACATTGTTGGTTTTCCCACGAGGCGGCTCAAATATTGATTTGTATTGCAAGAACTTTTGAAAAATTCTTCTTCTATAATGTTCAGCAAACCTAAAGAACATTGCACTATCACTGTGTTAAAATGGTTTGTATGATCAATAATATTTTTATCAATAAAAATATAAAATGCAAACTGAGGATGTTTTGCCATTTGGGGGGCATTTACATGTATGTATTTAAGTACTCTTTTCAAATTCTGTTCTATAAAAACTCATAAAAAATGTTAAAAATTTAATTTCCAAAATTTTACTCCACAAGCCTCAAAGTGGTAGATACTGCCTTTCCATGCATGGAACTTTTTTAGCCATTTTCCAAGTGGGAACCCTGCTTATATAGATATCTGTGTAAAGGTCAGTTGGGGTTTTCCATATCTTGTGCATATTTAAATATCTGTTCACCCTGAGGATGCATAGATGAGCTGCGAAGCGAGAATACCGGTCTTTGGGGTCTCCAATAAAACCGGCCTGTACAGAAAGGAGGTGCTAGAGTGTTGACAACTGTACAGACACAGAAGCAGGCTAGACACTTGAAATTTTGGATTTAGTGAAAAGTGGCAGCATACCATCCATTACGAAAACATGCCCATGCATTATACAGAGATTTTTAAAGTTGTAAAAAATGAAAATTTTCAGTAGAAAAATTTTGATATTTTTCTTATTTTTGCTCAAAACATAGATTGTGGGTAAACGTTAGAACTGCCTCAGCCAGGCGGTTCTAACGAGTACCCACAATCTATGTTTTGGAGCAAAAATAAGAAAACTAGAAAATGTGTTTATGAAACACTATGCCCCCAACTGGTAAGTCACTTTCAAGATGTAAAAATGTCCAAACAAAGACTAAGTTCAAAATGTAAACCAGAGGACCAGGGTTATGTTTTATATATATACATTGTAGTACTTGAGTCACCCATACTTCATGCAAAGTTTCGTTGAAATCGGTTCACTGGTTCTGGAGAAGAAGATATTTTAAGGGTTTTTACCATATATGGGCATGGCGGCCATCTTGGTCATGTGACCTGGATTATTTATATACACATTGGTTCCCACTTCCTATAAAATTTGGCTTTGATTGGCCAAGTGGTTTCAGAGAAAAAAATCTTTGAAAAGTGTGTATGGACGACAGACCGGCCAAGGTCAAGAGATGACCTTGACCTAAATTAATCATATACCTTCATCTAATCCATTAGTTGTTTGCATCTACCACTTTTCAGATCTCAGGCTGCAATAGTTTTCAAAAAATAGCTAATTTCCACTTTTCCCATTATAAGTCTATGGAAACTTAAAGTTACCATAGCAACCAGAGTTCTTATCCGACTGGAATAAAAAACACAAATTGTGTAGAGGCTACTGTCATTAACATGTATACAAAGTACAGGATTCATCCACTTGACAGTTTTTGAGGAGAAGATTTTTGAATGTTTTTTTCAAAATTTTGCCCTTTATGGGGCCCCAGCAACCAATCAAAATAAAGGATTAGGACAAAACTCGCAAGAAACGTCAAATACTACTCAATAAACATTTCTGCAAAAACAAAATTCAAATCTCTGCAATTTTAGCGGAAAAATAGCCGATTTCCACTTTTCCCATTATAAGTCTATGGAAACTTTAAGTTGCCATAGCAACCAGAATTCTTATCCGCCTGGAATAAAAAACACAAATTATGTAGAGGTCACTGTCAGGAACATGTATACAAAGTATAGGCTTCATCCCCTTGACAGTTTCTGAGAAGAAGATTTTTGAATGTTTTTCGAAATTTTGCCCTATATGGGGCCCCTGCAACCAATCAAAATGAAGGATTAAGACAAAAGTCACATGAAACGTAAAGGACTACTTAATAAACATTTCTGCAAAAACAAAATTCAAATATCTCCAACAAGACAGCAAAAACTGGCAATTTTCACTTTTTTCCATTATAAGTCTATGGGAAGCATAAGTTGCCATAGCAACCAGAGTCCTTATCCGATCAAAACAAAAAACACAATTATTATTTCCCCCTACCTGTAGATGGTGTATGTGTAATATGAGAACAATCGGCCCAGCGGTTTCCGAGAAGAAGATCTTTGAAATTGTGGACATCGGACGGACGACGGACGGACGGACGGACGGACGCCGGAGCATGGGTATACTATAAGCTCACCTATGAGCCTTCGGCTCAGGTGAGCTAAAAAAGTGACAAAAATTAATCTGAGGAGTATATACCAACCACATGCATATCTTCAAAGCATGGTCACAATGTCTGCAAAGTTTCAAAAGTATCGGTATAAAATTGTAGGAGGAGTTGCGCACACAAGGTACCCTCTATCCATTCACTAAAATGCCCGAAAAAATGACTAAGTTCAAATTGTGAAAAAAATGACAAAAAATAATCCAAGGATTATATCCAAACCACATGCATATCTTCAGGCCATGCCCATAACACATGTAAAGTTTTAAATGAATTGGCATGAAACTGTAGGAGGAGTTGCGCACACAAGGTACCCACTGCCCATTCACTTTCATTGTGAAAATGCCCGAAAGCATGGTCACAACATCTGTAAAGTTTCAAGAGAATCGGAATAAAACTGTAGGAGGAGTTGCGCACACAAGGTACCCACTATCTATTCACTTTATCAAGAATTAAAAAGGGAAATAACTCTCACAGAATGGGCCCCTAGCCCCTTGAATTTACCTGAAAGAAAAAATACGGGTCCT